>OY998098.1:2111497-3610494 GCA_963921955.1 Aleiodes alternator | reverse complement strand
AATAGCTTCAGTCAACTTTTTAATAAGTACACTCTTGACTTATACACAAGCGGGAGTTTGCCAGCAAGTTTGAGGGTTGGAATGAAGAAGAAGAAAAAAAAAGTATATAGCACGAAGTGTCTATAAAACTACTTGGTTGTTGGGACAGAAGTGTAGTGGATTGGAAGGGAGTGCTTTTAATATGCAAATGTTCCTTTTCTGAGTAAACTCAGGAAATTTTCCTCTAACGTTAATAAATTCGATGGATTTTCTGAATTCTATTAATGTCATCAAAAAGGGCAAAAAATTTACTGAACAATTCCGTACCACTATCTGAATGAGACCAATAGTTTTCATCATTTTTTTTCTTTACATTTCGGAAAGTATTGACCGGAAGTCAACTGCTTTATAATATTTTTTAGTTCAAGTTTGTCAGTCTTTCAAATGAAATTGATGGAATTCGAAAATTCCATCAATTTTATTGTCTTCAAATATGACAATTTTCCAATATTATGATGAAATTCTGTATCGAGAGAAACCTTTAGAAAAAAAAATTGTTAATTTTTCCTCTTACTTTTACCTCTCTCAGCATTGAAATAAAAATAATGAAAATTCTTCTGGTTAATTCAAACAAGAAAAAATATTTGCCTAGTAATAATAAAAAAAATTCAGCTACCTCATGCCTTTCACATTCATCAACCGGGAAAAAACGTTGACTACTTTTTTCCTTGCAATAATCAAGAAAATTGTAATTTATTTATTTTTAATGAATTGAAGAAGAATAGGAAAATGGAGGAGAAAAAAATTACGCTGATTTTAATTAGAAAATAAAAGAATAATGGAATTTTCTTCAGCAAAGTAATAAAATACTTAATGTGTCAAGAATGACGTGTTCGTTTAATTTTAATTTCACTCCCTTTTCATTCGTCTGAAAAGTTTTCTAGTACCATTTTCCCGCAGGTATTTTTGCCATTTGATAATGCGAGGGAGGGGGGGGGGTGAGTGGGTAGCTGGGTGAGTAGAATAAAGGAAGGGAGGAGAAAAAAGGTATTCCTGGACTATTTAAAATACTCGTCTGTCGTTCGAGCCATTCGTTTTCCATACACTCCTCCTCTCGCTTCTCTCCTTCGTACTCATTTGAATTTCCGTCAGTGGTTTTGCGTCTGACATTTCGCCAAAAGTGAAGGAAAAAAAGGAGATGAGGAAGAAGTAAGAGAGAATGACAGACCAAAAAAAACGGTAGAATCTCAAAGCATATGACTTCAGAAGTCTTCTTTAGTAGATAAAAAAGCCATTCGTTCATAAAGCCACTATCCAACTTCCTCACCCATCAGTTTCATCCAATTTCGTATGAAATTCAGGAGGGGTTATTGGCTGAGAGCTAATAAAAGAGAATCATTTTCCATATTTCCCATCTCATGCGTCGTTACCAAATCACTCGAGATTCATGGTATGAAAATTATATATGTTTATATTGAAGGAGGGAAAGCTAATAACTCATAACTTGTCAAATTATGTAGACGCGCAGAGAAAACATGGCTTTCATTCTCAAATTTTGGTGAAGGGGACATGTAATTTCTTCGTGAACTCGAAGGTGAGAAATTCATGAAGTTTTGGTAAATATGTATATTAATACAGCTATGAGATACAAAATAGGTATATCAAAGTACATATTTACCAAAGTTTTATTCGGAGTATTTCAAATATTACATTGTTAAAAGCACTTAAACCAGGTGGTAATGAGAGTACTGAGAAGGGCATGTATGTGTGAGAAAGAGAGAGCCTGAGCTAATAAATCATTACGTATCCATTATTATAAATCCGATCTGTGATTCCAATTGAGAAGCCCAGAGTCCCAGAAAATCCGCAAGCATCTATAGAAAAAGCACACAGAAAAAGCTGAGCATAGAATCCGAACTTTTTGTTCATATGATATGCACTATGTAGTGCATAAAATATGTACTATTGTGTTTTGTATGAAACATGCACTAATAGTACATAAAATGAGCACTTATTGTGCATATTTGATGTTAAATTTTTAGCACATAAAATATGGTGATAATGCGAATATTTTATGTTTTCTGTAAATGCATAGAATACGAGATGATGAATAATATAAAATATGTTGAAGGTAAACATATTAGTACATAGGGGAGAGTGGGGCAATGTGGAAAGGTGGGGCAAAGTGGAAAGGCGGGGCAATGTGGAACGGCGGGGCAATGTGGAACGCGGGGGCAATGTGGAACGGGGGCTATTTGGAACACAGGGTGCAAAGTGGAATAATTCTCTAATATAAAATATTGCTTGAAAACAAATAAAATAGGATATCTCGGAAATTCTCAGAATTTTCATGTGATTGTGTGAATATATGTCTTTATTATATACAATAGGGGAGAGTGGGGCGAAATGGACACTGTAATGAAACGTTTAGAGATGGATTTTCTTTCATGATTCTATTGAAAAGCTGAGGAAATTTTAGCCGAAAAAGAATTGCCAGGTGTACTTTTTTCGATTTTTTAGAAAATGTGATATTTTTCGGCATTTTCGAGGGGTAAAAATGCTTTTTTTTTTTTTTGAAAATTTCCAATTTTTTGCAAATATTTTTGGTTCTATCGGTTGCAGCAATTCGGAGCTGGTCTCAAATGAAATGTGGGCTCATTTCCCATCGATTTATAGGGTTTTTAATCCAAAAATATCAATTTTTGGGAGAGTTATAGGCCAAAAATTGTTTCACGAAACTGGTTCACAAAATGCCCATAAATATCTCGAAAATCGATATTTCTCAATTGAAAACCCTATGAATCGATGGCAAATGATCCTTCCACCCCCCGTCAGAATTTCTACGCTACGACAAATAGAACTGAAGATATTCTCAAAAAACTGAAAAGTTTCAAAGAGAAGAAAGGGTTTTACCCCTCTAAAATGCTCAAAAAAGTCAAAATCGCCAAAAATTCAAAGAAATTAATTCTGAAAACTCAAAATATAGTTCTGGATGATTCCATCGGGAAGCTGAGGGTATTTTAGACGGGAATCAAGTTTCGGAATTAATTTTTTTGAGTTTCTAGCGATTTTGACTTTTTTGAGCATTTTAGAGGGGTGAAACCCTTCCTTTTTCTTAAAATTTTCGGTTTTTTGAGAATATCTTCTGTTCTCTTTGTCGTAGCGTGAAAATTCTGACAGGAGGTGAAAGGTGAGATGATTTGCCATCGATTCATAGGGTTTCCAATTGAAAAATATCGATTTTCGAAGTATTTATGGGCATTTTTGTGAAACAGTTTCGTGAAACAGTTTTTGGCCTATAACTCTCCCAAAAATTGATATTTTTCAAACCCCTATAAATCGATACAAAATGAGCCCACCTTTCATTTGAGATCAGCCCCGAATTGCTGCGACCGATAGAACCAGAGATATTTGCAAAAAAGTGAAAATAAAAAAAAAAGGCATTTTTACCCTTCAAAATTGCCGAAAAATATCAAATTTTCTAAAAAATCAGAAAAAATCCATCTGTCAATTCTTTCTCGGCTAAAATTTCCTCAGCTTTTCAATAGAATCATGAAAAAAAATCCATCTCTAAACGTTTCATTACAGTGTCCATTTTGCCCCACTCTCCCCTATTGTATATAATAAAGACATATATTCACACAATCACATGAAAATTCTGAGAATTTCCGAGATATCCTATTTTATTCATTTTTAAGCAATGTTTATATTAGAGAATTATTCCACTTTGCACCCTGTGTTCCAAATAGCCCCCGTTCCACATTGCCCCCGCGTTCCACATTGCCCCGCCGTTCCACATTGCCCCGCCTTTCCACTTTGCCCCACCTTTCCACATTGCCCCACTCTCCCCTATTTTACCCCTATTAGTATATATTTTATGCACAATAGTACATATTTCATGTACAATAGTACATATTTAATGGACAATAATACATAATTTGATGCAAAAATCGAGGACATAAAACATGCACAATTAGAGTATATTGTATGTCAAAAGCCAAATGATTTTTTATAAAATGCCTCCGTTCATATTCTATGCTCAGCTTTTTCTGTGTGTAGGCATATCCTGACCCATCCATCCCGAGTAAAAAGAAGTCATCAACAGAATATATTCTGAGGATAAATTATTCGGTAAATATCTATGCTGTAGCGTTGCTTAGGGTGTGCACACGCACGAGTGAAAACTATTCTACAGGGAGCTCGCGTCGCTGATTTGCTCTGTGTTGCTCGAGTCATTGATCTATATTTATGACATGGGATATGCATAGATTTATTAATCGCTTAAACAATGTCACGTAGATTGACGATATAGGATCGTTGGAGAATCATGTTAAGCCGATTCTACATAAGACTAGTTCTGTATTCTCACAAAGAGGACATTGAGTTTAATTTGTTGATATTTCGGGAGCGGTTTCATTGAAAGAGTTAAACTCTTCAGGGAAATAGTTCGTATTTTGTCTATAAAAAATGCAAAAATAAATATGAATAGAATATTCGGATATAAATGCCGACTGTAATAAAACCAGGATGTGTTGAATTTTTGGCAGTTTTTATGGTAGGTTTGAAGGCTATGCCGACCTCAGAATGGCCTTACTGCCATCTATTCGCATGAAAAACGCACTAGTGATTGAGCCTAAGGCCCACGAGGCAGACGTATATGAACGGTTGAAATGTGCGCGTCGTGTATAGAAGAGAGCGTTGAATAAAGAGATAATACACTTCAATATAAATTATTCTGCTCCTATTTAATAACCCATTCCATAACTTCAACAGTCTTCTGAGAATATCTTGGAGATCCATCAAAAACGTTCTGTTTGTGAACTTGTTATCCGCATTTCTCCTAGAATTCCTTCAAAAACTAAAAAGTTGCATCACAGACTCCGCTGGGAAATTAACCAGGGGTAAGATTGATCAATTCAATCAGAACTATAGATCATTCGAATAATTGAAGTCAAACTTTGATTACGCACACGCACGAATAGATTTAGAGAAGACCAGGGCAAAATGGGGTACTTCAAACCACATACCCCGTACCTCATTTTGCCCCGGTCTCCTCTATATACAAATAGCAATACATTCTCTGTAGATTTTATGACGTTTCCTACGGACCGTTTTTCGATTTAAATTCAACTTCGATTCAGTCCGATCTTTACTGAGAAAACAAGATACTGGTCTCAAAGAGATGTATTGTGTGCAAATAAATATGGAAAGTTTGTCTCATCAAGAGTATTGACCATCTATATTTATGTCTATAGAAAATTAATACATTTACTTGTACAAAATACATTTCTCAGAGACTAGAAATTTTTTTTCCAGTGTGAATGGTAGTATCTATCCCTTCAACCTAAAAATCACAGTATAAATAGCTTACCTTATTAGGATATCCATTGTATCTCAGCAATTTTTTGCAGCACTTGCCGCGATTTTCGTAGTAAAACATCTGTACCATTTCTGTGTGATCAGTAGCAGCACTGACTGTGTATGGGCCACCGTTGTTGATCGGGTGTTGGCGCGGTGACTCACGCCGACGCCCGAGAGGCACACAGGGGCACCACCCGGAGACCATCACACGGGCCCTTTCACCCGTATTTTAACGACACTTCCGGTAAGACAACCGGAATTAATTGCCTCCCTCCACACCTTGAGCTCTGCAATTTGTCTTGTAATAGAGAATCCCCCCCACTACCCTTCACCAAGTCTTTCCCCTTCGTTCCCACCGAGTTACTCACACGCTCCGTACGACGACTACTTCATGGCATCTTTTTAGCTCCCCTTTTTCTGCGTGTGCAGAAGAATTCGATATCAAATGGATGAGACTCGTTTTCTCTCTCTTATTTCTCTTTTCCCTTCTTCTTTTTTGCAGACTCCAAAACGGATTCCAAACTCGATTCGAATATTTATGGGAGATGTCGTTTATTCACTTCCTTCTTATTTTCATTCTTTCGTTTCTATCTCAAACTCTGTTTTATTTATCAGTTCCTTCGTTCGCCTTTTTATTTATTTATATTGGTAAAATTCACTTTGGCATTAAATTTTCCAGTACTATTTGTCTTCTTCTTTTTTTTTCGTAGAGTTCTATTATTTATGTCTTCGTTGAGAGAGTCGTACACTTGTTATTCAAATTTACAATTGAGTTCTAAAACTATTGAAGTTTGGCCGGATTATCCTGGCAGGCTGAAACAATTCAGAAGACAGTGCTTCGTATTAGAGATACCGTATTTCATATTTAAACATATATTTTCAGGGAAAATCATTAAGATAATCCAAGTAGTTCTGGCAATTTATTTTCCCCCACCAATTTCAGTCACTTTCGATAGAGTAGCATGAAGAGATTTTTTTGAATTTAGCTTACTCCATGTTACGAGACAAATAAGGCCAAAATGAATTTTGGAAAAAAATTAAATTAACATTAGAACTCCAAAACGAGGTCCGGTTTTAGTTTTATTGCAACAATTCATGGTCGCAGGCCTATTTTTTCTTATACTAGCGCCGTCGGCGGCCGCAAGCGGCCGCCTCCGTTGATTAGTGTGAATTTCTATTTTTCATTTCAAGTTTCAATGATTCTTAAAAAGAATATTAATAACATGAATATTTAATGATTCAGTTTAGGTTATATCCCCTAAATTTTAATGATAAGTGACCTTGAATGGTCATGCATCTCTAGCACCGCCGTCGCCTTCGGCGACGTCGTTGATCCCCTTTTCGTTTTTTAATTGATAATTAATTAATTCTATTTTTCGATGTCTGTAATTATTTTCTTGTAATTAACTTTAATTATTTAAAATGATTTCATCCTTTAATTATTGAATTCATGATAATATAGAATTCCAAGGTTATTTACTTTTTTTAATGGATAACTAATTCAAAAAAATTAGTTTCCATAATGTCCACCAGAATTCGCTTTTGTCAATTCGAGTTCGACTTTTTCCATTTCGAGTTCGATTATCCTTCAATTCGAGATGAAATCCGCCATGTTCGATTTTAATGCCCTGTTCTTTTTTATATAGGATAACCATATATATATTGTTGTTCGGCAGAGTGTCTATTAATTTATGAAATCATGAAAAATGCATAATACCGGACATATAGCGACGATTAATTCAATTAAATACATGAGAACATCAGTGGCGATCATTTTGGTATTTAAAATCTGGAATCCTAGATACTGGGACAGCGTGAGTCAAATCCACAACGAAATTGGATACTTATAATATTATTTAATGTTAAGAAAATGTTGAGAAATCGAAATAATTAGGATATTTTTCAGTTACTTAGAAAAAATAAAATGAAAGTAGATGGTTTGGACCTGGTACTTGAACTACCTTAAGGATGCGAATTATTGAAGGTAAGATTTGAACAATAGATTATGGTAACTTGTTAATCATTGCGAAACCTATTATCTAGGATTAGCACGAGGGACCAGGAAAGCTTTGCTTATGTTTTTTCATATTCACAGAGTTTCTTCGTAAGTAGCTTTTATCACTTCTGATTAATTGAAGAGTTTGTAAGTGCAGTTAATTTAATTCTTCAATATTGCAGGAACTATCAGGTTCGGAAGGATTTATCAGGAGAATTTATGATTTTGCTAGGTAAAAGATGCAGCTATGAAGAAAGATTATTACCAAAATGATTTTGTCTTCCATAAATTCCAAGATATTTTACATGAATTGCAAAGAGTCAAATTGAATCATTACTAGAGATGTGAAAGGGTAACGATACCAGTAATTTTACGGTAATTTTACGGTTTCAATACCGTAATTTACCGAACGTCAGTAAATGACAAAAATGGTAAAAACACTGATTTTCAAAGTAAATTACCGTAATTATCATTTTTAGAGACATAACGATAAATTTACATCTATATAGATGAATTACGGAATTAATTTTTTAAATCAATTCGTAGCCTTTCTGATCATTATTTGTGTTACTTTTTTTATAGTCAGTGACAGCCAATGAAAAATTATAAAATTGTTGTTATTATCATTAATGTTCCTAACATATTATTTTAAATATTGATGTATGAAAATATGATTATCCTGAGGAGGCGAAAATGAATAAATCGGGTAACTGTTCTCATTGAGTGATTAACAAAATTAAATGATTGTCCTTTTAAAAAATTGAATAAAAAAAAAAAACAATTTCAATACTAACTCTCATATAATTGACTACTTGAAAAGTAATTCTTTGAGTATGAAAATGTTTTTTTGAATCATCTATATAGATGGAAATTACAGTAAATTACGGTATCGTTACATCAAAAAAATTTGACGGTAATTTTACATCAAAACAAATATTTTTTTCCAATTACGTCACAATACGGTAACATTACGGTATTTTTACCGTAATTTTACTGCAACAAAAATTACTGGTAATTTTACATCTCTAATCAGTACTATGGATTAGTTCAATATCGCAGAAAATTTCCCATTACGTTATTTCAATTTTCATGGAAAAAATTCAGTCATGCTATAGGAAAGAAAAAAGAAACGTTCATGAATATGGAGCAAATCAATGTTGAAACTAGCCTCCAGTACATTATATTGATTGCATTATATTTCACATTAAACTGAATTGATTCAACAAAAATTCATTCAATTGAGAAAATGAACAAAAAAATACAATGGTAAAAGAAATAAAGTGTATTATTTAAATGATGTGAAATTTATACAATTTCCCTTTTCCTTCTCAATGCAGAATCTTTAATCCCAATACATTACAAATTCTCTCGCAAATTCTTTACTCTTATTTTCCTCTTTCAACTGAGAATTTTTTTTATTACAATACATAATCACTGGAAATTCATGAAGTTATTTTCCATTGAATTTTCCACATCGTACGTAATCATGGAAAAAGTACTCTCAGTAATCCATTTCCTCTCCTCTACCATTGAAAAATCTCCATTTTTCATTACTGTACCTGTAGTATGGTATACACAATATATAAGAATAATAATAGTAATAATAATAATAATAATAATAGAGTAAAATTTGCATGAAGAGGTTAAAAGCGATTTGTGTGCTGTGGAAAACTTGGATAGGAAAATTGAGGAAATATTAAGGGGAAAATAGTGTTTTCAACGTGGAAATTACATTTTCCGTCGTCAGAATATTTCGGAGAATGCTCATGAATTAGAAATATTTCAAGAGAAAATGAGAAATCAATGAAAATATTACACCAAAAATATGAAATAGTTAAAGAAGATAAATTTTCCAATTTATGCAGTTTATATTGCTTATATTTTTGGGACAAAATTTTGCAAACAAGAGAGAAGTGTCTCGATAGATTTCTGTAAGCTCTACAATTTCCGGAATATTTCTCGAATCATCTGCATCTAATTTTCATTCAATTCAACTACTTTACTGAATAATTCAATTTTTGATGTTTTGCTAATATGTCTAGATCAATTGAATATGAAAAAAGGCACGTGAATAGATTTCTCTTAATTCTTAAAATTGTTTTCTAAGAAAAACTAGCAATTTTCGGGAAGCTCACTCTTCTCAGAATTTCCAGATGAATTTACACGAAGATTTTCGACTGAGCTTTTTCTACCATTTCACTACTGAATTATTCCGCAGAAATTTCCAAAATGAGTGGATTTAAAGGAAGACTTGAAGTGCCTTTTTTTAATGGAAAATTTCGCGAGCTACAAAGAAGCTTCTTCAATAAATTCACGTAAATCCAGTACTTCCCCAGATATTCCCGAAAATACTTCATTGGATTCATCCACTCTGCAGTAATACACGGTGAAAACTAACGTGTTCCATAAAGTCACATGAAGAAAAGAAACGCTTGAAAGAGATTAGAAATGAATCACATTCATGGAGTCTATCCTTCACTCATTTAACCAGAGAAGCTTTTATTCAAATTGACAATGGATATTTATCACAGAGAAAAAAAAAATTGTTTAATTTAATCAGCTCGAGATTCATTTCTCAAAAATGTAAAGAGAAGAGAAAAAAAAGGAAAATAATGAAAATCATGGAAAAAAAAAAGTTTGAAGACAAAGGAAAAGAATGAGAATTCAGGCAGAAAAGATGGAAAAGATAGAATGAGTTGAAGAAAATAAGAAACTCCGCCTTTTTCTCGTTTTTCGTATAAAGTCTTGTCTTTCGTCGTTGAAGGGGAAATAGGTGAGAGAGAAGAAGGGGTTTTTTTTCTCAAGCTTCGAAATTCATTCGGGGTAATCCTCTCTTTCTTTTCTTTCTTTCCCAACGGCTGTGTCGTTTTTCCACACTGAGAATACTATGTACAGCCAAAGTAAGCTCAAGAAAGAGGAAGTGAGGTGATAAAGCTCGTAAAACAGTAGTCCAGGATGGCTCCTGGCTTTTCTGCAACGAAAAAATGGGTCATTCGTGCATTTATATTTTTATTATCTTTCTTTAATGCTCCATTTGGATTTTTAATGCTTTCAGAGTAAAGAAGAATGTCATAATCTTCAATTAATTCAGTGGAGAAATGAGGTTCTTTCAAAGTATCTCGGTATCTGAGGGAAATAGTGATTTTTTTTGGATCATTCTTTTCATGAAAGAAAGACAAACAAAAGAGAATATTAGAAAAATTAATTTTGGTTGGATTTTTAGAAATTTCAATATTAAGGATATTGAGTATGGAACAGAGAATAATGATCATTGGATACTTGAGATAACATTTCAAGAATCAAGGGAAATATGAGAATTTCAGAGCTTTTTGTAAAGAAAAAAAAAAGTTACACAAAAAGGTCATCCTAAAAATTGCTTCGTCTCCTTCAGATTCTGGGATTTCCCAGAAAAACTTATTTAACAGAAGAATTCGTCTTTTTCTCATCACTTCATTACTCAGTTAATTGAATGAAAGAAAAAATCATCAAGTATCACCTCTTTGCGATAAACGTAAATAGTGAAAAGAAATAGAATTTCGTAATTGTTGAATATTCTCGATGCATATTTAGTATTTTTCATATTTTTTGTTATTGGATATTTATTGAACGCAAAAGAAGAATATGAAGTTGAAAATGTGAAACACGTTGTGTGGATGTAGAGTACGGTTTTATTATTTCCACGAGTATAACAGCAAAAGAATTTCGTATTTTCTTTTCTTTTCAATTTTTATTTATCTATTATTGAAGCTCTTTTCTCTACCTGAAAAGATAGAGAGAAAGAGGGAGCTACGCAGTGCACAATGAGCGAAAAAAAGTATTATATTCTCGTTGAGTATTGGAAGTACTGAGAAGTGAAAATAGTGAAACATTATTAGTCTTTCTCTACAAATAATTCAATGCTGACTTGCGTCAATAAATAGCACTTTCAATTCATGAATATGATTGAATAAATGAAGTATTTGCATTCATTCATGCTGTGGATCATTAGGAATTCTTATAAGGAAGACCGGGGCAAAATGGAATTGCGGGTCGAAATGATTTGCGACTTATTTTAAGAGTGAATGACTCTTCAAAAAAACTTTAAAAAATTCACTAACAATATCCACGTCTTGGAGAATCTTCTCAGATTTCATCAGATTTTCCGACCGAATTCTTCACTCAAAAAAAATCAAGAATCATATCACCCTGGAGGTCCATTTTGCTCCAGTCTTCCATATTTTTTCATAAAAACTATCATGAAATTAGGAAATATATTATATCATCCTTCGATTAAAAATTCTTGCTCTTCCCGGGATGAAAAAATTTGAGTCTTTCGGTGGTCGAAAGACTCCTGTCCCGGTCTCTGACAGAGTCCCTATTCGCGCCATGGCAGGGACTTTCTAGAGACACCTTGCTGTCTCTCCGAATGGGACACGTGTCTCTCCTACAGGGACTCAGTCCCTGCTCAACGAACCAGAGTCCTTACTTGAGAGACTCACAGTCTCTCAAATAAGGACTCCTCCGATCTTTCTTCGAAAGCCATCAGCCTCTCAAATAAGGCTTTCTTTTGAGAGTTTTCAATGAAAGTATTTACATTATAGAGCCTGTCAATTTGATTGAAAAAGAATAATAAAATATGTGTGTCTTTTCTCCAAATGTCCAATATTCTGATTAATTAAAAAAAAATTGATAATATAAACATCAAAACTCAAATATATCCATTTTACCCCTATGTCCGTTTCACTCCACTTTCCGCTAATATTGAGAATTTTAATTAAAGTCAAATATGAAAAAAATAATAATTCCACGGTTTGCAAAAATTATAAAAATTGAAAACTTAAAATTTATTAAGTTGAAATAAAAAAAATGATTCATTCCTCGGTCTCTCTCATGAGGACTTATGTCTTTGCAAATCTTTATAAATCTACTGAGAGCCCAGTAAAGATAGAAGTCCTTGCGGAAGAGACACGCGAAGACAAGAGTCCTTACGGAAGAGACCAGCAAAGATAAAAGTCTTTACGGGAGAGACACGAGAGACACTGTAGAGACAGTTGCGGGACTTGCGGGACACTCTAGAGACCGGAAAGTCCTTCTGGGAGTCTTTGAAGACCGTAAAAGACTCTCCAAAGACTCAAAAATTTTATCCCGGGTTAACAATTGTCATAGAAATATTTCTGAACACTGCAAACCGCACAAATCCTTAAGATGTAACTTAAACACAAAGAAATTCTCATCAATTCATGAGTTTTTTTTCCTTCTACTTGTATTGATAAAAGAGGTTTCGTCAATGCAGGTGAAAGAAATAGTCACAATTAGGTCAAGGAACTTTGTGCTCCTACCATTTTCACTAACGGATATATATATATATATATATATAGATGAACGTAGCATGATAGTTTCACGGTTAGATTGCATCTAACAGTTTGACAGTTAGACAGTTATCTACGTGCTCCGTAAATGGGCGTGAGTGCGAAAATGTAAATGAATTGAATGGAGGAGGATAGTTCTCCACCCCAGGTAGGAATTATTCAGGGCTGAAACTATTTTCGAGCCTTATACAGGCCTGACTCAGTGAGGCTACAATCAAATGAGGCTCAAACCAGCCTACTCCCGTCAGACTAGGCTCAAAAATAGGCTAGTAGTAGACTATGTCACTGATGCTGTGCAAGAGCAACCTCAAAAGAGGCTCGTATCAGTCTCAACTAAATGAGGTTGTTCATAACGAGACTCGGAAGAGCCTGATACTAATCTGAGTAAAAATAGACTCGTCGCTATTGAGCTCAAAAGTCTCTCCTGCCAGACTCACTACAATCAGACTCAAGAGAAGCTCATTTGAGCCTCAATGAGACAAAATATACTTGATTTCGATTTCCAAGAAAAAGGGGTAGTAGTTTTTCACTCGTCTTCATTTTTTAAAAATTCTTTTTCAACATTTTATCTATAACTACATTCATACATTTGATTTGAAAGTTTATGAGTTTGTGGATTCAAATTCAAAGTTTATGCTATAACCTCACTTGAAGTGAATAAAAACTGTTGATGTTAATCAACATAAAAATATGTATTTAAATTTATTCTCAAAAACTAATGGGGCTGACCTGAGGTCCGACGAGGTCTCACAAAGGGCTCAAACCAGGCTCTTCTTCGTAATCCTTAAATGATGGTAGTGAGCCTCGAACGCAGACCTTAGACATCCTCCAAATAATGACCTGATTTAAACCCTGAAGAAACCTTGGGAAGAGCCTGGAATTCAGGACTTTTTGAGTCTTAAAACTATATTATTAAAGACTTGAAATGAGCCAGCAAACCAGGCCTTTGAAGGGTCTGTCATTCAGGGCTCAAACTGTGTTATCATTTTGAGGTTCCTCAGGGCCTTGCCAAGGCTTGATTTCGAGGCTGATTTGAGGTTCATTCAGCCTTGTGTAAAGGCTCGGTCAGCCTTGATAATGACCTGAATTCCTACCTGGGACATGAAAATAGTGGAGAAATTCCAGAAGGAATCTCAACAGGGATGCCCATCAGCTCTGTCGAAGAAATTCTCAGCAGTGATTTTACCAGCACTATCAGTAGGAAGCTCGACAGGATCCCCACTGGCACTGCTAGAAGTATTCTTAACAGTATTTCCGCCAGCACTGTCAGGAAGACTCCCAGCAGGATTTTTACCAGCTACTGAGAGCCACAGGACTCTTTGTAGTATTACCACTGCACTGAGAAACTGATTCGTTTGACTGAAACGAGTCTCGCTTACTGTTAAGGAGGAACAGCAGCGAAACATGAAACGCAAAATTTGTTATGAAAAAAATCCTCTAATATTATCGAATCTATTCTAGAGTTACCTAAAAAATTTCAAAGAAATTCACCCTACCGATTCTGAGTAATTAATTATCAAAATTTCGCATTTAACGCAAGCTCTTATGTATCGTTATTTACGCGTTTACCCCTTACAGCTTTGAAACGCCCAACCCGTATCAAATGTTTGATATCTATATTAGTAAATTCAAGAACAATTAACGTATCAAATCTGATGAAATTCCACCTTACTAGTTTTTGATAATTGAAAAAAGAAGAGAAAGAGATTCTGAGCTGTCTTTATCAAAGACAATTTTAGAGGCTAGCTCTCTCATACACTTCGTTCGGGCATACCTCGTCCCTGCGCCCCACTTCGTCCCTTACCCCCCCCCCCCCCCGCATAGGACTGCTGTTCCTCCTTAATGACTGATAGTTGGAATGGTAACCAAACTAATATTCGTTCATATTTAACGTATGGTTCGTTTAGGAGGCTTCGATTGAGGCAAGTGGACTCAATAATTCAAATTACCCAAAATGTACTGTTTTTGACGAGAAAGATGAATTTTCATGAAAGCAATTAGAATAAATTACTTCAACGAGGAAAAATACATCCTAGCAAAGATGACGATTGTATTTATTGTATATTCATCAGTATTCAACGAATAAGCTGTTGAGTGAACCGGCTCAAGTATTTAGAGGGCATCTAATATTCGTTCCATGCAATTAAATCCATGAGTTAACTATTAACGAACCCTTTTTTCAGTGTAGCACTATTAGAAGAATCCTCGGCAGGATTCCCACCAACATTGTCAATAGGAGGATTCTCAACCGAATTCCACGAGCCTACTTGATCATCTTCATGGCTCTCGAGAGTTTTATTGTCAGTTTTTACATGTGTTGTGATGAAACGGCTGAATATGAGACTAAATGCCAATCCCCACTCTCGTTACTTCTCCCACCAATTAGGAAAAATGATTAGAGAGGGGATGCCGATACCAGAAGGATATTTGGAAAGAGGCATTGTCCTCTTTCCTCACCGAGCATTTAGAGAGATAATTAGCCCTGATTCTCTTATCGGTTTTTGTAAAGACATTTTCATTATTCGAGCGTTAATTTGATTCTATTTTTTTCAGAATTCATTTGTAATTTGTATTATCGACGAAAGTTATTTTAACTTTATATTATTATTAATTTCAATATCAATGAAATTCTCATACTAGATTTGACGTAAAAAGAAATTCAATTAAAAAAAAAAAAATTAGAAAAAAAATAAAGAAAAATTGAATCCATATTATTTTATATGCCTTTTGTGAAAGTTGGAATGAATTTTGTCATAAATCATAAATAACAATGTCGGCAATAAATGAAAAGAAAATAAATGATAAAGACACTCTTGATATCATTAAATATTCTGTTTTATAAAGAAATGTGAATTGATTATTGATTATATTGATGTTTTTAGGATAAAGATAATGAGCATCCTGAAGAGGTCCACACAGAGTGGACGAAACGTCGATGCATTTGGAAATTAAATTTAATTCGAAATTAAAAAAAAAAATTTTTGGGAGTGACCATAATGGCCGTTAATTTACCAAATAATAATTTGATGAATGGTCGGAGGAAAAACTTCAATAATAAATGATAAATTTCTTGTTAAATAATAATTCAAATATAAATTTATATATTTTAGTTTTGGAACGAAATATGACAGTGTTATCATTAATTCAGTAATCAAATGACAAAATAGAATGTCAACTTCGCATGCTATTGATTTTTTTATAATATCTGGGAAATCAAGTGAGAAAATGAAATTTCTTTCTTCATTTTCACGGAAAAACAGAGTCAAGCTGAAGTTATTCAATCACAATCAAACAATTTTTCTTGGATGACAAACAACAGTGAAGGTACCCGTATTGATTGAACGTTGACATTTCCGAGTAGAAAAGGGATAAAAGAGAAAAGCTCAAAAATATCAGTAGAAAGATCGGATAATTCGAACCGAAAAATATAAGTTTTTTTCGGATCAATAGCTTTCAAAATAATCGAAGGAATGAAAACTTTCGATTGAATAGTTTTTCAATCATCTCGCTAACTTATGATCTACTGGAGATTGTGCAACATATTTTTTACGCCAATTCATCGATTTTCTCAGATAGAATAATTAGAATTTTTGAAGAAAGAAAAGAACTTTCATGAATTTACTAACTTTTTTTTTATAATGCAGAAAATTCAGTGAAAAGAAACTGAATTACTCGAATTCTTCCATTTGCAAACTTAACATTTTCCGGAGCAAAGCCTTGAGGAAACCCGCGGATAAATTACGCACAGTTAATCCAGTACATTTTGTTCCTACCGAAGAAATAAATACTGGGTGAAATGTGGTCTGTCGAGGGAAAAAAAGAAATAGGATAACAAATAAGAGTGGTTTGAAGTTAAATATGTGCCGGCTTTTTAGATGCTTTTTTGTGCCATTTTTTTGAACCGTTAGAGCTTCACTCATTAACCACGCTAGGACTTTAATTATCAAACGGCGATTTAGCCGATTAAGGAATGGTGAGTGTCGTAAAAATTTATCTGAGAGTCTTAAATTTTAATTTATCATGGATTTGCCCGTTTTAACTACGAAAGAATTCATTCTATAGGCTGGAAAAGGGGGAAGAAAAGTATACATCATTCTCGAGGTGCCTTTTCTACAATATATTTCAGAAATTAAATAAAATGTATGAATTTTTATGAAAACCATTTTGTAGAGTGGAGAAAGAAAGAAAAAACTAAATCACAATCAATACCAAAAGTGGAATGATTCAAGCCTATTTTATATTGTTCAATCTATTAGTTTCTTTCTTTTTCAGAACCTTTTTGTTAGAAGAAAAGCAGAGCTACAGAAAAAACTCACCGAAATCTCTTCATCTCCTTTCGTTCTCGAGATAATTAATTGAAATTCAAATTATAATAAATTCAACGCCTCCAGCCCATATTATACGTTATTTCAAGAATTATAATAGAAGGAGAAAACAATTTTCGGATGAACTCTCTTCTAGAGAACAGAACTGAATTTACGGAAAATCGAAAGAAAAGATTGAAAACGACAAGTGAATTCATAATTTGAAAAATATGGAAGTCAAGAGGCAGAGGGAGCAAGACCAATTATCAAAAATATTGACTTTTCCCGATTTCTACATTTTTTTAAAAAATAAACTTACTTTTTCGTTTTGAGTTTGTATCTATTTATTTCTTTCAACTTTTTTCTTATTTTTTCATTTTCCTCTCTTCATCAGGGTCCATTTTCGATTCCTCCATTCGAGTTGTATTATTCTATTTCAATAATCTTTCGTCTAAATTTTTTAAATGAAAGCTTCTGTAATCATTTAAGAATCATGAAATTGAATTGAGATACAATATGAATCAATAGTTGATTCATTATTGAATATCAGTAATTGTAATGTAAAAAAAATGCAATCAATATTATCGACAAAAGGCGATAGTTTTAGATTTATCAAATATTCGTAGAAACTATTAGCTACGAATATTCACTCAGCTTATATTTTTCCATCACTCTTTTTGAATTATCTCGAAAATAAAAGGAAACGAAGAATTTTGTGATAGAACGTTTTCTTTATAGGAAAAGAGCCGGATCTAGAGGAAGTTCTAACGAAAATTTTGCTATCTTCAGAACCTCTCGAGATAAACGAGCTAAACGGAAACACTTAAAATTTACGACGACACTTTCCTCAATCTTTCGCTGTCATTATCCTTAGAAAATTTATATTGCGATTGGTTTAAAGAGGTGAGTTATAAAATCTTGACAAATTTCAGTAGTATGAAAAAGCGACAGAAAAACGAAAATAAAAAAACTCTAGTCTACTGTAGTGAAACGTATGTCAGAAAAAGTGAGACTTTTATAGTCTCGTAAAAATGACGCGAGCAAGTGAGAAAAATCCAAGAGTACCTCTTTCACCATGTTCTACGACACTTTACCGTAACCGTGTAACTGAACTTTATGTAGGTGTGCACGAGCCCATGTGAAACACAACGAGTCACCCTGTTTCTATTCACCTATTGTTAAGTATTTCTTTTCTGATGCAGGGATCATAAGAGGGAGAACATTTTTATATCTCAAGAAATGTTCCTTCTTTTAAATTTTCCCGCATGGAAAAGATATATATTGTTAAAGATATAATTTTGAGTAACTGATGAATTCTATAATATTGTAAATTCAATATAAGAATCCATAGGCATATTTTTGCCGGAATATTATATAATTCGATAATGAGAAAGATATAATGGTTCATTATAATTCTCTTCTATTGGACCATATAATTATAGCAACTATAAATTTTGAATATGTTCCAGCATATATTATGCTATTCATAGTATGAATATTTAATCAGAATATAATAAAATATATAATATTGGCATATAATGGTATTAATACTCCGAAGATATAATAGAAAATATGAGTTAAAAATAGTTTGTGAGAATCATAAAATTCCAAGGAAGAATGTAATTTGAAAATTTTGAGATAAAGAAAATATTTAATTTATTCTATAGAGGAGGCTTTCTGAGTAACGTACTTTCCACAATATCTGAATGGATCATGCGAACATTAGAAATTATTGAAGATGTACATCACACAGAATTCACATTAGGGTAACGATACAAACTATCTAGTTATCATAAAGTGCAGCTATATGAAATGGAATATAATATATTTTATTGAAAATAACATATATGATGAAATATAAAATAAAAATTATAATGATTCTTATACAAAACTGGAAAACAGTATGAAGTATACTGTCATTATTATATGATGAATTGAAAATGAAAAAATATATTTCCCAATATCAAATGTCTCAGATATAGAAGATTACATGATAGAATATCAAAATCTATATAATTACAATAGCATAATTATGTATATATTTACATAATATATTGAACACCATACATATTTATGCCGAATTATATCACCTGTTATTAACCCGATATTATTAAATATATTCATAGCAATATATTTCTCTCCCATGCGGGTTCCTTTTGTGATTTCATAGAGTTCATAGATTATTAAAATTCTGTTGATGTCATTGAAAAGAGAGGGATATTGGTGGTAAGAAATGATGTAATTCAATCTCCATTGAACCAATGGTTCTTAGGATAGTATCCGAGTGAACTCGACTACAGTTAACCGCTTCTTTTTTTTTAGTCGAATCAACGATGATATCTCTTCACGTCTTCTGCATTTTTCCGTAATTTTTCCCCACGTAGTTTATGAGATATGAATTATCAAAGTTACTAGAAAAAAAAAGTGGTGAGGATGCAACGCTCTAAATCGGACGGAAATAATGAAATTATTAAGAAACCACACAGTTCCCCCATTATTAGAAATTATTAGCAAACGAGAACAACATTTTAACTACATAATAGAAGGAAAAAATATTCCATTTTCCGTACAATTATTGAGAAATTTTAATCAGAGAGTGGTCGTAACTATTTGCCTCTCTCTGTATCTCGTGCATGTGATAAGAGATTATTAATGTAAAAAAGAGCGGTACACAAAAAAATTATATCTACAAGCTGAATATATGACTTTGAATAGTTTGACCACTTTTCTGGGTAAATTGAAGCACGTTGTTCCGAATTATCAGCAATTAAATGGAAACCTACAAATTCGCATTTTTTTTTGTTTTATTAACCGTACTCTGAGATACTACCTCAAACTATTTGCAGAGCTATTTAGCAGCTAATCTTTCATTGATCCCGGGATAAAATTTTCGAGTCTTTGGAGAGTCTTTTACGGTCTTCAAAGACTCCCAGAAGGACTTTTCGGTCTCTAGAGTGTCCCGCAACTGTCTCTACAGTGTCTCTCGTGCCTCTCCCGTAAGGACTTTTATCTTTGCTGGTCTCTCCCGTAAGGACTTCTGTCTTCGCGTGTCTCTCCCGCAAGGACTTCTATCTTTACTGGGCTCTCAGTAGATTTATAAAAATTTGCAGAGACATAAGTCCTCATGAGAGAGACCGAGGTATGAATCATTTTTTTTATTTCAACTTAATAAATTTTAAGTTTTCAATTTTTATAATTTTTGCAAACCGTGGTATTATTATTTTTTTCATATTTGACTTTAATTAAAATTCTCAATATTAGCGGAAAGTGGAGTGAAACGGACATAGGGGTAAAATGGATATATTTGAGTTTTGATGTTTATATTATCAATTTTTTTTAATCAATCAAAATATTGGACATTTGGAGAAAAGACACACATATTCTATTATTCTTTGTCAATTGAATTGACAGGCTCTTTGAAAAATAGAAAGACTGATGGCTCTCGAAGAGATACTGGAGGAGTCCTTATTTGAGAGACTGATGGCTCTCAAAGAAAGACCGGAGGAAACCTTATTTGAGAGACTGTGAGTCTCTCAAGTAAGGACTCTGGTTCGTTGAACAGAGACTGAGTCCCTGTAGGAGAGACACGTGTCCCGTTCGGAGAGACAGCAAGGTGTCTCTAGAAAGTCCCTGCCATGGCGCGAATAGGGACTCTGTCAGAGACTGGGACAGAAGTCTTTCGACCACCGAAAGACTCAAATTTTTTCATCCCGGGATCTGCATATCTCAAAAACTATTGTTGCAAAAAGAGTTTCATTGTATTATTTTTAACCTAAAATTCTCTTCTTTTTTAGTTGATATTGTTAAAATTTTGAAGATATTCATCATTAATTAATAGCAGAAATTCTCATTTCATGCCAATACATGCAAATGCTGTATTTTAATGTCCTACAATATTTTCCTATGTAACTGAACATTATGCACACGCCTATATGCATCCATTTGTTGTCAAGCGTATTTTTCCAATGCAGGAAATCGAGCGAAGTCATGAGAGAAAATTTTCAAATGTTTTTTTTTTCTCTCTCAACGAAACATTGAGAGCATTCAATAAATATTGGTTGAAAATATCATCACATTGATGTAAAAAATATGTACAAAGGGAAAAAGCCATTTTGGAAAGTTTGCTTTTTTTCATGTCGAATGACTGAAAATTGTGCAGCCATGTGAATTAAATTCAGAGAGATGGTTTTTTTCTGTCAAAGGTACGTATTCCAATTTTTTTGAACAAAATGTTTTTGTTTGCCTTGAAGTGGAATAAAGAGCATTTCACATTGACCTAAATATGAACATTAATCTCATTTTCGTCTGAAGAAACGGCATATTTCCATTAAAAAATCAGTTGGAAAATTACATTGGAATTATTTTGCAAATATCTCGGAAATTATTGAATTTATGGCAATTTCTCATAAAACCTATTCTGCAAGGAATTCAATTGTCTACAAAAAAAGGTATATTTTTACCTGCTTTACTTAATCCATCTGTTGCGAAGTTTTCACGAAATAAGCCTGTGATGATGAGAATAGAAAAGATCAATCTCAAGATTCTTGAGTCAAGAGACTCTTTCGTAGAGAACTTATTTTGCATTTTGCGTGAAATTCGAAGAGGTTTTTTTCGATAAATCCACTTGAATCTAATCGTTTTTGAGATCACTTAAAAAATGGTCTCTATGTGATTTTTGAAGGTGACAGTCAATTTAATCTCAGACTATAACATCTCGGTAAAAATATCTCGTTTATTTCATCTCATGGAATAATATCTCATGACAAAAACATCTCATGTAGAAGATTTCATGACAAAAATATCTCAATACAAAAATTTCTCATGACAAAAACATCTCAATACGAAAATATCTCATGACAATTTCATCTCAATTATAATATGTTATACAAAAATTGCATTAAGTAAGTGTTTTTATAAAAAATATATATGGAAAAATATCATTGTTATTTTTCCCAATCAAACGAGAAAACATTATTTTATAATGATAAATTATACATGATTCCCCTTAAGTACGTTAATTTATCTGCAGTATTATGATATTCAGAGACAAGTCGAAAAAGATAAATACTGAAGAATGACTACACGATTTTCACAATGCAACGGTAAATGACAATGACAATTATAGTGAAAGAATTATGGAAGAAATATGAAATTACACCATCTTGCGGACAATGATTAATTGAAATGATAATTTTCTGATAATAGAATGATAATGTAGAAATCTTTGATAATGCAATTCAAAAATATGATATCGATTGGCATAATATTATGAAAAGAATTTAGGAATGAAATGTTATTAATCTAAATATTTCATCTGAGATGTTTTTGTCATGAGATATTTTTGTTATGAGATGTTTTTGTCATGAGATGTTTTTGTCATGAAATTTTTTTGCTGAGATTAAATTGTCATGGGATTTTTTTGTCATGAAGTATTTTTGTATGAGATTTTTTTGTTGAGATATTTTAACTGAGAATAAATTGTCATGAACCATTTTTGGAGTTGGCTTTCCAAATTTGCCACTGAAGGCAGATACATTGAAAAAAAATGTACATCCATTAATTTGAGAAAAACTTAAAAATGTTCTTAATATAATTAGTCAATGAATATTGAAATATTTTTAATAATTTAAGGATTCATTTGTTGCTCTAGGATCGAAAAATTGAGTTCTTCACTTAGAATTAAAGTTTTTTATTTAACTTCCTCAATTAAGTGAAATGATAAAATAGCCAAAGAGATTAATTGAACCGATAAATCCCGATAATCCCATAAAATATCCAGATTTTTTTATTAAAAAATTTTTTCAACCACAGAAACAGTATATATACACAGCAGTTTGACAAATGTACACGAGTGTTCCCAGGAGGGGTCTAAATTCCAGTATCGAAATAAACGGCTGTGGTAGACTCTGCAACAAGCCAAAGAGAGGCAGAGAGGGCATGGATAGATAGAGAACGCGTAAAAAGTGTGTGAAATGAAACGAAAAAAAAAATCATTTAAAAACCATTAGTTTCAAATTAAAAAAAAATATATGGAGCTTGTAAAGTGCCGGTTAATTGAGGCCATACTCCGTGTTTAATTCATTATAAATTTTTTTTCACTTCACAATTGCATACGAGTCTCCAATTAACTCATTCCTACTCATTTCTCCGGAAACAATCAAAGAGTGAAGTGGAAAAAGTTCAATCAATGGTGAAAATTCTATTTGAACCTTGATAGTTAAAAAGGTTTAATAAAGTTCATACTTTGAGTTTCATATTGTTTTTTTTGTTAAATATTTTCCCAGGATTTGACGTGCTTTGCACGAGGGAATTAATATTTTTTTCCGGGTTAACGAGTTTTTTTCCCTCAATCCTGTGAAAATAATTAAGAATAGAAAAAAAATTATAAATTAAAAAAATTCTACCTGTTTAATTTTTAGAGAAAAATAAAGAATTTATAGGACTTTTCCTGAAGAAACGAAAATTTTTTTTGTGAAAAAGTAAATGATTGCCCTTTTTCAAATCAATAGTGCACTCATTGTAATTACATGAATTGTAATTACATGATGCGCAGTGTGTTTCGATTAGTCCGGTTCAGTTACCAGATAGCACGTCCCTTCAGACGATTCTAGAATTTCAAACATTGGAGTTTGGAAGAGCACCGTAGCTGACTTTTTTCGCAGAGAATTTAATGCTCTACAAAAAAGTTCTCATGATTCTTCCTTTTATCTTCTTTACTTCGGCCGGAGGAAGCAAAAGAAATAGAATAAAACCCTGACATGGCAAACTAATTTTTTTGTTAAATGAATAATGAGAATTGTCCACTGCAATTTTTTTGCAGATATTATTTTATCACTTCACAATGTATCCATACATATATCTTTCAATTTTTCTCAGGTAATTATATTCTATTAAGGACTGACTAATTTACAGAAAAATCGACCTTTGTGAATTATCACCTTATGAACAACCAAAAATCGTTCAACCGCAGTGAGCTCTTTCACCTTACACAGAGAAAAGTGTTTTCTCAATTTAAGAATGTGCAGTCACTTAATTTAAGAATGTCCAGGTCACTTAAATTAAGAAAGAAAAACTCACTTGATTTAAGTGAGAAAACTCACTTGATTTAAGTGAGTTTCACTTTCTTAAATTAAGAAAGAAACAGTCACTTGATTTAAGTGAGAAAAGTCACTTAATTTAAGTGATTTTTACTTTCTTAAATTAAGAAAGAAATAGTTACTTGATTTAAGTGAGAAAAGTCACTTAATTGAAGTGAGTTTTACTTTCTTAAATTAAGAAAGAAAAAGTCACTTGATTTAAGTGAGAAAAGTCACTTAATTTAAGTGATTTTTACTTTCTTACATTAAGAAAGAAATAGTTACTTCATTTAAGTGAGAAAAGTCACTTAATTTAAGTGAGTTTTACTTTATTAAATTGAGAAAGAAAAAGTCACTTGATTCAAGTGAGAAAAGTCACTTAATTTAAGAATGGCACCTGCCATTTACGTGAATTAAGTGACTGCACATTCTTAAATTAAGAAAACATTTTTCTCTGTGTACTTGTACGTCCAGAAATAAAGAAATGATCTTATCACATGGTTTTTCCAATCTGACAACGTACCATTTTTGTACTGATCAAAATAGTTTTAGTGTTTTGGAGTTTTTAAAAAATTCTATATGTGTATTTAAGATTTTTGACTGTGCATAAACGATGACTTCACGAGTGATTGAGTGGTAGATTTGTGCGGAAGAATCCTGATAGAACAGGAGAAGTATCAGCAAGTATGTCTGATATAGAAACAAATTAAGCAATTCCATTCCCAATCAATGAAATAGTTCAATCCGAAATTCCGGATGAGAATAGTATAATTCCATTGGGAGTATTAGCTAAAAATGTTGTGCGTAGACAGCATTTCCGAATTTCTGCATCGCCCAATATTTTATTTACAGAGTTATGTGAAAACAGTTGAAAACGATCATTTCCAACATATTTTCGTTGAAAAACGAGTACTGTTTGCTGTCATTTTCTTCAGAGGAGAAATAGATTTTCAATTAATGATTTTAAGTTATCAGAACGATTGTAGGGAATTTACTACAGTTATATCGTCAAATGTAGATTTCTGCATAGTTCAGCATAAAGTTCGTATATCGAAAGTGTAAATTTTATCAGTCAAAATCTACACATTCAGTGCTGCAAGGAGTATTGACACATTTCCTTCGTACGAAGAATATTAATAAATATCTATATAGCATTTTTTAAGATGATCGTAAGAAAATTCACTTTCTTCGATTTCTTCGGAAGTATAACTATTATCGGCTTAAAATTCATCCAGAAAATGGGAGAATATTATCAATAACACTCTTTTTTTTTTCAATTTTCCTTTGAAAATACAAGATTATTCATGGAATACCGTCAATGACCCAATTAATGCCACCAAGAGACCTATTCTGCCACATATCTTTCATAGAAAAATTATATCTTATCATAAATTCAAACTGATTTTTTCTCGAAAGAATTTAGGCTCTGGACTATCATTTACATTAATTATTTTCTTGAATCAATGATAAAAATTATTTAATTTATATTTTTGGAAATATTTTGCCCATGGCCCGATTCATGCCACCATGGCCCGATTTCTGCCATAGAGGGTCCCAATAATTGCCATCAATTAATTTCCATCACTGGTCGTTATTTGTAAATTATTCATCAATTTCTATGAAAGTCCAATGATTTTGCTAACAATCAATACAATTTTCGATTTATTAAATACTTAAATTTTCTCAATATCACACATTGAACTGATGAGGCACTCTAACTCCACATGAGGAGCTTTAGGCCTTTATTTTGCTGAGCACGCTGGTCGCATTCAACGGATTAATTTTAGAAATATATCTAGTAGAGAAATATCGGATATTTTGATTGTCCGGTGTCCTCAGAATTTTTTTCTAGCCACTGTTATAAATTACTAAGAGTTGAGAATTCGAATAAGTTCAATAATCACGAAAATGTATGAAAAGTGGCATTAATTGGGCTGATGATATTAATTGGGCCATTGACGGTACTGCTGAAACTATTGCACTTACTATTGCTAATTATTCTAAACTATCAGAATGATCCGTTCCAAATATTTCCTTTATTAGCCCAGAAAAAACGTGATTTCCCTCAAACATAAAAAAAATTAATTTTCTAAACGGACATATTGGAAACGGTTCAACAAAAGGCATATATAACCAAGCTCAACGATTCTGGTGGAATTTTAACAGTGCTGAGTTCACGAAAGAATTGTATTCCTAAATCACGTTCTAACATCCCCTGCAAGACCACTGATACGTGTGTGTGTGTGTATGCATGTACAAGTAGATGCGTCCGGTACGCATAAACAAAGCCCGTTTTGGGGTTTATGGAGGAGTGTCTGCTGCTGAACTCGTAGTCTCTGTTCTCTAACACATCACCAACTTGAATTTACCAGATCGTGCCTTCTCCTCAATTTGTCCTTTCTGCAACTACAACAGAAGCAGAGAGAAAGAGGAGGAACATTTGAATACACAAATACACACGTGTGTATACCATCATCGGATTGGGCCTTTCTTCTTTATCCTTTTTCTACTTGAAATCGTCGAGGCTCAATCGGCGCAGACCCCTCTGCCTTTGTTTGTCACCAAAAAAAGCTTGTTTGATTGTTCGTGATTGAATAACTTCGGTTTGATTCTCTTTTTAGATAGAAAATAGAGGGGAAAATATTTGAACTAGTGCGTTGACAAGTGAAGAATTAAGTGAAGTCGATTATTTATTAGAATCTCGATATTTCAGAAAAAATGGAGCTTACGAGAATTTATTAAGGATTTTTTTTCGTGAAGAATCCAATTTTCTGCGAAAGAGGTACTCCAGGACACTTTCGTCCTAGCCTACTCACGAGGATAATAAAAAGCACGACGAGAAATCTGTTGCAGATTTTTCGCATGTCGCTGGGAAATTTCACGTTGATGGGAATAAAATGCAACTAATTTGACTTTTAGAACGCCTCTCCAACGTTTTTCTTGCATGAGCTGGCTAGAAAATGTTTGATGACGAGAAGTCGTTTGCCAACGAATTTATATTGAGACTCTGAGACCGTGGTGCTTATCCAATGATTTTCTCATCGTTTCTATCTGGAAATTAGGACAAAAATGGTTAAGGAGAATCTTTTCCTTACGGTTTTGATCTAAAGTCTCTGCAAATTTCTTCTTCACTGATTTTTTTTTTCATTCTAGATGAATTCATAGATATTTTTTCGGGATGAAAAAAATCTATTTATTGTTAATAAAAAATTCATCATTGGTCATTCATTTTTCACGTGGATTATAAAACACAACAAATGTCAATCACTTATCTATGGTTGAGTGCTTTTCACAATCCGGGGAATATTAGAGCACTTTTTTCTATTTTCATTTTAAGTGCTTGTAAGATTCATGAATTTTGAGAGTTCAGTTGAGGCCATTGGAAAATGATGAACCGAAAAAAATAATTCGTAAGTAATATACAGGTATTCATCGTAATCTTTTTCTTCTCAGTTCTTGTATCTATATGTATTGAGAATTTTCTTTGATTAAGAGCAAATTGCTCGTCACAATTCTTTTTCTCTTAGTATCTTACACAATTCCTATTGGATCAATGCTCCTCGAAAGTCATCTCGAAAGCAAGTCAGCTGCTCATTTTTATGTATCCAATTCATTTTTGAAGAATTTATTTGAATATTTCAGAAATTCAATCCGAAAGAGAGTGTCTTATAGCAGTATTTCCCGATCTCTTGAATGGAATTGCAAAAATTTTGAGAATCTATCAACCACTATCATTCCGAGACAGGAATTCCCATTTAATGACAATTTTAATGATATTTGCTAGAGAATGCAGAAGATATTTCTTAATTGATGTCTTGCGTCACTCCGCTACGGAATTTGATTTTCAATAGATTTTTTTTTTTTTATTAATTTTCAATAGATTTCATCTCAAATTCAACGTCAATTGAAGGTATTCTTGCAGATTTTGATAGTTTTATTAGTTAGTAAGAAGAATTTTCCTTGAAAAATTATAGGAAACGATTGATTTTGTTCCGAAAATCTTCGATATAACACAAAAAAATAGAAATCCGAGGATAATTCGAAATCTTATGCAAATAAAAAAAATTTTGAGGATCTCTTTTGTCGAGAATCACGAGAGCTATGAGAAAAATCATAAAAACTGCTATATTCTGGTTGGATTTCGACACTCGATTGGATATTATAATCATCAAGCAGTGAAAAAAAAATTTCACCTCTCTCTTTGTGAAGTTTTGAGGAATTCCCTCGAAAATTAGTGGAAATGGGATCATTTCCGTTAAGTTCTTTGCAGAATAAAATTAGATCTACAAGAAGGATTCTATTGGAAATTTCTTTATTTCTCTCAGATTTCGAGATATTTCTCAAAAACAACTTCTGAAGAAGAACTCGCAGTAGTTCGACCAAGGAAAATTGTCTTCTACCATTTCCCGACGCAAACTTTTCATTCTCTCTTAAGAAACCCTCGAATTTTGGACTTCATCTAATTTCATTATCCAAAAAATATTTCTGGAGTGAAGCGGTAAAATATTAATTTTGAGGATCACACGTAGCTCTTTCCCGAATATCTCATGAATGATGTGGTTTAACGGGGAACATTAGTAAAATGGAAACGCAAAACTGTTCATCAAAAAAATCTTCAGATACCGTCAATGGCCCAATTAATGCCATCGGCCCAATTAATGCCACTTTTCATACATTTTCGTGATTATTGAACTTATTCGAATTCTCAACTCTAAGTAATTAATAAGAGTGGCTAGAAAAAAATTCTGAGGACACCAGACAATCAAAATATCCGACATTTCTCTACTAGATATATTTCTAAAATTAATCCGTTAAATGCGACCAGCGTGCTCAACAAAATAAAGCCCTAAAGCTCTTCATGTGGAGTTAGAGTGCCTCATCAGTTCAATGTGTGATATTGAGAAAATTTAAGTATTTAAAAAATCGAAAATTGTATTGATTGTTAGCAAAATCATTGGACTTTCATACAAATTGACGAAGAATTTAAAAATAACGACCAGTGATGGAAATTAATTGATGGCAATTATTGGGACCCTCTATGGCAGAAATCGGGCCATGGTGGCATGAATCGGGCCATGGGCAAAATATTTTCAAAAATATAAATTAAATAATTTTTATCATTAATTCAGGAAAATAATTAATGTAAATGATAGTCCAGAGCCTAAATTCTTTCGAGGAAAAATCGAATTAGAATTTATGATAAGATATAATTTTTCTATGAAAGCTATGTGGCAGAATAGGTCTCTTGGTGGCATTAATTGGGTCATTGACGGTAATGTCAGTTGAATTTTAAGGTTACCTGCAATATTTCAAGAAAATTTAGCCTACCAATTCTGCGCAATTAATCCTCAAAATTTGCCATTTCAAAGGAGCTTGTACACTGAGGACATAAAGTGGTAAAAACGATCAAATATAGATTCTATTGGTCCTTAGCAAATATCGTTCAAAAATAATTCAAAAAAATGTTGAATTTACTGAATTTTATCAATTCAAAACGTTAATCTGTTTGAATCAACAAAATTCAGTAAATTCAACAATTTTTTTGATTATTAAAAAAAAAATATTTGCTTCAAACCAATAGAATCGATATTTGATAGTTTTTATCACTTTTTTCCCCTCAGTTTATGTATCATAATTTATGCGTTGTCACCTCAAAGCTTTGAAATGCAAAAATCGTATCAAATTTTCGATATCTATATTACATGATTCAAGAACGATCGATGTATAAAACTTAATGAATTTTCATCCAGCCAGTTTTTAATGATTGTAAAAAAAAAGATAAATATGCTGGTCTGTCCCTGTCTAACACAGACGATCCTAGAGGTTAGCTGTCTCATACGCTTCGTTTATATGCACCTCATCCCTGCACCCCACTGCACCGGTCGTGCCATCCCGCTCAAAGATCTGACATTCCCCCTTGAGAGAATTTATCAAGAAACCTTTTTTTTTGCAGCTCATAAAGTTCTCTCCCAACGAGATATCTTAGAATTTCCTTTAAAAACTCTTCGATTCAAAAATATTTAGAAGAAAAAAAAGCTGCAAGTGATTTTTCAATTTATCCTACTTTACCACTTCGCTGCTGAATATTTTCCCTGTGGAATCATGAAGAGAAGAGACTCACCGATTCCTCATCCGTCACTCAGCTTTACTTCGAACTCTCCAATAAAAAGAAGCATTCAACTTTGATCTCAAAGAGAAAAACGTGCAAAGCTCGCTGTTCAATTTACACAGAATTTATCCTTGAATTTTTGATACTGAAAAAGTCACTTCTGAGTTGTAATTTATCAAGCATCACAATTATCGTCCAACCCTCAGTGACTTAATGAAACTTCCAACGAAATTAACACAAGGACTAAATTTTTTATCAAAGGAAAAAAAAATTGTGGAAAATGAATGTCATTTTCAGAAACAAAAAAAAACAAGAGAAGATTAATGTGAATTATCTTTCACTGAGTGGATTTTCATTCTCAGCATAGAAGGAAAAAAAAGTCAAACGAAAAAAACAAAAAAAAAGTCTTCAATATTTCCTGACGAAGCAAAATGAAATTGCCCTACTCGTCTCATGCAAATTTTTCTGTTCCATCTTCTCGCTGTGCGCGAGAATTCATTGAGTTTGCAACGAGAAATGGAGAAAAAGAAAAAATCTCGTAAAACTTATTCCAATGTGTAGAAAAACTCATCAATTTTATCTATACCCACGAAAAAAAAAACTTCCTGTAATTTCAAAAGTTAAATGCAAAATGCCAAAATACTATTTACCTCGTCACGAATTTATATCCCCGACTTTTGAAAAAGCCCGCGCACTTTCTCCACCATCTGACAATTCAAACTTCCGCAAACAGTTTTAAACTTCAACAGATATATTTAGAAGAAGCTAGATCACGTTAATGGTAGAGGAAAAAAAAGCGAAAATAATTCACACAAAACGAGAATCGAATAGTGTTAGGGATAAACAATGGAAAAACATACGTTTGAAGCAAGTATAAGAAACTCTCGAGAGAAATCATATGCACCTGCGACAGTGGTAGACAGTTTGATATACGAGCGCTCGACGAGGGATGGAATGAAGAGGAAGTAAAAAAAAAAGAACACATGCATAATCCCTCTTCGTTTCCTGTGTCACGGAAATTGCCGCGAAAAAAAAAAATTCTCTAGAATTTTCATTCATTTCTCTGTACTCCTTGCGCCGATAACACTTTTAGAACTCACTACTTATTAACAATTTAATTCTGCAATTTATCAAAGAAGCAGAAAAAGGATAATTCGATTTTTTGCCTGTATTTTTCTTCCTTTCTCGAGATATCTCGCAATCTATGCGAAATACGGAATTTTTCACATTGGAACTTTTAAGAAAAGGGGAATGCATCCTACTTAAAAACTTGAAAAAAAAAATCAAACTATTTTGGTTGGATCTTAAGATAGAACATGTAAACAAAGAAAAAAGTGGGACTAGTCACTACTTTTTGATTGCAATAATTTTCTCGGAATAATTTAAAAATTAGATTTGAAAAAATTCATAGAGACTTTGTTTGTAGATGACAATACAATTAAAAAAAGAAGTCTTCATGAATTTTTTTCAATGCATAAAACCCAAAAATAAGAGCCAAACATTCCATTTTTCCACAACTGAGTTCAAATTTACGCGCAAAGTATCGATGGCCTAGAAGAAGTTTTGGACAAGGAAAATTCATGCCTTCATTTTTGATGATTTCCTTCCATATTTCAATTATTCACAATATTATAAATTCAATAAACCAAATTTGCATTGTACACTATTCCGCGCCGAATTTCCCCGTGAATAATCGAGAAATGGAAAGAGCTTTACCAAATTTATTCGCTTCAATGTTTTCCGATCAAAACTTTTTCTCGTATGAACAGTTATCAGATGAAATTGGAAAAGAAAATTTTCATTAACCATATGCGAATGTCCTTCAGTAAAATTCACTCAACATAACATAAACTGGAAGAATTAAATTAGTAGAAAAATTAAAGCACCTGTTTGATCTTCTTATCGATTGGACTCTCGTTAATTTCAGGCAAAACAACAATCATTTTAATTTTAATAATTATAAACCAATAAGAATAGTTACATCAATACTTGTATTTTTTTCCGAGACACGCGCGACTCGTGTGAGTACTCAACGCGAACTGAAAAATCCTAAATATCCTGTGTTTATCTCGGGGAAAAAAAGAGAAAGAGGAGGAAAGATGAGTCCGTGTCGCGCAGCGTACGACAGCGCAGGACGTACTGAAGCGTTGCGCGTCGTGTGTGCTTGTATATAGCAGAAGCAGGGAAGAAAAAAAGGGGGAAAGGAAGAGAGAGAACTCCTGGGATTGTATGGAAACTGTAAAAGCAGAAGGGTGGGGAAGGAGAGAGAGAGAGAGAAATAGTGGGATATAGTGGCGCCGCCGGGACGCTACTAATACCTTTGTGCACGTCGTTCTATATATATCTACACACTCACAATTGTATTTTGTATTGTGCGCATGCGTTTAGAACAATTATGTACGAACCCCTCGTTTCATTCTCCTTTCACCCCTCCACTATCGCGATTATTTTCGATGAGGGAAGGAGAATGAAGAGAGGGTGAGGAAAGATGGAGGGTGAAAGAGAGAGAGAATTGAATTTATTCGATTGTGTGTCTTTTTCTTCTATCCTTCATCTAGTCCTATCCTCCCTCAAAAGTATCTCCTTTGCACTTCGACTCTCGAGAACTTCATTGCTCGTTTGGGCGCAACTCTCCTCCCAACCCCATCCGCTCTGTCATGTGACTCCTTTGATATCTAGCGGAGTCAATCATGGACTTGTTCACTCATGGCTTAAGTCAATAAATTATCGATCTTATTAATCCATAGTGATGCCGGAAATCCTCAAAATTTAGGTGAATTTTTGTTCATTTATTCATCAAGGAGAGAGTAACAATTTTCACGTTTGTCCAAAAATGATTTGGATGTTTCATATTCTTCAACTTGGCAAAACATTAAATGTCGAACAAGGAGTAAGCTTTCTGAATAAAAGACGAAGATCAGGACTTGTGTTGGTTGTTTCCTATTTCTGTTATTCTCAAACGTAAAAGCTCTACGAAAATCAGAACAAGATGATTGAGTCTGTACTGCTTAAATAATTAATTTCTAGGAAACAAAGTAGCGGAGAGGATTTTTTAAAAAATGAAGAGTTTTATGAAACTATCACTAACTTAAAGAAATATCCTACAATGTAAATACGTTGAGCATCTTTCCCACTTTTTTCAGATTCTTTCACTAAGTTCGTTAATTCAAAAAAAATTCCTGAAGAATTTTGCTTCGAAGGTTCTTTTTGCCATTTTGTAAAAACTGCCATCCTCCTAGGCATCATGGAATGTTTGAACGAAATCATTTTTCGTTAAAAATTTCAAAAAAATGAAAAAAAGTAGCGTATATATATCGACGTCCTCGAGCGAAAAGGGCGTGAATTGTACATGTTTCCTATCTTGTTACGTCTTTTTGACTTTAGGACGACGATATTTATGTTTATCATACTCCTTTGACGTCAACATCTTTATGGTAAGGGTATGCTAAATAGTGACGGGGGTTCAGGGCTCAATCACAATGATCTAACCGTTTGGTTAGAAAATACTTATGACGTCATGTGTAGGAACGAAATGGAAATGAGATAGATGCTCGCGCCCTCTGCTTTCAGCCATTGAAATTTGGATTAGGAAACAATTCCTTCCACATCCAAATAATTTTGAATTTTTCAGCATTACCAATCACTTCACAGTATTTAGCTTCATTTCGCACACAATGTTTCACTTGTATTCCACGGTAAGTAGTCGCCATTAACGCAGCTCAAGTCCACAGTCCCCGTTCAGTCCGGCCTCATGTTGCTACTGATGACGTCATAAGTAGTTTCTAACCGTTAGATCATTGTGCTTGAACCCTTATGGTGTTAATTTGACCGCGACCGGCAATCGAAGTTAGAACCTGGAAATTACCAATTCGTGGCTCTGCCGAATGAGCCACCGCAGTATTTTCCTGAAATCTCGAATACCTACATTTGAATTTTGAAGGTGTATAAGCCCGAAAACGAGTGCAGATAGTTATGCACGAGCAGTAACCGAGTGAAATTCATCACATAGCTTCTGTAATGTATTCGGTACATTGTATTTATTGTTATCGTGATATGAGCTGAAAAATACTGATTTGCTCAATTATTACTGCTATTCGACTTCTCCTATATAGTTGACATTTCTGTAACGCCATAGTCACCTTCACAATAGCTCTCGAGTTAATTTCAAAAGAATTAAAGATGAAACATTAGAGAAACTCTTGCATTAAGTCTTCAAGTGGACTTTTTAATTTATTTTTCCATTGCCTTAAGTTGGGAAAATACTCTCGACTTTCTGACCGACATTGTAATTACAAGCACTATGTACTCAGTTGAAAATTCATTCTGTGCACCTTCCGTTTTTTGCTCTCTAGTTTAATTTTTTTTTCGTTTTGACTTCATTTTTTTTTTTTTTCGTGTTATTTTGTTCTGGTTCGCGCGAAGAATGGGGAAATAAAAAACGAAAATTACCGCCAACAGGTGCCGGGTGGCTTTACCGGGCATACTCTCTCGCTCTCACTCTCTCTTGTGACATAGCATGGAAAAGCCCTCTCGACCTCGTTTTCCTAGCACGCCTATGTTCTGAGAGGAGGAAATGGTAGAAAAAAAAAGGAAGGAAAATACAAAATGAAATAAAAAATAGAGAGAGTGAGAGAGAAAAATAAAAAAAATACTAGCATCGACAAGCGGATATTTTCCAGGTACACTGTGTAACAAAGCGTGTAGTAATTTTTTATCAATTCGCTACTTTTTACAATTTTACTTTCATTTATTCTTTGAGATAAGAGGAATTTTTCATACTTCACCATCCCATGGGTGTGCAAAGAACAGAATATCGAACTGTAATACACGAAGTGGATTAGAGCTTGTTCTACTTTCTAGACAGCTAACTATTATTTACGGAGTTTGTTAAATTTTCCAAGGAGTCACTATGAATTCACCCGAATAACTCGACGAATCGTTCTATTTTCTTTCCTTTTTTTTTCATTAAAAATTCCACGGTTCTTCATTCGCAGTTATTCGAATATTTGAAAATGTAAAATTAATTTTCCATGCACAGGAGAAAAATGAGTGATTGTTTCAAAGGCTTAGCATAAATCGTATTGATAATGATCAAATCGAATTATCTTCATAAGATTCACATATAATTCATAGGAATTCAGGTCATTATCAAGGCTAACCAGGCCTTTACACAAGGCTGGCTGAACCTCAAATCAGCCTCGAAATCAAGCCTTGGTAAGGCCCTGAGGAACCTCAAAATGATAACACAGTTTGAGCCCTGAATGACAGACCCTTCAAAGGCCTGGTTTGCAGGCTCATTTCAAGTCTTTAATAATATAGTTTTAAGACTCAAAAAGTCCTGAATTCCAGGCTCTTCCCAAGGTTTCTTCAGAGTTTAAATCAGGTCATTATTTGGAGGGTGTCTAAGGTCTGTGTTCGAGGCTCACTACTATCATTTAAGGATTACGAAGAAGAGCCTGGTTTGAGCCTTTTGTGAGACCTCGTCGGACCTCAGGTCAGCCCCATTAGTTTTTGAGAATAAATTTAAATACATATTTTTATGTTGATTAACGTCAACAGTTTTTATTCACTTCAAGTGAGGTTATAGCATAAACTTTGAATTTGAATCCACAAACTCATAAACTTTCAAATCAAATGTATGAATGTAGTTATAGATAAAATGTTGAAAAAGAATTTAAAAAAAATGAAGACGAGTGAAAAACTACTACCCCTTTTCCTTGGAAATCGAAATCAAGTATATTTTGTCTCATTGAAGCTCAAATGAGCTTCTCTTGAGTCTGATTGTAGTGAGCCTGGCAGAAGAGACTTTTGAGCTCAATAGCGACGAGTCTATTTTTACTCAGATTAGTATCAGGCTCTTCCGAGTCTCGTTATGAACAACCTCATTTCGTTGAGACTGATACGAGCCTCTTTTGAGGTTGCTCTTGCACAGCATCAGTGACATAGTCTACTACTAGCCTATTTTTGAGCCTAGTCTGACGGGAGTAGGCTGGTTTGAGCCTCATTTGATTGTAGCCTCACTGAGTCAGGCCTGTATAAGGCTCGAAAATGGTTTCAGCCCTGAATAATTCCTACCTGGGAACGATCAATGAAATTCAGATTCCCAATGATTGATTTTAATATTGACTAACTGATATTGATATCAACTTGACCTATAGCTCAACCAATAATTAATTGTTGGATGCCAGATATTTTTCTGGTTAATCAATCGGAAATAACAGAGCGCAATTTCTACACTCTTAGGGAGTTTGAGAAGAGACCATATCTCTTCACCCAGGACTTTCAAGGTGATTGAATTATTTTTACCAGCTCTCAAATTGAAGTGAATATAATTTTTATTGAAGAAAATATTAAATAAACAATAGAATACGATTGGAGTAACGAATTCTCGTCTTCCCTTTTCGCGACTCTTTTTTCATCAATTCACCGGGATCGCCATCGCATTCAAACTATCTCTACTCTTACATTCGCTCTCTGACGTTCTTCTCGTCCTCAGTCCCTGGCCCTAAATATCCTAAATTCTCCTAACTCTGAGTCAACCCTATATGATTCCGCCAACGTTCAAAACCGTCACCAGGTTTTTTAACGTTTCATCCATAGATTCCGAGCTCATTCATACACAGAGAAAAATGTTTCCTTAATTTAAGAATGTGCAGTTACTTAATTTAAGAATGGCAGGTCACTTAAATTAAGTGACTTTTCTCACTTGAATCAAGTGACTTTTTCTTTCTTAATTTAAGAAAGTAAAAGTCACTCAAATTAAGTGACTTTTCTCACTTAAATCAAGTGACTTTTTCTTTCTTGATTTAAGAAAGTAAAACTCACTTAAATCAAGTGAGTTTCCTCACTTAAATCGAGTGACTTTACTTTCTTAATTTAAGTGACCTGCACATTCTTAAATTAAGTGACTGTACATTCTTAAATTAAGAAAAAAAGTTTTTCTGTGTAATATATTCCGGATGAAATTTTGCTCGGTATCTTATTTTATGATTCAAGCTCTTACTCGTAGTTTGAAAAACGAGAAATCCTTTTTTTTCCGTTGAAAAACCATGTTTTGAAGCCATGCCTTCATGAGACATTTTACGTTCCATATATCTTAAAATCGTTGAATTCCTGTGACCTCAATAACTTTCGCGACTGCAGTTTCTAGATGCATTAGTTACTTCAATGCTTCTCATGTTCACGCAAGTGACTCTCCTTCCTTTGAAACCCTTCATTCTATCATTAAGGTGCTTCTCACGCATCGATTAGACAACACAAACTGGAGTCATCAAGAAACATCATAAGAACCAGACTTTTTCTCCGTAAAAAGTAGTGCTCACAATTCTCAAAGTCCTCCATCATATTAAGCACCTTGAGGACGAATGAAAAAAAGTCCACGCTCCAAATACCTCCACTGCCTTTTTGCCATTCAACAAGAGGAGAACCATCTACATTTGACAGCTCAACTGAGTCAGATAAGCCAACGCCCTAACTGTTTGATTTCGCATGGAATGAGTGAAAATTTTCATTTTCGATGTCCATGAAACGTCAGAAGAAGAAACTTGATTCTTTCATTTCTTGAGAATACTGGGCATAATACCGTATTTTTCTACATAATCACTGCAGAATAGAGGAGAAATGATGAACAATTGATGAAATTGACTGGGTTACATCTATTACATCATTTGAGAAATTCAGCATCGTTTTCGGAAGATTCTGAGATTTTTTTGCACCGAAAATTTATGAATAAAATAACAGGTGTCTTAATGGCCAATCGCTTGGAATTTATGAGATCTCCGTGGGAATTATATAAAAATTTCTGGAATTATCTGAGCATATTAGAATGATTCTGAACGTGACTGTAGTCAAATATTTTAATACGATGGATAAAATATTCCTGTTAAAATGATCAAATTTATATTCGTCAATATTCAACGAATGGTTCGTTCAGGGGGGTCCGATTGAGGCAAGTGGACTCAATGATTCGAAATAAAAAAAGGTACTCAAAATGTACCTTTTATGACGGAAAAAATGAATTTCCATGAAAATAATTAAAATAAATTACTTCAACGAGAGAAAACACATCCAAACAAAAATGACGATTGTATTCGCCTATCGTAGTACCTCAATTGCGTATTCGTTAATATTTAATGAATACGCTGTTGAGTGAACTAGTTCAAGTATTTGAGTGTATCTAATATTCGTTCATCGCCACGAAATCCATGAGTTCACTGTTAACGAATCCATTTCTCAGTGGGGAGATACTAAAAGAGATACAGCCATGTTGTGTGATGTTAGTGTGTACAAAAATTAGAATTTATATCCTACTCTATTATAATTATATATGTTCTTCATGTAAAGGTTCAGTATCACAAACAACTAAATTTCATGGAACGTTAATGTGTATCTAATTGATCTTAATTTTCGACGCTGGATGTGCAGCCAAAAAAAACCTTTGACTAGTCTTCACCTAATCATTTAATTGAATATTCGACCTTAATAGATATCAATATATGAAGTGTGTGGCCTTATTGGTTGCTGCTCCCAACTGATTTGAAGAAAAAAAAAGAAACATTGAATTTGTTTTGTACCAACGTTTCAACTTCTTCGTGAGGCCCTCTTCAGGGTACCCATTTAACATTAAATCGAAAAACTGGAACAATTTTAATATAACATAATTATAAAATTACAGACATTATTGATTTACTATTGTTAATAATTTCCTTAGGAATACCTTTACATAGAATTAATTGAGTTCATCTTTCGTGTATTTGTGGATTGCATTGAAACAATGCTTAACCTCACATTTGACGTTTACAAGATTCCAGAAATTTTAAAAAATAAATGTTACAATTACCATTTTTGTTGATTGCAATGAATTGTTTAGACTGAACATGATAAATAATGATTTGAATCATTTGGGAGCAGTGACCAGTAAGGCCACACACTTCATATATACACCCAATCATACTCGCTCATCATCCTCAAGGGGTAACAGAAGACCCATGAAAGCGATGATAGTTTTTTGTAACACAATTTTTTTACTGTCGCTAAAAACCAACAATATATTATAATACAAAAATTAAGCACAACGCACAATATAATAATATAAATTATTTTTTTTCATGGACTATGTTTCCATGTGGATAAAATGTAGAAGTTCGAGAGATGTAAATATCCATGAACTTCAATGATCATAACACATGTAATTAATGATTATAGTTTTTTTTTCACTGTTTTATACTGTACATATGTAAATATTTTTTTTAAGTGCCAATAAAAACTGTTGATATCAAAAAAAAAAAGTAACAGAAGACCCAGTGAATTTCAAATTTTCAAACCCATTTTTAAGTAACAATTATGATTTTTTTCTTTAAATATCAGAAGCATCGACTTCCTCAATTCCTTTTCCAGGCATTGCCACTTTTCTATTATAAAAATATTAATAAATATCTCGAAACAATTGATTTGAAAATTCAATAAATGAGAGGCGTTCCGTTACCCCTTAAAACACTAGGACCTAGATATTTTCCTCACTTCTCCAGATTGGAAGCGCCTAGGTTGACGATGACTGTGAACACAGCTTTTCGCCAGTTTTGGCATACTCAGGCTTGATGTCATCGTCAAATACATGGTCAAATCATGAGTTTTCGATAATTTTTTTTAAATATTCAAGTCACCCTCAATTGAAGCTTGGCTCACTAAGACTCGAACCTGAAGGTTTGATCAAGTCCTTGGCTAATCTTTCGTTTCAGGTTATCGGAAATACTTGGTTTCATAATTCACTCCTATGACGCGCAGTGTAGCGACAGTCATCACCAAGTCAAGTTTTGTGATGGAAGCAATACATTCTATCGAAACAATCGTCGTTAATAATGTTCATATCAAAAAGAAACTCATTCCAAACTGAAAGAATGGAGAAACTCTTATTATAATCGAGAAATTGCCAAGACCTAATTCCTTGAATTGAAATAAAATCGAAGACAAACTCAATTCTCCACTAATTGCAATGGCCCAATTCCTCTGGGCATTGTAAGATAACCATACCTCCTTTGTTCATTGATAATATAAAATCCCGAATATTCCGTTTCAGCAAATGCTGTTCAACATCATTTCGGCAATAGATAATGATCCTCAGAAATTCCGGAAACAATGAGATTACCATAGTGAATTCAAATGTGTTAACGCAGTACAATTGCTCGATGCAGTTTGAATTTCATGATGCTCCTATCCAATAAATTTCTTTTATATATTGAAGATATTGACTCTTTCAAAGAACATTGGTTTTATCCTCAAAATTTCATCCTTTTAGTTAATAAACAGAGCACAATGACGTTGCGTCGATAATTTCAGTACAATAGATACTCGGAGGGATACGAAACGACCGGTTATCCAATGCGTGCACAATGCGTGACATAATGCCAAGGAAGTGGCCAAGAGCCTTGGTGAAATAGGGGTCTATGTACACAAGGCGTAGACAGTTAGGGAACGGTTTAGATTGCTTGTTGTCTCTGTTCTATTCTGAGGGTGGTTAGATGGGTTACCAAGAGGAAGGTTAGGTTAGGCGTACACTAGAAGTGGTAAGCTGTCTGCTTCTCTCGTCCATCCGTTCTTGCATCAACCCCTACACACTATCCTCAACATATCTCTCTCCCTTTTTCCGGTATAGAACTGTCCTTCTCTTTCCTCTTCACTACTACCTACACATTCATGGCATTCTCTCATCTGACTGAATAACGTTGTCATCTAACCAGCGTTACTCGAGGATTATCCCTGTGTATGACAGTGCAGAACAATATTCTTGGATTCACAATACCTGGTAGCCGTTTCTCGTGACAGATATGAACCCCTCTGACCTCAACGTTTTCACTTTGTTATCTCTTTTTTTTTCGGAGTATTATACTGCAAGTATTTATGGTAAAAGGTGGTTTTAGAGGTCTCATACTTTTCGACGCTCTTACAACTGTCTTCTTCGTCATCTACGTGATATTCACTACTGTGATGTGAAAGGTACTGGGATCTTTTCAGGCATGATACTTTTGTCTTTTCTACTGTCTACTTACTCGAGCGAAAGGAGAGAAAAGAACACACCTCAGGTGAAAGATGTGCACTGCATTGGAAATTTTAGGGTGTTCGGTGGGTTGTCTCAGTTTGTGTGCGTCTGTCTTTTATTCTTGTGGTTTCATGAAACGAGGTTTTCTCAGACAATTATGATGTCTCTGAAGGTCGAATCTATACTGGTTGAAGGACCCTTTGAAATATATAATTTTTAGGATATTCTGGGAGTTTGAATTACGAACAGTTTCTCTTTCTTTAAATTGACGAATCTATTATTCATGCAAAGTGATTGATTTTAGAGGAAAAATATTAATTATCAGGAAAAATAAAAAAATTATAGAAGAAAGAATAGGCGAATTGTTCCTATAGTATACCACATCTGCGACTCTGGTTCTTTTTCTTTTAATTGATGAGTATGGAAAAGTCATGTATCAAAGTTTCAAGAAGTTCATTATCTTCTATTAACCTTCATGGATATCAAGCCGAGGACACAGCAGAGCTATCCCAAAATAAAACTTTTCAGCCTCTGCGAATCATTTGAGTCCGTATAGACTGTCTGGGATAGACTCTCCAGAATCTCTGTCGGTCTCTGGTCTATTCTGCTTGCGTCTTTGCTAGGTGTCCATTAGATTGATGAAAAAGATGCACAAAGATCCGAGTAATTTTTCGAGACATCAAGAAATAGAACAATTTTTTGATTTTCAATAAATTATTTGTAAGGGGCTTTTACTTATATTTGAGTGATCTTGTGGTTTTCTGTGAGACTAGGGTAGGGGTTTAAGCGTAGGGAATTTGGAATAGGAAAAAGTTCAGAAAAAGAGGAAATTCTATGATAGAAAAAACCCTACGATCACAGTTTTGAACTGTTTTAAGATGATACTTCATGATGTGTGTAGGTAAAAACACGGTGTAAATACTGTTCAAACACATTTCGAATACAGTCGAGACACGTGTCTACGGTTTCAAACTGTTTTGGAATAATGTTACATGATGGGTAACGATGAGAACATGGTATAAACATAACTTAAATAAGATTCAAGTACAGCGTAAGCACGGTTCTAGACATTTTTTCGAAAGAGAAACCACGTTACACAATTCCGGCAGGTAAATTATTGACAGGTATTTAATTATGGTTATTTTAGCGCAGCTATTTTTGAACTCGGATACTTCAACGAAATATGTAAAAATACCTCCGTGAAATATTCGTATACAAGTATTCCATTGCAGGTGTTTTCTCCCATTATTTTGATCCAGCTCAATGAAACTGTTTCTATGTGTAACGAATGCAACTTATTCCACTTACATCTCAGAAATTATTGCGTTCATGGAAATTCATCAAAAAAGATGTTCTGTTGCTCACAATTGTTTTTCAGAAATCCTTTGTATTCTTCAGGGAAATTCATAATTTTTTTCCATCCAAAATTACTTCCATCAAAACAATCATCAATAAAATTCCATCGCTCAAACATTCCGCCGCAGCCATAGTCATGATAAATCAATGCAAAGAGTCTCAAACCCATGAGATATCTGAATGTCATTCGCATTGATTAATCAACTGTCTGTTCTGTCCTTCCTAATACTTTTTTAATACCTGAAACGTGGTTTTCTCAACACAAAAAGAAAAAGTATGTAAAAAAACCGCAGCAGTGGGAAGTTGTAATTAAAATTGTAAAGCGACAACTTTTCGAATTATTTATGAAGTACGGTGAGAAGTCAATTTCAGAATTAGACGAGGGCTCGGCGAATTCTATCCCTTGGGGAGAATCTGCACATTTTCCCCTAATGGAGAATTTTACAACGGGAGACCGTCCGTTCAAAAACCAAGATCCTAACGAATGTACATTTGCATTCAATAATGAAGGCACACATACAGGATTGAATCCACTCTGAAAACTCAATTCAAGTGCTTACCCATCAAAATTGTAGGGACGTAGAGTTTTGCATTAACTGGTGCGGTTTAATGGAGAGGGGGGATTTTTCATAATCCCCCAAAGTGTATTCTATTCTCTTTTTCTCTTGATTAATAATAAAAACTCTTAAAACCAAGTAATCTGTCTGTCTCATTTTCTTTTTTCTCTTTTTTATTCATTCATGGCCGATGAGTCATCCACGTGCCACTGCTCTCTCCATTGTTTTTTCTATTCCTTCAAGATCTCCAGCTTTTTTCTAGTGTCCCTCAGGGAATAAATAGGGCTATTGAAATTCCATTGAAAACGCAAATCGAAAAAATAAGCGTCAACTCCATCAAAGATCGATTTCACTTGCAATTTGAATATTTGTGGTGGAAATTGTTCGAAAAGTGTGAGGGCAGAGATAGAAATTTTCCGGGAATTTCTTGCATCAAAAAACATTGCATGAAGTAACTACTACTATGATGAGAAGGAAGGCTTCTAGGTTTGGCAGAAGATTAAAATCTGGAAAATGTCCTTAAAAAAAGGAAAAAAAAATTACCATCGAATATGAAAATTATTGACTGTCTCATAACTTTGTAATAAATGATTGTTTCTCTGCATGAGGAAATACGTGAATACACAGAGAAAAATGTTTTCTTAATTTAAGAATGTGCAGTCACTTGATTCAAGAATGGACAGGTCACTTAAATTAAGAAAGTAAAGTCACTTGATTTAAGTGAGAAAACTCACTTGATTTAAGTGATTTTTACTTTCTTGAATTAAGAAAGAAAAAGTCTCTTCATTTAAGTGAGGAAAGTCACTTAATTTAAGTGACCTGTCATTCTTAAATTAAGTGACTGCACATTCTTAAATTAAGAAAACATTTTTCTCTGTGTAAGCTAAGCAAATGACATACTAGAGGTTAAGGGAATCCTGTAGCATTAAATTCCCAATGGAGATCGAACATAACAACTGTCTTCTTTTTCTCGATGTGTTAGTTCAACGAAACGCCAATGTCATTTTAGGGCACCAAGTGTATCGCAAACCCACACATACCGGCAGATACCTTAACGCCAACTCCCATCATCATCCATGTCAGAAGAACTCAGTTATCAGTTCTCTCATTTGCAGAGCGCTTATTATCTCTCAAACAACCAGCTTCAATAATGAAATTGAACCTCTGGAGAATGCCCTTGAAAAGAATATATATAAAATTCAACAATCAAGAGAATCACCAAACGACTCCAAAATAAGATCCTTTCATAGGAAGTGAGTAATTTTCGAGATGACTAAGAAAGACCGAAAGCGACCCTTCTATCATACCTTCAAGGTACGACTGATCGCATCAGTAAAGTACTCAGGAAACATGACTTTACGACGATCTTTCTTCCTCCGGAGGAGATAGGTCAAACGCTGCCCAGTCCTAAAGATTCTAGACCGCCTTTAACTACACCAGGAGTCTACGAAATTCCTTGTTCTTGCGGCAAAGTGTACTTGGGGAAGTCAGGGTAATGATAAGTACACAAATCAATGAACACCTACGGTGTTCTAAGAAAGGCCATCTGGCACAATCTGTCCTAGCTACATGCTTTTCAGTATGACCAAGCCAGAGTGTTGGCCTAGACCCAAGGATATTTTAAAAGAAAATATCGGGAAGGCCTAGAGATCCACAAAAATCCTTATGACCTGAATAGGGATAGAGGATACCAGGTGAAACCTATTTTGAAAACCGTTTCCCTCGGTTTTTTAATTGACCAGCTGATCAATCAATACTCCTCATTGGATCCATCTCCACCCCCTACCAGCCCCCTCCACTCCTCCAGAGGATATGTAAAGACTACCCTTTGACAATGAAGCTCAGAATCGGAGCTCATAGCCCTGAAGATGCAAACTGCGACGTTGAAACTCAACACGGCGTTCATCCGAAAGCCAAAAATATTAATAATGAAATTGGCCGGGAAAGCCTTAAAACTGTTATCGAATGATATTATGAATATCCAATATTGTTGCGGATTTGACCCATACCGTCTCAGTATCTAGGACTGGGATTGAAGGATCCTCGGATTTTAAATACCAATGTACCCGCCATTGACGTTTCCATTCAATTCATTGAATTAATCGTCGCTATATGTCCGATAACATGCATTTTTCATGACTTCAAAAATTGATAGACACTGCGATGAACAAGAATATATGCAATTATATAAGGACTAAATCGGTCTGTGACCATGAATTGTCGCAATGAAACTGGCACGGAGTTTCGCTTATGGAGTATCACTGTTAATTCAATTTTTTTCAAAAATCAATTTTGGCCTTATTTGTCCAGTAACATGAGATAAACTAAATTTTGAAAGAATCTCCTCATGCTGCTGTATCGAAAGTGACCAGAATTCAAGGAGACAAATATATATATATATATTTTTTTTTTATTAAAGAGACAAATAAATTGCCGGATCTAGTAACATTACCTTGAGTAATAAATTACGAATGATTAATATAATTCCTGAATTCTTTTTCGAATTCGCTTTGAATACCAAGAACTAGGGTTTGAATCATGAAAATCAATTTTTGGGGGGGCTTTTCTGTTCATTTCTTGCTTGACACTCAACGACTAGTGCAAAGAAGTATAGAACTATTTTCATGGAAGTAAATTCGAAAGTTAACATGAAAAAGTCGTGATTCAGTGCATAATAATCGAAAAATTGTGTAAACTTACAAGTCCTGAGCTTTTGAAAATTTCATTTCTTTTCTGTCGATCGAGCAAAAGATTTTTTCGAGAACGAAAATCTAGCGAGTGGAAAACAATAGCTATGGTATAATGAGAACAATGCCGTCGAGACAGAGCGCGTGGTTTGGCAGCCCTCCAGGTCCTTTGATTTTTTTCAAAACACAAACACAAACCGAAATAAATGAAAAAAAAAAAAAAGAAGTGGGAAAATGGAGACAGTGAAGGGATGAAAAATAAAAGAGAGATAGGAGAGGGGGAAAAGAGAAGTAATAGAGAGGGGAAAATGGAAGGCCGATGGAGGCCAACCAACTGAAACTGTTTGCTGAAGCGAAATATGTACGATCCACTGTATACTTTAGCACTGTATATATATATATCTCTATCTATATGTCGATTTTTCCGAGAGACGATTGGATGTTTTAACAACGATAATTGAAGCTCTGTGCCATTTTATTATATTATCTCTGTTTATTTTCCGTTCCACATCCACGGTGTATCTTATCGATTTTTGTTATTTTTTTGCGTTGGAATTCCCGTTTTTTTTTTTTACGTTGTACGCTTATGAAACGATATTTAATTGAAATTGTGTGCTTCGGGGCCTATGAAAATCCCGGGTTCTAGTTAATTCGCGTCAATAGATAAGCGGATAACTTGTAATGGATCTCGCAATTTCCATGTATTGTTTCAATCTCCTGTGAGCATAATTGGTACAGTTCTAGCTATCACAATTGAAACTCGAAGGTTTGATAATTACACGATAAAATTGAATTTGTATGCTAGCGGGTATTGTCATGAGCATACAATTGTCAATGATTGCTAAAAATGAAGACTGTCGTTGTTCAATAATTACAATGGAAAACGTTTTCTTCTTCAATTGTCTCTGTAGATTCTAAACTGCCAATCACCTTTCCAAAAAGATAATGCAATCCAGCCTACGCCGAGCAGCGGTAGACTGTAGTTCAGTTGACGTGATCTTCATTTACTTAGGAGCCCAACTAATGCCAAGCCTATTGGTAGTATCACAATGAAATTCTTTGCACATAATTGCATATAACTCCTTGTATTATATGCACATTAACTCATATTCATAAAGAAACATCTTTATTTCACAATTCTGTTAAAGATGTCTCTTAGTCTCTCTCTCTTGTTTACCGAAGAAAACTAGGGCAATCTTGGTCAAGTCATTAGTTTACCCGCATTCAGATTATTGCAATCTACTCCTTATTGGCTGCTCAAACGAGATCGATTCTAAGTTAAAAAAAATAATCAATGGCTGCATTCGCTTTGTCTTTGATTTGCGCAGAGACGCTCCAATTACTAACTTCTACACACAACTGGGATGGTTGATGCCATCTTTTCGACGAAAGTACATCCTCTCTAAACTAACATATAATCTACTAAAAAATAAGAGACCACGATACTTGGCCGACCGACTGGTCTATAAATCCTCAAACAATCAGCGATCAAACCGAGCCACCTATCTTGATTTCCAGGTGAGGAACTCTCGAACGAATTTCGGCCTGGCCTCGTTTGCTGTCGTAGCTGCTAATGAGTGGAACTCGATACCCCTCGATATTAGAGAGAAGCCCACATTGAGCTCTTTTAGTAACAGCTTATTTAACCACATTTTTATGAAACAAAGTCAAGCCATTGATGAATACGTAGCGAATAAATGAACTGAACTGTAAAGCTAAAACTAAAAAAAAAAAAAAAAAAAAACCCCCATGTATTTTATATAACATAAGACTATTTTTAAGAAAATTCTCATAATTATTTTGTCTCTTGACTCTGTCTTTTTCTTTATGCGGTTGTAATTATACGTATTGATCATTATTTCAATTCAATTTCAATTGATAAACAAAAAAAAAAAAACAAAAAAAAAAAAAAAAGACATGATTATAATGATAAGAAATGTAACTTTTGTATTATATACTTTTGGTTTGTCCTTAGAGGATCTTGTGATCCTAGGACATAATAAAAACGCATCTATCTATCTATCTATCTATCTATCTTATCCCCTTAAACATAAGAGAATCAGCATCAGTACAATCATTTAGTAAACATTTAATGCAATTGCTACTCTCCGAACAGTCGAAAATCCTGGATAAAACATGACTTGAAAAAATAATAAATAAATAAAAATAAGGAAATCAACAAATAAATAAACCCGTTCGATGTTAATGTTATGGAATCCAAATTATAAATTCTAAGCACAATTCATCATAATGTTAGTGAACGTACCCATAGGAAGGCAATAAAATGACTCTAAAATAGGATAAAATGAAAAACAATACTGTATGGGCTCAATAAAATTATGAAGAATTTGAGGAAAGAAAGAAAAAAAAAATAAATAATGATGAATAAAATGTAACAATGATTGTAATTTAGGTACTTATCTGTAATCAATATCGATGTGAATCTTAAATATCTGACATGAAATTTTAGTGAACTAAGAATAATTATGTAACTTTTTCAATTAGTCCTTAGGGGTCTTCGAACCCAGGACTTCAATAAAAAATCGTTTCTCTCTCTCTCTCTCTCTTTCTCTCTCACCGCTACACCTTCACACTAGCAATATTCTAAAATGACTATTTCATCTCAAATTTTGAAATTCTTGAGAAATCTTCATTTTTTCTATGCGATATATCGTATTATATGCACATTAACTCATATTCATCAAGAGTACACATTAGGTAATTGCAAATACTGTGAAAATATGTAAATACTTGCATTAAGAAAAAAGAGAGGTGAGACTAAGAGAATCGAATGCAAAAAATTCACTTCTTTTCAATGTCAAATTTAGTTAAGCTATAATCATACTAAGTGGCTAATCCGTTGTAAGAAGTGGAGAAACTAAAGTTGTCAGAGCGAAATATTCAGTGACAGATGAAGATATTCAGCTACATTTCGTATCTAATCAATGAAAAAATGAAAATTGTGATCCCAAGTGACGTTAGCAGTTGATCCAAATAGAAATTTAGGTGTTAAAGATGACCTACTTTGATTACGTGAACTAGTATGAGAAACATGTAACAGAACAAATATTGGTTAATGAGCGCATTTATTATAATCAAAAAGAGATAATGAAGTAATAGGCTAGCGATCCGAACGCCGTGGGTTCAATGCTACCGTCTTATTTAGCAGAAGGTTAATCTTTTATTTTTTTTCTATTCAAATAAAGTTGAATTTTGTGAATTCTTCCATGCATCAGAAGATTTGATCTAGTTGAGGCATGGATTCAACATAAAATATATAATTCAAACGAATATTGACAAAATACTGGGAACGATATAGTATCCAATGCACATTATCGAGACTGAGTCACTGTTTGAGAAACAGTATTGGGCCAATATTATCATCCCAATGTGAAAAAGATATTGTTCAACCCTGATTGAGCAAGGGATCCCAATACTAGTATATTGGCTTCAGCGGCTAGCCCAGTATTGACCCAAGGAATTTTTCCCAGATTAAAATCTTGAAATATTATATATCATTTACACTCCTTCGACTTCATTGTTTATAAGCAAATGAATCGATTTCTATCCAAAATTGTTTGCGACTGAGAATTTGCAATATCTAATGTACATTGATAAGCAGAGATTCATATATCCTGATATTGTGTGGAAAGTCAGAATCACACAGAGTGAACAGACAGAGTTGCTACACTGTACAATAGTAATAATTCAATTTGAACCGAAGCTCCCATACGCTTTACCCACACCTCTAAAATTGTGCACGGTATTAGTGGGTCACACACTATGTACGACGATCCTTGGTCATTTTCCATGCAAATTGAGCAGAGGCGGTATAACCCATCTGGACCCTGACCACTCCTGGCCAAAGTACAGTTTTCAACGAATTCAATCGCAACACCTTGGGAAATTCAGCTCTAGTATATCTGGTTGATTGCATCACTGTTTGGTAATGTTGCTGACAAATTTTGTACGTATTGCAGTTAGTAGACAGTAACAGTGTTTTCTAGATAATACATGGTTACTTTAACGATGCGCAATTCGAACTCGCTAGAAGGTCGAATTAGCTGAGTTTATCGCTTATTTTTTGAAATGATAATGCTCATGGTTTATCAACATTTTTTCATTATGTCGTGAAAGTTTGTGTCGTGTAGATTATTTGAGAATGAACGCAATTGCAATGTTCATTATTTTTTTGGTTACTCTGGGAAGTTTGTCGATGATACAGTGTGATCAGGTAATTAACATGTTTCATTGAACCGTTCATCAGAATTCGCACTATACATGCTTTGCCTCTACAGCGGCCCTATGTCGTCACACCATACAGAATTGAACTATCAGTCTCCGCTGAAGGGCCGATTACTATAGTCCGTGGTGAGTCTACATGGCCAACATTCATCCACTTCACTAGTCCGATCGATGCTGACAGTGATATTGAAGTACGTAAGGGATCTTATACGATTCTCCTAAGAAAATCTAAGGCCCAGGTGTATAAAGTTAATCGTCGACTAACGGTAGTCACTTAAATGTGCTGCCATAGTTAAGTGACATGTTAAGTTAATTTTAAGCCATCAACTTCAGTCAGTTAACTTATCGAGACTAGGAAGAATTCAAGATGGCGTGTTCGAAAACCGTCGAAGACAGCTTAAAATGGCTACGGACTGATGACCACAGTATCATAACTGGATGAATTGTTTGGTGATTGTGTTTGGTTTAATTGATTTGTAGCTGAATGAAATGCATTTTTCATTTAGTTATTGGTTATGACTCCAGCTGCCACTTGGGTAGCCATCTTCAACCATCACCGAGCGAAGCTAACTGGCTGAAGTTAACCTTACATGTAACTGTGACCGCCTGGGATGAAAAAATTTGAGTCTTTCGGTGGTCGAAAGACTCCTGTCCCGGTCTCTGACAAAGTCCCTATTCGTGCCATGGCAGGGACTTTCTAGAGACACCTTGCTGTTTCTCCGAACGGGACACGTGTCTCTCCTACAGGGACTCAATCCCTGCTCAACGAACCAGAGTCCTTACTTGAGAGACTCGAAATCTCTCAAATAAGGACTCCTCCGGTCTCTCTTCGAGAGCCATCAGTCTTTCTATTTTTCAAAAAAATATTTATTGATAATATAAACATCAAAACTTAAATATATCAATTTTACCCCTATGTCCGTTTCACTCCACTTTCCGCTAATATTGAGAATTTTAATTAAAGTCAAATATGAAAAATATAATAATTCCACGGTTTGCAAAAATTATAAAAATTGAAAACTTAAAATTTATTAAGTTGAAATAATAAAAAATGATTCATTCCTCGGTCTCTCTCATGAGGACTTATGTCTTTGCAAATCTTTATAAATCTACTGAGAGCCCAGTAAAGATAGAAGTCCTTGCGGGAGAGACATGCGAAGACAGAAGTCCTTACGGGAAAGACGCGCGAAGATAGAAGTCCTTACGGGAGAGACCAGCAAAGATAAAAGTCTTTACGGGAGAGACACGAGAGACACTGTAAAGACAGTTGCGGGACTTGCGGGACACTCTAGAGACCGAAAAGTCCTTCTGGGAGTCTTTGAAGACCGTAAAAGACTCTCCAAAGACTCAAAAATTTTATCCCGGGCGCTCTGTCAGCTAATCAACGATTAGCGCTAATCGAACTTTATACACTTGGGCCTGAGAAATTTCATGTGTTATCATTCATTCTAGATCAAAATGGCTTTCATGAATAATACTGGTCGCGTCTATCCACAAGGCAATGAATCTAACAGCATTAATTTCTGCAAAATGCTGGACACTGCGATTGCCGATCCCAAGTCCTACGAATCTACGCTGAGGGTTCCTGAGTCTTTGGGCCTGTATGGACAGCGTTGCCCGATAGAATCGGTGAAGGATTTGCTTAATTTCAGACACGGAGATGATTTTTTAGATAATGATCTCTGCAAGCCTGTAATTTGAAAAAATTCGACTCATTTTCATCGTTATTTCAGGGTAAGAGAAACCTTACTCTTTACCTATTCCCGAGGGTCGTAATGCTGGACAGCTCTTTAGATGAAGGAAACATGACTTACGTTCTCTCCGTGGAACGTGATGATGAAATTCTTCTTAAACTGGAAGCATATTTGGAGATGAATTATGACTCGTCATCTTCTCAGCTTAGTGTGCCAGCTTTCGCAACAGTTTCTCTCCTTGCATTTGCAGCATTCTTATACACTAAATAAATCAAATCCATCATGGATTGGAAATAGCTGCTGTTTATATCATGTTTTTAATTTAATAAAAGATAGCAATCAATACGTAAATACAGCTGGATTTTTCTTTTTCATTCGATTATTTATAGTATGTTCATAAAAGCATATAATTGAACGTGCACATGAATTATTCGCGATATTCATCTAAATTTTGGTTTTGCAGTGACCTATTTTTCAGTGCAATTCAACTCAACGGTATTTTCCATACAATAGAAGTAATGCAACAGTGTAACAAGCACTTGGAGAATGGGATATTTAATTAGCATCGTGCTTTTGTCTGCCAGATAAAAGGACAAAGAGTTCATTTTGCGATTGTATTATTGTTCAATTTTTACACGACTCAAATATTACGATGGAATGAAAATAAAAATGAAGAGAAAAATAAAAAGGTTGAATGAAAGAGGAGAGAAAAATAAAGGGAAAATTAAGTTTTCAGAGCGTACTAGGTTTCTACGTTGAGTCTCAATAAAATGGAGAAAATTGTCTTATAAATTGAAGACAGAAATAGAGGCGGGAGGTGAAATTCACTGATAAAAGAGTAATTGTGACAGGTGAACCACGGAAACAAATTCATACGTTTGTAATCCTCTCTTTTTTTCTACCATTATGAAACGCGATGGAACTAGATCAGTATGATTATTCGAGTTGTTTTCAGAAGGCTTAAAAATCATTGTCTTTCGAGCATCTAAAGTACATTAGATAATACACTTTTGGAAGCTCATCTCAGATAAATTGTATCTTCGAAGACAATTGAGTTTAAGAGATAAAAGGAGTCAAGTTCATTACATTTTTCGAATTACTGAACTAAAAAATAATTAAGCAGGGATTTGGGAAAGCAATTGGATTATTGAAAAGTGTTCTTATTTGATGATTTCATGATTAGGCTTGCTACTAAAAGCAGAAGATCATATGTTCTGGAACATATGATCTTCCCTCGAAGAGTACCAAACAGGCAAAAAAAAACAGTTTTATTCTAATATATTTGAGATTTTTCAGAATTTTTCGGAATTTTTTGGAAATTTTCTGAAGCTTTCGTGAAATTTTTATAAAACTTTTTTTTTTTTAATTTCTGAAATTTTTTCTGATAATTTCTCAAATTGAACTGCGGCAACCTTCCTTTGCCCATAAACATTTCGAAAATCAGTTTTATTCTAATATATTTAGGATGCTCTGTTTCTCAATGCTCGAGATGATTTTCAAGACTCCTTAAAACAAAAATTTATCCTAGAAACTAAGTTCTATACGATATCTTATATCGTTCAAGCTGATTGTAGACCGTGTACAATTACTCGACTGGTTTTGTGGCTCAATTCTGTGGTTTTTATCAAACCACGGCAGACACTCTTTCTACCTTCAATCTACCCAAAAATCATTCATGCTTGAAAGTTGGTCTTTTAAAGCAGATGGGAGCGCTGAATTCATCCGGAAAGGTACTGAAAGAAAGCTCATTTTTAATGCTATCAGTTTCAGAAATACTCCCACAAGAGAGATAACAAATGAAAGACACTTGCTCTCCAGAAAACGATATCTTTTGAAATAAATCCTCGGTTGAATATGATGAAAATCAATTAGTGAAGTCATTAGTACAAGCGTTTCGGAGTTTTGATACGAAGCATCCAAATCACGAGTGTAGTGGAATAACAGGTTAAGTCGGGAAAAGTGAATTTTTCAGGAGAGCCGAAAAACCGTAAAATGATGATGCGATCACCATTTTGCGCTACATTTATGATGAAAGTCATTAATCCGCAGTCAATTAAGATATTCAAAAGCTATTGTTATCGGCAGTCTTTTTTTTCTATAATTTTGACTTAATTTGAAATTTATGAAAAGAAATTTAAGTTATGTCGACTTAACTCCCTTAAAAATTATAAGAGATTCGAGTTATGTCTACTTAACTCCCCCAGAAATTATAAGAAATTTAAGTTATGTTGACTTAACTTTTATATGTATAATTCAGGAGTGTAGTGAAATAACAGGTTAAGTCATATAGATTTACCATATATACTTAACCTGTTATTCCACTACACTCGTGAATTATTTTTCCAGGTTAAGTCGACATAACTTGAATTGTTTTTGAAAAATTGCCAAAAGTGAACTTAACCTGTTATGCATGTTCAAAAATGAGGCCTTAAATGGTCATACTCAGCCAAATCCTTTTTGTGAGACACGTGTCCATACATTTTAAGGCAAATTCCGATGAAATCTCATTTTCGACAAAAATTGACTTAACCTGTTATTCCACTACACTCGTGAAATGTTGAATACTTTCAACATATTCACTTGAATTATGAATCAAAATTTCTGAATCAACTCATCAAATATTTCCACCCAATTAACTATCATAAACTCATCGAGAACAAGGATAGCAATAGAAAATGGATGAAACACCCAATAAAAGTAAATGGAGTTCTACATTAATTCAATGAACTCTCGAACAATAATGATACAATCACGTAAATCATTATCCAGCTCGTAGCCATGACAAGTGGTAGAAATAGATGAAAACAGAGAGTAGAGGACTACGTGAACCGAGATAAATGTCTGGATTAATAGATAAATGAAAATGGAAAGAGACCATGCGGAGATTCGGATGGGTGTGTGAGTATAGAAGGGAGATAGCTTGAAGAGTGTGCAGGGTGTGGGGCATGTAGGCGCCACACAGACGAGAGAACCCTATTGCTGAAATCGCTTGACTCTGCAACCCCTCTATTCTAACGCTCTGTGTGACCGCTACAACTCGAGAATTTCCTCCTTCATCTATACTGCAGACTTCATTCCAACCATTCTCTGGTTGCGTCTGAAACGAATAGTTCAATATCCTCGCATCGGATATAGTGATGCACGCACAATGTGTTCTACTGATGAGGAAAAACTCGAAACAATTTACTTTTATGAAGCGGATAAATAATGATTTTTATTGGTGAACTTGAATATTTATTACACATCATTTCGAAATTTTTCCGAGAACTATTGAGCTTGCTTCATCGAAACTTCATCTTTTTGTAGGCTGTAATAAGATCACTCATTTAAATAAAACCTCCACACTGGAGCCTGGACATGTGATCATGAGAAGGAGCAAGAGTCGCAGGCAAAAGAAGGGATCTTGCAAAGAACTAGAAAACATTGGTTGCACATAGAAAAAGCTGAGAATATGATTTTTCTGTTTATATTATATGCACTATGCAGTGCATAAAATATGAACTATCGTTTCTTGCATAAAACATGCGCTATTAGTACAGAAAATATGCACTAATTGAGCATATTTTACGTTAAATTTTTAGCGCATGGAATATGCTCATAATGCACATATTTTATGCGTTCTGGAAATGCATAGAATATGAAATTATAAGTATCATAAAATATGTTCAAGGTAAATATAAAATATGATGAAAAATGAATCATATCATACGCTCACTGATTTAATTGATCTGTTAGCGTTTTATTAACAAATCTAAAAGCTAAACAGTGTTCCCATAAATCTCATAATTAATATTAAAAATTATGCCAGAGAGCTGCATACAATTGACCATCCCCGGCCACACGGATATGAGCTGACACTAGTGAAGTAAGTTTTTCATGAGACAGGAAGAACCATTCTAATGATTCGAGAAAATGAAATAAAATTTTCCTCCTAAGAAGAACATTTTCTCGTGAATAATAACAATTGATAGAATATTCTCAAATATCACTTCATCTTGTATTCCTAGAATGAAGAGATTCCGCGAATGTATTCCTAGAAATATCACCGTAATATGCATTGTTCCGAAAGTCTCGTATACCATGATTGATTCAGTGGTGGAGTTGCAAAATATTTTAAATTCAAAATTCATCTGTTTAATAAATAAAAAAAAATTCATCTGTAACTTTCTTGATAAACGGAATAAAAAAGGAAACATGAGGCATGAAATATGCTCCGATTATGCATACTTTAGGCGTACGAATTTCACATAAAATATGTGCTATCTGTACATATTTTATGTCTATTAGTACATCTTTCATGTACATTAGTACATCGCGTTACTAATGCCAAAAGGGCGTATCGCGGATTTTACGCCCTTTTGGCTTTGCAGAACCAAAAGGGCGTATCGAAAACAATGTTTCTCTTCTGTTTGATTCAAAAATGTTGAAAACGTATTTTTCTGTCAGAAAAATACAGAAAATTTTTTTTTTTGTGTACGCCCTTTTGGCTTTAAGAGAAAAAAAATTTAAAGCCAAAAGGGCGTGTCCCAACTTTTTTTTATCGACGTTAATATGGGATCAAGAAGGAGTTTTTCCAGTTTTCCGTGATTAACTCGGTGAATAAGTGAGATAGAGCGAAATGGATATTGATATGGGATCACCGGGGAGTTTTCTCAATTTTTCGCTATCATCTCAGTCAATAAGCGAGATAGAGCGAAATGGACGTTAATATGGGATCATCGGGGAGTTTTTCCAGTTTTTCGTGATTATCTCGGTGAATAAACGAGATAGAGCGGAATGGACGTTAATATGGGAGCAGGAAGGAGTTTTTCCAGCTCTTCGTGATTATCTTGGTGAATAAGCGAGATAGAGCGAGATAGATATCAATATTGAATCAGGAGAGAGTTTTTTCAATTTTTTGCTAACATCTTGGTGACTAAGTGAGATAGAGCGAAATGGACATTAATATGGGATCACCGGGGAGTTTTTTCAGTTTTTCGCTATCATCTTGGTAAATGAGCGAGATAGAGCAAAATGGGCGTAAATTTGGGATCAGGAGAGAATTTCTCCAGTTTATCATGATTATCTCGGTGGATAAGCGAGATAGAGCGAAATGGATGTTAATTCTGGAGAAGAAGGGAGTTCTTCCAGTTTCTCCTGATTATCTTGGCGAATAAGCGAGATAGAGCGAAATGGACATTAATATGGGATCACCGGATACTTTTTCCAGGTTTTCACTATTATCTCGGTTAATAAGCAAGATAGAGCGAAATGAACATTAATATGGGACCATCGGGGAGTCTTATCAGTTTTTCACTATCATCTTGGTAAATAAGCGAGATAGAGCGAAATGGACGTTAATATGGGATCATCGGGAAGTTTTTTCAGTTTTTTGTGATTATCTCAGTGAATAAGTGAGATGCGGCGAAATGGACGTTAATATGAGATCACTAGGGAGTTTCTCCAGTTTTTCGTGATTATCTCAGTGAATAAGTGAGATGCGGCGAAATGGACGTTAATTTGGGATCAGGAGAGAGTTCATTAGATTTTTCGTGACTATAGCAGCCAAAAAGTGGAATAGAGCGGAATAGACCTTAATTTGGGATCAAGAGAATATTATTTCATCTGGAAACTTCCTCATAATTCCATATGTGTACTTCGCTCTATCTCGTTTATTCACCGATATAGTCGCGAAAAACTAAATTAACGATACTAAATTAACGTCCATTTCACCTTCTCTCGCTTAATGTCAGAGATGATTGTGAACGGTGAGGAGACTACCTCCTGATCCCATAGTAACGTCGATTTCGCTCCATCTCACTTATTCGCCGAGATAATCACAAAAAACTCCCTCCTGCTCCCACATTAATGTCCATTCCGCTCTATCTTGCTTATTAACCGAGATAATAGCGAAAAACTGGAAAAGCTCTCCGGTGATCCCATATTAATGTCCATTTCGCTCTATCTCGCTTATTCGCCAAGATAATCACGAAAAACTGAAAGAATTCTCTCCTGATCCCAAATTTACGCCCATTTTGCTCTATCTCGCTCATTTACCAAGATGATAGCGAAAAACTGAAAAAACTCCCCAGTGATCCCATATTAATGTCCATTCCGCTTTATCTCACTTATTCATCGAGATGTTAGCAAAAAATTGAAAAAACTCTCTCTTGATTCAATATTGATATCTATTTCGCTCTATCTCGCTTATTCACCAAGATAATCACGAAGAGCTGGAAAAACTCCTTCCTGCTCCCATATTAACGTCCATTCCGCTCTATCTCGTTTATTCACCGAGATAATCACGAAAAACTGGAAAAACTCCCCGATGATCCCATATTAACGTCCATTTCGCTCTATCTCGCTTATTGACTGAGATGATAGCGAAAAATTGAGAAAACTCCCCGGTGATCCCATATCAATATCCATTTCGCTCTATCTCACTTATTCACCGAGTTAATCACGGAAAACTGGAAAAACTCCTTCTTGATCCCATATTAACGTCGATAAAAAAAAGTTGGGATACGCCCTTTTGGCTTTAAATTTTTTTTCTCTTAAAGCCAAAAGGGCGTACACAAAAAAAAAAAATTTTCTGTATTTTTCTGACAGAAAAATACGTTTCCAACATTTTTGAATCAGAAAGAAGAGAAACATTGTTTTCGATACGCCCTTTTGGTTCTGCAAAGCCAAAAGGGCGTAAAATCCGCGATACGCCCTTTTGGCATTAGTAACGCGACATATTTCATGTCCATTAGTACAAATTCCATGTACATTAGTACAAATTCCATGTACATTAGTACATCTTTTATGCTAAGAGTCGTGCGCATAAAACATGGATAATTAGAGCAAATTTTATGCGGAAAGCCAAATCAAATTTTATGAAATGCTCAGTTCATATTCTCTGCTCAGCTTTTTCTGCGTGTAATTTCAAGAAGACCAATGAGGAATGAGAATTGAACCTCTTCTAAATGTTTATGAACGAGTTATGTTTTTCCTCCGAGTTCTATTATTTCCATTCAACAGACAATGTGTTTCAATAGTTGTTGAGGTCAACAACCTATCCCTCGTGCTTGGGAATATGCATATCGCGATAGTTATTGTGATGATGAGAATAACAGAACTGTTATAAGGAGTGACTGACGTTGACATAAAGAGAAGCATTAGAAAGAACCCATTCCAATAACTTACCAGTTGAGCCTCACAGTTCATAATATCTATTCATCTCTATACCAAAAAATAGAACGCAACGAAAGCAAGACATTATAGTTACATGATCTTCTTCTTCATTATCCCAGTTATAATATAGGTTTCGTGAATAATTCCTTTTCTGGTGTCTCACTATTGATTGAAGTATTTTCATGCATTACATCGCTCCAGGCAAATCATTCAGTATTTTTGATGATAACCTGTACAGAATTTGATGATAATTGTGTTCAGATGAGGGTTTACAATGAAAGAATCTCCATAAAGGTTTAGACGTTATAAGTCACCTCTGATAACTAGCATAAGATGAAGGGAAATAAGACGGAGTACTCATAAAATGAGATAGTCTATTTCAGGAAACACAAAATGTTCATTATCAAACTGTGTTCAAATTAGCTACGAAATGCAGGAAGGCTTCTCTTGCAGTACTTCCATCATTTTTTTTTTTTTTTTTTTCGTTTTTTTACTCATCTACTTCTTTACTTTATTTACAATCTAAGAGACGGGTATAATAACCCAGAAGAAAGTTAGTTGCCTTTACCTAGGGAGCTTGTAAAAAATATATCTTAATAAAGCAACGTAACTCTCCAACAATTTATTCAAATATATGCTAACTTGCATTATGGACATTCGCTCCCATCCAAATTGATGCTAAATCATATCGTTGGGTAATTTACTCTGGGGTGAAACTTTAATTTGCCCCTGTGGTTTATTACATGCCTTACTCTAGTATCTACCAGAGGTTAATCAGTAAATTAGTAATTTATCATCAAAGAAAAAACAAGATAGGTTCTCATTATTTTACGCAGTCATGTCTCATGGATTTTTGGGTTAAGAAGCTATAAATTCGTGGTGGCTTATCAATTGAGTTTAATTATACACTTCAATTCAAAGTACTATCAACTTCCTGTTAGCAGTTCTCAGTAATGAGGGCTTGATCCTACGTTTCTCAGAGCTAAGTGATCTTCAACATTCTATCCATCAGTAAGTTGAATATTGATCTGGAGGAGAATATTAGTGAATTTGTTGGATGATATTTGCTGACGTTTTCAGCTAAGATGAATTAATATGAATCACGTTCTTCCAGATTAAATTGATTATGTTACAACATTATCAAAAAAATCTCATTATATTGTTGGGAAATTGAAGAAGTTCAATCCAGAGAATGAGTTAATGAAATTTCATGCCGCTGAATGAGCAATAGTTTAGAATTTGCTGCATTTTTTGAAAAATGATGTGAGAATTTTACAGAAAAACTTTGAGAATTTTCAGATTATTGCATATCCTTATATGGAATAATCCTATTGATTGGGAGTATTTTTTTGTTCCAATAAATGAGTCTTTTTAATGAAATTAAAATTTTTGCTTATGTACTATGAGCCGATCTCTTCTACACTCTTTGTTAATGGCAGAATCCTGTATTTCAGTCATTGAGTGTGTTTAACCCTCTCAGACCCAGACCCATTTAATGTTGGATGAAAATTATTTCCTTCAAGGTTTCATCTCCGAATACATTGTAATTAATGAATCCATCGTGACACTTCAATTTTTTTCGTGGGAAATACGAATTTTTGAAAGTTGGCTGCACGCATCGCATGCACGCTGAACTATCAATTTTAATTGAATCTAATAACTTACACCGTAGGAACATCATATCAGCTGATATTTGGTAGAATATAACATTTGGAATATGAAAAACAAATGTGGACTGTCATTTTTTTTGTGATAACTAAAACGGTTCGTCAGCGCTTTGTCACAGCACACGAACTCGACAGGAGACTCTCTCATCATATTGATATTTTGATGGATAAAAGCAGTTCACTTCAAGGTTTAAGAGTATCTATTGGAACATCTGACCTTGCTTGATAAAGCTATGCAGTTAGAACCCTGATATTGCCAACTGATGCAGTTCTATAGGGCCGCTCGAAGTGCGTGCTGCGTAGAAGCAACATACGGTTCAAAAAGGTTAAAGATCCAGGATCCGCAGCCTATTGAGCGTATTGTCCTGCAGATACCCAGACGAGTGATATAAAAGGATAGCCATTTTGAAAAATTGTTATATGATGAAGTTATGACAGTAATATGACCGTCATGTGACGTCAAGTATCTCTTGTGTTAGAGCTACTGTCATAATCGTCAAATGTGCCATATGTCATCCACTTAGATTCAAATGGTGGTCAAGGTTCCTCCTTGTCATAATTGACAATCATACATAGAATATTTTTCGATAAATTAGGAAAAACTGCACCATAAAATAGAAGACAAATTATTTACTCAAATATAATCTGATCGTCAGTTGATAGTTCATTTGACGATCATATGACCCATCACTGACATGTCAGAACTTTTTTTTCACAGCGTTAGTCCGAACACTAGGCTTCTTGCTATCAGCATCAGTTCATTTAATAGATGCAATGTAAAAACGTGAACGTAAGAATTCAACAAATTTAGCAAAGGATTTAACAGCTATACTCTCATTTTCAACTTTTATTCTTTGTATTACAAGTTCAAAAGATTGAGATTTGTGACTCATATCAGACATATTAATATCAGTTCAATATCGTAAATATTACATACAGTTCGACGATAATAGTACATTCATGCTGCAATTTTTTGGGAATTTTAAATATATTTTAACTAGTGCTCCAGAATGGCATTCATTCTTCAATTCTTTATGAAATTCTATAGTTCACCAAAGTTCTGATTGTGACAACTGCTGTCTGCAGAATTCCATTCAAATTGCATTAGATTTCATTGAGTTCAGAAGATTGGAAACTTATGTGGATAAAAGTGACCTAAATATTACGGAAAGTGCTATAGTTCATTTTCTCCAATAAATCTTTCATATTCATCATTCTGTACATACGAGGTAATTTACATATATGTTTACTAAGTTTGGTGGCACTACTGTGAGTATAGGCATACCGTGGAGTTGCCTAGAATTGCAGATCAGAGTTTTCCGTAACTAAGAAAGTTAACTTCATGTAGCCTCTATACTACCGCTAATCCACTCATGGTTCTTCCCGCAGGGTGTACAACAAGAATTTTGTTTCAAAGTCTCAGATCGTAAATAAAAGTTTGAGTTCTGGTTTCCACGTGTTTTGGAAGTTTAAATCATGATTATACCAGATTCGAGGATTCTTATAACGGAGGAAAGAAAAAAAAATTATTCGCAAAGTTTTCGATGATTAGAATCAATTGATGACTCTGATTCTTATTTTTTTCATTCGAAAGTCGTTTCCAGTAAATTCATTTAGTCGATGGATGTATATTTGGAGTGCTCTATACGATTCTAGAATTTTGAAGGAAAATAAAAGAAATTCGATTTTGGCTCACTTTTCGAGCTAATTCGGTTCATCCCATATCTCAAGAACTATTAGGCCTAATTACTCTAAACAATCAAAAAGTTGGATCTTCTATGTTTTCCTATTAAACTAGTGAAATATATTTTCAAAAACACATATCTGTGAAGACATTTCGTTACTTGATAGACTTACAAAAATGTATTTCTGATCATTTTTGTAGCTCCCCGTACGAAAAAACGATATATGGAGAAAATATATTCAGAAATAAATAATAATTGTATTATCATATATTAAATCATACATTGATGAATATATGAATTTATATACAAATATTCGTCCAAGGAGTAATATATTTTCATATTTAAATAGCAATATATGGCATTTTATTGATAATTAGTAAATCCAAAAATATATGAGTTATATGTAACTTTGAATAGGACCAATAAATATATGCAATTTATATACTGCGATTATAATGGCAGTATATGGATTTAATATTTTTTAAATACGACAAATTCAAATATATTTTATGAAACAAGCAAATTAGTTTTTATTTTTACTAAAAATTGGCAGTACATGTTTTTCTGTTTTAAATTCATTTCTTCAAGATTTACGAGTATGACCACATTGTAACTCCACATGATACCATGATCACTTGAGCATCGCAGCACTTCCATCCCGACTGTGGCTGCTTCCCTTTTTTGCTTCCACGCCAGTCAACAACGTAAGAAATGTCATTATCTTCACGATCGATATTAAAATTCTCATAATCAAAATCTCGTATCCATTCAACAGGAATACCGGGCGTACATTGATTGTTATTCCCTCCACTAATCCATTTAACTAAAGCAAATTTCTTTCTCTCTTTACACATCTCCTTAATCCACAGAATCAGTTGAATAGTTTTGTAATTCAGCTAACACTAACACAATGACATTTAGATGTTCATTTATTTTTCAGAACTCTGAAGAGAACGTGCTTTCAATTAAATTACATACTTCAGTTGCCAAGCTGATATGTATAGCAGATATATAATCATTCATATATAACGATAAATGTAAAAGAATATATGATACTCAATGTATGACTCAATATATTATCAAAACATACAATTATATTATATGTTGAAAATATATTTATACTCATACATAATTTCGGCACTATATATGGCCACATATTTTCATATATGCTCAGATATATTTTTCCAATATATCGTTTTTCCGTACGGGTCTTCTTCTGCTCTTTTAAAAAAGTTCCAAGGGAAAACTCTGTGTCTCGCTTAGATTGGGAGATATACTCAAGAAAGAACCCAAAATAATTTCGATTTATTTTGTTTCATCACTTGAATGTCTCCGAAATGGGGCTAAAGTGACGTTCGCAACAGTGTTTGGTATGAAAGAAAAAAAAATCCAATTGTTTTCAATCGTCTAAACAATTTCTTCTCTTGAAATTTCTCATCCTTTCATGGATACATATGAACATAATAATCCGTTTCCACAATTACAAAATTAATATCTCAAGTTTTCTTCCAACTAATAAACTTTCTGAAATTTTGACCTAATTTTACCAACAGCAAAATAATAAAGCCGAGTGAAATATATTTTCTCAGTTAGTGTTGGATAATAATTCATAAATATTCCAGAATCTTCATTAATTCCGAAGATTTCAAAAACTTTGGGAACAACATTAATCCATCAATTAGTAATTTCTCAGCATCATGAATTATTTGTCATCAACTTTTACAAAACTCATAATTTCTCCTCATACTTCGTAGAACAGCTCTCAGAGAAGGATGAAGAAAAAAAAAGTGGCAAAAACACAATTCATACATTTTGAATCAGCAAATTCAAACAAGAGATGAGAATAAGATTAATTTATAATTGAATCATGAAGAGTTGTGAACAATTCAAACTTTAGATACCTTTTGAAATAATTCGAGTGAAGAATCACAGTTGCAGTGAGAACACCTGCACTTGACTAGAATATTCCAATACTTCGTTACAATAATGATCCTATTACTCATAAATCTATATACTGTTCAAACAAGTAGCATTACGCAATTACGAACAATACAGTTAACAAAGGCAAATTTCCATCTCAAAACGTAACATAGTCGTTATTGATATTCGATATTCTATTAGAAATTTCAAGAGAGAAAGAGAATGACAATTGTGTACCATCCGTCAGTCACTATTGCAATCAGTCTCCCCTCTAGTATTCACAGAAATTCTCTTCTTTACAGACATAGATAAAACCATACTCTTCCATTTGCGGAGTTTCGAGGGAGACACACCGCAAGATCGGAAACGTTACATCAATATCTGTCGCCTCGAGGACTTCATCGACATCAACCATACACTTCACATCTAAATTTTTTTCTCTAGAATACTTCTTTTTCGTAGCAGCTTTTCCATGGCTTGAGGAAGTCTCACTGATTCATGACAAAACAATTACAAAACGAGATTGAATGAACTTACATCTGAGTTGAGGTTTTGTAATAGTATATTACGCACCTAGGGCGGAAAAAAGTTAATTTCGACAAAATTTTCCCCCTCACGCTTCGCTCGGGAGGAAAATTTTGTCGAAATTAACTTTTATCCACCCATGGTGTGTATAATATTTTTTTGCACAAGGGTACTGGAAAAATGCGTTTCAAACCAAGCAAAGTGAGGTTAGAAACGCATTTTTCCAGTCCCTAGGGTAAAAAAATATCGTTCTGGGAAGTGTAGAGTCTACTTCTCCCAAGAATTTCCTGGTTTCTTCGTTTTCGTTAACATTCCTGAATGTAATTCTAGGTATCATTTAGTGTCGTATTGGTAATTCAATGCTCCGAGTTCAAATCCCAGTCTCTGCTGGATGATACAAGCACCTCTGTAAAATTATTCACTAGTCTTTGTCGACAGACCCACCATAACCCCTCGTCGCTGATTGGCATAATAGTCGTGTTCTTTGCACTCATCACTTTTGATGAGTGATGAGAACGCATGCGCATTGAATGTTAGTGAGCGTGATTCCAAATTCAAAAATGTAATCTCAAATGTCTATTCGTCATATCGTGTTTCTTAACGTAGTTGACTCCCTACCGTCGAGTTACAAATTTTTGGCTCTGAGACGCCACCCTATGTATTGATAATGTACTACTATGAACCTATATATTTTCAACTTGACTGTACACTCACACAGTAGTATCTTCTATATGAATACACACAACTGTGAAATGTTCTCCCACAACACGCTCGCGCGACCATTTAGATACCCCTTCCACTGAGAATTTCGTCAGAATTTCGATCTTATTTTTAATTATTCACAGAAACCATTTGGTCAATGAACTCCATATTTTCAAAAATAATTCTAGATGTATAGTTCTGATAGGTGTTAGTTTTTGATAATGATGGTGTTTTTTTTCAACGTGAAAAAAAATAAAATTAGTAGTTTTCCCACGCTTCTCTCATACTGCCTGTACAAAAACGGTGATTTTAATTGCAATTATCTCATATATACTGTGGATGATCGTTCTCAAATTTCAATATTAGATGCATTGTGCATCTAATTATTTATAGCCCGATTTTCAAGCAAGTCTTGAACTTTGTCATTAGGGAGTCAACTACCTTAATTGAATATTTCAATAAATCGTTCAATTCCATGTTATTATTATATCATTCAATTTTTACTCGGAGAACCTCCAACAATAGTTAAGCATGGACTTTGATAGATTAGAGAATGCGGTAGAAGGCATGGTTGATTTTTGTTAGTAATTTATTTAACATGACTGCAGTTTTTGAAAATATTTTATTATTTATGTATGTATTATTGAACGTTCCCCAGGTAAAAATTAAATAAATAATTTCAATACTAACATAAAATTGAACGATTTATTGAAACATTCAATTAAGAAACACGATATGACAAATAGACATTTGAGGTTATTTTTTTTGAATTTAGAATCACGCCCACTAACACTCAATGCGCATGCGTTCTCATCACTCATCACAAGTGATGATTGCAAAGAACACGACTGATGATGACGTTAAATAAGTATTAAAAAAATGAAACAATTGAACATAAATATTTACAGGTCGTCTTACATTTTTATTATGGTCCATTCTGATAGACAAGTGTTCAGCGTCAATAATTCGATTGTAGTGTAATTGTGGAAGATGGTGATTGCACATTCAAGAAGTGCCCATGCTGAAGTTCTGGTAACACTAATTTCAGTGCAATTTGATTGAGATACAGCAACATGCAAGAGCATTCTATTTCCTCTCACTGACAGTCATTTATATCAAATTTTTTCTACTAGAATTGAGGAGTTACATGTCGTCGACTTTGAAACAAAGGAGCATAAGTGATATACCTATATACAGTACTTACGCCTCTTTGTTGCTGAGGCGACGATGTGGTAACGAATCGCTCATCGGCCTTTCCAACGTCGTCGATTCCTCTTCAGATATCTTATATTGTCTGTCACAAATCCACTCATTCAGTGAAAATTTCGGAGTATTGAGGAATAATGGCTGCATTATGCCTCGAGAGCCATGTCTAACTGGATCAATTCCTGATATTCTGAGGAGCGTGAGTACATGATTAACCTAATATTGCTGATCATTTTGGGTGAAGAAAGTTTTTTTGATATATTCGACCAGATCCAAGCACTTCTCTTCAGGTATTGTCAAATAAAAGGAGAATTCATTCCACTAGGAGGCACACAAAATTAGCACTGAAATCCGCCATAAAAATCGATCTAGCCTCAATAATTCCCAGGATATCGCGAAATTCGAAAGTGATCAACGAAGAAAAAATTATAACCAACTGTTGTATGAAAATGAATAATTTTTTATTTTTTTTTAATGGATCATTTCATACAATTTTTCAGCTAACTCCACAGAAATTTGAAAATCCATCAATCTCATTAGACCCATGAAGAAAATTTCAAGAGAAAATATTCACTGGCATAAAGTGATGTATAAGCAAATCATATTTTATACTTTATGTCCATGACGCTGGGATAACGACATTTAGGAATGTCTTTTTCCTCTGTGTTGACAATGCATAACAGCAAAAAGATACGTGCGTGTGTTGTAGCACGGTTTACCATCTAGGGGGAGGATTTCAACTTCGGATTATCGTCTCGCTCGTTTCCACTGTCGTTTTGCCAACAGCCTGCCCGCAAGCTTGATACATAACACATTCATAATACCCATGGTATCAGATATCGCGAATACACATACGTTCTCTCCACATGCACGTTTTCATAATATCCCATATTTTTTTACGTCACTCTTCTTCGTTTTTTTTCTTGCTTTTTTTTCCAACCATTTTCTCTGAATGACTCTATACATTTCACGGCATTTGTCGTCAAAAACTCGGGTTGGAAAGAGAAATACAAGAATGAATCAGGTGGAACAGCGAAAAAAATGAGCAACACAGTAATATTTGCATGCGGTAAGCCAGAGCACAAACGGATGCTCTTTTGACCTCATATTTTTTTACTCCAGCTTTTCTAGGCATTTCTAAGAGCTAAATGGTTAGAATTTTTCTCATTTTATCTGGAAATTTTAGAGAGGCTACATTTTTTTCCCGAGGGAATTCTGTGGATTTTTAGATTTAATTGGAGTGTAGTTTTAGAACTACTGAGTGCACTCAAAGAAATGAACATTACTGGGAGTATTTTCATAATTTCTGTTTCTGCAAATAGCAGCAAATCTCAGCGTTAATGATTCGAACAAGTTTAATTGATTTTCATTCGGAAAATTGAATTTAAATATGTTGAGCGAGTAGTGAGAAAATGATCAATCGAATAGCGGAGGAAAATTTCGATGGGAAACACATATAAAATTGATTGTTGTAGGCTTCTTAGTTGAATGTCCCAGATGGGCATTGCTCAATGTTTAACTCTTGGTCTACTCTTGGCCAAGAATTGTGGTGCTGAAGCCTGGCAGCTGAGCTTTGACTTAGCTTACGCCAAGCAACGGTGCACCGTAGTTTAGAATTTCAGGATTGGTCAAGCCTTATTCAACAATTGGGTACCCATGGCTTGACTTGGGAGCATTAGCTACTTACTCTTCGTGCTGATGATGAACCATCAAGATTTGTATTCAGAATTGAGAGTCGATGCTTCTTATTCCATCTGGCTATATCCCCTAGTGGGGCAAGTGCCACAGAGTCGATGCTTGTCTGATTCAGATAAGATATCAACAATTGTAAATTTAGATCATTAATAGTAGATCCACATTTCGTAATTTGTAGTCCACTTGAGAAGGTTTCAAAATTGTGCAACATTCGAAAATCACAGATTTTCCAATTATCAAATTATTTCTAATTATCAAATTGCCTCTGAACGAATTCAAATGAGTTTGATTTGCCAAAGGAAGGCAGGCAGTGATGGAATAGGGAACTTGCATGTTTTTTATTTATTTTTTTTTCTTCATTTTTATGCATTCTACAGTATTGTCTGAGATTAGGGATTTTTTTTGTTTTTAAGTTGTTAATTAAGGAGAAATTCACAATTAAAAATCTCCAAATTTCATACTGCTCTAATACGGATCTGACGTCATAATACCACCTGTGTAATTCAAGCTGTGGCCGGTGATGGCGCGGCTGGAGGATATTTGAATTTTCGATGCGCGATACTCATAAAGAGGTTATGTATATAAATTTCTTTGGAAGCAAACACGTTTTCAATTGATATTCTCTAAACAATTTTTGAAGTAAGAAGAGGGAAATGAAGAAATACGTATTTTTTGACAATCAGCATAACCTTCATACGTCTGTCAATGAGTAACGACAGGTGACTCCAGATGGAGCACACAAAGATTTTGGTATTCTGACGTCATGTCCGATTTGGAGACGATCAAAAAAATGATTTTTTAATTAATGTTTATGAATTAATTAACGAGTAAAAAAATTTTTCTTGCCTTTTCTGTTAATCACTTTCAATAAATATTAAGAAAAAAAAATAAAAAATAAGTATGCAAGTTCCCTATTATGAGAATTGAAATTGGAACGTGGAATATGATTTTACTCAGCATTAAAATAATTAGTGAAGTTATTGAAACATTTGGTTAAAATGGGGATAGAGTCCCAACTTGTCATATAATGCCTAAAAAATATTCTTGGTAGAATTTATAAAAAGGGTTGCACTCGATTATTCAATGATGAAAATGAAAATATCCTAATCTATGGCAATTATTTCAATAAAAAGTCTCAATGAATGATATTCTAACTATGCGTGATAATTCATCAGCGTTTCAAATTTTGTGCAAAGAAATTTGCTTGAACAGAAATCTCATTCTTGAATGATACATAGGGTATTATATTTCTCATAATATGATATCTCTGGGCTAGCACATAAGAAGAAACATTTGGACATGGAATAATGAATTATTTAGTTTGTTTGCTGTGCTACATTGGAAGAAAGAGAAATTTTACTCTTTTGTGTTCACAAACGTGTTATGTTTCTTTCACAAAATAAAAAAAATTATCTTCCGAGAGTAATAAATGTAGCCAATATTTTTAGTAAAAGATTCTTTTCAATATAAAATCATTGCTTCAATGGCACACACAGATAAATAATATAACTTGACAAAGAATAACTCAAAATATAGTTTGTTTTACACACGTAAATAGTAAATCTTAACTAATTAATGAATCGAATAATTAACTATGTGGCTTTGAATAAAGTTCATAAAATATCTTGATATTAAAATGACAAAGTCTTTGGTAATGGTTGCACTAGAGGTGACCCGTCGAGTTTTGCAGTTGAACGCTAAGTGAAGTCCCTTGGGCCTGCAGGGACTTGTCTCCCATCTATTGCGTCATGAAACGAAAGACAGTGTTGCCAGGGTTGACGTCACGTATTCGGTTTTCCCACTCAATGGACCCCTTTGTCCCGATTTGTTGGTCTATCCGAAAATTCTCCCACATAAAGAATCTTAATAATGTCAGTGAAACTTGAAAAGCCAGAGAAATTTTCGCTTGAAAAGACAGTCATACAATCGATTTTGAACTAATAGTTTCAGACATCCTGACGGAAAAAGTTGACTTCTATTTCAAACTGATTGTTTGGGAATATCTTGTTTGTGTAGTTCAATTACAGTTCTTCAGGAACAATGAGAAATACTACATGATATGTGGGAATGAATTACTTTTACAAGTTTTCAGAAAAACAAAATAAACTCAAAATTACCGACAATGAAATTGACGATTAATTTTCATCTGTTTAGATGGATTTTGATATTTATTACTCCTGACTGACCTTTTCAATTTCTGTAGGTAATTTCCAACAAGCTTTGCGGTCAAATTAGAAATGATAACAAAACGAGCAATTGACAACTGACCTGATCTATTTCTATTGAATTATTACTTAATTTCGTTACTGAGAATTATTATTTATTTAAATTAAGATGAAGGGTTCAAAAATGAATCGGCGTGGCGAGAGTCGGAGAGGCTAACATAACTATAAATAATGATTTCATAGGGAGAAAGAACTGAGGACTCTTTGTTCTTTTGGTACCGATACTTTCGGGACGAATCTTTAGTCTTTCGTGGAGAGTTTATTGATGCACATACGGTCCATCCTCGTGCAATTAAATACAGTGGAATTCCCCTAAGTTGGACCCCCCTAAGATTGACCGTTCTCTGTATTGGACGGAATTCTCGCTGTGAGTTGGACAATTCCGTCCCCCACTACGATTCAATATGGCTACCATGACGACCAATCAAAAAAAACTATTTAGCCTGGCGCATTTAAATTTTCAAGATTGCCATATTCAAGATTGCAATATTCATTACACACTTGAGTTAAGCCAAATGGCAGGTATCAAATGTATAACACATAAAATACACACATACATTGTAAAAAATTGACATGTATATAAAAAGAATACAATAAAAACCTTTGAACTTGAACTTGAACTTTTCAAGAGTGCCCAATTATCTGCGCAGACCTGCGAATGCGGCTGCGTAGATCTACGCATTTGAGACCTTAGTGGAATATGGTGGGGACAGAAGGATATCCGTCCATTTTAGGGAATGGTCTTGGATCGACGCGTCAAACTCTGGGGAATTCTACTGTAGAGTCTTGAATATTAAAGTTATCCACTGTGTTACGAACTTATCTATTTCACCCATTTCCATCAATTTCCGAAATGACCATCATTTTACGTAATACAGGCTTCGATTTCCACAGCTTGATCAGAATGTCTACCCACTTTATTTTTTCATTCTAAAAATATAATACTTCTATAGTTTCTCAAAATATAAGTTTCTCCACTCCTTATTTACCTCGAAGGGGAGAGAAAAACCGAAGGTTAACTGACATACTCTTTCACCCTCGTATCGTCTCCTTGATTACGAATGTCATGTGTGTACTCCCAAGATATCACTTCTTTTATTAGAAAAAGACTGTACCCTTATTCTTCACACCTCTGGGAGAAAAAAATTCTATTCACATCACTGTTTACGTACGTGCGTCTTCGTACGTGCTCTCACGTGGTATTTGATATTGGTACTGCGTGTGAATTGTCGAAGTCAGCAGTGCCTAAAAAACTTACACCCTCGCACAGGCCTACATATATACAGGTAATAATATATATCTGAAATCGGTATCAACATATGAGACACAAGTGAAGAAAAAGAGGAAAAAATAAATTATGAAAACGAACGAGCTGCTATATTGACATGGCAAAGAACAAAATCACTCTATATTTTCCTTCATGTGACACTGTAGAGGAATAGTAACATTCAGGATGAAAAAATAGAAAAAGAACATGAAAAAGTAGGAGGAAAGCAAAAAAAAAAGGAAAAAGAAAAATAAATGAAAATATGAAGAAAGAATCGGCACGACTTTCGAATTGAATTTAGCCCATTCCAATTTCCTCACGAAATTGCCTTGCTCCAAATTGCCATATTCGCTTCACTCTGTTTATCTGGCAGAATTTCACGAGAGAAAGAAGAAGATAAAAAAAAAAAAGAGAAAAACCAATGAAATATATAAACTCCATTCATACGAAAAGAGGAAAAAAAAGTTTTATGATGTGAAAAAAACAGAAATATTGTATTTCTTAACTAAGGAAAGAGAGTGAGAGGGAGCCCATTCTGTAAATATGTTTTTTTCGTCTGCGTTATTTGTCTTAGCTTGTTTTTTTCCATCCCCCTTTTATTTCCACTTGTCTCTTTTGTTTCGCTTTTGTTTTAAGGATTCAACGAGGGAGAAAAGGATAGAGATGAAAAGAGAGAGAGAGAAAAGACATGAGAAGTATATCCGATTGTTTTTATCTGGGGACCATGAGACTCGCAGATTTGTCGACGTTGGAACATTAGTGTCGCGGGGGAAGCCCAATAAACCGCCGGCAGTCGTGTTTTCCCAGTTGAACCCTATCGGAAGAAGAGTAAAAAAAAAAACAGAAGGGGAGAGAAAAAAAGAATCGTATTTCGAGAGGGGTAAGATGACCGTCGAAGGGTGAGTTGGATTTCTATTGTGGGATATAAATTTTTGGACTAGACAGGACATTTATTTACTGAACAGAACATCATTCTTGTCGTTCTAAATACACTATTGAAATTGGAGATATTGTGGAGTGTTTTTGTTAATTGATATTTATTGTGGAATGAATAATTGCGGTTTGTTTAGATAGAATTATTAGTGGAATATTCATTATTAAACATACGGGTTTACGGTGGGGAAAAAAATTATACAGGTTTGATCATAATTCATGAGATTTGAATCAACGATATTTACAATATTTTCAGGAAGCTCTGTCGCAGTTACAAATTGAATCTTGGCCTGCGTTACAATATAATGCGGCTCACATGAAGCTCATCCTGTCTTTCCTGAATAATGTCTATCTATTTGTAATAGAACCGATTTTCTGCAATATCCGACCATAGAAAGACTCCATTCCTTTCTAATGAGGCTGGCAACATTAAAATCGGTAGCTCCACAAATAATAATTTTTATTAAGAAGTTTTTATAAAAAACAAAAAACTTCCCCAGATAAGGTTAGGTTATATGATGGTTATTTTCATGACGATTGTCTACACTCAGAAGTAAACATAATTCAAATCTTTTGACAGTTAGCAATGAACAGTCATTTGTTGACTAACAATTTATTATTCCATTTTATTATAATGAAATTTGGTTTTTTAAATATCAATTTGACTGAAACATATTTACTCATTGAATTTTAATTAATGAAATCAATAAATCAATGATAAAATATCAAAGCATAAGTGCAATTAAAAATTAATACATTAAGAAACAGTGATTGAGGTTATTACTTATCCAAATGCCATGTATCCATCAACAAAATTGAATGAATTAATTTATTATATATAAGGTAAACCTCATTGAACATCATTTTAATTTATTATACAATAGTGGAAAATAATTTTGTGATTAATAATAATTAATTTGTATTATAAATGATTTCTTATAGATAAATAAAAATTTGTATCCTGAAGAGGGCTTCACAATGAAGCCGAAACGTCGATACAGAAAACTGAAAAAATTTTCTTAACTTCATTTAAAATCTGCAGAGACCTAAAAGGCCACCTTTATCAACTAAATTTATTAAGAAGTTTTTGTACTGATTTTTGATATACAGTAGGTTCTTGCAAATTACACGTTCGCTAGCTGCTCAAAATTCCCCTAATTCTTTCTTCTGTCATTTAACTGCTTTTTGTAGATATCGATTGAAATTGTTTTCCCCTAACCAGCATGAAAATTACTACATGTGCGATTTATATATGCTAAATATATTTCACATACATATATGTGTATTTTCCTGAAACGGATATCGTTACAGACAGTCTACCGGCTCTAGTGACGAAGTGTACAACGCTTTTGAGATCGATTTTTCTAATTTAGTAATCTTTAATCCTCCACTGTAATTTCTTATAATTATAACTCGTTCGTTTAGGCGTATATCAGTAGTGCAGCAACATCAACCATCTTCGTAACCATCATTATAATACTGTTATATCTGTGTAGGAACATCACTCACAATTCCCTATAATTGGCTTCGGCTGTTGGATTGCGTGTACAATAAATGAATAAATAAATAAATAAATCAATACCCAGGTAAAAAAGATCAAGGCTGACGAAGGAATCCAGCTTGATTCTAGTTTGCTCTATCAACGCTGGACATCCAGGCTCAAAACAAGCTTGGTTACCTCGTCATATAAACTCAGGATACAATCCTGAAGATCAATATTCCTTCGAGCAGTTCTCCAAGCTTGGTAGAGCCTGCATAGATCAAGGTTGAGAAATCCATATTCGATCAATCTTGATTTCAAAATGGAATCATTATTGGATTCTACCTTGAACATTAATGCTCCTTCAAGTGCTTTCCCGTACTTGAAGAAGACTAAGTCTCTAGACATGAGTATTCAAAGATTGACTCAGTCTTGGTTCTACAGTCGTCGCGAATACTGATCCAAGCCTGAGGATCAGTGTTACTTGTACAATCTCCTGACAATTGATACACGCTGCATAAACCAAGGCTGGGAAATCGCTGCTGGTCAGCCTAGATTCTACCTTGATCAGCCTTCGAATAGTTAGGAGACTTAGTTCTACTATTCAGCACTAGGAGCGCAGTGTAGTGATTCTCGTCCCCAAGTCAAGTTTCGTCCTAAAAATCATAAGTTCTAGCGAGCTACTGGGTTTGGAGTATCAATAGAAAAAACTGATGTTAACCAAAATAAATTGGGAAAATATATTACGAATTCATTCAATTAATCTTTGCCTAAATGCTAATTCCGACCTAGAATAGCAGACTAATCATGGTCCATTTTCTTACGCAGTTAAGCTATTGAATAACAATACACAGTTTAATTGAAGGCTGCATCTCAAATCTTGGAAGAAGCTTCAGTTCGAGTCTTTGTCGAACCTTGACATTCAAGCTTTATGGAAGCTAGATTGTCCATCCTTGATCAAGCCTTGACTCTCGAGACTCGATTCAATTTTCAGCTCTGAGCCTTGGATCAGTGTCTCATTTCGGACTTCCAGCAAGTTTGCATCATGCCTGAAGATCCAGGCTGGAGCAAGACTCATCAGCCTTGATTCAAGCCTGGACCAGTCTAGAATCCTTCGTCCATTCCTACCCGGGTATAAATGACATATATATATCGCAGATATATTTCTGAATATAAATATCACATATATGTTCGCATATATATTTTTTCCGTGCGGTAACTGCTCCCAAGATTGCTCCGGACGGAACACTATAGACGACAAGTTATCATACCCCCCAATTTCAAGTCAACGTGCTATAATTTCGTTAATTACATAGATGTCACAGACTTCGCAATTTTTCTTTTCGTATTCCTATCGTTTCTGTCAACTTGACAATGCTCAGTACGGATCCTCCGAACTCCAGAGAGATATACCCTGCTTACCGGAATGGAATTGCGAGAAAATGGGTTAAAGAGAAGAAGGATTCAAAAGGCTGATTCAACCGAGTATAATGGGACGAAACGGAGTGAAACGAGAGTAAGTGGACGTTCCAAGGAGAAGCGGAAAGTGAGGTATATTAGCGTTTTGGCATGGTGCCCTGTTGGAGGTGTTAAAGAGACCTCCATGTGCCTTCAACAATTTCCGCTTAGATCACATACATTACAAGCCTATAGTCGCAACTTTCCAGCACATATCATCTTTTTTTTTGCACAATCCATATATATGCCAACGTATTTAGAAAAATGCTGTCAGGAAAATTCAAGGAAGCCACTCGTCGTTTGCTCTTTCTGCAACATTCTTTATTGCTCCATCATTTACCATTCTCGGTTTCAACAGACCACGAGATTACCGATTTGTCAATTAGACGCTACCGGCTAATTTATTTATTGCCGTCTCTACTGAGGTTTTCTGTGAAAATAAAAAGAATGAAACTATACTTTCATGCTCGCTTTTTTTCCCAACTTCTATTAATTACTCTTTTCTTTCTTCGGTTTTTCTCCCTTCAACCGCAAAGTGGATGACAGTACGACCGAACTAATTGTGATTTAACACCGTAATAAGGATTCTCACTGCTAGCCTTCTCTATTCTTTAAAAGAAATAAATTCACATTTTTCACACTATATTTTTAAAACACGGCTTTTGAGGATATATCGTTGCAATTAATTTTATGCGTAATGAGACGAAATTAAGACAATCAAGAAATTGCATTTCCATAGAATTTACTGAAAAAAAGTAAAAAACTCACAATGCTACACTGACAAAATAGTGATCGCAAGAGAAGAATCTCAGTTGAATTTTTTTTCTCTTGCTCCTAAGAGTGCGTGCTTGTAATTTGCTAGAATCGCGAGAATTTATTCACAGAAAATATGGACGAGATAGGAGTAAATGGGAATATTAGTATTTTCTCATATTACCCGTGCGTGAAAATATATTGTGATTGATTATTCATTGAAGATAATCGACGGACTTTAGGAATACCAACAAACTTCAACATAAGAACTAATGTCAGTGGCAGAAATCTTTCTAATTGTCATAGTAACATTGTATTTATTTCCATTTGATAGGAGTCATCATATAAGAGTGGCAATCAGATAGCCACTGCTTAGACGAGATGGACTTCTGCATTCAGCATAGTTCTGTATGTGCTCTACCGTCTTATATATACTAACGAATGTTTAAATATGTGTATACATCACTATCATTTTCCGCACGCTACCCGTGTGGTCCGTGGCACTTTCCACACGTTGTGCGTAGAAAAAACAGTACCTCACACGTGCGGTAAGGATTTTCAGACTCGTGTCATTACAAAACTCGCCTTCGGCTCGTTTTACAACCTCACACTCGTCTGAAATAGTATATTACACATCTAGGGCGGGAAGAAGGCAAGTTCGATAAAAATTTGCCTCCCGAGTGAAGCGAGGGTGCCAAATTTTTGTCGAGGCTGACTTCTTTCCGCCCGTGGTGTGTATGCTATTTTTTGCATCGACGGAGCGGAAAACAGACAAAAAATAGTACATTACGCACCTAGGATGGATAAAAGTTAATTTCGACAAAATTTTCTCACTAAGGGTGAGAAAAATTTTGTCGAAATTAACTTTTATCCACCCATGGTGCGTATAGTATTTTTTTGCTGAAAGGTGCTGGAAAAATGCGTTTCAAACCAAGCAAAGTGAGGTTAGAAAGAAGTCAACCTCGACTAAAAATTTGGCACCCTCGCTTCACTCGGGAGGTAAATTTTTGTCGACCTTGCCTTCTTCCCGCCCTAGTTGTGTAATATACTAATACCGCACTTGTTAGGTTGTGTACTATTGAGGGATATCGGAAGTTTATTGAAAAAAAATTATGATTTCGATTAAATTCATGAAGATAGGAAATTTTTCACTCCAATATGGAATGAATGAATTTTTGATATAGGTTTATGAATGAAAAATAATATGTAATATATGTGCCGGAAACTCTCTCCATGGAGGACATGATTCCTTGATTTTTCAGCACCAGGCTACTATTGCATAGAACTTTCTCAAGTTCTCCTCATCTTTCAACAGTGACACGGAAACTGCGTTGTTGCAACATTCACTCCACCACCCCGCCTCGACAAGATTTCTCCATTCCTCCCACTACTTGACTACCACGTTCACCTCAAAATTCTTCATTTTCCGTGACACTCGAAAAAATATGTGCATGCATATACATCTCTATTTTGTCCATTGTCATTCGAATCATTCATGGAGATCATTCATGCAGTCTCAGTAAAATTGTGATGACACTATTCATAGTGCTAATGGTAGTAGCATTATCCACCCACAGTACACATACTGAATGGACTTTCACAGGCTGAAAGCAATTTGAAACGAACAAGCCCCGACACTCAAGCGGTCACTCCGGGGAATCGAGTGCACGATCCCTTTGAATCCTCGATATTCGGTGAATAATGTGGGCGCTACCATCGCACATTATTTAACTGCCGTCGCTCTTTCCTCAATGTTCATGCAAATGTCAAAGTCACTGCTGTTAGGCTGAACTTTTTCATGAAAGAAATCAGGGGCATTTCCTGATGATGTCATATTGTAATAAATGAAATCAATGAATTTCCGGGATTTAATTCCTTTCTTTCTTAGAATCTCTAGAAACGCTCATCTGTAAGTTTGTGTAATATCAGAGTGCAGAGAAAGTCAAATTCAGAGAATACTGTTCTATTCTATAGAACTAAATTTTGATGTATAGATTCAGAGTCACCCATTATCGAGCTCCACGCAAGGTGCTCATATATTCGATCAGTCCTATCTTTAGATAATGAATGTCAAGAAGAAAAAAACTTTGACTTCCTTAAATTAAGCTGTACTCGCTCAATATTATTGATCCTTCGTTAATTGCACTATAAGACTTCCTAACACACTAAATTTGAAGAAATAGCCAACTGCTGTTCAGAATAATCTGATGAACGGAAGAATCTTTTCTACTCTATTGTAAAAAGAATAAAAATGAATTATGCTCCGATAGTCAGCAGCAATGATCTTCTTCAACAGCACTAACAGAAGTATGAATGCGGACTAAATGAGAAAGTTTGTGAGATAGTTCGATAGCTGATAGGTCAATAGAGAATTAAAGTACGTGAATTCTTCTAAAGTAAAATTATGAATGCCCTTGATGATGGAAATCATCGGCACCAACAGTCAGCTTATTTCTCGAAAAATCACTAGTTTTCGGATGATGCCAGTTTTTGGTCGCATTTTGCGTCATTGATAGTCACCTAGACGGTCAGCTTTGCATCACTACTTATGCATCATTTTCTTCAATCCGTCTCTTGCATCTTTTTGCTTTTTTCTTCCAGTTATTTTTATTGGACCGTGTAGAGGCATTCACTGAGGGGGATTCCGTTCATCAAACAGAAGCAACCAAGCGGCAAATATTCTGACCGGATAGGAGAGAAAAGTCCTCTTTTCCATGAAGTAGTATGGTGAAGCATTCGGCTCTCCTGATTTTTCAAAGGAAAAAAAGAGCGAGAAAGCACGACTAAAATACCCATCCACGAAAACGAGATATCTCCCTACTGAGATAGAAGGTCTTTCCCGTAGATCGGAAGATGGCAGAGAATTCTACCCTCACTCATATTATAGTGGACGCTCCTCGTTCAGTTATACGTGAAGAACGAGCAACGATAGATTCACCCAACAACTCGATATTGGTTTCTACTATCTTACTTTACTTTGTACGTACAGTAAAGCCCTCGAGGCATTTCCTACTGAAGCACAGAGAACTGGAGGAGGTACAAACTGACCGAATTGTAGTAGTGGACCTTCTGTAACACAGAGCTCACCAAGTCTACTTCGTACTACGTAGAAAATCTAAACTAACTATACTACCTCATTTTCCCATTACATTATTGAGGTTACCTTCAATCGACCAACCGGAAGTCTGTTAGAACTTGGAGTCTAAATTGAGAAAGATCTTTGGTGTTCCATATATTCCGGTAAAATTGGGAACTTTTTTCATTCTAAACTCCAATCGGAGAGTTCTTCAATTCATGAGATGATGATAAAAGAAAATGAATTTTTGCATTCATTTATGGTTATACTCACTATCAGAGCAAAATCGAAATTGGGAACCTTGTGAATCAAATGACTTGCCTCGTCGGTCAATAACATATTGTTATTTCAACATTTTAGTACTATTGCATTCCCTTTAAATACTTTTTTTTCAATATTCTAAATATGTCAATATCATAATTAACTTCAATTTTTCTGTACAATTGTTATTTTGAATTTGTTGAATACGTTAATATTAGAATTAATTTTGCTCATTTACATTCACCAAAGGGAAGAGCCCTTGTTGATAGAGCTAATCACTGTATTTCGTATTAGCTTGATGGACTCTTCAGTTCACGACGTATGAATCAATGATCTATCTATCTATCCTTCACGCATACTGAGGTAAAATGTCAACTGAGTGCCCAGGTAGAAAAAGTGCCTTGCAGTTAGATTGGCGCGAGGCTGCCTCGCACGATTCAAACTGGGCTCAACTTTACAAGAACTGAGATGGCGCGCGGCATTTCTGTCATGCGTAACCAACTGGACACCTGCGTGCGTGGCTAGCTTGCGTGCAATCTTGGCGCAAAGCTGCACTACAATGAAGAGCCCAGGTTTTTGAATTTCTACTCTTTCTAATAAGTATAATTATGGATGAAAAAATTACATATGTACATTCGATTTTAATTTATTTTATTTCTGAACAAATCACATATTCATCAAAATAAATTCATATTATTCAAAAGGAAATATTCGATTCTTATTCTGAGTCTGAGGATGTTTCCACGAGTTCCTGCTTGGAAACCACGATATCAACACGACAAGTCGAAGGTCCTGCAGACTGGAAATCTTCAGGGTTATGATGAACAGCAATTCTCATTGTCTCTCCATCATTGAGAGTTCCATTGCCCGTGAATTCTTTGCTTTCTTTCCTCGTTCTCAGAGCCCGTTGACCATCCCAGTCTTTTGATTGGGTTAAAGCCGTGCCTACTGCGGATTTCGCTTCTTTCTCGGTGATCCCTTCATGTCCACAGATAAGAGCTTCTGAAAATTGAAATGATCATTAATAATATGAATTGTGATACTAGAAATATGCAGGGTTAGGGAACACATTCGTTCATTCTTTATACGATTAAAATAAGATGACTACTTGTTATGTTTAAGAGAAATGGGAAATTTTGGTTTCCCTTCTAGAACAGGAACATTAGATTGAATTGACTTTTTTTTATTTTAAGTAATTAAAAAACAGAGACGGGGAAGAATCGTGCCAGTGAAGTAATTGTTTCAGATTCTGATATTGTCTTACCTGTGATGCACTTCATGAATGTTGGGGTATTCGAATCCATTACAAATTTATCTCGCATTTTTTTCGTTGCAGTATACTGCATTGCAACGTTACGAGTTAAAAATTTTTTCAGTATGTCTGTGGCACTGAGGGACAATTTTGCAGAATTAAGGCGCTTCATAACCTGCAACTAAATTGGAAATGTTAATGGTAAATATATTGAATAACAGTGTAGGAACTATTTAAGGAATTTGTAGGAATTGTATACGATGAGAAAAAAAAGTGGAAAAAACTATCAAATATTGAGATCATTCATCTTAAGAAAATCCCTCTTTTAAAATTATTGAAAAAGTTGTTGAATATAATGAATTCAGTGAATTAAACAACTTTTTCAATTATTTAAAAAAGACAAGAATCCTCAGGACGCATTCGTCCACTATTCGTATCAATATTTGATATTTTTACCACTTTTGTTTTCAGTGTATGTTGTAGTTATTCATTAATACTTACTGTGTCGGAGAGGCAGCTTCGCTCAGTTGTTAATTTATGTTCGAAATGCTGGAAAAGTTCAATTGAATTGATTGGTAATGACGTCTCGTATTCGTTCTCAATAGAGAATTCAGGAGACAGAAATCCTTGTCCAGCTTGTTCATAATTCGGCTTCTTCAATGTTTTTAATAAGTCTAACATCCCCTTCACGTCAGCTTTCAGAGTTCTGATTTCTTCTATCAGGACTTTGTGCAGTGCTAGGGAAAAATATTAATTAACAAATTATCTCTTCGTGATTTCGTAAATCTATTTAAGTTATGGAAAAAAATTACTTACCAATGCAGTAATGTTGTGGATCCATCTTTTCGATTTCATAAGATGCTTGCTGCATGTGTAAGAATGTTTTTGCTGATTCTGGCAAGCTCGGCAATAATCTCGAACGTAATATTAAAAGAAGAGGTGTTAAATGAGACTGCGGAATTCGGAAGCGTATGGCCCATGTCCTCAGCTCTTCCACTTCTGGGTCGGTAAATTTACCGTTCATATCTTCATTCTCATCATTCATCATCCCTTCATTTCCTGTAGTTTCATGTTCTTCATCAGTGTCCACGAGTTCTTCACTACTTTCATCAGTACTTTCATCAGTACTCTCATCGTTCTCTGCTATGATGTCTATAGCATCCAGGCTCTGGTGGAAGTTCCTTTGATCAGAATTGTTGTGGATCTCTTGATTGTCGATATCATTCGTCGACTGTGACTCAGCAGCACTTTCTACTCCATAAATCCTGCTCTTACACGCAGACTCATATAGAGGTTTCACTGAATCTTGAGCATCATTCTGTCGGACGGAATCTCCACTAATTAATGCATTGAAGGCAGCTCTAGCCATTCGTGCTTCCAGCTTTTGCCTAAATTTTATTCGTTCACGACATTTCCGAGTCCTCATTAATATTGAATGGGTTTTCCTTTTGGCTTCTTCACTCATAGTGCCAATCCCTCGTTGCCAAATATAATAATTTCTGGACACTAGACAAAATTCTATTTTTTTTCAAATCTCAATTGAATAGAAGCTCTTCATTTCAATATCAGTTGCACACAAATTGATTTGTACACTACTATTGAACTGTGACTGAATCGTCCTGCTTAGGAGAGCTATTTATTTCATTTTCCAATATGACAAATGGACAAATAACACCTCATTGCTATGAGTCACATGAGAACTTCTTTCGCATATAACTCTTATTTTAGAGGATATTTCCCTGAACTGGGCTTGTTCAGGATCATTAATAATAATACTAATTCATTAAATGATCTGAATTTGGGAAATTCATCATTTCTTCCCATATTTGAGGAATCAGTATCAATTTATGTAGAAGAGTAAGTTTGTTTTTGTGCAAAGGCCTACTATGCTGTAATGTGTTGCAGGGTGTGTTTGCACTCCTTCCCGAAGGTTAGTTCGAGAAAGATGATTATTGAAATAAAAATTATCAAGTGTAAAATAAAGAGAAATGTTTTTATATCACTCACGCGGGTAAAATGGCGCTTTACCTCGCTCTTTAGAGGTTGACAAGCGCTGTTTTATCCACTGAAACGTCTTACCCACCGTGTTCGACGAATGAGACTTTTGGCGTGGATAAAGCCCATTACCCACGCTGAAGCGTGCGGTAATCTCGCTTCGCTCGTGCGCTCAAACCGTGTTCGTGGGTAATACGGCGCTTCCCGCACTCGTTGTCTAATATACTAATTCGTAGCTGAATTTACAAGTGGACTGTATTTGTTTGTCTTCAAACTCTGACTGACTTAGTTTCTAAATAGTTAGATTTATATATGGTTTGATGGAGGTGACGCCGAGAGGTAGAGGAAGGGAAGGGACTGTGACGTAGGTTGTTTGGACGTTTCGGATTGGTGAACGTGGGGTTTTTCCCGAGTAATGGGGAGAGGTTCAAGTGAGGTCGCAGCTGCTTGGAGTTCAGGTACACAAAGGGATTAGGAATTGTAAACCTAATGGGAGGTTTGTTTTGGGTACATTCGATAATTGCACTTTTATTGCATGACAGATGTTGGGTAGAAATTTAGGGAAAAACCCATTTTACAATAAACTCAAGTAATAAAATTGGGAAAAACCTGAGCAGCTGAATATTTGTACATTGTTCCGAAACTTATACCTAGAATTTGGTGATTATTAATTTTTTCCCGTTTCGACAGGAACAAAATTCATCAGAATATCCCTCTACTATTCAAGTATTTTATAATATATTTCACATCGCTGAGAAACAATAATAATATTGGGTTTTGACGATTAAAAAAAATTGAAGGCAATCTTCTGCTCTTCCCCGATAAAAAAATATTCTTACACTTTTTGCACATAACTAATATTTTATAAGATATGAGCATTCAAAGGGAAAGAGAAATGATTACCAACATTTTTTTATTTATTTTAATAATTGTAATTTTTTTGAATTTTCTTTTTCTGCAGCAGATGTCTTTTTTTCAGCATTTCCACCATATATCCGAAAATGTAGGAAATAATCAAATAATCACCCAAGAAGTGAGTGAAATAGCATTGAATGCCTCATTTCTGACACGAGTTCATTTGGCCCAAGCTAGAACTGCCATTTAAAAGTAAGCCTTAGGTGCGCAGCTCTACGGCAACCCTGTAGCAAGGTTACCCAAACATGTTCGTAGCTAGTCTGCCTGCGAACGGAGGAGCCATGGTTGTGCCAAGCTCGCATTCCACAACTTTGCGTTGTCTACCTTGTGCCAATGTTCACTCTCGCAGACGCAAGATACATTTCTACCTGGGTGTCACGGATACGTTATTATTGGGGAGTAAGAGGATATTTGAGGCAGTTTACTCGTCGAATGATTTTTTTTAGGAATTCGATGAAATTGAAATATAAGAAAAAAAAGTCTCTAGCATTTAATTGCAGAAAAATGGCAATAATATTTTCCATTAGTATCCCTTTTCCCATTATCTTATGCATACTCACGCCTCATTCTTAACACTGTTGAAACTGCAAAACAAATTTATCTCAATCAACGATTATTCACAGCCAAATGACTCTTTTTGTTTCCTCCATTTCATCAAGAATTGTGGCTGAACGTTGACTTCCGTTAGTCATGAATGGAATTGGCTATTCTCTCGAGGGTAATTCTGCCAAAAAAAATATAGAGGGCAAATACTGAAGAGAATTCAGTGGAAGGCAATTTTCAATCGTACGCAAAATCGAGCTCACCTCTCTCACACACATATATACCTACACGCGTGAGTGTTTTTTGATGCACAAAGCCCTTCGTATCCCTAGAGATATTTCAATAAAGAATGAAAATAAAATGAAAAGAATAAAAAAAAAGCTAGCCGTCTGTCATCGTGGGACATATATACATATATATATTAGCCGCCTTTTATTATTTTCATTAACCTCCATTTCTCTCATGCGAAGAGCGGAAGAGAACGAGGGAGACTATACACAGTGCATTATATTTTTGTACGAAACGCGCGTGGCATACGGGAGTTAATTAAAAAGGGCTTTAAAATCGCGTCCAAGGACTTTACGATGCAAATGCAATTGGGCTTGGAGCGTAAAGCACGTATATCTTCATTTTTTTTCATTTTTTTTTCTATTTCAAACAGGTTATAATGAAACGAGGAAAGGAAGACACGTTTTCTTTTTCATGTTCTCCGTTATAATTGTAAAACAAAAAAATTATGTTAAAATGAGCTCGACTATTTCCAGCATTTTTTCCAAATAAGCTTTCATTAGCCACAGTGACAGTAACAGTAATGAGATTAATGAAAATGTGACGAACTATCGTCAGATGACCGCAACCTAACAGATATGATTGATCATTATGTTCTAGTGAACTAGGCGATCTTCAAATCAGGAAATAAGGGTCGTGTCCAATTGCTATTGACACAGATGAAGAAGTTTGTGATGCAGAAAAATCGTTTCTTCCACTTTGCAACTAAGCCACAATTTTCCAAATAATAGTTGTCCGTGTAATCGATATTTTTCACTTAGGAAATGATGGAAATTCGTGGTGAACAGAAATTCCAGCTAAATATGCATCATTATATTTTTTTTTGTTTCAACCTTGAAAAAACTATTATCATAACACAATGGAGCAATTATTAACGCTATATTTTTTAAACAGAACGCTCTCTACCACGAGTCCCTGGCTATCCGTACAATTCGTACAATGTAAAGTAAATCTATTTATTGCTTGTTTATTGATACATCATGTCATTTTTTTTCACGCCAGGAATATATTGCAAACATGAAATAAATTGATTGCAAAAGCTATGCCCGGGAAAAAATCGACATATATGCCCATATATGATCATATATGTTCATGCGCGGTCAATTTCCATATATGACCATATACAAACATATACGGCCATATATGTCCGTATATGGTCATGTATGGTTATCCCGGGAAAAAATTGTCATACATGTCCATACATGATCATATATGAGCATATATGGACATATATGTCGATTTTTTCCCGGGTATGGCAGTCCCATACATGATCATATATGGGCATATATGATCATATATGGGTATGTATGCCGATATTTTCCCGCAATATATCATCAAAATGTTCTAATATATGAACATAATACATCAGTATTAATTCCCTTGATCACTCAATTCCTCATTAGTAACGAATTTGAATTAAAAAAAAAAAAAAAAAAAAACATCCAGCTGGGATCGAACCCGGGACCGTCACATGATGAGTCCATCATCCTACCAACTTCGCTATTCGCATTTCACATACTTGTTGGATGAATTTTAATCCTGATATAGTGATCAATGTCTTTCGGACTTAGAAAAAATGAGTTCAATTGAATTATTTCAATCATTGTAAATAATTTAGTGATACCGAAAAAACTGATTTTCGAATGCTGGCAGAATTTTAAATTCTCAAAGTAAGCGGTAAACAACTAAGAGAACGTGCATTTACCATTAATTATTCAAATTTATCATTTTCACGTTCTTATATGGATTGAGTGCGCATTTTCTCATATATTTCATATATGCACATATATGTTCATATATGTTCATATACGTTCCATATATGCCCATATATGTTCATATATGTCCATATGTGTTTCATATATGCCCATACCTGCTCAGTTTCCACAGGATCATACGACCATATATGACCATGTATGCCCATACATGTCCATATATGTCCATGCATGCTCATATATGTTTCATGTATGTCCATATATGCCCATATATGCCCATAGCTGTCTGATTTCTCGGAGAAACGTGTGAGCATATATGTCCATATATGTTCATATATGTACATATATGTGACATACATGTACATATATGTCACATTTATGTTCATATATGTCCCATATATGTACATATATGTTCATATATGACGATTTTTTCCCGGGTGCCACGAAATCCAATCATTGAATTAATAAGAAACCGTTTTCGATTCTCAATGACGTAGCCCTCACAAGTGCTATCAGCGTAAGAAATAAGTTTCTAACAGTGATGGATACTTGGTGATAATGTAGAAATGTCTAACTAAACCAAAAGACCCACCGCAACTTTACACACAAAGTAGACATGAACTTCGCTAATGTTCTCACTGGCTTTTCAACAGTTTACCTAACTAGAATGACATGTTTCTGTGACTTATGGGAAACTCGTTTGGAAACGTAACTCCACTCACGTTTCAGTCACAACGTGTTGCTTTGAGTTCTAGAATATTCTTCATGATAAGGAAAGAGAAAGGATTTTTTTCAGAATTTTTATATATATATATTTTATGTTTTTATATATACATATATTATACTGAAATAAATGAAATCAAATTCTCTGTCAGAATTCTATCATCGAAATTACGTTGGCTCCTCGACGTAAGTTAGGAGATAAAGCTTGGCCGTTTCAATCATCCCAGGATTTTTCATGGAATTTTGAAGAGAATTTTTAACTTGAAATGTAAATATTTTCATTCCAAGAAAAATTCCCAGTCAGTCTTCAGCCAAAATTTTTGCTAAAAAAATCACTAATTTAAAAAAAAAAAAGAGGGTGCGTGGAACCTACGTGACAGAAGTGAAACTTCTTATACATGAGCCATTGGTCATTTTACACTTGGCTTTGGATTAAAATATCTCGAAAACTATGCAAAATTTATCGAGACATGCTGTGAATGAAATTTAGAGGGAAGATTGACGAACAAAATAAGAAGAACGCTGTTTTTCTACGATCAGTAGTTTCCGAGATATCATTTTTCGAATGAGTAGTTCAGAAACAATGGATGAGGCCTGATAGCAAATAAATGAGCGCTTGGACGTCCTTTCTGAATTTTTCATTCAAAAATCGATATCATAATAACTACGAGTCGTGAAAAAACGGAGGTTTGCTTATTTATTCGTTAATCTTCCCTCTAAATTTCATTAACAGCATGTCTCGATAACTTTTGAATAGTTTTCGAGATATTTCAATCCAAAGCCGAGTGTAAAATAGCAATTTTTCAAGAAATAAAGAGCAAAAATTATGAGATGGAGCATGGATATTTTTCGGTCGTGTTCCATGACAACTCCTCCTTTTTAAAGAATCATTTAGATAAATTCCCATATTTTTCTCTCCGTGCATTGAAAAGAAAAAATAAATAAAAAAACACAGGCTTCCTCCACCACCCGGAGAGCGACCCGACGGCAGCAGCAAAAATTTCCCCTTCCCCCCACTACTCTACTACCACGTTCCCCTCAAAGCCTTACACTCGTTTCGTGACGCGAGAAAAAAGTTGGTACCCTCCCAAAAGAAGTTTCACTTCAAAAACAATTGAAAAACCTTCATTTGAAACCATTCCATTCAAATATCTGTTGTATCCTACTTACCTGTAATAATTTTCGAAATTTCAGTCTGAGAATCCTTGTCCACACTGGAGCAGCAAAGTACAATAACAGTTGGAACAGTGAACCCAAATGAAAAGAAAAAAATAAACTAAATAAAAAATGTGGAAATGGAAGTGAAATCGTGAAGTGCAAAATTAAGGAAATCCTATAAATAACTCAAAATAGACGAACCTAGTTTGAACACTGAGAGGAAAAAATGTTTGTCTCAAGGAAATTGATCAATCGTAGGAAATTCTCTTCGCTCTAGAAAGTTTCAACCTATATAGATTTAGAAATTACGAAGAATCATTCTGTAACAAGAGAAATTTTTTGCCACAAGATTCATTTTTTCTCAGTGAATGAATTTGACTTCTCCACTGATACTGCTTTTGCAATAGTCTCATGAGAATATCAAACAAGTAGAATTGTCCAGTCGAGTCAGACCACTTCTGCCAGAGTTTCCGATTCCCTATCACTCGATAGTGTACACTATTGGAATGCTGAATTTCTAATATGTAATATCTGAATTCACTGTGAATATATGATAGTCATGTTCAGAATAATACCTAATTGTATCATGAATATTGAAATTACTCGTAAGATACAATGGGTACATGAGTGAAATATATAGAATGCAGTATCAGCAGCAGACACAGAAATTGTGGGAAAAAAAAAATTCTGATAAGAATGGGATTGGAAGTGGTAGATTTTACAGTGAAGGTAATCCAGGGGGCTTGTGAATTGCAGAGATACGAAGAATGGTGTGGGCCCATTGACGCGCATACTGGGTAAAGCAGCACACACTATGTGCAATTTGTCTTGTTGCCCTGGCCTTCTCTTCTACCTTCCAGCATGCTGTTAGAGAGAAAGAGGTAGAAGACCTTTCTCAGTGATGAACGATCGTTTTTGTTCACCATTGGTGCTAAATTAGCTGAATACCATCAGCGCTTTAAATATTTCGCAATTTCTCAAAATCCATAACATATTTATGATCTCACTATTGACTAACTCGTATCTCAATACTACGTTCATTAATTTATATCAAATCGAAAGTTGGTCAAATAAAATTGAAGGTGAAGAAAATCATCTTCGAACAATACAAAAAAGTCGATTAGGTGAGATATAGCTACCACAATAGCTTGAAGTGGTCTAGAAGGAAGGTGACAATGAATTAGAGTAGAAGAGATTTTACTATTCTTATACATTGGGTGATGCAGTTATTTTTTCATGCCCAATGAGCTATTCATTGATGATTTTTCGTCACTCAATAATTATGCTAAAATTTACATTAAATGATAAAGATACTTCAAAATTTACAGAGTCATACTAATATGAGCTAATTTATGTGAGGTTTTGAGATAATTTATGCAGAGGATAGTCAAATATCTAAAGTAGATAGTTCAAATGTTCAACTATTCACTGCATCAATTTCCTTTTTCTTTTTTCATAAATCGTGATTCACTTTTAAACAGCCTTACTGAAAAATTCCCATTGCCGTGCATTTTTCTTCTACACGGAGAGAAAAATTCATGAAAATTACTGAACCAGTTCGGTAATCGTGGGACATAGAGGTTCGTGAGTGAAAACGCCCTCCTACAGGAATGGAAAAGTGAGAAACTTCTCATAATATGTTTCAAATGAGTGCATTATGCTGGACTGGTCGGTAATTTTTCCATAACTGTGCCTACATTCATGAAATTTCTCCTTGTATCCCACAAAATTTGTTGTAAGAAACGTATAAATTGTGGAATTAGGACGTTAATTTTCTCGTTCTCGGAATACTTTTTACTGGACTGAGAAGTAATTTCTATCGCACTCGTCCGTCAATCGATTCAGTTCGGGTATTTTCGGATTTGATCGCGAATCGCAAGGACTTATGGGAAATTTGGAAAAATCGGCTTATTGGACCTGTCATCGTGATAGCCGTGGACCACAGTTCTATGAAATCAAGTTTTCAATTGCATCAAACAGCGAAATAATTGTTATTGCAAAAATAATTTACTCCTCTTATACTAGATCAGCATACAGGATTTGATGAAATTTATGATTTAAATAACTATTGTTGGGAATTTTTTGGAGAATTCCGAACTTTTTTCGACCATTGTAACTCATAAGACAATCATCTCTGCTAGAGTCTTTATTGTTATTGTTAAAAAATTAATGTAAAATAAATTTATTTTTAGGATAAAAAATGAATAAGAATAATGAAGAACTAATAATAATTATGATGATCAATATAATAAAAATGGTGTAGTATATGCGAGTTTCATCGTTTCATCATTGAATTTTCATTTTGTGACACTGAATTTTCACTGCTAGTGTGATGAAATTTTCATTCACTGAATCAAAATTTTTATTGAATGGAACATAATTTTTACGCATTAGAACGGAATTTTTCTTCTTGGAATTTAAATTATTACTGTGATGTCTCAATACATTTTCATTCAGAAGAAATGAATTCTTATTCACTGAGACTGAAATTTTTACTGGAACCCATCAGTGTCAAATTTTATCGGACTGGCTTTGCATTTTTTCGTAGTAGAGCCACTATTTCCCACGGTTACTGCTCAGTCCGGTAATTTTTCTGGAACTTTCACCATAAATTTTTCTGGATTTTTCTCTCCGTGTTCAATTCCTAGGTATTCCATCGGGAACCAATTAAGACTATTTATATTTACTAAGTTCCATTTCTTCAGTTCCTCAAGAGTTCAAACCCGGCAAGGTACTTGAAGTTCTGTAAAAATTGAACATATATTTTCCATTTCATTGAAAATGAACACTTTTCTTGAAGCATCATCATTTCGCCCATTCCTCAATAAAATAAAGTTTTGTTAATGTGAAGATAACAAAAAAAATACAGAATTTAATAGTTCGTGATTAATCAAGTTTATTAATTTTTTTTCTCAGCCAATACCCTCACTTATTCACTGACCCTTTCGAGGCTCCCTCTGTTTATCTTGAGGAATTTTCTGAAATTGCGGAGAAAAAGAAAAATGCCATAAATTCATTTCCCACAGAATAATTCATTTCAACTAATATATTTCTGTTATTTTTCGTTGTTAACAATTGATAGCATTATTCTCAATATTAATTCTCTCAAGAATTCTCGAGAATATCATCAAATAAAACATCACGACAGGAATAAACGGTCATAAATACGAAACTAAGAGAGAGTAAAGCATTTTCCCTCTATTTTTTTGGATAAAAAACAACAGATCTTCTGAAGAAGGGTGATACTGTGTTTCGATTTGCACGTTTCCTTGTCTCGTGAGATACAGAAGTTTGGTGAGTGAAAGAGAAAATGCTGTATTTTATTATATGTTGACGTGAGTTGTAGGTAAGCGAGCCACGTATATATAAAGCGGTTGAAGAGGGTGGAGAAAAGACTGAAATAAAAGGTGGTAAAGGATCACTCGAAATGATAAGGATTCCAAATGTTCATTGTGTAACTCAGGGGTATAGTGAGAATGAGGGTTACGTTTCAGGACTCCTCTGAGGAATCACTCTCCTTCGGGATATATATGTGCGAATATCCAGAGGCACTTCTCTATCTGGCTCTTTTCTCTTGAATTTTAGTTTTATAAATGAGCGGAAGAGCAAAAAAATGGATATTAAAGTAACAGTTCAATGAGAATTGTGTACAAATACACTAATTTTATCAATTCAGTGATATTGTTTAAAATGTTAGCGAAGAGAAATTGATAAATTTTGATAAATTATCATCATTGGATCGATTTGATGTGACTGAAAAATTAAATAATATATCTATAGATTCTATAGACGAAGGCTTTTATCAATTCAATAGTGAAGAGGTAAAACAGGATAAATCGAATTATCTTTAAGGTCATTTTAAAGGAAATATCTCGGAAATTAAGCGAGATACGGTGATGTTACTCATCTGTTTTCGTAGAGAATTTCAAGAGTTACAAAAGAGTTCTGGGGCAAAATTGCTCTTTCTCGGTTATTTTCTAAGGTACACACAGAAAACACTGAGCGTAGAACACGCACAGAAGTGCGTAATCTCTGCACATGTGTGCGTACTTCACGTTCTCACAATCGAACGTGATTTACGCACACTCGGTGCGTGATGTACGCACTCTCTGTGTGTGATGTACGCACACGAGTGCGTGATCTACGCACACTTGTGCGTGATCTACGCACTCTATGTGTGTGATGTACTCACACGAGTGCGTGATCTACGCACACTTGTGCGTGATCTACGCACACTTGTGCGTGATCTACGCACACTTGTGCGTGATCTACGCACACTTGTGCGTGATCTACGCACACGTGTGCGTGATATCTACACACGATAAATAAGCGAAATAGATGTTAATATGGGATCAAGAAGGAGTTTTTCCAGTTTTTCGTGATTATCTCGGTGAATAAGTGAGATAGAGCGAAATAGGTATCAATGTTGAGTCAGGGGAGAGTTTTCTCAGTTTTTCGCTAACATCTCGGTGAATACTTATTATCTTAGTGAGATAGAGCGAAATGCACATTAATATGGGATCACCGGGGAGTTTCTTCAGTTTTTCGCTATCATCTCGGTAAATAAGCGAGATAGAGCGAAATGGACGTTAATATGAGATAATCGGGGAGTTTCTCCAGGTTTTTGGAATTATCTCGGTGAATAAACGAGTTAGAGCTGAATGGACGTTAATATGGCATCAAGAGGGAGTTTTTCCAGCTCTTCGTGATTATCTCGAGGAATGAGCGAGATAGAGCGAAATATATATCAATATTGAATCAGGAGAGAGTTTTTCAATTTTTCACTAACATCTCGGTAGCTAAGCGAGATAGAGCGAAATGGACGTTAATACGGGAGCAGAAGGGAGTTTCTTCAGCTTATTACGATTATCTCGGTGAATAAGCGAGATAGAGCGAAATAGATATCAATATTGAATCAGGAGAGAGTTCTTTCAGCTTTTCGCTAACATCTCGGTAAATAAGCGAGATAGGGCGAAATATATATCAATATTGAATCAGGAGAGAGGTTTATCAGTTTTTCGCTAACATCTCGGTGAATAAGTGAGATAGAGCGAAGTGCACATTAATATGGGATTATCGGGGAGTTTTTTCAGTTTTTCGCTATCATCGTGGTGAATAAGTGAAATACACCGAAATGAAGGTTAATATGAGATCACCAGGGAGTTACTCCAGTTCTTCACGATCATCTTGGTGAATAAGCGAGATAGAGTGGAGTGGACGTTAATTTGGGATCAAGAGGATATTTTTTCATCTGAAAACTTCCTCATAATTCCATATGTGTACTTCGCTTTATCTCGTTTATTCACCGATATAGTGGCGAGGAACTGAAAAAACTCCCTCCTGATACTAAATTAACGTCCATTACACCTTCTCTCGCTTGATTACAGAGATGATTGTGAGAGTTGAGGAGACTATCTCCTGATCCCATTTTAACGTCTATTTCGCTACATCTCACTTACTCACCGAGATAATCACGAAAAACTGGCAAAACTCCCCGGTGATTCCATGTCCATTCCGCTCTATCTCGCTTATTCGCCAGGATAATCACGAAAAACTGGAATAACTCTCTGGTCATCTCATATTATTGTCCATTTCGCCGCATCTCGCTTATTCACCGAGATAATCACGAAAAATTGGAAAAACTCCCTCCTTCTCCAGAATCAACGTCCATTTCGCTCTATCTCGCTTATTCACCGAGATAATCGTAATAAGCTGAAGAAACTCCCTTCTGCTCCCGTATTAACGTCCATTTCGCTCTATCTCGTTTATTCATCGAGATAATCACGAAAAACTGGAGAAACTCCCCGATGATCCCTCTATCTCGCTTAGCTACCGAGATGTTAGTGAAAAACTGAAAAACTTTCTCCTGATTCAATATTGATATATATTTCGCTCTATCTCGCTTATTCCCCGAGATAATCACGAAGAGCTGGAAAAACTCTCTCTTGATGCCATATTAACGTCCATTCCGCTCTAACTCGTTTATTCACCGAGATAATTCCAAAAACCTGGAGAAACTCCCCGATTATCTCATATTAACGTCCATTTCGCTCTATCTCGCTTATTTACCGAGATGATAGCGAAAAACTGAAGAAACTCCCCGGTGATCCCATATTAATGTGCATTTCGCTCTATCTCACTAAGATAATAAGTATTCACCGAGATGTTAGCGAAAAACTGAGAAAACTCTCCCCTGACTCAACATTGATACCTATTTCGCTCTATCTCACTTATTCACCGAGATAATCACGAAAAACTGGAAAAACTCCTTCTTGATCCCATATTAACATCTATTTCGCTTATTTATCGTGTGTAGATATCACGCACACGTGTGCGTAGATCACGCACAAGTGTGCGTACATCACGCACTCGTGTGCGTACATCACACACAGAGAGTGCGTACATCACGCACCGAGTGTGCGTAAATCACGTTCGATTGTGAGAACGTGAAGTACGCACGCATGTGCAGAGATTACGCACTTCTGTGCGTGTTCTACGCTCAGTGTTTTCTGTGTGTATCTTCAAAAAACCCAATGAGAAAAAATGTTGCGATCCCCAACAAAATCATATAGATGCTAGGAAAAATGCATAGGAAATACAAATAACCTGCTCGATAAACTTAGTAAAAATTATATTTCTAAATACATTTTAATTATTCTACCTGGCTTGAGAAAATGAACGGAAATGATAAGCTGCATTGCCGTTCTTATCATTCTTTGTGCTTGGCAACGAATAAGAAACAAAAAAATAATAAAATGAGGAAACGAATGAAGCGATTTCGAGCGGACAATAGAGCCCACGGATATCACTTCATAGAAAATTATAATTTTATTACACCAGAGATCAAAGGCAAGCCGACAACCGAAAACGTGAATATTGACATGAAAGGTGCGGAGCGGTCTCCTTATCATAGGGAAATTTACAACCCTCATTTACGACCTCTCCCTCTACGAAACGGCGGTACCGAAAAGAACTGGAAATTTGGAATCAAACAGAGTTTTGGAACCAAACAGAGTTTTGTGGATACGCCCAGTCCATTTTTACTATAAAAGGTGATTAACCCACAACTCTTCACCATCAGTACCAAGTCTCATCTACAACGTTACTCTGGTCATCAGACCATCAGTACCAAGTCTCATCTACAACGTTACTCTGGTCATCAGACCATCAGTACCAAGTCTCATCTACAACGTTACTCTGGTCATCAGACCATCAGTACCAAGTCTCATCTACAACGTTACTCTGGTCATCAGACCATCAGTACCAAGTCTCATCTACAACGTTACTTTGGTCATCAGACCTTCAGTAACAAATCCACACTCAGTAGTGTTACTCTGTCCGAGTTAACATCTCCAGTCACTAGACTTCTATCTAGAATGTTACTCTACTCAAATTGTACTCGATCAACTCGAGTATTCATACCTTCGAAGTAAAGTTCGAGTCTTTAATTCGAAGTCAAGTAGAAGCATTTTCAAGAAGAAACGTTTAAGTCATTCCACAATGAACCAACAAATATCGTTCGAGCATCCTGAACTTCATCCATTGGGATCCAGTATCGTTCATCAGGCCAATTGCACAACGAGAGAGTCATCTGCATCGCCAGCAAACATTCACCAGAATTTCAACAACTCAAACCGTTGTTAATTTCTTTCAATTCCAACTGTAAGTTCCATTTTACGCTGAAGCGATTACAATTTTCTTTTATCGTATTGACTCAGATTAGACGTTTGATTTATCCTCAAATAAATTATTTTGTGTTAGTTGAAAATATACAAATTATAACATTTAATTTTGAATAAACTTGTTTTGTCCAACAACTTCTTCCTTCTGACATCGGTACACTTCAGTGTTTTACCGCGGCAAACCGATCCCTTATTTTTTATTTTTTTGGTTACAACCACAACCGTGATTACTACGAATAATCTACTATTTTCTGTATTAAAACATTATTCAAATCTACGTGTTTTTCGGGTTGTAGCCGTAACAAAAATAAGACTTATCTTGTTTTACCTCTTCACTACTGAATTGATAATTCAAATGGAAAATTACGCTTCATATACCATTCGTTTCCATGATGGTTCGCATTCCAAAAACATGATTAATTGCCAATTTTCAATTTGCTGGTGAAATTCTATCTATTCATAAAGTAATAAGCTTACAATCAGTATGAAAAATCACGAGTTAATAGGGATTCAACCAATAATTTTGTATATAATTTCCACTTATTTAAAATTATTGTGGTATTAAATGGATTGTTAAGAAAGAAATCCATGAAACTTCGACTCAACTTAATATGAGTAAAAAAAACATTTAACATCCAAAATTAATCATAGTCAGACAAAGCTGGAAAAAGATGACATACTAACTAACAGTAACAAAAATCTAACAATGAACGGCAGTTTCCGAATGCCGTCTCTCGTTCATGTAGAATACCAGGGTTGAAGCCAGTCTCCTCCCAGGATTGATGCACCAAGACAACAGAATGGTTTTTGTGATGCTACCCGCATGGAAAAGATATATATTGTTGTATAATTTTGAGTAACTGATGGATTACATAATATTGTAAATTCAATATAAGAATTCATAGGCATATTTTTGCTGGAATATTATATAATTCGATAATGATAAAGATATAATGGTTTGTTATAATTCTCTTCTATTGGACCATATAATTATAGCAACTATAAATTTGGAATATGTTCCAGCATATATTATACAATTTATAATAGCAATATTTACTCAGAATATAATGAAATATATAATATTGGCATATAATGAAATTAATACTCCAAAGATATAATAAAAAATATCAGTTAAAAATAGTTAGTAAGAATCATAAAATTCTAAGGAAGAATGTAATTTTGAAATTTTGAGACAAAAACAATATTTAATTTATTCTATAGCGGAGGCTCTCTGAGTAACGTACTCTCCACAATATCTAAATGGATCATACGAACATTTGAAATTATTGAAGATGTACGTCACACGAAATTCACATTAGGGTAACGATACAAACTATCTAGTTATCATAAAGTGCAGCTATATAAAATGGAATATAATATATTTTATTTTCAATAAAATATATGATGAAATATAAAATAAAAATTATAATGATTCCCATACAAAACAGGAAAACAGTATAAAGTATACTGTCATTATTATATGATGAATTGAAAATGAAAAAATATATTTCCCAATATGAAATGTCTCAGATATAGAAAATTACATGATAAAATATCAAAATCTAGATAATTGGAATAGTATAATTATGCATATATTTGCATAATATATTGAACACCAAACATATTTTTGCCGAATTATATCACCCGTTATTAATCCAATATTATTAAATATATTCATAACAATATATTTCTCTTTCATGCGGGTAGGGTTAAGGCATCACCTTTTCCATTCAATACTCTCTCCAATAGAAAATAATAAAATCATATAATTTGATGAAAACCCCCATATGAATACAAACATTAATTCCCTGATAGATAATATATAGTCACGAGAGCTCCATAAGCCATTTGACTAGTAGTCATAACTGACACATATCAAAAAAATTTTTGTTTCAAACATGTTCATTTTAGTTAAGACACCCTGTATATACTTGTAAATACTGTAACCTATTCTAAAAATAAACTTTGTTGAAAAAAAAAAAAAATTGATACACCAAGTTCGGCCCAGATGGTTTCCAGGCTTGCACACAGAAAAAACTGAGCAGAGAATATGAACTCAGCATTTCATAAAATTTGTTTTGCCTTTTCACATAAAATATGCTCTAATTATGCATGTTTTATGAGCATGACTCTTAGCATAAACTATGTACTAATGTACAAAAAATATGTACAGATAGCGCATATTTTATGTGAAATTCGTGTGCCTAAAATATGCACAATCGGAGCATATTTTATGCCCATGTGTTTTTTTTCTATTTCGTTTATCAAAAAAATTACAGATGAATTTTGAATTTAAAATATTTTATAACTCCACCACTGAATCAATCATGGTATAGGAGACTTTTGGAACAATGCATATTACGGTAATATTTCTAGGAATACATTCTCGGGATCTCTTCATTCTAGAAATACAAGATGAGGTGATATCTGGGAATATTCTATCCTGTTGTTATTATTCATGAGAAAATTTTCTTCTTTGAGGAAAAATTTCACTTCATTTTCTCAAATTATTATTATGCTCATAAATCGATTGAAACGGCAGAATGATTTCTTCTGTCTCATGAAAAACTTATTTCACTTAGTGCCAGCTCAAATCTATGTGGCTGGGGATGGTCAATTGTATGCAACTCTTCGGCATCATTTTTAATATTAATTATGAGATTTATGGGAACACTGTTTAACTTGCAAATTTGTTGATGAAACGCTAACAGAACAATTTAATCATTGAGCATATAATATGATTCATTTTTCATCATCCCGTACGAAAAAACGATATATGGAGAAAATATATTCAGAAATATATAATAATTGTATTATCATATATTAAATCATACATTGATGAATATATGAATTTATATACAAATATTCGTCCAAGGAATAATATATTTTCATATTTAAATAGCAAATATATGGCATTTTATTGATAATTAGTAAATCCAAAAATATATGAGTTATATATTACTTTGAATAGGATCAATAAATATATGTAATTTATATACTGCGATTATAATGGCAGTATATGGATTTAATATTTTTTAAATACGGCAAATTCAAATATATTTTATGAAACAAGCAAATTAGTTTTTATTTTTACTAAAAATTGGCAGTACATGTTTTTCTGTTTTAAATTCATTTCTTCAAGATTTACGAGTATGACCACATTGTAACTCCACATGATACCATGATCACTTGAGCATCCCAGCACTTCCATCCCGACTGTGGCTGCTTCCCTTTTTTGTTTTCACGCCAGTCAACAACGTAAGAAATGTCATTATCTTCAAGATCGATATTAAAATTCTCATAATCAAAATCTCGTATCCATTCAACAGGAATACCGGGCGTACATTGATTGTTATTCCCTCCACTAATCCATTTAACTAAAGCAAATTTCTTTCTCTCTTTACACATCTCCTTAATCCACAGAATCAGTTAAATAGTTTTGTAATTCAGCTAACACCAGCACAATGACGTTTAGATGTTCATTTATTTTTCAGAACTCTGAAGAGACGTGCTTTCAATTAAATTACGTACTTCAGTTGCTAAGCTGATATGTATAGCAGATATATAATCATTCATATATAACGATAAATGTAAAAGAATATATGATACTCAATGTATGACTCAATATATTATCAAAACATACAATTATATTATATGTTGAAAATATATTTATACTCATACATAATTTCGGCACTATATATGGCCACATATTTTCATATATGCTCAGATATATTTTTCCAATATATCGTTTTTCCGTACGGGATATTTTATGTTTACCTTGAACATATTTCATGACACTTATAATTTCATATTTTATGCATTTCCAGAACGCATAAAATATGTGCATTATGAGCATGTTTTATGCGATAAAAATTTAACATAAAATATGCTCAATTAGTGCATATTTTCTGTACTCATAGCGCATGTTTCATGCAAGAAACAATAGTTCATATTTTATGCACTGCATAGTGCATATAATATGAACAAAAAAATCACATTCTCTGCTCAGCTTTTTCTGTGTGTGGTTGTTGAGACTCGATAACAGTGGATTTTCATTCTTATTTCACTGCCTGACTGGAGCAGTCGGAAAATCATTCGAGAGGCGTGATGATCAATACTAAGCACAAGAGTAGAAAAAATTCTCCCCAAATCCCTAAAGAATCTTGAGAAAACGCATTATCAACTAATGGTATTAATGTTGAGAGCAGAAAAACACGTTCAAAATCTCTAATTCTCACAGAGAGCTCTACTACACAGCGAAATGATGGCCTCAATGGTAAAAGGATTTGCGATCGTGCTGTAAAAGGATTTTACAGTCACGTAATTCTTCATTGCATTAATATATGCATTAATAAAAGTACGTTTGAGAGAATGAGAGGATGAAGCAAAGCTCGTGAAAAATACTTACTTTGGGTTAATGGACCTCTGAGTTTTCGTGAAATTTTTCATAGTTCTGATCATTAAATTTTCTTTGGCATTTGGGATGCTCGGATAAATGGATTTATGAAAATCCATATAATAATGAAAATTCGCTAATCTTTACTTCATAATATTTCCGTAATTTCGGATGATTTAAAGAATTTTCTGATAAAGTTTTTCAAGTATATGCTACATTCTCCAATAAAAAAATTTAAAGTTGGGCTTCTCGGACGTTAAAATAATTTTTTCCCTCACAGAAATAATTTTTAATGATTTACCATTATACCAGACTCTCTTTATTATTTTTCACATTTTTATGTTTTACATGAAAAAGAAAGTTGAAACTCCAGTAAGTCACTGGTCTCCGTCATAAAAGAGGGGGAGATGAATGGAAATAAAATGGAATGAGAGTTGAAAAAAGTCTTTGCGCTCTCTTATTTTTCTTCATCGAGAATTTCGTAGGATACAATGGGATAAAATGTATGACACGAAAAAGATGTCTGAAGAATACGTGCCGAGCTTTCTTATAAAATGTCAAACTACGGAAACAATGCTGAACTATATCAAAAATCGTTTCTTATATTCGAACGTTACCTCTTTTCACGATTTTTTTTTTTTTTTTCGTGAAGAAAAGAAAGGAAAAAAAGTCGCATACACGATTTTATGAGAGCATCGGGTATGAAGAGAATGAAGAGAGAAGTGTAGAGTGCAGAAAAGAAGTGAGTGAACAGAAAAGAATTTCGAGGCTAGAGCCTTAGATATTCCAAATTATAGTTCCTTGACATGTGCATACATCACTCTGAGGATTTTTCTCTTTCCAACATATCTTTCATGGTATATATATAAGTTAAACTTTATAAAGTATCGATTGACACACTTTTCTCATTTCCCTGTTAGAAGTTAAACGCAGGGAAATAAGTCTCGTGAAACTTTGAATGATCAAGCACTTAATGAATATGGAACATTTCATTGGAGTCGCAACAAAAAGTAGTTTCTCTTGGAATTACGCGAATTCTTAAGGATTTCAAAGCGAAGTAGGAATGTAGGAGGTGATACGCAGGGGAATCTATTGTATTTTTGCAGGATTGGAATCCTTGAGCTCGGAAAGAAAATTTTTTAATTGAATCATTAGATTATATTCGAAAAGCTCTAAAGTCAAATGAGTATCACAACATCGTCGTAATTTATTAGCTTCAAGTTGCATGTTATGAATTACACATTCGAGCAATTTTAATTATAAATATCTTAATTACGAGTAAAAAGAAGAGACGATAGCTCACGCAGACTTGATTTTCCTCTTAGAAGTTAGTAGCCATGGCTAGCCTAGTCAGTAGTCATGATTTCTGAAAGGTAGTCTTCTCTCCTTCCCTACTTTCCTACTACAGTGCACGTCTCGAATAAGGCCTGTAAGAGTCTTCTAAGGGAAGGCGATTCCTGGAATCGTCGTTCCCCCACTCCTGTTGCCAAATCAAAGCGCAGTGTTTTGGGTTGGGCTGTCCGCAATAAGGCATTCGGTCAAAGGAATTAAAAACTGGACATAGAAATCATTGCTCAAGTGAAGACTATGAATGAGCTTTCGGACAGGTGCAATGAAAGTAATTTGATCTCTGCAAGCCTTGCCTGGGATGAAACAATTTGAGTCTTTCGGTGGTCGAAAGACTTCTGTCCCGGTCTCTGACAGAGTCCCTATTTGCGCCATGGCAGGGACTTTCTAGAGACACCTTGCTGTCTCTCCGAACGGGACACGTGTCTCTCCTACAGGGACTCAGTCCCTGCTCAATGAACCAGAGTCCTTACTTGAGAGACTCACAGTCTCTCAAATAAGCACTCCTCCGGTCTTTCTTCGCGAGCCATCAGTCTCTCAAATAAGGCTTTCTTTTAAGAGTTCTCAATGAAAGTATTTACATTATAGAGCCTGTCAATTTGATTGAAAAAGAATAATAAAATATGTGTGTCTTTTCTCCAAATGTACAATATTTTGATTAATTAAAAAAAAATTGATAATATACACATCAAAACTCAAATATATCCATTTTACCCCTATGTCCGTTTCACTCCACTTTCCGCTAATATTGAGAATTTCAATTAAAGTCAAATATGAAAAAAATAATAATTCCACGGTTTGCAAAAATTATAAAAATTGAAAACTTAAAATTTATTAAGTTGAAATAAGAAAAAATGATTCATTCCTCGGTCTCTCTCATGAGGACTTATGTCTTTGCAAATCTTTATAAATCTATTGAGAGTCCAATAAAGATAGAAGTCCTTACGGGAGAGACCAGCAAAGATAAAAGTCCTTACGGGAGAGACACGAGAGACACTGTAGAGACAGTTGCGGGACTTGCGGGACACTCTAGAGACTGAAAAGTCCTTCTGGGAGTCTTTGAAGACCGTAAAAGACTCTCCAAAGACTCAAAAATTTTATCCCGGGTGATAAATCGTATTTCGGGCCTGATCTTCATGGTATCCCTGATGGAACTTGTAACAATGGTATTATCCCTGATGAAATAAACAATAATGATAGAAGAAAAGATCTATCAATGTCAGTCAATTTTTTAACAGATTATTTGAATATTTTGTATGATATGTGAGAAAAAAAATATTAAACTATTATTTTCTTATTTTTGTTAAAAATTAAAAATGAAACCAAAGTTGAAAGAAAATTTAATAATAGATAAATTATCCAAAAATAATTTTATTTTTCCTCTTTCTCGCTAACGCCTTATTCAAAACATCGGAACCTGAAGAACAGCGCTGGAGGAGAAGTCTGATGGTGGGGGAATTAACTCATCGCGAATATAAACATTGCGCCTTATTCGAAGACGCCTCATTCGGCACGTGCACTGTATTGTGGGTAAAGCGCATTGCCGTTCTATCCCCGAGCATTCCAAACTTACGACGTTGTCATGCTTGCAAATTGCACGCGCAATTTTTATTTACTTCAGCAATTATGTAGATATTTTCTCAGATCTACGATGATCATCGACCCGATTTTCTTACATTATGCATATACATTACAGATTTAAATGCATGCAGAGTTGCAAGCCAATATCTGCATTTTTCTCAATTTTCCTGCATTTTTTCTAAACTGCTACATAATTACGGATGCTTCTAATAAAAAAAAATTACGTATCAAATGGCATGTTTTATGAAAACTACCGAGTCTCAGCCAGGCCCCTGAGCAATTTTGAATTTTGCATACGAATCCTCAGTAGATTGATGAACATGTTTCCCAGAGATCATTCAATTCTCTGCATTTTTAGTAATCCCTCCAGCCTCGTTCTAGCATCTTAATCAATCCCCATAGTTAAAAATCTCATTAAAAATCTCCAGAAAATTCCAGGTCTTGCTGAAAACTCAACGGGTTATGAAACACCAACCAGGTTATTTTATCTCTTCACTACTAAATTCTGAAGGATAATACAAAAATTCCATTAAGTGAGAGAATTGATCTGACAATCTACAACATTTCATGCAGATATGCGAACATATCCGAAAAATATATATCCTTCCCTATTTCACGAGAGCCTGATTACATTTCCAGTCGAGCTAGGTTTATAATCATAAGAGACCATTTTTCGTTATTGTAAGCAATTCGTTTGATTCATAAGAGTTGTCGCCCTTTTTGAGAACATAGTGACACAATCTTAACTGAAATTACTAAAATCCTTTCACACCTACATAATTGTAGAAATAACCATCCAGACAATGAGAAATAAAAAATTTGCATTGTCTGTTTTCCATAGACACACAGTTATAGACACAATATCTCTGGCTATTTTGGCTCACCTAAAAGAGTTGCTAATGCTTCGCTAACGAGGTACGTGCACTCAGGTTGTTTCTTCCGGAGTAGCTCTTCAAGAATGGTGAAGGGGGGAAAAAAACTACAAAAAAAAAAAAAAAAGAAAAGCTAATTGGAATGAGTTGAAAAGGGAATTTCCTCGAATCCTGGATAGTTGAGCGGGCCTTCTATTTTCCTTCCTGTACTTGTCGACATTCTCGAGTAAGTCCTTGCTTCTTAAATATTCCACTCTTTTTTCCATTCTGGCGCGCTTCACGTGCTTCGTTTTGTCCCTTGGGTATAATATAGTCCTTTTCTTGGCATAGTACCGGAGATGCACGAACAGAAGAAGAGAAAAAAAACAGACAATGAAATAAAACTCGAAAAGACTGATGAAGGCGATTGCACTTTTCTGCAGCTTACTCAGTTTGTTGGCAATTACGTGACTTTCTCATGAATTTACTCATCTGAAAAGTAATTATTTTTTTCACCTGCCTCATGGTTGATTCATTTATTTATTCTATTTTTTTATTGAATATCAGCTCTAGGCATCGCCAGTTGACGACTCATTGGCTGCTGATACAAAATCTCATTTTCCATAGATTCACTGTTAAAAATTTCTGTCTGAATATTCCGTGCAAAATCACGGAAATTTTAAACAAGTTATATCTCTACTGAAATTCCAGATAATCACGTCATTGAAAAATGAACAAATCATCGATTTTCAAATAATTTCACGCCTGAATATCAATGAAATTTGTAAATTTCAGTTCAATTGTTTCTTGGAAATTCAGAAAAAATAGGAAAAATTCAAGAAAAAATTGAAAATTCAAGTCATTTTAATTCTGAATATTCATGTTCAGTTGAAAATTCAAGTGATTTGTAGAATTTTCGTCTCAATTCTGCTTAAAACTCATAGATTCCTCTGAATTTCTTCGGAAGCTCACAGATTTCATAAGCATTTTCCCATTAAGAAACATTCAGTATCATGTTTATTAAAATTTTCATCGAATTTCCTATGAAATTTCAATTTTTCTCTAACAGTGTTGTTATAAAGTATATGCGGAAAGTACGAACATTGCCATTTACAGTTACATATATTTTTATATTACATTTCGTCATTCATTGAAATACACGATAATTTACCAGCTCTCGGGTAGGAGATTCCTGCACACAGATTCAGGACCTACCCTATGCGACGCTCGGGATTTTGATGAAGAAATTTATCGACGACAAATAGCGCCCACCTTCCTTGGGCTTTGAAAATTCAACTTTTTTAATTATAAAGAAAACAAGTACATAAAGCATTGAAATGTGTCCTTTTTTCTCCAGTCAATAACTTGTACAAATCGCGCGAAACAATATCAATCAGAAAATACCTCATATAAATTGAAACGAAAAAAAAGCGAAACTAGGGGTGAGCAGTTGCTCGCTCGCCACGATCGCTCACGAATGGAGGAGTGCGTTAATGCTGATTAGAAGGAATTAGTGAGAATGTATTGTGATGAATGTGACTCCAAGCCACACTAAGAACTTCCCGATAATTTCTCTCACTTACTATCAGAAAAAATGATGAATGATAAAAACGATAAATAACAACAGACATAATTGTGGAAACTATCACAAAATGTTGAGGAGATCTCAAAATCTGGAGATCAATAAAAAAATCAATTTGTCCTTTAATAGACTCCACTTTTTGGGAAATTAAGAAAAACTTAATAATGTTTTTTTTTTTAACTAAGAAAGTATCGATTTCAATCAAAAACTAATCAGATCGAATCTATATCGAGATGCTGCGATTGCGATATCGATCATCTCGATCACGTTATTGATTACTGAGAAAACGTGACTGAAAAAATTGGTCACATACATACACACACAGAAATGATCGTGGAAACTATCAAAAAATGTTGGGGAGGTTTTAAAACATGAAGATCGATCAAAAAGTCGATTTTCCATTTTCGGGGCCATTACATAAACTTCCCTTATCGGAAAGTTAAAAAAAGCGAAAAAAAACTTCAATAAATTTAATACGGATTAAAAGAAAACTTCGAAATACTCATCTGAAATATGGATTTTCCAAGAAAAAAAAACCCGCAGTCGTGGGAACTAAATTTTGATACAAAACACACAGTTTTGATGTTTCATTGCAAATAACAAAAATCAAACGGGCCCAGAAAAGGCTCATGTGGTTGAATTACCAAATTTGCCATTTTCTTAAGACCATTGGTCTCTGTTTATCATTGTGTTTTCACACCAACTGTCTTTGTCAGAAAGAAATCGATTGTTTCATGATTGCCTCACCTCTCACATTGCCCCCTCTCCCCACTCAATCAAAACATTGAACTCTTTTCGAATTTATTATTTTTCCATATTGCTCTGACATAAAATTCCAATAAAGTTAGAATGTTATATTCATTGAGTTGTTGAGCACAATGAATTAATTCAAGTTTTTTGACTCGAAATTAACAACTCAACTTATTTTGAAGAAAAAAAAATTATAAAATCGAAATTTTAAAAACCCAAACCCAATGCGAGCCTAGAATAGGCACGTTGATTACGGTGAACGAAAAAATTGTAAAGAAAACGCTCAAAACCCGAATTTTCAGTTAGCAGAGCTATACTGCTGAATTATCGAAATAGTGAAAGAAAATCTGATTCTCCTAACTTTACAGATGTTCATCATCAATAACGACTGTTTGCTTCTCTTCGTACATTGGTCTATCACATAATTACATATCTTCCCATCGTTCCTCTGATTTTTTCAGCAATTAGGTTCAGGCAAAGAACCAACTACTTGCTCGAAAAAAAGCTCGAATTTTTACACAGGCTATTGAGAAATTTCAGTGGCTACGTGATTGAGTTCATACTAATTGTAAATTAATGGAGGATAGCACCGAGAAGGTAAAAGCTTAATTGGACGGGAGGCTGGTACTCCCTCTCGAGACGTACCTAACCATGTACCATACGAGGTACGTACCAAATGGTACGTGAATACAGACATTGTTCACCTCAAGATGGAATATATAGTGCCTCTTGGAGATTCAATTGTTGTTGATGAGGAGTTTTGATAGTCCCACGACGGTATTTTCGGTATTCTAACTGTAGGTACCACTTTAATGACTTGGTATTCAATTATTTTGGAGGACAATACATAAAGTGAGATATAACTATAGATATTAAATATCTTTTGAGAACGTATTCATTTTAATATCGTCACCTCAGAGTAAAAGGGGCGTAAGTGCCATTGTTTCAGATTTTTTTCTTCACCATAACAATAAGGCGTATCTCCACAATTTTTGCTTCAATAGGATTCACAAGGCCTTTCACGTGATATTAATTTGGAAAAATACCATAGGCGTGAATACCACCCGATAATAACAAACGGGCATAAGTACCGGAGATACGCCTCTTTGATTTTATTTTTTTCATTGAATTTTTCCTAAGCATTGGAGAAAGACTAATAACAAAGGGGAGTCAGTCCAGAAAAATAATTCAATAAAAAAAATTCAAGGATAGAGAGAAAAAAAAGGCGTAACTCGTAAAATTCACATATGCTAGAAAAAATTTAGATGAGAAATCCTAAAAACAAAAAGGCATAACTCCAAATATCCTCATTAGATGAAAAAATTATGAAAACAAAGAGGCGTAAGTGCGGAGATACGTACTTTTCACTCTAGCACTAACAATTCTATAGCGTTGAAAAAAAAATAACAAAGTGGCGTAAGTGTAGAGATACGTTCCTTTCATTTTAAGATTGGTAGTTACGCCACTTTACGATTTTTATTTTTAATTACCCAAATGATGTTCCAGAGGCCATAAAAAACATTTTGGAGTGATAGGTGGACATACGCCCTTTTCACACCAGAATTTCCAGTTTTTGGCACTTACGCCCCTTTCACTTTAAAGGCGATGATATGATTTTTTTAGTTTTTTTTTGTTATTGTTAATTAGGATACCGCTTTGTGGTTCCATTATTCGTTCTCAGGAAGAACTGAGTGGAGATTATTCTATAAGTATTTTCTACCCATTTCGACAAGCGATTTAGCTTCTGAGCAATAGTGAGTAGTTGTGAGCAGGGCCGGCGAAAGGTGTATGGTAAGTATGGTGTCCACCATACACGGGAGTCCCCAGTGTATGGTACACCATACACGGGAGTACGAGATATTTTTTTTTTCAAAATCTACCTTCAATGTCCATAGCAATTTTTTGTATACCTGCTCTTTTCAATTGGGGTTTCACAACTTGTGAGAACGCTTGAATAGGTTATTCAGTTACCGCAATTAGTCTTCTCATCGTCGAGAATACCAAGAGGCTCACAGGTATTATCCAGATTTTATTGTCGAGACGATAATGTTATCGATTAAACTATCTCGAAAGACTTCAATCTTGTTTCCACAATTTTTAAGAAGCTCTGAGATAAGTCTGTCATATTGAGTACATGTATATTAAATTTTTTTCTCATGGATAATATGTTTCCGGAAGATGATAGAGGATTTTTCGTCAAATCCGTGAGAGAATCGATTTAATGTCATCATCTTTTTGCAATCCTCTCATCCTTTCTTTTCTGCACTGTACGAAACGATATGTGTCGCCATTGGTGGCACAGCATTATGGCCACTTCGATTCACGGAGCTGTTAAAGGGGATTAATAGATACGTGGTGCAATATATCGAGAGCGTGACGATTCATCCAGTGGCATTCTATTCACTCAACTTCAACAGCTACGATTTTCTCTATCTGGGGTAGTATCTAAGCCCAGTAAAAATGTTTTTCTTTTCCTTCATTCTTATTTTCTCCCATTGATGCGGGATGAATCCATGAAATTGATCGTAATTTTTCTCTGTTTGCAAGATCCTGGATAGGGAAAACTCCGTGGACCAATGCTGCGTGGTCCAGCAATGATACTAATATATCAGTGTTGGTACCTGAACATTACTCGATGAGAGCTGGCCCAATGGTGTTCCAATATTGCAGCTGATAAGGCTGATCAAATACTATTCACCAAACAGTGGCCCAGTCTCGATAACGAGCCATTGGGTACTATCCCGAGTAGAAATTCTATCGGGTCTGTCCCTACACCCTATTAGGTCATCATTTGGATTACGTACCCGAGATGAAAAATGAGAATCTCCCAGAGACTATGGAGATGCTTGAGCGTCTCTTAGAGACTCGGTGCGTCTCTGGGAGATCCACTGAACTCTCATGGTACACACTGGCCAGAGACTTGAGTATCTGGTCGTGTTGAATTATCAATTTATTTAGTAGGGAGACTCAGAGATACTCTAGGTCTCTATTGAAGAGACAGACACTTAGAATAATTTTTCTGAGTGAATTTCTTATAAGTTCGTCATTAAAATTATGATAGTGTATTTAATTTTTCCAAAAAATGATTCCATCAAACAGTTAAAGAAATTTTTAGAAAATTCAAACTAAGTACTTTGAATCGGAAGTCAGAACACAATTACTTCTATTTTACTAGATTTTTTTTGTCTAAATTCTTTATTTTTATTCTTTTTCAATTAAATTTGCAGGAGCTATAACATAATTTCCTCCACCGGCAACCTTGATAGAAAAACAAACACATAGAAGATTTCTAATATCAAGGGCGATTATTTCATTCGTCAAATTAGATTGATAAATAAATGATGACCGATGATTCGGGCATGTGCAGAATTGAGGAGAAGTTCTATATGGTTTAATTATCGCTTTATCGCTTTACTGTACTGTGATAGATGTACAGCAATTCTTATATTGGAACACACAGTGAAAGAACCTCCAAAGACTCTCGGCATTATTTTGTAACAATTACTTCACTCATTACTTTGCAACAATCAATAAAAAAAATGGTTCATTATCACGTTTCAATAATTATATAATAATTAATAAACTAGAAAATATTTTCGAGGGAGACGCATAGGCTCCCGCTACTAGAGTCTCTTGACGGGAGACGATGAAGCTCTCTATTAGAGACGATGCGTCTCTCTACTGGAGACGCTAGGTCTCTCGGTGAGAGACGGCCAAGAGTCTCCCGAAAGTCGCCCTGGTGGCACGAATAGAGACTGCGTCTCCGCCGCAGAGACGAGTCTCTCTGGCGTTTGGGAGACTCTCATTTTTCATCTCGGGTAGGGCTTACCCGATCGGAAAAGACCTAGTGAGTTCATCATCGGGAACTCATAGGGCAGCCCCAACATTATATCAGGAATTCATGGGGTAGTGCCTCGTCGAGAGTTCCCCGAAGCTTGGTAACACGTCACAATAACACGTAACAGTAATATTACATGCAAAAATAACACGATAACATATCACAATCATAAACATTACATGCAAAAATAACACACAACAAAAATATTATTAATTAATCTTATTGGATATTTATTGTTCAGTGTTAGGTAAATTCATTTCCATCTGCGTTATAGCTGTTCCCCTCTTTCCTCTTATTATTGATTTCTGAGTAATCCCAGATTGTTCACATTTCGAAATAGCGATTTGATTTCTTAATTTGTGACTATTGCTCTTATTTTTCATTGTGTACACTGAGAAAAAAAATTTGTAGCAAGAAAATTCAAAATTTTCCTTCACAATTCCTCTATCTATATATATTGAAATTTTCTTGAGTAAAGTAGATTTTCTTCAAGTAAGTAAACTATCGTACAACACAATTTTTTTTTTCAATGTATGTGTTTTTCATGGGTGTGTTATTTTTGCATCTGTTTTTTATGTGTGTGTTATTTTTGCATATGTTATTTTTGTTTGTCTTTTTTTGACATGGAACCCGAAGCATCCAACATCGGGACACACGGAGGTTTACTTGATTAGGGTTTCACCTGACAACCCCATCATTAGGAACTCATAGGGTAATCCTTTTTGTATTCCCGATCGAGTGCTCCAGATGAAACCCTAAAGGGCACCCTCGCTTGGCGTATGCTTGGGCAAGTCTCAGGAGCCAAGTCTTGGGTTCCCAATTGTTGGACGAGATTCAGTCAATCCTGCAAGACTGAACTACGGTGCATCATTGCTCACCGTAGCTTGATCCAGCCTCAGCTGCCAGGCTTCAACACCACAGTCCTTGACCGAGTCTAGGCCAAGAATTGCGCATTGAAGAATTCCTATCCTAGATACTTCGGAAGAGCTTTTCCGTGTCATAGTCTCCCAATGGGATATACTCCTTCTCAACAAGCCACTGAACAAGATAGTGAAAATTAAACCAAAAAGAAGAGGATGAGCTGAAGGGAATATCGATACTTGTGTAGAGCATGTAGCTTAAGTCTAAGTGAACTTTCAAGAAGCACTGACATCAAAATGTTATTGATCAGTGAAAAATTTTTGGATTATTGAACAGTCAATCTTGTATGATAAGAAAATATTCTTTGGAGAATATTCATGTTAATACTCTCTATTTGTGAGTAAATTGAAGGGGTACAATTGCTGCACATTGGTCAAATGCAGGAATAACAATTAATAATTAATGATAATTGGTCAAATGGCGAAATTATTGAAAAACTACAAAACTAGCCTATTATTTAAAAACTATTGTCGAAGAGAATAACATTTCAACTGAATAATAAAAGAAAAAAAAATTCGATGCTCTGCAACGTTATTGAGAAATCTTAATTGGAACGTGGTCGTAACTATCTGCCTATCTACACGGAGAGAAAAATTCATGAAAAATTACTGGACCAGTTCGGTAATCGTGGAACATAGAGGTTCGTGAGTGAAAACGCCCTCCTACAGGAATAAAAATGTGAGAAACTTCTCATGATATGTACCAAATGAGTGCATTATGCTGGACTGGTCGGTAATTTTTCCATAACTGTGCCTACATTCATGAAATTTCTCCTTGTATCCCACAAAATTTGTTGTAGGAAACGTATAAATTGTGGAATTAAGACGTTAATTTTCTCGTTCTCGGAATACTTTTTACCGGACTGAGAAGTAATTTCTAGCGCACTTGTCCGTCAATCGATCCAGTTCGGGTATTTTCGGATTTGATCGTGAATCGCCAGGACTTATGGGAAATTTGGAAAAATCGCCTTATTGGATCTGTCATTGTGATAGCCGTGGACCACAGTTCTATGAAATCAAATTTTCAATTGCATCAAACAGCGAAATAATTGTTATTGCAAAAAATTTAATTCTCTTATACTAGATTAGCACACAGGATATTATGAAATTTATGATTTGAATAACTATTCTAGGGAATTTTTTTGAGGACTCCGAATTTCTGTCGACCATTATAACTCATGAGACAATAATCTCTACTAGAGTCTTTATTGCTAAAAATGGATGTAAAATAAATTTATTTTCAGGATAAAAAATGAATAAGAATAATGAAGAACTAATAATAATTAAGATGATCAATATAATAAAAATGGTGTAGTAGACGCGAATTTCATCGTTTCATTCGGAAGAACTGAATTCTTATTCACTGAGACTGAAATTTTTACTGGAACCCATCAGTGTCAAATTTTACCGGACTGGCTTCGCATTTTTTCATAGTAAGGCCACTATGTCCCACGGTTACTGCTCAGTCCGGTAATTTCTCTGGAACTTTCACCATAAATTTTCATGGATTTTTCTCACCGTGTATATATGTATATATATCATACATGTGATAGGAAATACGTCAAATCAGAGAAATTCAAGAATCGAAAAAATAGTATATTACACTACAAGGGCAGAAAGTTGAGGATTCCTGCACTGCGTGATATGATGCCCGTGGCGAAGCCCGTGTGGTGTATACTATTTTTCTTTATATCCGGTCGAAAGTACGCAAAATAAATATGCTTAAACGTATTTCAACGCGTGCCCGACATTTGCGGCACGAGCGAAGCGAGTGCTGCTGGTCGGGGCCAAGTATAAAATGAACAAAAAAAAATTCTAATGACGGTAAAAAAAATAATACGAATTTTAACAGTAATATATTAATTTTTGAGTTACAAATACATAATAAATACATAATGACAAGCTGAACTTATTAAATTCTTAGCATTAATTTCATTGGGAATTTTTCTTTGTCTCATTTTTCTTCTGATCACATGAACAATAATAATTGTTTATAATATTCCCGTGGAATACGCAGTTTTCATAAAAAATATTGGGGCTTTTATCAAGACATTCACTAGTTGAGAACCATTTTGATGCTCGTTTGTATGATCAATTTTGCCTCTGCATCGAAATCTCTTAACACCTCTTCTTCGTCCATTGATTCAACACTTGAGATTTCATTCATGGCTTCTCTCGTATAATTATCCATCAACACGATTTTTTAATAGATATTTACAAATATGTTAATTCAGATTAATTTCTAGTGAAAAACTTTGAGATTCATTCTAGCTGTCAAAGTAACAACGACGAAGGTTAATGAAAATTTATAATAAAATTTTTCCTCCCGCTGTAACAAATGACGCGCGTGTGGTTTCATCGATGCATGAATCTTAGACTTTCAGCTTTAAAATTGAGGCCGAAAATACGTACTTTCGACCGAGATATAAAGAAAAATTATATTCACGAGCTGAAGATATAACTTTCGAATTGTTTAATCACTTTAGATAAATCAGTGCATGTTTTGCCGAATTATCAACAAATCAATGAAATCTAGCTTACTGATTATCTTTTTTTTTCGGTCATTAATTCCATTTTCCATAATTTTTTTTACACCTTTAATAACCAATAATGGTAAATTGAGTTGATTACAAGCTCAGGTTATTTAGTCATTGAATCAACAAACTTGATGCTCTGAACGTGTTTTCCACGTAATACCATGAGCTTCACGTTCAGACACGTATGATAGCAGTTTCAGTATACGCTGAGCAGAAATAGGTAATCGAATTTATCCGAAATTGTATTTGGTAACATTCAAGGACATTCAAGTCTTAATTGAAAATATTCTCTTTAGAATAATTTTAATTGAAAAATTGCAGACTAGCGAAAATTTGAAGTTCCAAAAAATTAATAAGGAAAGGCATAGTAATTTGAAAATAATGTAGCTCATTCGTTTTCAATGAAATACATTTTCTCCTTTCACATATTGAATTTTTATTGAAATCTTCATTCTATATTATATTCGGGTTAACTTCGTGATAGTTTGTCGACACAATCTTTCGGTGGATGAGCTTTTCAGTTTGAAAGAGGAATAACAGAAAAAAAAAACAATTTCCAAAGAAAAGAAAAGACGATTCGTCTCGAAGAAGCAATAACGCTGTTCCCTAAGGCTAGTTGAATCTATATATATATATATATATATATATATGTATACATAACCGGAAAAGCCACGTTCATCTCTCCAATATACGATAAAAATAAGGTAGAATGCGCAACCAAGTAAAATGGTAATCGCTTTCATTCTTCTTCCCATGTTTTTCATCCATCCAAACTCTTTTATTTGTATTCTTCTGCATGATGTAATTTATTAATTTTTCATGTGAATATCAAAGTCGAAGATTTTAATGAAAGGAAAAAAAAATTAAAGAAATGGGCAAAAGTGAGTGCAATTAATAGAGTAGAATAGGTTTTTAAACAAAATTTATCAAGAAAAAAATTAATTATTCAATAATTTCGAATATTAATATTCGATCATGTCTTTTTTGAAAGTTTCCACATGATCTGCATGAAAACATTGCAAGATAACTCCGCCTGCAAAAGAAAAATAATCTCCTGTACAAAAAGAAAGAGGGAAAAGAAACGAAAATCATAAATTTTTCTCTTTATCTAAAAAATTGAAGAAAAAAAATGAAAATAATTTTCAACGAAAATCCTTACTTATCATGGGTAAACGTCACTTCCTCGCCTACCTTTATTTCATCCAGGTTTTTCTAACAGAGTGTATGGCCCCGTAACCTTGCCTATGTCGATCGATGTAATCGTTTTTCGCATAGGTAATATTGAACGTCTGATCCGGTAAGTTATTCCCACGTGAAATCGAGCTGTACCAACGATAAACATAAATTGCACGCTCCGTCGAACATTCAGCTTCTCTTCTCTCTTTTCTCTACCCTTCATTTACCTACCCATCTTTCTATCTACACTGATACATACCCCCTCTTTCGTGCCAGCTCGTTCTGAAATTTTCACCTTCAATTCATGCGGAATAATATCTATATCAATTTTCTCGAGTAAAGAATTTCGTGTCTGAAAAGAAAAAGTTAAAATATTGAAGTTTCAAGAGAATGTTCTCTTTTTTTTTTTTAATTTTAATCTTTACATTTGAGTAAATTTTCTCAATTCATTTCAAGGAGGGATGGCCCGTACGAAAAAAGGATATATGGAGAAAATATATTCAGAAATATATAATAATTGTATTATCATATATTAAATCATACATTGATGAATATATGAATTTATATACAAATATTCGTCCAAGAAGTAATATATTTTCATATTTAAATAGCAATATATGGCATTTTATTGATAATTAGTAAATCCAAAAATATATGAGTTATATATAACTTTGAATAGGACCAATAAATATATGTAATTTATATACTGCGATTATAATGGCAGTATATGGATTCAATATTTTTTAAATACGACAAATTCAAATATATTTTATGAAACAAGCAAATTAGTTTTTATTTTTACTAAATATTGGCAGTACATGTTTTTCTGTTTTAAATTCATTTCTTCAAGATTTACGAGTATGACCACATTGTAATTCCACATGATACCATGATCACTTGAACATCGCAGCACTTCCATCCCGACTGTGGCCGCTTCCCTTTTTTGCTTCCACGCCAGTCAACAACGTAAGAAATGTCATTATCTTCACGATCGATATTAAAATTCTCATAATCAAAATCTCGTATCCATTCAACAGGAATACCGGGCGTACATTGATTGTTATTCCCTCCACTAATCCATTTAACTAAAGCAAATTTCTTTCTCTCTTTACACATCTCCTTAATCCACAGAATCAGTTAAATAGTTTTGTAATTCAGCTAACACTAACACAATGACGTTTAGATGTTCATTTATTTTTCAGAACTCTGAAGAGAACGTGCTTTCAATTAAATTACGTACTTCAGTTGCTAAGCTGATATGTATAGTAGATATATAATCATTCATATATACCCAGGTAGAAATGTATCTTGCATCTACGAGACTCAACATTGGCGCAAGGTGGATAAGGCAATGTTGTGAAATACAAGCTTGGCGCAACCATGGTTCCTCCGTGCGCCGTTAGATTAGCTACGAACATGTTTGGGTAACCTTGCTACAGGGTTGCGCTAGAGCAGCGCACCCAAGGCTTACTTTTGACTAGCAATTCTAGCTTGGGCCAAGCTAACTGGTGTCAGAAATGGTAGTCCAATAAAGAGGAGTTCTACTTTTTCACTCGCATACCAGCTCAATTTTTTTTTAATAAATGGATTTCGATCCATATTTCAACTATCTTTGATTGGAAAATCCTGAAAGGGTGGCAAAGGAGTAAAAAAATCAAAACCACCCCAAAAATGACGTTTTTGCCAATATCTCGGAAATGGCGAATAATATGAAAAGAAGTTTCAAACAAACGTTGAAGATATCAAAATTATCCACACAATTGTTAGTATACACTTTTTCCGTTTTTGCAAAATTATCCGAGGTATTTTTTTTTTTTTTTTTTTTATTACGGCTTCGAAGCCCTATTTGGGTCTATTCAGCCTTATCCGAGGTATTGACAGTTTGAAAATTTTTTTATACAGATTTCCACGGGAGAAATCCTAAAAGCCTCAAAAAATCGGATGAATATAAAAAATCAATATTTCTTAATTTTTTTTCCAATATATCTACAAAATACGGAGAATGATTCCAAAGGAACCAAGTTTTTGTTCAGCGACTCATTCAAAAGTTACTAAAGAATTAATTCTTTAAACTTATCATTTTACTATTCAAATTGTCTGTTTTCTGTAAATTCACCAAAGATAATAAATCCAAAATTGAAAAATATTGAAAAATTCTGAAAAATGAGAAAATTGGGTATTTTCCAAAACTACAATAAGTGGAGGTAGTACAATCCCCAATACCTCTTCGTCCAGGTATTCCTGAGTAATAAAACACCACATGTTGTGTCCGGCAGGGTTCGTTCTCTACTCAGAAGGGTTCTCTCTCACACAATTTTTTTTGAATGGTTTGATGAACTTTCTTTCTTTCTCTTCGTCATTTTCCAGCTCTCTGTTGAGATTTTACAGAAAATATTTTCAGTGTCACGTTGACCATCGACTGACCTACTTCATTTTTAGATTCCAAGTGTTATTCAGTGACGATTCAGTTCACGTGAAGCTTACAAATTATTTGTTGTTCTAATATTCAGATATTTGTATGAAAACTCTATTAGTATTACATGTTAGTGATCAGTTCCGTTCGTTAGTGTTTAAAACAATTTAAATTTAAAACAATATTAATTTATCTTGATCATTATGTAGCTTTTTTAGAAATAAAATAAATTGAAATTGAATGTACAGATGTAATTTTTTCATCCATAATTTTATTCATCAAAAAGAGTAGAAATTCAAAAACCTGGGCTCTTCATTGTAGTGCAGCCTTGCGCCAAGATTGCACGCAAGCTGGCCACGCACGCAGGGGCCCAGTTGGTTACGTGTTACAGAAATGCCGCGCGCCATCTCAGTTCTTGTAACGTTGCGCCCAGTTTGAATCGTGCGAGGCAGCCTCGCGCCAAGCTAACCGCAAGGCACTTTTTCTACCTGGGTAATGATAAATGTAAAAGAATATATGATACTCAATGTATGACTCAATATATTATCAAAACATACAATTATATTATATGTTGAAGATATATTTATACTTATACATAATTTCGGCACTATATATGGCCACATATTTTCATATATGCTCAGATATATTTTTCCAATATATCGTTTTTCCGTACGGGGGCCCAATCCCAATATCCGTACATTACAGTTTGCAAGTAGTAGGATGATGAAGAAAGATCATCCCCAAAATTTCGAGCTGAAATATTGTGAATATCTGCGAGAATTATTCGTAGAACAGCTTGTGGGAATCTGCAGCTATTTTCTTCTAATTTTATTAGGATTCATGCGAACAGCTTTGTTCTTATCTTCATGACACCATAGAAAATGTAATCTCGATTGATTAATTCAAATGATTTTTTCCCCCATTTTTCTCTTGAAAAAATTCTCCTAATCTGAATGGAGTCTGCACTCTCTCTGTAATATAAAGAGAATTCCACAAAAACAAACTATATATAGATACGAGTCATGGAACAATCTATATATATATATCTCGTTCAATGAATCGTTAATTGAATCATCTATCGATTGATATTTGCAATTGCTATTCGTCTGTCATTCTCATCGCACAAAATGCCGTACGATACGAATTTACTATCCTCAATATTCTCCGGTAATTTTTTTTTTTCCTCTTGAATTTCAATCTCTTTTTTTCGCCCAAATTTTTTTAACATCGAAACCGAAGTTCTCTTTCACAGGAAGTTAAATATTAACACAATTTCATGGGAGCAAAAATTTAGAGATGAAAAGGAAGTCATGAATTGCCAATGGTTAGTTTTTTTTTTTTTAACGAGACTGATCCCGTGCTCCACCGCACGGAAAATGATTGCATATTTTTTTTTTCAAATTGATTTTTTCAACATTTTTTTTTCAGATTATTCTTCAGGTTGAATTGAAAGCTATCACCAATGGTTGATAATTCCTTTGAACAATTGTTTTATCCTTCATTTCCATTTTATTTTTTGGATCGAGCTTGAAATTTTGATCAACCAATGGAAAAAGAGGAATAGACGTGACAGTTTTTGCACTATATTCGCCGTTTATAAACTTTCCAGAATAGTACTATTCATAGGTTCATCCCTCACAGCTTCAAAAAGCAAACATCATATCGAATTCTCGACATCTATGCTACTTGATTCAAAAATAAACTGTGTATAAAATTTGATGAAATTTGACTACAATAGGATGCCGAAAATAATGATTGGAAAACCGTTTATTAAAAGTTAACGAATTCTGACCGTTATTCTGAACGATATTTCTGAATGATAATTAAAACTTTGCAAAATGAAATTTCGAGGCAATTTAGACGCAGCGATGCATCAATTATCCAGTTGATCTCTGAGGCTTCACCAAACAGTGTGCATTACTCGGTCTGTTGACTCTTTGGATAGCCCCTAATACTCATACACACGCAGGCACATCTACCCACACGCACGAAGAATAAACCTCTACGTACTACCACTCACGTCACGTCATGAAAAAACACTGGAGTGAGATGAGCACGGCTGGCGTAAACGGAAGTTTCGATAACAAAGTTCAAAAACGTAACTCAGTTGAACAATGAAAGTACCAATGATGCTGTGAAATATGGTGTAAACTTTTTTTTTAAGCTCTTGAATGGAGAAACTAGTTGAGCTGGTTGCCGAGCGGTCAGAAACTCTAACACGAATCGTAACACAAAAGGAAATTTTGTTTCACAAGCTCAAATAGAGTGAATCTTTATTTGAAATTATGTGAATTATAATTGTATTCACGTCATTTAGACCGACAGTTTGGCTGTTCGGTCTGTGTACGGCTCAGCGGGTCTACCGGGTTAAGCAGTATTGCGTGTGGGGGCCTATTCTCGACGCATGGGAACAGGATTCGTCAACGAATATAGTATCTTCGTTCACGACCATTTCGTTCACGGGAGATATTCCCACACGAAAAAGTTTCGTTGACCAAACAGCTTTCCGATTCATTTACGGATGTCACTTCCTTATCAGACGTGGTAGATGATCCTCTTCACCGAGGAGCTACACATTTTCCATAAGTTCGAGATTCATTAGATGACAAACCCCATTCATTTTTGACTCATGAATGTTCTAATGACACTCTGCCGCAATTGATATTTCTACTTTCAGGAAACAGAAAATAGGTTATGTGAGCTCTTCGTATGAGAGCTTCCATTTCGTAAGGGAATGGTAAATCCGTCAACGAAATAGATGGACGAATTGTCTGATTCGTTCACGAATGTTATTTCGTCAACGGAAACAGTTCCCCATGCGTCGAGAATAGGCCCCCTGGTTACTACTTGGCCGGGTGACCGCTTGCCGTACGCAGATTCAAATAACATACTGAGTGGTGAGGTGTGATTACAGAGAATTACGTTGCCTTTCTCGTCAGCGTGACTGAAAGGCACCATGAGGCTCTGTATGAATCCGACTGTGCTGATCAAGGTTTTCCCTGGTCTCCGGCGAATGCGGTGCAGTATGGCAAGGAGTCGATCCATGGTGTTGGAAGGGAGGTGGGAAAAAGGAAAGAAGAAATGTAAAAGATCGATAGGTCATACATGGTGAGGAAAAATATATTCACATCATTCAGTAATTTCAGTGGAATTTTGGAGGGATCTAAGGAATTCTTTGCGGTAAAAATTGGTGAATAAAATCACATATAGGTTAGTGAGCAAGGGCTCAAAATTTGCTACAACTACGTGAAAATCTAGCTAATATTCTGAAATTTTTTGAGTTTATCAAGCACAGTTCTATAAAAATCAACACATTGTTGATAATTGAAATTGAACAGGTTTGAACATTATGAAAAATCCGACAAAATAGAAGTTTCTGTGATTCAGCTTGCAATTAACTATTTCGCCAAATTACTCAAATTCACTCTTAGAATATGAAGTTATAGTTTCTTATGATTGAAAATTGTAACAAAAATTAAATTTGAAACTCTATTGACGGCAAAATATGAATGCAATGAGAGTAGCATGAGATTTGCATATTTTTTTTTATTTTATAATTTCATTCACGAAACTACCTTCAAATTTTTCACTATGAACGTTACTTTTTTTCCGAAAATACAATTATTTGACAGCTTGACAAGCTGTGCATGCCATCTACTGGCAAAGGTCGAATATTCCATTCAAGGTGATAGAAAAGCTTGGTGGTTATGAGAGAAGAGGACAAAAACGAATGTAGCACAGTGGTTTTTTCATGGGGTTTGGACTGCTGCATGAAATATTCAACGCGCCTCAGGCACTACGTCATAGCTTTGTACGTTTATACGCTCGCGTCGAATGCAGTTCCACTGGAAACGTAAAGTAAGTGAGATAGAAGCAAACGGAGAAAGAGGATGTGAAGGATAGACTGTCGGCTGTGTCCGCCAGACGAATACATTATTATCTTTTTATTTTTTCTATTTTTCACTCGATTTTCCAGCCATTACCATCCGACTGCTATATTCACTCTTCTTTCCTTCTTCTAAGTCCAGTTCATGAAAGTTTCACACTACAAATTCAGAACAACAATAAAATATTGAATCTATTCTTTATTTCGAATATATTCATCAATATTTCATTCCTCTATCATTCTTTAGCCGATGAAGGATGAGATGGAATGAAACGTTGAGATGAAGTGAAGTGCTAAACCATAAGATGGCTAAATAATAAAGAAACATATCTTGCATGCTTATATCTGTATTTTTTGTTTTGATTCCCCATTCTGTATTATATTACCCTGCGACCTTTTACCATTTTCTCAATCCTTTCTTTTGCTCCTTTATTACTCCAACCATCTTACGAATCCACAGGCCGACTTTTTCTTACTGCACCACATTCATCTTGGATCCATGGAAACCATTGAAGAAGTTGTTGTTGGTGTTTGCTATTTGTGATGCTCTTGCAGCTGGTTTTTAACAATTATACAGCCAATGTTTACTAATTTGTTGAAGTAAAACTTCTTTTTAGAGGGTACCAACTTTTTTCTCACGTCACATAACGAGTGAAAAGTTTTGGGGGAATGTGCTAGTGGAGTAGTTTTCATAGAAGATATCGAAAGCTCGAAAAGAAATTAATGCAAATGGGCGTATCGCCATTAGATTTTTATATATTTTCAAAAAAAAAACCATTGAAACAATTCTTTTATTCATAAATCTATTTTTGGTCGTAGGACTTTGATGAATATCTGGAAAACTGAGCGAGATGATACAATTTTTGTAGAAACTCTGTGACGAGTTGAAATCAACTCGGCAACGTGAGTTTCGCGTAATGCGTTTAATGAGCGTTATTGAGAGTGGAGGACATCGCTTCCTCATCGAAGAAATAAAAGTAGATGAAGGGAGCGGGGGAAATTACCGAAAATTCGCAAGGGGCTCGACACGTTTGTAGAGCATTACTCGAACGGGAGCTAGTGTACCGTAAAGTTGAAGAGTCAAGTGCAGTGAAGAAGATGCACGGAGAGAAAATTCGTTGAATTTCTGCCTAAAGAGTGGATGAAAAAGTGCCCTACCAGAGGCCAAACGTGGGCCCAAGTGGCAGCACCGTAAAAAATTACCCAACTTTGCCTCAATAAGTCGGGTATTGTCGGTTGTCATCGGCTATGACGAAAGCCGATGCTACGAAGGGCCCTTTAAAAATTGCCCCGTTGCAAGGTAAAAATTCACCCAGGCACGGAACTTTTCATACACTTCCCTGTGGGTTTTTACCAATGCCAGCGGGACAATTGTTGAGTTGCATAAAAATTACCCTGCCAACGGTTTAAGAATTATCCAGCGTTTGTAACTTTTTTATCGACCGTCGGGTAATTTCTGATTAACTGACAATTCGGCCCACGCATCACCTTCTAGCGGGGTAATTTTTCATCAATATTTCTCTCCGTGTGGTAATCGTACGTGTGAGCCAGGAATAGAGGCCAGGAAAACTGCTGGATCCATAATAAAAATTCAAGTATCGTCAAGTCCGAGTACATTCAGTCAAATCAAGTTGAGCCAGCAGCAAGTGATGACCCATCCAAGTAGTAACCGAACTGGGCTACTTGAGATAGTTGACTCCCTAATGACAAAGTTCAAGACTTGCTTAAAAATCGGGCTATAAATAATTAGATGCATAATGCATCTAATACTGAAATTTGAAAACGATGGTCCACAGTATATATGAGATAATTGCAATTAAAATCACCGTTTTTGTACAGGCAGTATGAGAGAAGCGTGGGAAAACTACTACTTTTATTTTTTTTTCGCGTTGAAAAAAAAACGCCATCATGATGAAAAACTAACACCTTTCAGAACTATACATCTAGAATTATTTTTGAAAATATGGAGATCATTGACCGCATAGTTTCGGTGAATAATTAAGAATAAAACCGAAATTTTGACAAAATTCTCAGTGGAAGGGGTATCAAGATGGCCGCGCGAGCGTGTTTTGGGAGAACATTTCACAGTTGTGTGTATTCATATAGAGGATACTACTGTGTGAGTGTACAGTCAAGTCGAAAATATATAGGTTCATAGTAGTACATTATCAACACGTAGGGTAGCATCTCAGAGCCGAAACTTTTTAACTGGACGGTAGGGAGTCAACTACGTTAAGCATTTCGGTTACTGACTGTTGATCGCGTGTGAGAGGACCAAGGAGTTCAAGCAAACACCTGAAACTGCTAAATGCCAGACAATTCGTTTTTCTATGGATGAAAAAGTTTTCGTTAATTTCCAAGGAAAAAATAATCGACAGATTTTTTTGAAATGCCTCTTAACAATGATTGCAATTTTCCCAATTGAAAACTGAAGCATTGGAACTCCTAATTCCAGTCGCAAAGATATTTTTTCCATTTGGGGACTCACAAGATGCACATGCCTGTATTTCGCCATCCACTTTTTGTAACTACGTATGATAATTGAAAGATTTTCTCTCCGTGTGTTTCTACATTCTCACATTTTTGGAACACTGAAATTCCAAGTATAATTCCTCAAGGGAGTTCATCCGATAACTGAATTAACAGACCAATAATTATGAAAAAATTACAATATACTTCTGGAAATCTGAAAATTCACCCGTTAAAATTTCAAACTTTTCGGATATCTTGTTCGAGAGAAATTAATAAATGCAGGTTTTCCAATTAATACGGTCCTTTATGCGTCTTCGTCTATAAACTTGAAATTTGCGGCAATTAACAGGTTTCTAGGGAGGAAACTTTCATAATGGATAAATAAATGTGTAAAGAACAGTTTGAGAGTCTCCTCAAATGCATTAGATACTTGGTGATTTCAGAATAAATTAATTTGTCCCGAAAAATGCTGATTTTCGAAAAGTTAACCTCTGTCTTACTCGCATGACAGTGACGTCAGCACCGCACGCTTTTTGAAATCAATAAGAATGCTTTCCGAATAACGCAGTGTATGCTCCGCTTGCACATTAAATCATACAAAACTAGCTGAAAATGCGGAAGCCGGGCTGGCTCACAATTAACTTGTGGGAAAGTGGCGCCGCACATGTCCATTTTCCACATGTGCATTTTAAACTTGTGGAGAATTGGCACTCTATAAATGCACTAGTTCATTTGTAAGTTGTGCACAAGTCCACAAGCTCATTTTTAACTTGTGCACTAGTGGATTTGTGGAGAGCTGGCGCCATATTCAAAATACCCTTGCATTTTGGATGAAAATAGTAATATTCGAAACTCAAAGTTTCCCCTGCCTATATCGATCGTAAATTCCCCGAGGAATCACGTGGGCTAGTTTGAATTGGGCCCAGAGCGATATTCACAAAGATACAGACATAAGGCACAATTCAAGTTGGTCCCAAATGACCTTTCCATGCACGTTAGCCTTCTCTTCTATACGGGTTAGCCTTCTCGTTTTTTTGGATAGAAATGAAAATGTCTGAATTTAAAAGTTCTCTCCACCGATATCGATCGTAAATTTTCCGAAGAATCACGTGAGCCGGTCCAAATTAGGCCCAGAGCAATATTCACAAAGATACAGGCATAAGGTCCAATCCAGATGAGTTCTAAATTATCTCTCCATGCATGTTAGAAAAGAGGATAGTCTCAGCTCTTCAAATATGCATAGTAGAATCATTTTCGATTGATCTAGATTGGGCCTTATGCCTGTATCCCCGTGAATATTGCTCTGGGCCCAATTTGGACCGTCTCACGTGATTCCTCGGAAAAAATGGGGTCGATACAGGTGGAGAGAACTTTAAAAATCAAACATTTATTTTCGGGCCCAAAAAAACGAGAAGGGGTTAGCCTTCTCGTTGTGCTTGTATCCCCGTAAATATTGATCTGGGCCCAATTTAAACTAGCCCACGTGATTCCCCGGGAAATTTACGATCGATATAGGTAGGGGAAACTTTGAGTATCGAATATTACTATTTTCATCCAAAATGCAAGGGTATTCTGAATATGGCGCCAACTCTCCACGAATCCACTAGTGCACAAGCTAAAAATGAACTTGTGGACTTGTGCACAACTCATAAATGAACTAGTGCATTTGTAGAGTGCCAATTCTCTACAAGTTTAAAATGCACATGTTGAAAATGGACATGTGCAGCGCCACTTTCCCACAAGTTAATCGTGAGCCAACACGGCTTCCGTATGAAGAAGTGCTGATCTTACCTTTTTCTATTTGATCTTCAAAAAAATTATGTCTATAAATTCCATTTTCTACAAAGGAACAATCATGATCGACGAAGAAGCATTTCTAGTATATAACAGCTGTACAGGTTACGACTACGTTAGTCGTATAACCACTACCCTAGTCGTGATAATTTTTCTACCTAATATATCCCATACCGGATGAACTTCCTTAAAAAATACTCTTAAAAAAAATTGCTTAATTTGTAGTGAAAACTTTCCAACTCTCATGATTATTTTCAGGTCTATCAAATCCTTTTAGTATTCGTTGAGTCTCTTATAGCGAATACTGCATTGGATATTCTCTACGAAAAGAAAAGAAATATAGGAGCATCCATACTACAGTTATATATAATCGCCAGATCCTTCATTCATGTTAAGAAGATTCTAATGAGATTTACTTTCGTTAAAAATTAAAGAGTCCAAACAAAATGAGTAAAATAAAAAGATTAAAGTGGAAATAGTTGAACAGGAGATAAAAATGAGCACGTAGAAGTAGAGCAAGGGTGAGCAGCAAAAAGGAAAAATGGAAAAGAGGTGAAAAGCACAGAGAGACTTGGGAGTAAAGCAGGCAGAAAAAGAAATAAGGAGGCATTATCGTTCTCTGCCCGACAATTTATACGCTATGGCTCGTTTTGTAGTAGATTGTAGTGGGTGCAGCGACAGCAGGGGCTAATAACAAAAATAAAATGGAAAAAACACGATATTAAAAAAAAAAAGCGTAGAATTAAAATAACAATAGCGGCGAGTAGTTTCTCTGAATGCAAATAAAATGGTAGGAATGTAAATACGAAAAAAAAAGTGTATTGTCCTGAGTAGAACGTTTGCAAATATGTAGATTTCAATTTTTCAAACTTTATTCTCATCAAGCACTAAAGGTTACCCATTGGAATTAATTTTCAATGAAAATTTCTAGCATTAAATCTTCTGCCAAATGAAATTATTTGAGATAATCCAATTTTTTCGATTATTACTAAATGGGCTCACTAATATAAGCAAGAAAATTTTTTTCTCAATATACAACCAAAAAGATTGTCTTCCTTATTTAGACTGGCTCTCTCGGAAATTGAGTGGAGGGGTTCCAACTTATTTCTAATCCCAATTTGAGGGGAGGACCCGATTGAGAAGGAAAAATTGTTAGATAAATTTTTAGTTAAATGGTAATGGTTATGGCAAAAGAAATACAGAAAGACATAGTGCAGTGTTCATACACAGAGAAAAATGTTTTCTTAATTTAAGAATGTGCAGTCACTTAATTTAAGAATGTGCAGGTCACTTAAATTAAGAAAGAAAAGGTACTTGATTTAAGTGAGAAAACCCACTTGATTTAAGTGAGTTTTACTTCCTTAAATTAAGAAAGAAAAAGTCACTTGATTTAAGTGAGAAAAGTCCCTTAATTTAAGTGACTTTCACTTTCTTGAATTAAGAAAGAAAAAGTTACTTGATTTAAGTGAGAAAACCCACTTGATTTAAGTGAGTTTTACTTTCTTAAATTAAGAAAGAAAAAGTCACTTGATTTAAGTGAGAAAAGTCACTTGACTTAAGTGAAAAAAGTCATTCAATTTAAGTGAGTTTTACTTTCTTAAATTAAGAAAGAAAAGTCACTTGATTTAAGTGAGAAAACTCACTTGATTTAAGTGAATTTTACTTTCTTAAATCAAGAAAGAAAAAGTCACTTGATTGAAGTGAGAAAAGTCACTTAATTTAAGAATGGCAGGTCACTTAAATTAAGTGACTGCACATTCTTAAATTACGAAAACATTTTTCTCTGTGTAAGATGATCAATCTAGGGCTAAAAGCAACTACTCCATTGTACATGGACATCATAAAATTTGAGTCTCCACTACCGCAATAAATTTCAATTATTGCCCATAGAACTAAATGTCTATAAAATTTTCAATAGTCTATAATTCACATGAAAATGATAACTAATACGTGAATTGATGATATCCTAATGCAGAAGGGTTTCAATAATTGAATACCCTCAGATGCAATAAAGATTATGTATGAAAATTCACACATCAATGCAAAATACGTGTGAATATCATCTACATACATACAAATATAACGAGAAGAGGGAAAGTGTGAACTGGCCCGCGAGCGATACCGAGCCCCTCTTTCACTGATTCTCTTTCGCTCTCTATCTCTCTCGCTCTTGACAGAGTACACCCCTTCCTAGTCACCATCTATTCATGTCACTGTAATATAGATATACACGTAATACATTAGCGTTGAAGGGCCAAAAAGCCTTATCGGACTTATTGGATTCTGGACTTTCTTTGTAAGCCCGTACACGGGGGAGGTAAAATGTTGAATGTGTTGGATAGGATAAATGCGGTAGACTGTCAGAAAAGTAAAGAATTCCCTCGAGTTTATACTACTACACTACTGACGCTTCTGAAGTGGTAGTACTGGACTTTCTTCCTCTATTGGAGACTCGGCAGGTCTAGTACAGATGAGAGAAGGAGAAGATAAATAAATAAATGAAATGAAGAAAAGAGGAGAATGAAGGAGAGGATAAAAATTTCAGAAGGATAGATCGCAACTGCCAGACACGAACGTAGATCATAGAAAAGACATTTTAAATAATTTTCATTCGCCTGCTTCGAATATCCAATTTTTCATTCACAAAATAATGAATACACTCTTCGATGGAATGCAATGGAATACATGAATTTTCATTTGGTTCGAGTTCTTTGGAAACATCTTTGAATGGGGAAAATATATGTCAACTTTTGTGAATAATTTTTTTATGAAACGGAAAGAGAACTATAAAAAATTTCTTAGGGAAGAAGGAAAAATAACGGATTTTTTGCAATGATCTCACTTGGAGCTCGAGACTTTCTCAACAAAAAAAGCTCGTGGAAAAATTATTTTATTCCTTAAAAGTCACTTCATTTAGAACTAAGAATTTATTAGCTCTAAGTATAAAAATGGTATAATAGAAATGATAACTCTCACCTGTTACCATTGATCGCTTCGCGAACTCAACAATTCAGTGCCCTACGAGATCATTTTATAAAATCTTACGAAAACATACGAAAAATGCTAGTCTACTGTTAGAAGCGCAGTGGTTCAACGCACCATCAAAATGTCGTGATTCCAACAGCACTATATATTACGAAATTATATGAGAAGATATTCGTTCATGAATCAACCCATTGCGAACGCAGAAGCTGACTGCATTTTAAGGAATTACGGAAAATGCTAGTTTAGTGCTGGGAGCGTAGTAGTTCAACGCATTATCAAAATACATGAGGAATGACATTAATGCATATACGGAAAAGTTACATAAGGAGCTCAAGCACCTTATCTTAACGTAACTTACGAGAGCGTGAGTGTGATATATGGATACGTATTTGTTGTCAAAATGTTTTTTCTTCTTCGAGGAATCGAAAAGATGAACAGTGGTTTGATTGATTATTAGTAAAATTATATTCGGAAGCATTAAGTATATTAAATATATTCGCAACGCACAAAGAGTGGGGGCTAGAGATGCGAAATTACAGTAATTTTTCAAACGCGTCAGGTCAGTGGTGAACTTACCATTTTCTGACCGTTTCTGACCTGTCCTTTTATTCCCATTGCAAAATGACCGTCATTTTTTCGGAGTCTCAGTAATAAAATCAAGTGATCAGAAATCCATCTATATAGATGCATAGTTACCGTCATTTCTTCAGATGGTCAGTAATAAAATGAGCCAATCAGAAATTCGTCATTTTGAACTCCGGTCACTTTCTGTAATTTTTCTATTTTTTTTTGTTTTTACTCTTAACAAGCAAAAAATGAATGAATCCTGTATTAACGAATTTTTTTTATTAAATCTTGCATACCGATCTATGTACTGAAGAGGGAAAACAGACGAATCGATTCATTTTCATGCTCATTCTTACTAATATATCTCTGAAACTAAGCAAAATTGCGAGATTTATGAATGCATCTTTTTGTAGCTGTGATGCTCTTATATCAAAAAATTCGCCCAAAAATTTCACTGTCTAGCTTAATTTCTGGGATATTCCTGATAGATAAATGGCAAGAAAATTTACTCGTATTTCATTTCTTCACTACTGATTCAGACTTTTCAAAGTCTTCCATACAATTTTGTGTATGAACCTCTCTACATCTCTTTCATATATATTTCTTCATATAAACCATGAGAATTATTTCAATCAAATATCATGAAACAAAGGACTAGTGAATCTTTGAATGAATTGTCGAATTATATGAATCCATTTAGATGAAAACTGACTGTAATAAAATCAATGAGTCAGCTTTGTGACACGACACTCAGTCATCTTTTTTTTTATCAAAACCGTCAGTAATTATAATTTGGGCAGTTACCGGTAAATTACCGGTGAACTTACGGTAAACTGACCGGTAATTTTTTCGTCGCATCTTTAGTACGGGCTCCTGCCAGTTTTTCTTTCATTATTCAGTTGAAATATTGCTCTTTCGGTCAATAATCCCTGAATAATGGATCAACTGTGTTGTCTATCAACAATTTCATTATTTCTGTTCGATTCAGGGTATTTTATCCACATTACCGCCATCATCAGTAACTTTGATAATTCGTAAAGGAAATTGCACTTTTAATACGACACCAAACATATGAGGGGTGAACTGAGTTCGCCGAGCAACGGATTGATAATATCCAGGTCCTGGGTTTGTCCCCGGTCTCTGCCAAATAATACAAGAATCACGGTTATTATTTACATGTGCTTTGTCCACAGACAGACAAAAAACCCCGTCACTGATAAATACACCATGTTGAAAGCATAAATATAGTGACGCTAAATAACATTAAAAGCAAAAAACTAAGTTCACTGAGATAATACTTTGATTGGTAGTATTTTAATCCACCAATACAACCAAAAAATTTGAGGATATGAAAATAAAATTTACTCACTACTCATGCAAGAAACCGAAATGGGCAGGCCGGAAACCGCAATTGGGGGCAATCTCGAACTGTCGAATTTCGATATAGTACTATTTTCAAAAGGATTACTCTTCTGGGAGACCCAAGCCGTATCTAGCCTCACGTAAAAAAAGTGAATCTTTCAGTTTTTTTTTTTTTATTCCTTCATGGCTAGACTCTCTCTAGGGGGTATGTGCCGTATTCTGATTATTTATATTAGTTCAATATTTCGCCCCTAGGCGTCACGACAAATTCAATTCAAATATTTCAGACGCACCAACTTGTGTCTCATACAACCACTTTAAATAACTAAATAAATACTTCATAAACTGCACTATTTACATATAATCTATTTTTTTTTGTTTTTTCCATGCAATTTTTTTTCCTTTTTTAATTAAACTGAAATATTATTTTCTTCAATGAAATTAACGAACACTAATAATTTTGGGAGCGGGAGACTTAGAAAGTTCTCTTGAATGTCTGTATCAATTACTTCTCCCATTTTCACTAATTTAGAAAAACGTTTTATTCTATTACTCATATTCACTTCTTCACAGTCCCGAATCACATGATTTAATGTCATTACCTCTGTCCCACAATCACATGTTGGATCTTCAATTATATTCTTCTTCCATAAATGTTCTCGTACCAACGTGTGACCACTGCGTATCCGATTTATTATAGTTATTTTTTGTCTTCTTAATCCTGATTTTTCAAACCACAACTTTTTATTCATTTCTGATTGATATTTAAAATATTTTTCCCCTTTGTCCTTTCCCAATAATCTCAAACTGTTGAAAGATTCTTGGAATAATAGAAAAGATAATTCTTCAATCGTTCAATTCTGTGCATTGAAAACGAGTGAATCTTTCAGTAACCGGACTATCTTTCAGTAACCGGCGAGAAGTATACAATAATCGACACGAGTATTACTTATCTTCGAGGCAAGTATATTTGGTGATACTCGAATATACTTGCCACCAGTCTACTTTGAGCTAGTAACAAGTATCAAGATGATGCCAGCTCAAAAAAAATAATGTACTCATCACAAGTACAATTTATACCAGCGCTGAGTACATGTACTTCATACTTCCCATAAGTATATCCGGGATTAAGTTGATAGATTCATGAGGAGACTATTCTATACTCCTGAGGAATACAAACAAGGATTCAACCTCAGATCTTCTTATGTACTAGCTGCAAGCACTATTTCTGCTTATCATGAGAATATTTTTTTATTCTAGTGGTGCATAGGCCTCAAAGAAGAGCCTATCACGATTCATCCTACTAACGATACCCAGAATAGTTCCGACGATTTGTAAACTTGGTTATTTCGATTTTTAAAATTTGTTTTTCAGAGTAGAAAATTTGTAAGATTATGTACTTAGCCATGTGTTTCCAACAAAAAATTTCAGTTTCTGTTCTGATTTGACCCATTGCAATTTACGCTGTCGAAGGGATTTGGATTTTCACAGGAGGAGAAATTCAATTGAAATTTTTTAACAATTTATGCCAAAGAATTTCTGTCGGAAAATTCTCAGTAGAATAAATTATACAGAAGATTGAAATTTTAATGGATTTTTTTTGTCTAATGAATATTCATATTTGGAAACACGTATGGAATTGCTGCAAAGTCTTCGATAGAATCAATGAAAAACGAATAGGGTCTTCAGCAGAATTTCTCTAGTGATTTTTTATGTCGGAATGACTTATCGAATATTGATACCTTTTTCCTTACGTATATACTCATAGAATTCATATGATTTTTTTGCATGCGTTCCCCAATAAGGAAATACAATATAAAAATTTTGAGAGGATGGTTCATAACTGCCAACCTCGACTGTGGATCATAGAAAAACCATTTTGAATAATCTACATTGCCCACTGCGAATTCCCTGGGCACTTTTTTATTCACAGAAAAAAATGAATATGTTCCTCCGTTCATGTCTCCCGTTTCTCCTATCTATTCAATATAAAATACAATTCCATTGCTATAAAATATGTCAAGATGTTGAGAAATATTGTAAGTAAATTTATTGGTTGAATGAGAAATTTAATTTGTTATTAATTTTCTTTGAGATGCCATATTTTCAAATTTATGTCAGGTGAAATTGTAGAATGTCGGAGGTATAAAATACTATCGAAAAACGTGTAGCTTCTTCTTTTACTTACCGAGAATAAAAAATATAAGAGAGAAGGAAACCTCCTGGAAAGCTTCGTATGGGCACTATTTTATACCCAGATGATTATAACTCTTCTATCCTTGGGTCTAGATGTGCTTTATTGGAATACGCGACACGAATCCAATGTTCAAATTATCCATCTTCGATTGCATCATGGATTCGTGAAAATGTAACAATATATTTTTACGTGATCTTACTTCAAGGGTAAATTTGCTTTCATCCTCAATATTGGACTTTTCGAGTAAGTAGGAGAAACGTGATAAAAAATTGATGGAACTAAATTGATTATGTGCTCAATATTATGAGCAAAATTTAGGGAAATTTCTAGAAGATTCAGGATTTTCATCATTTTTTGGAGTTAGGTCATAAAATTACACGCAGCTTAATCATTCTACACTGTTCGAATGCGTTTTTTGTGTTTTTGGCAATGTCGCTTACTGCATAATTTCATTCACCATCGGGAAAATTTTACCAAGCTCTTAGAATTTATTTTATTTCTCTTCCAAATTGGCACGATACGTAATTTAAAAAATATAATAGTTTCTTAAATATTCCAACGATAAAAGTCACATTTCTTTGTAATACTTTTCTTTATTTTAATATTAATTCCATAAATTCATTATATTTTCTTATTTAAATATCAATTTAATATATTGTTGCGTGAGGTTTATTAGTTAAAAGAAAATTGTGAGCATGAGAAAGATTGAATTCTTATATTATTCAAAGAAAAATGAATATAAAATATGATAAATAAGACTAATATAAATTTAATAAAACCCGACATTATGAGTGAATTTTTTAACTAGCCGAAAAATGATTTCGGGGAATCTGAATCGAGAGAGAGAGTCACGTGATTAATATCACCCGAATATTGGTGTTTTTTTCTGTGCTTCTTATCTCCAGTGTCTTCAATCGAGTGTGATGATCCCCTGGGAATCGTCTTGATTATAATAGCCTTTGGTTGGACACCCCATGTCAAGTTTGATATTTGACGATGATCCTGGTATTGGATTGATCCAGATTCTCTGTCTTGTCAACCAGGTCCGTCTTCCTTGAGGGTCCAAGCCAGAAGACCTTTCCAGTCGCTCATTTCAACCCAACACCTGAGTCTCTCCCCACTCCTCATTTATTTGGATTGTCCATAATCAACGAAATAAAGGTGTCCTTTATTCGGGTATCGTGACATTTGATCTGGCGCGCAATTCAAATTGATCTTTCAATCTTTAATTCTCTCTCTCTCTCTCCATCTCTATTTCTCTCTCTCTCAACTTCATTACATCTTTCAGAATTTTTAACTGAACCGATTCATCATGAAAAAAATAAAAACAGTGAGGCGTAGCACATCGCTCATAGAGTCCCGGGATGAAAAAATTTGAGTCTTTCGGTGGTCGAAAGACTCCTGTCCCGGTCTCTGACAGAGTCACTATTCGCGCCATGGCAGGGACTTTCTAGAGACACCTTGCTGTCTCTCCGAACGGGACACGGGTCTCTCCTACAGGGACTCAGTCCCTGCTCAACGAACCAGAGTCCTTACTTGAGAGACTCACAGTCTCTCAAATACGGACTCCTCCGGTCTTTCTTCGAGAGCCATCAGTCTCTCAAATACGGAAGCCGGGTTGACTCACAATTAACTTGTGGGAAAGTGGCGCCGCACATGTCAATTTTCCACATGTGCAGTTTAAACTTGTGGAGAATTGGCACTCTATAAATGCACTAGTTCATTTGTGAGTTGTGCACAAGTCCACAAGTTCATTTTTAACTTGTGCACTAGTGGATTTGTGGAGAGTTGGCGCCATATTCAAAATACCCTTGCATTTTGGATGAAAATAGTAATGTTCGAAACACAAAGTTTTCCCTGCCTATATCGATCGTAAATTTCCCGGGGACTCACGTGGGTAGTTTAAATTGGGCCCGGATCAATATTTACGGAGATACAAGCATAAGGCCCAATCTAGATTGATCTAAAATGATTCTGCTATGCATATTTGCAAAGCCGAGACTATTCTCTCTTCAAATATGCATGAAGAGATTATTTGGAACTCATCTGGATTGGACCTAATGCCTGTATCTTCGTGAATATTGCTCTGGGCCCAATTTGGACCGGCTCACGTGATTCCTCGGAAAATTTACGATCGATATAGGTGGAGAGAACTTTTAAATTCAGACATTTTTATTTTTATCCAAAAAAACGAGAAGGCCCCCTTCTCGTTTTTTTGGGCCCAAAAATAAATGTTTCACTTTCAAAGTTCTCTCCACCTATATCAACTCCATTTGTCCCGAGGAATTACGTGAACCAGTCCAAATTGGGCCCAGAGCAATATTCACGGAGATACAGACATAAGGCCCAATCTGGATCAACCAAAAATAATTCTGCTATGCATATTTGAAAAGCTGAGACTATCCTCTTTTCTAACATGCATGGAAAGGTCATTAGGGACCAGCCTGAATTGGGCCTTGTGCCTATATCTTCGTGAATATTGCTCTGGGCCCAATTTGGACTGGTAATTCCTCGGGAAAAATGGAGTTGATATAGGTGGAGAGAACTTTGAGAGTGAAACATTTATTTTTGGGCCCAAAGAAACGAGAAGGGGTCGGCCTTCTCGTTTTTTTGGATAAAAATAAAAATGTCTGAATTTAAAAGTTCTCTCCACCTATATCGATCGTAAATTTTCCGAGGAATCACGTGAGCCGGTCTAAATTGGGCCCAGAGCAATATTCACGAAGATACAGGCACAAGGCCCAATTCAGGCTGGTCCCAAATGACTTTTCCATGCATGTTAGAAAAGAGGATAGTCTCAGCTTTTCAAATTTGCATAGTAGAATTATTTTTGGTTGATCTAGATTGGGCCTTATGCTTGTATCTCCGTAAATATTGATCTGGGCCCAATTTAAACTAGCCCACGTGATTCCCCGGGAAATTTACGATCGATATAGGCAGGGGAAACTTTGAGTTTCGAATATTACTATTTTCATCCAAAATGCAAGGGTATTTTGAAGATGGCGCCAACTCTCCACAAATCCACTAGTGCACAAGTTTAAAATGAACTTGTGGACTTGTGCACAACTCACAAATGAACTAGTGCATTTATAGAGTGTACAAGTTTAAAATGCACATGTGGAAAATGGACATGTGCAGCGCCACTTTCCCACAAGTTAATCGTGAGCCAACCCGGCTTCCGTACTCAAATAAGGACTCCTCCAGTATCTCTTCGAGAGCCATCAGTCTTTCTATTTTTCAAAGAGCCTGTCAATTCAATTGACAAAGAATAATAAAATATGTCTGTCTTTTCTCCAAATGTCCAATATTTTGATTGATTAAAAAAAAATTGATAACATAAACATCAAAACTCAAATATATCTATTTTACCCCTATGTCCGTTTCACTCCACTTTCCGCTAATATTGAGAATTTTAATCAAAGTCAAATATGGAAAAAATAATAATTCCACGGTTTGCAAAAATTATAAAAATTGAAAACTTAAAATTTATTAAATTGAAATAAAAAAAAATGATTCATTCCTCGGTCTCTCTCATGAGGACTTATGTTTTTGCAAATCTTTATAAAATCTACTGAGAGCCCAGTAAAGATAGAAGTCCTTGCGGGAGAGACATGCGAAGACAGGAGTCTTCACGGGAGAGACGCGCGAAGATAGAAGTCCTTACGGGAGAGACCAGCAAAGATAAAAGTCCTTACGGGAGAGACACTGTAGAGACAATTGCGGGACTTGCGGGACACTCTAGAGACCGAAAAGTCCTTCTGGGAGTCTTTGAAGACCGTAAAAGACTCTCCAAAGACTCAAAAATTTTATCCCGGGGTGACCTGTCTAGGATTAACTTTCGAGGCATTCTGCAAAACAAAATAAACACCCTCACTAAGCCTACTACTTCGCTTAGGAAAATTTCAATAGCTCTACATAGAGATGCCGACAGTTTTATACTTATCAAATTATCATGTGCAACACAACAGTAAATTGCACAAGGTTTCCTAGAAATTACATTATTTTTTATTATGAAGCTGTTTTTTTTACTATAGTTATTATTGACGTGATTCAAATCGTGTGCGGGAACATGTGGCCTTAATTTTTTGCGGTGAAAATTTTCCCAATCCCCGAAAATTGAATAGTATAGAACTTGGGTCACAGATGTGACGGAGCCAACAATACATTTTTATGTTGAAATCGTTGAAATCGAGAGAGGGAAAAGTTCATAAACAGAGTAGAGAAAATAAATAAAATCGCCGAATGTGCAGGAAAGAAACGCAATGAACATCCTTGTGACTGATTTGAATTTTTCGAATTACCGAAATTTTGAGTAATTTTTGAATCGATAAAGATAAGTACTGCATCAATAACCAAAGTAACTATCTGTAATTTTGTCAATTTTTTAGATTAACAATTTTAAGAGCTATAGAATATTATTACCCTCGGGATCATGGGACATTGGAACATTTAATTCAACAATACTAAATAATTGTCAAATAAACGACGTTTCGCCTGCTTTATTGAGGCTTCCCGTCACCATAAAATTATTCATATCCAATCGGAAATTAAATACAGGGAACAGAGTTTTCGCAAACATTGCAGTGGTTATAGGGGAGGAGGGTGTCAATTGGACCACGGGGAATTGAATCAGTCGATTAAAAAATAGGAAAAAATTAAAAGAAAAAAGTGCCCTTTCAAAATGACCTCTTAATATATCAACCCTTGATGTGCTCAAAATTTGGAATCATTACACTCTAAAAAAAATATACTCATGGCAAGTAAAAATAGTACTTGCAGCCAGTACATCGGAAAATCTTGGTTTGAGTAAATGTTTTTACTCGTTACGAGTATAAAATAGGCTCCTCATAAGTATATCAGCTTGATCCCGAATATACTCATGGGAAGTATAAAGTATACTCAGTGCCAGTATACTTTATACTTGTGACAAGTACCTAACTAATTCTTGAGCTGGCATCATCTTGATACTTGCTACAAGCTCAGAGAGGACTGGTGGTAAGTATATTCGATCATCATCAAATATACTTGGGAGTAGTACTAAATATACTGGAGAGTAGTACTAAATGTACTAGAGAGTAGTACTAAAGATACTTGACTCAAGTATAAGTAGTACTCATATCGAGTTTTTTTTTAAATTTATTCTAAGTATCAAATGTACTTGATGCAAGTCCGAAAAATACTCCCAGCGAGAATTTTTCATATTTTAATATTTGCCGCTTTCAAGTGCAAGGACTTAGAGGTGAAAGGGCGTAAGTTCCATTTCTTCTGTCTTTTCTTGAAATAACAAAGGCATATCTCCAGCATTTTGCATTAATATGGGATCAAGAAGGAGTTTTTCCAGTTTTTCGGGATTATCTTGGTGAATAAACGAGATAGAGCGAAATAGATATCAATATTGAATCAGGAGAGAGTTTTTTCAGGTTTTCATTAAAATCTCGGTGAATAAGTGAGATAGAATGAAATGGACGATGATATGGGATCACCGTGGGAGTTTTTTCCGTTTTTCGCTATCATCTCGGTAAATTAGCGAGATAGAGCGAAATGGACGTCAATTTGGGATCAGGAGGGAGTTTCTTAAGCTTATCACGATTATCTCGGTGAATTAGCGAGATAGAGCGAAATAGATATCAATATTGAATCAAGAGAGAGTTTTTTCGGTTCTTCACTAAAATCTCGGTGACTAAGTGAGATAGACCAAAATGGACATCATTATGGGATCACCGGGGAGTTTTTTCAGTTTTTCGCTATCATCTCGGTAAATAACCGAGATAGAGCGAAATGGATGTTAATATGGGATCACCGGAGATTTCTTCGAGTTTTCCGTGATTATCTTGGCGAATAAGCGAGATACAGCGTATGTTAATTTGGGATCGAGAGGCAGTTGATTAGATTTTTTGCGACTATAGCGGCAAATAAGTGAAATAGAGCGAAATGGACGTTAATTCGGGATCAAGAGAATATTATTTCATCTGAAAACTTCCTCATAATTCCATATGTGTCCTTCGCTCTATCTCGTTTATTCACCGATCTAGTCGCGAAAAACTGAAAAAACTCCCACCTGATACTAAATTAACGTCCATTTCACCTTCTCCCGCTTAATTACAGAGTTGATTGCGAAAGTTGAGGAGACTACCTCCTGATCCCCTATTACCGTCCATTTCACTCCATCTCGCTTATCCACCGAAATAATCACGAAAAACTGGAAAAACTCCCTCCTGCTCCCATATCAATCTCCATTCCGCTCTATCTCCCTTATTCGCAAAGATAATCGGGAAAAACTGGAAAAACTTTCTCTTTCTCCAGAATTAACGTCGATTTCGCTCTATCTCACTTATTCACCGAGTGATAGCGAAAAACTGAAAAAACTCCCCGGTGATCCCATATTAATGTCCATTTCGCTCTATCTCACTTATTCACCGAGATGTTAGCAAAAAATTGAAAAAACTCTCTCCTGATTCAATATTGATATTTATTTCGTTCTATCTCGCTTATTCACCGAGATAATCACGAAGGGCTGGAAAAACTCCCTCCTGCTCCCATATTAACATCCATTCCGCTCTATCTCGTTCATTCACCGAGATAATCACGAAAAACTAGAAAAACTCCCCGATCATCCCATATAAAGATCCATTTCGCTCTATCTCATTTATTCACCAACATAATCACGAAAAACTGTCAAAACTCCTTCTTGATCCCATATCAACGTCTATTTCGCTTATTTACCGTGTGCGAGACAGTACTTGTCACAAGTATAAAGAAGTACTTGTGATAAGTACAAAAAGTATTTGGGATAAGTACAAAAAAGTACTTGTGACAAGTACAAAAAAGTACTCGTGACAAGTACTAGACAGTACTTGTTACAAGTATAAGAAAGTACTCGTGACAAGTGCAAGGCAATACTCGTCACAAGTATTTTTTATACTCGTCGCAAGTATTTTTTGTACTTGTCACAAGTATTTTTTATACTTGTCACAAGTATTTTTTATACTTCATGTGTGGCCGTTGTACTCATGGTGAGTACCACATTACACTCATCGCCAGTATTTTTTTATACTTCTCACAAGTATACTGTACTCAAGTACCAGCTTGTACTTGTCACTAGTATATTTTTTTTAGAGTGTACGTTCTTTACCGGAAGCCATATCAAGTAGCAAAAGTAGAAAAAATCGTGCACCAGGCAAACTGTCACTCATACCGATACTCGAGAAAAGTTTAGGAATGGAGACAAAAAAACAAAATGTGAAAAACCCTAAGACAATGCATTCCTCAGAAAAATTTGAAAAATGTAGAGTAGTGCAAAAGAATAAAATGAAAACTACTGAAAAACAGTGATATAATAATAGATTCTCAGCAAAGTAGGCAATAACTGTTATACGAGTTGATATCTTGAAAATCATTTATTAAAAATAATTTATTTTGGCTTCTAATACTTTCGATTCAATTGACCCCAGCTAGTAGTTCAATTGTCCCTGAGCTAGGGACAGTTGAACCACTCGACGTGGTGATACAATTATATTCGATGATTGATGTACCAATCAGAACTGATGGGGTGAATAAGAAACTACTATTTCATGGAAAAAAAGAATTTATTTCTAAAAATTGTGAAAGAATTTTTGGTTCAATTGACCCACTTCTCTCCTACTCAACTTAATTAAATCTATTAACCTAGTTAAATTAATTTTTCGAACGTCCCATGATCCCAAAGATAATAATAATTCAACATGGAAATGAAAAACATAATTGGCTATAGAATATTTTATTCCTAATTAAGGTATGGAGAAGTAAGACGAAGTGAACCATACTGGACCATAATATCCTCAGAACTAATAAAGTGAACCAAAAAGACTTGGTCGTATTTTCAAGTGAGAATTATGAGTCGTCGAATGAAGAAGGTTTCGTTCCAATTTTCATTGAATCATTATAAATAATTTTGCAAAAGTATGTTACTTCATGTTTGTCGCTGAAATTAGTCGGATAACCCTGGCAGCTCTGGACCATAGTACCCTATGTATTATGGTGTGGTAGCCATCAGCCTCCCATTCATGAAAAAGATTCCAGTTCGGAGCTGCGGTAGTTGATTTCAGAGATATGGCCCTACTCGACGAATGAGTCGTTTTCAGTTGTGTTTATGTTGTCATTCTCTTCAAATTCTTTTATTGTCACGTATTTTTTTATCGATTTCACAGGACCACTGCCAACTCCAAAGTTCTCACTACTTCTCGGTCAATATAAATTTTGCCCGTTCGTCATCCTCAGTTGTTCTTGCATCAGAAAATGAAAACTTGTAACATGAATTTAATTTTGATAACAAAAATTGTTGACGAGTTGTTCCAGAGACAAGCATCGACATTATAATTATATGTTGAAAATCTCATATTGTAAAAATATTATTGAATGTCGTCAATCAATTGGTTTGACAATCAGAAAACGTGGGAGCGTTTTGCGCCATGTCTACGTTTAGAATGTGCACTGGCTAACTACTTTTACTTTTAGACAGTTTTTTTTTCAATATAGGGTGAACAGTCCATTTGCGGAACACCTTCCATAAACGGAACACTTTAAGCGTTTCACGCGATATTTCGAATATTTGTTAACCTATGTTACTAATGATTTCTTATAAATTGATTTGGTACCCCTACCTGTGATGTCACAACTCATTCCATGTCTTATTGGTTACTTTTTAGCTTCCCGATAAGGGAAGTTTATGTAATGACCCCGAAAATGGAAAATCGGTTTTTCGATCAATCTGCATGTTTTAAGACCTCCCCAACATTTTTTGATAGTTTTTACGATCATGTCTGTATGTGTATGTATGTGACCAATTTTTTCGTTCACGTTTTCTCGTTAATCAATAACGCAATCGAGATGATCGATGTTGCAATCGAAGCATCTCGATATAGATTCGATCTGATTAATTTTTGATTGAAATCGATACAGTACTTTCTTAGTTTTTTAAGAAAAACATTATTAAACTTTTCTTAACTTCCCTGAAAGTGAAGTCTATGCACTGACCCTGAAAAGTAAAAATCGATTTTTTCATTGATCTCCATATTTTGAGAGCTCCCCAACATTTTTTGATAGTTTCCATGATTATGTCTGTTGTTATTTCTCATTTTTATCATTCTTCATTTTTTCAAATAGTAAGTGAGAGAAATTATCGGGAAGTTCTTAGTGCGGCTTGAAGTCACATTCATTACAAAACATTCTCACTAATTCCTTCTAATCGGCAGTAACGCACTCCTCCATTCGCGAGCGAGCGTAGCGAGCGAGCAACTGCTCACCCTTAGTTATTGAATATTTTCAAAAAACAGTTGTATTAATCACTTTGCGGCCAATAACAGTTAGGTGTGAGTGTTTGACCACCACCTTGCTGAGCAAAGTTTTTAATACTTGCAATCATCAAATGCGATAATCTGATGTTAATCTTGATGTAAAAACTTGAATTCGTCAATTTTCATGATTTATTTCCATCAAAAGATAGAAATTTTTTATTATATATGGCGTTCTGCTATTGGGGTTGGCTTTTCATCCAATTTCCATTTACGGAACACTCGTCAGTTATGGTATTTAGGCTCCCCTGACTCGAGTTTTCTCCTGAACTTCACTTTGGTTTTTCCCTAACAAACCCATTTGCATACCAAATGAGCAGTCCCAATAGCTTTTTTCCCTTGTCTTACTCGAAGAAACTCAAGAAGCTGAAACTGCTGAGTGTTTGAGACTGAAGAAATTGAAGCAAGCAGCAATAGCTCATGCTAAGGTAAAGAGAGTGAAGCTGGAAACAGAAAATGAAAAACTAAAACGACAAGGTAGTAAGAAAAAAAAAAGAATAATGAAGATTCAAAAACCATTTATTACTCCAGCGACATTGGGCCAGGTGAGCGAAGACTCAGCACTTAGAAAAGATGAAAATCTAAACAACAATATGGACTCCCCTCGAAAATCAGCAGCCATAGCATCAGAAGAATCCACTGAACCTCCCCTGGAAATTTGAAAAGCAGAAAATTTGAAAAATGTCGGAAAAATGTGATTCGATCTTGATATCTTTTCAAGTCAAATAATTCTATTGTTTGTTGCATATCTGTGAAAAATCATGAATAAAAGAACTGGATTCATGTGTTCAGTCGATTAAAAAAATGTGTCTTCATTCCTTGTATTCACTCTTCCTATTTTTTTTCTAATAGAATTGTTCTTCCTTGTCTCAAATGCAACAGGAAAATCTCGGAGCTCTGATGTTCCGTAAATGGACAGATGATGTTCTTCGTATGGCAAAAGTGTTCCATTTTTGGTCTATTAGATTTGCACGTATTCATCTAATTTTATCAATATTTTTCCATGACATAAGATACAGTTTTAATTCTTCTCTCCAAAGTATGCTCTATTTGGAATCTAGCAGTATTTTCTTCCTTTTTTTAAAAAGGATGTTTAATTTTTCACGAAAGCGCAAACTTTTGAACGACCTTAAATGTTCCATAAATGGACTGTTCACCCTAAACGCCTTCCGTTACTCCGCTATTGGAGATTTTTTACTGCAGATTGAGGCAGTGCAGCCATCTATCAGTGATCCACGGAAGCTTGAAAGAACACCTAATAGATCTTAATTTGAACTTTACGAAACTCCAGAGATCGAATACAAAGTAATTACAGTCAAATAACATGAAAAAATAGAGCCAACGATTACACAAAGATTAGCAGAACAATAGAAGTGTATTTTCCTACCACGGTCAATTATGGAATAGTTTGGAGGGTATTCTCCCAAGAGTTTGAGGAGGAGAAATGGCTTGGGAGGGTCTCTCATCCCGTGCAATTGTGCAAGAAGGAAAATGGGTATCAAAACTTTGTTAAAGCGAATATGCGACCTTCTTATCTCTAACAATGCAACGACTAAGATGATTCCCCCTGCTGACGCGTTCTAGTTTCTCAGAACACTAAATTACATTTGCGATAGTTTTCTCATCTTAATATTCCTTGACATTTGAGCTGATCATAATTATATTCATGGAGGAAAAAAAATATGGAAAAAAAGTAAATTTTAAATTCTGGATAAAATTCGTTTATTTAAAAGGAAGAATATCTCATTACTTCGTCGGTAAATTTTTCTTACAAGCCCCAGAAGAACCATTGGTACTTTCTTATCTTAATGCGAAAAGTTACACTGAATGACCACACATTCTAATGATTTTTCTGTGAACACTTTTTATATCCTTTAATTGTCTTGTTATCTCGACACTTTAGGTTTTATAAATGATGCAAAGAAGAAAAGATTGTAATAAATCCGATGTTCTTGGTTTTTGGAGATAAATTTTGAAACTAAGGGTAGTATACCAGAGTACATAAAACAGACGAAAATGAGGATTTGTAACTCAATGTCCAATTAATTGTTGATAATTCTGGAAAATGTCTTTCAATTAACCCGAGAAAATGATTAAACTATTCGAAAGTCATATCTTCAGCTTGCGAATATAATTTTTTTTGTTTCTCGAATTTTGTTTACATTACTAATTGCGGATTCCTAGAGACTTTCCACAGAAACTATCAATACTTGTTAGAAATACTAAAGAACTATCAGAAAGAACATATCATTACAAAGAAAACATACATTACAAAGAACATGTCTCGTTTAAGCTTTCAATGATGTAATTTTTTTCTTTGGGATCTATCATTCAGTGAACATAGAACTCACTTGATTTTCTCAACTTCCTGTTGGATTCCTTGCTGTAACAGAATCGCAGAAATAAAATAAGCTTTACTCAATTTGTACAAATAATTAATTTCATAGGTTTCTGAAGAATAACGAGAAATATTCCGATTAAACCAAACGACTAAAAAATTGTTATCACAAGCTCACAACAAAGAAAAACGACATATAGAAATGAGTTCGCTTCTCTCTTTTGAGTTTCATCCTGAGTTATCATTTCCCTCTTCTTCATTTTTTTCCCATTCTGTACCCCTCCTCCTCCTCTTTCGACGAAACGATACCATACACGAAGAATTTGCATTTCTTCTGCCCTGCCGACCAAAAGATAGACAGTTTTCTATTAAGGAGGAACATCAGCTTTCGACCTGAAACAACCCGGGATAAAATTTTTCAGTCTTTGGAGAGTCTTTTACGGTCTTCAAAGACTCCCAGAAGGACTTTTCGGTCTCTAGAGTGTCCCGCAAGTCCCGCAACTGTCCCTACAGTGTCTCTCGTGTCTCTCCCGTAAGAACTTCTACTTCGCGCGTCTCTCCCGTAAGGACTTCTGTCTTGGCGTGTCTCTCCCGCAAGGACTTCTATCTTTACTGGGCTCTCAGTAGATTTATAAAGATTTGCAAAGACATAAGTCCTCATGAGAGAGACCGAGGAATGAATCACTTTTTTTATTCCAACTTAATAAATTTTAAATTTTCAATTTTTATGACTTTTGCAAACCGTGGAATTATTATTTTTTTCATATTTGACTTTAATTAAAATTCTCAATATCAGCGGAAGTGGAGTGAAACGGACATAGGGGTAAAATGGATATAGTTGAGTTTTGATGTTTATATTATCAATTTTTTTTTAATTAATCAAAATATTGGACATTTGGAGAAAAGACACACATATTTTATCATTCTTTTTCAATCAAATTGACAGGCTCTTTGAAAAATAGAAAGACTGATGGCTCTCGAAGAGATAATGGAGGAGTCCTTATTTGAGAGACTGATGGCTCTCGAAGAAAGACCGAAGGAGTCCTTATTCGAAAGACTGTGAGTCTCTCAAGTAAGGACTCTGGTTCGTTGAGCAGGGACTGAGTCCCTGCAGGAGAGACACGTGTCCCGTTCGGAGAGACAGCACGGTGTCTCTAGAAAGTCCCTGCCATGGCGCGAATCCTGTCCCGGTCTTTGACAGAGTCCCTAGTCTTTCGACCACCGAAAGACTCCAATTTTTTCATCCCGGGAAAAAACGCTTACGTTTTTATGAAACTTCGAGGACAAGTTCATTAAGTAATCTAGAATATACCATAATTTTTTCGGATTTTTCCACCACTGAATAACCCCTTATAAGAAAATATTATTTTACGACTTATGCCAAAATGAAGGTTTGGTGGCGAAATTTACATGATATTTCATGTGCATATACATTTAATGTATTAAGTATAAGAAAATATTATTTTTTTTTTTACCAACGTGGTGGTAAAGAGGAAATTTTACTAAATTACCTCGCTGTCCATATCGTCCTATACAGAAGTTCCAACTTTGACAATTATTTTCGTTTATTATTCGGTGGTGGAAAAATCCGAAAAAATTATGGTATATTCTGGATTACTTAATGAACTTGTCCTCGAAGTTTCATAAAAACCTAAGCGTTTTTTGTTTTAGGTCAAAAGCTGATGGTCCTCCTTAAGAGTTATAGAAATAATTGAATGATTTTTATACTTTTCTCTTCAATTCCTCACTATTAACACTCATATAGATTCATGCGCTTTTGATCACATATACTGGTTGATCAAAATTTATAATTATGGCACTGTGACCATGCTACTGTCTATTGGGGACTTCCTGTATACCATGAAGGCACCAGTTACTGGACGGTTAAGGGAATGGTACCGGTTCCCGGACAAGTTAGAATCAAATTATTAAAATGATAAAAAAAATTCAATTAAATGAATCAAACAATTTACTCGATTGTTGTTTCAACATTTTGCAAGTATTGAAAAACTAGATTTTTTCACTTGAAGATTAATTATTAGTATATTTTTCTGCTGCATGCGGAAACTGGAACCCGTCCGCTAACCGGGTCCACCATGGTACTCCAATTTCCCCTCGATTTTCATTAATTATTTCTTCATTATTCAAGTTCAATTGGTTTTTAATGAAAATTTTTTCATTATATATTTTTCTATTCATCGTTCCCTTCTGCAATTCTTCTACGGGATTTGTGTATTTTATATGCTCCCATAAACCCTAATCTTTTCAACCATGTATCTATTAGTCGTCTTACCCTATGTACTTTGCGAGACAGTTTTCCTACAAGTTCTATATATCATATCGTTATTTTGCCAATGAACTTTTTTTCAAAAAAAAAAAAAAAAACAAAAGAAGTTGTCCAACCAAATATCCCCCGAGTCTGATAATATTTTCAAAGTAATTATAGTTAATTGTTTTTCGGGTAATTATTTTTCTACTTCAACTCTCTTCATCAAAAACAAGTCTTTTTCTCGATAAACTCTCGTTAAAAAAAAAAAAAAAAAAATTTCTGTCAAATTTTCCCAACTCTAATAGGTTCGCACGACCAATAGATGGACAGTGACCAAAAGATGGACGGTTTCTATTATCGAGGATTTTCATAAATAAATGAATGTTTCTTATACTTTTCACGTCAATTCTTGATTATTACATTTATATAGATTTATAAACTATTTATTACATACCGATTGATCAAAATGGAAAATCATACCACTGCAAATATGCAACTGTTCATCTATTGGGGGTTCAAGTTATTTTCCAGTTTTTCCTTGATTTTCTCGAATTATTCCTACATTATTCAAGTTTAATTACTTTTTAGTCGATTCACTGTATATTTTTTTGTACATCGTTTTTTTCTGCAACTTTCGAACGTGATTTGCCTCTTTCATATGAAATAATAAAGTCTAATACTTCCTTAACCGTCCATCTTTTGGTCATGTTACCCTAGTATTCTCAAAGTAATTTGAGTCAATGGTTATCCAGGTAATTATTTTTCTACTCTTTTTTAAGATTTTTTCTCCGATCACTTGTTAAAAAGAGACTTGAAAATTGAGAGATTTTATAGAAAAATATTTTTAAAGAAAATGTTAAAAAAATTTAGAAAAACTTTTTAATGACAAAAACACAGGTAAAAAATAAGAAATATGTTCTGCTTATAATAAATAGATAATTGTAAATTCATAATGTTTCCAGTATTAATAAACGCGCCCTGAAGAAACGCGGTCTGCATATAGCAGACGAAACGTTGGTGCAAAAATTTTGAAAATTTGAGTTTTGAATTTTTTTTGGAGTAACCAGAATGGCCGTTTTACCCTCGTTTCCAAATTATTTTTCTACTCCTCCACTTATGAAAATTGTCCTATTTCTTTTATTTTTTATTGAGTGCATTGAAACCTATGAGGTAGATTTACTAGAAGTAGAGATGGGCAATGACGGTCATTTTTTCACCGACGTCATATGACTAAAAAATGACCGTCTTGTGACGGTCACATGACGTCACAAAATTTTTAATGGCAAATGACGGTCACAATTAAATTTATGCTTGTCAAGGAATGGAAAATGAATGAGATGGTAAAATACATCTATATAGATGTAAAATGACCGTCATTAAATTTCTTCAATTTGTGACGGTCATTATTTTCAGTCAATTTTGAAAATCAGTAACTATACAATACATTTGATTGCAATATGAATTTTTTATCCTTTAATTCAAAAGGGTTTCGGTAAATATGCAGAATAGCGCCCATCCTAAAATTGAATAATTATCAAAGTCAAATCTTCGGAAAAAAATATGGAATGCGCAAGCGAGGTTTGAACTCACGACCCTCTGATTACATGTCAGGTGCTCTACCAACTGAGCTATTGCGAGTTCCTATATTTCCCTTCAAATCTCTGACCAAGATATATTACATCACCATTCGCCACCTCCCTTCCTGAGGCTATTTTTCAAATTAAATTAATTAATTTTTATTTTGGGCTCTATTATACATATTTACCCGGGTTTCAATTGAGTCTTTCATTTCTAAATTTATTTACTTTTGTCAAGGAATGAAAAATGATTGATGGTAAAACATCTATATAGATGTAAAATGACCGTCATCAAATTTCTTCAATTTGTGACGGTCATAATTTATTTTCCTTTTATGACCGTCATTCAGTGAAATTTTGTGACCGAATTCTGTCACGGTCATAACTACTCCGTGATGTGACATGACATGACCGTCATATGACCGTTTTGTGACGCGTCATGTGACGGCCGCCCATCTCTAATTAGAAGTTATCTTATTTGGTATTGTAGCTACGGCACTGTTGAAACCTGCAGGTGGAGTAGGGGGAACAGTATGAAGAGACGACGCCCAGCCCAATGAATGACGTCAGGTGGTTTCATGGCGTTAGTGAAGTAACAAGTGTTGTGGTTTTCAAAATTGAAATTGTAAAATCGAAAAGAAATAACAGAATAACAATTATTTAAGGGTGGCAATGGTGAATTCAATGAAAACTCTGGTGTTCCTATGTGGAATTGTTTATTATTTATCTATAGGTGAGTGACTAAAGTTTCTTTAATTACTAACTTGACGCACCCAATAACTAACTCCATTCGTATTTTTTATTTCGTTAACTTCAACAAGTTATAAACAAAGTTATGCTGAGGATAATAAATGAGAATGTATAGTTAATTTTTTGATAACAGGAATGATGGAAAAATCAATTTCTGATCAATTAAAAATGAGTCACTACTTCTCTGCAATTTAATTCGTTCAGTTCTGTTATTGCAGGATACCTAGAGAGCTTAACCTCAGAAATTTCAATTAATTTTCATGATATTACTTTTTTTTTAAAGCTGCTATGTGAATTTTTTCAAAATATTAATTGCGCTGTTGGGAGACTAGAGGAATGAATTTTTGAAAAATTCAATTATCTTCACAAAATTTTTAAAAATAAAATATTTATAGAGTAAATAGCGAGCTCAGCTATATGATGCTCCAGAAGGCAGATTTCCGACAATTTTTTTTATTTTTTATTTTAATAAATTATTTGAGAAAAATGAAAAATATATAAATGTAGGAAATTTATAAAACTATGCTTATGAATTTTATTAATATTTTTTTTTCATAATAATTTATTTATCAACATTACCATACGACGATGAGCTTATTTCTTATAGATCCGAGCCGTTTGAAATCGATTTTTTAAATTATTCGTAAGGTACATAAGGAGATTTTTTTTAAATACCATGAGCTTTAACTCGATTCAAAATTAATAAAAATGAATTCACAACTACCCAAACTGATGAGAAATGGTCTCACCTTTCCGGTAAATTGTAAATTTTTGTGCTGAGCCTATTAAAACTGGAGATATTCATTTTAAAAAACTGGAGAATTTTGAAATTTGAGTTTCGAGCCGAAACAATCGAATTTTCAAAGAAAAATCTTGAAATTAATTTTAGCACTGATTTTTACCGGAAATTTTCCGAGTTTTTCAATAGAATAGTTTTACCCGCATGGAAAAGATATATATTGCTAAAAATATAATTTTGAGTAACTGATGAATTATATAATATTGTAAATTCAATATAAGAATCCATAGGCATATTTTTGCCGGAATATTATATAATTCGATAATGAGGAAGATATAATGGTTCATTATAATTTTCTTCTAATGGACCATATAATTATAGCAACTATAAATTTTGAATATGTTCCAGCATATATTATGCTATTCATAGTATGAATATTTAATCAGAATATAATAAAATATATAATATTGGCATATAATGGTATTAATACTCCGAAGATATAATAGAAAATATGAGTTAAAAATAATTTGTGAGAATCATAAAATTCCAAGGAAGAATGTAATTTGAAAATTTTGAGATAAAGAAAATATTTAATTTATTCTATAGAGGAGGCTTTCTGAGTAACGTACTTTCCACAATATCTGAATGGATCATGCGAACATTAGAAATTATTGAAGATGTACATCACACGGAATTTACATTAGGGTAACGATACAAACTATCTAGTTATCATAGAGTGCAGCTATATAAAATGGAATATAATATATTTCATTTTCAATAAAATATATGATCAAACATATAAAATAAAAATTATAATGCTTCCCATACAAAACAGGAAACAGTATAAAGTATACTGTCATTATTATATGATGAATTGAAAATGAAAAAATATCTTTCCCAATATCAAATGTCTCAGATATAGGAAATTACATGATAAAATATCAAAATCTATATAATTGGAATAGTATAATTATGTATATATTTACATAATATATTGAACACCACACATATTTTTGCCGAATTATATCACCCGTTATTAATAAATATATTCATAGCAATATATTTCTCTTCCATGCGGGTAATACTCTCACTTCTCCTGAATAATGTAATCAAGAAACACTCAATTCTATCTAAAATCATGTTCATAAGCAGATGCGAGAAAATCAAGTCAAATGAAAAATTACGAAAACCAACAAGATACGCAATTTTTCATTTATCACTATTTTCGTACGCTGAAAAAACAATAGTAATAAAAATGATGAAATGAGCCGTTTTAATGGTCTTTAACAAATTTTTTATTTAATTGATCAAAAAATTGTTGAATTCGGTAAATTTATTAAAACAGCCAATTTTTTTTCAGTATCAAAAAACAAATATTCGTTTCGAACTGATGGAAAAAACGGTCAATTACGTAAATTTTGTTGAAATAAAAAAGAAAAAATTATTGTTGGAAAAGCATTGTTACGTTAGAGACTGTTCAAACAATTAATTTCACAATTTTCACTGCTTTTTCTTCCACTGCAGGATTCATTTCTTCCTTTTAAAATCGTTCCCATGAAAAATCAAGATACGCGTTAGCGTATCGGGCCAAGTACATGTTAGAGGCCCGATGCTGAGCGTAGATATATTCCGGACAGAGCTTCCCCCTCCACTACTCTTTTTTCTTCATTATTTAATTAGTAATAAACGAAGCAACCTACGACAAAAATGGCCTTAGTTACATCACCTAATTTGACATCGAGCATTCGAATGGTGATTTCTGTTTTCTTTTATGAGCAACATTTAATTAAAAACGCTCCATAGCAACGGTCGTAAATCCACTTTTTCGGCGTTTTCATTATCTCAATGATTTGGCCAGATTTTTTTTAGAGGGTTGGCATTACTGTCATTCACGTTGACAGTCAGTCTATCGATAAAATCGGAGTAAAAACTGAAAGTCGATAAAGAAAATTACCATTCGTTGGTAAGTAATTATCGACTTTCAGCAATTTATTGAAGATAGATTCCAAAAAATTTTAAAAAAATCATGAAATCTGGGAGGAAAAACAGAAACTGATGTTTCTGTAAAAAAACGTGGCCAAGTACATGTTTCTGAGAATTCCTCTCTTTCAAAAAAAAATGAGATAATTCGGAAGAGCCAAGAATTTGAATTATTCCGCGAAGGTTGACGATGAAGAGAAGAAATAAATACGATTAGATGGGAGATTATTCGGTAGGAAAAATCAGAAACTTGGCCTTTTCGCATCCGATTTCGAATTAAAATCATTGATGAAAATCGAAAAGGCCAAGTTTCTGATTTTTCCTACCGAATAATCTCCCATCTAATCGTATTTATTTCTTCTCTTCATCGTCAACCTTCGCGGAATAATTCAAATTCTTGGCTCTTCCGAATTATCTCATTTTTTTTTGAAAGAGAGGAATTCTCAGAAACATGTACTTGGCCACGTTTTTTTACAGAAACATCAGTTTCTGTTTTTCCTCCCATCTCCTATTTTGTTTCAATAACAAAATACTAATAAGGTATTAATATCAAAACGTACATACACAGAGAAAAATGTTTTCTTAATTTAAGAATGTGCAGTCACTTAACTTAAGAAAGTAAAACTCACTTTAATTAAGTGATTTTTCTCACTTGAATTAAGTAACTTTTTCTTTCTTAATTTAAGAAAGTGAAAGCCACTTAAATTAAGTGACTTTTCTCACTTAAATCAAGTGATCTTTTCTTTCTTAATTTAAGAAAGTAAAACTCACTTAAATCAAGTGAGTTTTCTCACTTAAATCAAGTGATCTTTTCTCACTTGAATTAAGTAACTTTTTCTTTCTTAATTTAAGAAAGTAAAAGCCACTTAAATTGAGTGACTTTTCTCACTTAAATCAAGTGATCTTTTCTTTCTTAATTTAAGAAAGTAAAACTCACTTAAATCAAGTGACTTTTCTCACTTAAATCAAGTGATCTTTTTTTCTTAATTTAAGAAAGTAAAAATCACTTAAATCAAGTGAGTTTTCACACTTAAATCATGTGACTTTTCTTTCTTAATTTAAGTGACCTGCACATTCTTAAATTAAGTGACTGCACATTCTTAGATTAAGATAACATTTTTCTCTGTGTAGCTCGTTTGACCCCTCCAAAAAATAAATTAATTTGCGAAATAATTATTTCATTTTTTAACATATCAGGTTGCAATGCAATACGCTGCTATCAATGCAGCAGTGACGGAGACGGAAAAGACAAGGATTTGTGTGGTGCATATCAAAAATTTGATGAAACAAAGAATATTCCGATCGATTGCAATGATGAGGATTCCCACATGCCCGGAACATTTTGCGTCAAAGAAGTTCGACAGAGTCCAAAAGGATTTGTCTGTAAGTATTTCCAATTTTCTAAAGAAAAAGAAAAGGTGAAACATTTTCACCGCGAAAAAAAAACCACCTGATTCCAATGAAATCACATTCGAGTATGGTATGATAGAAAATACGTAATATTCATGAATTTGTAATATTGCTTCTCCTCAGGGGATGGAAGATGGCGTCAAGTTATACGCAGATGTGCATCAGTAGCTAGTACTGGTGTAACTGGTGTTTGCAATTGGGGTGTATATGACAACGGTGTATATTGGGAAGAATGCTACTGCTCCGAGGATTCTTGCAATGATGCAACAAAAATTTCAACGAATCTCATCATACCAATTCTCTTATTTATCCTTATACCCACAATCGTCACGTAGTCAATATATATATATATATATATATATATGTATGCGTAAGGGTCATTTTGAGGACCTAAAATATAAAGTTGATAAAACGATGTATTTATCCAATATACGTCGATATACATTGATATAGATTGTTTTTAATGCATTTTTGGCTGAGATATATTGGATTTACTAAATAATGTATATTTTGGGACAAAGCATATAATGGTCATTTTGAGGTTATGTATACATTTTCGTAAACCGTGAAATATAGGGACGTATATACATACGTGCATCACATATATTGGTCATTTCGAGGACCCCTATATAATGGTCATTACGGGGACGTACAGGTAATCAACCGAAGGGTTATTTCCAGGACTCTTATGATAATTTTCGAATGTATGTGAATTTTGGGGACCTGTGGAAACTTATATAACGGCGACTCCTAGGACACTAGGTCAAGGTCGCGAGATGACACAATCAGCAATGATGATGAACTGATTGAAGAAGAATAATGTAATAAGAAGTTCGGAGAACTTATAAAAAAGTTTCTATTTGTACTTCTGCGCTCTACAGGTTCAAGATAGAGACACACAATCACAATTGATAAAAATGCTGAAAATGTTTTTTTTTTTGAATAATGAAATTGAGTGTCATCAGGAAAATAATTGATCGATTGCCTATGGAGAATTTGTGTAGAAGTACACAGATTTCGTTGGCTTTTTTCTATTGGTGTGTAACTGCTGTAAATACAAAATAGTTGGATGTCTTATAATTTCAGTCCAGATAGTGATTAATTACACCAATTGTCACAAAATTATCAATGAGTCTCAGGGATCTTTTCATGCCAGCATTATGTAATGACCTTGAGGTCGTGTCCTCACAATAACCATTATATACAGTGATATAGGTTCTCAAAATCCACATTATATATAAAATTCTGTGTATGTCCCCGAAATGACCATTAAATGAATTTTCTATAGGTACTGAAAATGACCATTATTCATGAATGAATACGTACAGCCTTTCTACTCAATGTTCATTTTGGGGACATATATAACTGTTTTTGCCTATCGTGAATTTTGAGGACCTATAAAAATGACACTAGCTCAAGGTCATCACATAACAGATCAACAATGTTGAACTTTTCTATGGAAAGGGACATGATCACAAAATTAATTGAGACGATTCAAGAAAATCTCAACTATAAAATTGAGTATCAATCAGAAAAACATTGATCAATGGCTTGTGGAACTTTCCACAAATGCCCACAGATTTATTCTGTCTTTACTTGAATGAAATGTATTTTGTGAAAATAGAAAAAGAATCGGATTTCCGATGATTTCAGTTCTGTATAGTGACTAATTAAAAAAATCGTTGTCACATTATCCATCAACCTCAGATATCTTGACATATTAACGTTTTGTCATGACCTTGAGGTGGTGTCCCCACAATAACCAGTATATGCATTGATATATGTCCTCAAAATTCACATTGTATAAAAAATTCCGAATATGTCCCCGAAATGACCATTAGATGAATTTCCTATAGGTACTGGAAATGACCATTATTCATAAATGATCACGTATAGTTTCTCTACTGAATGGTCATTTTGAGGACATATGCAAACTTTTTTGCTTATTGTGACTTTTGAGGACCTGTAAAGAAGGCACTAGGTCAAGGTCATAAATATTATTTTAATATGATGTCATAATATGACGTTTTGAAGATTCCTGACTATTTTGAGAAAATTGACAAACTAGATTTAATTTGAAGAGTGATGAAAAGTAAGGAAGGAAATAACAAAAACACGATGGAGATGGCACGAATTTATCGGCTTTTTTGATTTTCCGTATTCATCGAGTTCTCAATGTATTTCACTAATTAATTCTAACATTGGTGCTCCCCTTTCAGTTTTTCTGAAATAATGAACATTTTCAAAAGATTATATGGCAGTCCTCAAAATTACAGTCCTCGGAATATACATTAGACCTAATAAAATTTCGAGGACTTGGCCCCCATATATCATTGGGTCCTCGGAATATACCTTCAACATAAACAGTAAATCTGAGGACGGTCCTCAAAATGTACTTTATATTAAAAAAAAATTTGGGGACGGACCTCGAAATACACAAAGGTCCTCGGAATACACGTTATTCCATAAAAAAGGTCCTCAGAATAACCATTACACATACATATATATATATATATATATATATATATATATATATATATAAGTTATATATAATATCTATATATACACAAATGTGTATGTGTATATATATATATATATATATATATATATAATATAATATATAAGTTTCATAAAACGGAGAGAAATTTTCCGCTAAAAAAGTGTTAAATGTTGAGAATTTTAGGAATTTTGGCACATAACTAGGAGTTTTAGGCGGAAAATAGGGAAGGGTGAGGCAAAATGAACCTCAGAGCATCATGATTTGAGAATTTTTGTTTAAAGTGCAACACTTAGTGAAAAAATCATGAAAAAATTGAGAAGATGCTCCAAAATGTGAACACTTTTAGTCCTTTTCTTCGAATTTTTTGCACAGTGACGTTAACTCTCTACAAAAGATCCAAAATCATTTCGATTGACAGGCCCATTCTGCCCCCCCCCCATATCCCCTATGGAAAACTAACAAATATAATTCACGAGTGTAGTGGAATAACAGGTTAAGTCAATTTTTGTCGAAAATGAGATTTTATCGGAATTTGCCTTAAAATGTATGGACACATGTCTCACAAAAAGGATTTGGCTGAGTATGACCATTTAAGGCCTCATTTTTGAACATGCATAACAGGTTAAGTTCACTTTTGGCAATTTTTCAAAAACAATTCAAGTTATCTCGACTTAACCTGGAAAAATAATTCACGAGTGTAGTGGAATAACAGGTTAAGTATATATGGTAAACCTATATGACTTAACCTGTTATTTCACTACACTCCTGAATTATAAATATAAAAGTTAAGTCAACATAACTTAAATTTCTTATAATTTCTGGGGGAGTTAAGTAGACATAACTCGAATCTCTTATAATTTTTAAGGGAGTTAAGTCGACATAACTTAAATTTCTTTCCATAAATTTCAAGTTAAGTCAAAATTATAGAAAAAAAAGACTGCCGATAACAATAGCTTTTGAATATCTTAATTGACTGCGGATTAATGACTTTCATCATAAATGTAGCGCAAAATGGTGCTCGCATCATCATTTTACGGTTTTTCGGCTCTCCTGAAAAATTCACTTTTTCCGACTTAACCTGTTATTCCACTACACTCGTGAATTGATTTATGTATTTTCTGACAAACTCCTAAAATTATCGAAATTTCTAAAATTTATCAACTTTATTTTCACTACCGAAAGAATTTTCATCGGTATAAAACAAAGCAAAGATACAGAAACAAAAAGATATTTTAATAAAAGTAAGAAATAAATTATTAAAAAAAATCGTGTCGCTTATTGTTCAAAGAACAATAGAGAAATGAAGAGGAGAGATTAAACTCGTGAAACATCTGAAGAGATACAGTTGCAATAGAAAGAGAATGATTTAAGAGCCTCAGAGTGAATTGTGCCACGATCAAATAGTTAAATGCATGGACACGAGCTTTTAGAATGAGAGTACAATGATGTCTGCTCTTGGCCCTCAATGGCAGATATTTCATTCCAAGGTTCGCAATCTTCCTCTTCTATATTTTCTTTGTCATAAAATTGTTTTCTTCTCTTTTATAATCGAATGTACATAATTATCATTCTTATTTCATATTTTTTTCTTAATTTTGAAGTTTTTAGGTATTTCGACTGAAAAAGAGAGTCCGTCCAGTTTTGTTCAACTAAAGAACTTTTATAAAAAAAATTTATTATTATACACAATTCTACTTGTAATTATATTTCAAGGAATGCTAGAAATTTGAAATATTTCTAACTTCCGTAGAATCTCACTTCCGAGCCATTAATTATAGGTATTAAGCACGTAATTAAGTACAAATTTAATATTGTATACTAAATTCAACTGCCTCAATGTATGCACCAATTGATTAATTGCATTCAGAAATAATTGAATGATTAAATTTATATTATGTAAAATTTATGTCTTCATGTTTTTTCTAACAAATAAACGATTATTTCTAGAAAACTTTGTTTCTTTCTAATTTTAGTTCCTTAGTTCTTTGAAAATATCTGAAAACCTGGAGGTGAAGAACCAAAACTTTGATTTTTTTTTTTGTATAGCAAACTTTTTTCAGATTAAAAAAAAATTGAACGTAAATTTACACGTTTTCATTGGTGGATCTTGGAATCTAGTATTAAATGATTCATTCAACTAAAATTTCACTTGGTGAAGGATTTAAACTATTGCAAAACCTATTTTGAGCCTATCTTAGTGTTTAAAAATTGAATGCGATCACTCAGTACGAAAAAAATCTCGATTACCCAGAAAAATTTTTTTTGGTAAGGGGAATACTGTAATTTAGAGAAATACGTACCACATGGGGAAAGTTAATGGGAAAATCCAATTTCCGAAATATAGGACACGAAACATACAATATATATGGGTATAAATATGTCACATTATAATGGAAATATGAATGAAATTGGTGCTGCAGCGATTCATTGCACTCTAAAAATCGCAGACAGAATATTATTACACAAAATACATAGGGGAGAGTGGGGCAAAATAGACTCACATAGTGAAATGATTAAGGAATTTTTTTCGGAATGAAGGACTCGACGAAAAAATCTGAAAAAATTTGAAAAAATCCTCCAGCATATCTACTTTGTTTGGAAATTTTTTCAGATCTTTTAAGGCAACCGCTGCTTTTCAAAAAAATCTCGAGTCATCTCATCTTCTAGGTCCATTTTGCCCCACTCTCCCCTATCATAAAAAGAAAAATATTATATGAAAAAATATTTTGAAAATCATCAAAGAAAAAATATCATTTTAATGATCATTTTGTTACTAAATAAAAAAAAAAAAAAAAACAATTTTTAATATCCAGTTTAATTTCCATTGAATTGAATTAACTTCTAATAATTCATTATTTGATGATATTCAGTAGCCAGAAATGAGTTTAGTATGACTGTTTTTGGACCATAATTTTGTCTCATTACACTTTATTTTTCGTGCTTATATTTTGACCTGTAATATTTTGTTCATAATATTCAAACAGTACACAGAGGAAAATGTTTTCTTAATTTAAGAATGTGCAGTCACTTAATTTAAGTGCCCTGCTATTCTTAAATGAAGTGACTTTTCTCACTTAAATCAAGTGACTTTTTCTTTTTTAATTTAAGAAAGTAAAACTCACTTAAATCAAGTGAGTTTTCTTTCTTAATTTAAGTGACCTGCACGTTCTTAAATGAAGTGATTGCACATTCTTAAATTAAGAAAACATTTTTCTCTGTGTAATCATTGGTTGTGACACTAGAATTGTGAAGTCACCACCAGTCAATTTCAATCCGTAATCATCGTCCTCAAAATCGCGTGAAGAACTCCTCGCAAAAAATTATTTCTCTAAACCAAAGTATTCTGAAATTGTTCATTTTGGACGACGATGACTCCATAAATTATTGGATACCAGATTCTGACTATAAAATAATAAATCAATGTACCTACTGATCTTCCTGGGTCATCGCCAAACGTAGATCATGTTAATACCGGAAATTTAGCGGTCGCAAGTTAATTACGTCACATGAGAGACTATTAATAGTCGGTAGAAGAGCGAGAGAGAGAGAGAGAGAATTGTGACTATCTAGGGCCTAGATTCTAGGCTATTCTCGTAACACAACACAATGCCTATGTTATTCAGGCCCTATCATATATTAACTTCACCAGGTTGGCTTGTTTGGCCGAAAGGTAGAAGGCATCTGTTTTCTACAAAACATGGTTAACTTGAGACGTTGTGTAATTAAGACCTCTACTAGGGTAATTCTATGGTAGTACGTCTATTTTCAACGGTTTACCATTTTGATTTAGTGGCTTTAACAACAACTATCCAAGCCACAGTGCACACACATAATATGCAGAATTTCAGGGGCAGAGAGAGAGAAAGAGGGAAGAATGCATGTGCACACTCCAATTTCTAAGCGGTTTGCTTAATTACCTAATGCTTGTATTGTTGGCTGAGAAATGAAGTTTCCTATGAATACCAGGTGATTTATGTCCTTCAAAATAATTGGGTTGTGATTTTTCTACTTTTCCTAATTGGAGGAATTCATCAGAGGCACTATATCATTGTTTTAGAGTGAAAGAGAAGTAAGAGGATAAGTCTCATGTAGCAACAGAAATTACCGTCATTTTTTGGATGTGTAAGGTCAGTCGTAAAATCACAGTTTCTTGACCATTTCTGAACTGACCTGTAATTCCTGTTGGAAACTGACGGTAATTTCTCTTTATCGTCAGTAATTATGTTTCATGATGGAAAATCATCTATATAGATGGAAACTGACGGTAATTTTTTATTTCAGTCACTTTTTTGGTCATTTTTGTCTAACTTTTTCTTTTCTTGAGACGCATGAAGCTTCAAAAGGAAAGAAAAATTTCGCGCATTGCATTTCAAGGAAATTTGTATTATGCAATACAATCGAGTGAACGCCAATATTTCGTGTGAATTTTGCTCTCCAAAATGAGGTGACAGAGAAGAAAATTAAATTCAGCTATATAGATGTAAACTGACTGTAATTTGAATAATGCGTCATTTTCCTGACGCAAGATTTGGTCAGTTTATTCGTGACGAAAGCCGTCAGTAATTCAGCTTGGGTCAGTTACTTGTAAGTTACCGGTAAAATGACGGTAAACTTACCGATCAGTTTTTAGTTTCACATCACTAATGGTGATATTGAGAAAGAGGGGGGAGGGGTTATGCATGAGTTAGAACTCTACCTCATGACGAATTTTTATCAAAAATCCAGAAGAGTTGAATCTTCATGCACACAAAAAGTCAGTGCGATCATCTATGATGAAGAATTATTACGAGATATCAAGTAAGCGAATTTCTATCTTTAATATATACGTGAAATTTTTTATGCATTAACAGTAGTATAAGAGAAAATGATATATTTTTCCGGTAATCTCCACAAGAATATCATGAGAATTATAGTTCATGCAATAATATCTCGTAAATGTCATCCTGAGATACTTTTATACTAAGTTTTTTTTTATTAAGATTATATTGATTGAGAATATTTAGTTGGGAAATATTTTTTTATAGAGACGTTATTCACTGAGATTTTGTTCATGATTTTTTTTTTTGCTGAGACGAAATTATCATGATTTTTTTGTCGTTAGAAAGGACCATATTTATTCCATGTAATAATGAAAATATTCGACTACATTTATTTTTTCTCTTAAATTTAATAAAAATATCTCCTCACATATTTACTTTACATTTTAATCATGAATAAAATCATCAAAATTCCTTCTTCACATCGAAATTATTGTAAAGCTGCTTTTAATGATTTTCCCAGAAATCTCCTGGTAAAATCTTCAATTAAGCCTCTAGAACACAAATAATACAATCACTGTTTAAAAAAAAATGGAAATTTTATAGATAATTTGATGAGAATTTTCATAAATGTGATATTAAATTTGTTTTAATGGGAAGATGATTATGAAATCTCTGAGTTTTACAGGAAATTCAAAAGAATTTATGAGTCTTAAGTAGAATTAAGACGTAAATTCTACAGATTACTTGAATTTTCAACTGAACATGAATATTCACAATCAAAATGACTTGAATTTTCAATTTTTTCTGACTTTTGCCTATTTTCACTAAATTTTCAAAAAACAATTAATCCGAAATTTACAAATTTCATTGACATCCAGCCGCGGAATTATTCGTAAATCGATAATGTATCCATTTGTGAATGACGTAATTATGTGAAATTTCAGTAGAAATGTGACTCATTTTGAAATTTCCCGCATGGAAAAGATATATATTGTTAAAAATATAATTTTGAGTAACTCATGAATTATATAATATTGTAAATTCAATATAAGAATCCATAGGCATATTTTTGCCGGAATATTATACAATTCGATAATGAGAAAGATATAATGGTTCATTATAATTCTCTTCTATTGGACCATATAATTATAGCAACTATAAATTTGGAATATGTTCCAGCATATATTATACTATTTATAATATTAATATTTAATCAGAATATAATGAAATATATGATATTGGCATATAATGAAATTAATACTGAAAAGATATAATGAAAAATATCAGTTAAAAATCGTTTGTAAGAATCATTAAATTTCAAGCAAGAATGTAATTTTAAAATTTTGAGACAAAAAAAATATTTAATTTATTCTATAGAGGAGGCTTTCTGAGTAACGTACTCTCCACAATATCTAAATGGATAATGAGAATATTTGAAATTATTGAAGATGTACGTCACAGGGAATTCGCATTAGGGTAACGATACAAACTATCTAGTTATTATAAAGTGCAGCTATATAAAATGGAATATAATATATTTTATTTTCAATAAAATATATGATCAAATATAAAATGAAAATTATAATGATTCCCATACAAAACAGGAGAATAGTCTAAAGTATATTGTCATTATTATATGATAAATTGAAAATGAAAAAATATATTTCCCAATATCAAATGTCTCAGATATAGAAAATTACATGTTAAAATATCAAAATCTATATATTCGGAATAGTATAATTATGCATATATTTACAAAATATATTGAACACCACACATATTTTTGCCGAATTATATCACCCATTATCAATCCGATATTATTAAATATATTCATAGCAATGTATTTCTCTTCCATGCGGGTTCCGGGATTTTGTACGGAAAATTTAGACAAAAATTTTTAACAGTGAATCATCTAATTACATCAACCATCGCAATTTCCCTAGTCTTATTAACCAAAAAAGAATCTCATGGATGAAATTAGGACAGATTTTTTTATTATGCCGCCAATAATACATAATGAGAATACCCGCAGTGCGGAGATCAGTGTGATTATAGAATGTGTGTGTGCCTGCCAAATTTTCCAGCATTAAACGTCGAAATTCATCCCTGTGGCAAGCGACGAAACCGCCCAAGGGGCTTTTGCCAGTCGTTCGACCGTTAACAGGGGAAAGCGGATGGCTTTGCCCCTAGTATTCAGGCACAAAAAAAAAGGCGGGGAATAAAAAGACCAGAGGATAAAAAAAACGAAGGAGAGAAGGATGTAAAGGTCGCTGGGAGGGCTTTTCCCAGTGAGATTTTAACCAAAAAGTGAGAAGGAAAAGGGATGAGCTATCGGTGGGCTCTTGGCTCTAGTCCGCCGCACTTAATTTTCCGGATAAGACTATGTACCCCTTTAACCCGAACTCTCTCTCTCTCTCTCCGCCTTCTCTTCTACCATCGTCCTGAGTTTCACATCGTTATTACATTGGGCAATGGTTAATTAGCCCTTTGCCAAAACACAGCCCATCTCAGGATGGAGAGAAACCATTTTCCTCTACCCTTCTCTTCTACCATTTAAAACCCAAAACTCGTATACACAGCGAACAACGCCTTTATTATTTATCACTGTCTGAGTGATAAAATTTAACGCTAATTTATCACAATTCTAATTATTTTCATTCTACACTATCACAGTATATAACTAAGGGATAATTCACTGAATTGTATACGTAATTGTGCAGTTATCGTTTAAAGTGATAGGGGAATCGGTTTTTTTTTTTAATGAGAAGTGAAGAGAAATATTTGATAAATTTTAAAAATTGGGAAATCCAAATTTATTTTTGAAATTTGGGCAATAATACTCATTTTTTGAGGAAAAAAAATTTAATAATCAAAAATTCGTTGAATAATAAATAGATTTTCTATATTTTTGAACAATTATTTCTTTCAACTCCAAAAATAACTTGAAAAAATTTTTTTAGATAATAGATTTGTTTTATTTCTTCATTTTTTAAAGGTATTAAAAAAATAAAGAATTCACCAACTTTTTTGGATTGTTCATTTTGCCCGAGCTTGACGGATCGGCGTCAAAATCACTGACTACATCAAGAATATCATGATTTGTGAAGAAAACAAAAAAAAAATTTGACCTAATTTTTGAGGTGGTCCGTTGTGCCCCACCTGGTCCGTCGTGCCCACCCTCCCCTAGAATGTATTCGGAGATGAAACCTTAAAGGAAACAATTTTCATTCAACATTAAATGGGTCTGGGTCTGAGATGGTTAATTCTCAATTCTTACAATAATTATAAAAAAAATAGCAAATTTAATTTCTAGAAATAGATTCCTCTTATAGCTGGACAACTAATTAGTACGAAATGAAGAAAAAGAAATCTGGAGATGACTATACCAAAATTTTTCCCTCTTTATCGACTGCTCCACATCACAGTGCCGACTCTATTTTTGAATAAAAACATTGACTCTGATTACTCTGATCATTCCATTGGTAATAGAGTATTGTAGAACTATTATGATATCCTAGAAATAAGTTGAACTTCAATCATCCGATTATTCGAAAATTCGAAAATCTTTGTATTCATTTTTTTTCTCAAAAAATATTTACTATTATTTTCTTTGCTCTTCTAATTTTGTTTCTTCCTCTCGGAAAAATAGAGTAACAAGCATTTTTAGAATGGTGTGATAATAAGAAGATTAAAATCTTCACTAATTAATTCTTAAATCTCTTAATTAAGGTAATTTATTCATCCTGTCACCATACATTGAACTCATTCTTATTCAACACTGTTTTCCTTTTCCAACAATCGTAATTCCAAAGAAAATGATAAAATCCTGAAAAAAAAATTGTTGATAATTCTTATTTCACCAATTTGCACGCAATTTTTAAACATTTATTTTCTTTTTTCGCTAAGTCTTATTTATTTTCATCTGTCTCTTTGGATTGTTAAATAAATAGGACGAATATTTCGCGGTCTCCAGACTTAAAAAATACATTAATTTTCATGAAACATTTTTTTTATGAGTATCTATCCTTTACACACGAAGATTAATATACCCCTGAATCCCTTCAAATACATTCACAGTTGAAAAGCTTACATTGAGAATGGCATTTGTGGTAACAGAATCCAACAAAGTGCATTTCTCTGTCTGAGCAAATCATCCAGAAAAAACAACGGTATTTCCACTACACGGAGAGAAAAGAAATAGTAATGATTGCTGTGTTATAGCAATGGTTACTATGTCACATAGTACTGAGTGCTATGTCACCATAGTACACACTATATAGCAATGAGTCTTATGGACATAGTAATGATTGCTGTGTTCGACATGGTAATCATTGCTATTTTGCACATAGTTATCATTGCTATATTAGACATAGCAATCATTGCCATGGGGGCCATAGCAATGATTGCTATGTTGAACATAGCAATGATTACCATGTTAACATAGTAATCACTGCTATGTGGCCCGACGTGAAAAAACCATTACTATGTTGAACATAGTAATGGTTACACAGAGAAAGATGTTTTCTTAATTTAAGAATGTGTAGTCACTTAATTTAAGAATGTGCAGGTCACTTAAATCAAGAAAGAACGAGGGGTGCGTTGTTGCTCGCTCGCTACGCTCGCTCGCAAGTTGGGCTGCGTTGTTGCTCGCTCGCTACGCTCGCTCGCGAGTTGGGGTGCGTTGTTGCTCGCTCGCTACGCTCGCTCGCGAGTTGGGGTGCGTTATTGCTCGCTCGCTACGCTCGCTCGCGAGTTGGGGTACGTTCTGGCTTGCTCGCTACGCTCGTTCGTGAATGGAGGAGTGTTGTGTTGGTTTTAGAATGTGTTTGACCTTTCAGAGGTCACAAAAAAAACTTCCCGATTCATTCATTGTCTGGCTACAGATTTTCTTTATAATGTGAAAGGGCTGTTCGTTTTACCATAAGGCCCACCCCTCCCCTCCCGGTTTCATTTTACCGCAGGGTGGTCCCTTTTGCCCCATCATCCTCTACTAGTGACGTATTTTTGATTGAAATTTGGGAATTTTTCACAAATTTCGTATTTTTTTCATCACTTTTCCGTAAAAAACTCAGAAACTAATGAGCTGACATGGCTCATAATCTAATCAGGGCTAAGTTACATAAAGATGATTCCATTCCATTAAAAAAAATTTTGATCGGATAAGTAATGGCAGTGAAATCGTTTTTCAAAATTTCCTCACATACGCACATACATACATACATACATACACACACACACACACACACACACACACGGACGGTTCCGTAAAAACTCTCAGAAAGTCATGTCAGCATCTTGAAACGCCGAGATCTGATGCGAAATCGAAAATTGATTTTCGGGGCAAATACAATAACTTCCTTATCGGGAAGTTAAAAAGTCACTTAATTTAAGTGAGAAAAGTCACTTAATTTAAGTGACTTTTACTTTGTTAAATTAAGAAAGAAATAGTTACTTGATTTAAGTGAGAAAAGTCACTTAATTTAAGTGATTTTTACTTTCTTAAATTAAGAAAGAAATAGTTACTTGATTTAGGTGAGAAAAGTCACTTATTAAGTGAGTTTTACTTTCTTAAATTAAGGAAGGAAAAGTTACTTGATTTGAGTGAGAAAAGTCACTTAATTTAAGAATGTGCAGGTCACTTAAATTAAGAAAGAAAAGTCACTTGATTTAAGTGAGAAAACTCACTTGATTTAAGTGAGTTTTACTTTCTTAAATTAAGAAAGAAAAAGTCACTTGATTTGAGTGAGAAAAGTCACTTAATTTAAGTTACTTTTACTTTCTTAAATTAAGAAAGAAATAGTTACTTGATTTAGGTGAGAAAAGTCACTTAATTTAAGTGACTTTTACTTTGTTAAATTAAGAAAGAAATAGTTACTTGATTTAAGTGAGAAAAGTCACTTAATTTAAGTGACTTTTACTTTGTTAAATTAAGAAAGAAATAGTTACTTGATTTAAGTGAGAAAAGTCACTTAATTTAAGTGATTTTTACTTTCTTAAATTAAGAAAGAAATAGTTATTTGATTTAGGTGAGAAAAGTCACTTAATTTAAGTAACTTTTACTTTGTTAAATTAAGAAAGAAATAGTTACTTGATTTAAGTGAGAAAAGTCACTTAATTTAAGTGATTTTTACTTTCTTAAATTAAGAAAGAAATAGTTACTTGATTTAGGTGAGAAAAGTCACTTATTAAGTGAGTTTTACTTTCTTACATTAAGGAAGGAAAAGTTACTTGATTTAAGTGAGAAAAGTCACTTAATTTAAGAATGTGCAGGTCACTTAAATTAAGAAAGAAAAGTCACTTGATTTAAGTGAGAAAACTCACTTGATTTAAGTGAGTTTTACTTTCTTAAATTAAGAAAGAAAAAGTCACTTGATTTGAGTGAGAAAAGTCACTTAATTTAAGTTACTTTTACTTTCTTAAATTAAGAAAGAAATAGTTACTTGATTTAGGTGAGAAAAGTCACTTAATTTAAGTGACTTTTACTTTGTTAAATTAAGAAAGAAAAAGTCACTTGATTTGAGTGAGAAAAGTCACGTAATTTAAGAATGGCAGGTCACTTAAACTAAGTGACTGCACATTCTTAAATTAAGAAAAGATTTTTCTCTCTGTACTATTCTATTTCTCTCCGTGTACGAGATCTCGTAAAACTAAATATTAAAATACGATATATAACAACTTTCTGGAGATCTTGAAATTCTCCACAACCCCTCCCCGATTTATTCATTATTTAATCATCAAAAAAAATTCTCGAATCCTCTCTTTTTTTATAATTCCACAACTGATTTGTGGGATTGAAGTTTTTTTTTCGGCAAAAAAATCTCATGTCTGGATGAACATCATTATTTAACCAGCAGGAATTAATCTTTCCCCTTCGTAGCACGAAGAGGAAAGCAGAGTAGATGATGCATACCGATCATCATTTTAAACATATTTTAATAATGGAAAAGAATGTGTATTCTTTTCATTTTTATGAGGGTAAAAGATCCCGGTTAAAAGCAAAGAGTGTTATACGCTCTACAGCCAATGGAGGTCTTGAGGGTCGATTGAGGGTGAAAGGATCGTTGAAAGGAAAAAAAATCATAAGGCAAAAAAAAAGGAAGATAAAAGAAACGATGAAAGTGAAGGGAAGACAGTGCGTTTTAAGACTTTGAAAATAAGAAGCACTTTCACGTTCTTTGTTTTCAAGGACCCTCAGTGAATGTCCCATCCCTCCTTTCAACTCAGTATTTACCCTGGAGATCTTCGGAGAGACGAGTTGAAGTCGTGAGAATCGATACCTCAAGATTTTACTGCAAGAGGGAATATCGTGACCATGATTCCACAATCTTTTTTCGATAGAAAATCAGATTTCATCAGTTTACCAATGCGTTTCATGGATTATCTGGAATATAAATTTTTCTATTAATTTCTCAAATTTCATTTTAATCGTTTTATTTAACAATTTTATTCGAATTTTTTCATCAATATTTCATTTAAAAAGAAATCCGTTTATCTCGAACAATTAACGACTTAACTAGTAATCTGCAAATTTCGAGATTTCGAGACTTTTCAAAATTTTTGGTAAATTCACTATTTTTCCAAATTTCCCTCGAAAATTCTCTGAAATTAAAGTCCGGCAACCTTTCTTTACCACTTGAAACATGGTTTGAAGAAATTAATCGTTGAAATTCGTGAAAAGTGCATTATTCCAAATTTATAAAGCACATTTATAAAATCAATTTTTTTGAATTTGCGCAGTTACGGCGAGGGTCGTAGATGAATTCACGAGTGTAGTGGAATAACAGGTTAAGTCAATTTTTGTCGAAAATGAGATTTTATCGGAATTTTCCTTAAAATGTATGAACACATGTCTCACAAAAAGGATTTGGCTGAGTATGACCATTTGAGGCCTCATTTTTGAACATGCATAACAGGTTAAGTTCACTTTTGGCAATTTTTCAAAAACAATTCAAGTTATCTCGACTTAACCTGGAAAAATAATTCACGAGTGTAGTAGAATAACAGGTTAAGTATATATGGTAAACCTATATGACTTAACCTGTTATTTCACTACACTCCTGAATTATACATATAAAAGTTAAGTCAACATAACTTAAATTTCTTGTAATTTCTGGGGGAGTTAAGTAGACATAACTCGAATCTCTTATAATTTTTAAGGGAGTTAAGTCGACATAACTTAAATTTCTTTCCATAAATTTCAAGTTAAGTCAAAATTATAGAAAAAAAAGACTGCCGATAACAATAGCTTTTGAATATCTTAATTGCCTGCAGATTAATGACTTTCATCATAAATGTAGCGCAAAATGGTGCTCGCATCATCATTTTACGGTTTTTCGGCTCTCCTGAAAAATTCACTTTTTCCGACTTAACCTGTTATTCCACTACACTCGTGAATTCGAAATCAGTTGAAAACCAGAGATATTTCTTCTCTGTATGAGAAAACCATGTAAAAACTAGGCCATAGAGAAAGAAGAATCTAAAAAGCTGTTCAATTTACTGTATTTTACTTGTTTGAATGAACAAAATTCAGTAAATTGAACAAATTTTTGCATTATTTAGAAAAAAAACCCGTGAAGCACTATTAACACGAATATTCCATATTTTCTACGTAAATTTTTTGCTCAATGTACAAATTTATCGAATGATATCCTAAAAACTAAACCCTTCTCTCTGCATTAACAGCTGAAGTCGCTGGTGATATCTCAATAAAAAAAAATATGCGAATTCGATATCAATAGACCATTGTTCCTACATTCCAATGACTTTTTTTTTCTCCTCCATTCATTTTTATACAGAATATGATTTATAAGGGGATGTATTGAAAGGTCACAGATAGCCCGGAATATTGGAAAATATCAAGCAGTAAATCAAAGACAGTTTGATGGACAATGAAATTGTGAATAAAAAGCATTGAAAGATGCCCAATAGGAAATTCATCTATTCATTCTGTCCAATCGAATGGGAATGATGCTGTCTTGATAATAAATTATTGGAAAATTTATTCCTATAGGAAACATTAATATTCTACTGTTTTTTTTTTCGCTTTCTTTCTTTTTCTGATAATAAGAGGCATGCAGCGAGATAAATTTTCTTTCCAGAGACAATAAAAGTAATGGATTCTATGAAATTGTATCAATCTCGCTCGGAAGCGAGCAGACTTTTCCATAAAAAATACTGTAGCACAATTTATTTTGCCCCAATACTTTTTAGAATATTTGAACACCTGTCGCACTTCTCATATGTACTTTCATTAGAATAATACTCGGAAAAAGCTCTTTATGCTAAGTTTTATGAATAAGTAGCTTAAGGGGTAACGGAAGGCCTCGTATTTATTGCAATTCCAAACCAATTGTTTGACGATATTTATTAATATTTTTGTTATAAAAACGTATCAACGACTGACGAAGGAAATTTGAAAGTCAATGCTTCTATTCTTTCGTGAAAAAAATCAGGATTATTGTTTAATGATGAATTTGAAAATTTAAAACTTACTGGGTCTTCCGTCACCCCTCAAGATAGTGACCCAGAGAACATGAATACAGTTAACGCCTTATTTTTTTTGATGTCGTACCAAAGATCATAAGAGAAGCGGGGGCAAAATGGACCCCAAATTTGGAATAATTTACGATTTTTTTCGGAGTGACGGGGTTTGCGGAAAAATCTGGAAAAAATTGAGAAGATGCTCTAGCATGTCTACTTTAGAGGTGAATTTTTTCAAAATTTTTGGAGATGCTTTGACTCCATGAAAAAATCATGAATCATATCCACAAGGGGGATCCTTTCGACCCGGTTGCTCTTATTAATTTCCCGATAAGGAAATTATTGTATTTGCCCCGAAAATCGATTTTCGATTTTTCATCAGATTTCGATGTTTCAAGATGCTGACATGAATTTCTGAGATTTTTACGGAAGTGTCTGTGTGTGTGTATGTATGTATGTATGTATGTGCGTATGTGAGGAAATTTTGAAAAACGATTGCACTGCCATTACTTATCCGATCAAAATTTTTTTTAATGGAATGGAATCATCTTTATGTAACTTAGCCCTGATTAGATTATGAGCCATGTCAGCTCATTAGTTTCTGAGTTTTTTACGGAAAAGTGATGAAAAAAATACGAAATTTGTGAAAAATTCCAAAATTTCAATCAAAAATACGTCACTAGTAGAGGATGATGGGGCAAAAGGGACCACCCTGCGGTAAAATGAAACCGGGAGGGGAGGGGTGGGCCTTATGGTAAAACGAACAGCCCTTTCACATTAGAAAGAAAATCTGTAGCCAGACAATGAATGAATCGGGAAGTTTTTTTTGGGACCTCTGAAAGGTCAAACACATTCTAAAACCAACACGACAACACTCCTCCATTCACGAACGAGCGTAGCGAGCAAGCCAGAACGTACCCCAACTCGCGAGCGAGCGTAGCGAGCGAGCAACAACGCACCTCAATTCGCGAGCGAGCGCAGTGAGCGAGCAATAACGCACCCCTCCTTTTTTTCATAACGAGAACGACCGCGCGCTGACGCGCGCGTTTTCTTGATCAGTTAGTGTGTCGATCCTTCTAATTCACGTTAATTTTTTGGAGAGAATTTTCAACGATCACGATGATTTCTATTGGCTGTTTGTGTTTTTTTCCATATAAGAGGACGATTGAATAACGTTCCCGTATCATCTACATTACCTTTCTGTTCTTCAACGTTGGCTAATGTTTTCTTTCCCCTTACATCATTTTTCTGTTCGTTAAGGATGATTGGGGGGTACGATCGAAAAAAAAGTTAATTTTTCGCCTGAAATCGTAGATAACAATGTAAATAAGATAAATGTCTCAAAACCGATGCAGTAAGTATTTGGAACATGTAATGAGGAACAAAATACGCCCTGGAAATGAAAAATTAATTTCGAATTGATTTTTTTTACCATTTTTTACATTTCTTTAAATTTGTGAAGATTCAAAGAAATGTAAAAAATGGTACGAATTTTTCAGTTTTCAATGAATTTTGTGTTTCTAGGGCTTATTTCATTCCTCATTACATTTTTCACAGACTCACTGAATCACATTTGATATTTTCATCTTTTATAAGCTTGTATTAATGACTTTATACAGAAAACTAACTTTTTTCCGATTGTACCTCTAAACAACTTTAACAATTAATAATTTTTCTGTTCTTTGATATTGGATACTGCCTCCTTATCTCCTGCATTATTTTCCTGTTCTTCAATATTCGACAACATCCCGTTATCCCCCACATGACCTTTCTGGTGTCCAACATTAATGATGTTCCCTTTTTCCTCATATTATCCCTCTGTTCTCTAGCCGTGGAGAATGTACCTCTTCCCCCCACATTATATATTTGCTCTTTTACATTGAATGATTGCCCTTTTTCCCTCACATTGTCTTTCTGTTTTTCAAAATGAGATAATGTGTGCCCTCCTTCCAACTTTGGATGATGTTCCCATTTTCCCACATTACTTGTCTGTTTTTTAACACTCGAAAATGTTCCCTTTTCTCCCACATCACTTTCCTGTTCTTCAATATTCAATAACGTTCGCTTATCCCCCGCAATGTCTCTCTGTTCCTCAACAGATAATGGATAATGTTATCTCTCACCTCCCAATTTATCTTTCTGTTCCCAACATTGAATTATGTTCCTTTTCCCGCAAAATATATCTCAGTTTTTCAACATTAAATGATGTTTCCGTTTCTCTCACATTATCTTTCTGCCCTTTAAAGATGACTGGAAAGTACAATCGAAAAAAAAATCAATTTTTCGTCTGAAATCCTAAATTACAACTTATAAATGATAAATTTTTCAAAACTGAAACAGTAAGTATTTGGAAAATGTAATAAAGAACAAAATAAGCCCAAGAAACGAAAAATCAATTTCGAATTGAAACTTTTTTACCACTTTCAACATTTCTTTAAATTTGTCAAGATTTAAAGGAATATAAAAAAATGGTACGAATTTGTCAGTTATCAATTAATTTTGTGTTTCTAGGGCTTATTTTATTCTTCAGTACCTTCTTCACAAATTCACTGATTCACATTCAAGAATTTCATCTCGTATAAGTTGGTATTAACGACTTTATGCAAAGAATTAACTTTTTTCCAATTGTACCCTCAACCATCTTCGAAACTGATTAATAATCCCCTCTTCCTTCACATTATTTTTCTGTTATTTGATATTGGATAATGTTCCCTTATCTCCCAATTTACCTTCTCGTTTCCAACATTGAATAATGTTCCTATTTCCCTCACATTATCTCTGTTTTTTAACCATAGGTAATGTTTCCCTTTCCCCCGCATTATCTTTTTGTCTTTCAACATTTGGCAATGTTCCCCTTTGCCCGACATCGTCTTTTTGTATTTAGTATTGGATGATGTTCCCGTATCCCCCACATTATATGTCTGTTCTTTGACATTGAATAAACTCCTCCTTTTCTCCACATTATCTTTCTGCTCTCTCACTTTAGAAAATGTTCCCTGTTCTTCTACATTCTCTTCCTGTTCTCTAACTTCGGATAATGTTGCCTTTTTCCCTTCATTATTTTCCTGTTCTTCAATATTAGATAATGCCCCTGTATTCCCCACATTATCTCTCTGTTTTTTTAGCACTGGATAATGTTCTTTTTTGCCCACATTATCTCTCGGTTCTTTAACATTGAGTAATATCCCCGTATCTCCCAACATTATCACTCACTTCTTCAACGTTGGATAATGTTCTCTTCTCGCCCAAATTATTATTCATGATGATGGAGAAATTTTCATAATTGTGATGATTTTCATTGGCTGATTGGCTGAATGAAACAGCCAATAGGAATGAGGATGAACGTACACTGAATAGAAATAGTGTTGAAAACAATCAAATATTGAGTCCACTGGTCCTGAGTAAATATTTTTTTTAAATAATTATAAAAAGAAAGGGTTGAATTTACTGAATTTTGTCCAGTCTAAATAGATTAATTGTTTAAATAGACGAAATTCAGTAAACTCAACTATTTTTAATTATTTCAAAAAAAATATTTATTAACGATCAGTGGACTCAATATTTAATGGTTTTTTTCTCAGTAATGATTTTTTTCCTCAGTGTAGAAGAGCTCGTAAGTAAACTGATGTTCATTTCGTTTTTCATAGAAAGATAGAAGAAAAAGAATGAATGGGGCAGTAAAAAATATCTGAGAAGGAAATTTAAATTAACAAAATAAGGAAATGGTCTGGTTTTCATCAATATTGAAATGTCGATTTTCTTTTATCTGTATTATCTTTATTTAGTATCTATATCTTCCATCAATCTCTGTACAATATATGGTGAATCATCTTGACAGGTATCTACATATCTTTTTCATATATTCATAAAAATCTGTATCTGTAGCTAGTCTCGGTGAAGGTTGTCCTGGGAAAAAATGATGATTAAAATTCCATTTTTTTTCCTCATGGTTTTTAGACCAATCTATTTCATTCCATCCTCATTTTTTTGAGCAATTTCACCTGAATCTTTCATGTAGCTCTAAAAGTCTCTATGAAGAGAATGAGAACAAAATTGCTCTATCTGATTCAACTTCTGAGAGAGCCTTAAAAACTGATGATGGAATAAAATCGATAATATTGATAATGGAATTTAAGAAGTCGATGCCTCTGTTATTCAATTGAAAAATTGATAATTTTGCTAAAAAATAAGTTTGAAAATCTACGGTTGACTGTGTCTCCCATCATTCTTCGGTTGCCACTTGTTAATTGAAATTTTTTCATATCGATTTATAATTCCATTTTTTTTTTAAATCGATTATTCTCTTTTTTCTTTTTTATGAAGTAAATAAGTGAAGGAAATACAGAAATGTGTCGTTGCAATGTTTCAAGAATTCAAAGCTTATCGATGGCATTGAAAAATTCCCTTAATCCTCTCAAATAATATTTCTCAAAAAAAATTGATTAATTTTTTTTCAATTTAATGATGAATTCATTCATTAATAATAGGAAATATTTGAATATTGAGCGACTGAAACATAGCTCACAGGGAGTGATATGAATGAATTTCAGGTTAACAATGCACTGCGGAGATTATCAATGTATAAATTACTCAATTTGATATTTAATATGTAAAATACTTACATGTATTTACCGCGTAGTTTGAAAGTTCCTTTTTTTCGTCACTGGCGAACTCATAGTTATTAAACATAACATGATGAATGAATTAAATGATTATTTTTACACGCGTATTGACTGACATGCGCCGCCATTTGCATTCGCGTAAAAACACTTGAAGTGAATAGACATTCAGCGCGCCAAGCGCGACAATTCCTATTGGCTGATGAAATATGAATTGGCCAATCAGAATGAGAATAAAATGTCCTCACTCTGAAGTTAGCTTAACGTTCCTCTGCTTTTTATATATAGATTTCTGCTGCTGTGGTTCATGAGATATGAGTTATCAAAATCATTGAAAAAATGACGGTGTTGGGAATGAAAACGCTCTCAATCAGAGAAGAATAACGAAATTTTTGAAAAAACCACATAGTTGACCCTTTATTGAAAAAGTATTGATGAAGAGAATAAATTTTCAGTGAATCATAGAAAAAAAAAAATTCAATTCTCCGCATAGTCATTGAGGAATTTTAATTAGAAAGTAGTCATAACTGTTTGCCTCTCTCTCTATCTCATGCATGTGATGGAAGATTGATGTAAAAAAAATTCGAAAAAAGTTATATTCGTAAGCTGAAGATATGAGGTTCAAATAGTTTATTCCCTTTTTCAGGTAAATTGGAGCACATTTTCCCGAATTATCAGCAATTAATTGGGAACTGACCTACAAATCCTCATTTTTTTCCATTTTATCGACCGTACTCTAGGATATTACCTTAATCAACGATGAAGCAGTGAAGTAGGATAAAGCTGAAAAAGATTGCATTTAACTGCATCGACAAATTCCTTCCAACTCAGTAAGTTACAGAATAACGTCAAGATGTTTTCTTTGTAATAAATTTTATGGACTCCAAAAAAAATCTCATAAATTATACATTTTTTTAAATTTCATTGAAGAAAAAAATATTCTTTAGGAATAAAAATAATTTTAAGACAAGACTTCTTTCTTATTTGCGATGATCTATGTAAGCAAAGTAGAGGATTTAATTGAGAGAAATCAATACCTATTTCTTTCAATATTAATTTCAGTAATCATTTTTCATCATTATATTTTGCTAACTGGTGGCGATGAATTAAAAATTAGTCAATTTGTTTGAGTTGAAGGTGGAACTTGAGAGGAGGAAAACAGTAAAAAAAAAAATCCCAACCTATGTATCGTAATGCGCAATGGAGTTGAGAAAATTGTAACAGTGAGCCGAGATCATCTTGAGAATCATCGGCAACCATCTACTATCACAACATGAATGACAAGAACACGTCCCGGGCTACTAAATGCTAGTTTTTGAGTATTGAAGTGGACTCCTAGGTATTGTTTGAGTAATGTTTTGCGAAATGTATAATTTTATGTATGATTGAACTTATGGAGTGCTTATACACAGAGAAAATTTTTTTCTTAATTTAAGAATGTGCAGTCACTTAATTTAAGAATGGCAGGTCACTTAAATTAAGTGACTTTTTCTTAAATCAAGTGACTTTTCCTTTCTTAATTTAAGAAAGTAAAACTCACTTAAATTAAGTGACTTTTTCTTTCTTAATATAAGAAAGTAAAAGTCGCTTAAATTAATTGACTTTTCTCACTTAAATCAAGTGACTTTCTTTCTTAATTTAAGAAAGTAAAACTCACTTAAATCAAGTGAGTGTTCTCACTTAAATCAAGTGACTTTTCTTTCTTAATTTAAGTGACCTGCACATTCTTAAATTAAGTGACTGCCCATTCTTAAATTAAGAAAGCATTTTTCTCTGTGTAAGATTCTTCCATGGAGTTTGGTAATTCATTTCGATAGCAATTCCGTACGATTCGATGAATGTTGAATGCGAATGTCTTCTTTTCTATTATATACTAGTTATGTAAAAAGATTGATCAGAATTTTATATATATATTTAAAAAAAAAAATTTCAATGTATTTTTTGTATTATGGTCGTACTTTGAACCCATTATTGGCTGCGGCTATTGGGTCTTGATGAAACAAATAAAAGAATTATTTCTCCAAATCTCGCTCCTGCATTGATCAAATCTCGATCATATTTGTCATTAATATTTTCACGTAAAATTTTCATCATGTAACAATTGAGATATCTTCTTTTTTTATTATTTCTTTCAACTCCAAAAATAACTTGAAAAATTTTTTTTACATAATAGATTATTTACATAATAGTTTTTTTTTTCATTTTTTAAAGGTATTAAAAAAAAGAATTCACCAAATTTTTTTGGATTGTTCATTTTGCCCGAGTTTGACGGATCGGTGTAAAAATCACTGACTACATCAAGAAAATCATGATTTGTGAAAAAAAAAAAAATTTGACCTAATTTTTGAGGTGGTCCGTTGTGCCTCACCTGGTCCATCGTGCCCCGCCCTCCCCTATTCCTAAAATGTATTTTTTTTCTCTCAGTGTATCCTGCCATTGATGCTCAAATATATCGGCCATCACATGATCACAGAAATGTCAAATAGGAATTTCACTGTTAAAAATTTTCGTCCGAATTTTCCGTGCAAAATCCCGGAAATTTCTAACAAGTCATGTTTCTACTGAAATTTCAGATATTTACGTCATTGAAAAATGAGCACATTATCGATTTGCGAATGATTTGACGCTTCAATATCAATGAAATTTGTAAATTTCAGTTTGATCGCTCCTTCAAAATTTTGTAAAATTAGGAAAATTCTAAAAAAAATTGAAAATTCAAGTCATTTTGATTCCCAATATTCATGTTCAATCCAAAATTCAAGTAAGTTGTAGAATTTACGTCTCAATTCTAATTAAGACTCATAGATTCCTTCGAATTTCCTCTGGAACTCACAGACTTCATAACCATTTTCCCATTAAAGAAAACTCAATATTACGTTTATAAAAATTTCCATCAAATTGTCCATGAAATTTTCATTTTTTCTAACAGAAATCTTCAAACGAAAAAAAACTATTCCATCATTTTTCTTTCGGAATTAATTGTGTTATGTGATTTTACAGTGGAAAATACCAAACATTTAGAAAATCCATCAATATCATTGTTCCTCGACAGGGAAAAAATTCTCAATACAACATAAACATTTTTTTGTTTTTCAAATTTTTTTTTCCCCTCTTCATTCATGAAATACTAAAATATTTTGCTTGAATGATGGATCGAAATATTTCTACTGAAACCCCTCTCCATCATAATTTGTGTGATCAGAATTTTATACGTTGAGAAAATATTCCCGTGGGATGCAGAGAATACAGCAAGGGTATTATGTATTACTCTGTTTTTCACAGATCGAATAATTCAAAGAATTATAGAAAATGAATACCATTTCAATGCTAACGGTCCACCTATGTCTGCACGTCTTATACGTGTATAGGATTCTTCCAAGGCGATAAAAACAGAATTTAACATGAATGAATAATAATAAATAAATGAATGATGGTCTGCTGGGAAAAAAGCTCAGGGAAAGGGATAGGAATGTGTATTATACTTTTCCACTACTCCTTTGGAACGAAATTATAGGCTAGATTTCTTTCTTATCAGTGAAGAGTTCATCGACATTTACCGACACACATGAAACGGAAAATTTCTATTATCAACAATTAATTGTATGACAGGATTATTTTCTTCACAATGAAATTAATTTTATCAGGAAGTGATAAAGCACGAATGCCAATTCTCAGAAAGAAAAGAGTCTGTGATATCTATATCGAGAAAGAGCATTCAAATATTGAAATTTTTCTTTTGTATACAGTAGAGCTAACTGCTAGAAATTTTCCATCGAATTTGCAACAATTAATTCTCAAAGGTAGACGCAGAATTTAACATAGATCTGAAAGTATCTTCAAACCTCAGTAATTTCCCTAATATTTGCCATTTTCAGACTAAGTCTTTAGAGCGATCGATAATACATGTTCAAAATTTGGAACCCTCTCAGCACTTACATGAACAAGGGAAAAATCTACAGCTCACAAACGTTAATTTTTATTCATGACTAAACGACAAATCACGATTACTTTATTACCGACGCGCATGTGACGCGGAGATATTTCGTTGAATTTTCCTGCAATGAGAAAAGGATTCTTTAACAGTTAACTCACGAGTTTAGTTGAATTGAACGAATATAAAATGACCTCAAATACCTGAACGGGTTCACTCAGCCGCGATTTCGTTAAATATTAACGAATTCGCAGTTGAGGCACTACCCTGGGCAAATACAATCGTCATTTTTGCTTGAATGTAACGTTATTCGAGAGAACCATATCCCTGGCGGATCACTCAAATGGGGGGGGGGGGGGGGTGGACTTGTGCGCTCACCTGATCACTAGTCGATGATAATATGAATAACGGATGACCAGCGATCAGCTGAACATTGGGTCGACTGCTAGTCGATCCCAAGTGGAAACGTCGGCGCGACTAAGGATCGACCATGAACATTTTTTGAGCACTTTTCGATCATGGATGATAAATGGCTTCATCGATCCGCGTCTGACTATGTATACAATCCATTATTAGTCGATCTATTTACCCAAGGGCCTTCAATCGACTCTATACATAGTCAGACGCGGATCGATGAAAGCGTTTATCATCTATTATCGAAAAGTGCTCAAAAAATGTTCAGGGTCGATCATTAGTCGAGACGAGGTTTTCATTTGGGATCGACCGACAGTCCAGCCAAGGTTCGCCTGATCGCTGGTCATATCGTTATTCATATGACCATCGACTAATACTCGACTAGTGATCAGGTGAGCGCACAAGTCGACCCTGCCAATCGAATGGCGATCAAATAGTAATCGATGGATTCGCCAGGAATGATCTTGAATATCAGTCATATGACCTTGAATATATTCATATGATAAGCACTTGGAATCGATTTTTTTCCTAGAAAAATCAAGAAAAGCTATGAAACTACTTCTCTTACAGCATCGTTATTTTCTTTTCATGTCATGGAGTGAAAATTGATTTCTAAATCCTGAGCCACCTAGAAGAGATTCATGATTTTATTTAGTGATTATTTTTTAATGTCCATGAATGTGAATGAGTTTATCTGCCATTAATGAGTCAATCTGTTTGTTGAAGTATAGATTTTTTTAAATTTAAATAGATATCTATAGGTATATTCACCGCGGCACTATTTTTGCGCAGAGTGAACTGCTTTTGACTCGCAGAGCCGCAGTTCCTGGTTTAGCAGTTTCGATTCACAATTTATTACATGAATTAACTTGTTATTCACGAATAATTTTTAATTAATACTCTAGATCATTAAAAAAAATTATGATTCTCCTTTACTTGTAAGAACTAGTGTCATAATTTTTAACTATCTTGATAAAAAATAAATTACTGCAACTCCTCACCACACGCAAATATTGTCGAGGTCATTTCCAGAAGATAGTCATTTGAAATCGCAAACAAAGTATTCATATGTAACTGCTAGATTCATAAACATACAGATGGACAGGAAGAGAAACACTAACATGCGCGAAATCAAGCTCATCCACGGAAGGATTCGCGCTGCCTCTCATATTTATTTTCCACACGTTGTACATAAAAAAAACCGTACTTTGCACGTGCGATAAGGATTTTCGGACTCGTGTGATCACAAAACTAGCCTTCGGCTCATTTGCAACTTCACACTTGTCAGAAAATACTTTATCGCACTTGTTAGGTAATGTACTATTTTTTCCTCTTGTCTATTCCCTGGTGGACTGGTCGATTATCTATATCGATGTATTCACTCGGTCGATCTCTCATCGTTCACTGGTCGATTACAAATTCTGCAATTGTTTGAAAAATGACAATAAATCGATTTAGGCAGGCGGCAATTAACAGTCAATCATTGTTGTATTTCAAAAATTTCAAAATTCGTATCGACCATTGAACGATGAATGATCAACTGCATGGACATATCGATATGGGTACACGACCAACAATCGAAAGCTCAACAACAGGTCCGCCAGGGTTTCCATGCATATAGAACTTCAATGTCCCTTCTTCCAGAAATTCATGTGGATATCATAGGCTTTTTTTTCCAACCTTTCCCTATCACAAATCTCCAGCTCCTTAAAACCCCACAGTAGCCCCTCGACAAACCACAAAATCACTCAATTTTTTTTTTTTTTTTTTTTAATAGAGTTTTTCTTCTTGGGAGCCATTTACATAACATTTATGAATTTGAGTTACAACAATAAACATTTGTATAATTGATTCTGTAGAGTTTTGCGAAAAAGAAGTCAGTGCTTGACATGCTTCGCTAAGGCAGTTACAAAAGTTTGGAGTTTGGTAGTTATGCCATTTTTCTATTTTGTTTTTTTTATCTGTTCCTTTAATTTGTTTTCTTTGGATATTATATCCGAAATGGAAGGTTTCCTGGAAACCATTTCTGTATACAAAATCACTCAAATATAAGTAACTATAGACTGTTACTATGTAAATATTTGTCTAGCTGTAACTGCAAATAATACTTGTTATCCGGTTTTGTACTATATGTTAATAAAATCGCTTAAACTTGAATTTGAAATATTCATGCAGATAGATATTCGTGTATCGGACCAAATCATTAAATATGAATTCAATATTCTAGTCAACAGGGGTCGTGACATGTGAGAATTTAACCCTGTAAATTTCCCCTAATTTTTCTGGAATCCTCTCAATTATTTAATTGGGATGAGGACTGCATTGATCGGCAAACGAAAATGAAGCACTGTAGTCAAGTAAATAGAGAAGATATTCTGGCTGTACTTTGAAAATCATTGATGACTTTTTGAAAGAGTGTAATTTGTCTATTTCATCGTAATTGTATCATTCTGTATTTTATTCTCATTGCAATTATTATCATGCATTCTAATATTTGCTTTTTTTTCAAATTATTCTCTTATCGGCAGAATAAACTGTGCTGCTTTAGATGCTAAATCAGAAGAATAAAAAGATATTGTGACTATTTCCGGTTATTTCACCTCATGCAATCACTCTCATCATATTCGCTATATTCATTGAATTTTTTCAAAAATTAAGTCCAGTAGAAAAATTGACTTTTTATCACAATCAAGACACACTCCCAGTCTTTCATTTGAAAAAATGAACGCTTTTTTGAAACATGATTGTTTCACGCATAATAATCTCAAGAGTGAGATAGAAAATGATAATAATGGTATTGAGTTTCAGGAAAATATGTCATACACAGAGAAAAATGTTTGCTTAATTTAAGAATGTGCAGTCACTTAATTTAAGAATGTGCAGGTCACTTAAATTAAGAAAGAAACGTCACTTGATTTAAGTGAGAAAACTCACTTGATTTAAGTGAGAAAAGTCACTTGATTTAAGTGCCTTTCACTTTCTTAAATTAAGAAAGAAATAGTTACTTGATTTAAGTGAGAAAAGTCACTTAATTTAAGTGACTTTCACTTTCTTAAATTAGAAAAGAAATAGTTACTTGATTTAAGTGAGAAGAGTCACTTGATTTAAGTGAGAATGTCACTTAACTTAAGTGAGTTTTACTTTCTTAAATTAAGAAAGAAAAAGTCACTTGATTTAAGTGAGAAAAGTCACTTAATTTAAGAATGGCAGGTCACATAAATTAAGTGACTGCACATTCTTAAATTAAGAAAACATTTTTCTCTGTGTACTCTGATAAGAATACGAAAATTGCCCGTATAGACCTTTTCTAGAGCTCTAATGATCTGCAAAGAAGAGATAATTAAAAAAAAATTTCATTATATCATTCAGATTCCAAAATATTCCATAAAAATCCTCAAAATAGAAAATTGCCTCATTTCGTTCTATGGAGTCGGATTTATAAAACCTGTTTTTTGAAATCATATTTTGCAATTTATTTCAGATAGAGAATTCTTCGAGCCAATATTTTTTCAAAGCTTTATCCTTCATCAGTAAAAAAGAAGTCATTGCATAAATTCGTCTGCTTTCAAAAATGAAACGAAAAAGACTAAACTCAAATTCTTTTCATGTTTTCATCTCTTTCCATATTGCTTCCTCGAAAATCGGAAGCATCAATAAATTACCGAAAAATCCACCACACCCAACAAACATGAAAAATCAATCACCGGCTGACTAATTGGAGCACTAACCCCCGTCTCATTACCCTGATTCATCCTCGAGCCACATTTATCCGAGTAGCGGGGCAATTAATACAAAGTATGAGGAAAAAAAAACAAGAGAATTGTCACATTGTGCGAGGGAGTTTTGCGCGCGCGCGCATTTTTGGTTGAATATCGACCAGAATCGGCGTCGCCTTCGCAACCGTCACTGTCCAATGATATTTCACGCGTAAGGACGTGAGTCCTTAATTTCTCTGAAGGATCGAGCAAATATAAGTGAAATTATTTAAAAAAAAAAATACCTGTCAATATGGATAAGCCTGAAAATCATGAGAATGTTTGGCATAAATACGATTAAACTATTGAGAAATAATTAAATAATAATTGATGATACATTATCAACTTCCTGCTCACATCTAAAAAGCAACAGGCCCGTGTTCCTCCACATGATAAAACCGAACACTTTGCTCATCGTTGGAATAATTTATCATCGAATAATATTGATGATCAAATAAAGGTGAGTTGATGAGGAAAAAAAATAATTGTTAAACACAATAAATACATTTGATGATAACACAATTGGGAAGTGTGAACGAGGTCAATTTTGTTATCACTAAAAAAAAAATGAAAAGATAATAAAAATATATATTTCAGCAAATCTATCAGTCTACACAATTTTCTCACATTAATACTGAATCAATAAACACATTTATGATAAATTATTTGTGAGTAAATTTATCAATTCTGACAATTTTTTTTTTTTTTTACTCTTCTCATCATTTACAGGAAACAGACGTTCTCTCCAAGCGATGAGTCTTTTTATCAGTTCAAGTTTAGTTGTCAACGTTTTTGGAAGGGAAAAAAGAGAAATTAAAAAAAAGTTAATTGTATGAGACAGTGTACAATGCAAGTTAATTTTATTCACAAGGATAGTGATTTTAAATATTTTAAACTAAAGATTTTATTAGTGATATGCTGGAAAAACTTATCAGAGAGGAGGTGAGTTAATTTATTTTATAGAAAAATTATTGATACTGATTATCGGATTCATTTTCATTTTTTCTCCATTTCAATATCATAATTGTTCATAGGGATATTGGGGAATTATTAATATTCGCTTGAAATGCTTTTTTTCGGTGAATAATCGATTTTGGTTGTACATCCCGTTTGTATTCCGGATGATACTGTTGGAGAATCCTCAAAATTCCAATTTCCGATTTTGTGGATCCAGGGAAATTCGTACAGGAAATGGCACGATAGTGTCTACACTGAACCAATCGTTACTGAGATAACTTTAAAAAGTAAACTCTTTTATTTGTTTTTTTTTTTTTCATTTTGCACATTATCTTGGGGGTAATCGATCAAAAATCGATTGTTTTTTTTTGTTAAAAAAATAGGGCAAACCATCCAGAATACGAAGAAAAAAGTATTCTTTTCGATTAAATTTTGAACTTTTTCCCATGAATTTCTTCATATTTATAGTAAATGTCATAATTTCAAACGCGATTTTCTTAATACACGAGTTTTCAAATTCGCGCGTAGCATAACTCTAACAATTTTCATCATTTTCATTTGAATTTGGGTTGGTACTTCAAAACAACGCTTCGAAAAGAAGGACGTAGGGAATTTTCAAAAAAGTTAATTGATCTCACATCTTTTATTACGAAAAACTGATGTAAATAGTGATCTTATCGTCAGATACTCAAAATAATATATTAATTCCAAATACCGTCAATGACGCAATTAATGCCACCAAGAAACCTATTCTGCCACATATCTTTCATAGAAAAATTATATCTTATCATAAATTCAAATTCGATTTTTCCTCGAAAGAATTTAGGCTCTGGACTATCATTTACATTAATTATTTTCTTGAATTAATGATAAAAATTATTTAATTTATATTTTTGAAAATATTTTGCCCATGGCCCGATTTCTGCCATAGAGGGTCCCAATAATTGCCATCAATTAATTTCCATCACTGGTCGTTATTTGTAAATTATTCGTCAATTTGTATGAAAGTCCTATGATTTTGCTAACAATCAATACAATTTTCGATTTATTAAATACATAAATTTTCTCAATATCACACATTGAACTGATGAGGCACTCTAGCTCCACATGAAGAGCTTTAGGGCTTTATTTTGCTGAGCACGCTGGTCGCACTTAACGGATTAATTTTAGAAATATATCTAGTAGAGAAATATAGGATATTTTGATTGTCCGGTGTCCTCAGAATTTTTTTCTAGCCACTCTTATTAATTACTTAGAGTTGAGAATTCGAATAAGTTCAATAATCATGAAAATGTATGAAAAGTGGCATTAATTGGGCCATGGACGGTATAAAGTGTTTGAAACATTTGACTCGAAATATTATAGTTTGAAATCATTTTTCCAAGAGAAATTTTACTCAAGATATGCTTTGAGATCATTTTGTCACGAGATATTATACCGTAAGATATAATTGCCGAGATATTCTTACCAAGATGTTACACAGAGAAAAATGTTTTCTTAATTTAAGAATGTGCAGTCACTTGATTTAAGAATGTGCAGGTCACTTAAATTAAGAAAGAAAAGGGCCTTGATTTAAGTGAGAAAATTCACTTGATTTAAGTGAGTTTTACTTTCTTAAATTAAGAAAGAAAAAGTCACTTAATTTAAGTGAGAAAAGTCACTTAATTTAAGAATGGCAGGTCACTTGAATTAAGTGACTGCACATTATTAAATTAAGAAAACATTTTTCTCTGTGTATTGTCCGAGAAAAAAACGTGTGAACGTGTTGAACCCATCGCTCATCACCTGACTAGTGTCGTTAGATCGCTCATGATGACCGGTAAAGGGTTAAGTGAATCCCCTACCAATGCTTTGAATTCATTTTTATTATCTTCCTATTTCAATTGACTTTACTCATCAAATTATTTCAGGTAGTCATACGACGGGACAGAAAATCATGGATAACTGTGAATCCTCTGTTGAAAACTCTATCAACGAACCGAACCGGTGGCCTCAAGATTCGAGCATGGCTCTTGGCAGTATTAGGATTCTTATTAGCATCTCTCATAGTTATAAATACTGTAATCACCGGACAATTTCGAGTAACTCACATAATAAATACTACGCAAGGTAAGAAGGAAAAAAATTAATCATCAAAAAAAAAAAAAAAAACTTTTGGAATTGATAAAAGAAAAATATTTAATTGATTGCAGATAATTACATCGATGCGGAAACTCAATTAATAAGTATCGAGAACAAAAAATCTGGTTTTCTTGTACGCAACAAGGGATGTCGGATAGCGGCAATTGATCCATTCGATGCATTTAGCAAGCCCTTTATAGAAGTTTTAAAACCAATTGAGTGTGAATTTGGAAATCGACTGCCTTTAATTGAATCCAACGAAACTCATCTATTTATAAATCCGAATGCACTTAATCAATACAATATAACGGGGATTGCAAATTGCTGCTGGCAAGAATTTCAAAGGAAGAACGAAAGTGATAATGACGTGGTGTAATATATATTTTAATTATTAATTAATCTGGGGAAAAGGTGGGGTAAAATGAAGACTCAGAAATAGGAGAGTTTTTTTGACAGTTTCTTGACAAATTCTTCCGAACGATATACAAATGGCATAATAGTGACGATATGCACAAATTTCGAAAATTTGAAAGTGTGCCGTCTTTCGATAACTTAATGGTAAAAGCAGTCGCCTGGAAAGTGAAATGGTGTGAGCTTCGAACTCAACTGAGTTCGATACTGAGCACCACCGAAATATTTTCGGAAATTTGTGCATTTCAACTAATCCGATTGGTTTAATTCTTCAATGTAATTAATTTATCAAATAATTTGATTCCTATCTTTACGCGATATTATGAGTTTTCAACTACTATAGCCTGAATAAGTTAGAAGTTCAAATACTCAAGCACTTTTAGCCTTCTCTCCATTTGAGTTCAGACGAAATTCTCATGAAAAAAACGCCTATATATATGACCGAAATTGCTATAAAAAGTGATGTAACAAAATACTCAAATTCTTCCAAACTTCATTTTTCAAAGACATTCTCAAAATGAATCACATGTATGCAATATTAAATGATTCAAACAAATTTTACAGATACAACAATGGTTGTCATCCCTTTCAATCATCAACCCGTGTCTCTTCAGAATTCGTGAAGGTCGAGTGTCAAAGAGACGGTGTCAGAATTTATCGCGACTACCACTACTTCGTTCCACGAAAACCGCAAGTCGAGGAGCGTTGTAGGAACTCTCTGAATGAAGAAGATAAAGGAAAGACGAAAAAATTCACAAGCTCAACCAAGCATCGAAAGCTGAGTGTTTTGATCCTCGGCTTGGACTCAGTATCACGTTTGAACTTCCACCGTATGATGCCAAAAACAGTACAAATTCTCGAGAAATATGAAGCAATTGAAATGTTAGGCTACACTAAAGTAGGTGACAATACATATCCAAACTTGGTTCCCTTATTAACCGGTCTCTCTGATACTGAACTTCAATCAGTCTGCTACAATGACACATCAAAACCCTTTGATGGCTGTCCATTTTTATGGAAGAATTTCAGTACTGCAGGATATCGAACAGTGCTCGCTGAGGATGCATGTTCAATGACAACATTCAACTATCTCAAGCCAGGATTTCGTTCGCAACCAACTGATTACTATCTGCGGCCTTATTGTATAGCTTCCGAAAGCGACATTGGTAACACCCACAAGCTCAATGCTGATCTTTGCGTTGGAACACGAAAAACCTACGAGAATCTCTTGAATTACACAAAAAAGATCGTTCGTACATTTCCAAACGACGATTACTTTGCATTTTTTTGGGAAGCAAGCTTGACTCATGACTTCTTCAACTATCCGCAGCTTGGTGATGCTGCTTATTCTGAAGCGATACGAGAATTTTACACAAACAAATTGATGAACAACACAGTACTTATTGTAATGAGTGATCATGGAATACGATGGGGCGAGTTTCGTCAAACTTTTCAGGGACGAATAGAGGGTAGTTTACCATTTGTGTTCATGATCTTTCCAAAATGGTGGAGAAAGCGTTATCCAATAGCTTTCGCCAATTTACGAAGAAATACAGCGAGTCTAACAACTCCGTTTGATCTTCATGAGACTCTGAAAGACATTCTCATGCCGGAAAGGATCGAAGAAGAGACAATTCGCGAAAGAACGAGGATGATGAATGCGTTGAAAGATGACGCAATACCACGTGGAATGAGTTGGTTTCTAGCGATACCGGGATACAGAACTTGCGATTTGGCAGGGATAGCAGGGCACTGGTGTATGTGCCACAAAAGCAGCAATATTTCGCTGGACGATAATACAGTGAAGAATACAACGAATTATCTTGTCGATGAGTTAAATTCTATGCTCCTTAAGTATCTACAGTGCAGTGAATTGACGCTTAACAATGTCATTGATGCGAAAATATGGAATCAGAATATGGAAAAAGATCAGGGTGATATACCATGGACTGATTATACTGTAACTATTGAGACAATTCCGGGTAATGCTATTTTTGAAGCATCGATAAGACACAGCAGCGATGGTACTAATAAACTTGTGGGCTCGATAAGCCGGCTCAATGCCTATGGCAAACAAAGCGCGTGTGTTAATGATTATAACATGCGCCTTTACTGCTACTGCCACTGATAATTTTTAAACTCAATGATTAATATTATAATGGACAAAAACAAATTTATTGATTTTGTGATATAAAGGATATTTTGTAGTACTTTAAATAAACGTTGACCATACCTTGTTATGTTCATTTTTTTATTTTTGATCCTGAAGGTTCCTGACATTATCAACGAACATCATGCCCTTCAATTTGGTTATTGAGTGAATGAATGAAATAGGTTACTCTGCTATATGCTGGAATACTAGAGGAGATAAGGAAGTTCTAGCAAATGGCTATCAAAGGAACTCTGATATCTAGGGACGAAAACTCAATAACAGTGAGATAAAACAGGATGAGTCAATTTTTCATGAAACTTCGAAGCTTTTCTGATGATTTATTTTAAAGTTTCAATACAAGGATATGTTTTATTGGAGATCTTTTGTTAAATGGAACTATTTCCAGTATAAGCATCTATTAGTCTCGATGAATCCTGAATTGTGAGACTGAATTGCCGTATTTTTAGAAAAGAGAACGTCGTTTCAGTCTATTGAAATATCTGGAGATGTATTACTATGAGTAGGTCGATAAAAAAGTATATTTTCCGATATTCAGTGGGATAGTATTACCAAGAGAATCATCTTGATCGTTTTCAATTCATCACAACCAGAAGAGGAAAGAGAATAGCGAAAGAGTGGTTCCTAAGGTGATTGAATAGATTGAAAAAACATACAGTTGACATTCACTATTTGTGTAACAATAATTTCATAGAGAAGAACAAGAATTATTATACAGTGCACGTCCCGAATAAGGCGTCTTCGAATAAGGCGCAATGTTTATATTCACGATGAGTTGGTTCCTCCACCATCGGGCTTCTCCTCCAGCGCTGTTCTTCAGGTCCCGATGTTTTGAATAAGGTGATAGCGAGAAAAAGGAAAAATCAAATTATTTTTGGATAATTCATCTATTATTGAGCTTTCTTTCAACTTCGTTTAATTCTTAATTTTTAACAAAAATAAGGAAATGATAGTTAAATATTTTTTTTCTTACATATCATACAAAATATTCAGAGAATCTGTTAAAAAATTGACTGACATTAATGGATCTTTTGTTCTACAGTGAAACCTCTATTATTTTCCACGCGCGAGGCTCAAATTTGGAAAATAATAGAGGTTCCGACTCGGTTTCTGTGGCCCCCACTCCGCCAGCGCGAGAGTGAGAGAAGACGATACGTCGCTCTCTCTTCAACCGCAATATTATTATTGTTGACTCTCTTTAGCCTATATGTGTCTTTGTCATTCCGCACATGTCTCCGCATGCGCAGAAGAACAGAGATAGCTATAGATGGAAGAAAGACAACGAAAAATAGTTGAGAGTGGGGGAACGCTCTTTCTCCTCCGTTGAGGGGCGGTGGAATATATTGGAGGTGAAAATAATGGAGGTTTCACTGTACCATTATTGTTCATTTCATCAGGGATAATACCATTGTTCCAAGTTTCATCAGGGATACCATGAAGTTTTTTCAACGAAATTTCTATCATTTATACTAATTAAAAAAGTACTTACTTTCTTCAATGTGTATTTATCACTATCTTGATTTATAAAAAAAGTTTAATTGTAATTTTAATTGTACAAAATGTTCAGTTTTCAATTCTTTCAACCGAACGCCTTATTGCGGACAGCCAGACCCAAAACACTGTGCGTTGATTTGGCAACAGGAGTGGGGGAACGACGATTCCAGGAATCGCCTTCCCCTACAAGACTCTTAGACGCCTTATTCGAGACGTGCACTGTAGATAGGATAGAATGCGTATATGGAGAGAAATTTCTCTGGAAAATCATGATGCTGAGCGACATAATGTGGATGCAAAATACAGGCCGGAGGTATTTCATGAGTCTACTAATGGAAAAAATGTCTTTGTCACGGCAATTAGTGATAGTGCCAATAAAATTTTCAAGATAAAATATTACGATAACTGTTACGTAGCATTATAAAAATATTAGCTTATAGTCTTTTTCCTCAAAGCTAAGGAAAAATTATCTATCCAACAAATGATGGATCTTCAGGCACTCAGAAATTTTCATACGCTACTAAGAATTTTTATAAAATTTTTTTAGAATTTTTCCCATGCCAGCCTCATAATGTGGTAGGCGAAGGGGCATGTCGGGTACCTTCGACTGTTTTCGGTGCATGAGCCATTGTTCATTTTACACTTGGTTTTGGTTTGAAATATCTCGAAAACTATGCAAAATTTATCGAGACATGCTGCAAATAAAATTTAGAGGGAAGATTAACGAAGAAAATAAGAAAAACGCCGTCTTTCTCCAAACAGTAGCTTCCGAGGTATCAATCTTTTAATGAGCAGTTCAGAAACAATGGAGGAGACCCGATAGCAAATTTTTCATTAAAAAATTAATATCTCAATACTACGAGTCGTAGAAAAACAGAGTTTTGCTTATTTATTCGTTAATCTTCCCTCTAAATTTCGTTCACAGCATGTCTCGATAACTTTTGAGTAGTTTTCGAGATATTTCAATCCGAAGCCAAGTGTAAAATAGCTATTTTTTTAAGAAATAAAAATTATGATGTGCAGCATGAGAATTTTCGATCGTGTTTCATGAAAACTCCTCCTTTGAATGACAATTTTCCGACTCAGAAGCAAATCGCATCCCGTTTATGGAGCAGCATGATAATTTTTTAAAAAATCATTTAGCAAAATTCTGATATTTTTCTCTCCGTGTATAGGGAGGTATTAGGAATATATCCCGGTTTATTCGGACAATGAAAAAAAAAATCTAGGAATTTCTTTTTGTTTCACTATAATTTTACTGATGCACATAATGACAAAGCATATAGTTCTGATTGAGGGATTGATTCCTCATTATGAGTTGCGGATGAATTTTGAAATTGACTAGGGGAAGGTGGGGCAAAATGGACATCAGGGGTAAAATGGACACATCTAAATTTTTAGGCGAATATTATGGAAAACTCTTGAAATTAATAGGGATATTGATAGTAGATTGTTTTTGATGATTTCATTGGAAAGCTGAGGAAATTTCAGGCGAGAAACAAATGCCGGAATTAATTGTTTTGAGTTCTTGACGATTTTGACTTTTTTGAGCATTTTAGAGGAGTAAACCATTTCTTTTTTTGAAAACTTTCAGTTTTTTGAGAATATCTTCGGTTCTATTTGTCGTAGCGTAAAAATTCCGATGGGAGGTGAAAGGTGAGATCATTTGCCATCGATTTATAGGGTTTCCAATTAAAAAATATCGATTTTCAAAGTATTTATGAGCATTTTTGTGAAACACTCTTGTGAAACAGTTTTTGGCTTATAACTATTCCAAAAATTGATATTTTTGGATTCAAAACCCCATAAATCGATGGAAAATGAGCTCACCTTTCATTTGAGACCAGCCCCGAATTGATACGACCAATAGAACCAAAGATTTTTTTTTTTTTTATTATAGAACCAAAGATATTCCCAAAAAACTGAAAATTTTAAAAAAACCAAAGGCTACCCACCAAAAATGCCAAAAAATATCAAATTTTCAAAAAAGTCGAAAAAAATACATCTGACATTGGTTTTCCGGCTGAAATTCCCTCACCTTTCCAATAGAATCATCAAAAAAAATCCATCTCTAATCGTTTCATCACAGTGTCCATTTTGCCCCACTCTCCCCTATCTCAGTTTCTAGATGCTAAATCGCTGTGAAATTTCTCCACAAGTTGAACATTGTTTCAAATTTCGTATTCACCGAACTGTGCGTAGGAAAGTTTGAAAATGCATTTCAGGTGGCTTCTAAGGCGAGTGTGATGAAAAAGAGGGCAGAAACTAAGTGAGGTAGAGCGATTTCACCATTATTATTTTTTTTTTAAACAGAATTCTAAGGGCCTGAGAAAAGTATCAAGGCGAAATCGCTCTATCTCATTTAGTTTCCAAGACATTCACCGAAACTAACTAATTTTTAAACCAATTGTTTGACGATCTTTGTCAATATTTTTATGATAGAAGAGTGGCCGGCGAAGACATGACCGGGGAAGAGAGTTAGAGAGTCGATGCTTCTGATATTTAATGCAAAATATCATAATTATTACTAAAGCAATGGATTTGAAAATTGGAAATTTACTGAGTCTTTCGTTACCTCTCAACAGGCGCCTCTACTGCTTCAGTTGCAAATTTTTCCATTATACCATGACAACTTCAATAACAACTCAACAATAATTCCTATAATGAAAAGAAACTAATTGATTTTGTGATTTAAAGGATTATTTTATAACACTTTAAATAAACATTAACCATATTTTATTATATTTATTTATTTTAATTCCTGAATCTTTATGCCGTTATAAATAAACTTAATGCCGCTTAATTTAGTTGCTGAGTGGATAAATGAGAGTGTTTTCACTGTAGTATGATAGAAAATAGAAGAAACAGAATCATTTTTGAATAAATCTTTTACGTGACTTCGATTTTTACCGAAAGAAATTGTTATCACGAGTATTTCGATATCTCCCGCAGATTTCCAGATATTTTTGAAGAATTTACGTTCAAGTATTGTATCGATTTGGTTTCATCAATTTATGATATCAATTTTTTGTCATCTTATCTTTCTCGTGAGTCTCATTTTTCTATATAACGAAAGTCATCACGAAAATGTCGAAATCTCCCATGAATTCAGAAATATTTCACGAAAACGAATAAAAAAGTAGAATAGACCTCATTCGTTTTATTGCTTCACTACGACCCTTTTGGGAGATTCTCTCGAAATGTAGTGTAGAATGAAGAATTTTGATGAAAACGTCTTTTTTTTTGTAACTCTCATTCTTCTTTATGATATAGCCTCTGTGAGAGACTCTATCCACTATTTTCCTTATACTGAAAAATAAATCCAACACAATAAAAAGAACGAATAGCAACTCATCTCATTGTTCCACTTCATCACTAAAATCCTAAGTGTAAAATACTACGTTATCAGTGTATTCTTTTTCCATGATTTAATAGAGAATCTTATTTATCTAACTCTTCAATGTAAGATAAGAAAATTTTAATTTGCTGAGTTATAGTCCCATAAAATCGTATTTTTTTTTTTATTTTTCGTCTCAATTTAATTAGTTCAGTGACACCAAATTAAATCTAACATTAGCTTATCTCTTCAACATTGTAAACAAATTGCACACAGATAGGCTTCTGATTTTTTTTTTTAAGTAGGAAAGGAATATCTTACGTTCCTTGAACTCATGTGCATCAATTTTTTTCTGCAATTTTTTAATTGAAGAAATTGATAAGAAGAAATAAGTCGCCAGTTCTTCTTCTCCAGACATTCGATAAATTCAGAGGAAAACCCAATTCACTATGAATCAAAAGTGATTGATTCGAAAATCAAAAAAATACGTTCAAGCCATTTCATGAATATCCAAGAAAATAGCGGATTTCAATGGAATTAGTCGAAGAAACTTATTTCATGTGCATATAAAAAAAAGTCTCTTGATGAATTTTCATAAACCTCATAATTTCTAAGATACTCATGAAAAAATTGCACAAATTTTAGTTCACACTCTTTAAAAAGTTCTCATTCAAGATACAATGATGCTATTTTTTTAAAACGAGAACATCAACATTATAGAGGCAGGAAAACTTGTGCTAGAAAATGCCACAATACAATTAATTTCTTCCCAAAAATTCTCAGAATATGCTGCGAAACATTTTAGTAATAAAAAGGTAAGTACCATAGCGATGTTCCATCAATCTCAGTAACACAGAGTTCAGAACAAAAATCTCAATTTTCCATATATTCAGAGACATTCAATTAATATCTGCATTTTTATGAATTATCTCGGAAAAATAAAGAAAATAAGAGCAAATTTCATGATCAATTGTTTCAAAAAATAAGAAATTTCATATTCTTGGGAATAAATCCTAATCTTTTCGTTTATAAGAAAAATCTGAGATAATTCACTAATGTATAATGAACAAATAAATCGTCTCCAATTGTTATGCAAATACCTTCAAAAAGCTTGAAGACTATGAAAGAAAAATCCAAGAAATCTCTCATATGAAAAGAGAATCCCATCTCCAAAGACGATCATGATAAAATTAACACACATCTGCCAATTTTTCGGATTTTTTTAAACAAATAAATTATTAGAAAAAAAAATATCAGAAAAATTTGCGCTCATAGTTTTTCAAATTTTCAACATGTGCACATTTTTTGTTTTTTCATTAAATAATTTATTTGTCAAAAAAAGGACTAAAAATCGTCAAAGGTCTGCTACTTTCAGCATGATGCTGACCATTTTTTAGTATTCTTTTTTTTAACAAATAAATTATTATCAAACAGAAACAAAAATATGAACATATAGTAAATTCAAAAAATTATAAGTACGAATTTTTCAAATATTACCGTCAATGGCCCAATTAATGCCATCGGCCCAATTAATGCGACTCTTCATACATTTTCGTGATTATTGAACTTATTCGAATTTTCAACTCTAAGGAATCGATAACAGTGGCTAGAAAAAAATTCTGAGGACACCGAACAATCAAAATATCCGATATTTCTCTACTAGATATATTTCTAAAATTAATCCGTTGAATGCGACCAGCGTGCTCAGCACAATAAAGCCCTAAAGCTCTTCATGTGGAGTTAGAGCGCCTCATCAGTTCAATGTGTGATATTGAGAAAATTTAAGTATTTAATAAATCGAAAATTGTATTGATTGTTAGGAAAATCATTGGACTTTCATACAAATTGACGAATAATTTAATAATAACGACCAGTGATGGAAATTAATAGATGGCAATTATTGGGACCCTCTATGGCAGAAATCGGGCCATGGTGGCATGAATGGGGCCATGGGAAAAATATTTTCAAAAATATAAATTAAATAATTTTTATCATTAATTCAAGAAAATAATTAATGTAAATGATAGTCCAGACCCTAAATTCTTTCGAGGAAAAATCAAATTTGAATTTATGATAAGATATAATTTTTCTATGAAAGATATGTGGCGAATAGGTGTCTTGGCGGCATTAATTGGGTCATTTACGGTAACTCCATAACAATTGACTTGCCCAAAAAAATCCGAAAATCCAGCAGACGTCTGCTATCTTCAGTATCATATTTTCAGCATCATCAAAGATAGACCCCTGCAAAATCCAACCAACACCCATACCTGCTAAGATACTTCAACCAAAGCTTTTTCCCAAGGAAGCCCATCACTATTGACTCAATCAATACCCTCCCCATCATCTCGTAAGCTCTTCATCCAGAACCCAACTGTATTATATCACTTTCCAGTTCAAATTCCCCAGTTCTCCTGAATAAAACCATCGAAATTAAAAGAATATATCATCTCTTCTCAACAAAATCCCCATAAACTTTCAAAAATCTGTCATTTCCCCTCTTCTCAGAATCTCTCCCTTTACTTCATATTCTTGTAGCCCTTGCGATGCTTCCATCTCGCCAACCATCCGCAGCTGGCCTTGAAGTCATGATTACCTCCCAGCTGTTGATTGAATGTAAGTGCTCGTTGTTTCAAATCCGTGTCAGTAAGAACGACACCTTTCTCACGCATCTGAATGACCCAAGCCTCCAAAATGTCCTCCAACTCTTGATTGTAAGGATTTCTCAGCCTCTTAAAATTTTCCGTTACTCCACTTTTGCAGCTTCTTTCAATCTCGTCACGTCGTTTTTTCCAGTCTCTCAGTGTTCGCTCATTAATATTCAGCTCTTTGCATATATTGATAGTTGGCTCTGCATCAAGACGTCTCAGTGCCTGAAGTTTTTCCTGGAATGTATAATTTTTCCTCGATCTGTCAGGCACCTCGACAAATCCATTGTAATTAACTGGACTACCTTCACCCAAATTAATTGGCACTCCATTGGGTATCTCTACATTTGGTATTTTTCGTTCAATTGAAGGATTATGATTTTGCGTATTATCTGGTGCATTGTCCATCTCAATTTGACAAAACATAACGGGATCCTTGAACTGCAAACAGCTCAATCCAGGATTTTTACGTGAATGACGTGTCAATTCATTGCGACAAATAAATTCAATTTGTGCACGTTGCTGTCTCCATGAACGTAAAATACTTGAATTAATACCAAATTCTTTGCATACCGATGAAATTGATTCTCTGTCAAATTTTTGTAATATATGTAGTTTCTCTTCGAATGTATAACTACGACGTAATTTACGTGGTTTATGCTCTGTTTCTTCGATTTTTTCTTGAATAAAACACTCGGTTTCATTCAATTCTGTTTTCATGAATTTGTTGACTTCATTTGGATCAATGACAACTGAACAATTTGACGTTGAATTCATCTTCTGAAAAAAAAATTATTCAAATGAGTTTTTTTTTGAGAATTCTTTGGGTTGGGGGAGAGAGATGGGTTTATAGGTTAGGGAGACACACACACACACGCACGACACTCACCAGTGGGGAAAGAGTTCAATGATTTTTTTTTTTTTTTTAGGTTTGCAAAAGAATTATTTACCTTGACGAAGAGATTGTCAACGATGCGAGGTGAATGATGGCAATGATTGCTTATTTTCCTCCGGCAAAATATTGGTGATTTTCTCAATTATTATTTGATGAGAAAGTCCGGAGAATTTTCTGGTAATTTCTTCAGGCACTCGGAGCAAGATAAACACAACGATTTTAGGGGAAAAAAAAGGGATATTGGGTGGGGAATATATATCGAGTACTCTACTATCCCCTCTACTTTTTTCCGGAGTTACACGAGAATTTGAAATTTAGTGGAGTAATGGCGGGAGAAAACATGGATTTTTACTGGAAACTGCAAAATTGTGAATTGGAGGAATTGAGAAAAAATTCTTGAGGTTTTCTTTTAAAACGAATATTTTGAAAACAAGTCGTCGCCTTTGAGTGAAAGGGGCGTATGTCCACTTATCACTCCAAAATGTTTTTTATGGCCTCTGAAACATTATTTGGATAAATGGAAATTAAAATAACAAAGTGGCGTAACTACCAATTTCAAAATGAAAGGAACGTATCTCCACACTTACGCCCCTTTGTTATTTCCTTTTTAGGGCCAGTTCGCCGGAGTAAAGTTAGCGCTAACTCCGGTTTAACTTAAACCGAGTTTAGCATAAACCCGGGTTAACGTAACTCTGGTTTAAATTTAAAAATGGCCGATCTGCCGTAACAAAATCATTCGGACATCGACTCGGCCAAACCCACTTCATTCTTGGCGTCTACCGGTACAAATGAGGAAAGGGTTGGTCAATTAATATTACTTGGATGATTGACAAGTGATTCTTTCTATTTTCTTATTGATTTATTCAATTTTCTAGGCCCCCCATTGGTAGCTCGTTGTGGTGACACTGGTGTCTCGCCATTTTTGAATTTAAACCAGAGTTACATTAACCCGGGTTTAGGCTAAACTCGGTTTAAGCTAAACCGCAGTTAGCACTAACTTTACTCTGGCGAACTGGCCCTTAATCGCTATATAATTGTTAAAGTTAAAGTGAAAAGGACGTATCTCCGCACTTACGCCTTTTTGTTTTTAGGATTTTTCTATTTCAATTTTGGCACTTACGCCTTTTTGTTTTTAGGATTTTTTTATTTTAATTTTGGCACTTACGCCTTTTTGTTTTTAGGTTTTTTTCACTTCAATTTTGGCACTTACGCCTCTTTGTTATTAGTTTTTTTCCGAAGATTCGAAAAAATTCAATGAAAACACTAAAAACAAAGGGGTGTATCTCCGACACTTACGCCCCTTTGTAATTAGTCAGTGGTACTAACGCCTTTATGTTATTATTTTTTTCTATTTCACTAATATTGCGTAAAAGGCCTTGGAAAGCCTATTGGAGCAATAATGGTACAGATACGCCTTTTTGTTATTTTGAAAAAAAAATCGGGAAAAATGGCACTTACGCCCCTTTCACTCTAAGGCGACGAAGTGGATTCAAATTATTTGAAAAAAAAAAAAAAAAAATGAAAAATATGTACATTCAAAAAATTCAAAAAACTGTAAGTACAAATTTTCTTAACTTTTTTTTTTATAATAGATTCGTTTTTAAAAAATTGAATTTTTTCTTCGAAAATTTGTGCTACGTTCATTTTTATGGATTTTGCAGAAAATGTATTAGATAGGGGAAGGTGGGGTAAAATGGACATCAGGGGTAAAATGAACACATCTAAATTTTTAGGCAAATATTATGAAAAACTCTTGAAATTAATAGAAATATTGGTGGTAGATTCTTTTTGATGATTTCATTAGAAAGCTGAGGAAATTTTGGGTAAGACTCTTCCTTTTTTTTTTTGAAAATTTTCAGTTTTTTGAGAATATCTTCGGTTCTATTTGTCGTAGTGTAAAAATTGTAATGGGAGGTGAAAGGTGAGATCATTTGCCATCGATTCATAGGGTTTTCAATCTAAAAATATAGATTTTTGAGGTATTTATGGAAATTTTTGTGAAACAGCTTTGTTAAACAATATTTGCCTATAACTATTCCAAAAATTAATATTTTTGAATTAAAAATCCCATAAATTGATGGAAAATGAGCTCACCTTCCATTTGAGGAATTTGCAGAAAACTGAAAATTTTCAAAAGAAAAAAGCCTTTTCATCCCACGAAAATGCTGAAAAATATAGAATTTTCAAAAACATCGAAAAAAATACATCTAACACTTGTTTTCCGGCTGAAATTTTCTCAGCTTTTCATTACAGTGTCCATTTTGCCCCAATCTCCCCTATAAATGTTTTAGGATAAAATATTTTACTAAATTTTTCTAAAGCTCATTGTTTTCGTGCGATTGACCTCAATAGTCAGAAAATAATTTTCATTGATTCAAAAATATATTTCCAGGAAAGATATTTCGGATCTGATCGGATACAATTGGATTTATGATGACTTTTGATAATTTTTTTTTCTTAACAAATAAAGTCCTAGAAAAAAATGAAAAATATGCAAAAGTGAAAATTCAGTAGACATCTAACAATTTTTAGATTTTTTTTCTTTTAGCAAATAAATTATTTTGAAAAAATGAAAAATATGCACATGTGGAAAATTTTAAAAACTAAAATTGCAAATTTTTTGCATTTTTTTTTTTATAATAATTCATTCGTTGAGGGAAATTCGAAAAATGGTCACATGTGTGTTAATTTCATTTTCATTTAGATTTGATTCATCTTTGGATTTGCATTAAATCTGATTAGATACAAAATTTGACCCTAACTGCAACCCTTTAGGAATATTTCTTATCTCACTCAATTTTCGTTTTCTCGTTGAAATAAAAGCAATATGATGGAGCAAAAAATGAAAATACAAACGACAATTTATGAGATACTTTGGAAAATTTTCATTTATTCTTCGCATTCTATACGATCCAAATCATATATATCAATTAAAACATTTCTTTTGTGTCTCTCTCTCTCTCTTTTCTTTATGAATAACAAGGTACACGTATTCAACTCAGTGAAAAAAATTCCACACACTTCTTTTTATGTTTTTCAAGATAAATTTACAGAAGACGAAAACTTTTCAATCACCAGTGCCAGTCAGTCACGGAGGAACTATGAAAAACGGAAATTTTACACAGCACAGTTTATTGAATCACGGCACACGTTGTATATCATTAAATTCAGTATTTTATTTGTGAGAATGATTTAATTTCAATGGAATTATTTTTATGAGCCTCGTAGTCCATTGTACACTCGGTTGACCGACTTCTGTTGCAGAAGTTCTCTTATCGCTGCAATTAAAATGAACAATAAATCAATTAATTGAAAATTAATAAAACTTTTTTTGCGATAGATTCCGTGAAATATCTCGGAATCTTTGGGAAATATAGTGAAATATTCGTAGTAGCCTCTTTCATAGCCCCGTTTTTTCTAAAAAAGAGGTCATCATTGATTGAATAATAATTTCTCAGCATCTTACCATTTTTATCATCTTCAGAAAATTCTTTGTCTGGGAATGCAACATCAAATGTAATGTACAGAGTACCATGAAGATTATTATTGTCATAATTTGGCATTCCTTCGCCCTTTTTCCTCATTCTTGCACCAGGTTTTGTGATTTTATCTCTCATTATTGATACCTTGTGTCCATCCAAGTGTACTATATCCAGCGTAAAACCAATTAATGCATCTTGAAGTGATATCGTAATATTTGTGTACAAATCGTCACCAACTCGTTCAAATACTGGATGAGGCTGTGTTCGTATTCTGCAAGAAAATAAACGAAGAATATTTTTAATAATAAGATAATTTTCAGAAAAATCATTGTTCACTCCAAAAAATCTATTCGATTTAATGTATAATTACTTCAATATCAAATCTCCTGCTTCTCCATCGATGTGGGGTTCACCCTCAGCAACGAATTTTGTCTCTTGTCCATCAACCATACCAGGCTCAACTTCGACCTCAAGTAGTCTTTCTTCATTAACTAACTTAACATTTGGACACTCTGAACAAACAGCTTGTTGAATCATTTGGAATCTGCCATTTCCTAAATTACGTGTTACTAATTCTTGTCTACAATTACATTTTCTTGTGCCTTTAGCTGCCTTCATCACCAGTTTATTCCTAGTAATCTGAAGAAAAAAGAGCAAAATCATTTTTTTTTTTTTTTTCAAATTGAATTTGAGAACAGAAATAAATTGAATACTCAATTAAAAATTATTATGAGATTTTGTGAAAGAATAAAATCAATTTCACGTTGAAATCAGTCTTTTTTGGAATCTGAGAGAGATAGAGAAATTTAAAGAAAAACGTATTTGTAGAAAAAAAAACAAGGAAATTCCATAAAAATTGATATTGAAAATGGAATCAGCTCAATCCCTGAGATTTTTTCGTAATTTCCCGCAAATCTTGGAATGATGAAGTTTAAAAAATTGGTGGAAACACTTTCTGTATCCCTAATTTTTTTTTTCTAAATGAAAAACTCCTTTCAAAATCATTTTCTCTCTCCGTCTTGATTTCTTGGAGTTTGAGCAAAACGAGAAAAAATTATAGAATTTTCTCACAGAACAGAATGAGCCTTACAAAACAGGACATTAGATGTCAAGACGGTTCCAAAAAAGGAAATTGAATCAACAATTGCCAATTTACTGAATTTTCTTCCTGGAATGAAGGCTCTATAGCTCAATTACCTCAACGAAAGTACCACTGTAAAGCTCCTCGAGTGTCACAAATAAATCCATGACAATATTTGACCCCCTTGGTGTCTCATGTTGCTGATGTGATTCACCACCAAAGTGAAAACCAAAATCACCAAAGAAACTTGCAAATGGATCGTTATTATTCATCATTCCATCTTTCTGCAGACACTCTTCACCGCATCTGTCATACTTTTCACGTTTCTCTGCATCAGCCAGTACTTCATAAGCAGCACCAAGATCTTGGAATTTTTGTGATGCTTCAGGATCATTTTGGTTCTTATCTGGATGTAGCTCTTTAGCTAATTTACGATAAGCTTTCTTTACTTCATGTGTACTAGCACTCCTTTTCAAACCGAGTATTGCATAGAAATCTCTCCTGTAATAAAAAAAAAATTAATTAATTTTACCTCTGAATAATATTTAATTAGAGAAATTAAATTTGAATGAAATGCAAGTAACTAATAAAAATAAAGGCATTTAGTAATTGCTTTATTTCTCTTAAAATTCCATGTTTCGTAAAAATCGAACCTCTAGTTTTTTTGGGAATATGTTGGAATTCAATGAAATTGAACATAGCAGACATCTGCTAGTGTTGAGATTTTTTTTCTTCTAACGAATAAATTATTTTCATGAAAATAAAACATATACACATGCAGAAAATGAACAAGAATTTTTCTTTTAATATCTTTGTTATAATAAATTATTTATTCTCAGAAAATCTTAAAATTCATTGGATGTGTGTTAATTTCATTATCATAGAATTTATGAGATAGAAAAATTTCCATAAAATGGCTTTCTTGTAGAGAAAAATTGGAGTTACAAAAAAGGTTTCCACAAAAATTTCCCTATCTCCTCTAGAAACTGCTTTTGGAGCAAAGCATGAAAACGTACGCGAATTTTATCTATCATTGTTTTTTTTATTAAATATCTCGAAATTTAAGCAGACTAGCGAAATCTTCGTAACTATATTTTTTGTAAAGAAAAGAGGCTTAAAATACAATTTAAGACGAAAATTTTTCTATTTGCAGTAGTTTCTGAGATATAGAAAAAAATAAAAATTAAAAATAGCGTCAACCCTTCTGTGCACTTTTAAATTTAAATTTAATTTGAAAAATAGAATAATCCCCCAAAAAATTGGAGTAAATACCCCAAAAAATCTCCCCAATTTTCCCCTCATAATTTTCCAAATCTGTTGCACGATCAACCGATTAAATAGGAAAAATTATAGTAACCACGTAGAATTATTTTCCCACGTTGAGGTTATTTGCCGCAAAATATTGTATAAAAAAATAAAAACAACAATGACATGCAGAGAAAAACTTACCCAGCCCACACAAATACTATGTACAATAATAAATTAAATAATATTAGCTGACTAAATCGAAAAAATTCCATTGTCATTCAATATATTCTTTCTAAATAAATAATCAAAAAGTAGTGACGATATGAAATTTTCGTGTGTGTGGTTAAAAAATTGGCTTGACACGCTTTGGTTCTCGTGTCTGACGTTGATTGGGCCAGCTTGACACACAGCTTGGCCCTTTAATTTTCAACAAAAAAACCTATCCCCCTCCAATGCGACTAGTGGCGCCATCTACAGAATTTCAATTTATCATGAAGGTACGGCTTTATGCAGGCGTTTTTGACGCTAGCGTCAGCGACAAATTAGGTCACGTGACACAATTTTGAATTTCCCGCTGCTCAAGGTAATCCTAGTACGGCCGGATGTTCTCAACAGAGTAGGGATGGAGAGATTCATCGAAGAATCGATTCTCGATTCCGATTCTCTTTTCAATCCTTTCGATTCTCAGAATCGATTGATCGACTACGAGAATCGATTCATTCGATTCTAATCGATTCCTGAGCTCAAGATTGATTTCAATCGAGGAAAATTGTAATCATTGTAATTTAAGAGAGCCAAGCGGGGTAAAGCAATAGTACATCAGGAATATATGATTTTTAGTCATTTTTATTATAAACTTTCAATCATATCCATTTAGAAATCCAACGAAATAATGTTAAGAATAAAAAGTGTACGGAAAAATTATAGATACCACATGTTTTGTGGAACTGATCTCAGAAAAAGCAACATATTCAGATGATCGGGCGTGTAAAATCAGCTGCTCACATGGAGTTGACGTTGCCACAATCGTTAAATATTTTTTAGATATTGTTGAGAGGTGTAGGTATCCATGTTTGAGGGAACCTCCAGATAATAATGGGATCTGAATTAATCTTTCTGACAACTGATGGCCAATCGATGAATTGCCTCAATTCAATGGGTGACCCGCCTGCTTCGTCACTATCATATTATTGATTATTTTGCAAAAGAGTGACGTGGAGAGTGAGGAAGCTTTCATTTACTCTTCTGGTTCTGATCAATGGCATCTATGATGTTTCTATAGGGCACTATGCCATTGGTCGCAGCCAGAAGAATAAGAGAGAGCACCGTGGAGAGGGGATTCGGTTACCAACGATCTCCATGTTCACTCTTTCGCCAGTACGGCAATATAGTGAAACTGCTGGAAACATGTGGACTTCGGTTTCATTTGGTATCTGTGCTGCCCATGTCGATTCCACCTCCGACGTCAAAAAATCGAAGACTTAGAATCGATTCTGGAAATTGAGAATCGATTCCAAATAATCGATTCTTTTAACGAAAGAATCGATTCTCGAGTAGAATCGGAACCGATTTTACCATCCCTACAACAGAGACAGAGCCAGAAAGAAGAAGAAGAAGTAATCCTAGTGGTTCAGGCAATCTCCCTTTCCGATTTTGGTCACTTTCGATAGAATAGCCTGAAGAGATTTTTAAAAAATTCAGTTTACCCCATGTTACAGAACAAATAAGGCCAAAATAAATTTTTAAAATAAAAATAATTGAATTAAGGAATTTGGGGAGTAAACTCAAAACGACGGGAAAAAATTGATTTTTTTAACAGAGATGAAACAAGTTGTTTCAAATCACCTCAATTTTTTTTCAAATTTGTCATCTAATTATTTATGACGAAAAAAAATGATAACAAATGATAAAGTGACATAACCCAACATTTGAAAAAAATTAATTACAGCTTGAAAATTCATTCTATTGTGTCAAAGACCCGTTGAAATGCTTCTCAGAATCGTGAATATTATAGAAAAAAAATTTTGCACTGTTTGTTGTATTAAACAATTAAAGAAAAATAATTTAGTAAAAATAACTTTTTGAGCTCTATTTTTTTTTATTTTTAACTGCTCAGAAAACAATGGAAAAACCGAACAAAAATTAAGATTCGATCACTGAATATTTCTTTAATCTTTGAAAAATAATTTTTTTAGTGTTTTACGATTGGATCACTGCTGGAGAACAATAGTCCCCTCACACCCGATTTACAATCACTCCCCAAACTCCTTAACATTGAAACTTTATAAGCGAGGCTCAGTTTCAATTTCACTGCGAAAATTCATGACCGCATACCTATTTTTCCCTTATACAACCTTATATGTGTTTTATTCGTCAAAATGTGTCTTAATTTTTAAAATCATGAAAAATGCATGTTACCGGACATATAGCGAAGATTAATGCAATTAATTGCATGAAAAAATCAATGGCGGCCATATTGGTATTTAAGGGTCGGATGTAAGAAAATTTCCCCTAGAAAAAAAAATTTTTTCCCCCATACGAGAGAGTTTTCAAAGCTCTACTAATGCTGGCCGTAAAAATGCAGCAATCATTACGATCCAATGATCGAATGAAAGCTTATTTTTGACTGCATGGCGGAAATTCGGTTTAGAGCTTGAAAAAAATTCCTTGTAATTATAATTATTTTATGAAAATAATCCCTCCATTATCCCTATATAGATGATACGAACACACAAAACATGGCGGCTAGCCGACGCTAACACAACACCACTAATAATTATTTTTACAGGTAGCACATCACTTGGAGACCGAATTTCCGCCGTTCACACTATTTATTGCTATCTATTAGAATTTTTTTCAGTACAATTACTACTGAATTACGCCCGTAATTAGTAGAGCTTCTGATGAAGCGGTCAGCTGTCACCTCGCAAACTCATAATCTCCGATGGGTGGCGCTACCATCATCATTATCCACCGAATTCAGATTTCTCGAGGGTAATGCAGTTTCTTCCAGGGATGTACCGACATGGGGCCCTGCAGGCGTTTCGCGCATTCAAATGAAGCGGTTCATTTGAAGAGGTTCACGCACGATAGTAAAATGAGCACATATTTGACAATTTCCGGATTTTTTTTTACCTATTCCCTTGCTTTGACGCATTCACCTCTCTGCAGCAATGATGGAAATCATTGCTGAAAAAAGGGGAATGAACAAATTGAGGGAAATAGTTGGAAAAAAATTTTGAAAAGAAATAGCAAAGAATACAGGCGTCTTCCACATTAAAAAAAAAAAACATTTTCAACTGCTTCCTTGCTTTGACGCATTCCTCTCTTTTCAGCAATGATAAAAATCATTGCTAAATAGACGGAAACGGTCAAATTCAGGGAAAAAGTTGAAAAAAATGTAAAAAAAAGGCAGAGAGTCCAGGCCTCTTCCACTGCAATTTTTTTTTTACTCTTTCCTTGCTTTGACGCTCCCCTCTCTTCAGCAACGATGGAAATCATTGCTGAAGAGAGGGGCACAGTCAAATTACGGGAAAAAATTGAAGAAAAAAAAATGGAAGAGGATTCATGTTTTATACAATTAAATTTTTCATTTTTCAAACTTTTCCCTTGCCTTGATGCATGCCCCTCTTTCCACTTACGATGAAAATTATTTCTAAAGAGAGGAGCACGGTCAAATTGAGGGAAAAAAATGAATTTTTTTTTTTTACTGGCAGAGAGTCCAGGGAAATTTTTTTTTTTTAACTGTTTTCTTGCCTTGACGCATTTCCCTCTCTTCAGCAACGATGAAAATCATTGCTGAAGAGGAGGGAACGGTCACATTGAGGGGAAAAAATGGAAAATAACTGTTTAAACAATAGCAGCAAGTCCAGGCGTTTGTTACATTCTCAATTTTTTTTTCAACGTTCTCCTCGCCTTGACGGATTCCCCTCTCTTTGGCAATGATGAAAATCATTGCTGAGGAGAGGGGAGTGGCCAAGTTGAGGGGATAAATTGGATGAAAAAATAAGGAATAACGGCAGAGAAGCGCGACCTTCTACGACTTTTTTTTTCAACTATTCCCTGGCCTTGACGCATTCTACCCTCGTCGCCAACAATGAAAATCATTGCTGAAGAGAGGGGCAAAATTGTCAAATTGAGGGGAAAAATTGAAAAATAATTCTTGAAAAAATGGTAAAAAGTCGAGGCCTCTTGACGCAAGACGCAATCCCCTCTCTCCAGCAATGGTAAAAATTATTGTTGAGGAGAGGGAAACGGCCGAATTGAGGGAAAAATTAGATGAAAAAATGAGAAAGAATGGCAGAGCAGCGCGGCCTTTTCTACGATTTTTTTCAACGGTTTTTTCACCTTGATGCATTTCCCTCTCTTCAGCAACGATGAAAATCTTTGCTGAAGAGAAGGGCACAGTCGAATGAAGGAGAAAAGTTGGGAGAAAAAATTTCGAAAAAATGGCAGGGAGGCCAGGCCTCTCATGTGGTTAAAAAAAAAAAACTATTCCCTTGCCTCGACGCATTCCCCTCTCGTCAGCAACGATAAAAATCATTGCTGAGGAGAGGGGAAGGGCCGAATTGGAGGGGAAAATTCGATTAAAAAATGAGGCAGAACTGCAGAGAGGCCCAGTCTTCTCTAGTATTCAAAAAAAGCAAACTTTCAATTATTTCCTTGCCTTGACGCATTCCCCTCTTTTCAGCAATGATGGACAACATCGCTGAAATAAAAGAAACGGTCAAATTGCAGGAAAAAATTGGAAAGAAAATTTCAAAAGTGACTGAGACGCCCGCCCTTCTCTACTATTTTTTAAAATTTCTTTTTGCAACTGTTTTCTTGCCCTGACGCATTCCCCTCTCTCCAGCCAAGATGGATCTCTGCTGAAGAGAGGGGCACGGTCACATTGCAAGAAAAAATTGAGATGAAAAATTTGGAAAATGGCAGAGAGGACCGGTCTTATGTACTATTAAATTTTCTTTTTTCAACTGTTTTCTTGCCTTGATGCATCTCCCTCTCTTCAGCAACGATGAAAATCATTGCTCAGGAGAGAGGAACGGTCAAATTGAGGGAAAAAATTGGCTGACAAAATAAGGAAGAACGGCAGAGAGGGCCGGCCGTTTCCAACTTTTTTTTTCGATTATTCCTCTGCCCAGACGCATTCTCCTCTCTTCAGCAACGATGGAAATAATTGTTGAAGAGAGCGGCACGTTCAAATTACAGGGAAAAATTGGAAAAAAAATTCAAAAAGATGGCAGAGAGGTCTGGCCTTTTGTATTATTTTTTTAAAAAGTTTCTTTCAACTATTCCCTTATCTTGACGCATTCCCCTCTCTTCAGCAACGATGGAAATCATTGCTGAAAAAGGGGAAAGTCATATTGCAGGAAAAAATTGAAATAAATTTTTTTTTTTATGATAGAGAGTAACGGCCTTCACTTGCATTGACGCATTCTCCTCTCTCCAGCAACAACGAAAATCATTGCTGACGAGAGGGGAACGGTCAAAGTGCGGGAAAAAGTTAACAAAAAAATATGAAAAAAATGGCAGAGTCCATGCGTCTTTCACATTGAATTTTTTTTTCTTCAACTTTTTCCTTGCCTTGGTGCATTCCCCTCTCTCCAGCAACCATGAATATCATTGCCGAAGAGAGGGACACGGTCAAATTCAGGGAAAGAGTTGAAGGAAAATTAAAAAAAAAATGGCAGAGAGTTCAGTCCTCTTCCACATTTTCAAAGAAAAAACTTCAACTATTCCCTTGCCTCGATGCATTCCCCTTTCGTCAGTAACGATGAAAATCTTTGCTGAGGAGAGGAGAACGGCCAAATTGAGGGGAGAAATTGGCTGAGAAAATAAGGAAAAACGGCATAGAGGGCCGGCATTTTCTACTATTTTCTCCACTTTTTTTCTAATGATTTCCTCGCCTTGACGCATTTTCCTCTCTTCAACAACGATGGAAATAATTGAGACCCGCTCAGCCATTTTTTTTCCAATTTTCCCCCTCACCTTGACCGTACCCCTCTCTTCAACAATGAGTATCGTTGCTGGAGCGAGGAGAATGCATCAAGGCGAGAAAAGAGTTGGAAAAAAAAATCAAATAGTCGAAATGAGTGGGCTCTCAACCCTTTTTTTATTTTTTTTTTTCAATTTTTCCCTGCAATTTGACCGATTCCCTCTCTTCAGCAAAAATTTTAATTGTTGCTGAAAAGAGGAGAGAGCGTCGAGGCAAGGGCATAATTGAAGAAAAAATGAATAAGTAGTAGAAAAAGCCGGGCCTCTCTGCCACTCTTTCTCATCTTTTCATTCAAATTTACGGTTCGATTTGACCGTTGCCCTCTCCTCAGCAATGATTTCCATCGTTGCTGGTGAGAGGGGAATGCATTATGATAAGAAAATAGTTGAAAAAATTTTTTCCTCCAAATAGTGAAAAAGAGTGAGCCTCTCAGTCATTTTTTCAAGTTTTCCCTGCGATTTGGTCATTTCTCTCTCTTCAGCAATGATTTACATCATTGCTGGAGAGAGGAAATTGTGTCAAGGTAAGAGAATAGTTGAAAGAATTTTTTTTTTAATAGTACAAAAGACCGGGCCGGGAGAATGGGCCTCTCTGCCATTCCGTGAATTTAAAAAAAAAAATTTCCAGCAATTTGACCGTGCCCCTCTCTTTAGCAATGATTTGTGTTGTTGCTGGCGAGAGGGGAATGCGTCATGACAAGGAAATAGTTGAAAGTTTTTTTTCTTCGAATAGTAGAAAAGGGTGGGCCTCTCAGCCATTTAGTGAATTAAAAAAAAAAAATTTCCTGTAATTGGACCCTTTCCCTCTTTTCAGCAATGATTTTCGCCGTTGCTGAAAAGAGGGGAGTGCGTCGAGGCGAGGAAACGGTTGAATTTTATTTTTTACCGCAGAAGAAGCCTGGACTCTCTGCCGTTTTGTTGCAATTTTTTTTTTCAATTCTTTTCCTCCATTTGACTGTGCCCCTCTCTTCAGTAAGGATTTTCATATTTGCTGAAGAGAGGGGAATGCGTCAAGGCAAGGACACAGTTGAATTTGTTTTTTTTTGAAAATGTGGAAGAGGGCTGAACATTTCTCTCTGCCATTTTTTCAAATTTTTTTTCCAACTTTATCCCTCATTTTGACCGTTTTCTTCTATTCATCAATGATTTCTATCGTTACTAGAGAGAGGAGAATGCGTCAAGGCAAGGGAATAGTTGAAAAAAATAAAAAAGTCGTAGAAAAGGCCTCTCCGCCGTTCTTTCTTATTTTTTCATCCAATTTTTCCCCTCAATTTGGTCGTTCCTCTCTCCGCAGCAATGATTTCCATCACTGCTGAAGAGAGGGGAGTGCGTCAAGGCAAGGAAACAGTACAAATTTCTTTTTTGAAAATGTCAGGAGCCCTGGATTTTCTGCAATTTTTTAAAGAATTATTTTTCAATTTCTCCCTCAATTTGACCGTTGCCCTCTCTTCAGCAATGATTTTCATCATTGCTGAAGAGAGGAGAATGCGTCAGGGCAAGGAAAAGTTAGAAAAATAAAATCAAATGCAGAAGAGGTCAGGACTCTCTGCCATTAAAATTTTTTTTTTCAACTTTTTATCTCAATTCGACCGTTCCCCTCTCTTCAGGAATGATTGTCATTGTTGCTGGAGAGAGGGGAATGCATCAAGGCAGAGGAATAGTTGGCAGAACTTGAAAAAAAAATTACAAAATGTCGGACCTCTCTGCCATTTTTCGGAATTTTTTTTCTGCAATTTTTCCCTGTACTTTGACTGTGCCTCTCTCTTCGGCGAGGATTTTCATTGTTGCCGGAGAGAGGGGAATGCGTCAAAGCAAGGAAATAATTGAAAAAAAATAGTAGAAAAGGCCGGGCTTCTCTGCCATTCTTTCTTATTTTTTTATCCAATTTTTTCCCTCAATTTGCCCGTTTCCCTCTCTTTAGCAATGATTTTTATCGTTGGTGAAGGGAGGGGAATGCGTCAAGGCAAGAGAATAGTTAGAAGAAATTGTTTTCTAAATAGTACGAAAGATCGGGCCTCTCTGTTATTTTTTTTGTTGTTTTTTTCAATTTTTTTCTGCAATTTGACCGTGCCCTTCTCTTCCACAATGATTCTCATCGTAGCTGAAGAGCAGGGAATGCGTCAAGGGAAGAGAATAATTGGAAAAAACTAAGAAAATAGTAAACAAGGCCGAGCCTCTCAGCTATTTTTTCTGCTTCAATTTTTTCCCTCCATCTGACCATTCCCCTCTCTTCAGCAACGATGGAAATCATTGTTGGAGAGAGGGGAACGATCAAATTGAGGGAAACACTTGGAAAAAAATTTTGAAAAGAAATGGCAGAGTCCAGGCCATTACACATCTACAAAAAAAATTTTTAACTGCTTCCTCACCTTGATGCATTCCTCTCTCTTCAGCAATGATAAAAATCATTGCTGTGGAGAAAGGAACGGCCAACTTGAGAAGAAAAATTGGATGAAAATATAAGAAAAAATGTCAGAGAGGCCCGGCCCTTACTACTATTTGTTTAATTTTTTTCCAATCATTTCCTTGCCTTGACACATTCCCCTCTCTTCAGCAATGATGGAAATCATTGCTAAAGAGACGGAAACGGTCAAATTGAGGGAAAAAGTTGGAAAAAAACTGTTTAAAAATGACAGAGTCCAGGCCTCTTCCACTGTAATTTTTTTTTCAACTCTTCCCTTGCCTTGACGCATTCCTCTCTTTTCAGCAACGATGGAAATAATTTCTGAAGAGAGGTGGCACAGTCAAATTACGGGGAAAAATTGAAGAAAAAAAAATTTAAAAATTACAGAGAAGATAGGCCTTCCGTATAATTAAATTTTGTATTTTTCCAACTATTCCCTTGCCTTGATGCATGCTTCTTTCTCCAGCAACGATGAAAATTATTACTGAAGAGAAGGGCACGGTCGAACTGAGGGGAGCGCGTAATGCCGCAAAAATAGTTGAAAAAAAAATTAATTGTCGAAAAGGGTGGGTTTCTCAGCCATTCTTTCTTATTGGTTCATTCAATTTTTTTCCTCAATTTGGCTGTTCCCCTCTCCTCAGCAATAATTTCCACCATTGCTGAAGAGAGGGAAATGCGTCAAGGCAAAGAGGTCTGAACTCTGCCATTTTCTTCAATTTTTTTTTTTGAACTCTTTCTCACATTTCGACCGTTCCCCTCTATTCAGCAATGATGCTCGTTGATAGAGAAAGGGGAATGCATCAAGGCAAGGGTATAGTTGGAAAAATTATTATTTGAAAATAGTAGAAAAGGCCGATGCTCTCTGTCATTCTTAAAATTTGGTTTCCAATTCTTCCCTGGAATTTGACCGTGCTTCTCTCTTCAGCAATGATTTTCATCGTTGCTGAAGAGAGGGAAATGCGTCAAGGCAAAGAAAAAATTGAAATGAAAAATTTGAAAATATGAAAGAGGAGTTCCTGCCATTTTTTCAAAAAAATTTTTTCAATCCCTTCCCTCAATTTGACCGTGCCCCTCTATTCAGCAATGATTTTCATCGTTGATGGAGAGAAGGGAAAACGTCAAGGCAAGGGAAAAGTTGAAAGAAATTTTTTTTTAATTGTACAAAAAGCTGGGCCTCTCATATCAGCCTCGAGAGGGAGAATGCGTCAAGGCAAGGAAAGAGTTGAAAAAAAAAATTTCAGTGGAAGAGGCCTGGACGCTGTCATTTTTTCAAATTTTTTTCTCATTTTTTCCCCTCAATTCGACCATGCCCCTCTGTCTTCAGAAATTATTTTTATCATTGCTGAAGAGAGAGGAATGCATCAAGGTAAGGAAATGATTAGAAAAAGAATGAAACAAATAGTAGGAAGGGCCGGGTCTCTCTGCTATTTTTTCTTATATTCGAGTCCGATTTCTCCCCTCAATTTAGCCGTTCCCCTCTCCACAGCAATGATTTTCCATCATTGCTGAAGAGAGAGGGATGCGTCAAGGCAAGAGAACAGTTGAATTTATTTTTTTTCGAGAATGTGAAAGAGGCCTGGACTTTCTGCCTTTTTTTCTTAAATTATTTAAAGAATTTTTTCCTCAATTTGACCGTGGGACCCTCTCTTCGGTGATGATTTTCATTGTTGCTGAAGAGAGGGGAACGCGTCATGACGAGAAAATAGTCGAAAAAATAAAAACTTCAAATAGTAGAAAAGAGTGGGCCTCTCAGCCATTTTCTCAATTTTCCCCTGCAATTTGGCCATTTCTCTCTCTTCAGCAATGATTTTCATCGTTGCTGGAGGGACAAAAATGCGTCAAACAGTTGAATTTTCTTTTTTTACCGCAGAAGAGGCCTGAACTCTGCAATTTTTTCGAAATTTTTTTCCAACTTTTTTCCTTCATTCGACTGTGCCCCTCTCTTCGGCAAGGATTCTCATATTTGCTGAGGAGAGGGGAATGCGTCAAGGCGAGAAAACAATTGAAAGAAATGGTAGAAAAGGCCGGGTCTCTCTGCCATTCTTTCTTTTTTTTTCATCTAATTTTTCCCCTCAATTTGGCCATTCCCCTCTCTTCAGCAATAATTTTCATCGTTGCTGAAGAAAGGAAAATGCGTCAAGGCAAGGAAAGAGTTGAAATTTTTTTTTGAAAATGTGGAAGAGGTCTGAACTTGCCACCATTCTTTTCAATTTTTTTTTTCAAACTCTTTCCCTCATTTTGACCGTTCCCTTCTATTCAGCAATGATTTTCATTGCTGCTGGAGAGAGGGGAATGTATCATAGTAAGGGAATAGTTAGAAGAAATAAAAAAAAAAAGTACAGAATGTCGGACCTCTTTGCCATTTTTTGGAATTTTTTTTTTTAATTTTTTCGTGTAATTTGACTGTGCCTCTCTCTTCTGCGACGATTTTTATTGTTGCTGGAGGGAGGAGAATGCGTCATAACGAGAAAATAGTAGAAAAAAAAATTAATCGTAGAAAAGGGTGGGCTTCTCAGCCATTTTTGCAATTTTTTCCTGCAATTTGACCGTTCCCCTCTCTTCAACAATGATTCCCATTGTTGCTGAAGAGAGGGGAATGCGTCAAGGCAAGCAAATAATTGAAATAAAAATAGAAAAAATAGTAGAAAAGGCCGGGCCTCTCTGTCATTCTTTTTTATTGGTCCATTCAATTTTTTTCCTCAATTTCGCCCATCATGCGTCAAGGCAAGGGACTAGTTGAATTTTTTTTTCAAATTGTAGAGAAGGGTGGGGCTCACGGCCATTTTGTTTTCCCTGCAATTTAGCCGTTTCCCTCTCTTCAGCAATGATTTCCATCGTTGCTGAAGAGAGGGGAATGCGTCGACGAAAAGGAATAGGTGAAAAAAAATCAAATAAATAGTAGACAAGGCCGAGCCTCTCAGCCATTTTTTTTCTTCAACTTTTTGCCTCAATTTGACAGTTCCCCGCTCTGCAGCAATTATTTTTATCGTTGCTAGAGAGCGGGGAATGCGTCAAGGTGAGGGAATAATTGAAAAAAAAATTAAAAAGTAGTAGAAAAGGCCGGGCCTTTCAGCCATTTTTTCTTATTTTTTCATCCAATTTTGCCCTTCAATTTGACCGTGCCCCTCTCTTCAACAATGATTTTCATTGTTGCTGGAGAGAGGGGAATGCATCATGACGAGAAAATAGTTGAAAATTTTTTTTCTTCAGAATAGTAGAAAAGAGTGAGCCTCTCTGCCACTTTTCCAATTTTTTCCTGCAGTTTGGTCGTTTCCCTCTCTTCAGCAACGATGAAAATCATTGCTGAAGAGAGGGAACTGCATCGAGTAAGTAAACAGTTTCAAAAAAAAACCTAAAAATGCAGAAGAGGCCTGGACTCTCCGCCATTTTCCCAAAATTTTTCTTCAACTCTTTCCCTCAATCTCACCGTTTCTCTCTCTTCCACAATGATTTCCATCGTTGCTGGAGAGAGGGGAATGCATCAAGTAGAAAAGGCCGGGCCTCTCAGCCATTTATTTTTCTCAATTTTTTTCTTCAAGTTGACTCCAGCTCATAATCCTTCAGAAGTTATTGAAACATGTGTGTGCGCACAGATACACACACACACACAGATATTCCTCCTGAACATGATTTTCGGTAGTTTTGGATCATTTTAGATATGTCCCAACTAAAAAAATCGGGATTGGAAATTTTTATGACAGTAAAACTTCCTCCGGAAGCAAAAACATACGCTTCTTCGTTATTTCGAAAGAAAACTAAGGAAATGGCACTTACGCTCTTTTCATTGCAAGGCCACGATATTAATTTTCAATAATTCCACTCAAATAACACAAATAAATTAAATTATTCTCCAATAATTTTTCAAATACAAGTACCAATCAGTTATGATTTCTGAATGCCATTTAATTGATTTCAAACACACACGGACCGGTATAATGCATTTAATCCGTTTCTGCATTGTAATTCATTCAATTCCAGTTTAATGGAAAATAATTATGAAAAATATAGGTTGAATGATTTATTCATGTTGAAAAAAATACTCGATGCAATATTATATTGATTAATCTACTACCATTCTATATTTCCAACAATGAAAATTGTATTATGCTTCAAATATAATGTTCATTACTGTCATTCCTCATCTCATTCTTCACACGGCAAAAAATATGAATAAAATTTCAATAGCACCAGGGCCCCGTATTTTTTCGCGAACTCGGCCCTGTTCTATTCGTGGCTTCACCAGCCGTGCGCTTACCGACAGCGCAATTTTCGACATTGAGCTTCCCGGCTGACCACTCAATGGGAGGTCGCGTCAATCAAAAAAAAAATCACCATATCTTACATCCGACCCTTAAAATCCGAGAATCCTCCAATTCCAGTCCTAGATACTGGGACAGTGTGAGTCAAATGCAGAACAATATTGAATATTCATAATATCATCTAATAACAGTTTATCATCTTGGACATCGTTATAGTATTGGTAAAATTTTGAAAAATGGAACTAGTTATAGTAATTATGATAACTTAAAAGGAGGAAATAAAATAAAAATCGATCATTTGAACCTGCCACTAGGATTACCTTAAGCGTCAGTAGATGATGAAAAATAATAATTATTGTCTGAATCTATATTTTTATCATTTAATAAAACATTCTTCAACATTCTTTACCTCATCTGAACTCATCATGATTCTTAATTAATTTCCCGATAAGGGAAGTTTATGTAATGACCCCGAAAATGAAAAATCGATTTTCCGATCGATCTCCATGTTTTGAGACCTCCCCAACATTTTTTGATAGTTTTTACGATCATGTCTATGTGTGTGTGTGTGTGTATGTATGTGACCAATTTTTTCGTTCATGTTTTCTCGTTAATCAATAACGCGATCGTGATGATCGATGTTGCAATCGAAGCATCTCGATATAGATTCGATCTGATTAGTTTTTGATTGAAATCGATACAGTACTTCCTTAGTTTTTTAAGAAAAATATTATTAGATTTTTCTTAACTTCCCTGAAAGTAAGGCCTATGCATTGACCCCGAAAAGGAAAAATCGATTTTTTTATTGATCTCCATATTTTGAGATCTCCCCAACATTTTTTGATAGTTTCCACGATTATGTCTGTTGTTATTTATCGTTTTTATCATTCATCATTTTTTCAAATAGTAAGTGAGAGAAATTATCGGGAAATTCTTAGTGCGGCTTGGAGTCACACTCATCACAATACATTCTCACTAATTCCTTCTAATCGGCAGTAACGCACTCCTCCATTCACGAGCGAGCGTAGCGAGCGAGCAACTACGCACTCCTTTATTCGCGAGCGAGCGTACACAGAGAAAAATGTTTTCTTAATTTAAGAATGTGCAGGTCACTTAAATTAAGAAAGAAAAGTCACTTGATTTAAGTGAGAAAACTCGCTTGATTTAAGTGAGTTTTACTTTCTTAAATTAAGAAAGAAAAAGTCACTCGATTTAAGTGAGAAGAGTCACTTGATTTAAGTGATTTTTACTTTCTTAAATTAAGAAAGAAATAGTTACTTGATTTAAATGAGAAAAGTCACTTAATTTAAGTGACTTTTACTTTCTTAAACTAAGAAAGAAATAGTTACTTGATTTAAGTGAGAAAAGTCACTTAATTTAGATGACTTTTACTTTCTTAAATTAAGAAAAAAATAGTTACTTGATTTAAGTGAGAAAAGTCACTTGATTTAAGTGAGAAAAGTCACTCAATTTAAGTGAGTTTTACTTTCTTAAATTAAGAAAGAAATAGTTACTTGATTGAAGTGAGAAAAGTCACTTAATTTAAGTGAGTTTTACTTTCTTAAATTAAGAAAGAAAAAGTCACTTGATTTAAGTGAGAAAAGTCACGTAATTTAAGAATGGCAGGTCACTTAAATTAAGTGACTGCACATTCTTAAATTAAGAAAACATTTCTCTCTGTGTAGCGAGCGAGCAATTACGTACCCCACTTCGCGAGCGAGCGAGCAACTGCTCACCCCCAGTTCTTTATGAGAAAGTATTGAAGCTCCTTTTCCAGCGATGAAGGTCAGATTGTTGAGCTTTCTCGCTACTTATCGCTACATTTTTTCCAGCAGCGGGAAATTTAAAATGCTGTCACGTGACCCGATTTGACGCTGCGGCTAGCGTCGAAAAACGCCTGCACGAGGCCATACCTCAATTGTGAATGCGCCTTGATGTCCAATCATCAATCACTCGAGACACCGGGCAAGACGTGCCTCAGTGCGTCATTGGTCGTGTACCAGTAAGCTTGTATGCACTCTGTTTAAAAAAGCATTTTACACTCAAACAAATCGTACATAACTTGAGAAAAAAATCATATATATCAGTATTTCATTGTAAGTTGCAATCGATTTATAAAAACCCATAAAAATAAAAAATAAAACTGTGACAATTTTATTTAATTAATCAAATGATTAATTGAGCAGAAAAATCAAGAACAAAAAAACACAAATTTGCAATTGAGAAAATATTAATTAACAATAGAAATTAAATACGTGAAGAAATTGACCGGGTGGGTTTTTGTGCCTCGAGTGCTTTCGATCAATTCTCTTCTTTTTTTTCCTATTTTTTTTTTTTTTAATCAATTAATAAAAATTCAGAACACAGTTAATTTCATCAAGACTGCGCGCTGTGTGCTCAATACACAATAAGGAGGTAAATTTTCCTTATTATTTAAGTAATTTTTTTTTTTTTCAACTTCCAGAACATGTGCCACGCGGGCATCTGTTCTATTAAGTAATCTCTGTATTCAAAAATTATGCAATATTTTTCCGGTTCTTGTCTTTTTTTTTAATAAAAAAAATCAATTTTAAAAATTGTTTAAACCGGTTTTTTTTTGTGTGTGGCATAAAAAATGATAATTGAGGAAAATCAATCGGTAATTATGCCGGTTCGTTGATTTTCATGAGAAAGCTTTCGTCTTTTCTCTGTGCATATTTTTATCACGTAAACATTTCGTTTGCTTCATCCCGGACGGCTCCAAGCGCGTTTTTTTTCCCCTGGAAAAAGACGACATCTTGTTCCTCGAAACGCGAGAAAGATAGAGAGAGAGAGAGAAGGACAGTTCCCCTTCTGGTTTTACACACACATATATGTGGTCGCCTTAGGAACAAAAGGGCGTAAGTACTGTGTTTAAGCGCAGCACTCAAGCCTCTTTACTTTTAAAGCGATCATGTATATATCTATATATACATATATGTAGAGGGTATATAACCGGGGAAAAGGAGCTTTACATGGCCTTTATATACTTGTGCCGAAAATCAATAGGTTCAACGAATTAACGTCTCACTGTGAATTAAATGCATTAATATATCGACTTGCAAAGAGGTAAAATAAGATGATTTATGTTCTAGAATTTGTTTTTCTATGAATATTTTGTAAAACGTTGGCGTAATTCATATTTATCAAATTTTGTTCTATTCATTTTTTTCATTTATTTGTGCAATGACCAAAATAATTGTTGATTAAATCAATATAATGGTCGGATAGAAAATTAAAAATTAATATTTTGTCATTATTGTCTTGATAATTGAGGGAGATAGTAAAATTTCTATTGGGACCCTTTTTTGGAGCACAAGAGTAGCTATAAATAAGGTTTCTATGGGAAATTAACTATCTCGCTTGAATACCGCGAAATTTGAAAAAAAAAAAAATGAATCGGTTCGAAAATCGGTTACCACATTTTTTTTTTCTTCGTTAGTTTTCACTCGAAAAGACGGTAATTTCGATGGCATTTCTTTTTGCCTTGCTTTTAATTTTTTATTGTTTCTGAAGAAATAATGCTGAGGCAAGGTTATGTGTAATTTTTCACAACATAACCAGTGCAATTTTTGAATTAATTTTCAAATATTTCTTCGGTTTTTCCGATCGATTCATCGGCTTTTTCTGTTGCCTTGCTCCTTTTTTCTTTTTTTTTCTGCGTCGTAAATGCACGCACTGTGCACGTGCACAGGCAGAAGGAGTGCGTAACGATAATATACCACTCAAAATACTTGCAGACTGATTTGTTATCCTCATTTATATTTTTATATTAAAAAAATGAAAAAAAAAATATCTGAAAAAAAAGATAATTTTTGTTTTTTTTGAATCATTATATTTAATTTTTTTTTTTAATTTCTTATTTTTATTCCATTTTATCATTGATTGAAGATTAGAAATCTGAGAAATTAAAAATTAAATTACTGAAGTAATCGTTGAGTGGATAAACTCAATGACTACAGTTTTTTTTTTTTTTTTTTACTGACTGCAGCTCTTGTGCAAGAGTTTGAATTTTTTGGAGACTTTGGCCCCTCTTAAATCGTGATTTAAAGGCAAATTTTAATTAAATAAATTTCTTCTAATTGTCCAACAATTTAAGGTAGTACGGTCGAATTAGAGTTCACGTTTAACACCATGATTTTTTGCATTCTATCGAAAGAGCTGACTTTGCTCTACATATCTGCAAAATTTTGGATTGATTCCCCATGTAGTTTGGGCGTAATTAATTAATAATGTAGTATTACATTTATAGCAATATCTCGAGAATGGTTCATTTTACAAAAAAAAACTATAGAGACATTTCTTCTTCCAAATTCAATTTCCTAATATTTCATCCCAAACATTTCCTTTTCCCGTCAATATTTTTCGAGTTATTGCGTTCGAACCCAAAAAATTTTCTATTTTTATTTTTTTTCCGCGACCGATAAGAAAGGTATCTTCGAACCGTTCGCAGAAAAAAAATAAAAATAGAGAATTTTTCGCGTTCGAACGCAATAACTCGAAAAAATATTGATGGGAGAAGAAAACGTTTGGGATGAAAAAAATAGGAAATTGAATTTGGAAGTAGAAATGTCTCTATAGTTTTTTTTTGTAAAATGAACTATTCTCGAGATATCGCTATAAGTGTAATACTACATTATTAATTAATTACGCCCAAACTACACGGGGAATCAATCCAAAATTTCGCAGATATGTAGAGCAAAGTCAGCTCTTTCGATAGAATGCGAAAAATCATGGTGTTAGACGTGAACCCCAATTCGACCGTACTACCTTAATGATCATTTTGAAATGCACAAAAGCCCAGTCTCATCTTCTCTCAAATTTAATTGAAAAAAAAATTGATTGGATAAAAGTAGTGGACCATCGTAATTTCATTTTCATTTTTAAAATTATACTGAAAAATAGCAGACACTTGTAGTTTTTCGAATTTTCTACATATGCATTTTTTTCATTTTTAAAAAAATAATTTATTTAAAAAAAAAAGACTGAAAATTGTGAAATGTCTGCTATTTTCAGATTTCTTAAGAATAATTTACCTTTACGAAAAAAAGTCATATTTTACAAATGCTGCATTTGCATAAAAACCGATTTTCCTTTGATTAATTTCATTATTGATTTATGCAGCAAAAAGTACAACAATTTGCGGTTTAAAAAAAAAAAAGGAAATTGTGTGCAGGTAACAAACATTGAATTCGTGTCGAATCGAATTTTCCAAATCGTAATAAAGAAAAAAATGAAAACGTAAAAATTACAAATGATTGATGATGATTGATGTGAATCGAATTAATCGGCATTAATAATCGGATGTTGTTACAAAATATTGCGATGAATTGAATTGTTAGTTTATCATTGCCGTCACAGATACGTTACGGTTCAATAGAAATCACTCAACTTATAACTAATGCAAATTTTTTTTTTTTTTTCATATTTTTTTTTCATGTTTTATTTTTCCGTTAAAATGTTGTGAAATAAAAAAGGAAACACAGTTGAATTTAAATATAGAGTACATGACCTTGTTTAATGGTTTAGAAATTATCGTATGATAATTTACGCATTACCTATTTTTTTTTTTTTTTTACGAGTAAATAGTGTGAATATATATTGGTATTTAATTAGGAAGAAAGAGTGAAGTGAAGGAGAGTGTAATTGAAATCGATATCAGAAGGTAATCAGTGATTTTAGAATCTGTGGGACAAAATTTTTACAGGAATTACCAAAAATTTTCTGTCTCTCAGATGACAATAAAATTAGCACACATCTAACAATTTTCGAAATAATTTCAAAAATTCTGAAAAATCTCAAATAGTGGAAAATAAATAATTTTTAAGAAAATATGTGGGCCTTCGAGCTCAAAGAAAGTTCGCCGAAGTTCAATTTGAGAAAATTTCGAGAAAAAAAGAAATCGAAAATCATTTTGAAAATATTTTAAAAATGATTTCAAAAAAATTTTAAGATTGAAATATAACAGATATTCTTCTTTTCTGACAATCTTTTGAATTTTTTTGAACAAAATGACTTATTATAAAAGATATTCAAAAAATTTGCACTCATAGTTTTTTGAATTTTTTACATCCGTATATTTTTCATTTTTCTAAGAATTAAAAAACTGAAGAAATTGTCAAATGTCTGCTATTTCCAGTATCATGTCTCTTAATTTTCGAGACAGATATTTCTAAAACTCTAATTTTGGACTATACTGATGAAACAAAAAGGGTGGATTCTATCTTGTGGTCCATTTTTCGAAAATGTTTCAACAGTTGGAGAGTAAAGATCATTTTTCCCCGTGGATCCTTTTTGTAGAAGAAATGAGAGCTGCAGAAAATATCCTTGCCAAAATGAAATTAGCACACATGTGACAATTTTTTGGATTTTTTTTCAACAAATAAACTATTAGCTAAAGATTTCTCAACAAATTACATTTAGAGTTTCTTTAATTTCTACATGTGCATATTTTTCGTTATTTCAAAATAATTTATTTGTAAAAAAACCTAAGAATTTTCAAATTTTCTGCTTTTTTCATTGCCATTCTTATCTCTCTTAGACTCCGAAATATTTTATTTTATAGAAAAAAGTGAAATTTCTCGTTTATTAACGTATTCCCCAAATTTTTTATTTTCCAAAAAGAAAGTTTTCCTGAAAGTGGAATTTTTGAAAAAATTACAATTTCACTAATCCATTACAAATAATATTGAGATAATATTTGAACGATCGTCCACAGCTGTGAATTCGAACAATTCAATACAATATGCAGTATCAAATAATTTAAATTCTTCATAAATCTTGAAATATTTAAAACAATTGAATATTTATCATCAACTTTGTATACAAATTGTATAATATTATTGCAGACATGAGATTCGCACAATCTTTATAATGATAATCAGACATCGATGAGACAGACTCACTGCACAACCTTCGATTTAATTATCAGATTACTTTATATTATATTTACAAATAAAGTAGTGGCGTGAAATGAGATATCAATTGGCATTAAGCGGAAATAATTCTTATTATCAAAAAAGTAGATCAAGATTATGACTTCATTGAATCATCATCAAATAAACAAGAACTCAATCCATGTGTAAATTTCAAAGCTTAGATTCTTAGAAATATTCCAGCGATGAATCCACGAAGATGAATAAATTGAAAATTTTTTGTGCAGAGTAATTCGACCAATAGATAGATGGGTGTTGGAAAATTGGGGTTTATCGAAGCTTATAAAATAGGCAAATCACGTAGATGAACTGCAGATGAGAGTGACGCGTAGAAGACTATATAGGAAGGAAGGTGGGGCAAAATGGACATCAGGGATAAAATGGACACACCTAAATTTTTGGGCAATTATTATGGAAAACTCTTGAAATTAATAGAAATATTGTAGGTAAATTGTTCTTGATGATTTCATTGGAAAGCTGAAGAAATTTTGGGCGAGAAGCAAGTGCCGGAATTAATTTTTTCGAATTTTCGGCGTTTTTGACTTTTTTGAGTATTTTGAAGGATAAAACCCTTCCTTTTTTCTGGGAATTTTCAGTTTTTCGAGAATGTCTTCGATTCTATTTGTCGTAACGTAAAAATTCAAACGGGAGGTGAAAGATTAGATCATTTGTCATCGATTCATAGGGTTTTCAATTGAAAAATATCGATTTTTAAGGTATTTATGGGCATTTTTGTGAAACAGTTTTGTGAAACAGTTTTTGGCCTATAACTATCCCAAAAATTGATATTGTTGAATTTGGAACCCCATAGTGTTCGAAAACTCGTTGATTTTCTCTAGAGGACTGGAACTTCTGGAATTGGGATTGAGAATTTCTGGGAAAATAATATGTGAACACAATTGCCGTTGATGGTCAAATTTAATCCCTTAAAAAAGAGAATCGTTATTACAATAAAGGTATTGTTCGCGTATTAAGAATTGGCAAAAAGATAGAATCGTTGAATTGACCGTTAATTAATAAATGCTAATTGTCCGGTAATTGTCTTTGAACGTTGATAACCGAAAATACACTGGTAATTCACTAAAGCACTGCACTGGCAGTGTAACCTTGAAACCCGAGGATGTAGCTATGTTGAATGAGTGCCGAAAAGGCAAGATGCGTGCTCGTGATGTCCCATGTATAACTCTGTTATAGTTGATGAGGATCCGATAAACGACCGAATGCATTAACAATGCATTCGTTGAAAAAACTACTGTTTAATGATGAGTGTCGTTGACCGTTCCATAACCGTGGAAAACTCGCGATAGACCGTTGAGAGCGTGAAGAGAGCGTCTTGAAAAAGATGCTTTCCCGATGAATTACTGATGAAGACTGTTAATTTGACTGTAGGAGGGGGGGGGGGGTAATTCGAAATGCCTTGATTCGAGACTTTTCGGCTCGAACCCCACCTGATCACTCAGGATTTTAGCGCCAGTTTCGAACACATAGATCGATGGAAAATGAGCTCACCTTTCATTTGAGACCAACCCTGAATCGCTACGACCGATCGAACCCGAGATATTCGCAAAAAACTGGAAAATTTCGACTAAAAAAAGCTTTTACCCCTCAAAAATGCCGAAAAATATCGAATTTTTAAAAAAATCTTAAAAAATCCATCTGACACTCGTTTTCCGACTAAAATTTGCTCAGCTTTTCAATAGAATCATCAAAAAAAATCCATCCCTAACTGTTTCATAACAGTGTCCATTTTGCCCCACTCTCCCCTAATAAAAAGTTAAAAATCAATTGAAGTCGAATAATGAGGAAATAATTAATAGAATGAAAAATTAAAAAAAAAATAGAATATACCCGAACTCTTCAATAGATAGACATAGAAGCATAGTCGCAGCCCCATGATTATAAATTTTGATCAACCGGTATGTAATCGAAATCGCATGACTCTAAATGGAAAGAAATTGTCATCAAAAAGTACGGAACTTTCCCATCAAACGCGGGACATTTCACAGGTGCACAAAAAAATGATAAGAATGAACGAAAAACTGATAAGCACAAATGAAAAATTCATAAATTCACGCGAAATTTTGACGAACGTGGTTCGGTAATTTTTGACACGTTAACAGCACCATTTTTAATGTAAAAATAAAATTCAGACTTATTTAAAAATTTATTGGAACAATTAGAAATGAAATTACTTGAAAATATTTTAGTTTATCATTTCAAAAAATTTAGATATTTGTTCGTAAAAGAGAGGAAGGCCTATGAAAAAAAGTCACTACGAAAATTGCTCTATCTCGTTTAAATTCAAAAATATTTCTCGAATTGTTTTTCGTAAAATCATCAAAAAATCATGAAATATCTCAGACTTCAAGAAAAATAGATGAGTTTTTAAGAAAATATCTTTTTAAGAAAAGATGTCAGATTTATTTGGAAAAAAAGTCTTCACTAAATTCGCTCTGATTTCCTCATTTTTCAAGATAATGCGCAAGAATTGATCATGTGCAAAAAATTTCGTCATGTTGCTTCACAAATTCCAATTGAATCTCCTTGAAATTCTTTTTTTTTTTTTTTGTAGTCTACGTCAAAATTTTCACCCAAATTTAGAACAGTTTACATAATTTCAGAGATAATACTTAATTGGCCTCCGGTTGATTTAATTATTTTTAATAATAAAGCACCCAAACACATTTGATAACACTGAATGTACAGATAAGCAATATTCTGAAGACGCCAATTCATTGACAATTTGTGATACGTCATGGAAATTAAATACATAGAAAGATACAAAATTATATAAATCTTTCAATGATGAATTTGTCGAGCTATAAATTTACTCGCTAGTTAATTGACATTATGTACTACTGAATAAACCACTATTTTTTTTTCCTTGCAATCAAGTATGCTCTAACAGGATAATTTTCTATTCTCAAGTTTTTTAATTCAAAAAAAAAATTGATAATATGTCTAAATTTTGTGCTATAATTTTTTCATGTTTATTTTCTCTTTTTCATTAATCCTCGTGATGAAGAGAGAATTGAAATAAATCAACGCAAATGTTTCTTGCCAAAAAAATCAATAATGCATTTAGTTTGGTCCATTTTTAGAATTCATGATTTTATATCTTTGATAAATTACCAAAAGCTAAACTATAGGTATTCTTGAATGAGAATTCTTTTCATGCTTTCGTATTAATGGAAATAGGAGTTGTTTTTTTTATCATTCATTCTATCATAATCGCATAAAATATTTGCTCATTCTGTTCGTTTTTTTAGAAAAGCGGAGGAGGAGGGGGGGGGGGGAGAATCTCGTAATTACTGGGAAAACCTGTATGCACAAAAAAAATCATTTTCTTTTTTTTAGCCGTGATTTCGCTATAAAAAACCATCTTGATCAGATTTTTTGTATTTCTAATAGATTACAAGATATTTCGAAGAAATCGGAATGAATCGAAATTAATTAATCTTTTTACAGTTTTACTATTTAATTTCAATTACTGCGAAATATCTTATCTATGGGAGATATGAAAAAATTGCTAGGAATCAATGTTACAGCCCTGATTCTACTCTACGAAAAAACTCTTCATCGAAATTTCCGTATCTCTTATAGATTAAAAGATATGCTTAAATAACTGAAATTCTGTTAAAATCAGAAATTTTGTTGATTTCATTAATCAATTGTTTACTATCAATTTTATGGTTTCAGATTACGAATATGAGCTCTGGTGATCCTTGGTCTCTTCCGGTCAAGCAGGGTCTTTATGACCCGAGTTTAGAGAAGGATGCTTGTGGTGTTGGTTTTATCGTTGCTATCGATGGAAAACGATCCCATAAGGTTGGTTCATAATCGAAATACAGAAGAATGTTGTGTGAATAAACAAAAAATAGTGGGAATTCACGAATAATTATCCAATTGCTTTATTTGCAGCATATTCTATTTATTTCCTATTAAAAGTTCTCCAACCGAAATTTAATTGGAAATTACATTGAGTAGGGCAGTGGTGAAGAAATATTCTAAAAATCCGGTATAGATTATTTGAAGAACATATCAAAAATCATAAGGTTTAGTGGAATTTTTCGAAATTTGGGATAAAACGAAAATGTTATTCGATCTATTTCACTTCTATTTTACCTCTTCACTAGACTTTGGGTGCGCGCACCTTTTTTGCATGGTGCTCTTGAAAATTTATATATATTTTTACACATATTTCTGAATTGACCGTCATTGAAATGAAGAAAAATCTATGTAAAGCGCGTTTTCACGTACAAAAAGCAGCAATTTGCCCGTTTGAAGAAGAAATACGTTTTTTTTAAATTAATGCATTTTGAAGGCAAAAAGGCGCAAGTCCTTTGCATTCATGCCACTTTATTATTGAAGTCCTTAATAATATGATGAAAAGATAATAATAATGATAATTTGAGGGTTTTTTTACCATTTTTTTTTGCAATAAAAGGAAAAAAAAAATCGTTGCATCTTAGAGTCAAAAAGGAGCAAGTCTCTGGACTTAAGCCCCTTCATTTCTGAGGTCCTCACATAGACTTTTTAGAGACAAAAATATATTATATACTATCATATATAATATATTATATACTATCATATATAATATATTATATACTATACTATATATATAGTATATATATAATATGATATAATATATTATATTATTATATAATATATAATAATATAATATATATAATATACTATACTATATATATAGACTAGTATATCTATAATATATATTAGGATAAGTGATGACAGAAAATGTCCCATGCTTTTTTATATTATGGACCTCAGTTTTCATCAAATATCTGAAAATGTTGAAGAAATTGAAAAATTGCTCTGAAGTCCTCTTTTCATGAACTAAGAAGAACTCTGGAAAATTGGAAGGTTTCTTTTTTAAAAAATGCTCCAAAAAATGTTTTCATCAAGATTATATCTGACTTAAATTTGGGGATTTGAAAAAAAAAAAAAACCTGAAAAGTTACAAAATACAATAGTAAATGATTGTCAATTCGTGACGTTTCGCTTATAGTTCGAGCTTTTTCAAGCTTAAATTATCAACGAAACATTGCGAATTGACAATTATTTAGTATTGTATTTTGCAATCCTCTAATTTCCCATAACACTTCAAATCAATCATTATTAACATGCAAGTGAATCCAACCATCAATTTGAAAAAACTGCAATCTAAGAAAAAAGTCCATTAACAAAAAAAAAAAAAGAAAAAAAATTTTTTTTATCTCTGAGAGAGTAGTTCTCATGATAATCCTTTCTGTACCTCCATCCGCTGAAAAGGGTATCACCATAATTCCTCGTCCTTTCATAGATTCTGCTCCCTTTCCTAGAAGCCAGTGTAATACTGAAGAGATAAAACGGGATAAGTCGATTCTTTTGCTATGGATTTTGCTCGGAAACTCACAAGTTAAGAAGATTCTCATGAAAATCTGATTATCTCGCTTAGTTTTTGAAATATTTGATTAGCAATCATCATAAAGATAAGTCACTTTGTTTTCTTTCACCCCATCACTGCTGAATTATCTACAGAAATGTCGTTTCTCCCCAAATAATTAATAATTATTTTTCAGACAATTTAAATTCTACTAAAAAACAATAAAAAAATTCTCATCTGCCAATCCAATTCTATAATTAAACAGAAATATTGCAATTGCCTACAAAAAAAAATTGGAATAACTCCAAGAAAACCACAGATTAATGAATATTTCATTAAACTATATCTCTTCCACAGATTGTAAGAGATGCAGAGACTCTCTCAGCTCGTATGAATCACAGAGGTGCATGCGCCTGTGACAATGATACTGGCGATGGTGCTGGTGTACTCTGTGCAATTCCCCACGACTACTACGCAGAAGAGATTCGGTTAGTTTCAACAAATTCAAATTTTTTTCAACTATTTTTAAAAAGGGAAAACAAGTAGATCATTGTATTGCTTTGCAACTGCACTGAGAGAAAAAAATGATTTTATTGAGAAAATTTGTCGTCGAATTGAAAAAATAAAAAAAAGAATTTTTTGATAAATTAATTGATTGACGTAAAAATTTTTCTTTGAAAAGAGTATATTTATTGTTGAAACAAGCAATAAAATGATCAATCTGAAAAATCTTCAATTCGTTCTAAATAACTGATAAAAATGAATTAATTCCAATCTACTAATTTCTAAAAATTAATAATTATTGACTCTTCTCAATTTCAAGAAATTCAATTGTTTGGAGAAAGTATTTTTTTCTCAGTGTAATGATATTTATATTTAATTTAAAGTTCACGTGATATTGGAAATTTTCAGTCTTTTTATTTCTCAATAAAATATATTTTTTCTCTCAGTGTGATTTAGCTTTTCCTGCTGATATTTCAGCAATATGCTACCGAATGGAAGTGGTACAACTTTTTTGAAACCATCATCAAAATATCGAATTTGGAAAAATTCATTAAACGACAATTACTCGAGAACTGATCATGCCAATGAGGTCAAAATTGATAGACATTTAACTGATACAATTCACGACATAATATATGAGTATAAATAACATCAGTTGAATAGTTTCCAAAAATTTCATTAAAAATCATTTTTCGAAAAATAGACATAGGGGAGAGTGGGGCAAAATGGACACTGTTTTGAAACGGTTAGAGATAGATTTTCTTTGATCATTTTATCGGAAAGCTGAGGAAATTCTAGCCGGAAAATGAGTGTCTGATGTATTTTTTTCGATTTTTTTTTGAAAATTTGATGATTTTCGGCATTTTGAGGGGTGAAAGCCTTTCCTTTTTTGAAAATTTTCAGTTTCTTGCAAATATCTCTGGTTCCATTGGTCGTAGCAATTTAGGGTTGTTCTTGAATGAAAGGTGAGCTCATTTCCCATCGATTTCTGGGGATTCAGATTTAAAAATATCAGTTTTTGGGATAGTTATAGGGCAAAGACTGTTTCACAAAATTGTTTCACAGAAATGCCCATAAATACTTTGAAAATCGATATTTTTTAATTGAAAACCCTACGAATCGATAGCAAATGAGCTCACCTTTCACCTCCCGTTAGAATTTTCACGCTACGACAAATAGAATCAAAGATATTCTCAAAAAACTGAAAATTTCCAAAAAAAGAAAGGCTTTTACTCCTCTAAAATGCTCAAAATCGTAAAAAATCCAGAAAAATTAATTCCAGAACTTGTTTTCCGTCTGAAATTTCCTCAGTTTTCCAAAGAAATCACCAAAAACAATCTATCGCCAATATTTCTATTGATTTCAAGAGTTTCCTATAATATTTGCCGAAAAATTTAGATGTGTCCATTTTACCCCTGATGTCCATTTTGCCCCACCTTCCGCTATTTCAAAAAGTACCGATCCGATTCTCTCCAAATAAAGCTTAAAAAATAGAGTTCGTCGACAGAAAGTTTTCCGTAAAATATGAAATTTTTCTATATAAACGTTGTGCTGTAATCGAGACTTTGATGCACACACAAACATACACACATACGGACATGCGTTAAAAAATATCATTTTCTCTCTATTTAGATCATTTAAGTATCTTATATCAAAAAAATTGCAATAAAAAATTCTGATGATTACATAGCTTCCATTCGGAAGCAAAAGGAAAAATTATTAAAATAATATTTTCTTCATTAATTCATTTGCAATATGCGTCACAATTTTCATTGAAATACTTTCGCAATTGTGCTGTATTGCGTATGAAGTAATGATAAAAATTTTAAATTGATAATATTTTCGTGTCGTAATAAAACGAGAGCAATAAATCAGCCAAGTTCCTTGGGGGGTCTAATAATTCCGTATTATCATCTTGTTGAGATTTTTATTTTTTTATTTTTATGAAGGAAATAAAAGAAGTTAATACGATAACCTTTGGAATTATAGAATTAATACGTATTTTTCCTTTTTTTTACAGTGAAAACCAGGGAATTGAATTACCAGAATTTGGAAAATATGCTACTGGCATTTTATTTCTCGATAAAAAAACTCATCAGCAAACCGAAGCGGCTTTCGAGAAGCTCGCAGCAGAATGCAACTTGAAAGTAATTTCAAAATTATTTAGTACTAATGTTTTTTGAAAATTTTTTTAAAATGAAATTCGCTTAATATCACGGGGTCAAACTGTGTGTTTTGCAATAATGATAATTGAAATGAAAAATAAAAATTTAATTTATTCACTCTTCAGGTTATTTGTTGGCGCGATGTGCCAACAGACAATTCTCACATTGGCCAAGTGGCAAGAAAATGCGAGCCATACATGCGCCAAGTATTTGTTACGGGCGATCAGGAAATTGAACTTCTCAAGCGCCAGGTAATTACTTTCTTTTTGTTTTTTTTTTACAAATTCAGTGATATTGCAATGAGACGATAATTGCGTCTCGATTTTTTTTCGAAATGTCTTCAAAATCACCGAAGATATGGAAATTTTTGTGATGACTTTTATTTTGCTCTAATTTTTCTCTAAAAAAACAAAATTCTCACAAAAAACCTTCATTTCTTATAAATTTCGAAATAATTGGAAAAAATCTATTTATAGTAAAAAAAAATATGATGAATCAAATTTTCTTTTTCTATCTTTGGAGAATTCGCAAGAAATCTTCGAAGATTTTGTCTGTTTTTTAATTATTTTTCCAGAAAAATCATTACGAAATTTTATCCATCTCGTTTATTTTTCAAAAAAAGCAAAAACTTTTTGAAATAGAGAACCCATCGTAATAATTTTTTTTGTAGTTCTATTCTTCCTCCAGAAAAAAGGTCATTACTACTTTTTTTCTTATGTCATGAACCGAGGTATTCCATAAGAATCGATTTTGAAAAAAACCTCTGTTCCATGATACACTTTAATATTAAATTTCTCTAGATTCTGCTGACTGATAGATAACGTTTAATTATTCAGGTATTCGTACTGCGAAAACGTTCTTCGCACACTATACCACAGCCTGGTTTACGTTATTACATCTGCTCGCTCTCATTGAGGACAGTAGTCTACAAGGGACAGTTAACTGCCGATCAATTGTGGCTGTATTTTACTGATTTAAAATGTCCAAAGTTCGAGACTTATCTTGCATTAATACATACAAGATTCTCAACGAATACATTTCCAAGTTGGGAGAGAGCACATCCATTGAGGTGAGTTTATTAAATTTTTCAAGATAATTAACTTAGTAAAAGAGATTAGAGTTAACTGTGTAATCAGTGCTTTTCTGATAGAGAAATGACTGTGGGAGGGAAGGGAGGGAGGTTTTTTTGTACAGAAAAATAGGAACTACAAAAGCTCCTCAACGAAATTCAAAGGAATATCGTGAGATCTGAGAGAGAATAGAATAATTACTGTGATGACCTTTTTTTTTTTTGTAAAGAAAAATTAGAGCGACAAAAAAGGCCTTCATCAAAATTCTTCTATCTCTTTCAGAGTCCAAAATATTCCACAATAAATTGCGAGCTCATTTCTAAATATTTCAAAAACATTTTTTTATCTGTCGAGAAAATGAAATTGTTAAATTTTTCATTTAATTCAATGAATATTCATGAATTATAAAATAATTTGCATATTTGTAACAAAGTTTTCGAAAATTAATGTGCATTTTTATCTTCACAGCAACAGATTTTTTTTCTTCTTTTTGTACGTTAATTTGCAATTATAAATAGTGATATTATTCATAATCTGAAAATGGAGTAGAAAAATATTGAAATTCAACGAATGAGACTCAAGTCACTATGTTTATTCTGAGAACAGTAATACTAGTTATATTTAGAAACGTTGGAATCTGCAGAGTCTCTATGAAATAAAAAACTTTTGAACAGTATAATTAATTATACTTTCCAATTGAAATATTGATTTCTTCACTAGAGAAGAAGAAGGAAAAAAATTGCTTACTATAAAAATTTCATAATTCTATGAATAGACAATGTTAGATCAATATTTGTAAAACTATATACAATAAACAGAATGCAATTAATTTTCAGGATGCTAGCACACAATGGAGAAATCAATACTCTCCGTGGCAATGTTAATGCTATGAAGGCACGTGAGGGTGTCATGAAAAGTGATATTTACGGTGATAAACTCAAAGAATTGTATCCAGTTGTTGAACCAAATTTATCGGATTCTGGTGCAGCTGATTGTGTACTTGAATTTTTAGTAATGGCTGGACAACGTACATTACCAGAGGTAATTTTATGTTTTTTTTTTTTTCAAACAAATATTCTGAATTTAATCCTCAGGCATCAGCGATTTTTGAAATATCTCAGAACTAAAGGATGATGAAGCATTTTTTTGCAGATAAAGATGAGAACTACAAGGAATATTATGATGAAAATTGATGATAATAAAATTAGCACACATCTAACATTTTTTTGAATTTTCTAAAGAAACATATTATTTTTTTTTAATATTTGAAAAATTTGCAGTTGCAGTTTTGTGAATTTTATATATGGTCATATTTTCCATCCCTTCAAAAACAATTAATTTATTTAAAAAATGAAAAGATAAATTTGGCTTTCATTCATAGATTTTGATTTTATTTTGTTTTTCTAAAGATTTTTTCAAATGAATGGAAATGTAATTATTAAATTATTCCAAGGAATTGCAATTATGCGAGAATTTAATTGAATTCAAAACCAGTCAAATTGAATCAACAGAATTTTTCCGGTTCAGCTCTAACAGAAACAATCCTTCATTGGAACAACAGAATTCCCAATGGCAACAAAACGTGAAAACAGAAAACATTGTATTTGAAATGGAAAAAAAACTTGTTTATCCAATTAATTGTTGAAATGCCAATGAAACAAGCTCTGCATAAATATAATGTCCCCCAACACACTGGAATCAGGCAAAAAAATCTCTCACAGTGTTGTGAATCGGAAATCGATTAAATTATTCAAGAATGCAGTAAGAGTCTCTTCATCCATTCACTCGTGTAGCTCACTCAGAAGAAAAAAAGCATAAAATATCAAGGCTACTTTTTTTTGCCACTTATTCCATTTTTGCAGTGCAAAGTAACAATGAGTGATTGTTTTCATTATTGATTCCTTTTAATAGAAATTTATTGAACCTTCTTTCCTTCAATCGTTTCGAGAGTAATTTCATAAATTCATCTCTTAGCCATCCATATCTGATCTTTCAATAGAGATTTTGAAGATGAAGAATTGAAAAAACCAATGCAGAAACTGTATTTTGTTCAAGGGAATTCGTCAAGGGACTTTTGTTGTAGCTCATTAAATTCGCATTAGAATTGCGGTCTTCATATTTTTTGCTGAACCAATTTTCTTGAAGATATTTGCCAAATAATTCAGGAGAAAAGCAATAGAAGAAGAAAATTTTCTGATTTCTTCTCTATTGTGTGCTACAAAAAAGATTCGTTTTCCTGTAAAAAAAAAAATTCTGCAAAAATTTCTTCATTTCCCGTAAAGATTAAAAAAACAGTTTTACGCTAATATTTGAGAATTTTCGAAATTTTTACGAAATTTTTGTAAAAAAAATTTCCGAATTTTTTTCTGATATTTTCTCAAATCAAACTCCCGACTGTACTTGAGATATGAATCCCAGATAAATCACAGCATCATTATTCAATTTCTCAATAAAATTTATTTTTTGCAGGCGGTTATGACAATGGTACCGGAAGCGTGGCAAAATGATCTGACAATGGCAACTGAGAAACGTGACTTCTATCATTGGGCAGCATGCTCCTTAGAGCCATGGGATGGACCAGCACTACTCACGTTCACTGATGGCCGTTACGTTGGTGCTATTCTTGACAGGTAGATTTATCTCTCGATTTATACTAAAAAAAAAAAAAGAAGGCAATGATAGTAAAGAGCAAAAAATGAACAGACAAAAAAATATGAATATCTTGCTACAGCACTACCACCACGGCTGTGGATGGAGAACTTGACACTATTTTTCTGATAATTAAAGAGAAAAAAATCTATTTCAAAAAAAAATGAAAAACAAAACAATTTAGAAAGAAAAATAAAGTTCTTATAGGAGGATAAAGACGAGGGAACTAATCTAACTCAATCAGCGCTATTGCCAGCAAATTTTTCTTATTAATTATTTCATTATTAATTAATTTTGATTAAAGAGATGTTGATATAGAGAGGCAAAGGGCTGGACGATGTTTCAATTTCAGGAGTCATTTTTTTTTTTAAATTCATTTTTCAGTGAAATTTTTTGTTTTTTTATTTTTCAATTGAAATAATAAATTCAATGTTTTACAAGAATTAATTATGAAGAAGGAACTCGACGGCCTTCTGCATCTTTATAGATATGTTGAGGTATTATGTAAGAGTTCAGTCTGCTGAGGGAGGAATTTTACAATATTCCAATGATGTAGGGAGAATTATTGTACTCTTAAGAAATTGTGTTCATACAATGAATTCCTTCTAAGTTTCTTTGCAAATATCTTTGGAACAAGTAGGTTACAAGAAAATTGTCGAGAGACATTTTTCGTAGATATTTCCTTCATCCCGATGGTTTTTGGAATTTTTGGAATTAATAGATGTGAATTCAGTAGTGAAGTGGCACCAGAAGATAATTTCAGAATCTAATGTAAATTATTTTGAAAATATCTCAAGAACAGTAGGTTTCAAGAAGATTGATCAGAAGACGGTCTTCGTAGTCTATAGAATTTTCTTTAAAAAATCCTTAGAATTTCGTGTAAATCTGCTCGCTTTGAAGATATTCCCAAAATAATCTACAATAAATTTTTCTTATCGTCTCCTCTTAAAACTTCACTACTGAATTATTTTGAAAATATCTCTAAAACTAGTAGGTTGAAAAAAAAAAGCATTTGATGGACTCCAAAAGATGTTTTTCGATTCATTTTCGAAGACACCGTCCGTTTCCGAATTATTTTCAAAATTATTTCCACGAAATTTTCAAACTTTTCCTTCCATCATTCTATTACTGAACTATCATCGAATTATCATTTTGAATTAATTGCACAATGCACCATATATTTCCTTCTATATTATAGAATTAAATACTTTTTCTCCCTAATACGGATTCTTTATTTTGAGAAAACTCTCAAAAGTTACTGTAAATTCAAAATTTCGATAAATTTGCGATACTTTTCCCTTTATTTCCAACGAATAATCATCAAGAAAATCGAAAAAACCATAAAAAAAAAACAAAAAGAATGCAATTGAAGGAGCAAAATCTGAACTCTTACATAATACCTTGATATTCCAGAAAAAGAAAAACAATTAAGTCTATTTTATTAATTTTAACCAATATAATCAGACAATTGTGGCGAGTGTTGTACAAGGTAATGTAAATTATCGAAAAAGAAAAAACAATTCAAAAAAGCGAGAGAGAGTGCAAAAAAAAAAAAAATATTAGTCATTATTTTCTTAAGTACAGTGCCAGGACGATGGCAAACGCAAATCAACCCAATAAATCATCCAGATAAAAAAAAGACACAAGTGTTGACACAAAGGTGGTAATACAAAAGACTTTTTTAAATTTTTTGTTTGGCAGAAATGGCCTGCGCCCATCACGTTTCTACGTCACTAAGGATAACATGATGGTGATGGCGTCTGAAGTGGGCGTCTATGACACTCCGCCCAGCAATGTTGTCCTGAAGGTAAAAGCTCGTGGGATAGAAAAAAAAAATGAATGAAAAGAAAAAAAATTCAGTTAATTCTGAGTTAAACAAAGAAATAAAAGTGGCAACATGTTTTAAAATAAAATTGAAACATAAAGAAAATAATTCAACAAGAATAATCTGGGCCAACTGCTGCTGCTGCTGCTGAGATTCTGTCTGCCTTGTCTGGCCATCATTTGGAAGCTAATTAACTAACTGATGAAATACCAACAGCATCCATCAAATTCATCTAAAAACAAATTTTTTTTTCTCTCCATTTCTTTCGAAAAATAACTCGATGGAGTTATTTAATTAATTTTCAGGTTTAGGACAGTGGGACGTTGTTCTTTAATCAAGATATAATAATTATCAAATTAATTATTGATGTCCAGAACAAAAAAGAATTGTGTTCAACATGTATAACGCAGATAATTGAGTGAAGATCAACTGGACCAACTTCATTGTCCTGGATGGTGTTATTTTAATTTTAATTCCTTCATGAGAATACTGCAAACAAATTCATCGAATTCATTGCATAATTTTTTCTTCTTTTGTTTAAGTTTTTTTTTTTTTTTTTGGGAACACAGAGGACTTACTAATTATTTATCAATCACATTTACTTCAGTGGCAATTGTTGATGAAATTTCCAATCGATCGAACACATGATTATTCTTCAAACAATGGAAATTAAATCTATGAATTACCATTGTACTGACATTCTGTTTTTACAATGTATATTCGATCGAAACAATTGTGATTTAATTGATATTTTTAGTTTTTTTTCTTTGTTTGTAGAAACAGAAAATCAATTGAAATATGTGATCTGCTAAAATACTGTATTTTTTAGATAAAAATTCATCCTATTGTTTCGCGTTAAATTAGGGAAATCATATTGCAACGTAATTGTGTTTTATAATTATAGTTGTCCGTTTTCTTTTTTTTTTTTTTAATTTTTTTTTACAATTTTTTAATTAATCATTATCATGTTATTTGGTATATAATTTAATCATCTAGGGACTTGGGTTTGTATAGATCTGTAGGACCGTCATCCAGTGCTGTCATTAATTGTTTATTATATTTTTTTTTCATTTTGAAATGAAGAAAAAGGAAAAAAAATAATAATATTCAGTGTTAAATTAGTTGATTATTCAATTGTTCTTTGTTCATTTTTGTATTAAAATTTATTTTCAGAGTCGTTTGAAGCCCGGCAGAATGCTGCTTGTTGACACTGAAGAGAAACAAATCATCCAAGATGTCGAGCTTAAACTGCACATTGCTAGAAGTAGGCCACACTCTAGATGGCTCAAAGAACAGGTAATGTATTAAATTGAATGGAAAAAAAATATGTTTTTTTTTTCAATGGAAAACAAAAAAAATGAAACAATTTGTAAATGACATTATTTATTTGTCGCACGATAATTTGTATTTGCGACTGTTGATTAAATTTTTTTTTTTATTAGCAGAAAATATGGAAATTTTTGAGGAATGCGATGAAAAAATGAGAGGAGTCAATTGTCTTTTCAATCTTTTTTCCGAAATATCTTGAAATCTAATAGAGATGAAGAAATTTTTCATAGGAATTATTTGCAGCATGATAATGAAATTTGCAGAAAACTGACAATTTTATGCATTTATTAGAGAAATGAATTATTTTTTTGGAAATCTTTAGAAAATTAGCACTTATATATTTTCAAATTCTCAACAAGTGCTTGATTTTCTTTTTTCAAAAATAATTTTTCGAAAAAAAATTCTAAAAATTATGAGATGTCTGCTATTTTCAGTATCATTTTGTAGACATCAGAATTTTCTCTACGAAAATTCATTTATAGCCTTTAAATTCCAGGATATCTAAGGAAAAATGGAATGATAAGTAAAATTGGCTCAATCTCTTTTTTTACTTCATCTACAAAAATCGATAAATTCCTAATTTTAACATGACTTGTTCACTTTAAATTAAACAAAAAAAAAATTTGCATAACAAATTGATGCTTGTCTCGTAGTCATTACCATACATTACATCACATATGATCATCATGTTGGTGTTTTTACAATGTAATGAACGTGTTAAACATTTCCATTTGCTTCATTTGTCGAATCATGAAGAAGGAGATATATGAATGAGAGACGAGGAAAAAAATACAAAATTTAATATTCATTTTCTTAATCAGGCCATAATTAATTCAAAGTAATTTCTTTCTTCCACAATTTACCTGTATGCTGGCGACAATTGGTGTTATGTGCAGATGGTGAGTCTAAAAAATGAAAAAAAAAAAGCAGAAAAAAACAACGTTCAGTTGAATTTTCAAAAACAAAATACGTGTGTTTTCTTTCAATAATTTGGTTTTTTATTTGTGCAGTTTTTTTGTTGGTTCTTTGTACCCCTTTTTTTGTCCGCTAGAAATTTTTTTAGAATTTTTTTTTATTTTTATTTCTACTGTGATTCCTTCATCTTTTATACACTTTTTCCAATTTTATTAAATTTTATTTTGTCGCACAAAAATCTATTTAGATGAATAATCAAAAGGTGAGAGGCGAGGGATTTTGTAACAACAAACAACAATTATTTCATTGCACTTCTGGCTGTTAATTTGTATTGGCTTATGGGACAATTGATTTTTCTGTAATTGATCGTTGAAAAGGGAAAGAAGAATTCAATGATTCTCATACGATGCAATAATAAAATCGTGGAGAAAGTGCCGAAGCTTTTTGTTCTTCAAAACATTTTTTTTTGTAATCATTAAAGAAAAATCTTCTTTGTCATGACGATGAATCTAGCAGACATCTGATGATTCTTTAGATTTCTTTGAACAAATGAATTATTATAAAAAAAAGTATTTAGAAAATTCGAATTTTTAGTTTTTTGAATTTCCTACATATGCATTTTTTTCTTTTTTTTTAAATATTTTTTTTTTTGTTAAAAGAAAGAAAATTAAAAAATTGTCAGATGTCAGATTTTTAGTGTCATTTTTTCTTCAACTTTTTGAAAATTGATCCATTTTTTTTATGATAAATCTAATCTTTTTCCAGAAAAATTCTTTTTTTTTTTTTTTTTTTTCAAATATTTTCGGTTCTATCCAATGCAGTAAATCACAGTCGCGAATAAAAACTCGAATAGTTTTCCTTCCAATATCAATCCCAACGATTTGAAGAGCATTCCCCTTAAAAATCATTTTTGTATCCCTTTAAGATTCCTTGATATTTTTCAAAAATTATTTCGAAAACGCGTTGACTCATTCCGCGAAATTCTAAATTTTCATCAAAAAAAAAAAAAACTCAATTTCTCTTTTTTGCCCTCAATTACAGAATAAATCTTCAAAAAATCACAAAACTATCACTCTATTCACCACCTATTCACGCACCTGCATACTCCGTAGTCATTCACTCTCTCAACTTTCAAAGCACGCTCACTTATCTCACAAATTCACGGCAATCCACCCTAGCAAAAACTCGATAAAACAAGACTAACTAAAAATGATTTGTAAATACAGATAACCCTGGAAGATATGCGTGCAGCTCACGTGGCACCAAATGGCCTTGAGAATGGTCATAAAGATGAGATAATCGTGCCGAATGCTCTGACAGCACCAACCAACATAACACGAGCTCTAGAGAACGACAGACGCCTTGGACTCTACAGTTACACGATTGAAACAATAAACATGCTACTACTTCCAATGATCCAGACAAAAAAAGAGGCACTTGGTTCAATGGGCAATGACGCACCATTGGCATGTCTTTCGCAGTTTCAGCCGTTGATTTATGATTATTTCAAGCAGCTGTTTGCTCAAGTGACGAATCCGCCTATTGATCCATTCCGAGAGAAGATTGTCATGTCTCTGCTCTGTCCGATTGGACCGGAGAGCAACATTCTTGAGCCAAACGAGCGTCAAGTACACCGTTTGTTCCTGCCGAATCCAATACTATCACTGAGCGATCTTGAGGTCATCAAGTACACGAGTTATCGCGGCTGGAAGACAAAGATAATTGACGTTACCTATCCCCGACAACTTGGACCAAATGGTCTTCTGCAGACTCTCGATCGCATCAATCAAGAGGCCAATCAAGCTGCACTTGATGGCTATCAACTCATAATACTCTCTGATCGTCTTGGTGGACCGGAGAGAATACCAGTCAGCATGCTGCTTGCGCTTGGATCAACTCATCACTTCTTGATCGAAGAGCGACAACGAATGAAGGTCGGCTTGATTGTTGAAACAGCAGAGGCAAGAGAGGTTCATCACATGTGCGTGCTACTTGGCTATGGTGCCGATGCTATTTGCCCGTATTTAGTGCTAGAAATAGCCAAGGGACTGAGAGATGAGGGAGTTCTTGATGCTGAATTCACTGATGAAATTATGGCGAAAAATTATGCTGAAGCTATGGACAGGGGCATGGCTAAAGTCATGGCGAAAATGGGCATCTCGACGCTGCAGTCATACAAGAGCGCACAGATATTTGAAGCTGTGGGGCTGGCTGATGAAGTCGTTGAGAAGTGCTTCAGAGTGAGTTGATTTTCTAGTTGTTGGAGAATTTATTTGAATTTTTTTTTGTTTTTTTCACCTAGGAATGGGAAGTGAAAAGAGGTCTTGTTGTGGGAATCATTTGCGTAGAGGAAAATCAGAGCTGCAAAAAAAATTGGGGAAAAGAATGGAAATTTTATGTTAATATCAATTTTCATTAGAAATCATTTTTTTTAGCTTCGATTATTCTCTACATAAAGTTCACTACCCAATTTTTTTTCATCTCTTATAGATCTCGAAATAGTCTCTTACAAATCAATTGCGAAAGACCCTTTTCCACTTCACTTCCCACCTCCTCAAATTTTATTTAAAAATAAATAATAATAATTATTCAATGATTAAAAACATGGATCCAATTTATGAGTTCTGATTCCACTCTCTCAATGAGAATACTTCCCCTCAAAAATCCCCCAATCCCTCAACATCTTCAAATATTAACAATAGAATTTTACTTCCAGGGAACTTATTCAAGAATCGGTGGTGTGAACTTCGAAATCCTTGCGAAAGAAGCTTTTGAACGTCATTCCTTGATGTACCAGGAGAAAATGGTTGACTGTTACGTCCTACGAAATCCCGGTATTTACCACTGGCGTGCAGGTGGCGAGAAGCACATAAACGATCCAGTGAGCATTGGAAATCTCCAAGAAGCAGTGACCTCAAAAAACACAAATGCCTACGAGAACTATCGCCGATCAACAATGGAATCCGTCAAAGCTTGCACGCTGCGTGGACAATTGGAGCTCGTAAAATCAAATCATCCAGTTCCACTCGAAGAAGTAGAGGAAGCGAGAGAAATAGTGAAACGTTTTGCAACAGGTGCTATGAGTTTTGGTAGTATTTCCCTTGAGGCTCACAGTACACTAGCAGTTGCGATGAACCGCATTGGTGGTAAATCAAATACCGGTGAAGGTGGTGAAAACGCGGATAGATACCTGAATCAGGACCCAGAATTCAACAAGAGATCATCAATAAAGCAAGTAGCGAGTGGTAGATTCGGTGTTACATCAAGCTACCTAGCTAATGCCGATGATCTTCAGATAAAAATGGCGCAAGGTGCTAAACCAGGTGAAGGTGGTGAACTTCCAGGCTACAAGGTAACCGCCGACATTGCAGCTACTCGTCATTCAGTCCCTGGTGTCGGTCTCATATCACCCCCACCACATCACGACATTTACTCCATCGAGGATCTCGCCGAGTTGATCTACGACCTGAAATGTGCTAATCCAAATGCACGTATCTCCGTCAAACTGGTCTCCGAAGTTGGTGTTGGTGTAGTAGCGTCTGGTGTCGCCAAGGGTAAAGCAGAGCACGTAGTCATATCAGGTCATGACGGTGGTACAGGCGCCAGCAGCTGGACCGGCATCAAAGCAGCTGGTCTACCCTGGGAGCTTGGAGTTGCTGAGACTCATCAAATCTTGACACTCAACAATTTGAGATCACGCATGATCGTTCAAGCTGATGGACAACTCCGTACTGGCTTCGATGTCATCGTTGCTGCACTTCTCGGTGCTGATGAATTCGGCTTCAGTACAGCACCATTAATCGCTATGGGCTGTACCATGATGAGAAAATGTCATTTAAACACTTGTCCAGTCGGTATTGCAACACAAGATCCAGTTTTGCGGAAGAAATTCGAGGGCAAACCCGAGCACGTCATCAATTTCTTCTTCATGCTTGCTGAAGAGATACGTGGCCACATGGCGAGCCTGGGAATCCGTAAGTTCCAGGATCTCATTGGACGTACTGATCTCCTCAAAGTACGAGATGATATTGTCATCGAAAAAGCGAAGACACTAGATCTATCAAGCATCCTCCGTTCAGCCCTCGAGCTTCGTCCCGGTGTCAATATACGCGGTGGAACAGTCAAACAAGACTTCCAACTGGAGAATCGTCCGGACAACGTGCTCATCGACGAGGCCAAATCAATTGTCAACGGCAGCAGAAAGAGCGTTACTATTGACATGACAATTAACAATGAAACACGTGCATTTGGATCAACACTGAGCTATTTCATATCAAAGAATTATGGTGAAATTGGACTGCCAGATAATAGTATTAATATTAGATTGAAGGGCTCTGCTGGACAGAGTTTCTGTGCCTTTTTGACAAAAGGAATTAATGTTGTACTTGAGGGTGATGCTAATGACTATGTTGGTAAAGGACTTTGCGGCGGTGAAATCGTTATTTATCCACCTAAAGAATCTGAATTCTTATCAGAAGCTAATGTTATCGTTGGAAATGTTTGTCTTTACGGTGCAACATCTGGTAAAGCATACTTTCGTGGTATTGCTGCTGAACGTTTCAGTGTTAGAAACAGTGGAGCTGTTGTTGTTGTTGAGGGAGTTGGTGATCATGGTTGTGAATACATGACAGGTGGATGTGCTGTTATACTTGGATTAACTGGTAGAAATTTTGCTGCTGGTATGTCCGGTGGTATTGCTTATGTTCTTGATGTTGATGGCTCATTCAAGAGCAAGTGTAATCCAGAAATGGTTGAACTATTGCCATTGAACAAACCAGAGGATATTGCCTATGTCAAGCAACTACTTGATGAATTTGTTGAGAAAACTGGTTCACTCATTGCCAAGGACTTGCTGATAACATGGCCTGAACCAACTACAAGATTCGTTAAAGTATTCCCATATGAGTATCAACGAGCACTTCAGCAAATGGCAGAAGCTGAACCGATCAATGAAGAGATCGTTAGTAATGGCAAGCAAAATGGTTCACCGATCAAGGATATTGAGGATTCTATCGAGGACGCTGATTTAGCACAGAAGAAACTCGACAAAATCAAAGGTTTCATGAAGTACAAGAGGCACACAGCTAATTATCGACCTGTTGAAAAGCGAGTTGACGATTGGAATGAGATCTACAATTTCCCGGTTGTCAGAAAGACTCTCAAGGTCCAGGCAGCAAGGTGCATGGAGTGTGGTGTACCATTCTGTCAATCCAGCCATGGTTGTCCACTTGGCAACATCATTCCCAAGTGGAACGACCTGGTCTTCCAATCCAACTGGCAGGAAGCCCTTAGGCAACTTCTTCAAACAAACAATTTCCCTGAATTTACAGGCAGAGTTTGTCCAGCACCATGTGAGGGTGCTTGTGTCCTTGGTATATCTGAGCCACCTGTGACGATCAAGAACATCGAGTGTGCTATTATCGATCATGCATTTGAACAGGGCTGGATCATTCCAAATCCACCGTTATCAAGAAGTGGAAAACGAGTTGCGGTTGTTGGCAGTGGACCTGCAGGACTGGCTGCTGCACAGCAGCTCAATAAAGCAGGGCACGTGGTCACTGTTTACGAGAGAAATGATAGGATTGGTGGTTTGCTGCAGTATGGTATACCGACTATGAAGTTGTCGAAACAGGTCGTGCAGAGGCGAGTCTCGCTGATGGCTGCAGAGGGAATTGTCTTCAAAACTGGTTGTGATATTGGAAGGGACATCAGTATGGCTCAGTTGAGAGAGGAATTTGATGCTGTGCTGATCTGTACTGGAGCGACTTGGCCAAGAGATTTGCCTATTCCTGGAAGGGATCTTGAGGGTATTCACTTTGCTGTTAGTTTCTTGGAACATTGGCAGAAGAAGCAAATGGGCAATGATGCACCTCTCAATATGAAGCTGATGGCCAAAGATAAAGATGTCATTATCATTGGTGGTGGTGATACTGGCTGTGATTGTATCGCTACTTCGTTGAGGCAAGGCGCCAAGAGTGTCACTACTTTTGAAATTCTGCCAGAACCACCGGTTAAGAGAGGCGCTGATAATCCCTGGCCACAATTTCCACGAGTATTCAAGGTTGATTATGGACATGAGGAGGTTGCACTGAAGTTCGGAAGGGATCCGAGGCAGTTTAGCACGCTCAGCAAGGAGTTCTTGAATGATGGAGAGGGAAATGTTAGTGGAATTAAGACTGTTACGGTGGAATGGACGAAGGATGAGGCTGGAAGGTGGAAAATGGAGGAAGTTGAGGGATCTGAGAAAACTTATAAGTGCGATCTTGTACTGCTAGCTATGGGCTTTTTGGGGCCAGAGAAGTATATTGCAGAGGAGATTAAGACGAAGATGGATGGAAGGGGAAATTATGAGACACCTGGAGGAAAGTATTGCACGAGCTTGCCGGGAGTGTTTGCAGCTGGGGGTGAGTCAAGTTTTTTGAAATAATTTTTTCTTTTGGAAAAGGGAAGGGGGAACTTTAGATTTTAGAGGGAAGCGGAAGAATGAGGGTGATGAAGAATTGCTCGCGAATAGTTTTTTTTTTGTAAGAGAAAATCGAAGCGTGAATCTAAATCTTTGTAAATATCACGAAATTCAAGGTAGATGGAGATATTTTTATGAAGTTATTTTTTAGCTACGATTTTGTCCGAAAAAAAACTCTTCACAATTTTTTTCCATCTCTTTCATTTCAGAAATATTCCCAAAAAATATGAGAATTAACTTAGCACACATCTGACAATTTCTTGGTTTATTTTGAACAATTAAACTAATATGAAAGAAATCTGCAAACAATGTAAAATTATACAGAGAAAATAATAATTCTTTTCTAATTTACATTTTTAATTCCTTTCTATTTATTTTTAAATATTTCTCTTATTAAAAATATGTAAAAAATCTTCACTCGTAGTTTTTTAAATTTTCTACATATATCTCATTCTTCCGCCTCTCTACTAAATGCTTCCAATGATTAACATTTATGGATCCAATTCATGATTGCCATGATTCCGAAAACCTTATGAGAAAACCAAAATCCCTCAAAACCCTATTCTCCTCTATCTACATGTCTTTTCTAATTTCTCTTTGGCTCTCTGTTTTTCAAAAATTTCAGATTGCAGACGAGGACAGTCTCTCGTCGTTTGGGCAATATCCGAAGGACGTCAGGCAGCTCGTGAGATCGATGAAGTCCTAATGGGTCAATCAACACTCCCTGGACCTGGTGGTATAATCGAGAGGGTGGTTACTTAATTAACCACCACTTCCTTATTATCCAGAATAACAAAAACAAATATTCTTTCTACCATACTTAACGCCATAGTTTTTAGTTATTGAATAAATGAGTTGAAAAAAAGTAAGAATTCTCAAGATAAAAGATAAATGAATGATAAATTTTTAAAAGATTCACTATTTTTAGTAATTTAGAGTAATGATTTTATATTATAATTTAGTCATTACTTATTTTGGATTAGCGAAAAATCGAAACGACATGAGTCAATTTCGAAGTCAATTTTTGGTCTGAATCGCGAAATTCTAGTGGGACAGAGAAATTTTCAATGATATCTTTCTTGCTAGAGCTCATCTTTATTCTACAAAAAAGGCTTCTATGAAAATTCCCCTATCTTCCTGCAATTTCGAAATAATTGTGAAAAATCAATTATCAGTCGAAATCAATTTATCTCTGCTTTTCAATTTTTTTCGTTAATTTTTTGATTCTTACAAAAAAAAATATCTCACACCATATCCTTTTAGCCTTCGATGGCTTGTGGTTTATGACAAAGCAAAAAAAAAACTTGATTCTCTCTCTCTATGTCTCAAAAACACCACTAAAGGCCTTCATGGCAACGAAATGAAAATGATAATGATAATGATAAAACCAAAATCAATTAAATTATATCTAAACGAGAATTGTTAACTTATTGTCGTCAGATTATTAAGAAATTATATGTAATATCACTGAAAGACTTGAAAAGAATTTTATAATCTTGTGTTAAAGGTATAATTAAACCGCCATTTATTTAATTAAAATCGTGTCAATTGAGAACAAGATTTTTTTCATTTTCTTTGAAAAAAAAAAAGGTAAATTGTGAAGTGTCAAATTTTACAATGATTATCATTATATTTTAAATCAGATATTAATTAATTTAGATAAATGTTTTTTTTTGTATACTTTCAACTGGTTTGTACTGGATATTCTTTTTTTCTCTCTCATTATTTGATTAAAAAAAACACGAGACGCTTAAGAAAAAACAAAATAATGAGTTATTGTACTTAGTGTAGAAAGTGAGATAAAGACCCACGCATTATACATATGTATAAATAGATTAATGCTTTAAAAGAAAATACAAGGGATTAAATTAAATTTGATAGTTGAATGATAAAACGAGATTGATTGATTGGAATGTGTAATTGGTTCTTGCAAAATATTCTTGAATTTGTTAGAAATTGAGAAATAACCTTTTCTGTCGTTTTTTCTGCTTTTTGCTACAAAAAAAAGGTCATCACAAAAATTTCCCTATTTCTTATAATTTCCGAGATATTTTGGAAAAATAGACGATTTGAATGAATCTTTCGTGATTTTTTTCTTCAAATACCTCGAAATTTATCAGAGACAGCGACATTTTCGGAATTGCATTTTTTTATAGTTCTCTTTTTTTTTGCAAAAAAAAGTACTCTACCAAAAAATCTCTCCATTTCTCACGAATTCCGAGATATTTAGTAAAAATCGATGACAAAGTAAAATTGATTGGAAATATGAATCCTCGTTTTATCGATTTTCTACTGAATTCATTCAGAATTTTTAATATGTATGCTAATTAACGCAGGTTCGATTACAATTTTTTTTAATTGAAAAAAAAAAATAGTAACTATTGTATTATCATTACTTAGAAAATAGGCCAAATGTCTTTCTATCTTATGATATATTTAATTATATCGATTTAAAGATATTATTTCTCAGTATGAACTTGTTAATTTCTCTTTTTTTTTTCTCTTCTCTTTTTGTAACTTTGATAATTTCGGATGATTAATTTTATTGCGTCTTTTTTGATGAAAAAATTACACACTGAAACAGTGCTTGCTTATTTATTATTTATTGATTGAAGCCAGATGAATATTAATGTGAGAGTAAATTACACATTTAAGTCGCGGTTTTTTTTTAGTCTTTTTTTTTAATGCATGAGTATCAACCGCGTGGATTACTTTATAAAATATATTACTGAGACAATAAAATTATAATATTAAATGTTACATGATTGATTATTATTTTTATTATTAGTTAATTCTATTATAGAAATATTCTTTTCTTTTTTTAATGTGTACGAATGAAAAAGCTGACGCAGAGAACTCCGTCACTTCGATTCTACAGCGATTATATGAAACGACAATGGACATTTCAGAGGCACGGTCTACGATCGAATACTTTCAGTAATTTTATCAAATAGTTCACGGAATTTTCGATTGGTAACATGTCAGATTTTTTTCATTTTTTTTTAAGATTCATCTTTTTAGCTAAAAATCTAACAGAGATATTCATGAATGATCGAAGAATCCATTTTCATAATTAACACAGTAATATATTACCTCATAAGCACTAGGGTTTCTTGATCGGACTAATAATGATCGATCCTGATCGATCATAGATCGCATCGAGCAGTAAAAATTCGATGAAAAAGTTGGATTTACTCGGAAAATATTATTTTTTTTTTTTGGAGATCGACCTTTTTTTTGCTTGAGGGAAGAAGAGAAAAGAGGAATTGGAAATAGGAAAAGTGGGAAATTAACGAATGATGAATCGATTTATATAATTTTTTTAAAATACATAGTAATGTCATGTCAACTTATTTAATTTTCGTCACTTCCCTTGGAATACAGAGTTCTTTGAAAAAGAAAAATTAGACACTATTCAATTTTATTAATTTTGTTTCTTTTCTATTGATGCCAAGGGAATGACTTGTGAAATCTAATATACATTCAAATCAGAAATCTTACGAAAATTTGAGATGTTGTTGGAAGATTCTTAAATTTTCTAAATTTTTGAAAACTTATGTAATTTAGAAAGAAGCAATCATTAATAAACTGGTGCAGTCGGATGAAAATTTCACGAAATTTTTGGAATTTCTGAATCTTTCTAATTTCATCTGAAATAAGTTGTGGCTATGGATGGAGTCAATCAAATTTTTCTTATTTGATTTTTTATACATCTCTCTTTCTGCCATGAAATCTGAAAATCTCTTAGCATTCCCTGAAAATTGTTAAATTTTCATGGAAATCTATGAAATCGATCAAATTCTCATGATATTGAAAATAGCAGACATCTGACAATTTTTAGTCTTTTTATTCTTGCCAAATAAATTATTTTTTGAAAAATGAAAGATATGCATACGGAGGAAATTTGAAAAGCTGTAAGTGCGAATTTCTTAATTATTGTTTTTTTCTCGCAACAAATTGCTTGTTTAAAAAAAAAAATTAATTGTCAGAAGTCTGCTATCTTCAGCATTCTAAATTTCCATAGATTTCAGGAATCTCACGAATCTCCATGAAGTCTGCTAAGAATTCAAGAATCGTTCTTTATTTCACGATCAAAAAAAAGTATTCATTAAAATTTTTTGCCGATCAATCTGACGGAAAAAGATGGATCTCGTGGATCAATCTGAGTGAAAAGATCGATCAAAAAAATCGAGGATCGGCTCCAAAAAAATCGATTTTACGATTGATCGAAACCTGATCGAAAAACCCTAATAAGCGCGGAAATATTAATTTTTTTACATCTTGGACAGAAAGAGCTAACTTTCTGCCCTCGCTTCGCTCGGTCAGAAACGCAGTTCTTTGCTCCTTCGGTCCTAAAAATAGTATACACACCTCGGATGCCAACAAGTCACCCTCGACAATAATTTGCCTTCAAAGAGAGGCGAGCTGTCATATTATTTCATCGAAAGTATCTTCATCACAGGACATAATCAGGGTGTCCAGTAGGCCATGACAAAAAAATTCCCTGACTTTTCCCGGTTTTCCAGGTCGAAAAAAATGATTTTTCCCTGACCAATTTTTAGTGTCTTGCTCACGGTCGTGTTCAGTATTTATTTCATTTGTTGCGAAAATTTAAATCGAAATTTTTCATACATGATAATAGGAATGAAAATTTTCCACACTGACTTCTTCCGTGATGCAAATATGAACTTATTAAACTAGCCGTAAATAATCACATTCCTATGCCCTATGTTAATGAATAGAATTCATGAAAAAAATTCAACATTTTTCCAATGATGTTATTAACATACTATCAATCATTATTAATCACAGCATAATAACTCATTTTGAAAATGTTGATAGAATCGATACAGGAAAATAGTGAAAATATAAACCTCATATCGCTTCATAGCTGTATTATAGTATTTTTTTGGCATCAAAATCACGCGTGTCTCAATTTTTTGATTTTTTTCGTTAAGCGGTTGCTTTCACAGCATCATCGAGTGCTTTCCGTTCTTTTGCTTCTAGTTCTTCTACAATGCCAGCCGATCTCTTTTGGGTTTTTCACGCTTTTTCTTTTGCTTCTCTTTCATTTTTTTTTGTTTCACCAGATTTTCTTTGCACTACGCGTGAAAATCACGAGCTGCATGGATTAAGGCTCCACGTACGAGAGTGTTCTATAAAGAATATTTTTGTAAGGAATTGAAACTTTTCATTTTATAAAGAACTGTAACTTTTTTATAAAGACTTTATAAAATATTTTCATATGTGTTTTGTCACAACCAAATTTTTAAGTCTTTCCTTCGATTGAATTGCATCATAAATTCTCTTCTGTACCAGCAGAGAATTTTCATGTTCATTCTCCCTGAGAAAGAATTGAAATTCCCAATAAATTTTAGAATTCCCTGACTTTTCCCGGGTTTCCAGGTTTCTCTGACCGCTAGACACCCTGATAATACATGGAATCTTTCATACATGGCAAACAATCCAGATAGAATGTTGCAACAATTTTTCAGTGACAAATTTTTTGAAGAATTCGATGAGGCAGCAAGTAGTAGTTCATTTTATTTTCGAAATAACAAAAGAGTTGCTGATTTTCTGGTGCACATGGAAGATGAAGAGGTCCTGGAACTCCTGAGGATTGCTTGGCTAGAGGCATCATTCGGAGAAAAGAAGAATGATTTTGGTAGGGATGAACTGTAAAAATCATTATGATTAGGCAATATTCCTGTCAAAGACATTAACTATTTTTTTGAACGAAGAGTAGAAGTTTTTTTCGTTAAAATAATGTTAGAAAGAACGTCATTCTTTGTAAAAATCATTTTTCTCTTTTCATGCAGTGCATGAATATTATATATTGTCGTCTCAGGGTCAAAGTGACGTAAGTGCAAGACTTATGAATAGTACTTACGCCACTTTGTTTCTAAGGCAACAATATTTTTTCCATATTCTCGACGGCAGTTGGATTGTTCATATATTGATAATATGATCATTTTCACTTTATTCAATATCAATATTCAAAGATGAGATCCTTCGATACCGAAAAAAATAAATAATTCTCTAATTTTGTTTGATAGTTATTGAGATTTAATTTGTGATTTCGAATGGAAAAATTCATCCATCACAATCGGGTATGATAACACGAAATACAAGAAAAAAGACAGAAATATGTGTCATTTCTTCTTACTCCTAATACAAAGAAATCAATATAATTAGTTATTTTTCGACACAAACTGCGTGATCAATATCCACTTTTCTTTTATACTGTATAACGTATTATTACATTGTTTTTGTAGCCTCTATTGACGAATTTATTTCCTATGTTAATTATATTAGTTTATTTCACTATTAACAAAAATAGGTAATTGAGAAAAAAATTCCATTAAGGTAGTACGGTCGAATTGGGGTTCACGTCTAACACCATGATTTTTTGCATTCTGTCGAAAGAGCTGACTTTGCTCTACATATCTGCAAAATTTTGGATTGATTCCCCGTGTAGTTTGGGCGTAATTAATTAATAATGTAGTATTACACTTATAGCGATATCTCGAGAATAGTTCATTTTACAAAAAAAACTATTGAGACATTTCTTCTGCCAAATTCAATTTCCTATTTTTTTCATCCCAAACGTTTTCTTCTCCCATCAATATTTTTCGTGTTATTGCGTTCGAACGCGAAAAATTCTCTATTTTTATTTTTTTTCTGCGAACGGTTTGAAGATACCTTTCTTATTGGTCGCGAGAAAAAAATAAAAATAGAAATTTTTTTGCGTTCGAACGCAGTAACTCGAAAAATATTGACGGGAAAAGGAAATGTTTGGGATGAAAAAAATAGGAAATTGAATTTGGAAGAAGAAATGTCTCTATAGTTTTTTTTGTAAAATGAACCATTCTCGAGATATTGCTATAAGTGTAATACTACATTATTAATTAATTACGCCCAAACTACACGGGGAATCAATCCAAAATTTTGCAGATATGTAGAGCAAAGTCAGCTCTGTCGATAGAATGCAAAAAATCATGGTGTTAAACGTGAACTCCAATTCGACCGTACCACCTTAAGGCATTCGTGTAAAATACAAAGTTTATTTGCTACAATGAAAAACATTGATATTCTACATTTATTATTTATTTCTTTTCTTTCACAACTCATTCTAAATTTTTCATCATATAAACCACAATCTTTTAAATTATGCTGAGTAATGTGTGATGTGTCATGGATGATTTCTAACAAACGCATTTTTTAAGGAGAAATTGCATGAATGAAGGTAAGAGAAGAGAAGTTGCGGCGTAACTTTCCAGAAAATCGCAGATATCTGAAAATTTTTCGTTTCTTTCAATCAATGAATTACTTTTAGAATTGAGAAGTATGTACGCGTAGAAAATTCAAAAGACTAAATGCAAATTTTTCAAAAAAATTTGGATAATTATTCATTTATTTAAAAAGAATCAAGAAATTGTCGAATTTGTGCTAATTTCATTACCATAAATGAGCTTCTGGTCTTTTTTTTTATGTGTAAGAATAATTGACATTTTCGTAAGCGAAAAGAAGCGAGCCTTCAATTTTCAAATAAAGTCATCGAATTTGTGCGAAACATTTTTAGGAATATGTTTTAGTTGTTTACTGGAATCATTGGAAAAAGTGAATCCCGAACGGTTCCATTAGAATATTCATTTTCACCTATTTTTCTTCTATATTTCCCCATGAAATGAAGTTTCATCGGTTATTCAAGTACCGAAGAGCTAAATGAATAATTTCTAAGTCGTGGAACTCATTGCAGCCTTTCTTATAAATACAACTGAAGCAAGAAAAATGGAAAAACAGCTTAAGAAAATCATTTCAGCAAGCTTCAGAGAGCTTCTTCAGACGTTTCTTGCAGAAAAATTTATAGACTACTTATAAAGATTTAAATTCTTCAGAATCTTCTTCCTGGAGTCAGTTGGAAATTACGTAGATGTGATTATTAAGTTCATCCCATTTCAATACTTCTTCCCTGATTACTTCAAATCAATCATTAATATAAATCATTAGCAAAATAACATCATATGCGTGATGAGTACAGTGAAACTAGAGCATAATCATTTTCAGGAATTATTACCGATTCATGAGATTGTGAAAACTTTCTAATATTACTCTAGAACATTCAACTATAAGTTTGAATTTAGGATGAAATTTAAACATCATGTACTTAGATTATAACAATTTCATCTGTAAATGCATCTATAAATAAGCGATATTCATTATTCACAAATTATGTGGATATAATGATTACGTGGCGGTTCAGAATGCACATTTTCTCTCTCTTACCTGCATTTCCACGAATACTCTCTCGGTAACGTAGAACATGAATGATGATAGATCTATGTATTATTTGCAAGAAAATTCTTCCAGTTATAAAAAAAATGTGAAATATGATTTGTCTTAAATTACCCGTGAATTCTATTTGAATTACTCATTTCAATAATTTATATTGAGAGAAAAAGTCGTTTTTTCCACTGTACATGTTGTCTTGTCCTCATCTCTCTCTGCCTCTAGTCCTTTTGCTCGTCACGATTATATCACCATTGAATATTTTCTATTAAAATAAAATTATAACATATCAGAAAATAATTCTTAATCATTTTATCAGATTATTTACAAAAAAAAAAGAAAACTCACTCAAAAAAATTCCTGATGATTTCCCATGATCAAATTTGTTCTATTCAGCATTTGCAAAAGATTACGTAATTCGTCACACGGCGGTTCAACAAATGCGTATAATCCTCTGATTGTTTCAGACAAATCATTAATTAATTTTGCCAACATAAAAATATTGCCTTTGATTGCTGCATTCATATACTTCTCTCCATTTGTTATGAGTTCAATGTATGATTTTATAACGTGAATGGGTAATTTTGGGTCCTTGAAATGAAATTTAACAAGTTATTGAGTCTAAATAATAAAGCGAAGAACGAGAATGAATTTTTTTTTAACAATAGCATTCCCCCCTCGCTTCGCTCGGATCAGATTTTTGGCAGCTCCTATACTGTTTCCTAATCCTATATAATTTATTAAGAGAAGGTGAGTTCAGAAGGACATTCCAACTAACCAAATCGAGATAGAGATTTTCAAGAATTGCTTGGAAAGCTGAGAAAATTTTAGGAACAGAAGGCATTAACCTTCAGTATCAATATCAGAAAATTCTAGAACAGTCTAAAACAATCTGGAACAATGTAGAACAATTTACAACTTCCTAGAACAATCTAGAACATTCTAGAGCAATCTAGAACAATCTACAACTTTCTAGAACAATCTGGAACAATCTATAGCATTCTAAAACATTCTAGATGAATCTAATACAATCTAGAAAATCCTAGAACAATCTAGAACACTCTCAGATATTCTGGAACATTCTAGTGCATTCTCGATCTATTTGAAACCTTCTTGAACTATCTGGAACCTTCTCGAACATTCCAGAATATTTTCAACTATTCTAGATTGTTCTAGTAAATTCCAGAACCATTTAGAGCATTATTTTATATTACCCATGAGGAGCAAATAAGTGAAATACCCTCTTACACCCCCATATCCCTGGAACCAGCCCCCGTAGCCGAAAACGGAAAACTTCTTCATGGATGGGGGGTCAAGGGCTACCACACCATATAACCCCCATGAGGCTATGAGGGTTGGTTTCTGAGCCTTAGTGGCATTCAAATAATAACACACTTTTTTAAATTATATATAATGACGATTACCAGACACGATGGAAGACTAGGTCCTGCCCAATTTTTGACACACGCTTCACATTCACATGGATATAATTCTGGAAAATGCTCCTTTCGGTACTTCTTGTCGCCCTTTTCGAATGAGTTACCTCGACAAATCAAAAGCTACTAACGATATTAAAATGAGATGAATCAATCCAACTTGTGTTTTTCTTGAATATTTCGGAATCTGCGAGGAATAGAGAAATTTTCGCAGACCTTTTTTCATAGAGGAAAATAAAAGTTTGATATTTTGGAATTTTTAGGAATTTTTCAGAAATACTCTATAGCTACGAAATCTTCATCTCCGTTGGATCCCGAGAATGTTTTCTTCTAATTTTCCATACAAAATAAGGTAATTACAAAAATTCCTCTATCTTTTTCAAATTTCGAGATATCCCAAGAATAGATAAATTATGAAAAACTCACTTCTTCATCTTTTTTGATTGGATATAAAGCATAGAGAATGACATTTTTTCCCAAACAACTGCTTGCCACATTTGGAACACAGCTGTGAGCGATACGTGCATGAAATGGTACCACTGCTACTGATCTTGTCAATTGTAGCATAGAATCAGGTGTATCAAAGTGCTGCGAAGAAATTAATCGAATCATGAATAATTCATTTTTTTTTAAATTACTACAGAAAGTTATGCGAAAAAAAAAATTACGATAAATTTATACAAGATTTTTCCACAAATATCTTGAAATCTGTGAATTTAAGGGAAGAATTCAAGAGAACTTTTCGTAACGAGCATTTCTCATTGATTGCCGAAAAGGTCTCTTGATAAAATTACCTAAGCCTCATCGTTTCCAAGATATCCTCGGAATAAAATTTTCAACTAAGATATTTTTATGAATTCCATTAAAAAAAAAAAAAATTACATTTTCCACAGTTAGTCGAGAAACCATGTGAAGTCTCATGAGGATTGTACCTACAAATGGAACCCACTTATGCTCGAAGAAACTCTTTAAACTCAACTCTTCACCAAACAATTTGCTCTTCTGAGCCAATAAAAATGTCATAAAACATGCTCTGTATGCGGCTTCTATCATATCATGACAAGATAATTTTTTTGTGTATGATGGAAGTGTGTAGAGACTGACAAATTTACTTCCATCAAATTTATCACCAGTAAATCCCGTTTTCTCGACACCTGAAAAAGGAAAACAATTCGTAAAGTGCTTAGTGAAGTGAAGAAGTAAGAAGAGATTCCGCAAAATTCATGAAGACATTTTTTTTAGCCCATGGAAACCTACAAAAATGGATTTCAACATTTTTTCTGGAACCTCCTCACTTCCAAGCTATTTCTATAGAAAGCTATAGGTCACCAATGTGGAAACAAAGATGCGTAAGTGCTATATATAAGCATAGCACTCAAGCCACTTTGTTTCTAAGTGGACGAGGTGATACTTCAACTTATTTTACTCCATCACTTCACTGATGAATAAAGCCATGAAGTTCCACGTCTCAAAAAGTCTAGCATAGTTGCTAAGCAACCGAAATCTGTAAATATTGGAAAATGAAGCTATTTTTCATCATAAAAACGTCAAAAATTACGTTTGAATTCAGAATTCGACTAATTGAAATCTTTTATTAAATGGGGGGGGGGGGGGATTTTGAGGTATATTTTTGAGGATACCTCAGGGCACTTTGGAGTGTACTTCTAGGAAAATTCTTGAAAAGTGTATCTCAAAATGTCCCCGGAAGTATATCTTAAGATAATCCTAGTGGTTCAGGTAATCTATTTTCCCTTTTCGATTTTGGTTACTTTCGATAGAACAGCATGAGATTTTTTTAAAATTCAGTTTACCCCATGTTACCGGACAAATAAGGCCAAAATTGATTTTTGAAAATAATTGAATTAACATTGAAAGTCCATAAGCGAGGTTCAGTTTCAGTTTCACTGTCAAAATTCATGATCACAGACCTATTTTTCTTATATAACCTTATATGTTTTTTGTTCGTCAGAATGTCTATTAATTTTTGAAATCATGAAAAGTGCATGTTACCGGATATATAACGACGATTAATGCAATTAATTACATGAAAAAATCAATGGCGGGAATATTGGTATTTAAAATCCGAGGATCCTCCAATCACAGTCCTAGATACTGGGACAACGTGAGTCAAATGCGGAACAATATTGAATATTCATAATATTATCCAATAACAATTTATCATCTTGGACATCGTTCTAGTATCGGTAAAATGTTGAAAAATCGAAATAGTTATAGTAATTATAATAACTAAAAGGAAAAAAAAAATCGATCAGTTGAACCTGCCACTAGGATTACCTTAAGCTGGCCCTGAGAATGCACCTTAAGATGTCCCTGAAAGTGCACGTTGAGACGTGCTCAATAGTGCACCTCAAGATGTTTCCAAAAGTAAAGCTTACAATCTCTCCCATTTAATAGAAAACTTCAGAGCGTCTGTTTGACATTTATATGATGACCTGTTTCATTTTACAATATTTATGAACTCTAGTTGTTTAGCAGCTTCATCAGACTTTTTAAACGTGGAACTTCACAGCCTTACTGATGAATTATCAGCTTGAAATAGACTCCAACTAAAAAATACTCACCTGTCCTCCCTTCAATCTTCTCCACCATCTTCATCAAGCCCTCCACCCCTCCAGCCTCTTTAACCCCCTTGATAAAACTTTTCAGCACCACCGGATCAAACATATTATAGTCCTGTTCAGGAATAATCATTTTAAGATGTGGTATTTTATCAGGAATCGTGTAAGGCCTCGTCCAGAGCTGTGTAATTGAATGAAGCGGCGGTATCTGGCACTCGAAGGAGTGATACTCATTCCAAGCATTGTCACGACACTTCTCAGAGCAGTAAATCGTGTAAACACAGTGATTACAGGGAATCCCCGACCAAGTTTGTGTGAAGCAATGCCCACAATTTGTGTAACGGCGTCCCTCAAAGACGCAAGACGCATAAGGTTCCTGGACGGAAACGATCTCCCCAACTTTGATGTTCTTGGTGGCAAAGACATGTGAACCATCGTCGTTCATCGACTTGAAAGCCAACGAGCTCGAGACTCCAATGATTTCTCGATTTTTCTCAAAAATATCAGTGGAAAATTCTTCTGGTTTCCATCTTTTTCGTTGTTCTGGAAGCTTTTTCATCGTTTTCGGGTCATTGAGAATGTCTGTCACCATTTTACGAGAAGAGTCGTCTTTGTACATCTTCTTTACCCATCTCCGAGCATTCTCAAGAGCTTTGTCAATTTCAGCTTGATTGGCAGTTTGGTTCAAAGCCATCAGACACATTGCTCTTCGCACGAAAAGCTTTGCCTTCAGACGTTCTGGATATCCCAATTTGAAAGCACGATTTATGTCCAGAAGGGCATCATTATACAGTTGTGCATTCATCAGAACTGCTGACCGATTCCCATAGGCCAGAGACATCTCTGTTGACTCAATTGGTGCATAAGCAAGGCTCTTCGTGAATGTCTGAATCGCTTGACTCATTGAGTACTGCTCGGTTGTTCTCGAGTACTGCTCATTACCAAGCTCCCTCAATTCCTCGGATTTTCGGGCGTCTTTTGATGCTGCTGATCGTAAGTTCACCATCCAGTGGTCGAAACCATTGCAGTTACGGAGAATGTTCAAGACAATCTTGAAACGCTCGTCGTCTGATTGTGATTGAAATTGTCGAGATTTTATGGTATCTTTCAGGATTTGGAAACATCTCATTTCTTCCCATGGACATCCGCATGACATGGTCAATGATTTGTGAAATTAGTGATGATTCGGGAATGATGATAGTGTCTAGTGTCTAGAGGAAAAAAGACATTAATTCGTAAAAATCAGTACAATTCATGTCTTTTCATTTTGTGAAGACATGATTATTCAAGGGATGGAGAAATGAAATTAACAGTCTATTCTTTATAATGCTTCTTGACTGATAAATTATTTTAAAAAAATAAAAAATATATATAGTGTGGAAAATTGAAAGAGCTGCGAGTGCAAATTTTTCAGATATTTCTTTGCAATAATTGATTTGTTAAAAAAAATTCAAAAAACTGTGAAATGACTGTTAATTTCATTATCATTATTTTTTTATCAGCTTCTTGGGATTATTCCAAGAACTAAGGAGGATTGCAAAATCTTTGAGAGGATCTTCTTTTTAGGATCCGATTGGTTTTTGCAATAAATGGTTTGACTACTGGAATGAATCTCTTTGAATATATTTAAGAAAAAAAAAAGAAAAATTTCAAAAGTAGTCCAGAGGAATTTTTATTAGAATCTTTTTTTCTAAAAAAAAATAGAATTAGAAGAGAAATCCCCACAAATCTCTTTATTTCGTCATTTCATCAGTTTTTTGAAGATAAATCGGAATCTAAGCGAGATAGAGCAATTTTCATGATAACCTTTTTCATAGAGGATTCTGAAAAACTACAAAAACAAAAGTTATCATCAAAATTGTCCTATCTCGCTTAAATTCCGAGACCTCTTCAAAAAAAAAAAAAAAACTGATGATGGAAGAAAATTTGTCCCAAAACTTCAAGTTTTTTCACAAAAATTTTCTTGAATTTTTGGGCTAATCTAGGAAAATTACAAGTCTCAATGGATCCTCATGGATTTATCATGAGACCATTTCTGTAGTTCAGAAAATTCTTTACAGAAATGATCTTTTATCAATTTTATGCTATAAACTCTACTCGTTACCACGATATTTACGAAATCACGTCCTGCAGAATCTCCAGGTTATATCGTATCAATGTGCTTTATATCACTTCTTTATTGACATTTTATTTCTTACAATGATGAAAGTGAATCGAGTGATGACGTTCGCTTATTTGATCAATAATCAAAAATCAATAATTCCAAATAGAAGACTTTGCTATTCTGTTATGTTGATTATTTTGCTGCTCGGTTATAACGGCTCGGTACGGAAGCCGGGTTGGCTCACAATTAACTTGTGGGAAAGTGGCGCCGCACATGTCAATTTTCCACATGTGCATCTTCAACTTGTGGAGAACTGGCATTCTATAAATGAACTAGTTCATTTGTGAGTTGTGCACAAGTCCACAAGTTCATTTTTAACTTGTGCACTAGTGGATTTGTGGAGGGTTGGCGCCATATTCAAAATACCCTTGCATTTTGGATGAAAATAATGATATTCGAAACTCAAAGTTTCCCCTGCCTATATCGATCGTAAATTCCTCGGGGAATCACGTGGGCTAGTTTAAATTGGGCCCATAGCAATATTCACGAAGATACAGGCATAAGGCCCAATCTAGATCAATCAAAAATAATTCTACCATGCATATTTGAAAAGCTGAGACCATCCTCTTTTCTAAAATGCATGGAAAGGTCATTTGGAACCAACCTGAATTGAGCCTTATGCCTGTATCTTTGTGAATAATGCTCTGGGCCCAATTTGGACCGGCTCACGTGATTCCTCGGAAAATTTGCGATCGATATAGGTGGAGAGAACTTTTAAATTCAGACATTTGTATTTTTATCCAAAAAAACGAGAAAGCTAACCCCTTCTCGTTTTTTTGGGCCCACAAATAAATGTTTGATTATTAAAATTCTCCCCACCGATCTCGACCCCATTTTCCCCGAGGAATCACGTGAGACGGTCCACATTGGGCCCAGAGCAATATTCACGAAGATACAGGCATAAGGCCCAATCTAGATCAATCAAAAATAATTCTACCATGCATATTTGAAAAGCTGAGACCATCCTCTTTTCTAAAATGCATGGAAAGGTCATTTGGAACCAACCTGAATTGAGCCTTATGCCTGTATCTTTGTGAATAATGCTCTGGGCCCAATTTGGACCAGCTCACGTGATTCCTCGGAAAATTTGCGATCGATATAGGTGGAGAGAACTTTTAAATTCAGACATTTGTATTTTTATCCAAAAAAACGAGAAAGCTAACCCCTTCTCGTTTTTTTGGGCCCACAAATAAATGTTTGATTATTAAAATTCTCCCCACCGATCTCGACCCCATTTTCCCCGAGGAATCACGTGAGACGGTCCACATTGGGCCCAGAGCAATATTCACGAAGATACAGGCATAAGGCCCAATCTAGATCAATCAAAAATAATTCTACCATGCATATTTGAAAAGCTGAGACCATCCTCTTTTCTAAAATGCATGGAAAGGTCATTTGGGACCAGCCTGAATTGGGCCTTATGCCTGTATCTTTGTGAATAATGCTCTGGGCCCAATTTGGACCAGCTCACGTGATTCCTCGGAAAATTTGCGATCGATATAGGTGGAGAGAACTTTTAAATTCAGACATTTGTATTTTTATCCAAAAAAACGAGAAAGCTAACCCCTTCTCGTTTTTTTGGGCCCACAAATAAATGTTTGATTATTAAAATTCTCCCCAACGATCTCGACCCCATTTTCCCCGAGGAATCACGTGAGACGGTCCAAATTGGGCCCAGAGCAATATTCACGAAGATACAGGCATAAGGCCCAATCTAGATCAATCAAAAATAATTCTACCATGCATATTTGAAAAGCTGAGACCATCCTCTTTTCTAAAATGCATGGAAAGGTCATTTGGAACCAACCTGAATTGAGCCTTATGCCTGTATCTTTGTGAATAATGCTCTGGGCCCAATTTGGACCAGCTCACGTGATTCCTCGGAAAATTTGCGATCGATATAGGTGGAGAGAACTTTTAAATTCAGACATTTGTATTTTTATCCAAAAAAACGAGAAAGCTAACCCCTTCTCGTTTTTTTGGGCCCACAAATAAATGTTTGATTATTAAAATTCTCCCCACCGATCTCGACCCCATTTTCCCCGAGGAATCACGTGAGACGGTCCACATTGGGCCCAGAGCAATATTCACGAAGATACAGGCATAAGGCCCAATCTAGATCAATCAAAAATAATTCTACCATGCATATTTGAAAAGCTGAGACCATCCTCTTTTCTAAAATGCATGGAAAGGTCATTTGGGACCAGCCTGAATTGGGCCTTATGCCTGTATCTTTGTGAATAATGCTCTGGGCCCAATTTGGACCAGCTCACGTGATTCCTCGGAAAATTTGCGATCGATATAGGTGGAGAGAACTTTTAAATTCAGACATTTGTATTTTTATCCAAAAAAACGAGAAAGCTAACCCCTTCTCGTTTTTTTGGGCCCACAAATAAATGTTTGATTATTAAAATTCTCCCCAACGATCTCGACCCCATTTTCCCCGAGGAATCACGTGAGACGGTCCAAATTGGGCCCAGAGCAATATTCACGAAGATACAGGCATAAGGCCCAATCTAGATCAATCAAAAATAATTCTACCATGCATATTTGAAAAGCTGAGACCATCCTCTTTTCTAAAATGCATGGAAAGGTCATTTGGAACCAACCTGAATTGAGCCTTATGCCTGTATCTTTGTGAATAATGCTCTGGGCCCAATTTGGACCGGCTCACGTGATTCCTCGGAAAATTTGCGATCGATATAGGTGGAGAGAACTTTTAAATTCAGACATTTGTATTTTTATCCAAAAAAACGAGAAAGCTAACCCCTTCTCGTTTTTTTGGGCCCACAAATAAATGTTTGATTATTAAAATTCTCCCCACCGATCTCGACCCCATTTTCCCCGAGGAATCACGTGAGACGGTCCACATTGGGCCCAGAGCAATATTCACGAAGATACAGGCATAAGGCCCAATCTAGATCAATCAAAAATAATTCTACCATGCATATTTGAAAAGCTGAGACCATCCTCTTTTCTAAAATGCATGGAAAGGTCATTTGGAACCAACCTGAATTGAGCCTTATGCCTGTATCTTTGTGAATAATGCTCTGGGCCCAATTTGGACCAGCTCACGTGATTCCTCGGAAAATTTGCGATCGATATAGGTGGAGAGAACTTTTAAATTCAGACATTTGTATTTTTATCCAAAAAAACGAGAAAGCTAACCCCTTCTCGTTTTTTTGGGCCCACAAATAAATGTTTGATTATTAAAATTCTCCCCACCGATCTCGACCCCATTTTCCCCGAGGAATCACGTGAGACGGTCCACATTGGGCCCAGAGCAATATTCACGAAGATACAGGCATAAGGCCCAATCTAGATCAATCAAAAATAATTCTACCATGCATATTTGAAAAGCTGAGACCATCCTCTTTTCTAAAATGCATGGAAAGGTCATTTGGGACCAGCCTGAATTGGGCCTTATGCCTGTATCTTTGTGAATAATGCTCTGGGCCCAATTTGGACCAGCTCACGTGATTCCTCGGAAAATTTGCGATCGATATAGGTGGAGAGAACTTTTAAATTCAGACATTTGTATTTTTATCCAAAAAAACGAGAAAGCTAACCCCTTCTCGTTTTTTTGGGCCCACAAATAAATGTTTGATTATTAAAATTCTCCCCAACGATCTCGACCCCATTTTCCCCGAGGAATCACGTGAGACGGTCCAAATTGGGCCCAGAGCAATATTCACGAAGATACAGGCATAAGGCCCAATCTAGATCAATCAAAAATAATTCTACCATGCATATTTGAAAAGCTGAGACCATCCTCTTTTCTAAAATGCATGGAAAGGTCATTTGGAACCAACCTGAATTGAGCCTTATGCCTGTATCTTTGTGAATAATGCTCTGGGCCCAATTTGGACCGGCTCACGTGATTCCTCGGAAAATTTGCGATCGATATAGGTGGAGAGAACTTTTAAATTCAGACATTTGTATTTTTATCCAAAAAAACGAGAAAGCTAACCCCTTCTCGTTTTTTTGGGCCCACAAATAAATGTTTGATTATTAAAATTCTCCCCACCGATCTCGACCCCATTTTCCCCGAGGAATCACGTGAGACGGTCCACATTGGGCCCAGAGCAATATTCACGAAGATACAGGCATAAGGCCCAATCTAGATCAATCAAAAATAATTCTACCATGCATATTTGAAAAGCTGAGACCATCCTCTTTTCTAAAATGCATGGAAAGGTCATTTGGGACCAGCCTGAATTGGGCCTTATGCCTGTATCTTTGTGAATAATGCTCTGGGCCCAATTTGGACCAGCTCACGTGATTCCTCGGAAAATTTGCGATCGATATAGGTGGAGAGAACTTTTAAATTCAGACATTTGTATTTTTATCCAAAAAAACGAGAAAGCTAACCCCTTCTCGTTTTTTTGGGCCCACAAATAAATGTTTGATTATTAAAATTCTCCCCAACGATCTCGACCCCATTTTCCCCGAGGAATCACGTGAGACGGTCCAAATTGGGCCCAGAGCAATATTCACGAAGATACAGGCATAAGGCCCAATCTAGATCAATCAAAAATAATTCTACCATGCATATTTGAAAAGCTGAGACCATCCTCTTTTCTAAAATGCATGGAAAGGTCATTTGGGACCAGCCTGAATTGGGCCTTATGCCTGTATCTTTGTGAATAATGCTCTGGGCCCAATTTGGACCAGCTCACGTGATTCCTCGAAAAATTTGCGATCGATATAGGTGGAGAGAACTTTTAAATTCAGACATTTGTATTTTTATCCAAAAAAACGAGAAAGCTAACCCCTTCTCGTTTTTTTGGGCCCACAAATAAATGTTTGATTATTAAAATTCTCCCCACCGATCTCGACCCCATTTTCCCCGAGGAATCACGTGAGACGGTCCAAATTGGGCCCAGAGCAATATTCACGAAGATACAGGCATAAGGCCCAATCTAGATCAATCAAAAATAATTCTACCATGCATATTTGAAAAGCTGAGACCATCCTCTTTTCTAAAATGCATGGAAAGGTCATTTGGGACCAGCCTGAATTGGGCCTTATGCCTGTATCTTTGTGAATAATGCTCTGGGCCCAATTTGGACCAGCTCACGTGATTCCTCGGAAAATTTGCGATCGATATAGGTGGAGAGAACTTTTAAATTCAGACATTTGTATTTTTATCCAAAAAAACGAGAAAGCTAACCCCTTCTCGTTTTTTTGGGCCCACAAATAAATGTTTGATTATTAAAATTCTCCCCACCGATCTCGACCCCATTTTCCCCGAGGAATCACGTGAGACGGTCCAAATTGGGCCCAGAGCAATATTCACGAAGATACAGGCATAAGGCCCAATCTAGATCAATCAAAAATAATTCTACCATGCATATTTGAAAAGCTGAGACCATCCTCTTTTCTAAAATGCATGGGAAGGTCATTTGGGACCAGCCTGAATTGGGCCTTATGCCTGTATCTTTGTGAATAATGCTCTGGGCCCAATTTGGACCAGCTCACGTGATTCCTCGGAAAATTTGCGATCGATATAGGTGGAGAGAACTTTTAAATCCAGACATCTTCATTTCTATCCAAAAAAACGAGAAGGCTAACCCCTTCTCGTTTTTTTGGGCCCACAAATAAATGTTTGATTATTAAAATTCTCCCCACCGATCTCGACCCCATTTTCCCCGAGGAATCACGTGAGACGGTCCAAATTGGGCCCAGAGCAATATTCACGAAGATACAGGCATAAGGCCCAATCTAGATCAATCAAAAATAATTCTACCATGCATATTTGAAAAGCTGAGACCATCCTCTTTTCTAAAATGCATGGAAAGGTCATTTGGGACCAGCCTGAATTGGGCCTTATGCCTGTATCTTTGTGAATAATGCTCTGGGCCCAATTTGGACCAGCTCACGTGATTCCTCGGAAAATTTGCGATCGATATAGGTGGAGAGAACTTTTAAATTCAGACATTTGTATTTTTATCCAAAAAAACGAGAAAGCTAACCCCTTCTCGTTTTTTTGGGCCCACAAATAAATGTTTGATTATTAAAATTCTCCCCACCGATCTCGACCCCATTTTCCCCGAGGAATCACGTGAGACGGTCCAAATTGGGCCCAGAGCAATATTCACGAAGATACAGGCATAAGGCCCAATCTAGATCAATCAAAAATAATTCTACCATGCATATTTGAAAAGCTGAGACCATCCTCTTTTCTAAAATGCATGGAAAGGTCATTTGGGACCAGCCTGAATTGGGCCTTATGCCTGTATCTTTGTGAATAATGCTCTGGGCCCAATTTGGACTAGCTCACGTGATTCCTCGGAAAATTTGCGATCGATATAGGTGGAGAGAACTTTTAAATTCAGACATTTGTATTTTTATCCAAAAAAACGAGAAAGCTAACCCCTTCTCGTTTTTTTGGGCCCACAAATAAATGTTTGATTATTAAAATTCTCCCCACCGATCTCGACCCCATTTTCCCCGAGGAATCACGTGAGACGGTCCAAATTGGGCCCAGAGCAATATTCACGAAGATACAGGCATAAGGCCCAATCTAGATCAATCAAAAATAATTCTACCATGCATATTTGAAAAGCTGAGACCATCCTCTTTTCTAAAATGCATGGAAAGGTCATTTGGGACCAGCCTGAATTGGGCCTTATGCCTGTATCTTTGTGAATAATGCTCTGGGCCCAATTTGGACTAGCTCACGTGATTCCTCGGAAAATTTGCGATCGATATAGGTGGAGAGAACTTTTAAATTCAGACATTTGTATTTTTATCCAAAAAAACGAGAAAGCTAACCCCTTCTCGTTTTTTTGGGCCCACAAATAAATGTTTGATTATTAAAATTCTCCCCACCGATCTCGACCCCATTTTCCCCGAGGAATCACGTGAGACGGTCCACATTGGGCCCAGAGCAATATTCACGAAGATACAGGCATAAGGCCCAATCTAGATCAATCAAAAATAATTCTACCATGCATATTTGAAAAGCTGAGACCATCCTCTTTTCTAAAATGCATGGAAAGGTCATTTGGAACCAACCTGAATTGAGCCTTATGCCTGTATCTTTGTGAATAATGCTCTGGGCCCAATTTGGACCAGCTCACGTGATTCCTCGGAAAATTTGCGATCGATATAGGTGGAGAGAACTTTTAAATTCAGACATTTGTATTTTTATCCAAAAAAACGAGAAAGCTAACCCCTTCTCGTTTTTTTGGGCCCACAAATAAATGTTTGATTATTAAAATTCTCCCCACCGATCTCGACCCCATTTTCCCCGAGGAATCACGTGAGACGGTCCACATTGGGCCCAGAGCAATATTCACGAAGATACAGGCATAAGGCCCAATCTAGATCAATCAAAAATAATTCTACCATGCATATTTGAAAAGCTGAGACCATCCTCTTTTCTAAAATGCATGGAAAGGTCATTTGGGACCAGCCTGAATTGGGCCTTATGCCTGTATCTTTGTGAATAATGCTCTGGGCCCAATTTGGACCAGCTCACGTGATTCCTCGGAAAATTTGCGATCGATATAGGTGGAGAGAACTTTTAAATTCAGACATTTGTATTTTTATCCAAAAAAACGAGAAAGCTAACCCCTTCTCGTTTTTTTGGGCCCACAAATAAATGTTTGATTATTAAAATTCTCCCCAACGATCTCGACCCCATTTTCCCCGAGGAATCACGTGAGACGGTCCAAATTGGGCCCAGAGCAATATTCACGAAGATACAGGCATAAGGCCCAATCTAGATCAATCAAAAATAATTCTACCATGCATATTTGAAAAGCTGAGACCATCCTCTTTTCTAAAATGCATGGAAAGGTCATTTGGAACCAACCTGAATTGAGCCTTATGCCTGTATCTTTGTGAATAATGCTCTGGGCCCAATTTGGACCGGCTCACGTGATTCCTCGGAAAATTTGCGATCGATATAGGTGGAGAGAACTTTTAAATTCAGACATTTGTATTTTTATCCAAAAAAACGAGAAAGCTAACCCCTTCTCGTTTTTTTGGGCCCACAAATAAATGTTTGATTATTAAAATTCTCCCCACCGATCTCGACCCCATTTTCCCCGAGGAATCACGTGAGACGGTCCACATTGGGCCCAGAGCAATATTCACGAAGATACAGGCATAAGGCCCAATCTAGATCAATCAAAAATAATTCTACCATGCATATTTGAAAAGCTGAGACCATCCTCTTTTCTAAAATGCATGGAAAGGTCATTTGGAACCAACCTGAATTGAGCCTTATGCCTGTATCTTTGTGAATAATGCTCTGGGCCCAATTTGGACCAGCTCACGTGATTCCTCGGAAAATTTGCGATCGATATAGGTGGAGAGAACTTTTAAATTCAGACATTTGTATTTTTATCCAAAAAAACGAGAAAGCTAACCCCTTCTCGTTTTTTTGGGCCCACAAATAAATGTTTGATTATTAAAATTCTCCCCACCGATCTCGACCCCATTTTCCCCGAGGAATCACGTGAGACGGTCCACATTGGGCCCAGAGCAATATTCACGAAGATACAGGCATAAGGCCCAATCTAGATCAATCAAAAATAATTCTACCATGCATATTTGAAAAGCTGAGACCATCCTCTTTTCTAAAATGCATGGAAAGGTCATTTGGGACCAGCCTGAATTGGGCCTTATGCCTGTATCTTTGTGAATAATGCTCTGGGCCCAATTTGGACCAGCTCACGTGATTCCTCGGAAAATTTGCGATCGATATAGGTGGAGAGAACTTTTAAATTCAGACATTTGTATTTTTATCCAAAAAAACGAGAAAGCTAACCCCTTCTCGTTTTTTTGGGCCCACAAATAAATGTTTGATTATTAAAATTCTCCCCAACGATCTCGACCCCATTTTCCCCGAGGAATCACGTGAGACGGTCCAAATTGGGCCCAGAGCAATATTCACGAAGATACAGGCATAAGGCCCAATCTAGATCAATCAAAAATAATTCTACCATGCATATTTGAAAAGCTGAGACCATCCTCTTTTCTAAAATGCATGGAAAGGTCATTTGGAACCAACCTGAATTGAGCCTTATGCCTGTATCTTTGTGAATAATGCTCTGGGCCCAATTTGGACCGGCTCACGTGATTCCTCGGAAAATTTGCGATCGATATAGGTGGAGAGAACTTTTAAATTCAGACATTTGTATTTTTATCCAAAAAAACGAGAAAGCTAACCCCTTCTCGTTTTTTTGGGCCCACAAATAAATGTTTGATTATTAAAATTCTCCCCACCGATCTCGACCCCATTTTCCCCGAGGAATCACGTGAGACGGTCCACATTGGGCCCAGAGCAATATTCACGAAGATACAGGCATAAGGCCCAATCTAGATCAATCAAAAATAATTCTACCATGCATATTTGAAAAGCTGAGACCATCCTCTTTTCTAAAATGCATGGAAAGGTCATTTGGGACCAGCCTGAATTGGGCCTTATGCCTGTATCTTTGTGAATAATGCTCTGGGCCCAATTTGGACCAGCTCACGTGATTCCTCGGAAAATTTGCGATCGATATAGGTGGAGAGAACTTTTAAATTCAGACATTTGTATTTTTATCCAAAAAAACGAGAAAGCTAACCCCTTCTCGTTTTTTTGGGCCCACAAATAAATGTTTGATTATTAAAATTCTCCCCAACGATCTCGACCCCATTTTCCCCGAGGAATCACGTGAGACGGTCCAAATTGGGCCCAGAGCAATATTCACGAAGATACAGGCATAAGGCCCAATCTAGATCAATCAAAAATAATTCTACCATGCATATTTGAAAAGCTGAGACCATCCTCTTTTCTAAAATGCATGGAAAGGTCATTTGGAACCAACCTGAATTGAGCCTTATGCCTGTATCTTTGTGAATAATGCTCTGGGCCCAATTTGGACCGGCTCACGTGATTCCTCGGAAAATTTGCGATCGATATAGGTGGAGAGAACTTTTAAATTCAGACATTTGTATTTTTATCCAAAAAAACGAGAAAGCTAACCCCTTCTCGTTTTTTTGGGCCCACAAATAAATGTTTGATTATTAAAATTCTCCCCACCGATCTCGACCCCATTTTCCCCGAGGAATCACGTGAGACGGTCCACATTGGGCCCAGAGCAATATTCACGAAGATACAGGCATAAGGCCCAATCTAGATCAATCAAAAATAATTCTACCATGCATATTTGAAAAGCTGAGACCATCCTCTTTTCTAAAATGCATGGAAAGGTCATTTGGGACCAGCCTGAATTGGGCCTTATGCCTGTATCTTTGTGAATAATGCTCTGGGCCCAATTTGGACCAGCTCACGTGATTCCTCGGAAAATTTGCGATCGATATAGGTGGAGAGAACTTTTAAATTCAGACATTTGTATTTTTATCCAAAAAAACGAGAAAGCTAACCCCTTCTCGTTTTTTTGGGCCCACAAATAAATGTTTGATTATTAAAATTCTCCCCAACGATCTCGACCCCATTTTCCCCGAGGAATCACGTGAGACGGTCCAAATTGGGCCCAGAGCAATATTCACGAAGATACAGGCATAAGGCCCAATCTAGATCAATCAAAAATAATTCTACCATGCATATTTGAAAAGCTGAGACCATCCTCTTTTCTAAAATGCATGGAAAGGTCATTTGGAACCAACCTGAATTGAGCCTTATGCCTGTATCTTTGTGAATAATGCTCTGGGCCCAATTTGGACCGGCTCACGTGATTCCTCGGAAAATTTGCGATCGATATAGGTGGAGAGAACTTTTAAATTCAGATATTTTTATTTTTATCCAAAAAAACGAGAAGGCTTACCCCTTCTCGTTTTTTTGGGCCCAGAAATAAATGTTTGATTTTTAAAGTTCTCTCCACCTATATCGACCCCATTTTTTCCGAGGAATCACGTGAGCCGGTCCAAATTGGACCCAGAGCAATATTCACGGAGATACAGGCATAAGGCCCAATCTAGATCAATCAAAAATAATTCTACCATGCATATTTGAAAAGCTGAGACCATCCTCTTTTCTAAAATGCATGGAAAGGTCATTTGGGACCAGCCTGAATTGGGCCTTATGCCTGTATCTTTGTGAATAATGCTCTGGGCCCAATTTGGACCAGCTCACGTGATTCCTCGGAAAATTTGCGATCGATATAGGTGGAGAGAACTTTTAAATTCAGACATTTGTATTTTTATCCAAAAAAACGAGAAAGCTAACCCCTTCTCGTTTTTTTGGGCCCACAAATAAATGTTTGATTATTAAAATTCTCCCCACCGATCTCGACCCCATTTTCCCCGAGGAATCACGTGAGACGGTCCAAATTGGGCCCAGAGCAATATTCACGAAGATACAGGCATAAGGCCCAATCTAGATCAATCAAAAATAATTCTACCATGCATATTTGAAAAGCTGAGACCATCCTCTTTTCTAAAATGCATGGAAAGGTCATTTGGGACCAGCCTGAATTGGGCCTTATGCCTGTATCTTTGTGAATAATGCTCTGGGCCCAATTTGGACCAGCTCACGTGATTCCTCGGAAAATTTGCGATCGATATAGGTGGAGAGAACTTTTAAATTCAGACATTTGTATTTTTATCCAAAAAAACGAGAAAGCTAACCCCTTCTCGTTTTTTTGGGCCCACAAATAAATGTTTGATTATTAAAATTCTCCCCACCGATCTCGACCCCATTTTCCCCGAGGAATCACGTGAGACGGTCCAAATTGGGCCCAGAGCAATATTCACGAAGATACAGGCATAAGGCCCAATCTAGATCAATCAAAAATAATTCTACCATGCATATTTGAAAAGCTGAGACCATCCTCTTTTCTAAAATGCATGGGAAGGTCATTTGGGACCAGCCTGAATTGGGCCTTATGCCTGTATCTTTGTGAATAATGCTCTGGGCCCAATTTGGACCAGCTCACGTGATTCCTCGGAAAATTTGCGATCGATATAGGTGGAGAGAACTTTTAAATCCAGACATCTTCATTTCTATCCAAAAAAACGAGAAGGCTAACCCCTTCTCGTTTTTTTGGGCCCACAAATAAATGTTTGATTATTAAAATTCTCCCCACCGATCTCGACCCCATTTTCCCCGAGGAATCACGTGAGACGGTCCAAATTGGGCCCAGAGCAATATTCACGAAGATACAGGCATAAGGCCCAATCTAGATCAATCAAAAATAATTCTACCATGCATATTTGAAAAGCTGAGACCATCCTCTTTTCTAAAATGCATGGAAAGGTCATTTGGGACCAGCCTGAATTGGGCCTTATGCCTGTATCTTTGTGAATAATGCTCTGGGCCCAATTTGGACCAGCTCACGTGATTCCTCGGAAAATTTGCGATCGATATAGGTGGAGAGAACTTTTAAATTCAGACATTTGTATTTTTATCCAAAAAAACGAGAAAGCTAACCCCTTCTCGTTTTTTTGGGCCCACAAATAAATGTTTGATTATTAAAATTCTCCCCACCGATCTCGACCCCATTTTCCCCGAGGAATCACGTGAGACGGTCCAAATTGGGCCCAGAGCAATATTCACGAAGATACAGGCATAAGGCCCAATCTAGATCAATCAAAAATAATTCTACCATGCATATTTGAAAAGCTGAGACCATCCTCTTTTCTAAAATGCATGGAAAGGTCATTTGGGACCAGCCTGAATTGGGCCTTATGCCTGTATCTTTGTGAATAATGCTCTGGGCCCAATTTGGACTAGCTCACGTGATTCCTCGGAAAATTTGCGATCGATATAGGTGGAGAGAACTTTTAAATTCAGACATTTGTATTTTTATCCAAAAAAACGAGAAAGCTAACCCCTTCTCGTTTTTTTGGGCCCACAAATAAATGTTTGATTATTAAAATTCTCCCCACCGATCTCGACCCCATTTTCCCCGAGGAATCACGTGAGACGGTCCAAATTGGGCCCAGAGCAATATTCACGAAGATACAGGCATAAGGCCCAATCTAGATCAATCAAAAATAATTCTACCATGCATATTTGAAAAGCTGAGACCATCCTCTTTTCTAAAATGCATGGAAAGGTCATTTGGGACCAGCCTGAATTGGGCCTTATGCCTGTATCTTTGTGAATAATGCTCTGGGCCCAATTTGGACTAGCTCACGTGATTCCTCGGAAAATTTGCGATCGATATAGGTGGAGAGAACTTTTAAATTCAGACATTTGTATTTTTATCCAAAAAAACGAGAAAGCTAACCCCTTCTCGTTTTTTTGGGCCCACAAATAAATGTTTGATTATTAAAATTCTCCCCACCGATCTCGACCCCATTTTCCCCGAGGAATCACGTGAGACGGTCCAAATTGGGCCCAGAGCAATATTCACGAAGATACAGGCATAAGGCCCAATCTAGATCAATCAAAAATAATTCTACCATGCATATTTGAAAAGCTGAGACCATCCTCTTTTCTAAAATGCATGGAAAGGTCATTTGGGACCAGCCTGAATTGGGCCTTATGCCTGTATCTTTGTGAATAATGCTCTGGGCCCAATTTGGACCAGCTCACGTGATTCCTCGGAAAATTTGCGATCGATATAGGTGGAGAGAACTTTTAAATCCAGACATCTTCATTTCTATCCAAAAAAACGAGAAGGCTAACCCCTTCTCGTTTTTTTGGGCCCACAAATAAATGTTTGATTATTAAAATTCTCCCCACCGATCTCGACCCCATTTTCCCCGAGGAATCACGTGAGACGGTCCAAATTGGGCCCAGAGCAATATTCACGAAGATACAGGCATAAGGCCCAATCTAGATCAATCAAAAATAATTCTACCATGCATATTTGAAAAGCTGAGACCATCCTCTTTTCTAAAATGCATGGAAAGGTCATTTGGAACCAACCTGAATTGGGCCTTATGCCTGTATCTTTGTGAATAATGCTCTGGGCCCAATTTGGACCGGCTCACGTGATTCCTCGGAAAATTTGCGATCGATATAGGTGGAGAGAACTTTTAAATCCAGACATCTTCATTTCTATCCAAAAAAACGAGAAGGCTAACCCCTTCTCGTTTTTTTGGGCCCAAAAATAAATGTTTGATTATTAAAGTTCTCCCCACCTATATCGACCCCATTTTTCCCGAGGAATCACGTGAGACGGTCCAAATTAGGCCCAGAGCAATATTCACGGGGATACAGGCATAAGGCCCAATCTAGATCAATCGAAAATGATTCTACTATGCATATTTGAAGAGAGAATAGTCTCGGCTTTGCAAAGATGCATAGCAGAATCATTTTAGATCAATCTAGATTGGGCCTTATGCTTGTATCTCCGTAAATATTGCTCTGGGCCCAATTTAAACTAGCCCACGTGATTCCCCGAGGAATTTACGATCGATATAGGCAGGGGAAACTTTGAGTTTCGAATATCATTATTTTCATCCAAAATGCAAGGGTATTTTGAATATGGCGCCAACCCTCCACAAATCCACTAGTGCACAAGTTAAAAATGAACTTGTGGACTCGTGCACAACTCACAAATGAACTAGTGCATTTGTAGAGTGCCAATTCTCCACAAGTTTATAATGCACATGTGGAAAATGGACATGGGCAGCGCCATTTTCCCACAAGTTAATCGTGAGCCAACCCGGCTTCCGCAGCTCGGTTCCTGCGTTTTAAACAGCCATATGTACAACGTAGTTGAATTGAATGCGCGGGAAATTTGAAAAATCTGTTTTAACATATTGTCAATTGGAAATATATTAATTTTGCGGTCAATCTCAGTTTTTTAAAAAATTGAATATTAATCTGAAATTTATGTATTTGTTTCAACAAATAATCATCTTTTTTTTAGAATGGAATTTCAATTTTTAAAAAAATTTGTTAGTCCTTCATTGACGAGTCGTGCACTATTGGCTGCACTGAATAAACAAAATTTTTGCTCCTTTCCTCCAATTAATTTATTCACAATTCGTCTTTTATCAAAATAGAAATATTTCTAAAATTTTTCAAAAAAATTTGCGATTGTTATTTATTAGAATTAATTTGAAAGAAAAAGAAACAATTCAATTTTCATTTTAAACACTCAAACCATTAACGTATTATATTCAATTTAGCGGGAAATTTGAAATTTCCATTTTATGACATTGATTTTCAGCGCAAAAAAGAATGTTGATCGTTCAAAATTTCTCGAAATTGAAAAGAAAATGATAAATTTCAACTGAGAAACAATCATCAGGAACAATAATCACTGATATTTTCATTAATCATTTTCTCTCAAATCTTTGCTGGAGCTACGGCAGCATCAACAACACTGACTCGTAGAAATCACCTCCTTTCTGTGAGAAAAAAAAACAGAATTAATGACTCAGATCATTATTTTTCCAAGTTTTCAAATAAGTTGTGAAATAAAATTATATTTATCTTCATATAATTAATTAATCAGATTTATTGAGAGGATTTATTTATTGTGACGAAACTAGAAATTATAACCTCTTTCTAAATTTGATACTCAATGTCAAGACGATAATTTTAATTTTATATTGCAGGTAAAATAACGTAAATTTGTGAAAATTTATTGAAAATAATTGAAATGAAGGAATTGCTGTGAAGATCATTTTCGTAGAGCAGAGCACGTTCTTCTTATTCTGATATTATATTCTAATATAGGGGAAGGTGGGGCAAAATGGACATCAGGAGTAAAATGGACACATCTAAATTTTTAGGCAAATATTATGGAAAACTCTCGAAATTCATAGGAATATTGGCGGTAGATTATTATCGATGGTTTTATTGGAAAGCTGAGGAAATTTTAGGCGGGAAACAAGTGCCGGAATTAATTTTTTTCAATTTTTGACGATTTTCACTTTTTTGAGCATTTTAGAGCGGTAAAAGCCTTCCTTTTTTTGAAAATTTTCAGTTTTTTGACAATATTTTCGGTTCTATTTGTCGTAGCGTAGAAATTCCAAATGGAGGTGAAAGGTGAGATTATTTGCCATCGATTCATAGGATTTTCAATTGAAAAATATCGATTTCCAAGGTATTTATGAGCATTTTTGTGTAACTGTTTTGTGAAACAGTTTTCGGCCTATAACTATTCCAAATATCGATATTTTCGCATTCGAAACCCCATAAATCGATGGGAAATGAGCTCACCTTTCATTTGAGACCAACCCCGAATGGCTACGACCAATAGAACCAGAGATATTTGCAAAAAACTGAAAATTTCGAAAGGCCCTTAAAAATGTCGAAGAAAATCGAATTTTCAAAAAAATCGAAAAAAATATAGCTGACACTCGTTTTCTGGCTAAAATTTCCTCAGCTTTTCGATAGAATCATAAAAAAAAAACCATCTCTAACTGTTTCATTACAGTGTCCATTTTGCCCCACTCTTCCCTATCTATTGTCATCCTTCGTTAACGATCTCCTTCAATCACTGAGTCAGAGAAAAGTCCTCGTTATCAATTTCCTTGGAGAGTCACGTAAGAGCTACAAAAAAAAATATTTGTAAAAAGACTTGTATTTCTTTAGTGTCGGAGTAATCGATCCTCAACAATTACCTTTTTTTCAACAGATTAAGAATAAGAGAATATCGAAATTGGATGTATTGTCAAGGTAGCCAAAGAAGGATCTTCTGAAGTCGACTCGAAGCTAAAATTCACATATTATAACATAGAAGCCGAATATTTTCGAAAATCCCTCTTTAGTTCGTATGACAATACCTCTTCCGAACAGCAGAATTACACGTACGAAAGTGCTTCATAAAGACAATTTTTTTCATAAAGAATTGGAACTTTTTTTTATAAAGTTCCAAAAAAACATATTTTATGAAGTTGAAAAAAAAATATTTTTTCTCTATTATATATGATATATATATTTATATGATGAAAATCAGATAAATATCCCACACCGACCTTCCTTCGGCAAATTATTTTATAGGAGAAAGAATATTTTTTCTCTATTATATATAATATATATAAAAAAAAAAAATGGAACTTCTTTATAAAGACTTTATAAAGTATTCTCAGATGTGTAGAAATGCATAAAAGATCTCCACAAAAATTTCTCCCTTTCTTTCGGCTAATAATCTCTAACAAATTGCACCAACTCAGTAGCGAAGAGGTAAAACAAGATGAGTCTATTTTTTATCATTTATCATTTATTAAAATATCTCAAATAATGAGCGAGATAGGGCAATTTTGCCCAGAATCTCTTTCGTAACTCTCAAAAATACTTTAACAAAAAAATTAGGCAAAATCGCTGCATCGCTTAGTTTTCGAGATATTTCCTCTCGAAATGGCCACAAAAACAAGTCGATTCATCCTGTTTTGCCTCATTACTACTAAATTCGACTTGATAACAAAAGCTTCTACTAATTTCCTTCAAATTTCTTTTTCCCAGCCATGATGTCGACTAAGGACGTTATCAATGAGATGAGCAATATTGAGCTCCTCCAAAAAAACATAAATCTCAAAATGTTCGCAAAAAAAACTGAGGAAGAGCGATTTATGATTGTTCTCAACATCCTGAAGAAGAACCACGGTTTCGATTACTGGATGACGAAAATAAATCATTCAAGAATATCGAAAAGCTCGGAAAAATCAGAGGAGTTACGTCAACTGGCAAACCGCAGGTACATAAGCGGAGATGAGTTACATCGTATGAGCCAAACAATTGAATTACTGACGAAGACTATTGCCTATTCTCCAACTGGATCAGTGGAGATGTCGCTCGCTTACGGAAATCGTTCGGCTATTCTGTTAAAAGCTCGATTGTACGAAGACGCGCTTCTTGACATCAAACGAGCACTAAAATCCGGCTATCCAGATCGATTGAAGGCGAAGCTTTTCGTGCGAAGGGCAATGTGCTACAAGGCACTAAACGAACGCGCTAATAAAAAGGAGATTGAAAAAGCTCTGGAAAATGCGAGAGGATGGCTTCGAAGATTGGACCGAAAAAATCCATCGCGCGAGTTGATAACAACTATCTTGGACAATCCAGGTAAAATGGAAAAACTTCCACCAGCAAGACCGAAATGGAATGCCGAGAGATTTCTGCAGAATGTTTTTCAGGAAAATCCGGAAATCATTGGTGCATCAGAGGCAATTGCAATCGAGTACAGAAATAAAAATGAGTCAATTATCTGCGCTACACGTGACATAAAACCTGGAGAAATGATCGCAATTCAGGAGCCTTATGCTGCATGTCTTGATGGTAGCAGACGATTTACCCATTGTTGGCATTGCTTTGCACAAACCTGGTCTGGTGTACCTTGCAGCTACTGTGTTAATATCATATATTGCTCGGAAAATTGTCGTGATACTGCATGGACCGAGTATCATGGAATGCTGTGTCAAATTCCTGCTATTGAATTGATTATGGAGTCTCCGACGAAAAATTTTGAACGCACTGTTATGAGGATGATGGTTAATGCTTTGAGAGAGGCAGGAAGTCTGAGGGGATTGAAGGAGATGATTAAAAAAATTGAGAGTAATCCTGGTAATTGTAAATTATTTTATCATTGAAAGAATGGAAAGATTGGATTTTCAAGATCTAAGGACGATAAGAAAAATGGGGGAGGCAAAGGGTGAAGGGGGCCTTAAGGGGGGGGGGATATGCTATTTACCTCAGATCTTAAGTTTTTTTAAAGAAAAGTGATCACGAACTTTGAATATTCTTAATTCTTTTTTTTTCAGATAAAAAGAAGAAAGGATTCACAGGACCTGTATTTGACGGAACAAAACTACCGAGTGTCTATACACTGCCAACATTAGCTGAATGCAGAACTCCTCATACACTTCTTGAGGTCACATACAGAAGTATATTTATTGTATTTGTAATGGCTCGCAGAAGCAAATTTTTCGGTGAAGAATTGACGCTCTCCAGTTTTTTCAAACAGGAGTGGATGCCATTTGTCGGTGGATTGATGACCAGATTTCATCTTATGTCCATGGGAAGTCTGCAAGATGTAAGTTTGCTGCTGTATTAGCACAAATATCAATGTCATTATTTAACAAAAGAATTTTTTAGGGATACGATCATGTCGATTCTACAGAAGTGGTTTCTAGTTCTGTCGGTATTACGCCACTTCATATTATGATGACGCACAGCTGCACGCCAAATGTTTCACGTGCTTCATTTGGAAAAAAACAAGTGACATATGCACATGTTCTGATTAAAAAAGGAGAACAAGTAAGTTTTAGGTCATTCGAGTGATTGAGGAAAGAAGAGAGGTGAATCAGTTTACTCGCTATCGATTCTATAACTATATCACAATGTAACCGAGATAAACTTTTTTCTTTGTGGCCCTTTTTTGAGAGGAGAACAAGAGCTATGAACAACGTTTCTATAAAAATTTCTCCATCTTTCTCTGAAATATCGAAAAAGAACACTGAGAAGGTATTGAAATCAACACTATTCCGACAGGGATTTTCATTGAATATCTTGGAATCTACGAAAGATTGAGAAATTTTACTCGAGATGAAATTTGATTTTTCTTATCTCTCGTTTTTCTCAACAAAAATACCGTCAATGACCCAATTAATGCCACCAAGAGACCTATTCTGCCACATATCTTTCATAGAAAAATTATATCTTATCATAAATTGAAATTCGATTTTTCCTCGAAAGAATTTAGGGTCTGGACTATCATTTACATTAATTATTTTCTTGAATTAATGATAAAAATTATTTAATTTATATTTTTGAAAATATTTTGCCCATGGCCCGATTCATGCCACCATGGCCCGATTTCTGCCATAGAGCGTCCCAATAATTGCCATCAATTAATTTCCATCACTGGTCGTTATTTGTAAATTATTCGTCAATTTATATGAAAGTCCAATGATTTTGCTAACAATCAATACAATTTTCGATTTATTAAATACTTAAATTTTCTCAATATCACACATTGAACTGATGAGGCACTCTAACTCCACATGAAGAGCTTTAGGGCTTTATTTTGCTGAGCACACTGGTCGCATTCAACAGATTAATTTTAGAAATATATCTAGTAGAGAAATATCGGATATTTTGATTGTCCGGTGTCCTCAGAATTTTTTTCTAGCCACTGTTATCAATTACTTAGAGTTGAGAATTCGAATAAGTTCAATAATCACGAAAATGTATGAAAAGTGGCATTAATTGGGCCGATGGCATTAATAGGACCATTGACGGTAATTACAAAAATTTCTCCATTTCCCTTAGATTCTGAGATATTCGAGATCTAATTGCGAATAGAATTGATTTTCTCTCATTTTTCCTCTGCAATTGGCTTTCATTTTGTGAGAAAATAGAATAATTCAATTGTAGAATTTTGATTATTAGAAAAAATATGCAAGTCTTAATTGTAAATTCATTGATAATCTTCACCCAGATATTTAATTGTCGTCTACAAAGTTTTGAGAAAACAACGAAGAAACGAAGACAGAAGTATCTTAATGAAATACTGGGAAAATCTTGTAAGTGCATTGCGTGTACTGAGAACTGGCCAACTTCGGAGCTTCCTCGATTTATAGTGAGTAAAGTAGTAAAGTGTGAACATGAAATGCGTCAATTTTTTAATCAGTTTTTTTGGAATATCATGAAATGTAATAGAAAAATAATAGCAGAGATCTAAATGGATCATTTTGAAGATTTCCCTATTTTTTCAAAATTACGAAATAGAAATTATCGCAATTATTTCAGTTTTTCTATATCTAGAAATTTGAGGGAAATACAGTTATTTTAGTGAGGACCTTTTTTTTCAGAGAAACATGTGCTCTATAGAAAAAAAAGCCTCCAAAAATTTCTATATCCCCCATTACTTCTGCGATATTTCAGAAAAACAAAATCAAAATATGAAATTGACATTCATTTTTCGCCTTTTCGGGACAAAATCATTCTACCGTCAATGGCCCAATTAATGCCATCGCCCCCAATTAATGCCACTTTTCATACATTTTCATGATTATTGAACTTATTCGAATTCTCAACTCTAAGTAATTGATAACAGTGGCTAGAAAAAAATTCTGAGGACACCGGACAATCAAAATATCCGATATTTCTCTCCTAGATATATTTCTGAAATTAATCCGTTAAATGTGACCAGCGTGCTCAACAAGATAAAGCCCTAAAGCTCTTCATGTGGAGTTGGAGGGCCTCATCAGTTCAATGTGTGATATTGAAAAAATTTAAGTATTTAATAAATCTAAAATTGTATTGATTGTCAGCAAAATCATTGGACTTCCATATAAATTAACGAATAATTTAAAAATAACGACTAGTGATGGAAATTAATTGATGGCAATTATTGGGACCCTCTATGGTAGAAATCGGGCCATGGTGGCATGAATCGGGCCATGGGCAAAATATTTTCAAAAATATAAATTAAATAATTGTTATCATTAATTCAGGAAAATAATTAATGTAAATGATAGTCCAGACCCTAAATTCTTTCGAGAAAAAATCAAATTTGAATTTATGATAAAATATAATTCTTCTATAAAAGATATGTGGCAGAATAGGTCTCTTGGTGGCATTAATTGGGTCATTGACGGTATTTATTCTTATCTCGCTAAATAACAGATCATTTATTAATATTAATTAATTTCTGAATTTCAAATTGACAGTACACAAAATTGCCTGTCCACGTCGTGTCGTCCTATCAAAAATTATCAACAATTGAGAGAGATTTGCAGCTAGCAATGACTGGAAATTTTGCTGCCATTGCCCAAGTACTCAGTGATTTATCAAAAGCAATTACTTATTGGTGTGGATATGTTGAGCAACCGGCTAGTGAACTCTGTGATTTGATTGATATGCTCAATCGGCTATTTTTGGTACTGGGAAATCGCCGAGAATTATTTTGAGTGCATAATAATTGTTTTGAACATTTATATTAATGAACATGACGAGTACTCGCCTGAGTACGTAGTTAAACTTATTATAATTTTTTTTTCTCTTTTAATTAGTACATTAATCATATTTTATGCTGTCCAAAATTGGAGAATTAGACACATTTGTTCGTAAATTAAATTGATTGCATGTTTTTAAATCCATTTTTTTCTTTATGTCACGGCAATTGATATTCTTTCATATTATGAATAAAATATGATTCAAAATATGAGACGAGAAGTCTTACGACATGTTGAATATATCATCGCTCCAGAGACGTAAGTCTTATGCAAATACACAACATTCACGTTACTTTGTTTCTAAGGTAACGATATATTAGAATCGTTTCTTGCGATATTCTGTCCATAATATAGCGGATGTGATAAATTGTCGTAGTGCCGAAAATTTTTTCATAAAGAAAAATTAATGCTGAATAAGCCCAAAAAGGGTTTGGAAGCTAATAAATAAAAAAAAAAAAAAAAAATAAAGAAAAATTTTTATTATTATTCAAAATTCAGATTAGATTTTCCTTTTTGGTGTACTGAGTAACTCATAGGGGAGAGTGGGGCAAAATGGACACTGTTATGAAACGCTTAGAGATGGATTTTTTTTGATGATTCTATTGAAAAGCTGCGAAAATTTTAGCCGGAAAACAAGTCTCAGATGCATTTTTTTCGATTTTTTTGAAAATTCGATATTTTTTAGCATTTTTGAGGGGTCAGCCTTTCCTTTTTCGAAAATCCTCAGTTTTTTACAAATATCTCTGGTTCTATTGGTCGTAGCAATTCGGGGTTGGTCTCAAATGAAAAGTAAGCTCATTTCCCATCGATTTATGGGGTTTTGAATTCGAAAACATCCTTTTTTGATTAGTTATAGGCCGAAAATGGTTTCACAAAACTGTTCAACAAAAATGCCCATAAATACCTTGAAAATCGATATTTTTTAATTCAAAATCCTATGAATCGATGGCAAATGATTTCACCTGTCACCTGCCGTTGAAATTTCCACGCTGCGACAAATAGAACCGAAGATATTCTCAAAAAACTAAAAATTTTCAAAAAAAAAAAGGGTTTCACCTCTCTAAAATGCTCAAAAAAGTCGAAATCGCCAAAAATTCAAAAAAATCAATTCCGACACTTGTTTCCCGCCCAAAATTCCCTCAGCTTTCCAATGGAATCATTAAAAACAATCTACAGCCAATATTTCTATTAATTTCAAAAGTTTTTCATAATATTTGCCGGAAAATTTAGATGTGTCCATTTTACCCCTGATGTCCATTTTGCCCCACCTTCCCCTATGCTTTAAAATGCATTGAATAAAATTAAATAAAAACTTTTTCCCCAAAGTAGATAATTCAAACTAATGTCTTTCTCAGTTATTCAGGAAAGCTTGCAGTAGTTTCCGAAAACGAAAATTTTTTTTTCTCAAAATCGTGTACTGTAATCTTTTTTAATGCAGAAAAGTATCAATAATTAGGAACAGCAATTGAGAGTGCTGCATAATCAAGAATCGAAGATTCCACATTTTCAAACGATTCAAAAGTACTTGTGACGTCACTGAAAAAAATGGAGGTTTGGTTAACAAACAATTCTGATTGGCTATCAGTTACATGAAGTGTGATGACGTCATAAACAATTTTGGAGTGTTCAAAAAATCAAATTTTCAACTTGTTTTCTATTCAAAATTTCATGATAAAACAAATTGTGCAATTTTTTAAATCTATTTTTCACTAAATACCTGCAGATTTTTTTTCCTTTCAAATTATGTAATTTTTTTTTTTATTGTGCTGTCATTATGATTATTTTTATATTCTAGCGCAGCAGACTTCATGTCACAAGAAAAAAGGAAAAAAAAGGATAATCATTAATTTTTTTCGTGGATAATTGAGTGATTGTTTGAGTATTAATTATCAAATAAAATAGTTTGATAAGTTTTTTTCGTCAAAAAATTTATAATTAAATGGTAATTTTTTGGAAATATTCCATGATCATGAATTCACAAATCTAATTATTTTTTTGATAATCTAACCTCTGAAGGAATTTTTAATGATGTCCTGATTTTCATAAAATTTATCATTTACAATTATTTCATGATAAGAAAAATTTTTTGTTGGAGTTTTTTTTTAATTTTATTAACATTTTCGTAATAACTATATCCTCAATTTTAATATTTTTGAAAAAAATTGTTAATTGGAATCATTCATTTAATTTGTTCGTTAAAATAATTTTGTTTGAATAGTAATGTCCAAAAAATATTCTATAATCATCAATTTATAATGTCGATAGTGTATTTATGCAACGATTTGGAAATTTTTCCAATTTCATAAATTTTGAATCACTTTCCACAATCTCCAACGATTTTTCTATTGAAAAAATTTGAGAAACCCAAATTTTTTCAACGCAATTACCATTGTGCCCCAGTTTCTGGCACTTGAGAACTGGTTTCTGGCAGCATAAATCGGAAGCAACGATTATTTTCTTTTTGCATGTAATTTAATTAGGGGAGAGTGGGGCAAAATGGACACTGTAATGAAACGGTTAGAGATGGATTTTTTTTTTTATGATTCTATTGAGAAACGGAGGAAATCTTGGCGGGAAAACAAGTGTCAGATGTATTTTTTTCGATTTTATTGAAAATTCGCTATTTTTCGGCATTTGTGAAGGTAAAAAATTAACTAAATTAATTACTATTAATTACTATTTTTATAATTACTATTAAATATATAAATATGCTAATTATGTAGAGCACCTGACATGTAATCAGAGGGTCGTGGGTTCAAATCCTGCTTGCGCATTACATATTTTTTCCGGAATTTGATTCTCCTAAAAAATTTATGAATAAAAATTAATTTATTAATAAATTTATTCGTTTAATGGCCAAAATGAAGGTTTGGTGGCGAAATTTACATTATATTCATTATGTAAATACACATTTAATGTATTAAGTATAAGAAAATATTATTTTTTTTTTTTTTCATTTGCCATTAAACAAATAAATTTATTAATAAATTAATTTTTATTAATAAATTTTTAAGAGAATCAAATTCCGGAAAAAATATGTAATGCGCAAGCAGGATTTGAACCCACGACCGAAAATAATATTTTCTTGTACTTAATACATTAAATTTATATTTACATAATGAATATAATGTAAATTCCGCCACCAAACCTTCATTTTGGCATAATTCGTTAAAATAATATTAATTAATTTTAATTAAATTAAAAAGCCTTTCCTTTCTTGAAAATTTTCAGTTTTTTGCAGATATCTCTGGTTCTATTGGTCGTAGCAATTTGGGGTCGGTCTCAAATGAAAGGTGAGCTCATTTCCCATCGATTTATGGAGTTTTGAATTCAAAAATATCAATTTTTGGGAAAGTTATAGGCCAAGAACTGTTTCACAAAACTGTTTCACAAGAATGCCCATAAATACCTTAAAAATCGATATTTCCAAATTGAAAACCCTATGAATCGATGGCAAATCATCTCACCTTTCATCTCTCTTCAGAATTTCTACGCTACGACAAATAGAACCGGAGATATTCCCAAAAAACTGAAAATTTTCAAAAAAAGTAAGGGCTTAAATATAAAGAAATATAAAAAAATTAAATATAAAATATAAAATAAAAAAAAAATATTTTTTCTTTATTATATATAATATATATATATTTACCCCTCTAAAATGCTCAAAAAAGTCAAAATCGCCAAAAAATCAAAAAAAATAATTCCGGGACATGTTTCCTATCTAAAATTTTCTCAGCTTTCCAATGGAATCATCAAAAACAATCTGCAGCCAATATTTCTATTGATTTCACAATTTTTCCATAATATTTGCCTAAAAGCTTAGACATGTCCATTTTACCCCTGATGTCCATTTTGCCCCACCTTCCCCTATATTAATACATATTTGTTGCGCTAAACGAGCTTAACAATTGAATATTAAATAATATATTGTACATTCAAATGTAACTAAGAAATCTGCGAAAACGGTCAGTTACTGGGACATGGTTTATAAAATGGCGCCATCACTGTAAATTTTAATTTCTCATATTCCCAAAAATATTATCAAATAAATTAATTACAAAAAGTTATCATCATTCCCTTGACGTGTTTCTATCTGTACAGTAAAAGAAAAAAAAAAAACAAATTTTCCTATCAAAATCGTTAATAACAACTTATACGAGATAAAATTCTCAAATTTAATGAAGAATGTAATGAGAAATAAAATAAGTCATAAAAATGAGAAATTGGTTGAAAATTATAAAATTCTCTATGGTTTTGGAAATTTCTTCAAAACTTAAAAAAATGAAGGAATGTAAAAGCACAGAAAATTTTCCGATTTTCAATTACTTTTTTGTTTCTAAGACTTATTACAGATTTACTTCATCAAATTTGAGAATTCCATCTCGTATAAATTGTTATTAACGATTTTATCCAAAAATTTAACGTCTTTCTGACTGTGCAGATGGAAAAACTCAAATTTTCCAGATAATTAAAAAAGACTAATAAAAAAATGATATTAATTTTTTCATTTAGAAATAAAAATGTCATCAGACGAGGAATGGTCGACCGAGTCTTTATCATCAAGTTCATCGTCCACAGGTGCATATGGCCACTATTCACCAGACGAAACTGATGAAAAAAGAACCCTTCGAACACTGCATAAAATGAATGAAAATGAAAATTTGCTTGGATCAATGGTAAAAGACGAAGATGAGAAAAAATCCATTGCAAGTTCAAATGCATCGCGTAAAGATGGAAATCAGGCTTACATAGAGAAGAAAAAATTTTTCTTAACATTTGCTATTGAGTCATTTACAGAGAGTATTGCACGTGCACCAACTGATTCAATTGAATTGCCACTTGCATTTGCTAATCGTTCAGCAATGCTAATGAAAGCAAGGCTCTACAGTGATGCACTGAGTGACATTGACAGAGCAATTGAATCAAATTATCCCGAGGAATTAATGGCAAAATTATATATACGTCAGGCGCTGTGTTATCGTGGATTAAATTCAATGTCACAAGCTAAAAAATCACTTGATAATGCGCGTAAATCACTTAATAAAATGAAATTAGATGATCCAGGACGTTTTGTTGTTGAGGAAGTATTGAATGATCCAAAGGGCCTGCAAGAAATGGAAAAACCACGAGAAAAGTGGACTGGTAAAAAACATTTGCAGATGATTAAGAAAAAAAATACGGAAATTATTGGAGCTTGCGATGGAATTAAGATGAATTATTCGAAGAAAGAGGGAAGATTTCTTGCAGCAACGAGAGAAATTAAACCTGGTGAAATTATTTATATTGGCGAAGGTTACGCTGGTGTGTTGAATGACTACAGATCGTACAAAAATTGCTGGAACTGTTTTACACAGACTTGGTCCGGAATACCGTGTAATGGATGTACTAAAGCGATTTTTTGTTCGATCAAGTGTCGGGACGATGCGTGGAAGGATTATCATGATTTTGAATGTCCTGTTGGTAGCGAAATTCTTATGGGTATCGATGATACTGATGATACTGATGAAATGGTGTGGTATTTGGGATTGAGGCTTATGATTAGAGCTGTGAAGGATGCTGGGAGTATCGAAGCGCTGAAAAAGGAGATCGAGAGGATTGAGGCGGAAACGGGTAACTTTCTTGCAATATAAGAAAGCATGGGACATTTTCTGTCATCACTTATCCTAATATATATTATAGATATACTATACTATATAATATATATCTATGTACTATACTATATATAGTATAGTATATAATATATTATATATGATAGTATATAATATATTTTTGTCTCCAAAAAGTCTATGTTATGACCTCAGAAATGAAGGGGCTTAAGTCCAGAGACTTGCTCCTTTTTGACTCTAAAATGTAACGATTTTTTTTTGCTTTTTATTGCAGAAAAAATGGTAAAAAACCCTCAAATCATCATTATTATTATCTTTTCATCATATTATTAAGAACTTCAGTAATAAAGTGGCATGAATGCAAAGGACTTGCGCCTTTTTGCCTCTAAAATGCATTAATTTAAAAAAAAACGTATTTCTTCTTCAAACGGGCAAATTGCAGCTTTTTGTACGTGAAAACGCGCTTTACATTGATTTTTCTTCATTTCAATGACGGTCAATTCAGAAATATGTGTAAAAATATATATAAATTTTCAAGAGCACCATGCAAAAAAAGGTACGCGCTGTGCCCGCACCCAAAGTCTAGGCTTGCATAATTATTGGAAGAATATAGAAAGGGGGGTGGTGTCATAGTGGATTCTAATTGAGTCTGAGTTTCATTTCTCGATGATTCGATTGAAAAGGTGAGGAAGTGCCCAATGTAAAAACGTTAGCATCAATTAAGATTTAAGATTCTTCTGATAATTCTGTGATTTTTGCGAAAATCGAGGGCTTCCTCTATTTTTGAAGTTCTCCATTTTTCTCGGAAATATTACTGTTCTCAATTTATGTAATGCGAGAAATCAAAAGTCAGGTCAAAATTGAGCTTATTACCTAAAAACGAGTAATTCTCATTAACGAGAATCGACTAGAATTCAATAAGTTAATTTATCCATGATTTTTCCCATTCAGATCCAAAGAACCAAGGGCTCACTGGCAAAGTCTTCGACGGTATGAAAATAGCCAGTGTATACAACCTTCCACGTCTCGTAAAATTACGAAATAGCAAGAAGCTGTGGGAATTATCATGGAATGCAGTTATATTCCTCACTGCTTTGGCTTTCAAGACAAAATTCTTCGGCAAAGTCTTGACACTCGATGAGTTTCTTGGTCACGAACTACTGCCCTTTGTCTGCGGATTGATGACTCGATTTCTGATGATTGCCAAGGATAATGCGTTATTCGTCAGTAGTACTTACAGAAAACTTTGCATTTTTTTTTTTCATAATTTAATGATTACTATTTTCACTTCAGTGTTCAGACGCGGCAGATCCGGTGGCCTCCTGGGAGGAGAGATACTGTGCAATACTTCCTTTTTCCAAACTGCTGATCCACAGCTGCCATCCAAATGTATTCAGATGCGAGTACGACAATCGCATTGCTTTTTACGCACGTTACACGATCAAACCGGGTGAAAAGGTATTTAAACTTATGAATTAATTTTTAATTGAAGTTTCTCCTCTTTGAATATCTCAGAATTCAAAGAAATTAAGAAAATTTTCATTGGGACCTCTTTCTGAAGATGAGGTAAAAATGCAGAAGAAGGGCCTACGGATGAAATGAAACTTGAAATTGAATTGCTTCATCCGTAGGCCCCTTTTCTGCATATTTAGCCGGATCAACTCGATCAGGGGTTTCAAAGCACTCAATAAAAAAATTAAAAAAAAGTTTTGAATCACTTGCTCTCTTTCGATCAATAAGATCAAGGGATTTGATATTACTTAGTGCATATGATATCAAAAGCTTTTTTTAAACAAATATCGTCCACTTTATCCTGCGAAAATGTCAAATTCGTGCTTTCATTTGCCAAAATTAGAATTAAAACAATAATTGGCCGAATACTCCTCGTGTTTGAAAATTAATTGGGTATTATTTTGGTTTTTTCTCCGACCATCAGTATTAATATTGTTCTGTTGGTAATCGGCTATTGTGGTCTCTCCCGAATAGTTCGGGAGAGACCACAATGGCTGATTACCAACAAAATACTCAGAATTTTGTTACTGCCACACTTGATGCACGTGTTGCTGAGAAACAAAACTCTCGGGACATATCCGATACTTTTCAAGCACTTGGGGTTAAAAAAAGAAAAAAAAAATATTTTCAGAGTAAATCCAACTTTTTCATCGAAAAGCTAGCTTTTTTCTCCTTCACCGACCTCCCTTCGGTTTTAGCGTTAAAAATAATATTTTCCGAGTAAATCCAACTTTTTATTATAAGTGATAATCTCGCTCAATTTTCTAAACTTTTCGGGAAAACTGAAAAATTCCTATTTCTATCTATAAATATTCGACAATTACTCTTCTTGCTGTATTCGCGGAACTAAAGGTGATATAGACATTTTTGCAAGGACTTTATTTCTTGGATGAAATTATTTAGTACTAAAATCATCTCTACTCATTTCCCTCAATTTGCCTGAGATTTCCGGATATGTCATAGAAACTATTGTTTTTCTTCGTAAAACAAAAATATTAATTTAGTCAATTTATATTCTCAGTTATTCTTTAATCGTACGGAACCTTTTTGGCAAGTGAACAAGGCTATTAGACAAGAGGTAGTAGAATCGCAAACTGGAGAAAAATGCAATTGCATCGCCTGCAAGAAGGATTGGCCCGAGCTCGACGAACTTTCTTGTTTCCATGTAAATCAAAAACTCAAACAATTTTTACTCAATCTATTTAGTAATTTCTCTTTTTTTTTTCAACTCATGTGATGTTTTCCAGGACAAAGGACTATCCCGGGACGTTCAATCACTGCTGGATAATGCGACTCGCCATCAAGATATGTATCATTCAATAATTGCAAGTGGAAATATTGAAAAACATCCAAGAATAATGTCTGATATTGTTGAGATGATTGGTTTATTGTGCCATCATGTGAAAATGCCGTGTTATGATACAATGAGAGCATCTGAAGATTTGGAAAAACTTTATATACAATTAGCAAACAGATATTCCATGTTTTAAGAGTTAAAAAGAGTTGCTCACTTCGTCAAAATATCCTCGAAACAACGAGGCTCGAAAGATTTCGTCAAGAGACCATTTTTGTAGAAAATTCAATTTTCTACAAAAAAGATTTCTTGTGAATTCTCTCTAAATTCTGTTATTTCGAGGATATTCAAAGTTGGAACATTTGTATTTCAATTCAACTCCATTACCGATTTTTTTCTTTCGTTAAATATTATTTCTTTTTTTTAATGCACTTTGAATTGAAAGTGTTTTTTTTGTTCATGAAGAAAGAAGCATGTCAGGAATAAACATGATGCTTCGTGCAGATACATCAAAGGGTATTTTTGAAATAAAAGCGATGTTCAATTTAACAATTTTGTTTTTTTTTTCTTCACGAAACAAGAAGAGGAAAACTTGATAAGATCTTGCATTCGTTTCTTGTAAGAGTCCCCTTTCTTGCGATGGACTGAGATAAGAGGCGTCTCGTTTACCATACAGTCAGTTCACATTCAGCACTGAAGGTAGCAACAATGCAATTCAAATTCATTTCTATTCATTTATAATACATTGTAAATTTTTTAACAATGAAAATCATGATTTTCAACGATAATAATGAAAATTTTGAGAAATACATAGGATTATACTCGTGGTGGGGTGCAATTCTCATTTTAGAAATGATGATATTGACATGGTGTACTGGTCAAATTCGAGTTAGAACAGAGGTAACAAATACTCAATTAAAATGTTGATAACTTTAATTTTTTAAAAATAATTAATTTAAGTTGAAAAAAAATACATTTTCCTCAAGGTGTTGATTTCTAAAAAACTGGCAAGCTTATGAGGATTTACTTTCAATTCTTTCTTCAGTTTGTTTAGATAAATTTCCCTGAATGCAAATGTTTCGAGACGATGATTCGATTTTTGAAAAAATAGAATGAAACAAATTACGTTCTAGAGTATTATTCCTGCTGATAACTGAAGAAAGAGTAGCTTAAAAATATCTGTTTTTTTTTTTTTCGAATGACTCAGGGACAATAGATTCAGAAGAATTAATCAAGAGACCATTTTTGTAGAAAATCCAACGAAAAGAATTCGAAAAAGCTTATTTTTGCAGATAAAATAAGGAAAAAAATTAAAAAATCAAATGTCTCAGCATTTCTGTATATCACTCAATAAATACTAGATTTAGGAGAATTAGTCAAGAGATTTGTGACGTAGATAATTTAATTCTCTCACAAAAAAGATCTCATAAATTTTCGTGAATCCCATAGATTTCAAGATATTCAAATAAGATGAGAAAAGAACTGAAATTCTTAAGCTCGTTTTTTTTTATCACTGATTAAATGTGACAAATAATTTATTACAGACAATTCACAGTGACGAGGACAGAAGATGGCTAAAAAATCCAAATGTTACAATTCATCCAAATGGAGATGGACATCCAGAGGTGGAGAGAATAAGATCAATTCACCTTTACGATCTTGAAACTATAATACCTTTTTTATTGATAACACCAGTCTGGTTAATGACATCACCTTCTAGTTTTTTAGTTGAAACGATGATTCGCATGTTTTCCTTATGCAAAATAATTCATACTATGATATTTATGAATTTAATTGGAGCTAAGATAGAGCCAACAACTTTTCTCAACGTCTGCTATTACGTATTATTTTATATTTGTATCTCAACAATTTTTTTTTATATCAATTCTATGAATAATTAGCGAAATTATTTTATTCATATTCATAATTTGTGTGAACGATGAGCGATAATTTCTAAAGTGACGACCTCGGTTTCTGACACTTTGGAGCTAGTTTCTAACAGCATAAATCGAAGGCAGCAACTATTTGCTTATTGCATGTAATTTAATTACCAGTGCCATGAAGGCACCAGTTATCGGACAGTTAAGGGAATAGCACTAGTATCCGGACAGTAAGAATCAAATCATTAAAATGATAAAAAAATTCACTTCAGTGAATCAAACAGTTCAATTGATTTTCATTCTGACACTTTGCAAGTATTGAAATATCCGATTTTCTTCTTTGAATATTAATTATTAGCATATCTTGCCACTATGTCCGTAAGTTGAGGTGTGTCCGGTAACTGGGTCCATTCCGATACATTAATACATATTTGTTGCGCCGAACGAGCTTAGCAATTGAATATTAAACAATAGGGGAGAGTGGGGCAAAATGGACACTATAATGAAACGGTTAAAGATAGATTTTTTTGATGATTCTACTGAAAAGCTGAGAAAATTTTAGCTGGAAAACGTGTGTCAAATGTATTTTTTACGATTTTTTTGAAAATTCGATATTTTTGGGCTTTTTTGAGGGGTAAAATGCCTTTCCTTCTCTTAAAATTTTCAGTGTTTTGCAAATATCTCTGGTTCTATTGGCCGTAGCAATTCGGAGTTGGTCTCAAATGAAAGGTGAGCTCTTTTCCCATCGATTTATGGGGTTTTGAATTTGAAAATATTAATTTTTGGGAAAGTTATTGGCCAAAAACGGTTTCACAAAACTGTTTCCCGAAAATGCCCATAAATACCTCAAAAATCGATATTTTTAAGTTGAAAACCATATGAATCGATGGCAAATGATCTCACTTTTCACCTTCCCTCCGAATTTTTACGCTACGACAAATAGAACCGAAGATATTTCCTAAAAACTAAAAATTTTCAAAAAAAGAAGTGTTTTACCCCTCTAAAATGCTAAAAAAACGTCAAAATCGCCAGAAATTCAAAAAAATTAATTTCAGCACTTGGCTCCCGCCTAAAATTTCCCCAGCTTTCCAATAAAATTATCAAAAACAATATACGGCCAATATTTCTATTAATTTTAAGACTTTTCCATAATATTTGCCTCAAAATTTAGATGTGTCCATTTTACCCCTGATGTCCATTTTGCCCCACTTTCCCCTATCATATATTGTACATTTAAATATAAGTGAGAAATTTATAGAAATTGTCAGTTACTAGAGCACTGTCAGAAACCGGGACGAAAACGGTATTATTAACTTTTCTACGTTTCCTGATTAATCGAGAATATTTCCTTTGGATGCTTCGATAATTGAAGATGAATTTAATGATTTAGAGCAGATTATTTAGTAAATATCTCAAAAAATTATGAAAATGACGAGAATTTACTAAGAAACCTTTTTTGTAGGACATGAATTTTTTTAAAAAAAAAAGCTCGAGAAAATCTCCTCAATTAAAAAATTATCCTCAATGAAATCTGCACGGAAAATTAATTTTTTAATGCTTCACGTACGATTTTTTTAAGGCAATTTATTCAATTAATTAACATGTGATTTAAATTAGATAATATCAACTTGTTCATTTATTGGTCAACTAACTACAGTAATTTCACGATTGTGTAAATAATTAATCAAAAGCAATTAACAGATTATCATAAATGTTTTGTGTAAAAATACTGACAACTCCAATACTTGAGTGAACATTAGAAAAAAAAAAAAAAAGATTTTTATAGTACGAATGTTAATTTATTTATCATATTTTCACTGCTTACTCATTACAAATCCAAGATCACGTGGTAACATGTATTTTTTAACAATTTCGTCTGTTATTAGGCTCCTCCGTTTCTGGTGTTCGGCAATGAGATTCTGAAGAACGCTGATTAATTCCTTTTTGAGTTCACCAGTTAAGAGTTCACCGCTCGTGTAATTCTATAAAAAAAAAAAAAGAGAAAAATTATAATTAAAATTTTTGCATCTTCAGATGACACTGGAATTAGTAGATTTCGGAAATTTTCGATTATTCGAAAATGTACACATGTATTTGTGAAAATTCTTCACATGCGATTCTCAATTTTTTTTTTGGTTGATATTTAATTAGAGAATTTCTAAAGCAGAAGAATTTATGATGTCGCTTGATTTTTTCTGCTATTATCAATTTTTTGGGGAATATGTTCAGATTTAAGGGGATGCGGTATTTTTTTTGAAGGAGAGAAGGGCACAGAATGAGATGATGAAAAAAAAATGAAATACCGAATGGAAAATGGTATAGGACATATTCCATTTTGCTCCAACTCGTCAGAAAAAATATATTTTTTATCACGGACTTAAATTTAAAGATAATACAAAAAAAAAAACGAATGAATTTTGAAAAAACCGAGTGTTTGGTTCTCACTTTTTTTTTCTTACTATAAGTCAAGATGTTATGGAATGAGACCTATCCGATCTATCTCTTCCCGACCTATCCCAAAAAAAAAGGGAACAAAAGAATTCCAGATCTCGGGGAGATAGGGGAATTTCCTTAATGTCTGTTTTTAGAGCTCTAAGTGGTCTCAATGGTCGAGGAACACTTTTATCTGCATGTGCATAAGAAGGAGAAGAGAAAGAATAGAAAACTTTGTAAGATGAATGTTTATAAAAATCCGCAAAAATTATGTAAATAAATTTCTTTAATTGGAAAATGTAATATTTGTTCAGATCAACAATATATTCCCTTCGGAGGTTTACAGGAATATATTAATTACTTGAAATATTAATCATTCGATCGTAGAAAAAAAAAGAAGAATTCTACCATTCCACGAAAGTTTTCTCTCAATGAAAAAAAAAAATTATATCCCAACATTGATATGAAAAGGAAATTGATGTGATTCTTTCAACGTGAAAGAATATAGGGGAAGGTGGGGCAAAATGGACATCAGGGGTAAAATGGACAAATTAAATTTTTAGGCAAATATTATGGAAAACTCTTGAAATTAATAGAAATATTGGCGGCAGATTGTTTTTGATGATTTCATTAGAAAGCTGAGGAAATTTTAATCGGGAAACAAGTGCCGGAATTAATTTTTTTGAATTTTTGGCGATTTTGACTTTTTTGAGCATTTTAGAGGGGTAGCCTTCCTTTTTTTTGAACATTTTCAGTTTTTTGAGGATATCTTCGGTTCTATTTGATGGGAGGTGAAAGGTGAGATCATTTGCCATCGATTCATGGGGTTTTCAATTAAAAAATATCGATTTTTAAGGTATTTATGGGCATTCTTGTGAAACAGTTTTGGGAAACAGTTTTTGGCCTATAACTATCCCAAAAATTGATATTTTTTAATTCAAAACCCCATAAATCGATGGGAAATGAGCTCACCTTTCATTTGAGACCAGCCCCGAATTGCTGCGACCACTAGAACCAGAGATATTTGCAAAAAACTAAAATTTTTTGAAAAAAGAAAGGCTTTCACCCCTCAAAACTGCCAAAAAATATTGAATTTTCAAAAAAATCGAAAAAAATATATCTGACACTCGTTTTCCGGCTAAAATTTCCTCAGTTTTTCAATAGAATCATCGAAAAAAATCCATCTCCAACCGTTTCATTACAGTGTCCATTTTGCCCCATTCTCCCCTATATCGGATCGAAACATCAAAAATTCGAGGATATTCTGAAAATTTCAGAAAAAAAATTCACTAGCGAGGCTGTAAAACGAGATAAGTTCTCGCTGGGCTCAGTTAGAGACGTAGTTCTTTCCTCCCTCGAACAGAAAAAAAATTGTACGCACCACGAATGAAAAAAAATCAACTTGGCCAACAATTTGGCAAATTTTTAGCCATGTTGACTTCTTTACTTCCTTGGTCTGTACTATACTATTTTATGAATAATTTCGAAAAATAAAAAAAATTTCGACAAAAATTGTGCTATTTCCCTTGGTCTCCGAGGCATCTTTTAGAAACAAATAGCCACAAAAATAGACTTATTCTTTCAGTCTATCATCACTGACCAAAATTACTAAATAAAGTAGAAATCAAAAGCAACGAATCGTTAATGATAACAAATGGCTCTATTTCCCTCAGATTCCAAGATAATCCGTAAAATCTTTCCTATATCTGCTAACGAAGGAGCAAACGAGTAATATTCAGAAAATTTCGAAATTCTTTTATGAGCAATTTCCATAGTGGCAAGTCTTATCTCAATTGAAACTAATCAAAGATTTTTTTCGTCAAAAATTTCACGTATTTTAAGAATGTCTCATGACAAATTTTCTGAAATTAATGAGTAATAATTCTTGTAATTCAACTTAATTGTATTTCGGCTCAAATAATTTTTATTGTGTAATTGACTACTAATTCCCGGATGCAAAAGTGAAAAAATTGAAGTTTTTTCCATAAAAATCGATGTTTTTACGCTTTAGGCATAATCCCTTAAGGTAGTACGGTCGAATTGGGGTTCACGTCTAACACCATGATTTTTCGCATTCTATCGAAAGAGCTGACTTTGCTCTACATATCTGCAAAATTTTGGATTGATTCCCCGTGTAGTTTGGGCGTAATTAATTAATAATGTAGTATTACACTTATAGCGATATCTCGAGAATAGTTCATTTTACAAAAAAAACTATTGAGACATTTCTTCTTCCAAATTCAATTTCCTATTTTTTTCATCCCAAACGTTTTCTTCTCCCATCAATATTTTTCGAGTTATTGCGTTCGAACGCGAAAAATTCTCTATTTTTATTTTTTTTCTGCGAACGGTTCGAAGATACCTTTCTTATCGGTCGCGGAAAAAAAATAAAAATAGAAAGTTTTTTGCGTTCGAACGCAATAACTCGAAAAATATTGACGGGAACAGGAAATGTTTGGGATGAAAAAAATAGGAAATTGAATATGGAAGAAGAAATGTCTCTATAGTTTTTTTTGTAAAATGAACCATTCTCGAGATATTGCTATAAGTGTAATACTACATTATTAATTAATTGCGCCCAAACTACACGGGGAATCAATCCAAAATTTTGCAGATATGTAGAGCAAAGTCAGCTCTTTCGATAGAATGCAAAAAATCATGGTGTTAAACGTGAACTCCAATTCGACCGTACTACTTTAAATATAGGGAAGAGTGCGGCAACATGGACCCTAACAGCAACATAACTAAGGAATTTTTTTTGGAATGATGGACTCGATGAAAAAATCTGAAAAAATTTGAGAAAATCCTCCAACATATCTACATTGTTTGTAAATTTTTTCAGATTTTTTTAAGCAACCGCTGCTTTTCAAAAAAATCTCGAGTCATCTCATGTTCTAGGTCCATTTTGCCCCACTCTCCCCCTAGTGTTATTTATCTCACAGTAACAATCATCAAAATATTCACCTTTCTGAGTGTCTCCAATTTTTCATCGTCATCAAGGAAGAATTTGAGCCACTGATACGAGGTATCAATATCACAATTGCCCCCAAGTCTTCTGTGTTCTTCAAGTGTTGCCTGGCCCCCAGAGAATGCATGTTTATTAACTTTGTCCTTGATTTGTTTAGGCGTATCAATTAAAAATATTGCTGAATTACATTGACTGGCTGACATTTTCGTCTTTGATCCTTGTAAAGCTGGGAAAAATTGGGAATGCAGTAGTGCTGGCTTTGGTAGTCCAAGTTTTGGTGCAACATCACGTGTCATACGAAAATATGGATCCTGATCTATCCCACAAGGAATGAGACACTGTATTTTTGCATTATTGAAGATAAATGGAAAAGTAGTGGACAAAGCTGGTGCTGCTTGTGTTGGTGGAAAGGCTATTTTTCCAATTGGATCACTATCATCAAATCCAAATATTCCTTTGACTTGATTAAATGTAACGCGTTTCTGTATTCTAATCATGTTTTGATAAAACGCTGGATTATTACCAATATGCTCTAAATTTGAGAATATAAATGTTTTTTCAGGATTAAAGTCACAGGCAATGATGTCCTTAGAATTTTCGTAAGCCAGTTTAATTGCATCCTCGATATCCAAATCCTTCCAGATCGTTTTTTCATCGTCAGTCAATTGGATAACGAGCGGTACATCGAATACGTCCTGCAGCCACTTGCAAAACATGAAGGATATTAGGTGACCAAGGTGCATTGCCTCGGAACTTGGACCACGGCCTGTGTACAGGTAAAATGGTTTACCCTTCTCGTAGAGATCAAGAACTGTATGCATATCTCGGTGAGAAAAGAATATTCCACGACGCAGAAAATGATGCGGTGGTTTTCCTGTTACCTTCTCGAATTTCTTCAGCAGTTCATCATCGATTTTTGAACTACCGAATTGTTCTGAAATCAATAATTTATTTCTTTAGGAATTATTTGCAGTTTCACATGATTACTGAAATTAGCAGGTATCTGACAATTTTTTAATTTTTATTCAAACAAATAAATTATGAAAGATAATCAAAAATATGCACATGTAGAAAATTCAAAAAAACTATGAGTGAGAATTTTTTTCATATTGTTTTTCATAATAGTATATTCGTTTAAGGTTGATTGGGAAGTGTAATCGGAAAAAGTCAAATTTTTTCATATATTCGTTAATAACAAATGATACAAGATGAAATTCTCAAATCTGATTCAGTGAATCTGCGGAGAATGTGATGGGGACCAAAATAAAACCCTAAAAACAAAAAATGAATCAAAAATTGAAAATTTTTATTATTTTTTAGATTTCTTCAAATTTTTCAATTAGGGTAACATGACCAATAGATGGACGGTTAAGGAAATTTTAGACTTTATTAATTCACATGAAATAGGCAAATCACGTTGAAAAGTTGCAGAAAAGAATGATGTACAGAAAAATACACAGTGAATCGACTAAAAATCAATCAAACTTGAATAATGTAGAAATAATTAAAGAGAATCAAGGAAAAACTGGAAAATAACTTGAACCCCCAACAGATGGACAATTGCATATTTGCAGTGGTATGATTTTAAATTTCGATCAATCGGTATGCAATAAATAGTTTATAAATCTATATGACTGTAATAATCAGGAATTGACGTGAAAAGTATAAGAATCATTCATTTATTTATTAGAATCCACGATAATAGAAACTGTTCATCTTTTGGTCAGTGTCCATCTATTGGTCGTGTGACCCCAATTTTTTGTTTCTAGGGCTTATTTTATTCTTTACAAATTTTCCAAATCATATTTGAGAATTTCATCTTCTATGAATTTTCATAAACGACTTAATACAAAAATTCAACTGTTTTTCCGACACTACTTCCCAATCATCCTTAAATAAAGTGTAAGATGTGTGCTAATTGCATCATCATACTTTTTACCTCACACACAGGTGTTCGATCGATGAGATTATCCATTTTTTTTTGTAAATTTCTCAAGAAGTATTGGATTTAGACGAATTTATGGAGAGAATTGAATTGTCCATAAAAGGGACTTTTTTCAATTTTTTTGTGAAGTTCATCATAATGAAATTAGCACACATTCCATGATTTTTTGAATTTTTCGAAATAAATCAATTATCATGGGAAAAAAAACTACTTAAAAAATTAGCAGTCATAGATTTTTGAATTATTTACACATACATAATTTTCATTTCTTGAAATAATTTATTTGCTGAAGAAAAAAGTGATAAGAATTTTCAGATATCTGTTATTTTTAATATCATGCAAGTTCATTATTCTCGAAGTGTTTAATTCAAATTGTCTCGTTTATTAAACAATAAGGCTGGAGGTACAGAAGTGCCTTTTGCGTGTATTTAAAATGCCTTTTGAGTATATGTTAAATTACTTACACTTTACGTACACTCAAATAACGCTTAAAGACACTAACATGATATAGGGGAGAGCGGGGCAAAATGGACCCTCATAGCAACATGATTAAGGATTTTTTTTCGGAATGAAGGACTCGACGAAAAAATCTGAAAAAATTTGAAAAAATCCTCCAACATATCTATATTGTTTGTAAATTTTTTCAGATTTTTTAAAGCAACTGCTGCTTTTTAAAAAAATCTCGAGTCATCTCATCGTCTAGGTCCATTTTGCCCCACTCTCCCCTACAGAATTCAATGCATTTATTGAAGGCACTTCTGTATCTCTCGCCTAAAAAAAAGAAGAAAACAGTTGAATGTCCATCCTCTCAAACAAGTAGTTTCTGAGACATTCAAAAATACATAAATAATTTCCAGACCTATCTCTATTTTATAAAAAAAAATTGCCAACTTACGGATTAATTTATCGTAATCAACGCCAGCATTGTTTTTACTTTCCACAACCCAAGGTGTGACGACATCATTTTTTTCATCATTTATTAATGAATCATGATTGTTAATTGTTGTCATTTTTTCAATTTATTTTTATTATATCGTTGTTTTCATTAATAAATAAATATTAATTATTATAAAATATTTGAATTATTTTTCACAAAAATACGTTTAAAACACGTGCGAAGAGAATAATAAAAGGTTAACCTAAATGAGTGCCGGTCGATTTGCCTAACAGCTGTGCACTAATATCAAAAGAGGGATTCCAGTGCTTCAACCGCTCTCCAACTTCACGTCACGATGACGCCACTTGTGTCAACAGAATGCGGCGTCGATGTGGCGGGAAAGTGATAAGGTTTGAGAATGACGCGGTGATAAAACACGATGACGTCTGTGACGAGTACTTTTTTTACGTGGAACTATTGAGGTAATCTTAGTGGTTCCGGCAATCTATTTTTCATTTTCAATTTTTTTCCATTTTCCATCCTTCGCGTTTCTCGGAAAAACTGTATAAATTCGGAATTAATACGGTCAGAGTTCAGTCTGTATTCCGTATTTATACGGTTTATCCGTGCAGTTTTTATACGGTATTTATACTGTTGTAATACGCTCTTTGTACTCGATATATGCAGGATTTTTTCTTATCGACCGTTGAAATATAGCTACGTAGTATTTATGTAGAATTTATCCAGTGTCTATACGAGATTTATCCAGCGTTTATACGGGATAAATTACTTAGAGTTGAGAATTCGAATAAGTTCAATAATCACGAAAAGGTATGAAAAGTGGCATTAATTGGGCCGATCCCTCGCGGTTTCGAGAAGACCGTATAAATACCCGATAAATACGGTATAAGCATAAATGCCGCATTTACTCCCGATAAAATCCGTTTATCCGTGCAGTTTTTAGTAGCAATTTATTCCGTTGATATAGAGTATATATACCGACTGTAATCTAATTAAGGAGGAACTAAATATAAAATGACTATTTGATCTCAAATTTTGAAATTCTTGAGAAGTCTTGATTTTTTCTATGCGATATATCGTATTATATGCACATTAACTCATAAAATAAATTTAAAAAAAAATATGACCCAAAACAAAGGAAATGTGTCAGAGTCCTGAAAATTTCTAAATAAGTTCATTGGGTGATTAAAAATATGTACTAATTTTTTGGAATTGAGTGACCGTAGAATAAGAGAGAAAATAAATATCAAAGTTGAACTTTTTACATAAGGTTATATAGGCGGTCGGTCAATTTCATGAAAATTCTACATATCCGATCAGTCGGTAATAACGTAATTGTGCTACAATTACCCATCACCCATATAACCTCATGTAAAAAGTTCAACTTTGATATTTATTTTCTCCCTTATTCTACGGTCACTCGATTCCAAAAAATTAGTAAATATTTTCAATCACCCAGTGAACTTAGTTAGAAATTTTCAGGACTCTGACACATTTTCTTTGTTTTGGGTGACTTGCTGCAGTTCCTCCTTAAATACCAGATAAATGCTGAATAAATAGCATATGTATACCGTAAAAATTTCTTATATATAAAGACTATATTCCGAATATGTGCTGTTTACCGTCAATGGCCCGATTAATGCCATCGGCCTAATTAATGCCACTTTTCATACATTTTCGTGATTATTGAACTTATTCGAATTCTCAACTCTAAGTAATTGATCCCGTATAAACGCTGGATAAATCTCGTATAACCGCTGGATAAATCTCGTATAAACACTGGATAAATGCTAGATAAATACTACGTAGCTATATTTCAACGGTCGATAAGGAAAAATCCTGCATATATCGAGTGCAAAGAGCGTATTACAACAGTATAAATACCGTATAAACACTGCACGGATAAACCGTATAAATACGGAATACAGACTGAACTCTGACCGTATTAATTCCGAATTTATACAGTTTTTCCGAAACCGCGAGGGATGGCATTAATTGGGCCATTGACGGTAAACAGCACATATTCGGAATATGGTCTTTATATTGTGACAGGATGAGAATTCGCCTAACGTCACACGAATAATTATTCAGTCGATTTTAAAATATTGCGCCAAAACAGTAACTGCTAGTTATGGAATGGGTAACTGAATCTTGACAAATAACGACTGACCCATTTTAACCAATCGGAAAAAGGACATCGCGTATCTGAAGAGGGATAAAAGGGGGGAGACGAGCAACGGGCGTACGTTACGCACTTCGCTTTAAGATGTAGTCGAATTAACAGCGTGTAAAGCTATTGTAAAATTTCTTGTGTATTTTGTCGACAGAAAGAGACGCTCAGAAAGATTATAAGAATTATTAATAAAATATCATTTGAATTAGAAGTGGTATAATTATCAATTTATTTAATTGTCAAATAAGAATAGCTGAATTATAATTAACGTGGATTTGACTGGTAAGTAATCTGAAGATTTCACTCTACTTGACTTATTTGCTTACTCAGTCTGTTTTCCGTTTGGGTCACCTGGGGGAACCCCCTCTTCGTTTAGTCAAAATAAATCAGTCAGATTATTAATGAATATTTTGTTAATTTTATATAAATTAACTGGCGCTCAACAAAATAAAATCGTCAATTCTTGAGCCCCGGCAGCCTTCGACCCAGGCCACGCCGGGTGGAGCTTCTTTATTTCGTCCATTCAAATTAAAGTAATACATTCTGTCAATTATTTAACAAAATAAAAAAGAAGCTGTCTCAATATATAAGAAATATTTACGATATACATATGCTATTTATTCAGCTTTTATCTGGTATTTAATTAGATTACAGTCGGTATATATACTGTATATCAACGGAATAAATTGCGACTAAAAACTGCACGGATAAACGGATTTTATCGGGAGTAAATGCGGCATTTATACGGCATTTATGCTTATACCGTATTTATCGGGTATTCATACGGTCTTCTCGAAACCGCGAGGGATGTTAGATACAGTAGCATGAGGAGATTTTCTTTTAATTCAGTTTACCCTATGTAACCGGACAAATAAGGTCAAAATTAATTTTCGGAGATAATTCAACGCCCAGTAAACGGAAGCAAAATTAGCGCTAATTCTGTGTTAGCTTAATTCTGATTTTGGGGTGTGTTTAGTTAACGGCGGATTAACGTAGTTGAGAAAGAACAAAAATGGCAGCGATCCGGGTTAAGAATTATAACGAAATGCATGGTAAAACTGATATTTTCACCTCTGTTAACTTTAATCTAGAATTAAGTTAACCCGTGATTAGTGATTTGAGGCGCAAAATTGAATTAAGCTAACACGGAATTACTCAAGTTAACACTTTCACTGGACTAGGATCTAATTAACGTTAAAACTTCACGATATAGGGTTTTTTTTTACCCAGGAAAAAATGTTCAGATTTGATCAGATCGAATTAGATCTAATTAGATCTGAGTTCCTTGGATCTGATCAGATCTGAAAATTGGCATGCTCTGACCAGATCTAATTTGATCTAATTAGATCTGAGTTCCTTAGATCTAATCAGATCCAATTGGATCTGCACAAAATCCAAAATTAAAAATTTCAAATTTTTAGAGAAAATGAAAAATTAATCAAAATCTGAATCATTTACTAAACAAATGAATGAAAATTATAAGTTTTAAAGAAAAAAAATCGAAAAAAAATTGGACCTCAGCGGGATCGAAACCCGGGACCATAGGATTACCAGTCCTCCTACTCTACCCACTCACCTATCACACGATTTTTTGATACCAAGTAGAATTCGAATCGTGATAAATGAAGAAGATTAGAAAAATTTGAAGAAATAACTTCGGAGAAAAGTTGAGACTGTCTAAATGGAATGCAGAATCATGCATGAAAATAAATATAACATTCTATGATAATGAAATGAGCACAGATCTGACACATTGCGAATTTTTTTTAACAGATAAATTTTTATTTGAAAAAGATTTTCAAAGAAACCATATTTATAGTTCTATGACTGCCCTTCTTAATATTGGCATTCCATGAAGTGAAGTCTTGGAAAATGCGGCACTTGCGTCTGCAATTTATCAGACTAACCAATAAAGGGAGACTGGGCAAAGTGAGTTACCTAAGAAGCGGAGAAAGATTTTTGCTTCCCAATTTGGATATATATCCTCGCTTCCATCTATGTTTCCATTTTTTTGCACGATGAAAGCTCGTCGATGAAGTTGAAGTGAAGTGGCATGAATATTCTTCGTCAAGGACGGAAATTGGAGTCAGACAGAGGTGGAGCTGCAATTGTAATAAATAATACGTTATCTTGTGACTTTATTGATCAAAAAAATCAAAGATTTAGTATCCACGAATTCGAAATTATGCATTGCATACCAATACAAGAAAATAATGATAAATTGTACCTTTTCAGAATCTGCAGGGCCCTTTAAATATCACTCGCCGAAAATCAGATAGTCCAAGCTCTACGAAAAGATGAAGATTATAGGCTTTCATAGCGAGAGTGCTGGAGGGATGGAAACGGAAAATGTCAACTTTTTTCAAGTTTAAATAATGGTGTGCAATTCGTCATTACTGATTTCAAAAAAAGATTTGATATATTTTCAAAATACAGTTTGAATTATTTTTAGGATCGAAATGTCCTGTATAACACTCGCCATTTCATTCATTTGGAAATAGAGGCATTTCACAGACATTTCAATGACGCTATTCTACTCACGTTCTGGGCTATAATTTTTTTCTATAATTTTCAGACATGTTGTGGAAATGCTTGAGACAAGATATTCTCTAGCTGTTTTTATCATAAAAACGTAAAAAATGACGTTTGACATTCTAAATCCGACTAATTGAGTTTGCAATAAATTAAAAATATGGTCGCAATTAATAGCTTTAATTCGGAAATCCTGCTTCATATCAAACAATAATCAAACGGAGCAAAATATTATTAAAAAAAAAAACATTCAATGTTTTTTATTAAATGGGAGGGGAGAGGGAGATTTTGAGGTATATTTTTGAAGATACCTTAAGGTGTACCTCTATGAACATTTTGAGGTACTTCCAAGGATACTTTAAAGTGTACTTCTGGAAAAATGTTGAGGCTGTCTTGAATTTTCTTGGAAAGTGTATCTCAAAATGTCCTTAGAAGTACAGTCGATTACCCGTTAACGGCCCATCCGTTAACGGCCTCTTACCCACCATTGGCACCGTTTCTCCCACTAGATACCTTTCTCTAGGTTTTTTCCACGACTCCCTTTAACGGCCTTCAATAAATTCATCAGAATGACTCAAAAATAAGCAGAAAAGAGGATTTTTGATTCAGATGTCGCAACAGTTTTTTTATTCTAAATAATTTCAGAGATATTCAAGACAAAAAGCATTAAAATTGAACGGGAGGTTGAGGAACAAATTGAATGAGAGTGGGAGTGGAGGGTCGCAAATTCTCGGGAATATTTCCTCTACAGCGCCTAGACCAGGCCGTTAACGGGTAGTCGACTGTATACCTTAAGTTGGCCCTAAGAATACACCTCAAGGTGCACTTTCAAAAGCGCACCTTGAGACGTGTTTAAGTGTACCTTAAGATCTTCCCCAAAGTACAGCTTATAATCTCTCCCATTTAATAAAAAAACTTCAGAGCGCCTGTTTCACTTTTGTATGATGACCTGTTCCATTTCACAATATTTATAAATTTTGGTTGCTTAGAAACGTTCCCAGACTTTTTTAGACCTTTTTTGAACTTCACGGTCTCATTCATAATATATCTGAAAATTGGAAAAATGAAAAATCATCACTTTAGAAATGAGTGAAATAGCATGGACTGCCTCTGTAATAATGTAGTGACGAATCATAACCTAACATCATGAAAAATAAATTTATTTAGGATCATTCCGTTATAGAACTGATGAAATATTATATTACCCAAAAAAATGATGATTCTGGCTTGTATTTCTTCATATCTTCTTCACTTTTGTACATCTTCAGAGAAGTTATGAGCGTGATACATTTGCACATCTGGGGCACGGAATCTGAGATCCCTCTTACATTGAACGATATTAAGAAGGACTCCGGATTCCGTGACCTGGACCGTGCTGAAAAGTTGGAGGTACAAGATGAATCTGTGAGAGTACGCCTATCGGTCACTAAGGGTGAGATTGATCTGCAACTGGAACGCAAGAAGCAAAGACGAGAGAATGGGGAATTCTGGGTAAGCAGAGACTTTCGAATCAAGCACCTTTTTTTGGACCCACCATGTCCCGCGGTAGATGACAACGGTGTTTTTCATTCTTGTGGTTTCCCTCAGTTTGTTCTTTAATTTCATATCGTTTCAGCTATTCATCACATATAGATGGGATGACAATCCACCCCGATACCTGCAATATATCGCCAAAGACCGAATGTTGGGAAAAGGTAGTGAGACCGAAATACAGTGGAATACGTATTTTGCATTGATCTTGCGGTGAACATAACAAGAGGTGCGGTCTTCTACTTCAATGGTTATTTTTGGCGCTTTTCTTCAGTTAATCAATTATATTTACATACAAGCGTCTTGCGGGCGATATGCGCCCGCCATTGAGAGTTGCTAAAATTGTAACTTTTTCTTAGTTGCGATTACTGGGCAAATTGAATTTACTTCTTCTGAAGTACTCCAATCTTTCTCACGAAATACAACAAAATTGGTGTAAGTTTTTCCCATTATTTCTTGAACTAATTTAGAAAAGAACCAGTTTCATTATAATATTTGAGATTTTTTTAGAATTTTTGAAATTTTTATAAAATTTGGTATATGCAATTCCTCTCGACGTAATGCAACAGAAAAAACTCAACATTTTCTATTCACACGTCCGACCTGATACAACATAACATAAAACATAATATTTTTCTCAACTTGTATTTTTCACAACTTAGCATTTTCCGAAGAAACTCATACTTAAGATCTCAATCAAGGCTAATATAGTTTTTTGATGACTTCCCAAGTCTGAAACAACATTCAGTTTCCATAATTTATTACGTTTTCTAAAGAAAAAGAAATGTCTCCGGACAAACTTCAAATCGATTTTTTTTTTCATTTAGCACTCCGATGAACATAAGAAACATTTCTATATTCTATTTTTGATGAGATACAACTAAAAGGCATGTTGAATTGAGAATCAGAAACAAAAAGTTAACAGCGATTATATAAGTGTAATAATAATAATAATTCCTAGATCATTCAGTCTAGCAGCCGCATCTTCGGCTTTGAGTATATCCTGAATGTTTAAATTCCGAGTAATAATCAGAAGATAGGATGCGTTTCCTTGCGCGAGAGGATAAAAAAATATCTTTGCATTCGATGTTACCCTAGCTTTGACAATTTTAACCTTTTATTACTAGCGCACTTTTGAGTATCTTACTTGCTCGCAAGCCAACGACGTAAGTTGAGTAGTGTCAGGACAGCACTAAGCTCATCGCGTCAGTAAGGAAAGTTTAAAAATAATCGAAAAAACCTCAACTAGGGAGACAATCGTCACAATTCGAATTTGACTGTTAACCATCTATTTTTCAAGTGAAGGAGGGCGAAAATCAAGGATTGTATATTATTTCCGTTATCTTCTTTCCCAAGAAAGTGTGAGATAGTTGACATAAAATCCATCGGCCTTATGGGAAAATAGGTATTTGTGATTATGGGCTGATCATGGATTATCGATACTCTTCGGTGCTTCCCTCTCGGAATCTTTTGCACCGTGTGCGAAGCAATATATCAGTCAATGACACATCCATTTGATGGCTGTGCACATCAATGGATGTTCAGTGAATGTTAAAGTTGATGTAATTAACCAAGTTGTATTGAATGAATGGTCAGTGAGTAATCTAAGTAAAGTTTTATAAGTTCAATAATAATCTCTCTTATACAACGGTTTTCTCAGCTATGACTTTTCTTTGCCAGTGCGTTCTCATGACTATTTCTAGACTATTCGCTACGACGCGTCCTCACGCGGGATGACTTAGTTCTAACTCATATCCAGTGGTGGAAGTGCAGATTGACTCGAGTACGAATGCACAAACTCTGTTTCTAACAAAAGTGATGATTTCATCACATGAAGTTCAACAATCAAATTCAATGACGTATCTGCGATATCAATCATACGAATCCCGTTCCCTTTGATAATAGCTTTTGTATAATGCGCCAACTCTGTGGTTTTTTTAAGAATAATTTTATTATTTCTATCCGATTTAAGGCGTTTCATTTTCACCACTACGCTTTCCAGTAGTTCATCCCCAGACAATACCTCCCATCCAATTATTAATTATTTTTTCTTTGCCCGTAAGATAATTTGCCGAAGGAAGGTCGGTGTAGAATATTTATATGATTTTTATCATATAAATACATATATATTATATGTGATAAAGAAAAAATATTTTTGAATATGAATGATATGAATAATATCTTCAATAACAGCGACAAATTTAAATTAATATGGAAAATATTTTTAAAAGATTTGAAATAGAAATGGATATAAATATAAATATTTCGGGATGAAAAGTCGGAGGGATGAAACATTTCGGGAAGAAAAGTCGACGGGATAAAATATTTCGGGATGAATATTGGGGATGAAATGTCTAATGATGAATTGACGTGTCACCGATAATATATATCTCATAAGCTACATTGACAAAAATAATGAAAAAATTTAGAAAAAGTTAAAAATATGTAATCTTCGAAACGGCATCGAAAATATGAGAAGGTGGTTGTACTCGAGATTACTGGGATACTACCTTAATACGAGAAAATGTAGAATACGTAGCAGCCCCATTCATCAAGGTTAACAAGGCAATAATAGTTCATCACGTGGAACGCATAGGATTTTTCAGCGAAGCTTCATCCATGACTGAATAATTAAATTGAAACCATACAAAGCATAACACGAGTTGATGAACGAAAATATGTATGGGGCATTCCATGCCAACTCATCCTACCAATTGCCTTTGCATCTCCGATTTGGCTGAAACTTGGGCATCTTTTTGTGTACTTCGAAAGAGGTTTCTGTGATTTTTTTCAATTTTTTTTATCCAGCCACTTCGCAGATATGAATTTTTTAAAATTTCGGGTTTTTTTTTTTCAAATAGCCGTAACTTTATGACAAATTGTCCAAAATGGGTCTTTTTTTTTTTGAAAATTCGTGTTTTTTGATGAATTTTCTGAAAATTTCATGCAAAAAATTATTCATGATCATTCTGATCAGTTTTTATTTATTTCAAAGTTAAAACATGAATTTTAAAACTGTTTGTATCCTTCGATTTTTTTTTAAAAATTCTCATAAATACTACTTCTAAAAACACAAATTTTAAGCCTAGTCCGGTAATGGGATAATGATGGGATATAATTTTTTTTTAATTTTAAAGTAATAAATTCCTTTTTTTTGTGTTTTTTCTACTGTTAATGTATTATCGACGTATTTTCCGATGAAAGGCGGGAAAAGCTCATACATGGAAATAATTGACAATTAAAGTAAAAATTCAAATTTTCGGGGTAAATTGTATCAATAACCTGAGAATTTTTTTTTCACGGTTGAATATTTTACAAGAATATGTTGTGATTGAACATGAAATCAATTTCATTGTGAGAATTCCATCTGTTTTTGGTACAACGCAATGATACTTTTGTGTACCTGTGATCGTTTTAGCTCAAGAATAACGTACATTCAAACTTTCTGCTGTTCTTTCATATTTGGCAGTACTTGAATATCATATTTCAATTTTTGGCAAGTTATTTGGCTGCATGGCCCATTCATACAACTCTCGGGCGTTTGAAATTTGTTTATCAAATGGCAACTGAAGACTAGCTCTGGCTGTAGCTCTTTTTAATATACCTGCTACACCATCACAAGGTCCTTTTCCATGGTAGCTTGCGGAAAAATGCCATTCAGCGGATATTCCAAAATCTTCATGGTGATAATATAAATTAACAAAATTTTGGAAATTCTTGAACCGTTGCGGAGCTCCATCAGAAAAGTAGTAGATCTTTACAGCAGTATCAGACAAAGATTTCATCCAATCAGTAACAGTTTTCAAAAAAACGTGAATTGCAGTAGAATGCGTGCAACACTCAGATATAATCGCTAAACTTTTGTGCAATAATTCGCCATTTTTTTTATAATAAATAACCACAGTAAATATGGTCGCCTGATCATTGTTCCAGTGGAATCCTAGTACTGCATTTTGGATAACGAACTTGTAGTTCTCAGCAAAATCATAAACAACAAGAAATTCATCGGGTCCAAGAGACTATTTAAGAGATTTCATGAATCTTGCTTGTGATTTTGCAATAAAAGCATGAGGCAAAAATTCTTCAATTTTATTGCAGGATTCGCTGATAAACTCTGATGAGATTGCCGTTAAAGTTTCAAGGGCTGTCCACGGTTTCGAAATCCAATATTGATATGTCAGTTCATCAATATCATTTGTTTCAAAAATCTCATTCAAAAAATTTTCAGGTTATTAATACAATTTACCTCAAAAATGTGAATTTTAACTTTAAGTGTCAATTATTTCCATGTATGAGGTTTTTCCACATTTCATCTGAAAATACGTCGATAATACATTAACAGTAAAAACAACACAAAAAAAAGGAATTTATTACTTTAAAATTCAAAAAAAATTATATCCCATCATTATCCCATTACCGGACAAGGCTTAAAATTTGTGTTTTTAGGAGTAGTATTCATGAGAATTTTAAAAAAAAAATCGAAGGATACAAACAGTTTTAAATTTCATGTTTTAACTTTGAAATGAATAAAAACCGATCAGAATGATCAAGAATAATTTTTTCCATGAAATTTTCAGAAAATTCATCAAAAAACACGAATTTTCAAAAAAAAAAAGACCCATTTTGGACAATTTGTCATAAAGTTACGGCTATTTGAAAAAAAAAAACCCGAAATTTTAAAAAATTCATATCTCCGAAGTGGCTTGATAAAAAAAATAAAAAAAAATCACAGAAACCTCTTTCGAAGGATACAAAAAGATGCCCAAGTTTCAGCCAAATCGGAGTAGCAAAGGCAATTGGTAGGATGAGTTGGCATGGAATGCCCCGTATTCATATTGAGGTTTCTGGAATCCTTCGCTATCACGTTTCATTTATTTTCAATCAACGAAATTCATCTATCATATTCGCTTTCATTGGATGATATCAAATCAAATTTGAAATATTATTGTGGAATACGCTCTCATGTGAGCATTATTCTTGAATTTGTCTATTTTCAACTTTACAAAATTGGCAAAATTGCAAATTAATTTCCAGTGAACCATTTCTTGCTTGTTCACTCAATTCCAAGATATATTTTCCATAACAGGAGCAAGTCTCAATTACATTACTCAAAACTTTCTCTCAACCCTTTGGCATCGGGCGAGACACATGCTGTCCCTATCGATGAAACTTGCAAAATCATTGTTATTGATAATGTGTTGTTATGGGGCAATTTATGCGTCTTTAAGACCTCCATCCTCTCAGGCAGAAAAATCATTTCGTCGTACACGGAAAAAAAATTCTAGTTAAATTTACAATGCTAACATCGCAATTTGTCCTATTGATTATTGTAGTGGTGGACTAGACTTTTAACATCGTAATTTTTACGATGTAGCGTTGGAAATTTCATTTAAGAAATAATACTTTAGACAAATAATACCAAGTCTTAAGCTCTTTAATATAAATTATGATGTGAACATCGTAAAATTTGAAGAGAAATCTTAAATAAAAGAATAAAATAATAATCGACCGGTGGTTGGATTCGAACCCGAGTCCTTTCGAGTGCGAAATGACCGACGCCTTGGACCAGTCGGCCACCGAAGAGCTTACACTTTAATTAGTTTTTAAGATCTATCTTAACGATTTCAATAAAAGGTCATAAGACACGAGAGCACCTCTTGCGGAGGACGCAGTTACTATTTAAAAATTACGATGTAACATCGTACTTTTTATAGCTTCCATCGTATTATAACAGAGGCAGCACTAAAATATTTATTTTATTAAAAAGTAAATAGAATTATTAAATATACGAATAAATATAGTTTTTAAAGTGTAATTTTCATTCATTTTTTTTTACGATGTTAAATTGTAATTTTCGAAGTAATTTTTAATCCTAAAAGTCTTTGTTAAAATTACGATGTTAACATCGTAAATTTTTGTAGAATTTTCTTTCCGTGTAATAACCACCTGGAGGAGAAAATAACTGTTTCCGGTAATCGAGAGCATACTCGAACTGATTTTTCATCCATCGTATTGGAAGGGTTAAAAAAGAAGTGAAAATCATTTATTTTTTCCTTCATTATCACATTCTCAATTCTCATTTCTCCATCAAATGGCTGAATAGATTAATAGGTTAACAATCGAATTCGAAATTTGGGTGGATTGCGAACTTGAGTGATCTTTTCTTTCGATTGTGTTCAAAATTCCCACACTTTGGTAACATCAAATACAAAAATATCTTTCCATGTTCCCTTGAGAGGAGAAAGATACGATAAGATATTTCGATTTCCCCTTGAAATCTAACAATTTTAAATATACTCGAAGCCATCGATACGGTTACTACGCTGAGTTATCTAAAGAAAATAAAAAACGAACACAGAAAAAAATGTTTTCTTAATTTAAGGATGTGCAGTCACTTGATTTAAGTGAGAAAAGTCACTTAATTTAAGTGACTACACATTCTTAAATTAAGAAAACATTTTTCTCTGTGAAGTGTCTATACACACCGGTTACGGTATTTTTTCCGTAGATGCACCGCACTTTTTCCGTATGTCTATGGTTTTTTCCGTGGATCCACGACACTTTTTCCGTACATGTACGGATTTTTCCGGCATCTGTGCAGATGTTCACCACCCACTACCCCCGCACCCACCCCCCTTCCCTTACCCACTGTTCTGAAACATCAAACGTGTAACCACGCACCCACTGCCCCTGCACCCACCCCCTACTCACTATTCCAAATTCATCAAACGTGTAACCTGCACAGGTGTCGGAAAAATCCGTACATATACGGAAAAAGTGACGTGCATCTACCGAAAAAATGCCTTAACCGTTGTGTGTAGACACTGCCAAGGAAAAAATGACTTATAAAGCGGCTAAATCATTGTGTATGTCATATGAAGGATATCAATGAAAATTTGACAACTAAAATGAAAGGATCAATGAAAATAATCTATTTCAAAAACAGATACGTTGCAAGGCATTTATCATTGAAATAGAGAATACTATAATTATTATTCATCATCAAAATAAGAATATTATCATTCAAGAATAAGTTAAACCTCGAATTTCATATGATTTATCTTTACTAATGTAATAAACTTCACAATAAAGCGAAAATTTGATCCAAAAAATGATTTATTTCGAAGAGCTAATTCTTTTTTTTTTCAATTTCATGTAATCGACAAATCATAGTATGATTCAGAAGGAGGTACCAAAATTTTGATTTTCCATAAAATTCTGTATAAATTTTCACATCTTCAAAAATTCGTTTCCAAAAATTTTATATGGTAACGTTGATCTAAATTTCACGATAGTATAGATAACGACACTGATTATTATTTAAAAAAATTATTTGAGTTATGATCTAATACTTTTTAGTTTATTAGTTTATTCAGCCTATGTATAGCCTCTCGGCCTTTTACATTTTTTCGTCCCCCCTTTGTTGCATTTTATCCCCGATACATAGTCTAATACTTTTTATTTAATATAAGCAGTGATTGGAATTCCTGATCAATGAATAATGGAGATGAAAAACTTACCTCTAATTATGTATACTGCAAGACCATTGCAACTTAGTCTTCATACGTTTCACCGAAGTTGTAATTTTTGTGACGGTTTGCAAGTATTCCAGTGGATTTATGCTGTATTCATATGCCATGAGTCGCTGAAATAAGATAAGATTCAAGAATCAGCTGACAGTAACAACAAAAATGAAAAATGCCATTGGCATCGACCGTAGGCCATGGAGGTTCACGAGAGGGACCCTTGATTCAACAATAATTTCACGAATATCTTTGTCCTGAAGCGGAAAAAGCGTAAATAGCACACGTTCCTCATCTTGTTGAGCCTCTTCCATTCTAGAATGACGATATGATTGAATCGTTATTTCAACATTGAATGAACGCTAATCAGTGTGCACAGCAATCAAACGAATGTCCCATTAACCGAGATATTGCCGGGCACACAGCGAAAAAAATCACCGATGAATAGAATATCAAAAGTAACTAATAATTATCAATCCATAATAACAATGACTCATTCTACCATGAGATCAGGAGAGTTTATGTGAGTTTCACGACCCTTTCTTGAAAAAAAAGTTACGAAAATAGTATGCAATATCTAACTTTCAGAACTTTATTGCTATTTTTTTACCGATATTTTGTTGGGAGTGGTTCTGGCTGCTGTGATGGCTCTGGTCCCCGATCCGGTTCGTGCCCGATCCGAGCACGGTCCGGGCTTTGGTTCCAGCTCTGACGCTAAAGCAGAGTTTCGCATCGAGATATACCGTCAATGACCCAATTAATGCCACCAAGAGACCTATTCTGCCACATATCTTTCATAGAAAAATTATATCTTATCATAAATTCAAATTTGATTTTTCTTCGAAAGAATTTAGGATCTGGACTATCATTTACATTAATTATTTTCTTGAATTAATGATAAAAATTATTTAATTTATATTTTTAAAAATATTTTGCCCATGGCCCGATTCATGCCACGATGACCCGATTTCTGCCATAGAGGGTCCCAATAATTGCCATCAATTAATTTCCATCACTGGTCGTTATTTGTAAATTATTCGTCAATTTGTATGAAAGTCCAATAATTTTGCTAACAAACAATACAATTTTCGATTTATTGAATACTTAAATTTTCTCAATATCACACATTGAACTGATGAGGCACTCTAACTCTACATGAAGAGCTTTAGGGCTTTATTTTGCTGAACACGCTGGTCGCATTCAACGGATTGATTTTAGAAATATATCTAGTAGAGAAACATCGGATATTTTGATTGTCCAGTGTCCTCAGAATTTTTTTTTAGCCACTGTTATCAATTACTTAGAGTTGAGAATTTGAATAAGTTCAATAATCACGAAAATGTATGGAAAGTGGCATTAATTGGGCCGATGGCATCAATTGGGCCATTGACGGTAACTGAATTGTCAGAAATATTCACAAATATTTTCAATCTTCTCCTAACTCTCTTCTCTAAAATATCTCTGAATAATTCTTAGTCTGAGGTAACACGGATTCCATTCTCACCAGCTATTGGCTTTTTTCGCAGGCAGAAAGAATTGACCAAAACTACATTACTCAAAATGTTTTTTTCAGGAAAGGCGGGAAAATCCACTCATCTTTCCTTCATTATCACATCCTTGACTTCCCCTCCGAGTTGGGAAAAGAATCGTTAACAATTGAATTTTACATTTGTGAAGATTGTCTCCTCCAATTAGTGCATTCTTGATTAGTTTTCCAAATTCTCAAAGTTCGGCTGCATCTAGAGATGCGAAATTACGGTAATTTTTGAAACACGTCAGGTCAGTAGTAAACTTACCATTTCCTGACCGTTTCTGACCTATCCTTACATTCCCGTTGCAAAATGACCGTCATTTTTTCAGAGTGTTCGTAATAAAATCATGTGATCAGAAATCCATCTATATAGTTTCAAAGTTACCGTCATTTCTTCAGACAGTCAGTAATAAAATGAGCCAATCAGAAATTCGTCATTTTGAGCTCTGGTCATTTTCTGTAATTTTTCTATTTTTCTTGTTTTCACTCTTAACAAGCAAAGAATGAATGACCCCTGTATTAACGAAATTCTTTTATTAAATCTTGTATACCGACCTACGTACTGAAGAGGGAGAACAGACGAATCGATTCATTTTCATGCTCATTCTTACTGAAATATCTCTGAAACTAAGCGAAATAGGGAGATTTTTGAACGCACTTTTTTGTAGCTGTGATGCTCTTGTATCAAAAAATTCGCCCAAAAATTTCACTATCTAGCTTAATTTCTGAGATATTCCTGATAGATAAATGGCAAGAAAATTCACTCATTGTGTTTCATTTCTTCACTACTGATTTATACTTTTCAAAGTTTTCCATTCAATTTCGTGTATAAAACTCTCTAAATTTCTTTCATATATATTTCTTCATATAAACTATGAAAATTATTTCAATCAAATATCATGAAACAAAGTACTAGTGAATCTTTGAATGAATTATCGAATTATATAAATCCATTTAGATGAAAACTGCCCTTAATAAAATCAATTAGTCAGCTTTGTGACACGACACTCAGTAATTTTCTTTTACCAAAACGGTCAGTAATTATCATTCGGTCAGTTACCAGTAAGTTACCGGTAAACTGACCGGTCATTTTTTCGTCGCATCTCTAGCTGCATCACACACAAACACAATTTTCTATCCTTCCTCGGAGGAAGATGGATACTATGTTCTGATTATTACTTGGAATATAATCATTCGGAATATGGGGCATTCCACGCTATTTCGATCACTTCTCGGACTTTTTTTTTAACTTTTTTCATTTTTTGATATGTTGTGGAGATGATCAAGACAAGTCATTTCCCACAGGAAAAAAAAATGGAAATCATTGTGGCATTCATTGTTACGTGGGTTCAAATCCTGCTTGCGCATTACATATTTTTTTCGGAATGTGATTCTCTTAAAAATTTATGAATAAAAATTAATTTATTAATAAATTTATTTGTTTAATAACACGTGGAAATGACTTGTCTTGAGCATCTCCACAACACATCGAAAAATTAAAAAAATTAAAAAAAAAAATTCCGAGAAGTGATCGAAATAGCGTGGAATGCCCCATATATACAAACCCGTAGATATGACTACTAGGTTAAGCGATCTGAAAATATGTGAATTTGATTGGATAATTGGACGAAAGCTCAAAAAATGAATAATGAAGTAGAAAACCTCTCCTCTAATTATGTTCACTGCAAGACCAGTGCGAAATATACATCCCTCTGCATTTTAGTCTTGATACCCTTCGCTAAAGCTGAACCTCTGGTGATGTGCTGCAAGAAGTGTAGTGCATTGTCACTGTATCTATACATGATGGATGGCTTAAGTAAGATAAAATTGAAGGAAAATATGAAAGAAGCAACGAAAATGAAGAACGCTGTTGTCATTTTCCTTGGGGCACGATGGGTCAAAAAAGGTGTTTGATTTGAAGATCTCTGCTTACCCAGAATCTTTCATCCTCTCGTTTTGACTTCGTACGTTCCAGTTGTAGGCCAGTCTCACCCTCAGTGAACGATGAGCGTTCTCTCATAAATTCAGCATGTCCCTCCAACTTTTCAGCACGGTCCAGGTCCCAGAATCTCAAATCCTTCCTAATATCGTTAAACATAAGAGGGATCCAAGAGTCCGAGTCCCGAATATGCAAATGTACCATGTTCAGAACATCTTTGAAGAATATAAGTAGAAGCATAGAGATCATATGAAGAAATAGAAACTGAAGCCTTCATCTTTTTAAGTGAGGTAATATTTCGTCAATTTTATCACGGAATGCTCTATATGCCTAAATAATGTTTTTTAAAATTAAATAATTGATGTTAGATAATAATCGTTTGATACCACATTATCACTTTCGAATGAACAAACTTGCGAGAGTTATGAAGAAAATTAAGTTTCTCAGAACAACTCAGATTCAGTGTTTTAACCCTTAGCGGCCACCCGGGGTAAATGGTCACTCCAAGTATCGAAAAATTGAAATTACAGGTCTAAAACACTTCGAAATAGATATAAGTAACTACATCTGCCGATAGTAGAAAAGTGTGAAATGTGACTCCATGACATAGGAAGCCGAAAAACCACCTGCATATATGACCAGTTCTTTGAACGCCATCTATAAATTGACCAATAAAAATCATGAGAAATGTTGAAGAACTCTTCAACAAATATAGAATAATCGGTTGGAAGCCTTGAAACTCCCACATGTCTTGTACAACTAGGTTTTTCAGTGTGTGAGAATTGGCCTATGTGGCCTGACTGAGGTGTGGCCGCTAAGGGTTTAAAAAATTGGAAACTATTTTTTGAATTTAGCAATGATGTACTGAAATATTCATTTGAACTCGAGAAGAGTCAACATCGTTCATTTTCATTCAAATGTATGTTTTTAAACAAATTTTTTTGACATTTTATGTTGGTTGGAAAAGGGGATATTAAAATGATAATATTTGGGGGATTCATTGAGCAGGAAGGCAAGTTTTTAAAAAACAAATTTGATAGAAAAATATTAAAAAATAAGAACACTGGAGATATTTTCGCGAGGCTCCTTGAGTTTGGGGCACCCTGCGCCACGCAGAAAAATGGGCAAATGGGAGAAAAGAGCTCAATCTACATGTTCATGCATTTGTTGAGAGAAAGTGATCAGTAATTGGAAAGATTAATTGAAAATCAAAAGATAATTGTTACTTACTGCTAATTCATTTCACTAATTTTTATTTCTTATATCAAAATATTTGATTATCAGCAAAAATAAGATGAGCGTTCCAGTCTTTTATCCGTCTGCAATTTCGTTTATTTAATTACAATCAAAAGTTGAGTGCGTTTTTCAACTTGTCAAACTAAAATTGATATCTGGATTATGTATCGTCATAATTTACTTTACACTATTATCCCTCAAAAGTACAAGTCCACCTGGACCTAATAAAATCCTCCTCCTTGAATCACTTGAATTTGATGGTTTGGAGATTAGTTAGAATTTTCAAATGTTCTTAAGCGATCCCAGAATGCCCGAAATTAGACACAGTTATAGGTCTCACAGTGAATGTATTCTGAGGAATTCTTCGCTCCATTAAGCTCCATCACACATATCTGACTTGACGACCAAGTCTGGACGGGAGGAAATTTAGAAACGACTTGCGCAATATTCAAAAAAGACGTGGGGAAGATTCAGAAAAGTCATCAAGAAGATTTAAAAAACACTTCGAGAAGATTCCAAAAAGACATGGGGAAGATTGAAAGAGATGAAATGGGGAAGAAATTTTTTTTCTACCTCAGTTCATTATTATTTTTTTTCCTCTTGATATGTGTTCGCTACATTTTCTTAATAATTTATGGAGCTTCCTCGAATTTATTCTTCTCTGCCACTCACGAGTACCAAGTCATATGTGCACACATATCACTAGTCTTGTCAATTAAAGAATCCCGTATCGTGCAATACAATTTTCTTCTTCTTCTTTATGGTTCTGTCTCTATTGAGAACATCCGGCCGTTACAATACAAATTTGGATGAAATTTTTAGTGAAATCGACATTTTTCAGAATTTGTTTATTCTCGTAACCAAGATATCAGCTACGACTGGTAATACTCTCAGATATACGAAGTTCCAGGCCCTGTTAATCATTGACAAAAATTGAAATTCAAGCAATGAAAATGTGAAAGAAATTCGTAATACATCTGACATTCTTCACGATTCATTTACTTTCGTAAGCAAAGTAACAGCTACGTCGCCGACACTTATAATTGTACCAATTTTCGAGTGCTGGTCATAAGTTATATACCAATACTTCGAATCAATTCAATTCTTCGATCAGCCATCAATACCGAGGGAAAGTTATCCGGATCCAATTGTCAGATGAAGAGCACTCGGGAGAGAATATCTATCTTGATCAACAATGACAAGGAAATATTGGTAAATAGGCAGTTTCACTCTGGTGACTATAATAATTTCTTGCAATCTAGTTTCATTCCTATCCCTAAACAGCCTCTATACAGCTCTTTGGAAAAACGAAACCAGGGACTGCACTACTCTTAGCTTTACCCAGGGCCACGACGAGGACGTGGTAGTGCAACGGCCCCAAAAGGAAGATCTTCGTCCCTAACACCTAGACTAACAAATCATTCAACGAGAAACTACGAAGCTTATGTCAAATAATTATGACCAATATTTTCATGGAAAATTATGTATTTCCGGCTCAAACATAACCATCATATAACCGTATATTTACAGTACAACTACTGCAATAAAACATTTTCCATACAGTTTTTTGCTGTTCTTCCCAATTTGTGAGGGAATGTAATGAATGTTGAAATGATAGTTCAGTCATATGTGTAAAATTAAGTTCAACAAGAGAATTCATGGAAGCATCTGCGATGTCAATTATTTGAAAATTGACACGGGTTACTCCCATTTTTCATAAATTTGTTCTGAACGAGATAATGAAAACTTCATATACATAATGTTTTAAATATGTTCTTAAAATTTTTAATGCTTATCAACTTTCCAGATGTAAGCTTCATATTTTTACTTCCATTACCTTCAAACTCATGGGCATTTATTGCAAGTGAAGAATCCGATTTTTGAAGAAGAGCATGAATTCGTTCGACTGTATGGAACAACAATATAAAAAAGAATCCTACGATTCAGTTCTAGAGAAGGTCATCGAGTCCGAGTAGATATGATGCTTGATTGGGCAGACATTAGAGGCTCCTGCAGCCGAAATGTAACCCGCAAAAGTCATTATACATTGAAATGAAAAAAAATATAAACCTGTTAAAAAATTATGATATCCATTTGTAATAATTCACGAGTGTAGTGGAATAACAGGTTAAGTCAATTTTTGTCGAAAATGAGATTTTATCGGAATTTGCCTTAAAATGTATGGACACATGTCTCACAAAAAGTATTTGGCTGAGTATGACCATTTAAGGCCTCATTTTTGAACATGCATAATAGTTTAAGTTCATTTTTGGCAATTTTTAAAAAACAATTCACGTTATGTCGACTTAACCTGGAAAAATAATTCACGAGTGTAGTGGAATAACAGGTTAAGTATATATGGTAAACCTATATGACTTAACCTGTTATTTCACTACACTCCTGAATTATACATATAAAAGTTAAGTCAACATCACTTAAATTTCTTATAATTTCTGGGGGAGTTAAGTAGACATAACTCGAATCTCTTATAATTTTTAAGGGAGTTAAGTCGACATAACTTAAATTTCTTTCCATAAATTTCAAGTTAAGTCAGAATTATAGGAAAAAAAGCCTGCCGATAACAATAGCTTTTGAATATCTTAATTGACTGCGGATTAATGACTTTCATCATAAATGTAGCGCAAAATGGTGCTCGCATCATCATTTTACGGTTTTTCGGCTCTCCTGAAAAATTCACTTTTTCCGACTTAACCTGTTATTCCACTACACTCGTGAATTATTGGAAGTTATATACATCATTAGATTCTTTTAGACGCGAATCATTTCATCTAATCAATAGCTCAATAGAAGAAGAATAAAATTGCACAGTTCCTCGAGTATAACGTAATAAATCGCTCAGTGAAGTTTCATCCATGAACGGATAATCAAATGGGCCAGTAATCATTCGAAGCATAGCACAAGTTAATCAATAAAAATATTCATTCATATTGAAATGCCTGGAATGTTCCGCTTGGTTTCATTCACTTTTAATCAACGAAATATATCGATCATATTTACTTCTGCTTGGTGATCACAAATAAAATTCCAAATTTTTAATTCCAAATTCCAATTCGTTTGAAAACAATATCCCTGAATTCTATTGTTATCTACTTTGCGAAATGTGCGTGATTTCTAGTAAGCCTCTTGGACTCTTATTCAATTGCAGCATATGTTTGCCATAATACTCATCTGAGTTCATTATAAACTAGTGAGCTGCATGAACTAGAATACTGCGATGATGAGTCTATCAAATGAATAGCAATAGAATACGAAATTGAGTGCCAATATGGCAGTTAAACAATGATTAACTTCATATATACAATTTTAACTAGAGAATATTCGTGCGATTACCCTCCCAGAGCGATCTAATACATCGAAACCTTCATTTTGAATAGAGGAAAAGTAAAATTTTAACGCAGAACAATCTGTAGAATTATGGGAAGAACTAATCATGAGTCTGTTTTAAATTCCGCAAAAATGTTCTAAAATATCGGCAAATAATTCGAAAAAGTGGAAATTTCTCTTTGAACTATAAATCCGCTGCATATTCACTTGACTCATTCTCATCAATGATAAATTAATGAGCTCTAATTTTACCAATCTAAAACTAAACTCTACGAACTATTTTTTGGATATCACCAAAAGATCTACGAAGGAATGCGAATCATTACAATTAAATAAAATAGTTCATCTGCCAAGTAGTTATTTCAAATGAACCGACAAATCATTGAACAGAACACAGCTCGGAATATCAACTCATAAAGTTTCGTTTAGTGAGCCAGAAGCGAGTGCTCTTACATATCGTCATCTTCGGAACAAAAGAGCGTAGATGCTAGGGAAAAGCATAGCACTTACCACTCTTCGCTCCTAAGAGGACAATATCTCGGGCTATTTAGCTGAATTAGATATCAGGCTGACCTGATGTATTACTGATTAAAGCTATTTATGGAACATTATTTATCTGAAAATAGTCACATTCATTTTTTCTCACCAGGCCACCCATACACATCCTGTTATCCTGATAACTGGATCAGTATAGATAGCCTGATTGTGACCTGTTCAGGATCTTTCAGTCTCTCACCTTTGCTTTCTCCATTCCAGTTGTTGGTCCATCTCCTCCTTAGTGGACAATCGATGCACTTTTATGGATTCAGCATTTACCTCCACATTTTCAGCATAGTTCGGGTCACAGAATCTCGAATTCTTCTTAATATCGTTGAACATAAGAGGGATCCAAGATTCCGAGTCTCGGATTTAGCAAATGTATCATGCTTCTAACATCTCTGGAGACTAAACAGAAGCATGAATAGGATATGAAGAAAAACAAACTGAAGCCTTCATCTTTTTGAGTAATATAATATTTTATCAGTTCTATAACGGAATGTTAGTGTGCGTTCCCGAGATGAAAAATGAGAGTCTCCCAGAGACTATCGAGTCTCTCAGAGACGCCTGAGCGTCTCTTGGAGACTCGGTGCGTCTCTTGGAGATCCACTGAACTTTCATTGTACACATTGGCCGGAGACTTCAGTATTTGGTCGAGTTGAATTATAAATTTATTTAGTAGGGAGACTCAGAGATACTCTAGGTCTCTACTGAAGAGACGGACACTTAGAATAATTTTTCTGAGTGAATTTTTTATAACTTTGTCATCAAAATTATGATTGTGCATTCAATTTTTTCAATAAATGATTCCATCAAACAGTTGAAGAGATTCCTAGAAAATTCAAACTAAGTACTTTAAATTGGAAGTCAGAACACAATAACGTCTATTTTACTAGCGTTTTTTTTCGAAATTTTTCGTTTTGGTCGTTGCAGCACAGAGAATCGAAGACCAGTGTGAGATTCCCTTTGTCATTAATGTAAATTGTATTTAGTCCATTTGTAAATGATTGCTACTTGGAGTATGGAAAAAAAATATCTCTCGTAAGATTATAAATTTTTTCATAAATCCATTAGAATCGATTCAAAGTCATCTAAATCGATGAAAAAACGAGTGATTTTCGAAGTGATTGCTATTTTTTTATCCTATAACAATTAAAAGTTAAGATATAGGAGGAGATCCGCAATTATGAGCGAAAATCGTTAGGTTAGAAAAAATTATCAAAGATATTATAATTCGAATATGCTCACTCCTTATTACGATTCAATAATTATATATTTATTAATAAATTAAAAAATATTTCTAAGGGAGACGCATAGACTCCCACGACCAGAGTCTCTTGACGGGAGACGATGAAGCTCTCTATTAGAGATGCTGCGTCTCTCTACTGGAGACGCTGCGTCTCTCTGTGAGAGACGGCCGAGAGTCTCCCGAAAGTCTCCCTCGTGGCGCGAATAGAGACTGCGTCTCCGCCGCAGAGACGAGTCTCTCTCACGTTTGGGAGACTCTCATTTTTCATCTCGGGTTAGTTGTTTGAAATTGAGAGGGCCAATTTTGAAGGAAATCGTCAATCATCGGCGGTTTGATGTCCTGACACCATAAGAGCGATAAGGCAACTAATTACCCCCCCCCCCCCCTTCTCTTGGACCCTTGGATCGTCCTAAGAAAACATTTTTCTCTGTGTAATTTACCTCCTCGCTAATTTTGAACGACTTCGGGTCAGAGTTTGACGGAATTTATCAAACCTTTAGCGGTTCATCCATTCTGAACGAACTTTGGTTCTGCATTTATGCACACGAATTTTCCTTTAAAGGTAATCTCGCGCGTTAAAGAGTATAAAAGGGTCTATCCCCTTTTAGCGTTACACTACATTCAAATAATTAGGGGGAGAAACTCTCTACTAAAGAAAAGGTTGATTTCGATATTTACTCATTGATTGACTCTGTTTCACAACATCTCAATTAACAAATTTAACTTTTTAATAATAAATAGAGGAATATGCTAGATTTTTATGAAGTTCGTTGAAAAAGAATTGTTTGAATGATCAAAAGCTCCATTTGAATTTGATGGAAGTGATATTGAAATTGGCTCTATAGCCGGATGGTTGAAGCCCCGCTGCGAGTAGTCACAGCACAATACAGAAAAGAAGAGAAGTGACAGAACAAGAATGACCCCTTCTCCCCGTACTTGGTGACAACTTTCAATACCTCTTCAGATGTTCCTACAACAGTCTCTGTTTCTTAGCATCTCTATTACAAATCAATAAAATAACCTGTCAAATTCAGTTTCTTTTATTTACTGAATAATATTACCATATTTGGATGTATTTTGATCAATCTAATTGATTCATTATCATTTCCAGGAGCTAAGCTTTTTAGTTCATCCGTCGCAGTAATTCTGAATGAAAAATAATGGAAGACTTCATTAAATTTAGCATGTTGATAAAAATACCTCAATATTTCAAATTGTATCGTTAGAGACGTATTTTTTCACGATTTACACACAGAAAAAGCTGAGCAGAGAATATGTTTTTTCTGTTCATATTATATGCACTAGGCAGTACATATAATATGAACTATTGTTTCTTGCATAGAACATGCGCTATTAGTACATAAAATATGCACTATTTGAGCATATTTTATGTTAAATTTTTTCCGCATAAAATATGCTCATGATGCGCATATTTCATGCGTTCTGGGAATGCATAGAATACGAACTTATAAATAACATAGAATATGTTCAAAGTGAACATAAAATATGTTCTAAATAAACATAAAATATGTTCTAAATAAACATAAAATATGATGGAAAAAGAATCATTATACGATAAATGATTTAATTGTTCTGTTTTCCAGCTTTTCGTGAATATCTCGGTGAATAAGCGAGATAGAGCGAAATAGATATCAATATTGAATCGGGAGAGAGTTTTTTTCAATTTTTCGCTATCATTCCGGTAAATAAGCAAGATAGAGCGAAATGGAGGGTAATTCGGGATCAGGAGGGAGTTTCTCCAGCTTATCAAGATTATCTTGGTGAATAAGCGAGATAGAGCGAAATGGACGTTAATCCTGCAGAAGGAGGGGGTTTTTCCAGATTTTCGTGATTATCTTGGCAAATAAGTGAGATAGAGCGGAATGGACATTAATATGGGAGCAGGAGGGAGTTCTTCCAGCTTATTTCGATTATCTTGGTGTATAAGCGAGATAGAGCGAAATGGACGTTAATTCTGGAGAAGAAGGGCGTTTTTTCAGTTTTTCGTGATTATCTTGGCGAATAAGTGAGATAGAGCGGAATGGACATTAATATGGGAGCAGGAGGGAGTTTTTCCAGTTTTCCGTAACTATCTCGGTGAATAAGCGAGATGGAACGAAATGGACGTTAATATGGGATCAGGAGGTAGTCTCCTCAACTTTTACAATCATCTCTGTAATTAAGCGAGAGAAGGTGAAATGGACGTTAATTTAGTATCAGGAGAGAGTTTTTTCAGTTTTTCGCCAGTATCGGTGGAATAAACGAGATAGAGCGAAGCACACATATGGAATTATGAGGAAGTTTCCAGATGAAATAATATCCTTGACCCCAAATAGAAAGTCCATTTCGCTCTATTTCACTTCTTTGCCGCTATAGTCGCAAAAAATCAAATCAACTCCCCCTTGATCTCAAATTAACGTCCACTCCGCTCTATCTCGATTATTCGCCAAGATACTTACGAAAAACTAGAAAAACTTGCCGATGATCCCATATTAACGTCCATTTCGCTCTATCTCGCTTATTTGCCGAGATGATAGCGAAAAACTGAAAAAACTCCTCAATGATCTCACATTAACGTCCATTCCGCTCTATCTCGCTTATTCGCCAAGATAATCACGAAAAACTGGAAAAACCTCCTCCTTCTCTAGAATTAACGTCCATGTCGCTCTATCTTGCTTATTCACCAAGATAATCGTGATAAGCTGGAGAAACTCCCTCCTGATCCGGTTAACATAGTAATGATTACAATGTTCACATAGTCATGACTGCTATGGTGAACATAGTAATCATTACTATGTTAACATAGGAATGATTGCTATGGTGAACATAGTAATCATTGCTATGTTCAGCATAGTAATGGTTACTATTCTATTTCTCTCCGTGTAAAAACAAAAAGGCGTAAGTGCTAAAATTGAAATAAAAAATCCTAAAAACAAAAGGGCGTAACTCCAAAAATTCTCCTGAGATAAAAAAATTTATAAAAACAAAGAGGCGTAAGTGCGGAGATACGTCCTTTTCACTTTAACTTTAACAATTATATATAATTGCTATATATAGCGATTAAAAAGGAAATAACAAAGGGGCGTAAGTGTGGAGATACGTCCCTGCCATTTTAAAATTGGTAGTTACGCCACTTTGTTATTTTAATTTTCATTTATCCAAATAATGTTCCAGAGGCCATAAATAGTATATTACATGCCTAGGGCAGTAATGTGAGAAAAGTCTCAGAGCACATGTAATTGTTGGCCGAGGCAAAGCCGAGGTCAACAAACATGTGCTCTGAGGCTTTCTTACTTACTGCCCAAGGTGTGTATACTATTTTTCTGCACACTGGGACGGAAGTGAGCTTACGCCCGAGCGCAGCGAGGGCTGAAAGTCTCACTTTCGTCCCAGTGTACAGAAAAAACATTTTGGAGTGATGCGTGGACATACGCCCCTTTCACTCCAGAATTTCGTGTTTTTGGCACTTACGCCCCTTTCACTCTAAGGCGACGATATGTACAGTAGTACATATTATATGTACAATAGTACATATTATATGCACAGTAGTACATATTATATGCACAGTAGTACATATTATATGTACAGTAGTACATATTATATGTTCAGTAGTACATATTATATGTTCAGTAGTACATATTATATGTACAGTAGTACATATTATATGTACAGTAGTACATATTATATGTACAGTAGTACATATTATATGTACAGTAGTACATATTTTATGCTAAGGTCGTGTGCATAAAATATGGATAATCAGAGCATATTTTCTGCGAAAAGTCAAATCATATTTTATGAAATGCTCAGTGCATATTCTTTGCTCAGCTTTTTCTGTGTGTACACATTTTTGTATCATATAACTCACAATTTTTAAAATTCTGTGTCAAGATCCTCCATGTAGATCATGGAATGCAGTGATCATATCAATAAATTGATGAAGTGGACGCTCTAGAGGGAGTCGCTTTTTTTTTACCCTCAATCGTTTTCCAGAATATTGAATCAAACCCAGGCGGTGGGCTTTCCGCTTGACTTTAATGAATTCATATTTTTCATAATTGATCCAATTTTTATATTGTTTCCATTACAAAAGCTCTCCCAGAGTGGTGCTCTTGATGTAATTATAACAGGTATTCTGTTTGCGATGAATTGAAAAATTTATTTGTGAGCACCCCAGTTGTTTTTCACAACGTTTTACCATCGTTTAGCGTAACACTTTGATGTTACGATATACGCCAGAAACCTCAAGGTATTGGGGGGGGGGGGAGCCGGGAGGTTCAACAGCAGTAAATTCTAACGTTAGCTTGAAATACTCAAAATACCTTGTTATTCCACATATTTTTTTCTTTTTTCTTATTCTCTCTCTCTTTCGCTTTCTAATCAAGAGAACATAATAAACATGATTTATTATTCAATGGTAAAGAGGTACACACAGAAAAAGCTGAGCAGAGAATATGAACTATTGTTTCTTGCATAGAACATGCGCTATTAGTACAGAAAATATGCACTAATTGAGCATATTTTATGTTAAATTGTTAGCGTATAAAATATGCTCATAATGCGTATATTTTATGTGTTCTGGATATGCATAAAATATGAAATCATAAGTATCATAAAATATGTTCAAGGTGAACATAAAATATGACGAAAAAAGAATCATATTATACACTGTTAGAAAGAAATTAAAATTCCATAGAAGATTTGATGAAAATTTTCATAAACGTGATACTGAATGTTTTTTAATGGGAAAATGCTTATGAAATCTGTGAGCTTCCGAAGAAATTCAGAGGAATCTAAGAGTTTTAAATAGAATTGAGACGAACATTCTAAAACTCACTTGAATTTTCAACTGAATATGAATATTCAGAATTAAAATGACTTAAATTTTCAATTTTTTCTTGGATTTTTCCTATTTTTTCTAAATTTCCAAGAAACAATTGAACTGAAATTTACAAATTTCATTGATATTCAGGCGTGAAATTATTTGAAAATTGATGATTTGTTCATTTATCAATGATGTAATTATCTAGAATTTCAGTAGAGATATAACTTGTTTAAAATTTCAGTGATTTTACACGGAAAATTACGACAGAAATTTTTAACAGTGTACGCTCAATGATTTAATTGTTCTGTTAGCGTTTTATCAACAAATTTGCAAGTTAAACAGTGTTTCCATAAATCTCATAATTAATATTAAAGATGATGCCGAAGAGGTGCATACAATTGACCATCCCCGGCCATATGGATATGAGCTGGCACTAGTGAAATAAGTTTTTCATGAGACAGAAAAAACCATTCTGCCGTTTCAATCGATTTATGAGCATAATAATAATTTGAGAAAATGAAATGAAATTTTTCCTCAAAGAAGAAAATTTTATCGTGAATAATAACAATAGATAGAATATTCCCAAATATCACATGATCTTGTATTCTTAAAAAAAATTCTTGTGAAAAAAAAAAAAAAAATTTCTTTATTATATATAATATATATATATTTATGTGATGAAAATCATATAAAATCCCACACCGACCTTCCTTCGAATGCAGAGATCCCGAGAATGTATTCCTAGAAATATCACCGTAATATGCATTGTTCCAAAAGTCTCCTATACCATGATTGATTCAGTGGTGGAGTTACAAAATATTTTGAACTCGAAATTCGTCTGTAATTTTCTTGATAAACGAAATAGAAAAAAAAAAATACATGGGGCATGAAATATGCTCCGATTATGCATATTTTAGGCACACAAATTTCACATAAAATATGCGCTATCTGTACATATTTGATGCTAAGGGTCATGCGCATAGAACATGCATAATTAGAGCATATTTTATGTGAAAAGCCAAATCAAATTTTATGAAATGCTAAGCTCATATTCTCTGCTCAGCTTTTTCTGTGCGTATAGCAGAATAAATTTAATCAGTATTGGTAACCACCCTACATTTACAGTAGACATACTGTAATTTCCTTGTTTATACCATGTACACTGAGAAAAAAATAATAGTAAAAACAATCAAATATTGATGTCATTGGTACTTAAAAAATATTTTGTTGAATTAATTGAAAACAGTCGTTGAATTTACTGAATTTAGTCAATTCAACTAGTTAATCTGTTTGAATTAACTCAATTCAATAAATTCAACTAGTTCATTTCTTTGAATTAACTAAATTCAGTAAATTCAACAATTTGTTAAATTATTTCAAAAAAATATTTGCTAAGGACCATTTGCCACAATATTTAATTGTTTTTACCCCTATTTTTTTTCTCAGTGTAAAATAACGTCGGTACTATGATCCTCAAATATACTATCGTATACTATAATTGTATGATTCCAAATATTTTAGCTTCCAACCTAAAAAGAAAGAGTCCTTAATTTAGAAAATATATGTTGCCGCGGGAAATTACCTGATTAGATGTTCTAGCCCTTCATACTTTATAAATCAGCTCGCAAAAAAATGAATCAGCTATTTTCTCAAATTCCCCCCAATTCCCTCGCGAAATATAGTATTTTTCCTAAGTTAAGCTTTCTCATAAATTTTTCTTATACTTGATTTTTTTTTCAATTTTCAATGAGTTTTGATTTCGACCATGCGGCTCCATCCTTTTCGGCCATCCAGCATTGTCAACTGTATATAGTGCTCTTAAAGGAGGAAAAAAAATTAAATTTTTTTTTTTAGATAATTCAATTGTGAATAAACAGGGTAGGAAGAAAACTAAATTTTTCCCTTTATTCCAAATTTAAAATAGTTTCGAAAAATCACGGTGTTTGTGGTGCCTCCAGAGGAAATAAAAATGAGAGTGGATTTTTCATCTCTCCAAAATGAATGATTATCAGTTAATAAAATGAATTACCGGACAATGGATCCAAATTGAAAATTCAGAGAGATGAATTTGTCACTTCAACATCTTATTTTTTGAATACATCCAAAGGAGAGAAATTGAAGCACAAATGGAAGCTTTGTCAAAATTTTCCAAAAAATTCTAAGATGTGACCATTTCACCCACATCTACCAGAAAGATGAATATTCATGCAATATAACGTAATACTATCCGCTACGTTATGTGATAAAAATCGGCGCATTATGAAAACGTGGACGTTAAGAGCCCACCTGTTGAGGAGCGTCTTCCTCTCAGACAATAATTTTCACATGAAAGAACAGGGAAAAATCTTTAGATTATACATTTCAATCTTATCACAATAAATAAAAATTATTCAATGATCAAGTATTTTGCATGAGCTCTCAACGCATTCCTGAATGAATAAAACGACAGATAATAAAAAATTAATACTCACATCCGTAAGACAACTCTGATGACTGATGTCAAAAGTGCCATTTTTCATCGTTGTATCTGTCTTTTAAATTGAATGACGACAGACGCAATCAAATCGATAGTATAAAATCATCAATTTGATAATGTATGACGCCACTCAAGTTTTCTTTCACGTATGAAGATGTTGGGAGGGCCGGCAACTACCATGCTGGTGATGCAGAGCAGATGTCAAGAATTTGTAGATGATTTTCTAGTTCTTGTAAGGACTCCTACGAATTTCCCGGAGCCCTCAAAAGAGCAAGGAAATAATCAACAATTCATCCAAGATACGGAGCAGAATGTTATGATTTCTTGGCAAAACGGCACAATATCATTAAGTTTTATGATTTTAAGAAGACCTTTTTCGATTCTGCACTCAGAATTGTTCTTATGAAAAAGAAGATTAAAGAATCTCGTACTAGGAAAAAATGAATAAGCTATGAGGTGACTTTGGAAAGAGGACACTTTCAGGTACACTGTTCGAACCGAAGTGTAAACGCAGTAAGCCCGCCAACCAAGGACCGAAAGCACGGGAAAAGCTGCGCTTGCGGACTGACTCTCTCCCAGTCTATTAGGCTGGCAAATATATATTCAAAGACAATTGTATTCACTCCGTATTGTCTGTTTAATTCCTTCTTTATAATTCTCTCAACACATTATTCATCAATGTGAACTCGTTGATTTTCGAGAAAATTCTGATTAATTTTTAAAATTTCACCTTTCGCTGTTGAAAGTACGAACATTTTGCTTCCGAATGGAAGCTTTGTTTTCGCAATTTTTTTTCGAAATGTCAATTTTCATTGGAAACGACTCAAAATGATGCAAAACGTCGAGAAATCATAATGAGAAAAAAAGTAGACATGTATGTTTTTTTTTTCTTTTATAGTGTTTATTCTTGGAAGCCAGGTACATAGTTATTACAATTTGAATTACAACAATAAACATTTGTATAATTGTTCTGTGGAGCTATTTTTTGCGAAAAAGAAGTCAGTGCTTGACATGCTTCGCTAAGGCAGTTACGGAAATTTTGGAGTTGGGAATTTATGCCATTTTACTATTGTGGTTTTATATCTGTTGATTTTATTTTTTTTTCTTTGGATGTTGTATCCGAAATGGAAGGCTTCTTGGAAACCATTTCTGTATTGTAGACATGTATGTATGTGTGTCGGTATGTACGACTTTACGACTCTCTATTACTCGAGAACGGTGAGAGATAAAAATCTGAAATTTCGGCAAGACATCAGCTTTGATGAAGTGTATGTCCCATAAAAAATTCAGCAAGATCGGTTCAATGGTTTTTGAGATATAGCAATTTTTTAAAAATCGTATGTCTCAAAATTTCTCAACTTGCGTGAGACGAATACCGTTCAAAATTTTACTCAAGATTCGCAACCATAATATCTAACTTTTATCGAATTTTCATGAATTTAATCCCATTATTCTATTAGTTATTAATTTTTTTGTGCTTTTTTTCAAAAACTCGGTTTTACGACGATAGCTCAATGAATAATTGACTTAAAGACTTCAAATTTTTTCTATATATGTAGTTTCTGATGAAGATGGTTGGGATTGAGTCTGAGGCATATCGGCTAGACGGTTCTCGAGATATTTTGAATGGAAGTTTTTCCGAAAATCGGCTGTATCTTCCAAACTTCTCATTCGATTCCATCGGGATGAAGCTCAAAAGATTGGTGTTTATTAGCTGAGCAAACCCTCAATTTTTCAAATTTTTAGATGAAATTATCCGTTTATTACATTGAGAAATGTATTTTTTCTCAATATTTCCAAAAAAAAATTGAAAAATGCAATTTTTCTCGATTTTTTTAAATGGACACTCTTATTTTTTATTTTAATTTCTAAAAGAACACATTTCTCTCTTTCAAAGCCCCTACTCATCTTTGTAGGACAATCAGAAACTGTACCTAAAAGGGAAGATTCAAAGTGAAAAAGTGAAGTTTCATGTAAAATTTTGTACAATTTGAAAATAATTGGATATAATAGATCCCAATCATTTTATCTTATATTTTAATGCATTATAACACAAAAATGAAAGAGATAATAGAGAAAATTCAGAGAGGACCATTCGGAAGCATTCTGCTAATTCATTAGCAGAAACTGAAAGGAAGAAATGTCGATTTAAAGAATAACGTCAAAGCAATACCGACTAACGCAGCGACGAACGCCTGCTTGTTTTTCATTAACTGAACGTAGTGTGTATGTGGTTGGCACCTGGGCTACGCAATCGACGTGTCATGGTTGAGCGTAAAGCTGATGGGGAAATTTTGAAAGAGCTGCGATCTCACAGTATCACGGTTGAGCGAGTATCTCGCTGGAAGAATATGTATCGCCTATTATAGCTGGGGTTCATTTCAAAAGGGTGTTTAGTTATTGGATCACCGTAGATGCTGCATAGTCAAAAGAGAAATGGGAGGAATAATCAAAGTGGACAAGGGGAAGAGATCGAAAAATTCGGGTAATAACACCAAAAGACATCAAATTAAACCAATAGAAAATTTTTATGTTCAAGTAAAAAAATTAGGTAAAGGGGTAGTTTCACTCAGCCAACCAAAATTGAATTTCATGAAAATTTTTTGAGTTTTCATGCTATGATATGATGTATTTTAATTGATTAGAGATCGGTCACAAGATTCAAGGGCAAAGAGACAAAATCCTAATTAAATTTTCCACAAAAACAACGAACTTTTGTTGGAAGTCACTAACCAATAGAACCAAAAAAAAACCACAATTAAATGAAAATTGAGATTGTCACCACGTTTGGCGTAACCCAAGGCCACGACGAGGACGTAGTGCTGCATAGGCCTCGAAAAGGAACCTATCACGACCCATCCTATAAACGAGACTCGGGATTTTAGATGAAGAATATGTTGACAACAACCTCCGTCCACCTTCATTGGGCATAAAAATTTAATTTTTATATTACACGGAAACAAGTACTTCATGCACATTGTGCTTTTTTAAATTGTACCTTTTCCTTTGTTTGTCAATAATTTGTACACTTCGCGTGGAACAATTTCAATTTGAAATATCAATGAAAAATAGAAACGAGAAAAGAAAAAAGACGAAAAAAAAACCTCAATAAATTTAATACGGATTAAATGAAACTTCAAAATACTCATCTGAAATGTGCATTTTCAAAAAAACCAAAACGCAGTGGTGGCAACTAGCTTTTAAAACAAAACACACAGTTTTCATGTTTCACTGCAGAGACCAAATTTGTACTGGTCTAGAAAAGGCTCATTTGGTTGAATTACCAAATTTACCGTTTTCTTAAGACCATTGGTCTCTGTTTATCATTGTGTTTTCACACCAACTGTCTTTGTCAGGAAGAAATCGATTATTTCATTACCTCTTCCCCTCTCATCAGGTTCCCTATCTCTTTCAATTCAATCAAAACATGAAAATATACTGTATATGGAACAAGTTATTATTATTCTATAATTTCAAGAGTTAAAATTTGAAAAATTATCGAAATTAATTCATTGGTTTGTTGAAAACAATGAAATCACTTCAAGTTATTTGGCTCGAAGGGAAATATTCAAAAATAATATTTTAAAATTTACAAAATTGAATTTCAATGTTATTATGGTCAAAGCAACAGTTGAAACTAGACATGGTTAAAAATTGGTCAAAAAATTCGGATTTTTAATGTCAAAATTGAATACTTTTTGTTGGCAGAGCTCTACTCCCTCTTTACCAAAGATTATTTCTCAATACAATCAATACTATATTTTCTTAAATTTTCATATTAAGAAACGTTCATATTAAGTACGTTTCAGAGGAAATTCTTCACATTTATGTTAAAATTTGGAATTTCTTTTTCTTCGAGAAACACGCTCAATGCCTATTCGATCATGCATATAGTGAATTCAAGGTAAATATTCATCATCTGGAGTTGGCAAACAATATGCGATACAGACACCATGCAATCTCATTAACGAATTTTAATTAAAGAGTGTATGAAAACTGTGGACACTCCGGAGGGCCATTATTGTTTTCGATTCTAACAAATGATTTTTTTTTCAAGAAGAATGTGCGAATAACGCGAATTATATTTCATTTAATCCCTCCATGGTCGTTGATGCAGCTCTCTGATAGTGGAATTCCATTCAATATGAACGAGGAAAAAAAATATCACATAAAGCTGAAAAATAACAGAGAATGAAATAGAAGGGATTAAAAAAAAAAAGCTAATAAAACAATACATGACAGAAGGAAAATAATTAAATCATAATGGGATTCATTCTCTTTTTTGCTGCCCTTATCGAGTCTCTACCAAAAATACTTCGATTTTTTTTAAGCCTTCTGTCCTTCCCAGGACAAAACAAGTGGACAATTGCGTTGCCCATGATATCATACAGCTTTGCCAGCTGATAGGGGAGGGTGGGAGAAAGTGGAACGGTGAGGCAATGTGCAAGGCGGGGGGAAAGCGGAACAATAGTATAATATCAAGGGTCACATAAAGAATACATCGAGGGTCGAAAAGCAGAAAATCGTATGAGTCAAAATGGGCATTTTAAGCTCTTCTAAATTCTATATTTCTATTGAGATATGCCATTCTTGCTGTCATATTTTTTGTAGCCCTCAAAATTTTCTACAAGAAAGTATAGAATATCCTTGGAATCAAGCGAGATACAACGATTTCATTTCACTGAGAGAAGGATTCATTTGGCTGGAACGAGCCTCGTTCGATGTTTACTTTTATTAAGGCAAGGGGACCCGAAATTTCGAATTGCCCAAAATGTACCGTTTTTTAAGGGAAACAAGCAGGAGCTCCACTACTTGTGCGTGATTTGAACATCTAAGACTCAATATTCTGCCAATGCAACTGACAGAAAGCTTCCGAATGGATTTTTTAATTTTAAATCTATCATCACATATCTGTGCGTGGAGTGTGGAAACTAAAATAGGCCTCAGAGGGTTATATTCGTCCCAAATATAATTAATTGAATAGTTTTGAAGATATATCTTGCTTTTTCTGATGTTTCTATGCTAATATCTAAAAAACTACTGGCCCGATTCCGCTCAGTTTCAATACCAGCCTTTGTGCTCATCAGATGTATAACCTCACAAAATTCGAGGTATCTAGCTCAATTATTTATTAAGTTATCGTGGAATCAAGATTTTTACGAAAAATTTATCAAAAGTTTTATACTGGATAAACTAAAAATCTGAGCTCCCACCACCCCTGGGGTCGAAGATGCAGCTCTTGAACGCGCATCTCCTCGCTGAGATTGGAGGCTGCGATTCGATTTTTCATCGAGAAAAGTCGAAAAAACGATATATCGACATTATCATTTTTCTCAAAAACTGTCCCGCCGATTTAGCTGAAATTTTTATGAGAGCTTGGGGCACGCATGGCGAACTTATGGTAAAATTTTCAGATCGCTAGCTAGCCCCATTTCAGAGTGAAGCGGAAAATGCGTCATCACATACACACACACACATATACATACATACACACATGCATACATACATACATACATACATACACACATACATACATACACACACATACATACATATATACACACATACATACATACATACATACATACACACACATACATACATACACACACACACATACATACACACAGACATTTTTTAAAAACGGCGGATGTTGACGTTTTGAGTCATTTGCAGTCATATTATGATGAAATCTGAAACTCGAAAAAATTACGATTACAAAGCTTCCATTCGGAAGGCAAAAATAGATTTTCATGATAATAATTAAAAACTTTTCAGTCAGTCGTGTCTCTCATCAATTCCAATACAATAGGGCTGTTAATAAATGATCAGTATATGCTGATAAATTTCAGCCTCCACCATATAAGTCTTCCGAAGTTATTGAAACATGTGCGTGTGCACACACACATACTGATATTTTTTAAACATGATTCTCAGAAGAGAGCTATTCAGTGATTGGAATTATCTTGAACATGTAAATTCAAAATGAACTTATAACTACTGTAATACGGGTAGGTGTTTAATTACTGATTGATGGTAAAACCGTTCAACCTGTATCGAAACTACCTCTGCCATGAATTAATTACCAGTTTGTAATGTCACACCTCCATCAAAACTCGGGAATCACATTAAGACATGAATATTGTTAAAATGAAACGCAATTACCATGACGCAGAAATATGCATCACTGCGAGCAGTTAATTAATGTTGAGAGATTTAATGGAAATTGACAATTTCTAGATACATTTAAATTTTTCATTACATAAAAGTCATCTCAAGTTCTTGAGTGTAATTCTTTTCCAATCCAACAGTCAATTGGAACGTGAAAAGTTCAAGTACAGATCAAAAATTCGTATCAAGCCTTATTTTTTTAAACTAGCAATGTGAAAACTCTACTGGCAAGTACAATTAAAGATGTGACGAAAAAAAAATTAGTCAGTTTACCGGTAACTGACCAAATGATAATTACTAACCGTTTTGGTAAAAAAAAAATGACTGAGTGCCGTGTTACAAAGCTGACTAATTGATTTTTCGTACCTAGGGAGCGAAAAACGACGTTTGTAACCTCGCTTCGTTCGGTTAAAAGCGTCGTTTTCTACTCCCTTCTAACTTCCTTATTTCCTAGGCACATAATATACTATTATTATGGTCAGTTTCCATCGAAATGGATTCATATAATTCGACAATTTATTCAAAGATTCACTAGTTCTTTGTTTCATGATATTCGATTGAAATAATTTTCATAACTTATATGACGAAACATACATGTAAGTGGTATAGAGATTTTCATATACAAAATTGAATGGAAAACTTTGAAAAGTATAAATCAGTAATGAAAAAATGAAATACGATGAGTGAATTTTGTTGCCATTTATCTATCGGGAATATCTCAGAGACTCAGCTAGATAGTGACATTTTTGGGCGAATTTTTTGATGGAAGAGCATCACAGTTACAAAAAAGTCCCGTCAAAAATCTCGCTATTTTGCTTAGTTTCAGAAATATTTTAGTAAGACGAGCATGAAAATGAATCGATTCGTCTATTCTCCCTCTTCTGTACGTAAATCGGTATGTAAGATTTAATAAAGAAATTTCGTTAAGACAGGATTCATTCATTCTTTGCTTGTTAAGAGTAATAATAGAAGATAGAAAAATGACAGAAAATGACCAGGGCTCAAAATTAAGAATTTCTGATTGGCTCATTTTATTACTGACCATCTGAAGAAATGACGATCACTTTGCAAGTTTTTTTTACAACGTAAGTTCACCAGTGACCTGATGCGCTTCGAAAATTACCGTAATTCTGCATCTCTAAGTACAATGTCCGTAATCCACTTGCTGCTATCAAAACCTAACAAAAAAAAATGGAATTACAATTAGAACGAATTTCAATTAGCTTGGAAGCTCCTGAAATTCATTTTTTTTTCCAAATTCGTTCGGTGTAAATGAAAACTTAAAAACAATGGATATAATTTTTCGTGCAAAATTTTATGTCTGTGAGATTTCATGGTTCTAAAAAAACTGAATGAATATGACCTCATGTTTCTCAGTCAATTCTTGGATAGAATCTCCTCGGCAAAAAATTCCCGGAAAAAATCCTCTCGTCAAAAATCCCCCCGACAAAAAACTCCTCTACAAAAATTACTTAGGGAATCATTCCATTGAATGAAATGTTCTCAATTCATTGATCATGTATTGGCAATTTGATAACATAGTACATTATAAGAATTATTTATTAACATCAGAAAAAAGATCATCATCCTTTAACCCTTCAAGTACGGGTTACAGTCGTATCGGCCCTCTCCGTAAACATTAAAAAATCATTTTCTCAAATACTATCACAGATTTAGAAATTTAAAAAATTGATTTGAGTAGATAATGGAACTGTCTTTAGAGTGGAGAAATTTTTTTTTTTCAATATTTGTACCACTTTTTTTTATATAAACAGAAGTTGACGGCTGAAATTCCACGCTTCATATATTCAATCGTGTCGTTTATCGGAAAAATTCACTTTGAAAATTCCAAAATTTTTACTCAAATTACTCTGAAGGTTCTTCTATCGAATAGCGCATGGCAAATTTCAATCGGATTGATAATTTGTTTGCTATAACTAAATTTGGTGTGTAAGATTAGTTCAGCGACTAATCATCTGATAGGATTGAAATTAGGCTCAAAAATTCACTGCATATTTATATAACGCAATATCTGAGGAAAATTGATATCTCTATATAGTATTTCTATGGAAAGCCAATGCTATTAATGAAAGCTTCTCCATAATTTTTGGATGAACCGTTCATTCCAATCGTAATACTTTGGAATAAAATGATTTGTACTGGAAGTTTTTTTATTTTATTATTTTTTTTTTTTCATGAAGAGATTTTTGTCGGAGGGATTTTTTGCGGGGGAATTTTTTCCGCGAAATTTTCTCCGGGAGATTTTTCCTGGGGGAATTAATACCGGTTACCCTTGAGCCACTCACAGATAAGCCTTCGGAGAGTGTTTAGAATAATATGAATTTCACGAGTCGAGATGAGTTCAATAGAATACGTAGTTTCGGGCGAGAGAAAGGGATTTTAAAGTTACGATACTTGGCACTCAAGTTTAATTATCTACCACGGAATCATTCATTCGAGAAATTTATGAATAATAATCCAATTAATCCCGGATTTTCACGTATTGTTTACATAAGACCTGTGAAAGACATTCTGAATTGGCACTACAGAAAACAACCGAATTTCGAATAAGGGGAGAATAATCTAATTAACGAGTGACATAAGTTCTTAGGTATTAGAATTTTTAATGAACTTTGTAGCCTTGAAAAATAAAGAATAATGGAAAAAATGGGAAATTAAGTTTTTCTATCAACGAACAATCGAGCATTCTTGGTCAATAGGTTCACTGAAAATACACATTTTGTTGATTGAAATATTGAGGAATTTGAAGCATTGAAGAGTAAAAGACATTGACAAAGATGAACAGTTCAAGTCTCCTGAATCATTAAGAATTGAGAATTGACTGCAATTCATGTAACTGAGTTTAATGAAGAAATAAGACTATTAGTAAGAAATGAATGTTCCTTTATTTTTGGGCTCTAGTCAATACTTTTCCCGTGTGGCAGTCAAGGCTCTTCGTTTAGGAAAATTCAACCTTTTGTAAGCGTCGCAATCAAAGTTTTCGCAAATGTTTGGAATTGAAAATTGCTCATTGACTAATCACACATTAACTCTGAAAATTTTGTTTCTATCTCCACTTACGTCACTTTGGTTCTAAGGTTACGATATAGAATTAGGCTAAGAAAATATTTTATATTGAAACTGCTTACAAATAATTGGATTCTCATAAAACGGAAGTTCTATCCACGGATTGAAGAAGCTAATAATGAGGACCGAAGATTCCGTGCTCCAACGATTTATTTACCACCTGCACTGGAAAAGTTACTCGTTAAGAGTTAACTCATGGATTTAGTTGCATTGAACGAATGATAGCTGCTTTCGAATACTTGAGCCCGTTCACCCATCAGCGTATTTATTAAAATAAAATTAAAAGTTTATTCGTTAAAAAAATTCATTTTTTCATTGAAAACGGTCAATTTTGGGTCATTCTAATTTCTGCAGAAAAATCTAAAGAATTACCTATTTTTTAGCAAAATAAATGAAAAAGCTGAGCAGAGCAATAAAAGTCAATCCAATGCTATCATGTATCGTAATTATTTCACTAATTAAAAGTTTCCAATTCACCACATTCACTGAAGCGACATAACTCTAGCTTACAAAATGTTATCAGCAATCTAACTACGGAACTATTGTGCCCATCTTAGCTCATATACTGGTTGACAAATAAGGTGTAGGAGCACAATGCTCTCGACTCTGGTGAAGACACACTCGGGTTAGCACCATCAAAAGCATGAAAACAACATATATATATATCCTATGCCATTGGATTCATGGTATACAAGCGCCTGTATCGCGTAGGAGCTAAGCGCACTTGTTGCACTTTCCACCCCGTCTCCCTGATCGATCAATATTACTTCTCCCTTGACAACACGATTTCGTCCATGACCTACTACCGTTTCACTTCCCCACGTTTGACTCCCACTATTGGAAAGCTGAGGGAATTTTCCCCATGAAACATACGACCCTCAAAATAAAATATTTCCTGAGATTTTAAATTAGAGTCACAGCTAAATACTTTTTGTATAGAAAAACGAGAGTGACAGAAAATTGTTCAGAAATAATGTCAAAATACTACTTGGTACACGGAGAGAAATGGAATAGTAATGGTTACTATGTTATAGCAATGGTTACTATATCACATAGTACTGAGTGCTATGCCAACATAGTACACACTACATAGCAATGAGTACTATGAACATAGTAATGATTACTATGTTCGACATGGTAATCATTGCTATGTTGCACATAGTAATCATTGCTATGGTCGACATGGTACTCATTGCTGTTTTGAACATAGTAATGATTACTATGTTAACATAGCAATCATTACTATGTGAACATAGTAATCATTACTATGTTGAACATAGTAATCATTACTATGTTGAACATAGTAATCATTACTATGTTGAACATAGTAATCATTACTATGTTGAACATAGTAATCATTACTATGTTGAACATAGTAATCATTACTATGTTGAACATAGTAATCATTACTATGTTGAACATAGTAATCATTACTATGTTGAACATAGTAATCATTACTATGTTGAACATAGTAATCATTACTATGTTGAACATAGTAATCATTACTATGTTGAACATAGTAATCATTACTGTGTTAAAATAATTCAAATGACTATGTTCATAGTACATACACACAGTTGATACCGGATCAGAAGGGAATTTTTTCATTTTTTTGCTATTATCTTAGTAAATGAGCGAAATGTACATTAATATGGGATCACCAGGGAGTTTCCCCAGTTTTTTGTCAATATTACGGTAAATAAGCGAGATAGAGCGAAATGGGCGTTAACTTGGGATCAGCAGGGAGTTTCTGCACACAGATTACACTGAGTGTAGAACACGCACAGAAGTGCGTAATCTCTGCACATGTGTGCGTAATTAACATATGTGCGTACTTCACGTTCTCACAATCGAACGTGATTTACGCACACTCGGTGCGTGATGCACGCACACGTGTGCGTGATGTCCACACACGGTAAATAAGCGAAATAGACGTTAATATGGGATCAAGAAGGAGTTTTTCCAGTTTTCCTTGATTATCTCGGTGAATAAACGAGATAGAGCGGAATGGACGTTACTATGGGATCAAGAGGGAGTTTTTCTAGCTCTTCGTGATTATTTCGGTGAATAAGCGAGATAGATCGAAATGGACGTTCATATGGAATCAGGAGGGAGTTTCTCCAGCTTATCACGAGTATCTCGGTGAATAAGCGAGATAGAGCGAAATGGACGTTAATTCTGGAGAAGGAGAGAATTTTTTCGATTTTTCGCTAACATCTCGGTGAATAAGTGAGATAGAGCGAAATGGACATTAAATACCTATTAATATGGGATCACCGGGGAGTTTCTTTAGTTTTTCGCTATTATCTCGGTAAATAAGCGAGATAGAGCGAAATGGGCGTTAATTTGGGATCAGGAGGGAGTTTCTCCTGCTTATCACGATTATCTCGGTGAATAGGCGAGATAGAGCGAAATGGACGTTGATTCTGGAGAAGGAGGGAGTTTTTCCAATTTTTCGTGATTATCTCGGTGAATAAGCGAGATGCGGCGAAATGGACGATAATATGAGATGACCAGAGAGTTTTTCCAGTTTTTCGTGATTATCTTGGCGAATAAGCGAGATAGAGCGAAATGGACATTAATATGGGATCACCGGGGAGTCTTGCCAGTTTTTCGTGATTATCTCGATGAATATGTGAGATGTAGCGAAATAGACGTTAAAATGGGATCAGGAGATAGTCTCCTCAACTTTCACAATCATCTCTGTAATCAAGCGAGAGAAGGTGAAATGGACGTTAATTTAGTATCAGGAGGGAGTTTTTTTCAGTTTTTCGCCACTATATCGGTGAATAAACGAGATAAAGCAAAGTACACATATGGAATTATGAGGAAGTTTTCAGATGAAAAAATATCCTCTTGATCCCAAATTAACATCCACTCCACTCTATCTCGCTTATCCACCAAGATAATCGCGAAGAAGTGGAGTAACTCCCTGGTGATCTCATATTAACGTTCATTTCGCTGCGTCTCGCTTATTCACCGAGATAATCACAAAGAACTGAAAAAACTCCCCGGTGATTCCATATTAATGTCCATTTCGCTCTATCTCACTCATTCACCGAGATGTTAGTGAAAAACTGAAAAACCTCTCTCCTGATTCAATATTGATATATATTTCGCCCTATCTCGCTTATTTACCGAGATGTTAGCGAAAAACTGAAAAAACTCTCTCCTGATTCAATATTGATATCTATTTCGCTCTATCTCGCTTATTCACCGAGATAATCGTAATAAACTGAAGAAACTCCCTCCTGCTCCCATATTAACGTCCATTTCGCTCTATCTCGTTTATTTATCGAGATAATCACGAAAAACTGGAGAAACTCCCCGATGATCCCATATAAACATCCACTCCACTCTATCTCGCTTATTCACCAAGATAATCGCGAAGAACTAGAGTAACTCCCTGGTGATCTCATTTTAACGTTCATTTCGCTGCGTCTCGCTTATTCACCGAGATAATCACAAAGAACTGAAAAAACTCCCCAGTATTCCCATATTAATGTGCACTTCGCTCCATCCCACTTATTCACCGAGATGTTAGCGAAAAACTGAAAAACCTCTCTCCTGATTCAATATTGATATATATTTCGCCCTACCTCGCTTATTTACCGAGATGTTACCGAAAAACTGAACTAACTCTCTCTTGATTCAATATTGATATCTATTTCGCTCTATCTCCTTTATTCACCGAAATAATCGTAATAAACTGAAGAAATTCCCTCCTGCTCCCATATTAATGTCCATTTCGCTCTATCTCGTTTATTTACCGAGATGTTAGCGAAAAACTGAAAAAATCTCTCCTCATTCAATATTGATATATATTTCGCTCTATCTCGCTTATTCACCGAGATAATCACGAAGAGCTGGAAAAACTCCCTCTTGATCCCATATTAACGTCCGTTTCGCTCTATCTCGCTTATTAACAGAGATAATCACGATAACCTGGAGAAATTTCCTCCTGATCCCATATCAATATCCATTTCGCTCTATCTCGCTTATTTTCCTCTATAATCGGCAAAACCCAGGGAAATCCCCTGGTGATCCTAAATTGACGCCCATTTCGCTCTATCTCGTTTAGTTACCGAGATATTGACAAAAAACTGGAGAAACTCTCTCCTGATCCGGTATTAACTGTGTGTATGTACTATAAACATACCAATTTGAATTATTTTAACATAATACTGATTACTATGTTAACATAGTAATGATTGCTATGTTAACATAGTAATGATTACTATGTTCAACATAGTAACGATTACTATGTTCAACATAGTAATGATTACTATGTTCAACATAGTAACGATTACTATGTTCAACATAGTAATGATTACTATGTTCAACATAGTAATGATTACTATGTTCAACATAGTAATCATTGCTATGTTGGCCATAGCAATGATTACCATGTTGGACATAGCAACCATTACTATGTACAACATAGCAATGATTACCATGTTGGACATAGCAACCATTACTATGTACAACATAGTAATGATTACCATGTTAACATAGCAAGTATCACTATGTGGCCCGACGCGAAAAAACCATTACTATGTTGAACATAGTAATGGTTACTATGTTATTTCTCTCCGTGTAGAGCTGGTTACACCGATGGTCTAACTCGTCTATCACTCATTATCATCTACTTCGGTTACACCACTCGTGGTCCGCGGACATAAAATCCACGACTTTAAATCCGAAACAAACGTATCCGCAACTTAAAATGTAAAACCAAAAAAATCCAGAATAAAAAAATTAATAAATGCATTAATTTTTGCAAAATAATTCCATTTCAATTTATATGAAGCATCAATGGAAAAATGGTGACGAATGCCTCCATCACATTACAATATCACACAAATAAATAGACAAAATAGTAGCTTTATTCTTCAAATACAATATCACATAATTAAATGGACAAAATAGTAGCTATATTCTTCAAATACTCCAAGTTATTGCTGTCAGGATAATCCTTAACAATATTCTTCAGTCTCATAATTACCTCAAAAATGTAACAAAAAAAAATATTTTTTCTGCATTATATATAATATATATGTATATTTATATGATGAAAATCATAGAAATATCCCACACCGACCTTCCTTGGGCAAATTATTTTACGCAAAAAACATGACAATTGTCGCGGATTTAATGCCTATTGGCAATATAGACTCCGGATAAATGGGCAGAGGATTAAAAGTCTTCGGATTTTATGGCGCGGTTAATGTCCGCGGACCACGAGTCGTGTCACCTCTACTTCCTGGACCAAGTATTGACGAGCTTCTAGGATAAGAATAGGCAATGAGTCTTACCAAGATATATTATTATCAGAATTTGGTATATAGACGAATATTGAGAATACAACAGGTTATCATTTATATAACCATTGGAACTGACGTTTCTAACCATTCCAACAGCATATCCAAAAATGAGCAAAATCGAAAAGGAGCTCAAGAAAATAAGTGAGATAGCGTGGAATGCCTGATATCCTATGTACCTCATTCGATCATTTCTTTATAGGACTTGAACACTACCATAGAGTTCTATTGTTATTTTTCGCATATAATACAATGATTCTGAAAATCGATTACCGATAAATTACTTCAATAAGGGCATTCAAGGAAGCACATCATCTTCTTTGTCATCAACAATGCTGTAGACGATGCTCTATTCGGAAGCAATTTCAATGCAATGTTTTATCAGATAAATTGTTAATGAGAATTTTAATCGTTAGTTGTCAATTTCAGATGAAATGCATAATGGATTTTTGGTTAAACGATCGTCTTTGATCAAAAACAGTGTTTTTCTTAAGCACTCTCTATCTCAATACTCGAGTCACTCAACACAATATGATAGAGTTATACGGCAGACTTGCTGAAGCGGATGTTATACTGCTCAATAAATGATTCTACTCACCCTTCTTTCCTAGCTTTATATTAAATAATGATATTTTTTCCCTTCAAAAATCTAGGGGGATTGTTCCGGGGGGTCGTGAAGTTCAATTTCCGCATTAATCTCCGATTTTATTACTTTTCAAGCTCGAAAAAAAACATATGCCTTAAAAGTTTGTATAAAAATCGATGTAAGACTTCACCATGTAGACTCTACTTCCCCAGTCGATGAACGAATTACAGGTTAAGATTGAGAAAATGCAATTTACAGCTCTTTGCTGGTAGGATGTTTGTCGACTATTACGAAATATTACCAATAGCCACCTCGGTCGATAGACAACAAAAACACACATTTTTGTGTGCCTCCTTGCAATTTTTCCTCAAAATATTTCGAAAGAGCAAGTAACACTAAATTATTCATTAATATGATGTTTGTAGGAACCTCTAATGCTATCAAGCGGCCGAATTCGAAAGCCATTGTAGACAAAAATTATGATTACATGATGATATTTCAGCCTCGGAGCAATTTCATCTCACATGATCAATTCTGATGCTTTAATGAAATTCGTGAGTTTTAACCGAGGAGTTACATTACAAGTTGATAATTCATTTAACCCTAGACTGGTCACCCTACGAGCATAGTACCGTAGTCTGCAGTTTTTCTTTTAGTCATAATTAGTCGGTTGAGCGGGAAATTCAGAAAAACATTGGCTTTATTCATTGAGCCATTTAACCAGCTATTAGATTTTTTAAATAACATATTCTGCAGATTTAATGCTGGAAAGAAATTCTAGCAGCTAGAAAAATTTTCCTAATACTAAATGAAGTCCTCTGGTGAGCGACGTTGCTGCAAACTCGATGAACACACTCGGGCGGGAATTCAGTAACGTCGCAGCCGAAATGATACGGTACATCGCTCATCACCCGACAAAGTCGTTATGCTCATGGTGACCAGTCTGGGGTGGAGGCTCGAGGGAGTTTAGATATTATATTGAAAGCATTCGAGTTATTGACATATAAAATGTTGGAAATAAAGTTCATTTTATAAGTCCATTGTGCGGAATGTACTTATTTTCGTAACATTATGAAGTAAAATTCCTCATGCCCAATGGAGGTGGGCGGCGGTTAAAATCAATTAAAATTCTTCAGCTAAATCCCGAGTGTCGCATTAGGGTAGGTTGTGTAGGTTCTTCTGAGGCCTACACACCACTACGTCCACGTCGTGGCCTCGGGCCATGCAGAACGTGATGATGATCTCAGTTCTCTAGTTTTTCGTTTTTATAGGTTATACTTCCCAGGAAAAAATTGGTCGTAATTTTCTGGAAATTTTAGTTAGGATGTTGGTTTGACCTACTGCTGGTTGACTGACCCATAGGCAATCGAAATACATCATAAAAGTACATTTAAACATAGTACAAAAAATTTCTAGTCAGGGGCCGATCTCCTCTATCATAGCCAACAACAGCACTCTACCTCTGATGTCCCTCGCGGTTTCGAGAAGACCGTATAAATACCCGATAAATACGGTATAAGCATAAATGCCGTATAAATGCCGCATTTACTCCCGAGAAAATCCTTTAATCCGTGCAGTTTTTAGTCGCAATTTATTCCGTTGATATACAGTATATATACCGACTGTAATCTAATTAAATACCAGATAAAAGCTGAATAAATAGCATATGTATACCGTAAAAATTTCTTATATATAAAGACTATATTCCGAATATGTGCTGTTTACCGTCAATGGCCCGATTAATGCCATCGGCCCAATTAATGCCACTTTTCATACACTTTCGTGATTATTGAACTTATTCGAATTCTCAACTCTACGTAATTGATCCCGTATAAACGCTGGATAAATCTCGTATAAACACTGGATAAATGCTAGATAAATACTGCGTAGCTATATTTCAACGGTCGATAAGGGAAAATCCTGCATATATCGAGTACAAAGAGCGTATTACAACAGTATAAATACCGTATAAAAACTGCACGGATAAACCGTATAAATACGGAATACAGACTGAACTCTGACCGTATTAATTCCGAATTTATACAGTTTTTCCGAAACCGCGAGGGGTATGTGTGGACATTCTCGCTCTGCACGTCTATCGAACTAAACAATAATTAGCAACGGAGTGGAGTCAGTGACGTTGTCGCATCCGTACAGTTAGTATGGGTGTATACGGATGCGCCTAATATTAATGTGTGCAGGTAGAATTTTATAATATAAGCCATTTGCATCAAGATGCTTGTGAAAAAATTGAACCAATTTCTATATATTATTGTTTTGATTTTACTGCGTACTGATAATTTATCATATAGGAGTAAGAACTATATTAAGGTGGAGTAGCATTTCAGAGCAAATCAAGTTTTATCTCTCTCGAGTTTTTCAAGCGAATTTTTCTCTTTACCTCTCTCATCCTCATCTTTAGTGGTGACTTGGGTGATAGTCATATTTTAAAAAATGAGAGGCAAATTTTATCTCGTTTTGATTCTGAAGAGCGGGTCTCTCATTTCATCTGCGTGGAATATATTTTATTGTATTGTAAAGAGATGAAAAATGCTCTCGACAATATTGGATGTCCTATCGGTTTTTTATTACGTCGAGTTACCTTTGTCTTCTCGAACCGTAGCATTTTCGAGTGACTTCAATATGCAACGCTATGTAATTGAATAGGATTCGTATGGAATTCCAGAGATCAGCGGGAGCTCGAATGCAGCAGATGTAGAATTGTAATTGATTTATATTTGTGAAGAACTGGAAGCGCTATGTGCATTGCCACCAGCCGGAGAGTGATGGAGCTTTTTTATTAGGAAGACATATCTCTCTGCGTTTACAGCATCAATCGCAAATAGAGATTGAAGTGTACTCAATTCCTCTGTTGCAGATACTCTAGCGTAGTGATTTTCTTCATTTCAAATTTCAGACACCAGTTTTTGGACATTCATCAGTTCACATAATTTTTGACCCACTAAACGGAACGTTCTAATCGTGCACATGATGTGCTTTTAGAATTGCTAATGATTTTTTAGAGCATATTGTATTTTTTTTGCGTCATGCAGATGAATCTCTTCCTTTCAGATCTGTGGAAACAGACCGTGCAGATTTCTACACGGAGAGAAAAATCTATTAAAATTTGTGGTACAAGTTCCATAAAAATGACCGGACTGAGCAGTATCCGTGGGGCATAGTGGCTTTAGTATCGAAAGATGTGGAGCCAGTCCGGGACAATTTGATACTTACGGGTTCCAGTAAACATTTCACTCTCAGTGAATGAAAATTCAGTTCTAATTAGTAAAAATTCTGTTCCATTCAATAAAAATTCAGGTTCAGGGAATGGACATTTACTCACACTAGCAGTTAAAAGTTACAAAAATAAATATATAACTATGATTTACTCATGGTGAATGAAAAAAGTATTCATTTTATAAAGTATCCATTTTACTCAATCACCTGAGCTACGAGACGCAATCATCAAGAAGAACAATTTGATTTTGAGTTAGGAAAATTAACGAAAGACTTGTACCATGATCTAGTGGAACTAATAATGAACAAACGGGAGGTGTGGATCGAGTAATTGAAGTTGATGAAACAAAATTGGATGGGTAACAGCTAGCTAGAGGCCGACGGGTCAAGGGTGCGGTGTGGGTGTTAGGCATTCTTGAGAAGGACACTGGATGACTAGTCAATTTTTTAAAGTTGGTGGGACAATTTGTGAAAATGAAAAAAAAAAATTGTCCGCTCTCAACCCTCTTATCTCGTTATAACGGATGCTCAAAAAAATTTTCCATTTTAAGATTTCAAAAGTAGAGACTTCAAGCTTTCCAACAATTTTTTCTAAATTCCGATCTGATGATTTTCGGCAAAGTTACAGGCATTTCAAAATTATAAAAAAAAATGACAAAATTTACTGTTTCCTTAATTTTTCTGCTCAGTGTAGTACGTGGTGTGGGGCGTGTGCTCATCAATTCCTGAGAAATTATGAGGGGAACCGAAGTATTTTGTGTATAGTATTTCACATGTTTTCACATTTAGTCCATATATTTATATTTACTTCATAGAAATATAGTGTTTTTGATTTCAAACTTGTAGCACAACTTCATCGAAGTAGTGTTGAATAAATTTATTTAAGAATTCAGAAACAGAATCTAATATTAGACATGAAACTCTCAAATAAATGAAAGAAAGACATGAAACTCTTCAATCAATTCTGTGATGATCGTTGCCTCTGCCATTTAAATACTCGTCGAACCATATAATGGCATTGATAATTTGGTCAATTTCCACTGGTCCCGTACTTAATGGATGATTATCATTATATACCAACAGTCTGTAAATTCAAATAATTATGAGCAATTTTCAAAATCATCAAATGACCATTCGATCAAGAAGAGGCAAAATGAATGAACAGGACTTTTTCTATTCAATGAGAAGCCATTTTCTGCTTAAAATTTTTTCAATAAAAGTGACTCATAATAACGGACTTATGTCCATCATCTTCCTAGATTATAATATCGTCGTTCTAGAGGAAAAAGGCGTAAATGATACACGTTTCCTATCTTGTTACGCCCTTTTCACTCTAGGACGTCGATATATTTCGGAATAATCAATCTGAGAAGTATACATACTTTGTCTTGACTCCATTCGCCTTCAGAAGATGGTACCAATGTGTACCCTGAGACGGTGAAACACGTAGATCGTTCTTACCAATGCATATTAAGGTCGGTGCTTTGACTTTCTGTACATGTATAATGGGTGAAGATTTGAACATTTCCACGAACATTTCCTCACTTTCATAGGACAATACTTGAGAGTACGATTCGTTTATTAGTGCTGCAGCGCTGAAATTAGAAATCAGAATAATTTTGATTTATAAATATCGCAGCAGCAGTGAATTTTAAAAAGTGAAAAAGAGAGAACAATTCGATATGATCTAATGCTATATGTAACAACCATCAGTTTCACTGGTAATCTGCATAAACGACTGCCTGTACTGATCAGAGTTTTCCATGGTCTCCCCTAATCCTAGACGAATGTAATGCAGTAACTAAAATATCAATCCGTTGCGTCACAAGGAGGAATGATTGAAACAAAGGGGGGGGATTGGAAAAATTATAAAATAACGAAAGGTCATACAATGGATAAGAATCTTGAACATGAAACAATAAAAATATTACATTCAACCATTTTTTCTCTCAATGAATAGACTTCCAAATAGGTTTCACTATCCGTTCATTACTGGTCGTTGAAGTTTCTTCCCCCAATAGAATAAACCTAGGATTTTTAACGAGAGAGGAATTTTGATGGGCAGAACTTATTCGAGAGCCTACTGTAGAGTATTCTTGGAATACACCAGACCAGAAACGTCCACCGCGGACAACCATTTGACTTACGATGTTGTATCCCCTTTTATTAACTCGTGTTTACGAAGAAAGAATCATCATCATGAGATATCGCGGGCCTTGTTGACCATAAAAGGCAATGTTGACCAAATCCACGAGCCGATTCTCAGTATTAATTTTTACAGAGTTTTTTTGTATGCATTACTCTTTTTCTGATACATCGTTTGCATTTCACTCAATCCTGAATTTTTCTGGCACTGTTTGCTGATTGCAGTTGCATATACATCAGACATTGTACCCACAATGGCACAGATGTAATCGGCACTGAATTGAAGTCACCACCTTCGTTTCTCGCTTTGCACTGCTCCAACCTACTACTTCTCCTCCTATCTGAGATCAAACCAAAATTGGTTTATAATCACTCTACTGATCCCTCTCCTCTTGAGCACAACGGTTACACAGAGTTCTGTTGAACTCTCCAATTCAATCTTCTAGGCCTTGCAATGCGATTGAACGATGTTGAGTCAATGTTGACTGCTTGACGATGAACTCAAGTATAAATGACATCTTGTAGACTATTATCTTTCTTTATCGATAGATTTCTATTATTCAACACGTTAGTGTCTGAATGAACAATATAATTAAAAAAAGAAATACCTAGATTCATCTGCTCCTAATTAACTACTGAAGCGTTTCTTCTAATTTGGGTTGTTGGAATATGAAAATATAATCATAATATGAAGAACGACCTGACTGATGAATCTTCATGTTGGATGCATTAAATTCCAATAAATTCTCCTAATTTCTATCCTGACTAGGCTGTTTTCGTTGGCCCAAATGATTACAGGGCTCGTCATTGGTATTTAATATTTCTCTATCGTTTAATGCATCTTTATAATATTTTATATCGTTATAAGATGCATAAACGTGCATAAACGCTTATTAATTAATAAGCGTTTATGCACGATAGGCCGTCTACAGCCGGAATTCGTATAGAAAAATCACGATGACACGCATAACACATCCAAGGATTTGTAATGAATCCTATTTCATGAATGAGAGACGTACGGTATCCTGGTGTGCCAAATGTACATTTTGTTAGCGGCTAAGCTGTAAGAAACTGTACAGCGTGAGTGCTGTGAGCGCAATTCAGACCTTAACATTTCCCTACCCGGAGACGTTTCTGAACTCACACCAGCATATGTCCCGTCCGATGTAATAGGGTTGAGGAAGTATACAGTTTTAACTCAAAGGACGAACTTACCAATCCGGCATATCAGATACTGTAGACAGAGCTGCTATATCGATGACTGGATTTCTCGTCACAACAGCTTTAAACATATCCTATAAATATGATATCTTAATTAATAGATATAATGAATGATTTTTTCAAAGTGGGAAAACGAGATAAGATAATTTTATTTTAACCTTTCGTTACTTGTACTATGACCGTGACGCCACCGCTATTAACCAAAATCACAATATAAATAACTATACGGGTAATTGTGACTACACACTTTACTGATTCCTTTTTTGAAATGTTTACTATCGTTAGATATAGGGGAAGGTGGGGCAAAATGGACATCAGGGGTGAAATGGACACAACCAAATTTTCAGGCAAATATTATGAAAAACTTTTGAAATTAATAGAAATATTGGCTGTAGATTGTTTTTAATGATTCCATTGGAAAGCTGAGGAAATTTTGGGCGGGAAACAAGCGCTGGAATTAATTTTTTTGAATTTTTGGCGATTTTGACTTTTTTGAGCATTTTAGAGGGGTTTCAGTTTTCAGTGAAAGTTTTCAGTTTTTTGAGAATATCTTCGGTTCTATTCGTCGTAGCGTAAAAATTCCGACGGGAGGTGAAAGGTGAGATCATTTGCCATCGATTCATATAGTTTTTAATTAAAAAATATCGATTTTCAAGGTATTTATGGGCATTTTTGTGAAACAGTTTTGTGAAACCATTTTTGGCCTATAACTAATCCAAAAATTGATATTTTCTGATTCAAAACCCCATAAATAGATGGGAAATGAGCTCACCTTTCATTGGAGACCAACCCCGAAGTACTACGACTAATAGAACCAGAGATATTTGCAAAAAACTGAGGATTTTCGAAAAAGGAAAGGCTGACCCTTCAAAAATGCTAAAAAATATCGAATTTTCAAAAAAATCGAAAAAAATGCATCTGAGACTTGTTTTCCGGCTAAAATTTTCTCGGCTTTTCAATAAAATCATCAAAAAAATCCATCTCCAAGCGCTTCATAACAGTGTCCATTTTGCCCCACTCTCCCCTACTTATAATCGATGAGTATTCATTTAATGTGTATGAAAAACATATTTATATTGAGCAAGATCGGAAAAAAGCGACAGAGTGCTCATTATGTGAGTTAAATCGTCAACTCTATTTTTCTCTCAACGTTGTCAGCCTTCACTTGCAATTTTGCAATCAACAAAAATTCTAATCCTTTTCATTTCAACAAAGAAGTGAATCTTAATATTGGACAAGAAAAATAAGATCACCGTGTGACGAATGATGTCGGGCACCTGAGCACAAGTAACGAAAGGTCAATTTATTCATAAAAGATGCCTTAGAATTTATGGATGATGTCCAAGTTTTTTTGCAAACTATGTTCAATGTGCTGATATTCTTGAATAGCAAAGCTTTTTACTAAAATCCTCCATCTTGCATTCTAGAATATTTCGTGATTAGTGGAGTGGCCAATTTTTGATATGAACTAATTTCACAAAGGTGGAGTACTTGTGGAAAACTTTTTTGTTCACAGAAAATTAGAGACATAGAAAGTTTTCTGCAAGAATCTGTCTTCCATAGATTCAGAGATATCTCATGAAAACTGATTACCGTCAATGGCCCAATTGATGCCATCGGCCCAATTAATACCACTTTTCATACATTTTCGTGATTATTAAACTTATTCGAATTCTCAACTCTGAGTAATTGATAACAGTGGCTAGAAAAAAATTCTGAGGACACCAGACAATCAAAATATCCGATATTTCTCTACTAGATATATTTCTAAAATTAATCCGTTGAATGCGACCAGCGTGTTCAGCAAAATAAAGCCCTAAAGCTCTTCATGTAGAGTTAGAGTGCCTCATCAGTTCAATGTGTGATATTGAGAAAATTTAAGTATTTAATAAATCGAAAATTGTATTGATTGTTAGCAAAATTATTGGACTTTCATACAAATAACGACCAGTGATGGAAATTAATTGATGGCAATTATTGGGACCCTCTATGGCAGAAATCGGGCCATGGTGGCATGAATCGGGCCATGGGCAAAATATTTTCAAAAATATAAATTAAATAATTTTTATCATTAATTGTAGAAAATAATTAATGTAAATGATAGTCCAGACCCTAAATTCTTTCGAGGAAAAATCGAATTTGAATTTACGATAAGATATCATTTTTCTATGAAAGATATGTGACAGAATAGGTGTCTTGGTGGCATTAATTGGGTCATTGACGGTACTCTAAAAATTGATTTGTATTATTTTACCACTTCACAATTAATATATTCAATTGATTGCTATTTACGGCATATTGTCCACTCAAATGGGTAACAAGGAATCCACCATAAGAACCACCATTCAGACCAATTCTATTGGGATCTAACCAGGGATATTTATGTAACGCCTCCATGGCAGCAGTTATACAGTCTTTGACATCCGCATTACCAATTCTTCCTTGAATATATTCAACATTTTTAGAGCCCATTCCGGTCGAGCCTCTAAAATTGACTCGCACTACTCCATAACCTGATGAAATAAGTTGAAAGAAGATTGATTAGTTGAAAAATTTGAAAAAATATCGATATAATCGTACTTAGTAAATAGAAAGAGAAAACTCAATTTCGTTCAAATGAAGACTTGTTTTGAGTTTATAGGAATTCATGACAGATAAAAGGATGTTGATGATAATTTTTCTTTACATTGAATCATTCTCAGCGTTTCTGAAAAATCCCGAAGTAAAGTCACACTTACCGATCTTGTTCTATAATTTTAATATTGAAATGAAAATTATTACTCAAAGTAATGAGAAAAATCTGTATTGAATTATTCACCTAAAGATGCATAAAGAGCATGCTCAAAATGAAAAATATTGGTATAATTCGTATGTGGACCACCATGAGGAATGAGAATTAAAGGAATCGATCCATTTTCTCCACTTTTAGGACCAACATATGTGAAATTGAATTCTTTGACCTCATCGTCATTATCATAAACGAATTCACAGTTCTCGTACATCAAATTTTGATCATTACACAAGCTGATTTCTTTGGTAATATCACTGTATTTGAGACTAGTCTCTTCACCTTCAAATTTACTGATAATTAACTTTGATGGCATTAACAGAGAAGTATTGAGAAACAGAATGATATCATTGAAGACATCGAGAATGATTAAACTACTGGTATCATTAATCATCTCGGTTAATGCTCTTCCTTCAGTATCGAAAATATAAGAGCGAATATTCGAACGTTGAGGAGTACTAAAGAAAATATACTTGGAGTCATTACTCCAACATCTTTTCGGTAATTCTGTATTATAAAGTCCATAAAAATTATAGTTATGATTTATAACTAAATTTTTTTCCACAATATCAATCAGTACATTCGGAATCTTATCATCACTTTCCCAATCAATAAACATCAATCTCTGTGCTTGATGATGGGCTCCACTCAAATTGCGCTCCAACCAAATGAGTTTCTTCCCATCTGGACTGAATCTTGGTGATCTTACTCCACAATTATTTCCAGATAGTTTTTTGAAATTTCCATTCTCAATAAAAAATATCCAAGATTCTCTATTAGTACAGGAAAGTAATCCAAGATATCTCGGCTCATGAGTCCATACAATTCCAATTATTCCTTCACCATTTGGTGACCAAATAACTTGACCAGGCGATAATGATTCATCAATAGCTGGAATTACTTTTATCGAGTCTGATTTTACATCCAAAACAACAACAACCTGCTGATGTTTACCCACTAATTGTTCACCCCAGTCAGGCTTATAAATGTATTCATTTCCTTTCGTTAACTCATCGATATCTGACTTTTTATGATTTTTATCCTGAGATTTTTGCTTGTAAAACGGTTCAGATTTTGCAAGTTTTTTTTCAGCTATGTAAAGAAGACGAGTATTGTCCGGTGACCAGTGAAATGAACCAAATTCACTGTCTGTATAAACATCTCCATGAACATCCATTGCAGTCAAATCATAATTTTTTAGTAAACACTGTTTATTCCAAATTTCGATAAATTGTTTTGGCGTGTTTTCTTTTTCTTTTCCGGGGACTGAGCGTAAAACTGCCTTGAACTCATTATTTTTTGTTGTTTCTGATGCGAGTCTGAAAAAAACCGGATCGAAAGAGATTGCTTTTTATTTTTTTGTAATTTTTCATACGGATATTGGGAAAAATTGTTAAAGAAATTTTCAATATCCCTATGAATCATTTTGAAAAAATTGAACATTCAATCATGGAAATGAATCCGATAATTAATCACTTTGTATTGCATATCAATTTTCTTGAAAAGAAATGTCTTTGCAAAAATGTTGTTATCGCTGTAAAAATTCCCCATGAAAATTGTTGCACAATAATATTTCTAGCAAATATGGATCCAATTGAATTTTTGAAAATTTTTTCAGAAAATTTAGAAATCCATGAAATGAAGAAGAATATTCGTAGGGGCCCTTTTGTAATTCTCATTCTTCCCCATTATAATTTTGATATTAAATTTTCGATATTTAGATCTCAAAACATTTCAGAACTCAAATGAATCACTAAAACGTATAAAACGTGCAATTCTTCTCCATTTGATTTTCAACTTGTTGCCTTTTATGCTAATTCAATAAAAATTTCGAGATTTTTCTCATATTTACTCTGATGTCACATCGTTGGGAAAATGAGACGACACAACTTCGAAATTTTCATTTAATAAATGTTCCATTTTGAATTTTTGACGGATTGTTCTCTCCAAATTTCTTTGGCTCCATTTACTCTCTACAATTAGTCCCTTGTCTGCAGTTCTACATATTATTTTCGCTGTTGTTAATGATGGATACTGTGCTACTTTTTTGTATAATTCAACGATTTTCTCCATCTGTAAAGTCAAAGAATTACATGAGAGGCAAGGAGATCCAACATTTCAGATATGAAAATACTTTATAACGTCTTTATAAAGTCTTCATAACGTCTTTATAGAGTCTTCATGAAAAAAAATTAAATTCCTTATAAAAAAAAAATATCATTTATGAAGCACTTTCGTACGTGTTTGTCAAGAAAATTCCATGGAATATCTTGAAAACTAAAGAAAATCGACCAAATTCGTACAATTTTCTACTCAAGCTTCACGATTTTAAAAAAGAAGACTAATTGCAAGAATTTCACTCCGACAATAGTAATTTGAGATAATTTATAAAATTTTATTACAGTATCGATATTTTGAAGTCATTGATCGGAAGTAGATGTGATATTGTTTATTATGCTTCCGCATTCAAGCATTACTGTCGTGAAGATTTTCGATCTCGATTTTTCTGTTGGGAACTAGGGTGAACAGTCCATTTGCGGAACACCTTCCATAAACGGAACACTTTTAACGTTTTATGCGATATTTCGAATGTCTGCTAACCTATCGTACTAATTATTTTTTCTAAATTGATTTAGTACCCCTACCTATGATGTCATAAAGCGTTTCATATCCCAGTGGTTAATTTGAATTAAATATTCTCAAAAAACTCTACTATGTATCACTTTGCGGCCAATAACAGTTAGCTGTGAGTGTGGGACCGCTAACTTGCTGAGCAAAGTTTTTAGTAATTGTAATCATCAAATGTGGTGAGTTGAAGTTAATATTTTTTTTTTTTTGTTATTTAGAAGTTAATATTGATCTAAAAACTTGAATTCGTCAATTTTCATAATTTATTGCCATCAAAAAATTGAAATTCTTCATTATATATGGCGTTCCACTATTTGGGTCGGCTTTTCATCCAATTTCCATTTACGGAACATTCATCAGTGGTGGTATTTAGACTTTCCTGACCCGGGTTTTCTCCTAAATTTTCCCCTGGGTTTTTCCCAACAAACCCATTTGCAATCCACTGAACCTTTCCCGAAAATTTTGAAAGCAGAAAATCAAAGAAATGTCGAAAAAATGTGATTCAACTTTATTATATTTTCAAGTCAAAATAATTCTATTGTTTTTTGCATACTTGTGAAAATACATGAATAAAAGAACTGGATTTATGTGTTCATTCGATTAAAAAATGTGTTTTTGTTACTTTTATTCACTCCTATTTCTTTGCTAATAGAATTGTTTCCGTCATTGTGCCAAATGCAATAGGCAAATCTCTGAGATCTGATGTTCCGTAAATGAACAGATGATGTTCTCCTTATGGCAAAAGTGTTCCGTTTTTGGTCTTTCAGACTTGCACGTATTTATTCATTTTTATCGATATTTTCTCATGAAATAAGATGTAGTTTTAATTTTTTTTTTCAAAATATACTCAATTTGGACTCCAGCAGTATTTTTGTTACTTTTTTCAAAAGGATATCTAATTTTTCACGAAAGCGCAAACTCTTGAACGACCTTAAATGTTCCGTAAATGGACTGTTCACCCTACTTACAAGAATATGGATTTAACAAATCGGAAGTCTCCTTGAAGGAGCTTGAAATTTTTTTTTTCAGTTTTCGCGCTAACCGCTCCATCGAAAAAATCATTAAAATCGAAATTATTCAAAAACTATCATCAATAGATAGATAAATCATCAAGAATAATGTTGATTGAAAATTGGTTATCCAGGGAACATTGAAAATCGAATAAATCAACCGAGATTCGCAGAACATAGAAATGAAATTCGCAATGGAATAACAATTCGAATGAAATCATTGAATATTTATTCAATGAACATCAACTCAAATTAAATTATTGAATACTCTTCCCCTTTTCAATTTGAACAGAAATGGAAATTCATGTAAAACGATTTAGTAAAGTGAAAAAATAGGAATCCATTCGGAAGCGACTTGCAATAAATAAATTAATAAATTAGCAAATAAAGCTATAATGATATAGATAATGATCACTGTTAAAAATTTATGTCTGAATTTTCCGTGCAAAATCACTGAAATTTTAAACAAGTTATATCTTTACTGAAATTCCAGATAATTACGTCATTAAAAAATGAACAAATCATCGATTTTCAAATAATTTCACGCCTGAATATCAATGAAATTTGTAAATTTCAGTTCAATTGTTTCTTGGAAATTTAGATAAAATAGGAAAAATTCAAGGAAAAATGGAAAATTCAAGTCATTTTAATTCTGAATATTCATGTTAAGCTGAAAATCCAAGTGAGTTGTAGAATTTTCGTCTCAATTCTACTTAAAACTCATAGATTCCTCTGAATTTCTTCGGAAACTCACAGATTTCATAAGCATTTTTCCGTTAAAAAACATTCAATATCACGTTTATTAAAATTTTCATCGAATTTTCTATAAAATTTCAATTTTTTTCGAACAGTGATGAAAGTTTCCACTTGTAATGTCATCAAATTATATTGATGGAGCATGACAGAACTTCAATTGCACAATTGTTCGAAGAGATTGATAAGAAGACGCTTCTAAAGTTTCAATTCATTTAGCGTAAAATCGAAAACATGCGGGACGACAATTCTCAGAGGTGGCATTTTATGCTGAGAACGCTCATACATTTTTTCACATGGAAAGCTGATGGAATAAATTGTTTGCCTTGACCTCAAATTCGGACCTCCAGGGCTCGTAAGGTCGAGCGAGCATCATACTCAGCGCTACAGAGAACGGAAGTGGAGGAATGAGTTTATTTAGTGGACAGAGTTGATATGTTGAAAAGCAATAGTGATAAAAACACATTGAGAAAAGCTTCTCCTAATTTATTTAATTTTTTCCATTATTTTAGATACATATATCAACAATAGCATCATTGATATGAAATCAAAATCGTCAATCAAGACGATTGTTCAGTCTTCCTTCAATATTTTCTTGATGCTGTTCAGATATTTCTTCATTTTCTCAATAAAGCAATCGTCTGAAGAAGCTTTCCAAATATCTAAAGAGGTTTTCCCCAACAAAGGGAGCGGTAAATAAAACTTGGAGCAATGAAACGACTAGAAAAATCTTAAATAGAGAGAATCTATAGTAACTATGTGAAAGATCAAAATTAATCGAAGCAAGAACACTGAGGGAATTTTTTCCTACTAGCATGACTATCCCTAAAAAGTAAAAATGAACTATTCCAAATTGATAATCGCACCTAGAATTATAACTAAAACAGCTAAATTATAGTTATGTGTACTATCTGATAGCTGTACTTGATAAAAATTTGTTTGCTGTTAATATATTTCATAGTCAAGGTCTTTCCTGCTATATTTTTAGTTCCACAGTTCGAAAAATTCTCTCAGTGTATACACGGTGCTTTTTTCACTGTCGCCCTTCAATGTATTTATTCTTGTACGATATTCTTTTCAATTTTCACTTCGAGTTTTATGAAGAGATTCTCTACTAGAGACCTTCCTCTTTCAGAAATTTCTGCGATAAAAATTTGACTCTCACGAAATAATTCCAAAATTCGAAAATATGACTGTTTGTGTTATTTGGCATACTTTGCCCTCGCCTGTGATGTAATGTTTCGCGACCAGACGGTGCAGTTAGGTGAACATCCGTTATCAGCGTTTCGTACAGATAACGAATTCCAAAGAATTAAATATAATTCCAATTTCAAAATTTGGAGTGTGCTGCTACCTATCTACATCTTCCACAACAAAATAAAAATCAGTAGAGCTTCTCTACATAAAATTTCAGTGGACCACATAATCGACTTAATCACGTGTCAATTAAATGAAAATTGGAAACAAAATAATTGAATTACAATATTGAGTTTCAGTCCCGATGGTAATTATGCAATTCAATGAATCGTCTAGCAGTCACACAAAACTATATTCAAAATTTTAATGAGGATAAAGAAATATCAGCGTTAAAAAAAACTACTTACATTTTTCGTCTTTCTCGGTGGAGCCGGTGACTAAATACTGCCCACTGAGACTGACTGGAGTGTTATAAAGGAAAGAGAGAGGGGAATGGCTCTGTTCCGTTCCTTCATTTGCAAAAATGATGAGATGAACTACCCATTAGCTGCTCAAGAACTAGTAACTGCTCACTTCACGCGTTTGCATATCTATATTCATGAATTATTCATGAATAGAGGTATACAAATACGTGAGTAACCAGAGGTGCCTTCAGAATGAACGAATTGGTAGAGGTTCGGTAAATTTCACCGGGCTTTTACCCGAAGTCGTTCAGAATAAACGGGTAGGTAAATTATACCCAGAGTCCAGTTGAATTATGAAAAACTGATATTAATTCTGGAATGTACTGAAAAAAATATAAAAAATATATGACTATTTAAGTTTTGTGTCCTATAAAAAATATGCATGAAGAGAATTCGGGAAAATTGTTTTCTTTGTTGATGAAGAATGTTGAATTAAAAAACTTGCGCGTCTTTAACATTTTCAATTCCTCTAGAGGAAAAAATTGATCATAGAGATAAAAGTAATAGAAACCTTTTGTAGAACATTAAATATCCCACAAAGAAGTCAGCAGCGTTATTTCATCAACTCTTAGGCCCAGGTGCATAAAGTTAATCGCCGGTTAGCGGTAGTCACTCAACTGTGCTGCCTTAGTTAAGGGCCATGTGAAGTTAATTTTAAGCGATCAATTTCAGTCGGTTAACTTGGCATAATTAAGAAGAATTTAAGTCGGTGTGCTTAAAAACGGTCGAAAACAGCTTAAAATGGCTACGGACTCCGTCAGCTAATCGACGATTAGCGCTAATTGTTAGTAGTAATGAAGGCAATGAAATTGTCCAACTTCATGTTTCCCGCGTTATACTGTCGTGCCCTCTCTAGTTACTCTCGGCTAAGGAAAAAAAAGTACGTTACAGTTTGTTGTATATTTTCAATGTAGAGAAAGAACATGTATACGAGATAAAGATAATCTTTGAATAAACTAATCATTATACCTTTCGATACAGATAAAGAATATTTCTTTTCACCTAAACCAACACTAATCGAGCTTTATGCCCCTGGGCCTTATTGCCTAAAAGTTAAAAATGTCCGAAATCAGATTTTAAAAATCAAAACGGAGCATGATTTACCTACTCGTCCATTCCGAACGACATCGGGTAGGACCTCGGTGAAATTTACTAAGCCTCTATATACCATTTCGTTCATTCTGAACGCACCTCTGAGGAACTGTCAGTTCGGTTCTATGATACTTGTCTCTGTTCAGGGATACAGACAACAAGGGATAAGAAGATGTTCAGCTGTCAATCTGTACTGGCCAATTAAGTAACCTCGGAAATATTCGGCTCCTATGCTACAACATATAAATTTCAGCTTCGGGTCGACTTCGGAGGTTACCTCTTTGGCTAGTTTGATAATATATGTGAGTATATATTTTAATGCCCAACTTTGTTGTGAAATAAAATTAATATTTTTAAATTCTTCAAAGAGTGATGAAACATTATGGCAGGTGAATCAAATTGTGTTATTTGTAAGAAGAAGACTACTGAAAAACTGATTTTATTTTCTGAGGATACATTCAAAAAATGTAAAACAATTTTACAGCAGAGGAAAATACATAACCTTAAATACAAAGATATTGTTTTACCGGTTGAAGAGATGGGGAGTGGTTATCATAGGGAATGTTATAAATCATTTACAGCACTCAGTAAAAAATATTTTACATCAAAATCTACGAGTGTTGCAGAAAATATTTCAGGACAAAAATTAACCATTCCATCAACTGACCATCAATCGTCATCTATTCGAGAGAATATGGACGTTCTTGAATCCGAAAGAGTAGGTGAAAATGTTGATTCAAATATGGAAATTGATATTCCTACCGGAAGTGATACAAGCATTGATGATCATAGTCCTGTTTGCTTATTCTGTGGCAAAAAAAATAAAAAGAAACGTTCTAACATGCAGCCACTTCATGAAGCTGATAAAGAAAAATTAGAATCTTATCTAATACGAACATTGAAAAATCAAGAAGATTATCACGATTTATTGAGTAGATTATCAAATACGGACAGTTCGAAAATTCATTATCATAATATATGTAAATTAGATTTATTCAATAAAGTGTCCACATTGAGCAAAGAAACTGTTAAAAGTACATGGCATTTCCATCGAGAGTACCATCAAATGGTATTTGACGAAATCCAGGCTATGATAGAAGAAAATGTAATTGAAAAAGGTCGTTGTTATTTTTTAACTTATTTACATCGATACTATATGGACTCGTTGGAGAGAATTGCGGAGGAAAATTCGGAAGAAATAGACGTGACTTTTACACACAAGCAACTAGAAGATAAAATAACTAAAGCATTTCGTCGAGAGATTAAATTTCTCACTAAACATCATAAAAAACTAGTAGTACCGAAAAATTTAACAGATATCGATGATGAATTATTTGAAAATCTGAAAGAAGAAGACATTTTACAAAGAGCTGCATTAATTTTAAGAAAATCCATATTATCAATAGAAAATAAAAAAATGCCTGAAAATATTTCAACACAAAATGCAACAGAGGGAGAACTATCATTACCAGAAAAGTTATTAGATTTTTACGGTACTGTTCTTAGAGATTGCAGTTGGAACCAAAAAAATAGTCCAGAATGTACAAATCGAGTTCGTTCTCACTGTGAGGATATAGTCTATGCAGTGCATAACGGCAAAATAAAAACATCCAAGCACATCATGCTGGGTATGACTTTGAAAAAGTTGAACAGCAGCCGAGAAGCTGTTGACATTGTCAGTAGATACGGGCATTGCATCGGTTATCAGGAACTCGAAGAATTGGAAGCAAAGGGAACATCTAGTTCAATATCAGAAGATAGTTTGTGCCCAGAAACTATAGAAAAATCACCAAATTCATGTGCTAAGATTGCCTGTAACTCGGACCAACTCGTAGGCACAAGAAATAGCGAGGATATATTACACGATACAGTCGAAATTATCAAGCAAAAGGAGAACATCAATGATAGAAATAAATCAGAAACATCAGAAGCACTCCAAAATGACGAAGAAACCTCAGGAAAGGAAAAAAGAAGAAAGCTGGATACTGTAGAGTAATCAGTACAATTTGAAATGGTTCGATGACAATCAATCCCCCAACTTTGTCAATTCACTGCAAATTCTAGCAGGTATTTTCCTTTTACCTCAAATTATTATACATCGATGTGTAGCAAGAATTCACAGATTAATAAGAATATTTATGTTTTCACAGACATATCGAGAAACGCTACCGATGAAGATGACACCGATAATATTCAATGAAATGACTAGTTATGGACTATAAGAGAGAAAACACTGATTACGATTATGATATATCACTATTTTTCATAGATAATTTTTTGTAATGCATGATGAAAATGTGTGAATCAATAAATAATTTTGTATTTAATTGGCACGTGTTAAGATTCATTTATTTCCAAGAACATATTCTTATTATAGTCATAAAAAATGATTGATGTTTAAAGAAATATCGAACTCAATTGGAATTTAATTAATTTTATTAAACCAGATGAATTGAGTTGGAATTATTTTGTTTTTTTCATTGTCTAAATTTTATCAAATAATTCAATTCATGAGTAATTTTTCGCACTTTATTCGTCCCTGAAAATAATGATTACTTAGAAACAATCGTGACGTTTTATATCGGTAAAACTTGGACGATCGAATAATGGAATACTGCTTTTTGTACAAACTGTAATTTACACTCGGTAAATGACAAAAATGTTACAAAAAAAAAATTGTTGAACACCAGCTTAGAGTCGAGACAGGGAAGGCGCAACAATTGAGGAGTTGAATTAATAATAATGAAATGTATTTCTCATTATGGTTTGATATGGAACTGATCCTGCTTGGGATTCCTAATTGGGTAATTATTTACATTAGTATACCTATTCTGTATCTCATTCAGTCTGTCCAATAATAAATTTGAATTTAATTTAAATTTGCTGTGTGAAGGTCAGCGGAGTGGGGATAAGACTGTTTGGGTGAAATTTCAAGACGATTCGAATGAAATTTGGCATAACACTGGATAGCTCAATCGGTAGAACGCCCGACGCGACATCGGAAGATCCTGGGTTCGACTCCCGGTGCAGGACTATCCAATTTTTTCTCGAAAAAATCTTGGATAGGTATGCTAAGGTACATAATTACCCCTAATTGTGAGTATCAATAAAAAAAAACTAAGTTTCCGGTATCATTGAGCTGTATCGATAAAAATATAATCATATGTATTTGGCCATGCATTGATTTCTGGAGAGATAGCAGAAAAAGGACAATTCCCGTATACAGTGAATGTAAAATTGCGAATCCATGATGAAATCAATTCCTGTGAAGGTGGTACCCGGGATGAAAAAATTTGAGTCTTTCGGTGGTCGGAAGACTCCTGTCCCGGTCTCTGACAGAGTCCCTATTCGCGCCATGGCAGGGACTTTCTAGAGACACCTTGCTGTCTCTCCGAACGGGACACGTGTCTCCTACAGGGACTCAGTCCCTGCTCAACGAACCAGAGTCCTTACTTGAGAGACTCACAGTCTCTCAAATAAGGACTCCTCCGGTCTTTCTTCGAGAGCCATCAGTCTCTCAAATAAGGCTTTCTTTTAAGAGTTCTCAATGAAAGTATTTACATTATAGAGCCTGTCAATTTGATTGAAAAAGAATAATAAAATATGTGTGTCTTTTCTCCAAATGTCCAATATTTTGATTAATTAAAAAAAAAAATTGATAATATAAACATCAAAACTCAAATATATCAATTTTACCCCTATGTCCGTTTCACTCCACTTTCCGCTAATATTGAGAATTTTAATTAAAGTCAAATATGAAAAAAATAATAATTCCACGGTTTGCAAAAATTATAAAAATGGAAAACTTAAAATTTATTAAGTTGAAATAAAAAAAATGATTCATTCCTCGGTCTTTCTCATGAGGACTTATGTTTTTGCAAATCTTTATAAATCTACTGAGAGCCCAGTAAAGATAGAAGTCCTTGCGGGAGAGACACGCGAAGACAGAAGTCCTCACGGGAGAGACGAGCGAAAATAGAAGTCCTTACGGGAGAGACCAGCAAAGATAAAAGTCCTTACGGGAGAGACACGAGAGACACTGTAGAGACAGTTGCGGGACTTGCGGGACACTCTAGAGACCGAAAAGTCCTTCTGGGAGTCTTCGAAGACCGTAAAAGACTCTCCAAAGACTCAAAAATTTTATCCCGGGATATCCTCGATGAAACTCACATTATCACTGCTACTCATTGTGTGGAGAATTATCATTTGAGGAAGCTAGCAGTAATTGTCAATAAAATAATGGTGTTGGACTGGAACGTGAAAGATGACAGGGAAGTTATCAATGCAGCGGTACAGCCAAAGTACGAGCTGGGTCAATGTATTTCGAATTTTTCCTTCTGCTGGAGATCTATATTGTCCTTCGCTTCCCCACCAGAATACATCAAAATGAATAAGAATGATATGGCTATTTTAACGCTAATATTGCAAATAGTCAACTCCTTAACTTTCCTATCTATATCACGTATGTGAACAATGAGCGCTTGTGCTTGTTTTGAAACTCCTTCGCAATCTTTTTTAGAATTTAAATTCGAAAATCTGAAGATTACCGGGGCGGACCCGTTGATTATTTATATTGATATGTTCAATCAGTTTATCTTCCATCAATCGCTAATCGATACAGATTCTGGAATTTTTCGGAAAATGAAAATAAATGAAATTAGGCAGGTGACGATTGACAGTCAATCATTTTTTTTTCTCAAAAATATCAGAATTCGTATCGACTAACTAATTAATATCGATATGGGCACACGACGAACAAGTAAAAGCTCGACAACGGGTCCACCAAGGTATACCCTGAATATGAATATTTCAACTCGTAGCAATTATGAGAAAATAGCTCATAGTTTAATAAGCTATAATATTCTTTTCTTTTTCATGTTTACAGCTCAAAGAACCTCTACTTCTCGGGGAGCATATGAAAAAACTTGAAATAATGGATTGTGACTTTCTGCCTTTATCTACGAATGCGAGTTTGCTGGTTGGGGTGAAACAGATACTTCTTCAGCCATATCACAATTAAGAGACTACATTTGGGATTTTGACATCACAAGAATGTAAAAAATTTGGGGATATTTCACAGAGTTGACGAATTTTGGGCCAAAGATCCGAGAGGAAAATCAACTGCAATTATCGTAGGGGAGAGTGGGGCAAAATGGACACTCTAATGAAACGCTTACGAATGGATCTTTTTCGATGATTCTATTGAAAAGCTGAGGAAATTTTAGCCGGAAAACTAGTGTCAAATGGATTTTTTTCGATTTTTTTGAAAATTCGATATTTTTTGGCATTTTTGAGGGGTTTCTTTTGTTGAAATTTTTCAGTTTTTTGCAAATATCTCTGGTTCTATTGGTTGCAGCAATTCGGGGTTGGACTCAAATGAAAGGTGAGCTCATTTCCCATCGATTTATGCGGTTTTGAATTTAAAAATATCAATTTTTGGAATAATTATAGGCCGAAAACTGTTTTACAAAACTGTTTCACAAAATGCCCATAAATACCTTAAAAATCAATCTTTTTTGATGGAAACCCCTATAAATTGATGGCAAATGATCTCACCTTTCACCTCCCGTCAGAATTTTGGCGCTCCGACAAATAGAACCGAAGATATTCTCAAAAAACCGAAAATTTTCGAGAAAAGGAAGATTACCCCTCTAAAATGCTCAGAAAAGTCAAAATCGCCAAGAATTCAGAAAAATTAATTCCAGCACTTGTTTTCCGCCTAAAATTTGCCCAGCTTTCCAATGAAATCATCAAAAACAATCTACCGCCAATGTTTCTATTAATTTCAAGGGTTTTCAATAATATTTGCCTAAAAATTTAAATGTGTCCATTTTACCCCTGATGTCCATTTTGCCCCACCTTCCCCTATGAATAATTAATAGAAGCATAATCAATTTTCTACAAATATCGTCCGAGCAATGTTTCATGATTATTCTTCTCCATTTCTTCAGGGAGATAGTGGAGGCTCATTGGTCTGCGGTGAAAATTTATTATTTGGAATTCTCGTGAGAAGTTTCTGCAAGCCACAATATCGAGCTGTTTTTATCAACGTTTTCGAACATCGGGAGTTTATCTCTGAAGCTTTGAAAAAATAACTAGATAGATGATGTTCAATATATCGATGGATAAATAACAGACCAACGTATCGTTTATGCTTGTACACAGTTCCATACATCATTCTGTTATTTAGTCTTCGATATGTTCAAATTTTCATTCTAATAATGTAAATGACAAATTTATGAATAATGATTCTATTGTCCACATTTATTAATTTTGTAATTGGCTCAAGATTTTTTCTTCAACTGTTCTAATAGTAAATCAATTGAATCATCTTCATGAAATTGATATTTTACATATTCCTAGTGGACTGTAAAAGAAGAAAACGAATTCGATGAAAATCTGGTGCAGAAGATTCTGCAAAAATCTGAAGAACCACTTGGTTTACGGAAAGTGATCAAGATATTCAAGTCTGTAAGAATAGGATTATTTATTTCATATGATGAATGCAAAAAATCAAAGTTTGATAGTAATGAATGAAGAAAAAACAATTAACTGAATGTCAGAAGCTTGTAGAAAATGATAATGCATGTCGAAAATGCTGAATTACAACATCAATCTTCGGAGCATCAAGTGCATAAGCAGCATTTCCGGGGATACCATAGGCATGAATTGATAGTAACCACGATTCTCCCGACGAGTTCTGAAACAAAAAAAAATGATTAAAACTTTTTGTAGCAGACTATTTCTGTATTTTCTATAATACAAAAAACGCACTTTCGAAGCTCGATAACTTGATATCGGTTGCCAATACGAGTGTAGATAGACACAAGATATTTGTGAATATCCTGAATCTCTTTGCAGAATCCATTGACTTTGCTCCATATCAAATCCAATGTTTTCACCGCTGTCTTTATATCTGGCTCATGGTCATCGACTCTTGTTAATGGTGATAGACAACGTGTCCTGAATTTGTGTAAACATTCGTACAAATCCACGGTATCGATGTTCTTAACTCGCTTCAGTTCCTGTTATGTAAGGAAAATATAAAATGATTATGAAGATGTTTCAGTAGTGAAGTAGTGAATTTAATGAAGATCTTTTGAACTAGTGAATATAAGAACATCCTCGAAGGAACCTTCTTTGTCAGAAATCAAACTATCTTTAGAAAAAAGGTGTGAAGCTATATCTTCCTAGCTCTGCTCCTTTCTGAGATATTCCTAAGTAATTCCTTTTTTTTTCAATTCATCTCTCTCTAGTATTTCTACCGTTAATTTGATTCATTGACTTACTTCAATTTTAGGGAAAATTGTGAGAGGTCCCCAGTTTCTTAGGCAAGCAAGGCAATCACACGAGCGGCCAAATTGTTGCATCATCGCTGTCTGTCGTTCATTCGGTGACATCGTTTGATAACAAGGCCCATGATTTGTACGAATCTGTAAAATTTCATTCATCGAATATTTCAGTAGTAAATGGACCAAATGATATCTCAGAATCCGAGGGAGATAGACAATTTTTCCCTATCATATTGTTTGTAAAAATTATCGAAAATACAAAAAAGATAGTTACAAAAAATTCTCTATTTCTCTGACATTCCACGATATTCCGAGAAAACTGATATAATTCAATTATAAAAGTGAACCTTTTCTCCTTTTTTTATTTTACGAACTGCAATCATCGCAGTGTGATCAGCACAGGCCAATTGAGCAGTCATGTACTCGCAGCTGTGATCCCAGAGTGATAAGAAATTCCAAACTGCACCACCACGAACCCCAATATCAGAAGATGCAAGGTGTTCATCTTGCATCTGTAAAATGAAAACATTGTGAAAAAGAAAAAAATCTCCACAATTTTTGTGAAGAAAAAATACGTACACTGTTCCCATTCATTTTACAAATTGCCATATTCTTCATGAGCAATCCTCCGAGAAAAGTAGCGGATTTATTGTTTAGAATTGCTGGAACATCCTCATAAGTTTGCCCGAGTAATTTAGTTTTTGTAGCAATCAAGTAGAGAGTTTGAGAGGCATCGAGTGCCATTTTGTAGATTACCGGAGGAGGTTCAATGCTAGATGTTTTTAATGTATAAAAACTTGCATATTTGTTACTGTCAAATACTTCTCCAGTAAATCCTTTGGTTTTCGAATCTAAAAGAATGAAGTGAAATGAATAATACTAAATACTTGTGATTAATTTCTTGTGAAATATCTCTGAATTACACAGCAAGATAGAGATAGTCTGAAATTTTTCATTAAATGAGAAAATATCAGTAGTGAAGAGGTAAAACAAGATAAGTCTCTTTTTTTTCTCGTTAAGTTTTTTGAAAATACATTATTAAATAACCGAGAAAGAGCAATTTTGCTCTGAAACTCTTTAGTAACTCTTGAAATTCTCTACAAAAAAAGATGAGTAATATCACCTTATCTCGCTTAGTTTCCGAGATATTTCCTTCGAAATTACCTAAAAGATAAGTCGATTTATCCTGTTTCACCTCTTCACTACTGATATTATTTTAACGAATTAAGCCAAAATGAAGGTTTGGTGGCGAAATTTACATGATATTCATTATGTAAATATACATTTAATGTATTAAGTATAAGAAAATATTTTTTTTTTCTTGAGATTTTGAGATGCACTATTGGGAGAATCTTGAGGTCCATTTTCAAGGACATCTTCTACAATAAGAAAAAAATTTTAGAAGAAAAAATTTAAGAAATCAATTAAATTGATACGCGTCAGAAGTACAGCAATATCTCTTCCCTTTCAGCGGAATTTCCACACTTGCAATTCATTGGGTAATCTTTCATCGGAATATAAGAATAAAATAAGTAACTATCATCAATTTGTCGAAACATTTTCCGTACACTTTTAAAAATTTCCGTCTGGATTTTCCGTGCAAGATCCGGGAAATTTCTGACAACACACATTTCTACTGGAATTTCAGATAATTACGTCATTGAAAAATGAACAAATCATCGATTTCTAAATAATTTCACGCCTGGATATTAATGAAATTTGTAAATTTCAGTTTATTTGCTTCTGAAAATGTAGTGAAAATAGGAAAATTCAAAAAGAATCGAAAATTCAAGTTGTAGAATTTCTGTCTCGATTCTATTCAAGACTCATAGATTCATTTGAATTTCCTCTGAAACTCACAGATTTAATAAACATTTTCCCATAAAAAAAAATTCAATATCACGTTCATGAAAGTTCCAATCAAATTGTCTATGAAATTTTCATTTTTATCCAACAGTGTAAAAACCATAAATATTAACGTACAATTTATGTGATTTTTTTTTTGTTAACATGATAATAAATTAAAACTTCCAAAATTATTGAGCATTCATCAAAAAGTAATGTGAAAATTTTCGCTTTTTCCCTCATCCCCGAATAATAATTTTACATAATGATTTAATTACTCGAAAAATTCACTTACCAGGCAATGAATCAATGCGCTCAACCTCCTCCTTGAGTGCTTCCAAACTCCCGAATTCCTTAATTGCTTTGAATGTAACTCGTACACCCATCAACATGACCTTCGTCAATCCTGCTGCAAGCAAATAATCTAAAATTTGACACTCAAGATCGTGGTAACCAACCAATGCCTCATCACGACAATTTTCTGAGCAGTAAACAGCGCTAACACAACCATTGCATGGTAAACCAGACCAGATTTGCTTCAAACAGTTGGAGCAATGAGTGTATGAATTCTTTGATGTTAGTACACTCATATAGCCTTTGTGGACCATAAGGACTTCACCGCATTTGATTTCCCTTGTTGCTACAACATGCCTGCCATTATCAACATCATAAGCAATTTCAACTGCGTCAGATGCCCCTGGAATCACTGGATTGTTGTTTGGTGCTTCAGGCAGATATTTCTTGTCATCCCATTTTTTGAATGGTTCAGGAATTGATGCTCTCTTCTTGACTTCCTTGAGAGTTTTATCGACAATTTTTTGATCATTGTCGTTCAATTTTTCCAATTTTTTTTTGGCATTAGCGATAGCGTCCTTTATGACTGGGCGTGGCTTACGCAAGACTGTGAGACATTTTGCCTGATATGCGTAGAGCTTGGCTCTCAACTTCTTTGGATAACCCTGCTTAAATGCACGTGAAATATCTAACAGACAATCCTCGTAGAGTCGACCGGAAATAAGAGCATCTGCACGTGCACTATAACAAAGGGATAGTTGACGTGATAGCGGTGGTGCAAATGCAATGGCCTTTGTAAAATTCTCAATTGCAGAATCCACAGGTTCTTGCTTATCCATAATTTCTTTAGCAATTTTGTAATATTCTTCAGATGCTTCTTGGCTTTTTTTTTTAGACTCCACATTGGGAATTTCGGAACGATCATGAAGATGTCGGAGAATAAATTTAACCTGTTGCTCTTGATTATTTAGCTTTATGAATTTGTTCAGAAGTGCTTGAGGTGGCAACTTCACCATTACCTGGTCCGTATTTGGAAATAAACTCTGCATGATTGCTCAATGCTGGGAAAAACATCAACAGTTGGATTTAATTTCACTTTTTTACCTATTCTTCCACTGTTTCTTTGGCTGATATTGAGTCAAAGTGCAACTACGTCGAAGCGAGGCGTCAAACGAATGAACAAAGGCGATGGCGGACGAACTTGAAATAGCCGATTTTCTGTGATGGGAAATTACGGGGAGTCCCCTGTTCAATGTATGCTTACCCAGCTTGTGGCGCTCTCTGTGATCGTCCGACAGAACTAACAGGTATATATGTTGAATCGATAAAAAAGATCACTTCCGATTGATATTGAATTTGGGGTTGAGGTCAGACTACCCGAAGGGAAACAGTCAGAATAGGAAACTGGGGAGAAAAATAATGTCCGAATGCTAATTTGGACGAAACCTATGTACTGGAGAATTTTAAAATGCCGTAAAATTAAAATGCCGAATTTTTTTTGGTTAGAAATATTCAACCGAAGAATCTGTAACTGTACGAAAAAAAAATATTGATAATAAAAAAGATGGAGAATAATATGTCTTTACAAAAGAATTTTTCCCTACACTTACTAATTGCGAAAAGGAACTAGTGCGATAAATAATCGGTCGAATTATTAATTGCACGAATGAATGTCTGACGAAATATTTATTTGTGGAATTATTAATAGTCCGATGACATTATCATTGCAAATGGAAAATTTGCAGAAATTAGAAGTATTTGGAAAAATTAAAAAACCACATTGAATTATGGAAGAAAAAATAAGTTTCAAAATAGTTCAATGTACGAATTAAATTTGGGAGGAATGAATGATTAGTAGGACTTTTGTCCTATTTGGACTTTTTCCTATAGGAAAAATGACAATTCAATTAAAAGATATTTATTCAATAGTCTATTTTTGCATTACAGTACATGTTATTATTATAATATTATTCGATAAAATCATGAGATGAATAACTTAAAATATACATAGATAATGATTTTTTAAATGCATTATCAATTGATTTGCTGTTTTTTTTTTTTACTTAATTTATTGCAAACATTAATTGTATCAATTGCATTCGCGGATGTGGATGAGATATAACATTTGTATTTAAATTATATATTACGTAACAGCTAGTTAATTTTTTTATTTTTTTTCGTAGAAAAAAAGAACATGTTGAGAGTAGTTATAACATTAGTGCATTTAAATATCAGGAGTATAAGTTGCTAATGCAAGACTGTTTCTGAGTATTGTATCTGTTCCAATTTGTTGGATTGTTGAGCCCTTGCGAATCGTACGGTTATGGGGATGAAGGTTTAATGGCGGTAAATTTGGATGCTCTATCCTTGTCGGTGAACTAACACGGGGGCGAAGTGTGTCCCTTGGATAACCGTAAAGTTCTGTAATTGAAATGAAACTTTGTCAGTAAAGTGAATTGGGAGAATGGAAATCGATTCCGCATTGAGAGGAGTTTTTCAGAAATTTTTCTCTGTCCTCGACTTCGCTGGGATTAATACTTTAGAAAAAAAGGATTGTCCTTAAGGTAGTTCTATATCTACACGAATTCAACGATCAAAATCTGTAATAAATTTCAACTTCAAGCTTATGTAAATTTGAATTATCTCGTGAAATTTCTGATCAAGTGACCGTTCCGTTTCGTCAATAATAAATGGAAACGAAATAGAAATGACACAGTGGCTTATGGGCTAATGCAGGCTTTTGAACTTTTAGCTTAGACAAAAGATTAGAATATGGAAAAGTTTAAAAAAAAAATTTACGACCCAATATGAATTTATGAAATACGTGAATACTAGCAAACTGCTTTGACTAGCAAATTGCATACCAGTGGTTCAGTAATAAATTAAAAATAATTGATATAGGGGAGAGTGGGGCAAAATGGACACTCTAATGAAACGCTTAATGGATCTTTTTCGATGATTCTATTGAAAAGCTGAGGAAATTTTAGCCGGAAAACTAGTATCAAATGTATTTTTTTCGATTTTTTTGAAAATTCGATATTTTTTGGCATTTGTGAGGGGCCTTTCTTTTGTTGAAATTTTTCAGTTTTTTGCAAATATCTCTGGTTCTATTGGTCGTAGCAATTCGGGGTTAGACTCAAATGAAAGGTGAGCTCATTTCCCATCGATTTATGGGGGTTTGAATTTAAAAATATCAATTTTTGGAATAGTTATAGGCCGAAAACTGTTTTACAAAACTGTTTCACGAAAATTCCCATAAATACCTTAAAAATCGATATTTTTTGATTGAAACCCCTAAAAATCGATGGCAAATGATCTCACCTTTCACCTCCCGTCGGAATTTTGGCGCTACGACAAATAGAACCGAAGATATTCTCAAGAAACCGAAAATTTTCGAGAAAAGGAAGAGTTTTACCCCTCTAAAATGCTCAAAAAAGTCAAAATCGCCAAAAATTCAGAAAAATTAATTCCAGCACTTGTTTTCCGCCTAAAATTTCTCCAGCTTTCCAATGAAATCATCAAAAACAATCTACCGCCAATGTTTCTATTAATTTCAAGGGTTTTCCATAATATTTGCCTAAAAATTTGAATGTGTCCATTTTACCCCTGATGTCCATTTTGCCCCACCTTCCCCTAATTCCTAAAATCGCCGAATAGACCGAAATAGGTTTGAAGGCAATATAACAATAAAAAAATTAAATAAAAATGTCTAAAATCTTCGAATTTGCTTCAAATACCAAGAACAAGTTTTTCAATCATGAATATCAATTTTTGGGAGCCTTTTCTTTTTTTTTTTGCTTTACACTCAACGACTAGTGCAAAGAAGTATAGGAGTACTTTAAGGATCGTACCTCCTCCAGATACACAGATATCTCATAGTAACTGGATAAAAATGAACAAAGTAAAACTTACCTGGTTCAGTAGGTTCCAAAACGTCATTCAGCTGATAATATTCTCCTTTAATTGATAATGGTTCTTCGTAATCGACAAATGCAGTATTATCAAATGCAATTTCATCTTTTGGTGTTAATCTTACGGGCGATGAAATCGGCGGCTCAATGTATATCTAAAGAGAGATGAAAATTCAATCAATATCTCAACTTTGCGCAAAAAAATCAATTTTTTTTCATATAGAAAATTCATTTGAATTCAATTTTTTAGGATTACTCACATTTTCAACTGGAGCTGGTGGATAATTGCGTTTTGGGGTCATCCCATTACCAACTGTTTCGTATGTATGATCCTCAAGATAATGACGCGTTGTACCACGTGGTGTCAAAGTTGCCCACATTATTCGGCTATCCTGCATGCCATCAGCAGTGCAAGGATACAATACTGTTTCGCTCTGAATACGTGTATTTTTTGGCTGCGTAATTGTCGCTGCTGGCATAGAGATAGTGCCGCTCTTCTGGCTGCTATTACTGGAACATTAATGGCAAGTAAATTCAGTAGTGAAGAGGTAAAACAAGATAAGTCATTTTTTTTCTCATCGAGTTTTTTGAAAATACCTCAGAAAATAACCGAGAAAGAGCAATTTTGCCCTGAATTTTTTTTGTAACTCTTGAAATTCTCCACAAAAACAGATGGGTAATATCACCTCATCTTGTTTAGTTTCCGAGATATTTCCTTCGAAATGACCTCGAAGATATGTCGATTTATCCTGTTTTACCTCTTCACTACTGAATTGTTTTAAAAAATTTGGAATAGTTTTTCTCAATGATTTTTCAAATCAATTAATGAAGTCGATTTTCGTCGAATATCTCGGAATTCAAGAAAGAAAGGGAAATGTTCGTTGAAACCTTCTTCTTTGCAGATAGAGGAAGATTAGAAATCCAAGAAAATCATTAAAATCGTTCTATCTCACTTTTGTTCTGAGATTCTTGATGAAATCTCTTTTCTAAATAATTTTCATGATGAATGGAAATTATGTAGAAAAGAGCTTTCGGGAGATTTTTTGGAGCGTTTACTTTTTTCTTTATCCATTTAATGGATTTCAATACAAAGTCGAAGTTTTAGAAGAGGGGTTTCTATAAAATACCGCGGAATTGACGGGAGATAGAGGAATTCTTATGAAGACTTTTTGTAGAGCTCTTGCTTCCTTTGAAAGAAGTTCCTTCATCTTTATTAAATTCCGCGTTATTTCAAGAAAACTTAATCATCAGTGAGTCTTCGGCCAAATCCTCTAAAAATATTAACAAGAAATAATGATCAATTTACTCACAATTTGCATCGTAGAAGAACTATAACTAGTAACACACTGACGAAAATAATTCCGACACATGAAAATATGAGTATCAGCAGCCACGTATCATCGAACAGATTTCCTGAAAAAATTCAATTAAACAAGGATTAAATTTAGAGAATTCTTTATTCATGAAATGGTAAAGTAGGATGAATCAGAAAATTACATATAACTTTTCTCATGGATCTCTTTGAATTGAGTAAATTTAGGAAAAAAAATGTTAAGGAACCCTTTTTATAGAAAACTTTAAGAGCCATGAAAAAGATATGTTTTTCTTTTAACGAAAAAGATTTTTTCAGTCATTTTCATTAGCTTTGTAGCTTACGAGCTATTTCAAGAATGATGGTACCACTTTACCATTTTCTGAACTCATTTTTTTGGGAATATCTTAAAACTGGCAAGAGACAGGATAATTGTTGCAATAGTTTTTTTTCGAGAAGACCCTCAGTTTCACAAGAAAGGTTCTCACAAAGAAAGTTCTATCCCTCATGAATACCAAAATATTCCTCAAAAACCAGAAACCAGCAAACAACGTGAAACGTTTTGTGACTTTAGAAGGAAAAATTAAAAAAAGAATGTTAGCACGTTCATCAGGAAATTCCATTGATTATTTTTCCGACCCAAATATCGACCAATAGAATTGCACCATTCGACGTCACGTGGTACAACCTACATGGTATTATACTGATAATTTTTTGAAAATTTTCTCTGGTAGTTGCTATATATAAAAAACAAAACATGATCCAGTCAAATTAATTATTTGTTAACTGTACATTTCGTCTCATGGTGCAATTCTATTGGCCGACATTTGGGACGGAAAAATAATCCCCCGAATACCACACGAGCTTCAAAATTATCTGGCATTTCCCTCAAGGTTCCCTGCAAACAAATAAAGTCGTCAAGTTTTTCAGGAAAAATCACTCGCGCTTCGCGCTCGTGATTTTTTAACCTGAAAAACTTGACTCCTTCATTTGTTTGCAACGAACCTATCGGGAAATACCCGATAATTTTGAAGCTCCTGTGGTATTATAAGTGAAAGTTCTATTAATTTTTCGTCGATTCTATCAAAATTTTTTTTAATATTTCCGCATGTTCCTTGAAATAAGAATATTCCGTAGAAAATATTTGATAGATGAAAAAAAAAGAATTTTTATAGATAAAAACCTAGAATGAGGCGTATTCAAAAATCAAAATGGATTGGGTTCCCATCTATCGAAAATGATCTCTTGAATATTTGTATTTGTAAAGAAAAATATAATTTTTGAAATAATGTTCTAATTAATACATCGAGATTTTCCCTTGAATCTTCCAGTAGATGAAAACTACGGGAAATTAATAACAGAAGAATTATTCCTTCATCATTACCAAAATTTCATTTTTTCATCAGAAATTTCAGACTATCAATCGAATCAGTAAAAACACCACATTCCAAATATTATCCCATTTTTTTAAAGTAAAAATCATTGATTTTCCTGAAGTGAAGGTCCATTACCTTTATTGCATCAAATATTCCAATTCCGAATAAAATTCAATAAATCCATTTTACCCCACCATCTTATTATTAGGGGAGAGTGGGGCAAAATGGACACCGTAATGAAACGGTTAAAGATAAATTTTTTTTCATGATTTATTGAAAAGCTGAGAGAATTTTAATTTTTCGATTTTTTTGAAAATTCTATATCTCAGCATTTTTGAGGGGTAAAAAAGGGGTAAAGCCTTTCTTTTTCTTGAAAATGTTCAGTTTTTTGCAAACATCTCTGGTTCTATTGGTCGTAGCAATTCGTGGTTAGTCTCAAATGAAAGGTGGGCTCATTTTCCATCGATTCATGGGGTTTTTAATTCAAAAATATCAATTTTTGGGATAGTTATGGGCTAAAAACTGTTTCACAAAACTGTTTCACAAAAATGCCCATAAATACCTTAAAAATCGATATTTTTTAATTGAACGTTCTATAAATCAATGGCAAATGATCTCAGCTTTTACCTTCCGTTGAAATTTTTACGCTACGACAAATAGAACCGAAGATATTCTCAAAAAAACTGCAAATTTTCAAAACAATAATGGTTTTTACCCCTTTAAAATGCTCAAAAAAGTCAAAAACCCTAAAACTTCAAAAAAATTAATTCCGGCACTTATTTTCTGCCTAAAATTTCCTCAGCTATCTAATGAAATCATCAAAGACAATCTACCGCCAATATTTCTATTAATTTCAAGAGTCTTCCATAATATTTGCCTAAAAATTTAGATGTGTTCATTTTACCCCTGATGTCCATTTTGCCCCATCTTTCCCTATTAAAATGATAAAAAAGACGTCTACTCACCTTGATGTGGCATTTCAACATACTGCACACCGTCTACTTTCCAATCACAGTGATTATTGCACAGTGTATTATTAACTTGTGGATTAGTGAATTGTAATCCAGATTGTGAATAGCTCTCTGAGCCATATTGTAAAAATGAAGGAATGGGCGGTGGTGGTATGTAAAGAATTAAATTCGGGGGTGGTCCCAGTGAGCAAAGAGCACCGTTCGAGTCATTCATTATGACAGATGGTAAATCTGTCGTAGTCATCTGTAAAATTAGTCATTGAGAAATTGATGAAAGGGCTGAACCAAAACTAATCAATTTTACCCTAAATTCTTGTTGAATACGTTCAAATCTAATAAAAAAGGTCGATTTTTTTGAGAACACCTTATGAGTAGCTTTTTTTCCTTCTATAAAAAGGTCCACACAAAAATTTCTCTATTTTACAAATTTTATTCACCCGAAAATTAATAGAAATCGTAAAAATTATGTGTAAACATCTTTCATAAAAGAAGGTCGGAGCTTCAAGAAAGGCTTTTGCAAAAAGTTCTTGAACTGGTTTCGTTCCAAAAATATCGATCCACAAAGAAAACATTTCTGAATTCGATATCGAAGAGGAAAACGTTGTGTCATTTTTTCGAAAGTATTTCTGAAACTACACAGAGAAAAATGTTTTCTTAATTTAAGAATGTGCAGTCACTTAATTTAAGAAAGTAAAACTCACTTAAATTAAGTGACTTTTCTCACTTAAAATAAGTGACTTTTTCTTTCTTAATTTAAGAAAGTAAAACTCACTTAAATTAAGTGACTTTTCTCACTTAAAATAAGTGACTTTTCTCATTTAAAATAAGTGACTTTTTCTTTCTTAATTTAAGAAAGTAAAACTCACTTGAATTAAGTGACTTTTCTCACTTAAATCAAGTGACTTTTCTTTCTTAATTTAAGTGACCTGTGCTTTCTTAAATTAAGTGACTGCACATTCTTAAATTAAGAAAACATTCTTCTCTGTGTAATGGAAATAAGATTTTTTGTAAAGATCATTTATATACTTCTCATTTTTTGTTAAGGAAATACTACTCGAACGAACTCTACAATTTCTCCTAGATTCTAAAATATTCAACAAAAATCTATTTCGAAGTGAAATTGACGGTTTAAATGAAGAATCTTATGTCCATTTTTATTTTTACTTTTCTATTAAATTTGACGAGAATTTAATCAAAGAGATTCGATTTGAAAAATTAGACATCACATGTGATGGAGGAATTCCCGAGATAGAAATCAGTCTAATGAGTTAATGGAGCTCATGGCGAGAAGAAATTGCATCAATATCATTGAAGAGTGCAGAAATTTTGAGCTGAAGAATTTAATCAAACAATCCATTTCGGTTTAATTGTTCTCGAGATCATCAGAAAACTCTTGTATTCAAGATTTTTACTCTCCATTATCTAGGAAACGAGCGGTCCATTATGAACTTTATCGTCAAATTTTCCAACGGAAATTTCACAGTTTTTTCAATGAAATCGCTGGAAAAGCTTCTATTCGTCAATTTTTCAATTAATCGTCAAAATCATCTTCCCAATTCGACGATGATTCAATGAATATTGGTTTATGATGAATGAAAAACTTGATAATTTGATTTCGATGAATAAAATCTCGCTCACGAAAGTAATAATCGACAAAAAGAAATGATAATGATTGGATAAATGAAAACCAGTGAAGTTATTGAAAGAAGAATTCTAACAATCACTAGTTATTCTCAAAATATTTCAAAAAATATTGAATTAAGGAGAATTTATTGTAGAATCTATTTTATAAAACAAATAATTTCCGAAAAAAATAGGTCTTCTGATAAATTTCGATAGAGCCATCACTTTCAAAGATATCAATGGGATAAAGTTTTCATTCAGGCTTAATAGTGTGAAAAATAACTCGAAAATTCTGTTCCATTATTTCAAAAATTTATCGAAACCTTTATTATAGTATGAAAAAAAGGTCCTATTGTATTTCCTCCAAATTCCACTTGTTTCAAAAATATCCACGAAAAATTCCCCTCAAATTCACAATTTTCTATCACTTCATAGCAGAAATAATGCCCATTGAATACAGGATCCGTAGATTATCAAAAGATTCAGCATGACACAATAGAACAGAAAGGACTGCACCTCCCAAACACTTGTACTAATCGATGGTTCAATGACATTACAGGAGCGAAAAAATTTATGAAAAGCAGTGAAACGTACAATTCTAAATGAATTTTTAAAATAACCAAAACTTTTTCATCAAAAATTTAAGTTAACTAATGAAAATGAATTAACACTACACCTTTTTTTTTATTTTATTATAAAAGAATGACAGACAGGCTGAAGAAAAGCACGTCTGTCAGCCACCACATCGAAAATCCTATAGGAATCTTTCGGGGAAAGCGCAAGCGCAACAGTATTGAGCGTCATAGCAAATTGTGAATTTCGTATATTCCTTGTACCCTATGTGCATTGAAATTTACTATTAAATTGTCACAATCAAGATTTAATATAATTTGAAATTACATTGATCATAATTAGCCTTCGAAGTAATTAGAAACTCAGGATTATTTGTAATTCATCAAAGATTAATGAAATATTTGTATACCTGAGGAAATTGCCCATTATGAAAATATTGAATTTTTTGGTATTTTTTAGCGAATTTCACAGTAATTCTGTAAAATTTCAATCCTTGATTAATATCGTCGACTTGGAGTTAAAGGGACGTAAGTGCCAAAAATACGAAATTCTGGTGTGAAAGGGGCTTTGGGTAACATGACCAATGGATGGATGGTTAAGGAAATATTAGACTTTATTAATTCATATAAAATAGGCAAATTACGTTAAAAAGTTGCAGAAGAGAATGATGTACAGAAAAATATACTGTGAATCAGCTAAAAATCAATTGAACTTGAATAATGTAGAAATAATTAAAGAAAATAATAAAAAAAAACTGGAAAATAACTTAAACACCCAATAGATGGACAGTTGCATATTTGCAGTGGTATGATTTTAAATTTCGATCAATCGGTATGTAATAAATAGTTTATGAATCTATATAAATGCAATAATCAGGGATTGACGTGAAAAGCATAAGAATCATTCATTTATCTATAAAAATCCTCGATAATAGAAACCGTTCATGTTCTGATCAGTGTCCATCTCTTGGTCGTGTGACCCTATGTCCACTTATCAATTCAAAATGTTTTTTATGGCCTCTGGAACATTATTTGGATAATCGAAAATAAAAATAGCAAAGTGACGTAACTACCAATTTTAGAATGAAACAGACGTATCTACACACTTACACCCCGTGTTATTTTCTTCTTAAACGCCATATAATTTCTAAAGTTAAAATGAAAAAGACGTATCCCCGCACTAACGCCTCTTTGTTTTTATAATTTTTTTATCTCATGAGAATATTTGAAATTACGCCCTTTCGTTTTTAGGATTTTTATCTAAATTTTGGCAATTACGCCCTTTTATTATTAGCTTTTTTCCCGATGATTAGGGAAAATTCAATGAAAATACTAAAAGCAAAGAGGTGTATCTCTGGGACTTACGTCCCTTTGTTATTAGTCAGTGGTACTTACGCCTATATGTTATTATTTTTTATTTTTTCACTAATATTGCGTAAAAAGCCTTGGAAAGCCTATTGGAGCAATAATAGTGGAGATACGCCTTTTTGTCATTATGAAGGAAAAAAATCGGGAAAAATGGCACTTACGCCCCTTTAACTCCAAGACGACGACATAATTATCATTAAATCCTGCACACCTACTTATTTGAGTAATTCACGGACATATAATTACTGCATGCATTAACAAATTTTTCTTCCTGTCGTTTTGACTAAATATTCCGGAAAATAATGGAAATACGAAAAAAATTGTCGAAATATTTTCGAGACTGAAGAATCTGAATGACGAAGAAAAAGGATCCAATGAAAATTTTGCACTAACTCATTCAATTCCTAGCGAATAGGTCTCTACAAAGAGATGTCAAGTGGTTGGAATAAAAAAAAAAAATAAAAAAACTCACTCAATTCACGAGATACTCTGTGTAATTTGTAATTTTATTAAATATTTGATTTAATAATTATAGAGAAATCGTCGTTTTTTTTTTCATTTTGAATGCAGAGCTCCATTGCGAGTGAGGCCGTTTGGTAGTTCTTGCCGTAATATTTTTCCCAGGATTCCAATTCCCTATAATAATAAAGATGTTAATGTTTTTAGTAATCACTGGAATGATAGGGCAGATTCTGCTGGAATTATCCCCGCAAATATGAATACTATAAGAATTTTTCAAGAAAAAAATTTCTTCTAATTTAATTTTTTAATGAGAAGGTTTTCTAGAGATTCTTTCTGAAACCACTCGTTTTGGAAATATTCACAATATAAGAGAAATATATCGTAAAACATTTTTTAAATATTGAATATGCGACGAACATATCGTAACCTTAGGAGCAAAAAGGCGTAAGTGCTATGCTCATACATGGCATTTACCCCTCTTTGTTCCTAAAACGACCATATGGTAAATATATATATAGAATATGTATGAATTTCGGCCAAAAGTTCTATAATCTTTTCTTTTCTTAATGAAATACACACAACATACTATTTTATATTTACTATAGTGGAGAGTGGGGCAAAATGGACCCTCATAGCAACATGATTAAGGAATTTTTTTCGGAATGAAGGACTCGACGAAAAAATTTGAAAAAATTTGAGAAAATCCTCCAACATATCTATAGTGTTTGCAAATTTTTTCAGATTTTTGGAAGCAACAGCTGCTTTTTAAAAAAATCTCGAGACATCTCACATTCTAGGTCCATTTTGCCCCACTCTCCCCTATATTCGTTTCATGGGGGTAAAGAGCTTTTTCGAATTTAGAAATAATTATGATTTCTCGTTAGGATTTTAAATAATCACCTTATCGACATCTTCTTCTGTAGCATAACTGTATGATATCCGCAGGTGTTGATCTGGCAATGTATCATCGTAATGGAAGGCATTACCAGGCATTATGAAAACGTCGTTGGGTATTAATTTCTCAAAGAGTAAATCCCTAACATTTTTAACTGTTTTCAGCTTGACCCAAACAAACATACCGCCTTTTGGTACAGTCCATTCAGCTAGACCTACATCACAATGGATTCAATCAATACAAAACTGAATTGAATGAGGTTGACGAGAAAAATGATTTTAAAAAAATTTTCGTAGGGAATAAAATTGTCTGCAATAAAGGTCTTCAGCAAATGTTCTTTTAATCAACACGTTCGAAAAATATTTGCAGAAGAATTCAAAATGAATGGATTTATTCATTTGGAAATACTTTGAAATACCGTCAATGACCCAATTAATGCCACCAAGAGACCTATTCTGTCACATATCTTTCATAGAAAAATTATATCTTATCGTAAATTCAAATTCGATTTTTCCTCGAAAGAATTTAGGGTCTGGACTATCATTGACATTAATTATTTTCTACAATTAATGATAAAAATTATTTAATTTATATTTTTGAAAATATTTTGCCCATGGCCCGATTCATGCCATCATGGCCCGATTTCTGCCATAGAGGGTCCCAATAATTGCCATCACTGGTCGTTATTTGTAAATTATTCGTCAATTTGTATGAAAGTCCAATAATTTTGCTAACAATCAATACAATTTTCGATTTATTAAATACTTAAATTTTCTCAATATCACACATTGAACTGATGAGGCACTCTAACTCTACATGAAGAGCTTTAGGGCTTTATTTTGCTGAACACGCTGGTCGCATTCAACGGATTAATTTTAGAAATATATCTAGTAGAGAAATATCGGATATTTTGATTGTCCGGTGTTTTCAGAATTTTTTTCTAGCCACTGTTATCAATTACTTAGAGTTGAGAATTCGAATAAGTTCAATAATCACGAAAATGTATGAAAAGTGGTATTAATTGGGCCGATGGCATCAATTGGGCCAGTGACGGTATTCGAAATAAGAGAATATCTACAAAACAATCAGATTTATAAAAACTTGTCAAGATACTTTTTCGTAGAAAATTGAATCATCAATTTTCTTTTAAACCCACTTCGAAAATATCTGCAGGAAAACAATCCGAACAAAATTATAGCTTCATTACTCTTCAGAACTTTATTACTGAACTCTGAAATAAAAACTAATAACAAAAGTTTATACCTGCCAGATGTTTCTCAATACATTTGATTGTCTTGTCACGTTGAGTTTTATAATAGCTCTGAATTTTTTTGATGTGATTGAGAAAATCCTGTTGCGTCCAATCATCAAGAAGTTTGTAAATCACCATCTGGAAAGGAATATATTTCTTCTCATTTTTACTGAAATATTTTTCGGAATTTAAGAGAGATGGATAAATTTCTATCGCAACTTCTTTTATAGCCATGATTGTCTCCTGCAAAAAAGATTCTTCCCAAGATGTTTCCACCTCCCACAGATTCTTAAATATCATGCAAAAGAAAACTGATGACAGACAAGAATCGATTTATCTGAGTTTTCATATGTGAAATATCTTGGAATCTAAGTGGGATAAGAAAATTGCTATATATATACCTTTTTTGTAGCCTTTCTTCTTCTTTACAAAAAAAGATGCTACAAAAATTGATCTATCTCTGTTACACAGAGAAAAATGTTTTCTTAATTTAAGAATGTGCAGGTCACTTAAATTAAGAAAGAAAAGTCATATAATTTAAGTGAAAAAACTCACTTCTTAAATTAAGAAAGAAAAAGTCAAGGATTTAAGGGAGAAAAGTCACTTAATTTAAGTGAATTTTACTTTCTTAAATTAAGAAAAAAAAAGTCACTTGATTTAAGTGAGAAAAGTCACTTAATTTAAGTGACCTGCCATTCTCAAATCAAGTGACTGCACATTCTTAAATCAAGAAAACATTTTTCTCTGTGTAGATTTCGAGACAATGCACAAAAACAAGAAATATTCTATCATCACCTGTGATAATGAAGAAGCATGCAGAACAGTATACTCAATACTAAGAATTAATTTCTTGATAATGTCTCTGTGAGCAGTAACAGCACCTAGACGTAATCCACCTCCAACTATTTTGCTGAATGAATCCATCCTGATAACCCGGCCATCAATATCAATTGATAAGAACGAAGACGGTTGTTCGTCCAAAAAATGGACGAAGTAATATGGATCGTCTTCAAGTATAAGAAAATCATATTTTTGCGCGAGTTTGTAAATTTTATGTTTACGCTCATTGGAGAGGACACTGCCGGTAGGATTGGCGCCAATTGGATCAATATAGAGTGCCTGAGAGTCGGAAGAATCAGTAGTTAAAAGTAGCACCTAAATGGACTTTAATTTAGTCCAAATTTTCCTTAATTTCTCGAAAACTAGACGAGATAGAGAATTCTTCATAAAAACTTTCTTTGTAGATGTGTTTACCTTTGGTAATTTCTGATTATTTTGAATTCTTGATTCACAAATTTTCTCAATGTTCTCTGGAATTATTCCATCGGCATCCTGAGGTATTCCAATAAACTCTGGTCTTATTGTGTGCATCTAGAAGCATTTTGCATCATTAATAATTTTCTTTGAATTCACAAATCGAAGCGATCCCAGTTTTTCGAGTTCTTCAAACTTACGATTGTCAAAATTCCAACGTACATTGGTTCCTGTGCTAATATTGGAGCTCCTTCGTCAATCAGAAGGTTCAGTGTTTGACAGAGTCCAGCTTGTGTGCCAGTGACAAATGCAACATCCCAATTTTTGAATGGTGGATTATGCCAGTGCGTTTGAAATTCTCTCCATTTATTGACGAGAGGAGGATATCTATAATTTGATAAATTCTGTATTAATTTCAGTTTTTCTTAATATCTCTAAGAAACTTTAGAAAATTGAGAAATTTTTATAGGAGGTTTTTTTTGCAGCTTTGTAGTGTTTTACGGAAGAAGTTTTTGTGATCATTTTCTTATCTTGCTTCTTTTTTCCCTTTTTTTTTAACTCAATGCAATTTGAACGATATGATTTATTCTGCTAATTACAAAAAATGTCATATATATTTTTATCTTGCTTATTGCCTAAAATATTGAATGAAAATTGAGGCCAAAGTAGAATCATTTCAGGTTTTTCATTGCAAAATCATTTTTTTCCAATTTCCAGCGGATAATCCAAATTCGATTGATTTTCAAGATTTCGCCGTTTATTCTGTGTTAAAAGTTGAAGATTTGAGATTGAATATCTCATTAATTACGTGGTAAAAAAAATTCAAATTTCACACAAAAAAATATAGAGACAACATAATTAGTTATTCCATGAAATTTAAAGGAAGTCATTCGATGCCTCAAAATCGGATGGAAACACTTTAATTTTCAGCATTGAGGCAAATGTATTGCAGGCATCTTCATTGTCCCAGGCATTTAATGTAATCAATTTTCTCCGAGAGATCAATAATTCTTGTTAATTATTCCAAGTTAAATTGCAGATATCGTATAGCAAACTTCTGAAGGACTGAAGTAAGGGAGGAGGACTCGATAATTACATTAAACTGATTCAGGGTGATTACGAACATCCTCGTTATATCATGATCAAAGGCATTGAAAAGCACTTGAGCGGTTTATTACTTGTTGACTTGGGTCTGATGCAAGTTACATACTATCACGGAAGTCGATAAGTTATTTGAAGACCTATTTTTGTGGCGGGAAAGGTGATCAGATTCCAAGTTATTCGAGGAAAATTTAGAAAATCAGCAAGTATGAATTAATGTGTTTTATTTCATCGAAATTCAGCGAATTTCATCCAGAAATTCGGGAGAAATGGTGGAATTTTTATAGCAGTCTTTCTTTGTAGGAATTGCTTTTCCTGTGAATGGAATGTTTTCACAAAAATTCCACTATTTTCCTCAGATTCCAAGATGTCTCAGATGAGAGGGATAAGCTCGAGATTTGAATAGTTGAGAAATCACATTCCACCAACATTATTTCAAAGCTATCTTCAGAACTATCCACTTTACTAGGATTTTTCTGGAAAATTTGCTTGTAGGCAGCAAAGTTTCCAGCAAAAAAGCCTACTACAAGGAAAAATCTATTTTCCTCAGAAGTAAAAATTTTTAGAGGCAAAAAACCATTTTATCCATGTATTTCCTCTTGAGATTGATTTTCAGGGAATACCTGAGAATTTGAGGGACATGAAAAGATTTCAATAATTATCTCTTTTGAAACTTAAAATTTTTACTTTATGAAAAGGATTATAGCGAGAAAATTTCCGAATTTCCCGAAAGCTCTAACGGAATTTCGCGAAATAAATGGAGAACTCATAAATTTTGCAAAAAAAAATTATTTAAACGAAAAAATTACGACGATAATTATCTCACCCTTGTGACGCCGAGTATTGGAATGCTGCATGCACTTGTTTCGGCGATAACACTCGCTGTTTATCACCAAATGTTATCGATAAATTTTGGAATGGAGAACAAATTTCACTGGGAGCACCGGCTGCCAAGAAAATAGCTTTGGGTTTCTGTAAATGTAAGTTTGCTGAAAAAAACAAAAATGATTCCCTCGAAAATGAAAAATTACTGAAACCTAAAATTAACAAATTATTTCTTCACTCACTCAAATCTCTGATGAGATCAACTTTATAAAATTTTGTTCTTTCAGCAAAAAATTTTGAGTAATTCATTTTTTTTCGAACCCTGAAAATTAGTGTTAAAGTCAATTTGCATTGGTTTCACTGAATCACAAGAAGACAATGAGAGAACTCCGTGGTATCACATCTTTTAACACTCCAGGTCGCAGGCTATTCGATCATTATGCATATGCACATGAAATGTGTCGTCATACTTCATTCTTGCGTTTTACTAGTTTCAACGAAAATCGTGTTGAAATATGCTATCCGATAAAGTAGGATGAAAAATCCAATTGATAAAGTTACAATAACAAACAATGACCTGTCACCAGTTTGTCTGATAGAAATGTGATTATATGATGGGTGACATAAAACTTCAGTAGCAAATTGCTCAAATCATTGGAAAAATTGGTCAATCGAAGAATTTCATGATGAATTTACGTGCAGATATCTTCGAAATGAATGGATTTAAGAAAAATTTGTGAGAGACTTTCTTTTATAAAATTAATTTTCTATAAAACAATGTCTTTTGATAAATTTTCTTCAAGCTCATACTTTTTTGAGGATTTTGAAACTGGATATGCTATTTTAGTTCGATACTGAAATATGAGAATTGCGCTTCAGAATTTTCTAGGAAAATATGCGGAAATCCCAGACAAAAAGCGGAGTTTTCATAGAAATCAATTTGTAGAGCTAACTCTACAAAAAAAGTTCCTATAAATATGATAACTAAGGGTGGAGAGTTCATACAGGAAAATGTCCGTTATAGTTGCTGAACAGCTCAGACTTTTGCACATTTATTCATATATATCATTCTCACAGCTAGTTTGAGCATGGGCAATTATTATATATTCAAATTATCCTAAGTATCAAAGAAGTGATACAAATACATGAAAAGCAATAAATTAAGTTGTGCTTCAAAGAGAAATTCCTTGATAGGAGAAAATTCATTCAAATTTTATCAAAATTCGGTAACTTAATTGCCAGAATGAGGTAGATATATATACGTTCAAAAATTTCAGTGGACGAAAAGTTCATTCGGAAAAAAATCTGTTATATGTAACAGACTTTTTCCTGTATGCAGAATTCAGAGCTATATGCATTAACCCTCTATAGACTGGTCTTCTAAGTCGACCTAACGACTTTGGTGTCGTCACGATGGATTCCCTGCCACTTCACATGAGTGTTTTGACTTAAGGATGAATATCAAGTCATATTGAAATGCAGAATTAATTACGAAAACATTGTCAGATATTGTCGGATCTATTTTAGGATTACCTGCCAAATTTCAAGAAAAGTTCGCGGGTCCATTTTGAGTAATAAATTGGCAATTTTTGCTATTCAACGTGAGCTCTTATGCACCTCTATTTGTGCACATTCCCCACCACAGTTTCGAAGTATAGAACCCGTTTCAAATAGTCTATATGGTCGATTCCACCAATTCTCGAATAGAATTTCGGCTCCAAATTCTGGGGGGGACGACTTTTCGGTCCTCATCGATTAAAACCATTAAAATGAAGAAAATCCTAAATTCTAAACCATTTTGCCCCACTATCGAAGCAGAAATCAATGAATTTTGATTTTTGCATCGGAATTTTCTCTTAAGAATGACGTGAGTAGCTAAATGAAAAAAAATACAAAATATAGATTTTCATCGCAAATTTTCTGAATTTTCTGAAAAAAATATCCTTTTCTGTCTCTGTCCTTGTTTTCGAGGTGGAAATGCTCTTTAAAAACTTCAAATACTTGTTTCAAATCGTTCCCCAATTTTTTTTTCAATTTCTTTATTTTTTTCTGAAAATTTGGAAAATTTGCAAGGAACTATATGATTTTTGGCCCCTGCTCTTGAAAACCCCGGCAATTGTAATTAAAAATTTGAAATTTAATACTTATTAAGTACCAACAATAAATGCAAGTTGAAAAGATGAATGTTGCAAAAGACATATGTGTATTGATCACATTTTATAATTCTAAATGGAAAACATCAGTTGTCTAAATGTTTTCCATTTAGGATTATAAAATGTGATCAATATACTTATGTCTTTTGCAGCATTCATCTTTTCAACTTGTATTTATTGTTAGTACTTGATGAGTATTAAATTTCAAATTTTTGATCACAGTTGCCGTGGTTTTCAAGAGCAGGAGCCAAAAATCATATAGTTCCTAGCAAATTTTCCAAATTTTCAGAAAAAAATAAAAAATTGGAAAAAAAATTGGGGAACGATTCGAAACAAGCATTTGAAGTTTCCAAAGAGCATTTTCACCTCGAAAACAAGGACAAAGACAGAAAAGGATATTTTTTTCAGAAAATTCAGAAAATTTGCGATGAAAATCTATATTTTGTATTTTTTTTTTTTCATTTAGCTACTCACGTCATTCTTAAGAGAGAATTTTGATGCAAAAATCAAAATTCATTGATTTCTGCTTCGATAGTGGGGCAAAATGGTTTAGAATTCAGGATTTTCTTCATTTTAATGGTTTTAATCGATGAAGACTGAAAAGTCACCCCCCAAAATTTGGAGCCGAAATTCTATTCGAGAATTGGTGGAATCGCCCATATTCATATTACTTGATTTAATAACAATCCATGGTGAGAAATTTTCCCAGTCCTTTTTTTGTAATTGAGGAAAGAAAAGAGATATATTTTGGCTTGTCTCTGTCCAACACAGACGATCGTAGAGATTAGTTCTCTCACGCACTTTGTTCGCGTTTATCTCGTCCCTGCTGTGCACTTTGCCCCTTGCAGAGGACTAACGTTCTCCTTTAACGGGGTAACGGAAAATTCAGTAAATTGTGAATTTTTCAGCCCATTGTTTAGCAATAATGATAATTTTCTTCATGAAATAACAGAAGCATAGACTTTTTGATTACCTTCTTCATTTGGCCTTTTATGATGAAAATATCAATAATTATAGTCAAACAATTAGTTCAAAAGTTCAATGTATACAAGGGGTTCCGTTACCCCTTGATAAGTACCGAAAGACCGAGTCAATTTCAAATTTTTAAATCCATTGTTTAGTAATAATTAAGATTTTCTGCCTTAAATATCAGAATATTTTTCTAATTTCTTTTCTGAGTTCTCGCCACTTTTCTATCATGAAAATATTCATAAATATAGTCGAATAATTGATTTGAAAATTCAATAAATATGAGACGTTCGTTACTTCTTAAGGTAGATCAGCCCTCAAATGACTTACGGCCGGATGATCAAATGATCAGAGCCATAAAGAAGAAGAAGTAAAATGACTTTTCTTAGGAAACTGGTCAAATTACATCATGAAATAAGCAAGAGGATCTTATATTCAATTGGGCAGAGACTCAATTTTTCCACTAATTGTAATGCTAGATACTAACACAAAATTTGGCAAAAATCTGATGATTCGTTCTATTTTATACAACTACCTTAATGTTGTAGAAACGACAATTTTCAAGAATTTTTATCGAATAACGCAGTTTTTATTTATCACATTTATTGCATTCATTTATCACATTGTCCTTGACATTCGTTATATTTCTGTTGCTTCATCGTGGTGCCATGCTCCCTGTCTCAAGATTCTTGCTAAAATCTCGAACCCCTGTAAACATTTTTTTAAAATTGTAATCTTCAAGTTTTCTTTCGAAATTTCAGAGATAAAAGATAACAACCTTATCAACTTCATCCTCAGTGACAGAGCTATAACATATGCGTGCATACTGATTGTGTCCATCATTATTATAAAGGAATGTATCACCAGGAATGATGAAAACACCACTGGGTATTAGCTTTTTGATTATCAAGTCTGCTGAACTTTTCACATTCTTTAGCTTCACCCATACGAACATGCCAGCCTTGGGTACTGTCCATTCGGCTAAACCTACGTAGTAGAAATCATATGGAAGAAATGAAAAAAAGTTAACAAATTGTATTCAAGTTAATTGATAATGCAACGATAAAATGATGGAATATGTTCATTTGACTTTGAGATCAGTTTCCATGTCATCAACTGTGGGACAAAGTGGCGTAAGTGCCATTTTCTTCGAAAAAAAAGTGGTGTATGTTTTTTTTTTCATTCAAGTCAGGTTTTTTCGGCATTTTATGGTACAAAAAAAATACATTTCTCCGGCACTTATGTCATTTCGTTTTCAGTTTTTCATTCAATAATTTCGAATCTCGAAGAATACTGATAGCAAATAGACCTATTTCCGGTACATACATCTATTTGCTATTAGGAATTGATGGTAACAAGGAGGCTTATTTCCAGCACATGCCTGTTTTCTTTATAAGTAACACAACGTCTGCTTGTATTAATTGAGCATTTTATTCCTCGTTATAAAATTCAAAAATAAATAGACGTAAGTGCCATGATATCTTTAGATGAAGAATTAGAAAAAGATAGGCTAAAAAATTCAAATAATAAGAAACCATGAGTCCAAGACGTAGTCTGAAAAATGAAAGGAACAAAGCGACGCAAGGGTGGAGATACATCCCTTTCACTTTAACAATAACAATTACTCCATTTCATTAATCTAATTTTCAATTACTCAAATAACGTCGAGGACATCGTGAAAAACATTTTATCATGTTTTCTGGAGATACGTCTCTTTCACTTCAGAATCGAGGATTTCTGGCACTTAAGCCACTTTGTTTCTGAAGCGACGATGTAATATCTTAGAATCTAAGAGAGATGGAGAAATTTTTTGTAGAGGAAAGAAAGGCCTGTAAAAAAGATCTCCACTAACATTTTCCTATCACTCTTGGCTCATGAGATATTCCATAAAAACTAATCTCTAACGCACATTGTCTTTTTTATTCAATATTATACCAAAATCAATGACAAACCAGTCAAGTGCTTTTCCATGCCTCTGATCAAGACGTCACGCTGAGATTTATAATAATTTTTGATTTCTTTTATGTGATTATCGAAGACATCTTCCTTATTCCATTCTTCAAGGAGTTTATAGAATAACATCTTCGAAAGAAAGGAGAAATATTAAATAAAACATTTTCTTTCATTAAGGCCATAATCTATCAACGTACTTGCGATAATGAAGATCCTTGCAAAACACTTGTTTGAATACTGATAACTAATTTGTTTATAATTTCTTCATGTGCTGTGACAGTACCAAGACGAATACCAGGGCATACAATCTTGCTTAATGAATCTAATCTGATAACCCGTCCATCAGTGTCAATTGATAAAAATGAAGCTGGTTGCTCATCCAGAAAATGAAGAAAGTAGTATGGATCATCTTCGATTATAAGAAAATCGTATTTTTGAGCGAGTTTGTAGATTTGATGCTTTCGATCATTCGTAAGAACCGTGCCAGTAGGATTTGCACCAACTGGATTGACGTAAAGTGCCTGTTTAGATTGAAATAATGAACATTATAATTTGCAGATTAACATTTATCTTGTATCATACCTTTGGTAATTTTTCATTATTTTTCATCCTTGAATCACAAATTTTTTCAATTTCTTCTGGAATAATTCCATCAGCATCCTGGGATATTCCCAAATATTCTGGTCGCATTACACGTATCTAAGCATTTTCCAAGCATCAATGAATAATACAAGGAATTTTGAAGAAATTAGCGGAGTAAAATGAGTTAATTAGATTTTTAAATTAGGAAAGTTGAAGCTACGAAAAATATCTTTATAAAAAAAATTTTATGTGCCTTACTTTCGAAATAATAGATAAAGATTTGAAATACTTTAGAAATTTCCGTAAAAAGCCGAAGTGAGGAAAAAATATTTATTTCTTTCCCCTAATTTGGAATAGATTTATCTTGAGTTGGAATTGTCAATACTCGATACTCACTGCCGATATAGTTCCACCAAATGCTGGTGTCTGGACCATTAGTGGATCACCTTCCTCAAGGATAATATCGAGAGTCCTGTAAAATCCATCCTGTGCTCCAGGTACAAGTACAACATCCCAATTATTGTAAAGAGGATTGTGACAGTCTATTTGGAATGTCTTCCACTTTTCAAGCAATGGCCCATATCTACGAAAAAATCTCTATTATTGACAAAGTATCAACTAGAGACCCTATTCTATTTAACTTTTCATGTCATAAATTTGGTGGATTGAATAAAAAATTAACATTCTTGATAATTATAGTGTGACAGGATAAATAAAATAGTCGATTTTCCACCGTCATTGGACAATCGATTATCATTATGTAGCATAGACGAAGGAGATGACAGAATGTAAAATTTCATCGAATTTTCCGCAAAAACCAATTGCTAAATTGGAGTATGGTAATAGCGCCATAATGAGCATCTGTTCATTCTATTGACGAATTGCGTCTACAGGAGAAATTGACCAATCAGAAAAATTAACGAAAAACAATCGGCTCAAGCCGCCCGGTGAGGTAGAGAACACACTCCTGTTTCGTAAGCGAACGGTGTCACTTGTGATTTTATTGTAAATTGTCTTGAAGTTATTTTTCTGTCATTTGAATTAATTGGAATAATCAAATAAATTCGACAATATTGTAAGTACTTTTCTCCAGTTCTCGTCTATTATTTTGCCTATTTTCACTTGTATTGTCTTGGGAATTCAATCTTCTCACGGGTCATCCCAATCGAACCCAAATCGTCTCAGTTTATCGTTAAAGTGAATTAGTCAAATTATTAATGCATATTTGATTAATTTTTCTAAATGAATGAGATGACCTCTCGAAATATATTTTTGAATTAAAAGTAATTAGAATGAAAAAGTGGATTCAATGAGTAAAAAGAGCCATAAAGATGGCAAAAACCAAAAATAAAATCGATGATAACAACATGAAATATAGTAGAAAACTTGAAATTTCAACCATATTTTTTATAGTGTCAATAATGGGGTACTTCACCTTTTTTCACTTACATTACTCAGCGAATACGTTATAAGCGATTGACTTTATGAAAATTTATCAATGAGCCTTTTCTGTAGGAAATCACCCGCTCTGCAGAAAAGCTCTTGCTTCTAAGGCTAGTACACTTAGAAATAAAAAATCACTTTTCTCAAATAAGGTTTATTTCTGTCAAATACATAATAGTAATATACTTGTACTCATTCAGCAAAAACCGATTAACTTACTTTTGCCAAATAAATTTATTTGAGAAAAGTAATTTTTTCCCCAAGTGTAGTTCCTGAGATCTTTACAGAATAATTGACAGAATGAAAAATAGGATAACTTGTATTTCCTACCCTTGCGATGGTCCATATTGGAGAGCTACAAGAGATTCTGCAGATGATAAGCTTGTCACTTTGTTTTTATACACAAATGACAGATCTTTGAAAGGAAAATACTTCGAACTGGGCAGTCCTCCAGCCATATAAATCGCATCAGGATTTTCAGCATGCAATTTTGCTGGAAAAATCGTTTATGTTAAACATAAAAAAAAAGGTTTTCGACATTTTAGAAATAGAAATAATATATCACTCACCAACTTGTCTAATGAAATTATTCTTCTGAGAAAAAGCTTTTCTAGCAAAGAATTTATTGAAATCCATTATTTTTCGTTCACTTATTGGCAATTAAAACGATTCAACTGAATTCTATCTTGTTTTGGTTGAAGAACATTCGGAGGGACTGCTAGAGTTCCCAATGATAATAAAACACGTGTGGTGTTTTTTATATTGACTGAAAAAATATTTACGAAGAGAGAACAATTATTCTTCTTTATCAATCAGACGCTATCTTCTGATAAATGCACATTGACCTTACACGGACAAGCACTGAGAGTGAATTTTTTCGCGCAACATTCCATCTGAATAGTCACATTCTGGTAATGACCTTCGATATGAAATAATTGAAAGAAATGAATTGAAGATTCTCATAAGTGTAGCATTGAAGGAAATGATTGAATCGATGATTGATAAAAAACATTGACAATTCTTCTTCGATTATTTCACTACTGAATTATACTAGAATTATCAACATCAGATAAATTAATAATTATTCAATTTATTTCATTATATTTCTCGATGTGTTCTACAATTATTATTCTTTTTTTTTATAAATTGGATTCATCGCTGGAATTACAGAATTAAAGATAATCTTAAATAGAAAGATATTACTGAAATATAAATACTCTATAATATTACGCAACAATTATTACATTTAACAATTCAGTAGTGAAGAGGTAAAACAGGATAAATCGATTTATCTTTGAGGTCATTTCGAAGAAAATATCTAGGAAACTAAGCGAGATAAGGTGATATTACTCAGCTGTTTTTATAGGGAATTTCAAGAGTTACAAAAGAGTTCTAGGGCAAAATTGCACTTTCTCGTTTATTTTCAAGGTATTTTTGAAAAACTTAATGAGAAAAAAAAAGACTTATCTTGTTTTACCTCTTCACTACTGAATTCAATTCAAATTCAAAGTGCAGGTTATTAACATAAATAAGCCGGACCCACGGCTGTTACAGAGGTCCAATACAGATGGGATACATAGCGTCAGCCTGGAGGCTTTTACTTATATCTAACAGATATTTGTGGGAGGGGTAACGGAATGTGGGAATACATAAGGGAGCTATGGGATAGGGAAAAGTTGGTGGAAAAAACCCTATAGCAGGCGGGTGGACATTTAACAATATTTTGATGCCACAAATTATTCATGCACGAATTTTTTCCACACTTTCATTGTGATTTGCGATTGTTTGACGCAACAATTCAGCTAAAATCGTCAGGCTCTGTAATAAAAAAAATTCTCAACACTGTAACTATTGGAGACATCAATTTCATTTATTTTGTATATAAAATAACGATCTCAGTAGTGAAGAGGTAAAACAGAATGAGTCTATATTTTTCAGTTTCCATTTCTATCCAATATCTCGAAAACTAAGAGAAAGAGATCCTTTTTGTAATACTCGAAATTCTCTGCGAAAAGGAACTCCATGAAAATCCACTATCGCTATTCATTTAGTTTGATATATTCATCGGAAAAAAAAAGATTCATGTGGTACAATATCCTCTTTCGGTGTAAATTGCCTGAGAAAGGGATATCGGAATCAAGAATTCGAAGATAAATATTAAAATTCACAATAGCTCAATTTGTAAAGCATCAGACTGGTAATCCGAACACTCTGAGAGTTCAAACCTCACTTGCGCATCTCCTAATTTTTCCGTAATTTGATTCCTTGACAATTGCTCAGTTGTAAGTCTGATGATTGTCAATATTCTGAATGATAGTAGAATATACAGTAGAACTTTTGTATAAGGCCGTAACAGGGATCACAGGGGAGTTTTCTCCTCGAGATCAATCTACCCCCACCAACATCGTCAATGGTCATGGGCAATGGTTCAATTTCCCTTCTTACCGGGCTTTTTCATGGAATATCATGATGAATAATAATTCCCTCTTCACTTCGAAAATCTCCTGGATCCGGAGGAGAGAAATGTATCAATTTTTAATGAAAAAATCAAAACCAACGTATCTCGACGTAAAACGTCCTCGTCTGTAACGCTGATAGTTCTCGAGGCTCTGCATAGGCCTTATATATATACTGTAAGGCTGTTGAGTCAATGACTTTTCGAGAACTCATTTTTCATTAATAGACAACGCATATGAATATGTATTGATTCCTTCAAAAAATGAGGTAAATTAATTCTATCGAAATATTGGAATGTTAATTAAAAATTGTGACTCTAATGCCATCTGAGTCAATTTCTTTTTGTTCAATTTCCACGGGATATCTCAAAAAGTAAAGAAGATAACAATTTTTTGGAACCTTTTTTTCCAAAAGAATGTGATTACCAAAAATCTCGATATCTCTCGCAGTTTTAGAAATATTATGTTAAGAATGATCATAAACGGTATGACTTTTCTCGTTTTATCACTCAATAATAATGAATAGATAAAAATGATGACTGAAAAATTTGAATTATACGATTATAATAACAAAAAATTATATACAGTACAACCTCGCTATTTGCAACTGACCCCTCAACTTCTTTCAGTCCCCACCACAGACATTTAACTTCCCCTATAGCCAATACGAATAAAGGGCAGAAGGGAGCAGCCCACCACGAATTTGAATGTTATTCGATCAGCGAATATATATCATATACCCATCTTTGAATGAATGAAATAAAATGAATATGGGATTGGCTTCAATTAATTAGACAAGTATTTTTTGTCTAAATCAGTTTCTCGTGTTTTCTGTAATTTGAATCTGTATCACGAAAGTAATAAATATGCACATTCAAAATTCCAGAAAAATAAAGAATGAATCATTTGAAATTATATCAAGGTTGAATATGGTTTAAATGGACAGTTGGAGAAAACGGGTATTTGAAAATAACCTCTTTAACACACGGAAGTGACAAATTCGCTCTCAATTTCTGGTGGAGAGTAGTGGGAGCAAGTAGGCGAAGCTCAAGTTGCAAACTGCGGGGTGAAAAAGTTGCAAATACCGGGGTAGTTGCAAACAGTGAAGTTGCAAATAGCGGGGCTGTACTGTAATTAATATAAGAACAATGAAAAAGTTCAAACAGAGTCGTGGATTCCTAATATCTTCGGAAATTAGTGTCCTAGGTAGTGAGGGGTTTTCGATGCGGTGGTCGTGGGAGGAAGTGGCCTTATAAAGAGGAGGGAGCCCTGTACATGGTCCCTACTGGGCCTCTTCACTATTGTCGCACCAACGTAAAAATTCACACACTATACTAATATAAAATAAAATATATATTATATAGAATAAAGAAAAAATATTTTGTGGATTAATTACCTTATTGACTTCTTCCTCGTTGACTAGACTGTAGCATAAACGTACATAACGGGAAGATTCTTTATGATTATAATAAAATGCGTTGCCAGGAATAAGAAAAATACCACTGGATACTAATTTATGAATCAAGTCTCCTGAATTTTCCACATTTTTCAGTTCCATCCATATACAAATACCAGCTTCAGGTACTCTCCATTCGGCTAATCCTGCACAGTTAATACTATTGAGAGCTTGTTCTGCAGTTTGGTTTCTGCCAAATATCTGGCGAAATGAGGACGGTAGAGAACTTTTTGGAAAACCTCATTTTGACAGAGAGGAAAAAAAGCCCCTCATCAAAATCTCTCCATCTCTCCTTCAGATTCAGAGATATCCTATGAAAACCGATCGTAGATTGATAGTCACTATTCAAGGTGAAAGAGCCAATTATTGATACTTTGAGGAATCAAATTAACATTTCATTTTTTCTACTCTACTTGATATTAATATAATTGATGTTTTGCGTCTGATGTAGATACAAAAAATATCGGTAAAATATTTATATCAGGTAAAAATATCAATATACCTAAATATATTATCTACCTTCTCATTTTATTTTCTAAAAACTTGATAGCAAATATAAAGGAGTAAAGTCACACATTCAGATGCACTTATTATTGATATATAGAGTGATCTGTGGATTTTACCAATTTTATGAGATTATAATACTGAAAAATAACACGATAACACATCAAAAAGGAGTATAAAATTAACGCGAGATTACAGCTCGTCTTAATTAAATTGTGGTAATATTTGTAAATCATTCAGATTGTATCAGATTGTATCAATCACAAAGATTATGATAGAATAGCTTATTATTATTAGTAGTCAATGAATTAATGACGTCAACAATAGATTCGAATAGGCTGTCACTAGTTCCCGAGAGAAAAATTAAGGCGGGCAACAGATAGTATTCAGGCGGATTAGAGGCAGATTTGACAAAAAGCGGGGCTAACTGGCGTACTCCTAGCAGTGGGTGGCAGCTTCATCACTTTTATTGGAAAGTGGCAGGCAGTTTACAGGCAGCGTAGAGGCAGATTACTCGGTGGATTGGAGGAATGACGGAATAGTAACCTCCGGTTAGATACAACCCCATATAAAAAAAATTGAAATTTTGAATATACCTACGAATGAATACGCGTTACAGAGAATTTGATACGGAAGATTTAACGTTTGATCTGTAATAGTTTTTTTTTAATTACTTGTTTGAAAATCCTAAATTTTTAATGGAAATTTTGGCCCCACAATTTTCAAAAATGGATGAAAAAATTGAAGAAAAACTGATTTCAATAGACGAGCGTTTGAGAGTGATTGATAAATGACAATCACCCCGATTCAATCAGCGAATTAATTAATAAAAAAAACTAAGACTCGCATTCCCCATTCCCACACCAGCCCAACCATAGAGCGCTGTGTATAGTCAAGTGCTTTGGCGCCATATTGCTACATAGAAGTTAGAAATGGCTTAGGAAATGCAAAACGAATGAGGCACCCCCTATTTTCCTGGTAATAAATTCAATATTCAAGTACAGGGAGCAGTTTGAGTTGTCACTTTTGATATTCAGAGCCAAAGTCCTATGATTCACCTTCCTTGGACTCTATTCTACAGATCCCAGGGGAAAAACACAAGTAACCACAGGAAAGACAACTCAGACTGCTTCCTGTACTTGAATATTGAATTTATCACCGGGAAAACGGGGCTGCCCCATGTGTTTCGCACTTCCCAAGTAATTTCTATTTAAAAATCGATGTAAAATGTTTATTACTTCGACGGGATCTGTAGAATAGGGCCCAAGGGAGGTGAATCATGGGACTTTAGCTCTAAAAATCGAAAGTGACAACTCAGACTGCTTCCTGTACTTGAATATTGAATTTATCACCAGGAAAACGGGGCTGCCTCATGTGTTTTGCACTTCCCAAGCCATTTCTATTTAAAAATCAATGTGAAATGTCTATTTCTTCGTCGGGATCTGTAGAATAGGGTCCAAGGAAGGTGAATCATGGGACTTTGGCTATGAAAATCAAAAGTGACAACTCAGACTGCTCCCTGTACTTGAATATTGAATTTATCACCGGGAAAACGAGGTTGCCCCATGTGTTTCGCACTTCCCAAGTGATTTCTATTTGAAAATCGATGTGAACTGTCTATTTTTTCGACGGGATCTGTAGATTAGAGTCCAAGGAAGGTAAATGATGGGACTTTGGCAATAAAAATCGACAGTGACAACTCAGACTGCTTCCTGTACTTGGATATTAAATTAATGACCGGGAAAACTGGGGGTGCCCCATATGTTTTGCACTTCCCAAGCCATTTTTATTTCGAAATCGAGGTGAACTGTCTATTTTTTCGGCGGGACCTCTAGATAAGGGTCCAAGGAAGGTGATTCATGGGACTTTGGCTATAAAAATCGAAAGTGACACCTCAGACTGCTTCCTGTACTTGGATATCAAATAAATGACCGGGAAAACTGGGGGTGCCCCTTATGTTTCGCACTTCTCAAGCTATTTTAATTAAAAATCGATGTGAACTGTCTATTTCTTCAACGGGATCTGTAGAATAGGGTCCGAGGAAGGTAACAATTTTTTTTTTGAATCGAAGATAAACGAGGAGAATTTAGCCGAATAGATCAATTGATTAACCCCTTAAATGGTGATAAAACTCGCTCATTCATTGATATCGCCTCTAGTTAGAGAACTGTTCCAATGATTCGATATTGAAGTGGTAATTCATCAGTTATTATCTCTCAATCATTATCTCAAGACTAATTAATATGATCCATCACGTAGTGCTGAGAAAATACGTATCTATTGTACTTTGGAATTAATTTTTATATTTCGATAAAGTAATTCATTAGTATAGGGATGAAACAGGAGAAGTCGATTTTTCTTTCATTTATTTTTAGGATCAATTATGTTGCTCGTTTCCATGTTGAATTATCATTATCTTTGGGATCATGTGACGGCCGGATGTTCTCAATACAGACAGAGCCATAAAGAAGAAGAAGAAGAAGGGATCATGGGACGTTGGAAAAAAATTAATTTAATATATTATAAATTTTTTAAAATATTTTTCCAAGTTCTTTAAACTAACATGGATTTTTTAAATATTGATGGAATCAATTTTTATTTTCAAAACTAAACTCAATGCGAGCTTAGAATGTACACATCGTATGAACTAGATGAAAAAAATTGGAAGGGGAATGCTTAAAACACTAATTTCTAATCGGCAGAACTATACTACCCAATACCGAATTAATTACAAAATTCTACACATTTATTTTTTTCATGACTTTGCATTCCTCTCACAATCTTTCATCTTCAAAAATCTTGATTCATAATTTCTAAAATAAAATAAACGATGAATTAATAGTATATTACGTTACAAGTCGAGGGAGGGCTATTTTGACGATTGTGAGGTTTACATCACGAGGCGAAGCGCGCGTTAATTAATAACCCATTTGCGTACAGAATCAACTGAAAATTTTTTAAATTATAAATAATGTCATAATCACAATACATGTCATAATATTTTCTTAAAAAAAAAAAATAATTAGTCTCTCTCTCAATACTGGAATATTGGCCACTTTATTGCACTATTTGACGCAAAATTTTTTCCAAAATTTCCAATCCCTGTAGAAAAAAAATTATTCATTAGTGAATAACAGAAACAGTTCAATCTCTGTGCATGTAATTCATAACAAATTGTCTATGTCAATGAACATGAATTTAAAACAGTAAGTTATACCTTATCAACTTCATCAGCTGTAGCAAAACTATAGCACAGCCTAATGTGCTTATCTGGTTTTTTATCATCATAATTAAACGTATTGCCAGGTATCACAAAGACACCTTTTGGTATTAATTTATTCATGAGTAAATCAAGTGCATTGTCAACATTTTTTAGTTTTATCCATACAAACATACCGCCTTGTGGCACTGTCCATTCAGCCAAACCTACAGTAATCAGTTTAATTATAAAATAAATATTAAAAAATTCTTCCAATCAAAATATATCAAATAAATGAATAAATCGCAGTGTTATCTCATTCTTCAAGAGTATCTCTAATAATGATTGAGTGAGAAAAATTGTTCTGGAAACGAATTTTATAGAAGAAAGTAAGATCTCCAAAGCAATCATGCCAAGAATTTTTCTATTTCGTTCGAATATTGAGATATTGACGAAAATTGAATTCTAAAATTCACAAATAAAGTGAGGGAAAATAAGAAATTATTTTTTTTTAAATCCTCGGAATAATGAAGCTTAGGAGAATTTATCAAGAAATATTTTCTGTAGAAGATTGAATTCTTTACAGAGAAGGTTTCATAACAATTTTCTCTAAATCTACTTGTTTCAGAGATATTCGCGAAGGAATGGTCAATGGTCTCTATTGATCGATTAAATGTTCAAACCTGTTAAGTGTTTTTCAACACTCCTGATCATCATGTCCCGTTGAGATTTGTAGAAATTTCGAATTTCATTTATATGATTATCGAATTCTTCGTTCGACCAATCGTCGAGTAGTTTAAACATTAACATCTGCAAAAAAAAACATCAAAGTGCTTAATCCTGAAGAATTATAAGAAATTTAAAAAAATCTAAAGTTTACCATTACCTGAGACAATGAAGAAGCATGGATAACAGTATTCTGCAGACTGACAATTAATTTGCTAATAATTTCCTCCGGTGCTGTGACAACACCCACACGCATACCAGAGCTAACGATTTTACTGAATGAATCTAATCTAATAACACGTCCATCAGTATCGATTGATAAAAACGAAGCAGGCTGTTTCTCCAGGAAATGTACAAAGTAATAGGGATCGTCCTCAACAATGAGAAAATTATATTTTTGAGCAAGTCTGTAGATTTCATGTTTACGATCGGTCGTTAGTACTGTGCCAGTAGGATTTGCACCAATCGGATTAACATAAAGTGCCTGAAAATAAAAAAGTATTTGATATTTTTGAAAAAATCAGGTTTCCAATATTTTAGAAATACCCGGGAGAAGAATTTCTTATATAATTCTATAATTAGACATACTTAGATATCGAAGAGTGCAAAAAAATGTAAACTTCAGATCTGATCAGATCCAATTATTCCAAATCACAGAGCTGATAAGATCTAAATATGTTAGACCATATCTGTTGTATCTAATTATATCTATTCATTTTAATTATATCTAATTTAATTATATCTATTTTAATTATATTCAATATCTCGAAAACGATTGGATTCAGGTGAATGAATCGAGAAACTGTTTCTGTAAATAATTCAATTCTCTACGGAAAATTTTCTCTCGAAGACTCCCTCTAGACCCAATGGTTTTGGTGATATTTAAAAACAAAAATGCAAGAAGCTCTTGACTCAACGTACCTTTGGTAATTTCTGATTATTCTTAACTCTCGATTCGCAAACTTTTTTGATTACATCCGGAATAATTCCATTGGCGTCTTGTGGTATTCCGATAAATTCTGGATTCATCGAATATACCTGTGAACAATTAGCATTATCAGATGAATGAGCGAGATGAGTTCGTTTTTTTTATATCTCGAAATTTATGAGATATAAAATGGGAATTTATGAGAATTTATAATTGTAACACAATTATAAAAAAATAACTCTTTTGCAGTCGTTTCTTCTTTTCATAAAAAAAAGGTTTAAGGCAAAAAATTGTGATGTTTATTTCCATGTTCATGAATTAAGATTCCTGGGAAGATTCATGAGTTATGGGACATTGGAATAATTAAATTTAACAATATTAATTACTTGTCAAATGACCGACGTTCCGCCCGTTTTATTCAGGCTTTCTCAGGTTCTTGGCAGCATGAGTTTATAGTCAACATAGAGATGATTATATTCTATGAAAATTCCATCCATACAAAAATATTCCTATCAACATCTGAACATCTAACAGTGTAAAACATCTGATCTACACACACTGCAATGTTAAGAAAAATATTTTTGTATAGATTAAATTTCCGATTGGATACAATTATCTCTACATTTTAAAAAGGGACGAAAACCGGGAAATTTAAAACAAGTCACATTGTCTACCGAAATTTCAGATATTTACGTCATTGAAAAATGAACACATCATCGATTTTCAAATAATTTCACAAAAATTTGATAAAAAATAGCAAAAGTTAAAAAAAATTGAAAATCCAAGTCATTTCACTCCTGAATATTCATGTTCAGTTGAGAATTCAAGTAAGTTGTAGAATTTCCGTTTCAATTCTACTCAAGACTGATAGATTCCTTCAAATATCCTCTGAAACTCACAGATTCCATAACCATCTTTCCATTTAAAAAAAATTCAATATCACGTTTATGAAAATTCCCATCAAATTGTTTATGTAATTGTCATTTTTCGCTAACAGTGTACGTTGACTATATACTAATGCTGTCAAGAACCTGAGGAAGCATGAATAAAACGGGCGAAATGTCGTTCATTCGACAATCAATGAGTACAATTGTTACATTTATTGATTCCAACGTCTCATGACCCCTACATCTTAGTTCGAACCAAATTTCTCTCATCTCTCTTTAATTTCGCGATATTCTATCAGAACCAATCGCAAAACGAATTCGATAAACTGGATGTTAAGAAATGGTTTTTACATTATTTTTAAAATATGTAAAAAATTATCGCCTTCAATTGAATCAGCTTCGGAATTTTTTCCGTAAATTATAAAATTATCTGAAAAAAAATATCTTCTAAAAATTTCCTATCTCTCTCGGACTTATAATAATTATTTTCATTCATCTCATTAACTTCACAATAATTTATCGAAAGAACTTCTCTTTGTAGATACAAAAATTTCCAACTGAAATGGAATTTTCAAAAAAAAATTATCTTTCTCCAATCTAAAAATGAAGTAAAATAAAACAAAATCATTCTGCAAAACATGTAAATTCAATATTTATGAATTGTCTAATACTCACTGCTGCTAGACTTCCTGCATAAGCAGGTGTTTGAACCATCATGGGATCACTCTCGTCAATAATTATATCAAGAACTTTATAAAATCCGTCTTGTGATCCAGGAATAATAGCTGTATTCCAATTTTTGAACGGTGGATTATGCCAACGGGTTTGAAATTCTTTCCATTTATTGATCAATGGAAAATATCTGGAATTTCATGAAATATTCAAATAGAATGGAGATCTCTTTGCTTTGATAACTACTTTTATTACCCTTGTGATGGTCCATATTGAAATGCTTCACCCATTTCTTTCGAAGTCAAGGTAGTATTTTTTTTTCCATAAGTAACTGATAATTGTTTGAATGGAAAATACTTTGGATTCGGCATTCCACTTGCGAGAAAAACGGAATCAGGACTTTCCAAGTACATTTTTGCTGAAAAATAATTACTCTTTATTTTTGTAAATTCAATTTACATCATCATTCGATCAAAAAAGTTAAGAATGGAGTGGAAAATCAACATAAGCTCAATAACTGAGTTATCTTATGACACTTTATTCTATTTCATTGCAGACTTTGTCAATTTTTTCAATAAAAACAATAACTAATTTTTTAAAAATCTTTGTGATTCATGCAATGTCAGAGAATTCAATATTGACTGGGCATATAAAATATTTACAGATGATAAACAAAACTTATTTAACTTCATGAAGAAAAAGCTCATAAGTTTGAAGTTTAATGATCTATTTCATTCAGAGTGGCTGAACCCTCAAAAATCATAGATTCCCAAGAAAAAATGTTCAGATCTGATCAGATCTAACTAGATCTAATCAGATCCACCCAGATCTGATGACCCAATATATTAGGTCATCAGATCTGATCAGATCTAGTTAGATCTGAACAGATCTAGTGAGATCTGAACAGATCTAGTAAGACTTATCTGATTGTATGTAACCAGATCTAATTAGATCTAATTAGATCTGATCAGATCTATTTATGTTAAAGATTTCCATTTTGTCAGATCTGATTGGATTTAATTAGATCTGATCAGATTTAATTTGATCTGATCAGATCTAAACATTTTTTCCTGAATTATTTTCAAATGTCAATTATGAGTCCATCTGCATGAACGACTGTATATTTACTATTAAATTTTAATTAAAATTGAAAAATTTGATTACATGGAATCCTCAATACAGATGAGGCAAATAGAAAAATCAATTGTATCAACCCATTGACTCTTTTGTCCACTATAGAGGACATTACGATTCACGCCCTAGAACTGAAATCAGTCAACGAAAACTGTTAACTAGTTCGGATTTTAGGGCTTGAAACTCAATGTTCTCTATAGTGGACAAAAACAGTCAATGGGTTATTTTTTTAAATATATATTTTTTTTTTATTTCTCAAATATATCAAAATGAAACTGATTTTTGGAATATATATGGGCAAAGGAAGGTTGCCAGAGTTCAATTTGAGAAATTATCAGAAAAAAAATTTCAGACATATTTTATAAAAAGTTTTGTAAAAGTTCCATGAAAATTTCAGAAAAATTATAAAAGATTCAGGAAGATTCTGAAAAATCTCAAATTTATTAGAATAAAACTGATTTTTTTTCTTCAATATTTATATATATTTTCCCTTAAAATTCAGTTTTTGCACTGAAAAACTACTTTTTCGCCTAAACCGACCTTCCTTCGGCTCCGTTAAAATAATATTTTTCCTTAAAATTCAATTTGTCCACTATGGTATAGTACACTGGATCACTATTACCATATTATAATATCACACTCCTTATAATTGGGGTCTTTTATCTTATCTAACTTAGATTTCCGGATATTCAAGAAAAACTGATTTGGGACAGCTGATGCTGGAATACATTGGAATGATCAACTCTACTTAGCCTTTAATTTCGTAGAATTTCGAATAAAAATGCGGAAACCGAAATATCTGCAAACATCTTTTTTGTAAAAAGAAAAATGAGAGCATCAAAGAAGGCTTCCAAAAAAATTGTATTCATTTAAATTCTACCATATAAGAACTATTCTTAGTATTCTCCAATTTCTTGGAAAATAATTAAAATTGAGGGATTGTGATTACAAAATTGCTTTATAGAAAAACGAGAATTGCAGAAAAGCTTTCGAGGAGAAAGATCTCCAGCTATTTCATGGAAATCAGTAACGAATTGAAAATGAATAGGAAACTTTAAAAAAAACGCAAATATTATTTTGGAAATATTCAAGAAATTAATAACTATGGAAATTTATTGCAGGATTCTTTTTTACAGTTCACAACATTTCCAGTAAAACGTTCGTTTCAAAGCAGTTTCTATCTCCCAAGGTCTCGAGATATTTTCCAAAAATCGAAAATGAAATGAACTCATCCTGCACTTTACTTTTTAAGCCTCGTTTTAAATTAAAAAAATAAAATATTACTTACTCACGCGTCTGATGAGATTATCCCGTTGGAAAGTCGTTCTTCTAGAGAAAAATTTTGTGTAATCCATGTTTGAATGTATTTATTATGGAGAAATGAAGAAAGCTGACTGTTCGTGGATGTATAGCGCCAACAAATGATTGAGATGAACTTGTGTCTCAAACGTTGCGGGTCGCAGAGTACTCAAATGATAAGAATGATGCCAGAAATACAGTAGTTACTCCATGAAATGCATAATCATCACTTCCTTGAGTACTTGTGTATTTTAAATATTGAATTATCAGTGAAACGTTGATTTCTCGAGAGACTTCCCAGAGATTAATTTCTTTTTATTAATTTTTCGTTTACATATAAAAATAACAAATAAAATATTTATATCATTCATAAAACTGATAATAAATTTGTTCTTTCAAGTGATAACTTTGTCCATTGATACAGTAAAAATTTTATTATACAATAAATAATTACATTACAATTGTAATGAGAAGTATATTTTTAAAAAATTAATTATCCTGCAATGATCAATGATTTTCATAAACATTTTGCTTTTTATTCAATTCATTATCATAAAAACTATGGCAACTGTGAAATAATTCTGGCTTTTAATTTGTCGATTTCTACACGTAATTCATCATTTTCTTTTTTCAAATCTTCGATTATTATTTTTTGTTTTTTATCATTATCTTTCAATTTTGTTATTAAAACATCTTTATCTTCACGTAAATTTTGCAGGAGGTCAATTGTTGAAGGTCGTTTCTTTGGATCAATGTGAACGAGAGTCTTGATTATCTCAGCCTTAAAAAAAAAAATTGATTAATTAATTTATTAATGACGTGAGAAATAAGGATGATCGTAAATGTATAATTAATTCCACATATATTCCGGAAAATATGGGATTTACGAGAATACAATTTTCTGATTAGACTAAATAGAGTTTAACAATATAGAAAAGTCTCCTGTAATTTTTTTCTGAAATTACGGATTTCAAAGATAGCATCAAGATAATGACCAGTTCTCATGTAATCTGTTGTGTCAATACTCAATTGAATTTTATCATCTGTTCTGATAGATTATGTTTAAATTTAGAAGTGACAGAGTAATTTTCACTTCATAAGTTTTCAAAAATCGTTTTAAAACTATTCTTCAATTACGGTACGTTATGCTGATTATATTAATTTGTTTTTCTGCTCAATAATCAATTGAATTGCAAATGCACTAAAACAAATAAATTAAAAAAGAAAATTTAATGGTTCAAAAACCATACTCACCCATTTCGGATACTGTTGGATAAAAATATCTGGAATTTTTCCAGATTTTAATTTAGTAATTATTGAATTACGTTCCATGTGAGTTTTCATAGGAAATAATATTTCAAAAATGACAATTCCAAGACTATACATATCACTCTGTAATGAAAATGAGAATATTAATTATGTTACATATGAAAAGAGAAGAAAAAATCGATAATGAAAGGGCTTATTGATACCTTTGGATCACACTGCCCACTGAGTTGTTCAGGTGCTGCATAAAGCTCAGTTCCTAATACTGGATGATGGTTTTCTCTTTGAAGGGGACAGGCCAAACCAAAATCACCAAGTTGAATCTCGACTCGTTGTCCAGAGGCACCAATAAAAATATTGCTAGGCTGGAAGGAATTGTATTTCTCAAAAATAATTCAACACAAAAATCACTAAAAATATCGCAGTTCCACAATTTGATTGATATCATTAGGTTTCATGGAATTTCTCACGAGGAAACCTTTTTCCGTATCCCTCTCCGATTTCGATAAATTTAAGGATATCCTAGTGGTTCGGGCAATCTATTTTTCCTTCTCAATTTTAGTCACTTTCGATAGAATAGCATGAGGATATTTTTTAAAAATTCAGTTTACCCCATGTTACCGGACAAATAAGGTCAAAATTAATTTTTGAAAATAATTGAATTAACATTGAAACTCCATAAGCGAGGTTCAGTTTCAGTTTCACTGCGAAAATTCATGATCACAGACCTATTTTTTCCTTATACAACCTTATATGTTTTTTGTTCGTCAGAATGTCTATTAATTTTTGAAATCATGAAAAATGCATGTTACCGGACATATAACGATGATTAATGCAATTAATTACATGAAAAAATCAATGGCGGGAATATTGGTATTTAAAATCCGAGAATCCTCCAATCACAGTCCTAGATACTGGGACAGCGTGAGTCAAATGCGAAACAATATTGAATATTTATAATATTATTTAATAACAATTTATCATCGTGGACATCGTTCTAGTATCGGTAAAATGTTGAAAAATCGAAATAGTTATAGCAATTATAATAACTAAGAGGAAAAAAAAAAAAGTCGATCATTTGAACCTGCCACTAGGATATCCTAAAGACATGTTATTCTTTCCAAAATTTAAAGGATGCAATTTTCCTTTTCTTGAATGAAAAATATTTCTGGGCAGTGAAATTACCTTTTGAAATTCAGGCCCAAAAATAAGAAAAGGCAGCTTCAGCACTTTCACATATTCACAGTTTGAATAATTAATTGGGATTGACCTCAACTTTTTCGATGTGAAAAATCATAATGGATGTCGTTGGTTCCATCTAATTACTCGAACTAAAAGTATATCAAACTTCAAAAGCACCCCTTTTGACTCTGGACTTTAAGTTACTTAGATCATAACAAAGAATAACATTTCGAGTACATCGAATCCGGAGAAAGACATCATGAAAGCTTCTCTTGTTCAAATCTGAGGAAGATAGCGAAATTTCACCGTTATCCCTTTGCTCGAGAAAACTGAGAGCTACCAAAACAAATCTTTAAAAGTATTTCTAGCTCTTCTTTAGATTCTGGGATTTTCTATGAAAATTGAGAAATTCAGCCATGAAACAAGATTAATTCACATACTTTTATATCATGATGTACAGTACGTCGTGAATGTATATAATGCAGGCCATCAAGTATTTGCGTTAGTATCATCGTCGTGATAGGTTCTGGAGTTGCCTCCAGTCTCTCATCCAGCCACGCTCTCAGTGTTTTTTCACAGAGTGCCATTTGTATATAGAGCGTAGCAAACTGATGTCGCTGAAAAAGAAGAGCAGAAAAAAGTCAGGATCATCCTCGCAGACATTTCAAACAAAAAAAAAGAATATCTTCAATTAAAGATATTACGTACGAGTGTTGATGAATTGTATTGACATATTCTTCTGTCAAGTACTTGATCAACATCTGTCGTCTCTTTATCATCACAATTAATTTCTTCAATTCCATAACTACATGAGCTACTTACACTCCTATTATTATCATCACCATCATTATTATTATCATCATTATCATCATTCCTAAAAGATACTATATCAGAATTTTGTTTGTCAGGAGTTGTCACATCATTATTATCAATTCTTCTTCCTATAATATCAATTGAAGTATTGAATTGTTGAAAACGTTGTTGTTGTATTGATACATCACAATTATTGATTGATAATTCAATACTAATTCTTTCATTCAGATGATTAATTTGATGCTTAAGATAATTGTCAACATACATACCAGTCGGTGAGTCTGTATCACTTTTATTATGATTTGATGATCTAATATTGCTTAATTGATCTATACTTGAATGATTTGTATTTGATTCAACATAACTAACTGATGATACGGTTTTTTTACTCCTTCTTGATGATTTTCGGGTTCTTTTCTCAGTTATATACTGAGAATTCAGGGATCGTGGAAGATCGTACTCAATCCAGGCTGCTTTGTATGCTACTATGTTGGTGTGATTCAGCTTCGCCAATGTTTTCACTTCTTTCAGTTGTTGGACAATTGTCTTTATTCTACTTGATCGTACAATTATCTTTTTAATTGCGTACTCATGGCCATCCAGACGATGGAGAGCACGATAAACGTTGCCAAAGCCACCAGATGCTATGAATTCTAGTTCGTCGAAGTCGTGGGCGTAGCGAGATCCTTCTGGTATTATGGCAGGTGGACTGAAATACAATTTTTAATTATTGGTTTGATAATCGGGATTTTTTGGGAAAAACTTTGGAATTTAGGCGAGATGGGAGGATTTTTGTGAAAACTTTTTTGAGAGAACAAAAGCTATAAAAAGAATAAAGACTGAAATTTTCCTCCTTTTTTTTAGATTTTGTAATATTTAAGAAAACTTTGGTGATCTGAGATCGTGGAATAAAGGGATTTCATTTAGTCGTATGTTTTTCTGTAAAATTTCAAGAAAAAATAGATATAGACAAACATTTGTTTTTGCTTTTTTGTAGCTTTTTGTTCTCCAATGAGAAGAAGATTTTCTCAGAAAATCCTCTCTCTTCGTGCTATATTTTGAAATATTCCATGAAAGCCAATTACAAAGTGGAAATTAATACATTTCACATCATTTTCCTACTCTACAATTAGTTTTTTAGATGCATCCCCGAATCTACGAGAAATAGAGAAAATATCATGAAACTTTAAGAAGATAGCTTTTTTTTTCCAAAAAGATCCCCATAGAAATCCTTCTATCTCCATTGGATGCTCAGAAATTAGATTAATAAAAAACAATGAATGTAGCTGATTTCAGTGTAAATTCATTCAGTGTAAAGATCACCCTATTTAAAATATCTAAGAAATCGTTGAATCTACGAAAATGTATCAAGAGACCTGTTTTATAGATCACAACATTCCTCCATCTCCCTCAAATTTCCGAATATTCTCTACAAATTAAGAAATCTCATGCATCACTTTAATATCCTAGAATTATAATTTCATCATTTCGTTAGAATTACTTTGGAATCTCGAGGATGCTGTCACCACCTGCTGCAGCTCTGGCAACAGTCACAAGATGATACCAAGCCTGCTGATACTGACCTCTTATTCCCTCAAATTCCAACATGTTATACGAACTGTCAATCAGTCTCATTCCATGCAATTTATCACATAATGCTGTAAATTATTACAAAATCATTAGATCAAGTGAATAGTAAAGAGGTAAATCAAAATAAGTCGACTTTTTCGAGCAAATGATGCATTGCTATCTTTTTTCATAAATTAAGCGAAACTTTTGAAGTTATAAAAACAATCTTTACATGAATTTCTATATCTCGCTTAGCTTCCAGAATATTCTTAAAAAATCAATTGTAGAAATAGTGAACTCATCTCCTGTTTTACTTCATCACTACAGAATTAATTTCATGATTAAAAAAAAATTATTATAACAATTATTATTGTTATGATCATTACATGAATTTAAATGATCTAAGGAGATGAATTTGATACTTACTAAAATATAATTTATTTCTACGAGTTGGATCAGGTTCCAGCATCGTGCAAATACTTTTAATCAGAGATTCAATGAGAAGACTCGTTGATGGACCAACTCTTCCAACAATTTGTCCTCCACCACTGGGACTATCGTGTGTCTCCTCTACTCTTCGTGTTGTTCTCGCTGTATTCCCTGAATAACATTGAAAAAATCGATATGAAGCATCAATGAAAAAAATCGAAAGTAAAAATGATTTTTTGGATTTTCTTGAAAATGAGTTTCTTCATGTTCAAATTGATTTTTTAAAAACTTGATTTTTCCAAGAATATTTCCGGCTTCAATTATGGCATTTTCTATTGATTATCGAGTCAAATGACCGAAGATATAGCCAAGTGTCCGAAGAGACCGTTTTAAACGAAAACTTCCTCTATTTTGGTCGAAAAATCATAGAATTTGAAGAAAATCAATAAAATTTTCACAGCTTCGATTTTCACATCGTCCCAACTTGCTACAGCAATTAGAACCAGAGATAACGATGAAGCACCAGTTACCGGACAGTTAAGGCAATGGTACCGGTTCCCGGACAAGTTAGAATTAGATTATTGAAATGATAAAAAAAATTACAATTAAATGAATTAAACAATTCACTTGCTTGTTTTCCTTAACATTTTGCAAGCATTGAAAAACTAGGTTTTTTCCCTTGAAGATTAATTATTAGTAGGGGAGAGTGGGGCAAAATGGACACTATAATGAAACGGCTAGAGATGGATTTTTTTTTTGATGATTCTATCGAAAAACTGAGCAAATTTTAGCCGGAAAACGAGTATCAGATGTGTTTTTTTCGATTGTTTTGCAAATTCAATATTTCTTGGCATTTTTAAGGGGTGAGCCTTTGTTTTTTTGCAAATTTTCAGTTTTTTGCAAATATCTCTGGTTCTATTGGTCGTGGCAATTCGGCGTTGATCTCAAATGGAAGATGAGCTCATTTCCCATTGATTTATGGGGTTTTGAATCCAAAAATATCAATTTTTGGTATAGTTATAGGCCAAAAACTGTTTCCCAAAACTGTTTCACAGAAATCCCCATAAATACCTTAAAACTCGATATTTTTTAATTGAAAATCCTATGAATCGATGGCAAATGATCTCACCTTTCACCTCCCGTCGAAATTTTTATGCTACGACGAATAGAACCAAAGATATTCTCAAAAAACTGAAAATTATCAAAAATGAAGGATTTTACCCCTCTAAAATGCTCAAAAAAGTCAAAATCGCAAAAAATTCAAAAAAATCAATTCCGGCACTTTTTCGCCACCTAAAATTTCCTCAGCTTTCCAATAAAATCATCGAAAACAATCTACCGCCAATATTTCTATTAATTTCAAGAGTTTTCCATAATATTTGCCCAAAAATTTAGATGTGTCCATTTTACCCCTGACGTCCATTTTGCCCCACCTTCCCCTATATTTTTCTGCTGCATCCGGAAGTTGGCACCCGTCCGATAACCTGGTCCACCATGGTATTTTTGAAAAACTGAAAATGAACAAAATGATGAAATACCGGAAAATACTAACCATTGTCGAACGTTGTTATGGTCGACAAATGTCTCCATGGATTGGATTTACTGCTATTATCACTCATTGTTGGACACTTCATTCAACAGATGCAATTGAGGATCAAAATATGGACATTTTCATTCAATAAATGATAATAAAGGTTAGAATAATATTATTTGTTATTATCACTGAATCAACTCGGCTACCAAATGCTGCTGGAGCAGATTTGAGCCCTGCAGAAGATACACGATCATCACTGTACTCTGTTTTAACTATTATTTGACATTATAGTTGATGGAATACTGAATTTTTAAGGACAATCATACCGGTTAAACTCAACTCCAGAGGTATCGGAGCAGTTGGAGTGGATGAAAAATAATTCTTTTTGTATATGAACACATCCTATTGCGTAAAGATGATGTCACTGAAGAATATTCTGGGGTCCCTGAGAGAGAACTATAGCATATGCAACAAGTACAGCAGGACTCGACGCATGCGCAGTATACATTTGCATCATTATTAGTGTGAAGAACGATCTTTGGAAAAAAAATCGATTCTCGAAGCATCGATCTTTCGAAAATAACATATTTTGAGAATCGAACTTGAAAAAAATTAAATGAAAAAAACAACGAATCAATTTTTTTTGAATAAAAAAAAATACCAGATCATTTTCTGATTGATTATTACCAATAAATTCGATATCTCGCATATAATTCGAAATATTGCATTCCATTCCAATGTTCCATTCCATTTGTTTTTCACTTTGAGGTGTTTCTATCTGTGCAATCCAAGGGAAAGTTAAATTTTTGCATAGAAACATTAATAACAATTTAAACGAAATAAAATTCTGAAATTTGATGGAGTCAATCTGTAAAGAATGTAATGAGAAATGAAATAAGTCTTAGAAACAAAGAATTAATTGAAAATTAGAAAATTTTTGATGGTTTCGAAAATTCCTTCATTTTCTCAAGTTTTGAAGGAATTTTCAAAATCATCAAAAAATATTCAATTTTCAATGAATTTTTTGTTTCTAAGGCTTATTCTATTCCTCATTACATCCTCAACAGATTCACTCCATTAAATTTGAAAAGTTTATCTCGTATAAATTCTTATTAACGATTTTATACAAAAATTTAACTTTTTTTTCCACTTTACATATGAAATCACGTTAAAAAGAAAATAAATCTATTTTTCAATTTTTTCTAATCAATACGATTTCCTTAAAAAAACATCAATTGGCCGAGTTTCTTGGAATCGTCAAAAAAAAAAAAAAAATTTCGGAATAAACGAGATTTTACAAAAATCAATTCAAAATCAAAAAAGTCGGATCATAATTTCTCAGCAACTAATTCATTGTGACAACGCCTTTATGCTTACGCACATGCGTAAATTGTGCCTCTATTCACTCCATTGCATTGCCGACAATTGTTGTTCTTCATGCCCCCGTTTTGTGTTCGTAATTAATGAAATTTTGAATGTGGAATTGACTGAATTTTAATCGACTTGTTTTCAGTTAATATCGATCTACATCAATATCCCTGAGTTATCGAGAATCATCAATTATTATCCTTAATTCCCCAAGTTTGTTGGCGGTGAAACGAGAAGGTTATGGGCACACGAATGCATTGTAATTTGTGATGAGAGATTGAAGAAGATAATTAGAGTGAAATTTTAAAATTTACGAAACTCCTGAAGTTTTTGCTCCGAAAGCTTGCATTTTTTTTCAATTATGACGGGATTAGGTAAAGGTGGACGTGATTGGGCACTCACGATGCTGAGGTCTTTACCACGAGTTTCATTGGGAAATTTGAGGCCTGATCCTGGTACCGGCAAGAAAGTATGTAATACAAACTTAAATTATCCTTAAATATTGTGGCTATGACCTTTTTGCTTCCGAATGGAAGCTTTGTTTTCTCAATTTTTTTCGAAATGCCAATTTTCATTGGCAATGACTCAAAATGATGCAAAACGTCGAGAAATCATAATGATAAAAAAAGTAGACATGTATGTATGTGTGTCGGTATATACGACTTTACAACTCTCTATTACTCGAGAACGGTGAGAGATAAAAATCTAAAATTTCGGCAAGATATCAGTTTTGATGAAGTGTATGTCCCATAAAAATTTCAGCAAGATCGATTCAATGGTTTTTGAGATATAGCGATTTTTCAAAAATTGTATGTTTCAAAATTTCTCAAATCGCGTGAGACGAATACCGTTCAAAATTTTACTCAAGATTCGCAACCATAATATCTAACTTTTAGTGAATTTTCATGAATATAATCCCATTATTCTATTAGTTATTAATTTTTCTGTGCTTTTTTTCAAAAACTCGGTTTTAGGACGATAGCTCAATTAATAATTGACTTAAAAACTTCGAATTTTTTCTGTATATGTAGTTTCTGATGAAGATGGTTGGGATTGAATTTGAGGCATATCGGCTGAACGGTTCTCGAGATATTTCAAATTGAAGTTTCTCCGAAAATCGACTGTATCTTCCAAACTTCTCATCCGATTTCAGCGGGACGAAGCTCAAAAGATTCGTGTTTATGAGCTGAACGCACCCTCAATTTTTCGAGTTTTTAGATGAAGTTGTCCGTTTATTACAGTGAAAAATGTACTTTCTTCTCAATATTTCCAAAAAAAAAATGCAATTTTTCTCGATTTTTTGGAGTGGAAACCCCTTTTATTTCGTTTTCTGACAGAACACATTTTTCTCTTTCAAATAAGCCCCTACTCATCTTCGTAGGACAATCAGAAACTGTACCCAAAAGGGCACATTCAAAGTAAAAAAGTGATTTTTATTTAAAATTTTGTATAATTTGAAAATAATTGATTTTAATAAATCCCAATCATTCTATCTTATATTTTAATGCATTATAACACAAAAAGAAAAATAGATAATAGCGAAAATTCAGAGAGAACCATTCGGAAGCATTCTGCTAATTCATTAGCAGAAATTGAAAGGAAAAAATAGCGATTTAAAGACTAACGTCGAAGCAATACCGACTAACGCAGCGACGAACGCCTGCTTGTTTGTATTTAGGAATAAGGCTTCAGTGATCGAATGCAATGTATTCGATAATTTTGATATATTTAATAATTTCATAGGCTCTTATCTGAGTTGATGGACATTATATTTTGTTTCAAAAATTAGAAACATTATATTTCGCTAGATTACCGGTTTTTTCCGGGACGAATTAGGACACCGGTTAATTCATCCTACTTATTCTCTACAAAAAAACATCATTAAGGAAAATTTCCTATCTACTTTGGATTCTGAAAAATTCCACGAAAATTGAGTACAGTTCAATTTCCTCGACTTTACAGAAATTTACCAAGAAAACTGTTGTTCATGAAATTTACAGCGAAAAATAATTTTTTGGAATAGTCATCTTCATTAAATTCCGATGAAATTTATTGATCCATTTGTCCATTTTTTAAATGTAGAATAAGAGAGGAAGGGGCCAACACGGTGGTGGACGTCATGGTCATCCTCAAAAAGGCTCTGGTCAACGTCAGAATTACATGAGGCTCGGTTACGAAACTGGAAATGTACCATTTTACCTGAGATTCGGATTCGAGCCGTATTACAAGGGTCATCAGTACGTAATCTTCATGAGAGAAGAAAATACATGGAAAATTCATTTATTAATAATCATATTTTTCTATTTGCAGTGTGAGAAGACAATATCCACCTCTGAGTCTTCACTCTTTACAAATGATGATTGATACTAATAGAATTGATCGATCGAAGCCCATTGATCTTGCTACGTTATTCAATTCTGGCCTCTTTTCATTAGATTTCACACAAACACATGCTGGAGTTCATTTGACTGATGAAGTATGTAAATTTCAGAATAATAATTCATTTTTAGCCATGAAACATGAAAAATTGTAATTGCAGAAAGTGGAGTTTGCAAAAAAAAATTTAATAAATCACGTTCAGATGATTTTTGAAACTCATCATTTCATTAATTCAAATTATAGGGCGCAAATATCTTCCAAGCTAAAGTTAACATCGAAGTACAATGGACAACTGAGCCAGTCATTGCTGCAATTGAGAGGAATGGCGGAATCATTACAACCGCATTCTACGATCGTGAGAGTTTGTTTTGTCTCTCCGATACTGAAAAATTCTTCAGAAGAGGTAAGAAAAAAACGTTAACTCTTTATGCGACATAGGGTAACATGACCAATAGATGGACGGTTAAGGAAATATGAGATTATAGTAATTCATACATAATAGGCGAATCACGTTGAAAAATTGCAGAAAAGAATGATGTACAGAAAACAATAGAGTGAATTGACTAAAAATCAATGAAACTTGAATAATTTAAAAATAATTTAAGAAAATCTAGGAAAAACTGGAAAATAACTTGAACCCCCAATAGATGGACAGTTGTTTGCAGTGGTATCATTTCAAATTTCGATCATTCAGTATGTGATAAATAGTTTATAAATCTATATGAATGTAATAATCAGGAATTGACGTGAAAAGTATAAGAATCATTCATTCATTTATGAAAATCCTCGATAATAGAAACCGTCCATCTTTTGGTCAGTGTTCATCTATTGGTCGTGTGACCCTAATTAATAAAATAGATCGATATTTCAATAGCGGAGTAATGAAGAAAGATCCGTCGTTGTTTTAGCCGATCTTTTTTTAAGAATATCCCGGAAACTACGCGAGGTAGTGAATTTTTTGTTGGAACCTTTTCGAGTAGCTCTTGAAATTCTCTCAAAAACAATTTTTTTACGGTCAGTTGTGCTCAAAAAACTTTAAGATGGCATAAGGCAGACCGATAGTCGATATCCCGACCATATAACAATAGAAAATCCTTATTTTGAAAAACTTATTCACGTTTTCAGGTGAACCAATTCCAAGAAGAATGCTGCCACCATCAGATTGTCTGGAATATTACTCGAGTGCAGTACACCGTGGTTACTTAGCTGATCCAGAAAAAGTGGCGTACGAGAGATTAGTATTGGCCCAAAAATATGGTTACGAATTACCAAACTATGAGAATGATCCTGATTATGAAATGCTAAATGAGCGTAAAGACCCAAGGCAAATATTCTACGGATTAGAGCCAGGCTGGGTGGTAAGCCTGAAGGACAAATGTATCTTCAAACCAAAAGCAGATTATCTTAAGGAATATTACTCGAATTAATCAAATAATCATTTATTATTGAGTATGTACAGTAAATGAAAAATATAAAATTGTCTAAAAAATTTCCCTTTGAATATTGATATTTAAATGTTAAAATTATTTGACTTTAAAACTAAATCATACCATAATTTCTCTCGTTTAACAATACTGATAATCATTTCTTGACTGACACTCCACAGTCTCGATGCGATTTCAGCATCAAGTGAGATACTAGATGGCTCACAACGATAACAATTGTTCAAATAAATACCAGTTGCACCCTCCAATTCGGGCGCAGCTGCACAAAACACTGACGTACTGGCTGCCTGTTGCAGCGACTTCGTGAATGGCCTAACTAGGGTAAAGAGTAATTTGTATAACCAGGAGTATCTTGATATGTCTGATGACACCATATTTCCTGGATGACAACTGAAAACACTGACTGATGGCCATCTTCGTGCTAATTCTTGGGCAAATAGTACATTGCAGAGTTTTGAGTCATTGTATGATGCCATCGACCAGTATTTGTAGGCTGGAGGTGACAGTGTCAGGGGATGAATGTCTTCTGCAGTTTGGATTGATGAAAACCTGGAGAATAGTAATATTATCATTAATTCCATTTAGGAAATATGGAAACTATGAGGTTCAGCAGAATTTATTAGACCTTTTTCACGCACTATTGAATGGAGCCCGAAATATCATAGAAACTATTGACTTTCCAAGAATTTATCAAAAAACGTTATTTGTAGCTTCTGGAATTTTTTCAATTTTCTTTTCACATTTTTCTTTTCATACAATCGATTCAAAGACATTTGTAAAAAAAATCTACATTTGATTTTTCGAATTATTCTACTCCTTTAATAATTTTTCATCTTTTTACTTATTATCACTTAATTTAAAGACTTTTGTCAAAAAATTGTCATGTGATTCAATAAATTATTCTACTTCATTAATGATTTTCTATCTATTTACTGAATTTGTTGAAATTTCTACATTTTTTTGGTAAAATTTGTTTCTTGGGAGACTTTGAATTTTAGTTACCTGTGTGATTCACTAGAAACAATCACAATCCTTGGGTTTTTACTGGATCTTATTGGATGCTCCAATGATAGAGTCAAATAAAACTGTGCTAAATGATTCACCTGGAATGTAGTCTCGTAACCATCTTGAGTCAAAGTGTATGGCAACGCAAAAACACCTGCATTCAAAATCAAAATATCGAGAGTCCTGCAAAGAAAAATTTACAATTTGCAATTAATAAAATAAAAAGTCACTAATCTGTAATCTGTTAGGATTTTCACCTGTATCTCTGTTTAAATTTCTCAGCAGCTTCTCGAATGCTGTGTAACGATGACAAATCCATCTCCAAGATATCACATGTAACATTGTCTCTCTCATTTTTTATTTTTTCTATAGCTTTCTCTGCTTTTTCCACACTCCGACAGCCAAATATAACTGTGCATCCATGGAACGCTAGCGATCTGGCAGTTTCAAAACCTTCAATATTATCATCAATCTCAATAAAATAAACTTCTCGACCGAAATGAATGATTAAAGATAGATGAAAAAATTTGAGTCACATTATTCTGCAGATATCTCTGGAACAAATGAGTTTTTCGAAGTTGGTCATGAAGGTTTTCTTTGCAAGAATGTCTGAATTAAAAAAAAAAAATTTTTTTTGATGAACTCGACCAAATTCAATCATTTCCAAGATATTTACAGAAGAATGAAGAAGGAATCAGTGGTAATTCAGAAAATTTCTAAAAATTACAGTAGCTCATTTTTAAAAAATATCTCATAGAGAACAAGTTTTGGAAAAATTAATTGAAGAATTTTTTTTTGTAGCTCATGAAATTAAAAAAAAAGTCTTTCGATATTTCTCCCTAAATTTATTTGAGGTAATTCACTCGCAAAACGACTTTTTTTAAAGCATTTTATGAAATCGAAGGATGAGATAAAGAAAAATGTCTCACATTTAATTTAAAAAAAATGGAAATGAAATTTTTTTTCATTGATTACGGAGAATGATATCAACAATGAAAAGCTGCACGATTACCATGCAAGAGGACCATCGAATATTACAAAAACGCATAATTTCCTGTATATTTTGAGAACCTCCCTTGCGATTTCTGTTGAAAACTAATGCATAGTGAATCCAAATTTTTATTCAATTACATGTTTTTATTGTTTCGCTTAGAAAATATCGATTTTTGAAATATAAATTATGTTAAAAAAGCCTCTACATGGTGGAGTACTTCTTTACATCTTGACAATTCATTACAATCGTCCGACGATTTTTATTCGTTGTTTTCGCGAGAGAGAATTTCTTTTCACTTACAATGCTCAAAAATTTTTCCTAACTCGTGTAATTCAACAATTCGTCGACCACCACACAGGACTATACTTTTGACTAAGACTTTTACGAGTGAATAACGTCAATTCAAAGATATTTACAAAATGAGCTAAGGTAAATTACCCAGTAGCTGCTCAGAAACTAGTAGAAGAGAGAGAACACCTTCGAACAAAATGATTTTCTTTTAATTTATAATGTAATTGTGATTCATCATTTTTTTTAATTAACAGAAGTGTGTTATTAACGTTAAATATCCAAAGTATTGATTCGAGACGAAAAATATTGATGATTAACTATTTTATTCTGTTGAAATTAATTATTAAATAAGCAAGAAGTGTTCAAAAGTGACCCCCTCTTCCCTACCTGCTCATTTGCATATGAGGCATTCCACGCTATTTCACTCGTTTTTTGGGTTTGATTTTTTGATTTTTTTCATTTTTTGATATGTTGTGGAAATGCTCAAGACAAGTCATTACCCACAAAAAAAAACAAGAAAAAAATTTTTTTGAAAATTTTACGACCCTTTTCATTTTTGAAAAAACGCAGTTTTTTTGGGAAAAACTCATATTTTCTCTAGCTTCAAATGCTCATATCTCATTAAATATTAATTATATGAAAAAAGTGAAAGAGAATGTTTATGTGGGGAAAGATCATAGAATTGCATTCACATTTTTTTCAATGATCGAAACGCGATTTTTCTATTTTTTATTAACTATTTAAATAAACAAATTGACTGAAATTATCGGATACATGCTTTTAAAAATCTGAAAAAAATATATGTGCATGATTGATTTATTTCTGATTTTTCTATAAATTTTCACGATACACTCTCCAACCGTTCGCGGGAAATTGATTTTTTTATGTTTTTGCGCGATCCGAGGCCGGTGCCGAAGGACTGTGCGCATGCGCAAAACGTTTCAGTGGCCAGTCACGTGATCGACTGGCGCGTAAGTTGAGTGCTCCCTACCACTCTAACGTTCTGCGCATGCGCACGGTTCTTGGACAGTGGCCTCGGATCCCCGAAAAACATAAAAAAATCAATTTCTCGCGAACGGTTGGAGAGTGTATCGCGAAAATTTATAGAAAAATCAGAAATAAATCAATCATGCACATATATTTTTTTCAGATTTTTAAAAGCATGTATTCGATAATTTCAGTCAATTTGTTTATTTAAATAGTTAATAAAAAATAGAAAAATCACGTTTCGATCATTGGAAAAAATGTGAATGCAATTCTATGATCTTTCCCCACATAAACGTTCTCTTTCACTTTTTTCATATAATTAATATTTAATGAGATATGAGCATTTGAAGCTAGAGAAAATATGAGTTTTTCCCAAAAAAACAGCGTTTTTCCAAAAATGAAAAGGGTCGTAAAATTTTCAAAAAATTTTTTTTTGGGTTTTTTTTTGTGGGAAATGACTTGTCTTGAGCATTTCCACAACATATTAAAAAATGAAGAAAATCAAAAAATCAAACCCAAAAAACGAGTGAAATAGCGTGGAATGCCTCATATTTATATTTATAAATTATTCTTAAATATAGGTATACGAATACGTGAGTCAGCAACTACTGGTTCCTGAGCAGTTATTGGGTTCTTTATCTTACATGTAATTTTCTCAATCCATTCTGCTCTACAACTTCACTGATCAAATTAATTTTCATGTCTACCTATTCCAGTATTGGCTCCAGTTATGAGTGCCACTTTTCCCCTCAAGTCTCTCCCATGCAAGACAGCTAGAGCTGGAGTACTAGCATCGAAACGTTGTCTAACTGGCTCTGATGGCTCTCTATACTCAGTGGCAAAAGCCAATCGAGGATCTGTGTAAGTTGTCGTACGATGAGCATGATCGACAAATATGACTTTTCCATCATCAGAAATACATTTTTCCCAGCCAGAAGGTAAATCTTGAAATTTAATAATTATTATTACTATCTCATATCAATTGAAATCAACTAAGTTGAATTGAACAAATAAATTTATTAATAAATTAATTTTTATTAATAAATTTTTAAGTTATACGGATATAATATTTTCTTATACTTAATACATTAAATGTATATTTACATAATGAATATAATGTAATATTCGCCACCAAACCTTCATTGTGGCATAATTCGTAACATAATTACCTCCTTCGACAAGTTTTTTCCGACCAGTCCGTGGATGTGTCCATTGGGTTCCTTTCGTGAAATGACTGCGAAATAGAATTTTCAATTTATTTTCAGGAATTTGTGTTGGTTTTATGCTATGTTACTCACCAAATTTGGCTAAGATTATGGAATAATAATCAGAGGTTGGTGAATTTGTCGAGCAAAAGAAAAATAAGTAATTTAATTCAGATAATTAAAGAAATTCGCCTTTTTGTATGGAATAGCTTAAAAATTATGAATGATAACAAGACTTTTTTTTCCTTTCAAGAAACAAGTTCTTTGGAAAAAAATGAAAGCCATGCACATGTAGACAATTCAAAAAATTATAAGAACGAATTGTTCAAATGTTTTTTTCATATATATTTTTTTTTTTTTTATGAAAAATAAAAATGTTAACCACACTTCTTATAGGTTGAATAATGGGATTTTTTACCCTATCCACTAGAGATTATCAGATATTCTATGATAACTGTTACAAAAAACTGATTTATATATTTTATCCACACCTGCTTTATTAAATAGAATTGAAAAAGAACAATTTCATTCAGCCAGAATATAACCTTAAATTTACAATTTTCATTGACTAACTCACTTTACATAGTAAACATTGCCATCAACAGTAGCACGTTCCTCCCACCCTGGTGGTAACTCATCCTCACTGTCAGAGTCATGAGCGAGGCTCATGATTGATTAACAATATTCTTATTTATTCAATCTAATCCGTAAGAATGACTATTTTCTCAATCTTTCATTTACATATAAACATTTCATCTGATCTTTAAGGTGACATTTCATTAAGGACACTCCAATAGTCAGAGTAGTTTTTAAATTTGTTTGATTTCTCAATTTTTGAAATGATTTTCAAAAAATCACAACTTTAATTCACATACATAAATAATTTTTACTTATCTTTACAAATTTATTAGTATTTGACAATGCGTAAAAAAAAAATTCATAATACAATTATCACAATAACATTGTTTTATTGACTAATATTTCTCGAGCTTTTTTGAGATTCGCTAGAAGTCAACCGCATAAACTTATGTTTATTGAAAAATACTGCATGAGCTTATTGTTCATCTAAGAAAATACGGGTTTTATTTGAAAAATTCAAATGAATGATAACAATCATCTTACTAATCTTCACACGTTGACAATAACAATCAAACGATAATGAAGATGCATGTAATTTTCATAGTTCTTAAGGATGATTGAGAGATACAATCGGAAGATGAATTAATTTTTTGTATGAAATCGTAAATAACAATGTATAGGGGGAGGTGGGGGCATAATGGACACCTTTTTGTAAAATACTGTTTAAGTAAATATTTTTTATTTTAAAATATCTCCTGAGGGAAGCCATTGAAGATGAATTAACTGAAATTGGCCGTCTCCTACGTTCAATTTGAATCGAAAAATGGGGCAAAACGGACACCATTACTTTTCAAAAAAAAAATTTCTGCCATTTTTTTTCAAATTTTCCCTCTGTTTGCTCAACAAAGCTGCCATTTTGGAAATTCAAATTTTCATCATACTGCGCATTTTTCTGCGCAGTCTGTTGGAAAGGATTATGGGTAATTGTTTGATTTGAGAGTAGCGAGTGTGCAATATTAGTTTATTGTTAAATTGTGGAGAAAGTGCTCAAATTTATCAGAAAATGGTGAGAAAATATGTAAAAAAAACAGACAGACAGTCTTGGGATGATATTTCCATGGCTGGAGCCATTGCATCTGTCGTGGAAGATCATTCAGCATTAAAGAGTGCAGCGAAAAATTTCAATGTTCCAAGAACTACACTTAGACGAAGAGTTGAACTATTTGAAAAATTCAAAGACATGGAAATTGCAATCACTAAAGGTTCTTATTCACTCAATTTATCATCCTATTATTTACCTGGAGCTCTTCCATGAAAATTATGATGTCTTTTTCTTGTAGGTATGGGTAATTTCCAAACAGTATTCACTCATTCACAAGAAGCTGAATTAACTGCTTATTTGAAAGAGCAAGAGAATCGACTGTATGACTTAACGAGTCTACAACTTCGAGTACTTGCTCGGCAGATTGCTGAGAAGAATGGTATTATTCATTCCTAGAGATGGGCGGCCGTCACATGACGCGTCACAAAACGGTCATATGACGGTCATGTCATGTCACGTCACGGAGTAGTTGTGACCGTGACAGAATTTGGTCACAAAATTTCACTGAATGACGGTCATAAAAGGGAAATAAATTATGACCGTCACCAATTGAAGAAATCTGATGACGATCATTTTACATCTATATAGATGTTTTACTATCAATCATTTTTCATTCCTTGACAAAAGTAACTAAATTTAGAAATGAAAGACTCAATTGAAACCCGTTTGAATTAAAGGATAAAAAATTCATATTGCAATCAAATGTATTGAATAGTTACTGATTTTCAAAATTGACTGAAAAAAATTACCGTCACAAATTGAAGAAATTTAATGACGGTCATTTTACATCTATGTAGATGTATTTTACCATCTCATTCATTTTCCATTCCTTGACAAGCATAAATTTAATTGTGACCGTCATTTTCCATTAAAAATTTTGTGACGTCATGTGACCGTCACAAGACGGTCATTTTTTGGTCATATGACGCCGGTGAAAAAATGACCGTCATTGCCCATCTCTATTTTTTTTTTTTTTTTAACATGTTTATTTGAGCCAGCATTTGTACATATGGATACATTTTTTATTTTTGATTACTTAGATACTGGGAAACATGGAAAACAGTATTTTTTCTTAACCTAACATTTTTTAAGGCACATACATACTCATTGAGCTTCGTAGTGGATTAATTTTTATAAATTTTCTGTATTTGTTTTTTGAATTATTCAATAGTTGTGTTTTGTTTGTTGTCTGTAGACTGTTTTTGCTTCTTTTTATAGATTTTTATGTGATCAGAAACTGGCGGAAAACTGATCATTCGTTATGGTTTTTATTTACGACTTGAGACTAGTAATACTCAACGAAATAAATATTTATATAAATATATATATATATATTTTTTTTTTTGTTTTTTTTTATTATTATTTACACTATTTACATTATAGACTAGGGTTTTCTTAGGTGTCTTCTAGCCACCAATATCTTTTTTTGTTACGGAATGTAAACTTTTGGTCCCTTAAGGGGATTGTTGTATCATAGCAAATATGTGCTTTATCTGTTTTGCAGTCTATTTCGTTATTGTATAAAATTTTCGTCTAAGTAGACGAAATCTTCAGGGGGTATGTGACCTGTACTTAGAGTCTTCTTAATGTATTCATTATTAGTATAGAAGGGACCATTAATACGGTTGTTTTCTGTGTTCCTACTTGATGACGCTATGTGGTCTCTGGTTAATTTTAACATGAAATTGTCTATTCTGTGCACATTGGCTTTGTTGTAAATTTTGCTGTTACTGTAGTATTTCTTGTAATCTGATTCGGGTGTTCTGAACATATTTAGGCAGGATCTTAAGCATTTTCTTTCAAAAAGTCGAATAAGTTCCATTTGTTTATTGTTGACATTAAACCATACGGGACAACCGTAAGTTAATATTGGTCTAATGAGTGCTTGATAACATATTATTTTAATTCGTTCTTTGAGGTGTTTATTTTTGAATAATTTAATGTTAGCTCTGAATGCATTGTTCGCCTTATGTAATTGTTTGTGTATGTGACTCCTGTAAGTGAGTTTATTGTCAAAATCGATGCCTAAGTATCTCACGTTTTCTTTATTAGGGATGTCGACACCTGATCCACCCAGTTTCTCATTAATTTTGAAATCTTTCCAGTTTTTTTTAATATCTCTATTGGCGGTTGTGATGTTTGGTGTGAATAGAATAGTCTCACATTTAGTGGTATTAATTTTTAATTTCCAATCATAATAGTATTGATTTATCTTACAAAATAGTTTTTGCATTTCATTTTGTACTTTCGTTACTTTCTTATCTGAGACATAAAATAATGTGTCGTCCGCGAAGGCAGTTATTTTTTTTGGGGGGTCTGAGTTAAGGTCAAATCGTTCCAGCAGGTCACCTGTATAGATGTTAAAGAGTTTGGGTGAGTTGACCGTGCCTTGTTGCAGTCCGTTTTTTTACGTCAAATGTGATGGAAGTACTATTGATTCCGTCAATAACTTGAAATTTTTTCCCATAAATCATACTGTATATCGTTTTTATTAGGTGTCTGGGGTACTTTTTTTGAATAAGTTTGTGTATCAGTCCATCGAGCCATACCGTGTCAAATGCTTTTTCTAAGTCAATGAAACAAGCTCCTACACATTCGTTTTCGTTAAGGGCATAGTTAATATCTGATGCAAATTTTGTGGCTGCGTGAATCGTTGAGTGTCCGTGGCGAAAGCCGAATTGGTAGTCAGGTAGTGTCTTGTGATTGTATGTGTGTGTAGTTACTGAATTGTCAATTATCATTTCAAATACTTTACTTAAGTTAGGGAGAAGTGGAATTGGCCTATAATTGGCTGGGTTACTTGAGTCTTTTCCTTTTTTTTTTAGTGCTATTATTCTGGCAGTTTTCCAGCATTCAGGGAAGTAGCAATTGTTCAGTGCAGTCGGTATATATACTGTATATCAACGGACAAACGGATTTTATCGGGAGTAAATGCGACATTTATACGACATTTATGCTTATACCGTATTTATCGGGTATTTATACGGTCTTCTCGAAACCGCGAGGGCGACGGTAATTTTTTTCAGTCAATTTTAAAAATCAGTAACTATTCAATACATTTGATTGCAATATGAATTTTTTATTCTTTAATTCAAACGGGTTTCAATTGAGTCTTTCATTTCTAAATTTATTTACTTTTGTCAAGAAATGAAAAATGATTGATGGTAAAACATCTATATAGATGTAAAATGACCGTCATCAAATTTCTTCAATTTGTGACGGTCATTTGTTTCTGCGCTACGTTGTAATAGCGCAGAAACAATGAAACTCTATTATAGGAAACTTTCTTCCAAAATTCACCAGAGTGCGGAATTCCATTTTCTCAAAATTTAATAATTTCGAAAAGGAAAAAAAAATCATCAATATAGTTGGAAAATGACGGTCATAATTTATTTTCCTTTTATGACCGTCATTCAGTGAAATTTTGTGACCGAATTCTGTCACGGTCACAACTACTCCGTGACGTGACATGACATGACCGTCATATGACCGTTTTGTGACGCGTCATGTGACGGCGGCTTGAGGTCAGGCGACCCGAATTAGGTTCTTTTGAAGTACCAATATGCCGCGAAATAAAGTCCCTAGTCATTGCATTACAGATTTTCAAATATGTTGCATGTATCTTTGTGTAACTGAATTGATTATAGACTGCAATAAATAATTAAATTCATGAAACTATAAATTTCTGTTGCCTCTAATAGAGTTTTTTTCCCTCAATTAATTGTATTTATTCTTGAAAATTTGAAAAGAGTTTCCAGAGAATGCGCATTTTATTACCCATACCAATTTTAAGTCCATGTATTATAACGAAGAATAATAGTGTCAGAATTTGAATAGGCTTCCCTATATAATTCTCAATAAAAATTATTGCTCTTAGTTCACGATATCACGATACTCGGACTTGCGGGAATGGATGTTAGGTCTTGAGGAGGAAAAAAGATACATACTAGTATGCGTAAAATGCATAATGACAGTGAAAAAAGTTCACCGTATTTTTTGTTTGCTGAATATAATTCATTGATAGATTCTGTGAAATTCAATATGTTTTTTATACCATAATGCGCAAAGTATTCCCCAATAAGTAACAGAACTTTTTTTTGTGGAACACGTTTGTTTTTTAGAAATTATGAAGGATTTATACGGATAAAATACGGAAATTAACAGCTTCAGAATATTACAATTCAATGTCTAGAGAAATATAAGCTATCCCGAACAACAGTTGAATATTTCTAGTTCTAGCTATGTTATTTCGATATTTAGATTCATTTGATATATTTGGAAAGAAGCAAGAGGCAAATGTCATAAGCTTCCTCTACAGAATCGTATGCTATGTATGTAAGATTTCACATATTTAGTATTGAACCGAAAGTATATGAGAATATAACATTGATCTACTCATTTCAGAGAAGATTACTGATATAATTGACTCTTCGAGAAAAGAATCGAGATTAATTATCAGAGTAAAAATTTTACTGCCGAAGTTGGATTTATCCGAAACTGTTTTATCGACTCACAAGATATCTTTATTACCGGCAGAAAATAAAGCCATTAGGTTCTTCCTAAGATGATAGATGGCACGACATGTCATGAATGTGAAAAAACTAAGAAAAAGGCAATTTTAGTTTTTCAATATTTATTTATAGCAGTGATCGGCATTATAAAAATTGTAGATTTTTAATTATTCATTGTATGGAAAGTCGATATTTTCATTTATGACAGTGTTAAGTATGCCAATAATCAGTAATTCAAATGTGAAGATTATTTATTAAGCTTATACTGATTAGTTTTATTGTTTGAATTTTTGATTATCCGGAAAGTAAGTAATTCAAATTTTCAAATAACTTATTTCAAATTAATCAGTAAAGTGATTATTCAAATTACTAATTACTACAACAATCAGTACATTAACAATTTTAATTACTAAATATTCAGATAATAACAACGAAAGGAACAAGATACAAAAGTTAAGAGAAACCTGCGTATTTTTTATTGTTTCTTTCTGCAATGGATAATGGAGGAACGGACATATCAATGGACCAAAAACTAAACAGAAATAACTCAACGAAAAAACCCTTTATATTCTATGGCATAAATTCGCCTCTCTTCCCTGCAGGCAGACGGGAGATTTTCATTACTAAATTTGTCTCTGCATTAAGTGCCGACCCAATCCGAGTAATTAAAATACTCCTCTCCTCCGCAGAAAAGAGAGGCGAATTTCTGTAATGCAAAATAATGGATTTTTGCGTTGTTTTTTTGTAATTGATATTTTCATTTCTCATTATCAGAATCGATGGGCAATGACTCTGATAATGGTGAAAAGAAAATATCAATTGACAAAAACAAATAAATCGACGAAAAATCGTTTTTTTCTCTCTATTTCTTCAGGCGTCAAGTGTCTTTGACGCCTCGAAAATCGGAGTATCTGTTTTCTCCGGCGGAGAGCGGAGGATTTTCATTGCTCACGTTCTCTTTGAATCAAGTGCAGAGTCGATTTGAGTAATTACATCCCCCTCGCTCCCCTCCACTGCAGAGAAGAGAGATGGATTCCGGCAATACAAAATATTGGAGTTTTTCGTTGTTTTCTTTGCACAATGGATATTTCCATTTTTCATTTCCAAGTCGATTGCCAATCGACTTTGATAATGGCAAAAAGAAAATATCAATTGACTTAAGAAAATAAGATTGATGAATAAATCCTTTATTTTTCATTGCAAAAATTCGTCTCTCTACATGGGAGAGGGAGATTTTTATTGCTCAATTTCAGTGAATAAAATTCCCCTCTCCTCTAGAGGAGTGGGGAATTGCTGCAGCTGCAGCGGAGAGAGACGAGGATCTGCAGTGAAATTTACATGATTTTATCGTTTATTTACTTTTTTGTTCTTTAACAATTGATATTCCCATTTCTCTACTACCAGAGTCCATTGGCAATTAACTGTGGGGAAGAAGAAACGGAAATATCGATTGACCAAAAACAAAAAGATTGATGAAATAATCCTGTTTTTTTAATTGCACAAATTTGTCTCTCGGCAGGTGAAAGGCAGATTTTTATTCTAGTTTCCGTATCGAATGTAGAGCCCATTGGGATAGTTAAAATTCCTCTCTCACCTGCGGTGAAGAGAGACGAATTCGGCAACAAAAAATACAGAATTTTTTGGTTGATTTGTTTTCTTCTTTCTTCCAAATGAATATTTCTGTTTCTCTTTTACCAGAGTCAATCGTCAATAGGCTCTGATAATAGAGTAATAGATATGTCAATTGTTAAAAAACGAAAAAAATTGAGCGGAAATATCCAGTATATTTCAGTACAGAAATTCGTCTCCCTCCTCTGCAGGGCAGGAGGGAATTTTATTTACTGAAATTAGCTCTGCACTTGATGCGGAGACAATTTGAGCAATGAGAATTCCTCTCTCTCTCTCTTGCAGAGAAGAGAGACGGATTTCTGCAATGAAAAATAAAGAACTTTACATTGATTTTTCTTTTTGCTCAATTGACATTTCTGATTCTCTATTATCAGATTCGATGAGCAATTGATTCTGATAATTAGGAAGGGAAGTATTAGTTGTGAAAAGAAAAAAACGAAAACATCCAGTAGTTTTTATTGTAAAAATTTGTATTCTATAGAATGGTACAAGTCCGGCGATCTACCTGTACATTCCTTTTTCAAATTAATTCATCATCTCATTATTCGGGTACTAGATGAAATTGGCATTGTACAATGAATTTGAAAAATTGAATAGTAAAGAAATTAAACAAAAGAAACGTACTTGGTGTACCTGTAATCTGTGTCTTCCATTTCTCTGCTATCAGGAAAGGAGAAACGAAAAAAGTATCAATCGACCAGGAAAAAAACAGATAAATCGATGAGAGAATTATATATTGTTTATTGCAGAAATTCGTCCCCCCGCAGAGAATAAAGACAAATTTTTACAATAAAAACTACTGGATGTTTTCGTTTTTTTCTTTTCACAACTAATACTTCCCTTCCTAATTATCAGAATCAATTGCTCATCGAATCTGATAATAGAGAATCAGAAATGTCAATTGAGCAAAAAGAAAAATCAATGTAAAGTTCTTTATTTTTCATTGCAGAAATCCGTCTCTCTTTTCTGCGGAGGAGAGGAGTATTTTAATTACTCGGATTGGGTCGGCACTTAATGCAGAGACAAATTTAGTAATGAAAATCTCCCATCTGCCTGCAGGGAAGAGAGGCGAATTTTTGCCATAGAATATAAAGGGTTTTTTCGTTGAGTTATTTCTGTTTAGTTTTTGGTCCATTGATATGTCCGTTCCTCCATTATCAGAGTCGATTGACAGTCTACTATGACAAAAAAGAAACGGAACTATAATTTAAACGACAAAAAAACCAATTAACCAGAAAACCCGGTATTTTTCTCTCTTTACTGTAAGTGAGAGAGAGGGATTTTGACGACCCCAAATTTTTCTCTTAGAACGACGAAGATGGAGCAGCAAAATAGGCGAACGGCTGCAAGTATCGTTTATGATGCGCAAGGATACAGATACCGCGAAAAATCGAGGCACGCAGAAAAGAGGTATGTATTATTGGTTCAATTAGTTGATTGAAAATGATAAATACGTAGAAAAATTAATTGTATGATTTCCCAGCATACAGACCAACTTATTAGAGTGCACTATTATAGAAACCATCATTCGAGCATCGAATCTTTCGATAACGAGATCATTTTTCTACTCAAATTCATATTTTTAATTTTTTCGATGATTATCCTTGCAGTTAAATTGCAAAATTGTTAAAAATTTGCAAACTATCATCAAGATAGAAGTGGACTCTTTAAATCGAGGATTACCAGTACGACGTCCAATTACACAGCGCTATCGAAATCGGGAAATCGTACTGGACCATATGTGGGAGCTATTGGATCATGGTGAACTGACGATTCCAAGATTCCTAGCGTGCGCCAATCACGTTTCAGAGGCGTTTGAAAATAATATGATTATCGCAACTGCATATGTATATTTTCCATTTTTTTAAATAATTTATTTATTGGGAATGAAAATAAAATGTAAAAATTGTCAGATGTCTATTCAGTCTGTCTATTATGTCTGTTTTCAGTTTCATTAACTTTTCCACTTCCTATAAATCAGTGATCGGCAAAAATTATATTTTCATCAATTAAAGTGCCACTAATTAGTCTGTATTGAAAAATTTAGGAATTTTCATGAGTATATTGTTGAATATCATGATACTCAGTAACTACATTGCAAAGTTTTGATAATATTCATTCTCAAATTTCTCGAATTTCATAACTCAAAATTAATAATTGTTCAATAAGGGAAAAATTTATGATTCTTTCGATTAATTCCTAAATGACGGAGTAATGTGGAGAATACTGTTCAAAATTGTTAATTTCTTAGAAATTTTCATTATCCATTTTCATAATTAATGACTTTTCTAATAATTAGATAATTACTTGTTCTAAATACTTAGATAATCTAGTCCAAATGATGAGGTAGTCATTTCTTCTAAATAATTAGATGATTAAACAATTAAATTTTCTTGAAGACAAATATCATTTTACCATCTTCCGCATCTGTCGAGAGGCTCTTCAATTACGTGACCATGTTTGATCTACCCAAATATAATAAAATCACTGATAGAAAATCATGAATCGAGGATTATTGTGAAATTTAATGCAAGCATTGCAGAAAGAAACAATAAAAAATACGCAGGTTTCTCTTAACTTTTGTATCTTGTTCCTTTCGTTGTTATTATCTGAATATTTAGTAATTAAAATTGTTAATGTACTGATTGTTGTAGTAATTAGTAATTTGAATAATCACTTTACTGATTAATTTGAAATAAGTTATTTGAAAATTTGAATTACTTACTTTCCGGATAATCAAAAATTCAAACAATAAAACTAATCAGTATAAGCTTAATAAATAATCTTCACATTTGAATTACTGATTATTGGCATACTTAACACTGTCATAAATGAAAATATCGACTTTCCATACAATGAATAATTAAAAATCTACAATTTTTATAATGCCGATCACTGCTATAAATAAATATTGAAAAACTAAAATTGCCTTTTTCTTAGTTTTTTCACATTCATGACATGTCGTGCCATCTATCATCTTAGGAAGAACCTAATGGCTTTATTTTCTGCCGGTAATAAAGATATCTTGTGAGTCGATAAAACAGTTTCGGATAAATCCAACTTCGGCAGTAAAATTTTTACTCTGATAATTAATCTCGATTCTTTTCTCGAAGAGTCAATTATATCAGTAATCTTCTCTGAAATGAGTAGATCAATGTTATATTCTCATATACTTTCGGTTCAATACTAAATATGTGAAATCTTACATACATAGCATACGATTCTGTAGAGGAAGCTTATGACATTTGCCTCTTGCTTCTTTCCAAATATATCAAATGAATCTAAATATCGAAATAACATAGCTAGAACTAGAAATATTCAACTGTTGTTCGGGATAGCTTATATTTCTCTAGACATTGAATTGTAATATTCTGAAGCTGTTAATTTCCGTATTTTATCCGTATAAATCCTTCATAATTTCTAAAAAACAAACGTGTTCCACAAAAAAAAGTTCTGTTACTTATTGGGGAATACTTTGCGCATTATGGTATAAAAAACATATTGAATTTCACAGAATCTATCAATGAATTATATTCAGCAAACAAAAAATACGGTGAACTTTTTTCACTGTCATTATGCATTTTACGCATACTAGTATGTATCTTTTTTCCTCCTCAAGACCTAACATCCATTCCCGCAAGTCCGAGTATCGTGATATCGTGAACTAAGAGCAATAATTTTTATTGAGAATTATATAGGGAAGCCTATTCAAATTCTGACACTATTATTCTTCGTTATAATACATGGACTTAAAATTGGTATGGGTAATAAAATGCGCATTCTCTGGAAACTCTTTTCAAATTTTCAAGAATAAATACAATTAATTGAGGGAAAAAAACTCTATTAGAGGCAACAGAAATTTATAGTTTCATGAATTTAATTATTTATTGCAGTCTATAATCAATTCAGTTACACAAAGATACATGCAACATATTTGAAAATCTGTAATGCAATGACTAGGGACTTTATTTCGCGGCATATTGGTACTTCAAAAGAACCTAATTCGGGTCGCCTGACCTCAAGCCGTGACGGCCGCCCATCTCTAGTTAGTATCTAACCGGAGGCATCACGCCCGAACAATTCAGTTCAATTCTACTGTTTTCTGTTTTCGATGCTCAACCATCAAACACAACCACTCGGACCCCTCTAGTTTACGCGCAAAGTTCGTATGACTACGTGACATTACAATAAAATAAAAAAAACAATCACAACCATTTGTACGTAAGACCACCTAGCAAGTAGTGATGTTTACCACAACAATATTAATACATTCCTGAATGTTCAAACAGTTTGAAAAAAAAAAGATTAATTGAAGTAAATTAAGAAAATACATATAAATTAGGCATGGAGTGCTCGAGAACATTGACTGGTGTGGCAATTGCATTATTTGTACAACTGTTGTTTGATACTGATACAATTAATGCCGGTGTACTTGCTGATGATGACGTGACACAAAGAATTAATTCACCAAATCATGAAGGTAATATTAAATGGGTTTTCAGTGATAAATCAACATCGCGTAATAGAAGACACTTGCAACCACCTGGTGATGATGATGGAACGCATTATTTTATTGAGGATAAAAAGTGCCGGGAGTCATTGGAACGACTATGTGGCACGATAAATGATAATAATGATGATTTATTTATCCTGCAGTGTGTTCAAACGTTCAAGGTAATTTTCAATTCACTGTTTGAAGTGATAAAATATTCAAACATGATTTTTTTCTTAAGTATCTCAAAAATTCTTCAAGATAAGTATTTTTTTTGTCGTGAAAACCTCTTTCAACAAAAAATTCAATTTTTTAGTTTTATGATTGAGTGAAAGACGAAAATGTAAATTTTCTTTGATGATCCTTTTGCAATTTTTTTAGAGAATTTTATGGAACTAGCATTTTACAAATTCCGAAAATGAGACTATTTTGTTTTCAAATAAATTAATTTCATTTTGTCAATTAATTTCATTTTTTTTTTAAATATCTCTCGAAATCTACGCGAGATAGGGTGATTCTGCTTGAATCCTTTTTTGTAAAGAATTTCAAGAGCTGCAAAGAAATATTAGGGTAAATTCGCTTTATCTCGCTTAGTTTTCGAGATATTCTGAAAAACCTAATGATGAAATTAAGTTAAATTTGTCTGAAAATTTCATAGCCCTCAAAAAATATCTCTGAGACAATTTAATTTAAAAAAAATTAACAAGAAACTCTTTCAGCCCATCAAATTCTCTCACGAAAATATCTCCTTCTATCTTTTTTACTCATTTCAATCAATTCTTTCAATAGTGAAGACTGTCTTAAATAATAATTTAAAAAACTAATCCCTCAATTTCCAGACGAATGAAGCCTATATGATAGATAACGAGTGTCAGCACTCCATCTGGAAGCACATAGTGAATCTGACAGAGAACGAGAACATCCAGAGGCTGACACGTCGTGAATGCGGTGAAGACATTGACGAACTGTGTCCACTACGTGGCAAAGAGCCTGGAGTTTACTTGGCTTGTTTGATTGAGAAAAGAGAGAGCGTAAAAGAACAGCAGTGCTCTGAATTCATCCAGCGATTAGAATTTGTTGCATTCAGTGATTTCCGAATAATAACTCCAATGGTCACTGACTGTCAATCAGAGATTGAAAAATTCAAGTGCGGCAGAATTCAGCCACACCGAGATATCTCGCAGGGCCAAATGTTGGCATGTTTGCAGGGTCATGCCGATGATCTAGAAAATAAATGTAAAAAACGAATCTTCAAGATATCAGAAATTCAAGCAGACAATATAAAACTAGATCGTCAGTTATTCCTCGCTTGTATGCAGGATCACATTAAATTCTGTCCAAATATACGTCCTGGTAGTGGACAAGTGTACAAGTGCTTGATGCATCACAAATTAGACACGACAATGTCCAAGCAATGTGCAGATCAATTGTCACGACGTGAAAAATTGATAGCCTCTGATTACAGAGTATCCAAAGGTTTAGCAAGAGCATGCAGAGACGATATAAAATCAAATCACTGCAGAAAATCCGTTTCTGAAGACAAGGAAATAAAATTAGCACAAATTTTACTCTGCCTAGAAACAGCTCTGAAGAATGGCACAAAAATTGACACAGAATGCCAGAAAGAAATGTTTGATCATCGTAAAATACTGCTTGAGGATTATCGTTTATCACCGGAAATCGTTGACTACTGTTCCAAAGATATACTGCGTTATTGCAACGGCCTTGAGGTAGGTGGTGTTACGATACACTGCTTGATGGATCACACAAAATCACGTAAGCAGAAAAATAAAGTCAGTACTGAATGCCAAAGAGCACTTGAGGACTTGATCAAAGAGACTGATGCAGGTGAGGATTGGAGGGTTGATCCAATTCTGCACGATGCTTGTCAACCAGTTGTTGATTCGTCTTGCAGAGACGTACAGGGTGGTAATGCCAGAGTTATATACTGTCTGATGGACAAGCTGGGTACAGACAGGATGCTGGAGGCTTGCGAGAGTGCTTTGCTACAGATACAGTACTTTGTTGCACGGGATTATAAATTGGATCCACAGTTGTACAGAGCGTGTAAAGCAGATGCCATTCAATTGTGTCATGGAAAAACTGCGTGGTCTGATGACGGTAGTCAGATGGATCCTGAGAGAGGTCCATTGATATTGCCGTGCTTGTATCGTTACGCTGATCATCAAAGAAATGGAACACTTCGGCCCGAGTGTCTACAGGAAATCCGGAGGATCATGAGGCAACGAGCAATCAGTGTTGATCTGCAGCCTGAAATTGAAGAAGTTTGTTTGTCTGAATTGGCAGAAATGTGTTTCGATAAAACGGCGAAAGGCGAGGAGATTCTCTGTCTTCAAGACAACTTGGATGAGCTCAATGAGAAGTGCAAATTGGCAGTTAGTAATCTAACGGAGGATCAGGCAGAGAGGGTTGAGCTCAATCCAATTATAATGGCAGCATGCAGGAGAACGATGGACAAACACTGCGAGGATGTCCTCAAGTATGGTAAAGATGAGGGTGACATGATGGATTGTTTAATAGAGCATAAAAATGAGATTGACAGTCACTTTGAGTACAAATGCAAAGCTGCTATTGAACATTTTCAGATAATTTCACTCAAGAATTATCATTTTACTTATAAATTCAAGGAAGCATGCAGACCCTCTGTCAATCGTTTTTGTCATAGAGCTACGACTAAAGCAAAAGTTATTGAATGCCTAAGTGATATTGTACGTCAGGACATTATGAGTGACTCGCAGCATCGAATTCTGAAGGACTGCAGGCAGCAATTGAGATCGCAGCTCTATCAACAGAGAGAGAACATCAATCTTGATCCATTATTGAAAAAAGCCTGTTTGCAGGATATTGAAATACACTGTCACAATATTGAGCCTGGTAATTCACAGATACTGGAGTGTTTGGCTGCACATAAATCAAAATTGGGAAGTAGCTGTCACAAGCAGCTGTTTAAAGTTAGGCAGCAAGAATTTTTGGATAGTTCAAGCGATTTTCTATTATGGAATACGTGTCGTTCAATGATTTGGCAATTTTGCCAGAAGGAACCGGATAAAACGAAAGCTTTTGATTGCTTGAAGGGTTTCAAAGACGAAGACTCGTTTGATGAAAAATGCAAGGATCTTGTTGTGAGACGGATGATTGAACAGAATACGGATTACAGATTTAATGGGGCACTGCATGCTGCTTGCTCACATGATATCCTTGGACAGTGCAAGAAAGTTGTTGAAAATGAACCAGCTGACACGGAGTTGGAGGGAAAAGTTGTTAGATGCTTGAGGATTAAATTTAGAGAGGGTAAATTGAGGCTGAGGTGCCAGAAGCAGATAACTATTGTGATCAAACAAGCAGCACATAATTATCGCTTGAATCCATCGCTAGTTGCTATGTGTAGTCACGAGGTAATTCAATTTTTATTGTGTTTTGATTTGTTTGTGAGGATCAGTAGTTTTGGTAATATCTTGGAAATTGTGGGAACTAGGCAGATTTGTCGAGAGATCTTTTCTGTAGACAATTATGACTACAAGAAATGTTTCTTGATGAATTTTCGTGCGGGCACTCATTTTAAAGATATCCAAAAGAAACTGAAATGATTCTTCATGTTTTTCTGCTGACTTATTTACATTTCTTTCAATTATTGCGAAGATTTTATTAAATAAATTTTTTCAGATCGATACGATATGTCATTCTGATGATGATGATAGTGATGCTGTTGAGGAGTGCTTGAAAACACATTTCAATGAAGGAAATCCGGAGATGAGGGAAGAGTGTAAAGTGGAAATAGCGGATTTAATTGAAGGAGCCAGAGCTGATATACATTTTGATCCTCTGTTGCATAAAGCTTGTTCAAATGATGTTGCCAAGTACTGCAGCGATGTGCCTCAAGGGGCGGGAAGACGTAAGTATTTCATTATGTTTGATTTTTCATTACTTTCATCGAACGCATTTTTCTAGAGGAGAATTCTGAAAATATACGGTATTACGTTTTCTTCTAATTTTATTTGTATAATTTGATTTCTTCTAGAAATTTCAATTGTTTTTCGGGGAATCAATCCTTTTTGGGAGTATTTCCATTTTTCTAAATCAAAATTATCCTAAAAATTAGTAATTAAAAGTAAATCTCGCAGCCTCCATTGCAATTCTCAATTTCCTCTACAAAAAAATTTCTCAGAAGTATTTTTCTAACTGATGACAATATTTCATTTTGTATAATTTTTTCTTCCAGATATCAAGTGTCTGCAAATTGCAATGGATGATAATAAGAAAACTCTTGAACCTGATTGTTACAAAATGCTATCGAAGAGAATTGAAATGTTTAAAAATGTTGCCAAGGTAAAAACAATTGGAATACACTATTTTTTATGAATAACTCACTAGAGGAACTGTAACAACTTCGAAATTTCAAAGACGTCAAAAATTTTGAGATGAAAAACTCAAATACCATCAAACAAATACATATCACAAACAAATACCATCAATTCCAACAAAATATTTCATGAGATAGTTTCATGAGATATAAATTCCTAATCATTTCGAAAACTATTGGATCTGAATTATATTATATGGTTTTCCCTCTAAATCTTACGACTTTTCGAGTGAAGAAACTTGAAAATTTTGGGCAAAAACTGAAATGTTTAAAAAAAAGAATTCCGAATCATTCAAAAGATTCTTAATCGTAGATTATTCAAATTCTAATCAAAATACCGTCCATTTTACCCGATCCATCTCGGAAACAATGAGGTGTAGATATATGTGGTGTAGGTATAGTTCTCCTACGAATTTTCTTTTGATCTATTCATTTTGGAGATCAGTTCATTCTTTGGTTTAGAATTTTCCACTCCACTACTTTCATTTCAACTTTGCTTAATTTTTCTGTTCCATTAACAGTTAAATCTACCCGATACATTGGGACAACTCTACACAACAGTTAATGAATCACCATCAAGAGGATATTTTATGATTATTGCTGTTACGCTGATTGGATGGATTTTTGTAATTGGTTTGCTATGTGGAAGAGTCACTCGTCGTACAATAGCAACGATGAAAAATAAGTAGTATTGTTGGAGACTAAATGAAGTTTAAGATTTGGGAATTATTTTGACCAATTAATTCAGTAGTGAAAAGGTAAATAAATGAAAAAATCTTGCAGTGGTGGGATGGAATGAGTCGATATCTTTCTGAGGATTTTTTCATAAATATCTTCGGAACCAGTAGAATTAGAGAGAGTTCTCGAAAGATCTTTTTCGTAGAGAATTTTGTGTTCTACAAAAAAAAGGTCTTGCGACAAATTCTTCTGAATCGCAAGGTTCTCGAGATATTCTTAAAATAATTTTCAAGATATTTTCAGCTCATTCTATTCTCCTTCTTCATTACTAAAATCATGCGTGTTTCTTTTCGAAAAAATCTCGCAAACGAGTATTTATGGAAAATTATCAAGAGACCTTTGATACGAAAATTTTTTGCGATCTACGAATAAGGTCAGCTAATCATTTTTCCTAAGTGCACTCGTTTCAAAGATATCTAAGAAAAAAAACGCTGCAACATTTTATCTCTTATCCTTTTCACAATTGAATTCTATGGAAATGTGTTTTGTTTTATTACATGAAAAGTGCTTGAACTTCGATGTAATTTGGAAATATCTCTTTTATTGCTGAAAAAATTATTTTTTCCAATGATTCCCTCAATGAACGAGCAACTTATCTTATCAGAACTAACCCAATAATTTAAATATGAGAAAAATATTTTTTTACTAGTTTCACTTGTTACAAAAAAAAAATAGGGTGAGTTGACTAGTAATCAAACTGGTCCAGTGATCGAACTATCCAACGTATTTATCCTGGAAGAAACTGGTAATCCAGCGAACTATCATTTCTCTAATCTTCGAAGCACAATATAATGTCCAACAACTCAAATAAAAGCCTATGAAACTGTTGAATATATCGGTAATTATCGAATTCCTCATGTTCGATTACTGGTGTTTAGTGAGTCTTATCTGTTCAACCACTGGACCACTCACCCTCATAATCATTTTTTAAATGAATTGAAAATATGGCTAAAATCATTTCCTCGTTCAATGATAAGCCAGTGGTCAAATAAAATTCCCAGTTCCATTCTCCATATCTCAATTTTTGTACGAAACTTTTTTACATAAAAAGAAGATGAGACTCTTTGATATATTTGAAAAAAAAAAACATTTTTATACATTTTTCTTTAATAATTTAGCACAATATTAATATAAGTAATGGAAAAAGTGATAAGTGATATTGTGAATGTCCCAGTCGTAGCAAGTATTTAATTTTGTCTTGGAATCTCGTAGAATAATTTGATAATGAGGAAACTAAATGTGTTGAGTCAATAATGGATCAATCCTTCTCAAAATATCTCGAAAATTGTGTGAAATGGCGGAAAATTCGTAGAAACCTCTTTCATGAAAAAAAATGAGATCTACAAAACAACGGCTTTACGAAAATGATAATGAAATTAGCACGTATCTGACAATTTTTCGAATTTTTTTCAACCAATCAATTGTTATTGCAAAAAAAAATGATAAAATTCGCACTTACACTTTTTTTTCGAATTTTCTACGTGTAAATATTTTTCATTTAAATAATTCATTTGTTAGAAAAAAAATGATCAGAGTTTTACTCCAATAACTTTCGAGATATTTCCAGAAAAGAAGTTAGTGATGAAGCTAGTAATCGAGTGAAGTAACTTGAAAATTATCTGTAAGTTGTTCGGCTAATATTGCAGAAACTGTTGGATTGTTAACAATTGGTCAGGAGATCTTTTTCGTTGACCGAAAAATTCTCTACAAGAAAGGTTTCTTGCGTATTTTTCATATATGAACTAATTTCAGAAATTATTGCGGAAGAAACAAACATTAATTTTACTGTATCACTTCCATATGAATGATTGTCTGAATTTCTCGAGTATAAATAACAGAAAATAATGACATTCATTCTGGTTATAAAGAAATTTAGAAGCGAGGAGATAGGACAAGATAAGTAATTTTCTTGCAATCAATTTTTCGATAATATCTCGGAAATTAAGAGGTAATGCAATTCTTCACAAATGCTTTTTTACTCCGAATTTGAAGCATTACAAAATAACATCTTTCGAAAACTCCGAGATCCCTTTGAGTTTTCAATGTTAACAAAAAAAATAAATGGCAAGAACAATAGTCTTATCCTTTCTCACCGCTTCACAATGGAATTATCTCTGAAATTTTTTTTTTAATTCGCTAACAATTGATCCATTTGCGTTAGACACTGGGACATGCGTTCTACATAGAGTTTGAAGCAGCTGACATATTTTGATTAATTAAATTCGAATTTATTCTTTATTCAATTTAAAAAGAATTACGATTCATGAATAGGGAAGAGTACAAACTCGACAGAGGTGAAGGATTGATAGATACCAACTATTAATATTCAGTCTTTAAATTGATGCAAACGTCGAGAAAATTGTATTTTTCTTCGGTGATAAAACCAATGGATTTTTCGAATTTTGACAATTTCACCGGTAAGAATGAGAGATTCAAACTGGAAAATACAATAAAAAAAAATAGTTTCAGCTTCACCCTTTCCGAGATAATTTGAAACACTAGAACAACTTATACCATCTTCCGATGAATCATCAAAATTTCAAAAATCTTGGATCTCTGTAATTCCAGAAATCAGTTAAAAAATTCTCGACATTGTTCCTCCACGTTGAAAAAACAATAAATGAAACAAATCCCCCATTGAGGCAACTAAAATTAATTTTTAAGTACGACTGTATTTATTTGGTCCTCGAAAAAAAGAAAATTGTAAATAAATATATATTTATCTTAGAAAAATATCAATAAAACTTTAGAAAATGAATTTCCATTTTTTTATTCATTTAACGAAGCTGAAAGAAATTATCGAAATGATGAATGTATCTCCACTTCCGCTGAGATTTTTCACCGGACCCAAACAAGTGATTTTCACATTTGAAAATTCCCTCGTGAAATGAGTCATGTGAGTAGTTCTGCATAATCCCGCAAAAGCGTTGCATTCTCTAGCCGCGCGTGCAAGAGAGAGGGAGATAGTAATAACTAAAGAGAGAGAGAGAGAAACTAATATCTAGGAAGATAGAGAGAGTACGTAATATCTAGAGATGGACATTGACAGACGTTATATGTCCAAAAAATGACTGTCTCACGGCGGTCACATGACATCACAAAATTCTGAATGAAAAATGACGGTGACAACCAAATTTATGACTTTCAGCGAATAAAATTTTTTGGCGATGATGAAATACATTTATATAAATGTGAAGCGATTGTCATGAAATCTCTTTCTTTTGTGATAGTCATTTTTTAGGTCAATTTCCTAAATCAATAAATATGTAAGCTACGTTGCAGCTAATTCCAATAAGGAATTGGTCTTTTCCTATTTGAACTAATTAGATTTCAATTTTCATTGAATACTTCGAAATCTGATCGTTATGAAATAGTTCCTATTTAATACAACCTTTTTATATTATCTTAAGACGCTCCGAACTTTCAATGTGATGAATTATGAAATGGGAATTGGGGAGAAAAAGGACCTGTATAATCGTATCATCGTAAATTAGTTTTTAATTAATCACTCTAGCAGTTTTGCCACTGTTGCTATGAACTTCTTTGTTGCCTGACAAGAGTGCTTGCATCTTGACAAATCCAAGGGCACCTTTGGTTTTTCTCTTTGAACTACTCTTTCTCTGCAGAAATTAAGTTCTACGAGAAATATAGGTAATTTTTCCAGCTCCTTCTGCTGTCAACTCATTTTGTTCATTATCATGGACCCAGCCTGGCGTACTGAATGATCTCTCAGTATCAGTAGATGGGGAATGAAGGAACAGGCTCTCCTTGACAAGAGAACTCACCCGAGTTCCTTTGCAAGCAACTCTCCATCAGTCTTCTGCACACATTGAAACGCTAGCCTCTCATCTCTTGAACAGTCTCTGAGTTGTCCATTTTTTTTTCTTCCTAAAGCTAATATAAGTCGAAAATTAAACAGTTTGCTTGACGTGATCTTTCAGTAGTTAAATGCAAACCCTTGAAAACAGGATTCGAAGGGTTGGCTGCCAAGTGAACTGGAGCTACAGACATTTCGGTAATGAGTAAGGTTTACTCTGCCACCTAGACAACTTTTTGAATACCAGAAAGCGAAACCAGGAAATGCAATACTCTTAGCTGTACCCAGGGCCACGACGTGGACGTAGTAGTGCAACGGCCTCAAAAGAAAGACCTCCGCACCAAACACCTAAACAACTGGAACATTTCTCTTTCTTTCTTCAGAAATAAGCAATGTATTCATGATCTTTTTTTTTAAATAATGATGATTCTTAAAATTTCTTGGAGTCTTCCTTGATCAGTGCAAAAACTTCTAGATCTATGCTAATTGGAAGCTCATCAGTCTCTGACTGAGTTAGCATTACAGTGATTGGTTTCATAAGATCACAGACTCTCTGTATCTCATCCCAGAAACGTTTTCTTTGACAATCAATTCTCTGCCATTTCTAAAAAGTCTAGTTTGAACATTTGAACCAAGCCTCGTTTTGCCTGACAATTAAGAGTCTTTTCCACATTTTGTGAATCTTCGCGTTAAATTCTCTTCAAAACCGCAGAAAAGATTCGAAAAAATTTCTTTTCATTTCATTTTCATCCTCTTGTTGAAAAATTATATTTGTTTTCCTTTCATGATTGTTATTCACTGAAATTTCATGATGATCACTACTGTTCGATGACATGACGTCACATTACCGTTATATGACCGTTTGGTGACGCGTCATGTGACACTCGCCCATTTCTAGTAATATCTCGCACGTTTCACCTACAGTTCAAGTTTACAAAGGACGATTCGAGTATATATGATGAAGTCAAAAATTTCGCTTTAGCACTAAAGCCAAACTATACCCAAAAGAATAATCATTTCCAGTTTTTTTATTTATTTATTTTCCATTAAACCGAGTCTACTCGTATATGTGGCCAAAACGAACTGATCGGTATTCAGTGTACGTTGTAATTTAAATTTCTCTTTTTTCTCCACTAAAAATTAAACTGAAGAGAAATGAAAAAACTCAAACGCACAAATCATTGAAAAAAAAAAATACTCTAAATATTCCCCGATAGATCCACATTTTTTCCGTCTTCGTATTATTTATAATATAATCCAAAGTGTGAAAATAATCTCTTCAATTCCCAAAAGTGTGTCTCATCCTCAAGAATAATTCCGAAAAAAAAAAACAAGAATTTAATGAATAACCACATTATTATTTCCAAATAAATGCCGAAATTTTTGATAAGCCAGTGGTAATGCACGTTGTAAAATTATCCGATTATCCAACAAAAAGATCGAATAAAATTATTTGGAACACCGCCTATCTCTCTTTGAAATTATTTTCCCACTCTCTAGACCCCCCGTGGGTGCGTCGTCGTCAGAAGTGAGCCGAAAAAGAGAAGGCAAAAAAGAAGAAGAAAAAAAAAAAACAACAGCGCCTGCCATTTTGGGCTGTTTCACGGGAGATAGAAAGGGGTGGAGAGGGGAAAAACTCCCGAATCTCCATTTCCCCAGTCTCGCCGAAAAAAAAAACAATCGCTCACTCCTTCTCCCCCTTTATCACAATTTTTAATTTAATTCGGAGAAGGAAAAACGAATCTTGTGAACACGAAGGGAAAAAAAATCTCTTCATTGAAAAAATTAATCGTAACTTATTTGCCAGAGTGTGCTGCCGCCTTGCGACAAAATTAAACTAAGAAAAAAAAAAAAAATTAAAAAATCTGCTCCGATTGCTCCAAAACGATTCAGTGAGTCAGTGTGTCCGCGGTGTTCCGCGAGACATCATAAGCGCTAAAAAATAATAATAATAAGTCCATATATATAAAATAAATAATCCAAATGAGAGTGACGTGAAGGAAATATTCCTGATTTCTTTTTTTCCTTCAACGAAAAAAAAAAAAAACCGAGAAAAATCCGCCTCGAGTAGTGGAGAATTGTGCGAGTGAATATTTCTGCGATAAAAAGAAGAAGAAAAAAAAAAAAAGAGTAAAGAGAAAAAAAACGTGGATGCATGCATCAGTATTTACTCGTGTGTGTACAAACTGTTGGCTGTATTGTCACAGTACCCACGTTATTAATATTATTTGTGATCGTGGCGGCAACAGTGATAATTTGTTTATTAAAAAAAAATATATTAATAAAGAATATAATAATAACAGTAAATGTGTATACAGTAAATGTGTTTAATACATAGTATTTGTTTGTGCTTGTGTTTATACATAATTAATTTTATTGAATTAATAATAATTAATATTAATAATATTAAATTAATAAATTTATGTAAAATAATTGATTTAATAATAAACAAATGTTTTAAATGGACGCATCGTCCATTATCACCCAAGTGTCGAGGGATGACGAGTTAGGCCACTTCAATAACGAGAAAGGTAAAATAATTTTTTTTTTTTCAAATGGGTGTGACACATTTTTTCATTCTTTTTTTTTCATTTCTTATTTTAAAATCATTCGAGAGAAAGAGAAAACGGCTCGACCGAAGGTTTCATCCAGATGCTGTTAGTATGTGCGTATATATATATATGCGTGTATGTCTGTGTTTTGTAGACTACACCTGTTACGAGGTGAGGAGAGGAGAGAAAAGACAGAGAAGGAAAAGAAGAGAGGGCATTGCGTATTTATGCCTCGCCTCTTTAACCTCTCTTTTCTCTTCTATACTTTCGATAAATTCTTCCTCGTGTCGCTCAAGTTTAACATTGAGTTACTCCTCCTTTTTTTTTTTTTTTTTTTCTTATAAAAGGTACATTCTTCTAGCTGATGGCTTTACATTTGAGCTCACTTCACTCACGTTCCTCTCTTCTGGCTACTCTCTTTTTTTAGGCTCTCTCTGTCTCGTCATTTTCTATATTCCTTTCTCTGTCTACTCGCCACTGTAAACGTCTTTTTGCTTGAATTTTTCATGTTTTTTTTACTCTTCTCGCAGAAGAGATGGGATACTCTTTCATTCGATTTTTCATTCTCATTCTCAACGGTCAGTCGAGCTTCACCGACACACAGGCACAATGTCAATTACAGATTGTTGAAGAGAAGAGGGGGGGGGGGGGGGAGGGGGGAGGCAGAGACAATAAGTCGAGCGAAACGATAAGCTTTTTTTTCTGTTATCCACACCTCTTTGGTAAAGTTGTGATGGAAATGACGTCTCCAGTGGAGCAGAACTTGGGTTGAATAGGATTATGGCTTTTTTTTTGTGGGTAGCGATACATGAGTTACGGTGGAAAAAAATTAAATTAGGCTTTTTGCAGATTGGATCAAGGAATTTTGGGATGCATGCGGTTTTTGAGAAATATTTGAGAAAATAGAGGAGATGGATTTTTTTTTGAGTCCTAAGACTGCTGCAGAGCAGCAAAAAAAATCAGTTTTGTTCTAATATATTTGAGATTTTTCTGAATTTTTCGAAATTTTTTGGAATTTTTCTGAAATTTTCATGAAATTTTTATGAAACTTTCATAAAATTTTCCTGAAATTTTTTCTGATAATTTCGCAAATTAAACTCCTGCAACCTTCCTTCGCCCATATATATTTCAAAAATCAGTTTTATTCTAATGTATTTGAGATTTTTCAGAATTTTTTGGAATTTTTTTGAAATTCTCATGAAACTTTTATAAAACTTTTATAAAATTTTCCTGAAATTTTTTCTGATAATTTCTCAAATTAAACTCGGCAGAGAAAAGACCTTTCAATAAATTTTACTTCACCTAAAAGTTTCTAAAATATTTGCAACTTTTCTTCAGTTTTTTAAATTATATATTATTATATATTTTTTTTCAATTTCGTCCATTCTTCATTTTTTCGATGATATAGAAACGCAATCAAGACAATAATGAAGATAATTTGATTTTGAAGTCAATCCCATGTGTTTCACAATATCTCGAAAACTAAGCGACATAAACTGAGAAGAAGACAAGTGGTAAAAAGTATTAAATATCGATGTCATTGGTCCTTAGCAAATATTTTTATAAAATAATTTTCAAAAACTGTTGAATTCACTAAATGCAGTCTATTTACTCAACTAATTTATCTGTTCGAATTAACAAAATTAGGTAACTTCAAACAAAAAAATTAATTATTTCAAAAAAATATTTGCTAAGAACCAATGGTAGTAATATTTGATAGTTTCTACCTACTTTTCTTGATCTCAGTGTAGAATAATGTTGGTAATCACATAGTTCATAGCTCTAACTTTCAACAAAAAAGTTTTCTTCATAAATTTCATCATGTCCCCCCAGTTCCCAAGATATTTCCCAAAAATTGTTTTACGAAAATTTCCCACAAGAATAATTTCACAAGTTTGATAAATTTTTGTTTTTTATTTGTTTGGACAATTTAGCACAGTTACCGAGGGAAAATGAGACAACTGGAAATGGTCCATCAGGCGGTAAAAAACCAAGAGGACGTGGATTATTGCGTTCTCTATTGTGCTGCCTTGGTAGAGGCAGAGGTGGTAGCTCAAAGAGCTCAAAAGCCTCATCACTACAGGGCGATGGAAGAGGTACACCACCACCTGGTACTGGATCACCACGTTTTTTATTACCACCAGTTAGGCATCAGGATATGCACAAAAAATGTATGGTGATTGATCTTGATGAAACACTTGTACACAGTTCATTCAAACCAATAAACAATGCTGATTTTGTGGTACCAGTTGAAATTGATGGTACTGTACATCAAGTTTATGTTTTAAAGAGGCCTTACGTCGATGAATTTTTGCAAAGAATGGGTGAACTTTATGAGTGTGTACTGTTTACAGCAAGCCTAGCTAAGGTCAGTTGCAATTATATTGATATAATTATTTATAAGAAAAAAGTAAAAAAAAAAAATAATAATACTAAAAATAGCAGAAATGTGAACATGCTTTTTTTAAAATGAATTGTTGAAGAAAATGAAAAATTTTAACATGTAGAAAATACGAAGAATAATTTTTTCTTATGAAAAATTATTTATTGAAACAAGTCCATAAAATTGTCAGATGTGTGTTATTTCTATTATCATTTAAAAAATTACAATTGAGTCAATAGTTTCTATTATTGACAGAGTAGTAACTATTGACAGCCTATTTTATTCTATTATTTACTTAATAAAACAGTTTTTAAATTGAGGATTGCTCAACATTTTTATAAAGAATGGCAGAATTCTCAAAAACTAAGTTCATGCCCTTTTATTACGTGTTATCACGTTAGTTTGTTATATAATCTCAAAACATTCTCAATCAGAGGCTGATTTGAATTAATGACTACTACTTCATATTTTTCATTAATTTAAAAATATTAGACTAAAAATATAAATTGTATGCGTAAAAATGTTGATAGGAATGACGAACAGAAAATTCAATTATATTAACATTAAATGTGACTAAGAAAATGAAAAGTTCATAATGGTCCTAACATTGTCAATAATAGAGTCATTTACTCTTTGATTTTTTTTCGTAACGATCTTTTTCTTCCACTTCAAAAGTGGAGTAGAAGGAATTTGGTATACAGTCGCAAGACTAAATCCAACGCAAAAAAAAGTTTTCATATCCAAAAAAAATTGATTCCAATCAGTAGATAATGATGAAGTGGATTAAATCTGTAGAGCAATGTATAGATTATTCAGTAAATCACTTGAAAAACATGAGGTTCATGAAATTATAGCCGTTTAAATTCTTCATATGCAAAGTCTCTTAATACTTTCGTCATAATCTTATTAATTTTTTATCAATATTCGCAAATGAATCTTCAGAAAATTTCTATTTTGTTATTACACAAATTAGTTTTGTTTAAATTTTTTTTGCTACTGTGGCCAAGTTTTTCCTTTTACAAATCAAATAAGAAATTGTTTTTTGTTTTCAAATTTCATTAAATAACTCATAAAACATATTGATATTTCATGTTAACTTTCTAATGGCACTGATATAAAGTGATAAAATTTTGATAAAATTCAAAACTCCAACGATTTTATCAAATTTTCGACACCAAAATTGATTAAAATTGAGTTTTTAATCCTCAGATAATTTTCAACACCAGAAAGTATTTAATGAGATAACAGAATTTCAACTTTTCTCCACTGTTTGAAGAAGCGAAAGTACATAAATAGTTTCAGTAGAAGAGTGGGTGTAAAAATTTGTGATCAGTTTTTCTAAAATATCTCAAAAGCTGCGATAGGAACTGAAATTGTTATGATTATTTTTTTTTTGGTAATCTCGTTTTTCTCTTGAAAAAACAGCTGCATTCAATTATTTTGTATTTCAAATAGTTTTTACGTTATTTTGAAAACAAATAAGAACTTCATTTTTCATCGAAAAGAATTATGCAATTTTTTGAAAGAGAAAATTCCGTTTATGAAATTCAAAAATATTTACTCATACCATTGTTTGCTCATGACTCTCATAAAAGTATGCACATATGTAATTTAATTTTCTTCTCATTTATAGTATGCAGATCCAGTGGCTGATCTGCTCGACAGATGGGGTGTCTTTAGGGCAAGACTCTTCAGAGAATCATGTGTATTTCACCGAGGAAATTATGTCAAGGATTTGAATAAACTCGGCAGAGACCTTCAGCAGATCATAATTGTCGACAATAGTCCAGCAAGTTATATATTTCATCCAGACAATGCGGTAAATCAACAAATTATTCAAATTATTTCACATTTCAGTTAATTGTCATTCTTCTCATTAAACATTTTTCACATTCGTTTCTTTACTTTTGTTACATCTCTGATAGTATCATGCTCATTCTCATGGCCAGAGATCTCATATCCAACTTGCTTATTCAAGTGAAATTCTATCTTTCAACTTGTATCAATTTATTAACCGTAGTAGAGTAGACAGTGTAAGAAAATGTTGAATTCAAAAAATATGTTGTGAGCTTGAAATCATAGTAATGTAATTTAGATTTTGTAATTTTCATTCTTTTATCATTCGATCATGGAATATCTCGAGATTTGAGGGGGGATATGGACATTTTTCTTATTACCTTTTTTATAGCTTCAATTTCTCTCTAAAAAAACAATCTGCGCAAATATTCCTCTATCTCCTAGAAATTCCGAGATATTCCCCCAAAACCATCACAAAAAGAAATCATGGAAAACATGATAATAAACTTAGCAGACATCTGCCAAGTTTTTGGATTTTTGTAAACAAATCAATTATTTAAAGAAAATTATTTTAAAAAATTGCACTCATAGTTTTATGAATTCTCTACATATGCATATTTTTAATTATTTTATTAATTTATTAATTTATTGCTTTTTGAGAGTTAAGAGTACAAGCGAAGTACATTTTACAGTGTTTTGCTGATCCTATGAATATAAGTGAAAAAAAGATAACATAGCAATGGAAATGACAGTAGAAATTATTAAAATTAGTTAAAATATATTCAAAGTTTTTTCCTTGTCATTTCAGTATGTTCAGTTAGTCTCATTGTCTACATTTCCCATTAGTTCACAGTTGGGGGAAGTCACGTTCTGTACCTCAATGTCTCTTTTTTTCAATTATTAAAAAAAAATTGATTTGTTAAAAAAAAACCGAAAAATTGTCAGATTCCTGCTCTTTCCAGTATCATTAAATAATAAATTTTACACAGGTACCAGTAGCTTCCTGGTTCGATGACATGACAGACTCCGAGTTACTCGATTTAATACCATTCTTCGAGAAATTGAGCAACGTAGATAACATATACACAGTATTGTGTAATAGTAATCATCCATACAATCAATTACCAGGACAAGTACAGAATAATTCAAGCCCAGGTGGTGATTCATTGGGTCCATCCTAGCCAAAACTTGAGCCTGGCCTCACGGTCAGCCTCTTCGCATCACGCTGCACCCTGAGGAGGGCTCTCGATGGTATATTACGCGCTGCTGGACTCACATGTCGCGTTAATGATAATCCAAATTCACAATCGAGCTAAAACGCAGCCGCACGATATCCTTACTACGTAGATAAACGAATGAATTTGAGGAAAAAATAATAATAACCACTCGAAAGTGAAAAACATTTCGTCTAGAGAGAAGAAACATGGTATTTTCTTTTCATTTTATAATTCAACGGTAAAATGATAGAAGAGAAATTGCAAATGTTGCATATATTGCATGCTGATTATTTTAAACATATTTAAGGAAATATGAGGTTTATGGGAACTTATCTGGCCTTTTTGTAGACCTCTTTTGTAGTGCATGAAATTTTCTACAAACAAGGTCTACTAAAATATCTTCCTAATCATACTATTTTCAAGGATATTTGTACTCAAAAGAATGGAGAAGAAATCATTCTATAAGATTCATGAAAATTTGTTGAAAGAACTTTTCATAGCCCACAAAATTTTCGGTGAAAAAGGTCTTTTGATAAATTCTTTAGAGAAAGTTAGTCCAAAGATATTCTCGAGAATATACACAACAATATTTCAACATGTTTCTCTTTTACAATTTTACTATTGAATTAACGACTGATCTTTCATCAATGAAAGCGATGAGTAAGTAAAACTCATTTGAAAGAATTAATGAAGGACTCATTGCCCTTTGGCTTCCATATGGTGAACAAAACAGTCTCCTCGAAACTTAATTTAAAAATAGTAACGAAAACACACAAATAACAAGACTAAAAAAATGGCAATTTTTCTTGATATGTTGAGAAAAAAGAATGGTTAAAGATTCACACGATGCAGAAAAAATTCCGAGTGGAAAAATTAGACCAAGGTCACTTAATATAGGAAAGGATAAAATAAGATATTTCATCGTTTATTAGCATCGATCAAATCTCGAGAAAATCATGGAAAAATTAGCAAGAATAAATAGTGAAAAGAAAAGATAATGAAAAAAAATTATATATGATATAGAAGAGAGAATTTTTTGAGATTTTTCTATGAAAAATAATGCATATCAATTAATTCTTTCGTGTCTTCAGACGATTGCATTAATTCACCAGATAAAATTGAAGTAATATCAACTGTTGGAATAATTCAGATGAAAAAAAACAGCTTCCACGAGAAAAAATTCGCATTTTCTGATTTTTTTTATTTTTAATTAAATTAGGATTTTATATTCAACTAATATGCTTGCCACGTGGATGACATTTTAACGGTTGGTTTTAATTTAATAAATATGAACGAAGAGTAGCCAATCCGACCACGTTATGAGTAAACAGACAATTTCGTCACACAACAATTCATTATTAACCTGTCATTATTTTCTCATAATAGTCTTATATCAAGTGTTGCATCTGCCGTAACGTCAAAGGGGAAACGAGAGATGAAGTGAGGGGGGAAGGGGAGGAGGGTTCGTTACGTTTAATTATCAAGGATTGCGACATCAATCGGATCATGAATAATGCTTCTCTCAAAAGCCACTTGGATAAATTTTTTTTGCTTTCAATTTGTTATAATTTCATGTTTAAAATCAATTATTGGTGAAGTGGTGAATATTTCGGAATCCTGCGAAATAGAAAAATTTTCATAGGAGCTCATTACGAAATTTTATTACTAAAGTTTTTGTATATCACATGTATTTCGAGATATTTGGGGAAAACGAGATAAAAGAATTTTTTTCTTTTTATGTATCTCGGGAAATAGGAAAAAAAAATCGGAGACAGTTTTTTTAGATTTTACTCTGTTCTACAAACGAAAAATTCTATGAAAATTTCTCTATTTCTCGGAGATTTCGAGATATATATCGTAAAAACCATTTAGGAAAATTGACTTTTTTCTTTCCATTACTTCACCGTTTCTTCCACTCTCTTTCTCTTGAATTTGTCAGTAGAGACTGGAAGTTTTTTATTTCGCTCAAAATTATCCATTAAATCATCGAATTCAGTTGAATCAATTAAAATCTTTTAATTCATTTATTTGCCGGGTCAATTGAATTTCAATGCATAAAAGTGATTTGAGCAATTAAATAGCACTTGTACTTAGTTCGAATGAAAAGTTTGATTAACTCCTTTTTATAATTATTATTTAAAAAAAATAATAACCGAACGAAAATACGTACTTCAGTGGAATGAGAAGAGAGATTTGATGAGTGACAGATTACTTCAAGATCAGTGAAATAAAAAAAAGAAATTACTCGATAAATTCTCGAAAAAAAATATTCAGCCAGACATTTTTTAAGATAATTTTTTTTTCTATTACGAATTATTCTTTTTGATTGATTTTTTTTCGTCTTTTATTATTGAAAAAATGTTATATTGCAATGTAAAAAAAATGTTCATATTTCGGATTTTTCTGAATTAGAAATGTAATATTCGTAATTTTTTATAATTGAAAAAAAAAGACAATTTGAAAATAAAAAAAAAAGTTTTACGAGAAAATCAAAGACTAATTATGTGGTTGTAAGAAATCGGAGGTGAGCAATATTGTCGTACTACGTAAATTGCTGGGACTAGAAGTGGAATGATGAAATAATTGAATGAACAAAATGCACAATACGGTTTTAAGTTCGATGAACCGTTAAGAAAGTAACAGAATTTCTGGAGTAAACCGAAAAAATGAGATGAGAGGATTTTTATGAAATATTTCAGAAGAAAAGAGGAATTTAAAAAAAAATTTCGAGATTTTTTTTGTAGAACACATGGAAACCTGAAAAAAAGTTATTTCAATGAAAATTCTTCTCAATGAGATAATCCAGACACCGAAAAAAAAATAAAAATGAACTCATTTCGGTTTACTCTTCTGCTTAATTATGATAAATACACATTTTCATTGATGCAATGGGCTCAATCTAAGAATGCTAACGTTTCGTTTTTTCTTTCTTTCTACATTCAAATGAAACGTGAAAAAATGACGAGAATGAAATTAGTTTGAACTAATTGGTGCTTCCGTAATTAACGAAAAAAAAAATGCGTAATTAAATTAATTGAGATGAAAAAGAAATGCGCAATCATACGGCGGGCGTCTCGGCTCTCTTCGTAACAGTTCCGTCGATTTTTTAAAATTATACATAAATACTTTGTAAAAAAAATAAACTTTTTTTTAATAAAAATGGGGAAAAAAGTGAAAAAAAAGGAAAAAAATGAAATTAACAAAAAAATAAATTAGGTGTCCTCGAGATGGCCAATCAACGTCCGTAAATTTTCTATTGAAATATTATCAATCAATGTTTTGTTATTGATGGCAACTGTATAAATTTGTGGAATAAATATATAAGAAATCTTAAAAGTTCGAGGAGAATGAAATCAATAAAAGCATTTCAATCTTCTTTTTCAATTACAATTGGTCCTCGTTGCAAGCATTCATCGAGATAACTGATTGTTTACATTGAGAAAAAAAAAACTTTTTTCATTTCAACTTTTGGTAGAAAAAAACGTGCGATAAAATCGATCCATTCTATTCATTCAGTTTTTGCGAAATATCTCAAAAAATAATGGAGATAGCGAATTTTTCACAGATATACTTTTTGTGGAGAATTTTCGAAACTACAAAAAAGGGAGAGATCAAAATGTCTCTATCTTTCTTAATTACCGAGATATTCTCAAAAAAAAACTGGAAAAAGTCTCGTTTCGCCCTTTAAATATTCTCAAAATTTTCATATTTTTTTCCTCAGTGTATCAGGTACTTATGCACACAAAAAGGGAAAAAGGGGCACAATAGTATTCACTCAAGGAGCCAAGTAACGAGCAGAGTACATTATAACAAGTGGAAAAAATATTTTGAAAAATTGAAGAATGAATTAAGAAAGAAAGGAAATCGAAAAAATTTTGCATTATTTCGAAAATATCTTCGAAATTACTGAGGATTCATCGAATTTTGTCGAGAATCCTTTTTCATAGCCCCGAAAATTTTCTACGAGAAAGGTTTCGCGACATATGACCCTTGACCCACTCGTTTATGGGATATTTTTGAACTAATCTATGTAAAATTTTTCGTCACTTAACGATTTGAGAGAAAAAAAAGGCAATGATTACTTGCAAGTACAAAGTTGTTACGTTTAAACAGAGACGCCGTTGGCAAATCGCAAAGAGCCGAAAATGCGCGCGATAGGAAGAGAGAGAGAGAAAAAAAAATAGTTTTTAGATTGATGAAAGAAAGAGAAGCAAAAGGAACTAAAGTTTGAAAAACTGTTGGAATTAATGAGAAAAGGAAACTTGATGAATAATTAATAATAAAAGAAAAAAAAGGATTAAAGATGAATGCGTGTATAAAAATTGTGTGTGTGTATGTGTCTGTGTGAATGGGTGAGAGATTATTAATGAAATAATACAAGATACAATGATAATATTAACAATAATAAAAATATATATATAGTAGATAATACTAATGATATTGCCGTTCGTAAAACGGTGCTTGCGCACGGAGTCGAAGATGATGAATTTAAAAAATTATGAAAGAATTTTAAAGAAACTTTTTATATGAAAAAAAAAATTAAGAATAAAACTATTTCATAGTGATGCAAATTTTTAATCATGGAAATGAAAAGAAAAATTTACGATTATAGAAGAAGAAAAAATTGTAACTTTATTGTACAAAAATTATTGGATAAAATGAAAATACGACGAAAAGAAAAAAAATCAGATAAAAATTTTGCAAAAATTAATTTTGAATAAAAAAAAAAATAAAAGCGACAAAGTTTCTTTGTAAACGGAAAATCCCAGAGTGTTGGACAATGAAGTATGCATGCAGTCATGATTAAACAATATTGCCTTGTTCTGTAAATAAAAACGTGAAAACTTCCAACTGAACTTAATCCTTTATCAGTGAAATTAACAAGAAATTAAATGAAAAAAAAATATTCGTAAATTTTGTTTACTCGCAGTCTCATTGCGAAGCATGTTGCCCAGATTTTCATTTTTTTTTTTTTTTTCGTTGAGGTAATTCCAATAGTGAAACGAAATAAGAACTATTAGAAATAATTTCATGTAAAATAACAACCGTATCTCTGATAGTTTCCGAAATATTTGAAAGAAAATGAGTTCAAGTGAAAATCGGTGTATTTCGATTTCGCAAAGTATTTGAAACTAAAGAGAGATGATGAATTTCTTTCTAAGAGTTATTTTGTAAAGCGAAAAGAACGTTGTAGAAAAATATCCGACATATTTCTAATTAGAAAAAGGCGATCAAAGGGTTTCCGCGCTTTGATTACGTATTCGTTACTTATCGATCGTTCTCTGCGATTTTTTTTAAATTTTCTGTTTGTTAATTAAAATGTGAATAAACACAGAACAATAAGTCGGGCATGGCTTCGTTATGTGACAGTGGGATAGCAATACAATTGAATGGAATGAAATAAATTTAAAAAAAAATGTAAAATTTCAATCCCCGAACAAAAATTATCGAAAACCTTTGATCCACATTCAAGAATGTCCAGTTTTGCTCTGTGATTCTGTGTTTAATAAAACGAGAAAAAAATATATATATGTTTGATAATCTTGAAGTTTTAAGGAGTATTCTTTAATCACAATACCCAGGATAATGAATTAGTTATATTAAAAATGGTTGAAAACTAAAATTGAAAGAAATTTTCAGTGCACATTAACTTTTGCATTGAATTTACTCAGTTTGGTTCATCCCTTCACCTTAGAGTCTCTACAATCTATCTCAATAACGAAGAAAGATACGGAAATTTTTATGTGATCCTTTTTCATACCAAAGAACTAAAACTACGAAAAAGAAAACAAAAATTGAAAAAATTATTATAAAAAAAAATATTGAAAAAAAAATTACACAACTAAAAAAAATTTTAAAAACAGTTTTCAGAACTTCAATTCCGGGTTTCGATGTCACAAAATGACATCAGGACCTGTCAACAACACCGCTACCCATCATGTAGTTTTTCGAATTTTCCACATTTGCTTTTTTTCATTTTTTAAAAAATAATTTATTTATTAACAAACAACCTAACAATTGTTGAATATCTGCTATTTTAAAAATAATATTCATTTCGAAATCTCTAAAATTGAACGAAATAGTAAAATTCTCGTATCACTTCTTGTATTTCCTACTCTCCTGCTAAAAAACTTCTCAACAAAAAAAAAAAAATCAACCCCCTCCCCCCTTTTTTCCTGAGACACTCTCAGCAATGTGTCGTAAAAGCCATTTTCACTTCAGCCATAAATTCCATCCACTCTTCTCTCTTTCACGCATGATTTATAACGAAAATAATAAATGAAAATGAGAAGGGGAAAAACCAGTTTCCGCAATGATGATGCAAGAATAGAAATAGAAAATATAGAACAAGAGAGAAGACATATATTCTCTTTTTCTAGCTTGTTTCTGCTCTTTTTTTTTCCTTTTTTTCACCAATGTTTGAAAGCCCCATTGGATCTTTGTGGCTTCACATCAACTATTTCTCTCTCTAATACGAATATGTAATGGTACTATATATGGATCGAGGTATCCATTTGAACGCTCAATGTGCCCAGAACATGACCCTGACAGTATTGGATTACCTCTCGACATTATTATCATTATTATTATTATAATTATCAGGAAAATGGAGAGTTGAGTATGACCTTTTTGCATGAAATAATATCGGATTTTTCATAGATAAATTTTATTTGTTTCCGCTTGTTAACAAATTTTTTATTTAATATTGCAGAAAATTGATGGAACCGATGAAGAAAGGAATGAATAAAAAGAAAAGAATTAATTTAAAAAAAAAAGGTCATTAACTCCAAATTTTTATGGCTTATTTTGACTTTTTAAAATTTGCAAAATTCAATTTGTCAATGTCAGTCGAATAGTCGAATGCTGTTTATCAAGTTAATTTAATCAGTATTTTTGTGTAAAAGGTCATCGAGCAATCTGGAAGCTTAATGAACACGTTTAGATTGAGTTACTCAGTCGAGATTATTGTTCTGTGTACTCGAGCGATTAAGGATTTTACTGAGGATTTTTTTTTGCTGTTAACTGGAGATGTTAGGATAGAGGAGGATTGAAAGGTCAGAAAGGTGAATTCTGGAAGATTTTAGGATTTGCTGTTTAATTATTACAGGGGAGAACTTGAATTGGCCGTTCATTCAATGACTTTAATGATACTGAAAAAAGCCAGACATCTGACAATTTTCATTATTTTTATTTTTTTTAATAAAAAAATACGGATATGTTGAAAATCTAGAAAACTACGAGTGAAAATTTTCTAGATATCTCCTTTAAAGTAATTTATTTGTTTACAGAAATAGAGAAAATCCAGATTTTCCCAGAAGTACACTTCAAGGTGTCCTGAGGAGTTGCACCTCAAGATGTTCTTAGAGGTGCAACTCAAGGTATCCTCAAAAATATCCCTCAAAATTCGAACTAGAGCTGTTAATTGGGACCATATTTTTAGTTTATTGCAAATTAGATTAGTCGAATCTCGAGTGTCAAACGTTATTTTCGTCCTTTCTATGATGAAACAGCTTTATTTTCCAATATTTACAGATTTTGGTTGCTTACCAACTCTACCAAACTTTTTGAGACGTGGAACTTCACAGCGTTAATCATTACATTTGTGATAAAATATCGCCAGGGAGGTCTGGGAGATCTTGAAGATCGTGATGACCCAAAAGTCAAATCTAAAAGATCAAAGAAACTTCAAATATATTTTTTTACAAATATTTTATTACGATTTTTTCCACAAAGACTAATTTGTTTAGGATGTATTCGTGATAATTTATTTGTTCATAATGCTTCTATTTATTTTTTTCATTTCATTTTTATTTTAATCTTTTCAATTAAGACCCAACAGCTTCAAAAGCCAATTATAGGGTCACATATGTATTCTTTTACATTGCGTGATACCTAATTTACAGAGAATAATTTAATAATAACTAATAATCGACATAAATAATATTTCAAAGACGAGAGATAACTTATTTACAGACCTACTTTGTCGTTATTCCGGTCTCAAATTTTTTAGATCTTTCATTGTACTTGTTTGTAGGCAATCAGTCGATGCAGAAAACAAATCTACATGACTATCCATATTAAAGCATGATACTGAAAATAGCGGATATTTGATGATTCTTGGTATTTTTTTTCCTAATGAATTAATTATTATAAAAAAAAGGAAAATATGCACATTTCGAAAATTTGAAAAACTAAAAGTGCAAATTTTTTGGATTTTTTTCATGTAATAATTTATTTGTTAAAAAAAATGCACAAAACGGTCAGATATTTGCAAAATTTCACTATGACATTTAAAAACATATTGTCAAACTATTTGCCCTTTAACTCCTGCTCTCGTTTTCTTTCATAGTCATTTTCATTATTATTATGCTGTCAATGACCCAATTGCTGCCACCAAGAGACCTATTCTGTCACATATCTTTCATAGAAAAATTATATCTTATCGTAAATTCAAATTCGATTTTTCCTCGAAAGAATTTAGGGTCTGGACTATCATTTACATTAATTATTTTCTTGAATTAATGATAAAAATTATTTAATTTATATGTTTGAAAATATTTTGCCCATGGCCCGATTCATGCCACCATGGCCCGATTTCTGCCATAGAGGGTCCCAATAATTGCCGTCAATTAATTTCCATCACTGGTCGTTATTTGTAAATTATTCGTCAATTTTTATGAAAGTCCAATGATTTTGCTAACAATCAATACAATTTTCGATTTATTAAATACTTAAATTTTCTCAACATCACACATTGAACTGATGAGGCACTCTAACTCCACATGAAGAGCTTCAGGGCTTTATTTTGCTGAGTACACTGGTCGCATTCAACGGATTAATTTTAGAAATATATCTAGTAGAGAAATATTGGATATTTTGATTGTCCGGTGTCCTCAGAATTTTTTTCTAGCCACTGTTATCAATTACTTAGAGTTGAGAATTCGGAGAAGTTCAATAATCACGAAAATGTATGAAAAGTGGCATTAATTGGGCCGATGGCATCAATTGGACCATTGACGGTATTATAATTTCATTACAGGCTTAAGCTACAACGTTTTTTTTTCTTTTAATTTTTTTAGCTGTTTTGTTTTTATGATTTTTGTGAATTTTGCTATTTGTACAACATAATGTACAGCAATGAATCTAATCAATCAATCAATCATCTTCAATATAATTATAATATATGAATTCACATTAATATATGAATACAATCATTGAATTGTAGGATATAAAAGTGATAGTTTTTTTTTCTGAATTGTTTATTTTTTTCTATAAGGCCTCGATGCACGCAGGAAAATTTCATTTTCATCAATAAAGAAAGTAAAAAAAAAATAAAAAATAAACAGTATTGTGAAATAAAAATGTTCGTTGATGGATATGAGATGATGTACATATAATAAAATATATGGCACAGAAAAAATCAAGATTTCTCAAGAATTCCAAAATTTGAGATTAAATTGTCCTTTTTTTCTAGTGGTGGGAATGATGGTTTTGTGATCTCGGAGATTGAAGATTTACAAAAAAGCGCTTTACGACAGGCTTTGTTGAGACTATTGCAGGAACTTTTTTTGGCTTTTATTCATTTTCTGTTCATTAAGCAGGTGATTGGGCTGTTATTCTAGAACATTGAAGTGATAGTTTGACGTAATTCATGGACGGGCCCTTACTAAACGAAAACGAAATCTTCAGAATGTTTTTCACAAAAATTCTCTTGTATTTTTCTTAATTCTCAAGATATTTTCAACAATTTCAAAAATGATAAAAATCAGTCCAATGCGATTTTGACAACTTAATTCAGTCTTCTGGGAATATCTAGCAGTCTACGAGAGGTAGAGGAAATCTTGAAATGACCTAATTTCCCCAGATTTGATACTGAAATAAATGAGTTCAGAATGACTATTTTCCGAGCTCAGTTTTTCAGGAATATCTCGGAATTTCAGAGAAATAGAGAAATTTTTATAAAATTTTTCTCTTCTCTGTCTCTCATTTCGAACCACAAATGAAGTTTTCATGAAAAATTTTGTACCTCCCTTAATGTTCGAGAAATTCCGAAATATAAACTCGAAAAAATCAAGAACCTGTTTTTTTTGCAATTCTATACCGTTAAGGCATCAGTTACCGGACGGTTAAGGCAGTGGTACCAGTTTCCGGACAAGTTATAATTAAATTACTAAAATGATCACAAATTTCAATTGAATGAATCAAACAATTGACTTGATTGTTATTCCAACATCTTGCAAGCATTGAAAAACTAGATTTCTCCACTTGAATTTTGATTATTAGTATATTTTGCTGCTGGATCCGGAAACTGGGACCCGTCCGGTAACCGGGTCAATCAATGGTACAGACGAAAGCGTGCTAATAAGGACAGTAAATGTTGTGCGCATGCTCAATAATTTCCCGCGTAAAATTCTTTTTCAAATCCCATAAAAGGACATTATACAGTATCGACTGAGAAACGACTAAAATTCGTCGGTAATAAAGAAAATAAGCAGAATATCAAAGAATTTTAAAAGTCGTCATATCTCAAGAAATCATATTCCGTGAAAGCTGCATCCATAAAAATCAATTATTACCCCCACTGAACCCAATGACCCTCTATAACCTCAAAGTCCCCCCCCTCCTCCGCAAAATTCACCATTCCACGAAAACTTCAGCTCCGAATATTTTAAAAATCCAAATGGACCTCAAGACCCAATTTTTTTATTAATTTGAATTTTCATAATTTCCCTGAAGTCAAGCGCCACGTTGCGGCAAATTTTCTACTATCAAGCAGTAGCATTTGAAGATATATAACACCAGGCCTCCAACACTGTATGCAAAAAAAAGTGAATATAAAGAGAAAGAAAAAAAAGTGCAAAAAAAGCATAAAACCCAACGAAAAAAAAAAAAGAAGAAGAAGAGAATCAGTAGACGATGCGTTGCATCCCCACTCTAGTATCGAATCTTTTTACTCCACTCTGTTATTACTCTCCATGAGTGTGTGTTTCGTTCGATAACATTAGGCGCGAAAACATTGCGTTAAATTAACAACAAATTGTGTTATTTATTCGGTTGAATAATAAATAGTGAATTTAAAAATAACACGTGGGCGCCTGAGAAATGCCGAGGGTTAAGGCATCACCGAAGAAATGTGTTAAAACAGCCAATACTAATTCAGCAACCAATACATGGGTCTTTCTCATGAAAGGTAAATAGAGTAAAAAGTAAAAAAAAGGAAAATATGATCAATTCACATTTTCACGGGTATGGCTAATGGAAAAATGAAAAAAAGGAATTGTCGATTTTTTTTTTTTCATTTTTTATTCAATTTTTATGATACTGAAAATAGGAGATATCTGATAATTTTTATTCTTTTCTTTATTTAACAAATAAATTATTCTTTGAAAAATAAAAAATATGCACATGTAGAGAATTTGAAAAACTATATATGCAAATTTCCCAAATATTTTTTTTCAAAATAATTTATTTGTTTAAAAAAATGTAAAAAATTGTCAGATGTCTCCTAATTTCGTTATCATAAAAATAGTAGATATCTGAAAATTTTCAGTAATTTTTCCTCTTAACAAACAAATTATTTTTTAAAAAATTTGAAAATCTACAAGTGCAAATTTTGATATAACTATTGAGAAATAAAAGAAAAAGTGCAAATTTTTCAAATAATTTTTATTCCACAATTTTCCTTTTGCTAAAAAAACAAAAATTCTCAAATTTCTGTTATTTTCAGTAACACTAATTTTTTTTCTTCTTTTACAGGTGATGGTTTAGGTGGTTCCGATGGTAATCCACCAGATATCGTTAAATTGAGACATCCAGCAACAAATCAGCCAGCAATGTTTGTATTCAGCCCTGGTGATCATACAGTACAAGAAGTATTGACATTTGATGAAAATAAACGCTCTTGGTTTATCGATGAAAATGTTAAATCAGATGGTAAAATGCATTTATCAACGCCAATTGATCCATTATTTCTTGTACTACCATATTTGAAAAAGGCACAACAAATTTTACCAATTGAACAGTGCTTGAGAGATGAGGATTATCCGGAAACAATAAGGCTTGCTAGATGTCAGAGTTTAAAATTATCACTTATTGCTGATCGTAAAGGGGACGAGACTTATCAGGCTTACAAGTATAATGAGGAAAAAACATTGACGTGGCTACAGAAGAAAGTGGAGAGAGTTGCTGATGTACTTAGACAGAAGGGCATTCATGTTAGCCAAGGGGCTGTTAGTGCTAATTATGTTAAGAGTACGAAGTACGAGGCTGGAACTGATAACGGTAAAGGATTTTTAGAAATTGAGTGGGTGAAGGTTTTTTTTAGAAATATCTGGGAATTTTATGGAAATTGGGATTTGTTTTTGCAGAGAAAATCGACCGAAAAGTCTAAGAAATAGTTTTTTTATAAAGATTACTCCAATTCGCTGAAAAAAACTTATTTCCCCGAGTTCCCGAGATATATCATGAAATCTAGTCTTTGTACTGAGAAAAAAAAACCAGTAAAAATAACGAAACGAATTGTTTCAATATCCCTTGACAAATATTTTTTTCAAAAAATTAATCTGCTTTTTATTTCAACGAAATTTAGCTAATTTACCATTTGTTTCATTAGTTCCAAACAAATATTTGTTCTCAACACTTGAGAAATTCGTTGATTTTAATAAATTCACCAAATTTAGCAAATTTTTGATTGCTTGAAAAATAACATTTGGTAAGGGCTATTGAGACGATTCATTTAATGATTTTTACGGCTACTTTTTTTTAGTGTAGAAAATTAAATTGTCTGTTTTGAGGGAATTGAACTCATTAATCAATGATCTATTTTTAATTCATGTCTTTGCTTTTTATGACAGAGTACCTACGATATGCTCATGGTATTGTATCCGAATATCTTACTGAAGATCTATCAAAGAAATTGGCTCAAAATATGAATTTACCCGATGAAGAAAATAAGAACAAACGTAAATTAACTAGTCCAAAAGAGGGTAATGATGAGAAACGCCAGAAAAAAGATGCGGTTGATGAGATCCCTTCACCTAGGACACGGGCACTTGATCTTACTAAGCCGGAGAAGGTAACTTTTATAATTAATTCCTTTTTTTTCATTGCATTTTCATGTGTTCTGTTGATGAATTTCGTTGTATATTAATAATGCATCGATTTTCCTCAATTATCTCGGAATATAAACCACATAGCGCAATTTATATAATTAGGTAATTATATGAATTGCGCAATCTCGTACCTGAAAAGACATTTCCAAAAATGGAATTCTGATTTAACAAAAATTTCGTCAATTCTTTTTTCATTCTGGAATATTCAAAAATTTGCAAGAGATCAAGCGATTTTCGGTGCTTTTTTGAAAGTTTCAATACTCTGCAACAAGAAAAATCACTACTAAAAATTCGCCATTTTCCATAAATTTCGACATATTGCACGAAAACAGGGACTCAGTAGCAAAGTGATAAAGTTGAATAATTTCTGCTATTTAGATTTACTAAGAGACCTTTGTTGTAGCTCTCAGAATTTTATACAACAAAAGTTTCTTGAAAAATTTCCAGATAATGGTAAAAGAACCTTTGGAAAAGAAGTCCCATGTCTTGAATGAAACCAAAAAACCTTTTATTTATTTCAACATTTTTGTTATAAACTTAACCATTTTATTTCTACTTTTTTAGCCTCAAAAACCAACAACAGTATCGAAGAAAGAATTGGCGAGACAAAAAGCAGCTGCAAGTTCAAAAAGCATTACAAGTTTCTTCAAGAAAAAATGAATCAATTGAATTAAAAAAAATTAAGACTGTCTCTTGTGGGCTCGCTCACGTCAATATTACGAGTCTGCGTTCCTATCAGTGCTACATTATTAGAATCTAAGATGGTAAAATAATAATAACAATGATATTGATAAAAAAAATAATAATTAATAATCAATAAAACTCAATAATTTCATTGAAAATACGATGAAAAAAAAGAAGAAAAAAAAATTGAAGGAACGCTCATGACTTACTTCTCACGCTGTTGCTCAAGCATTTCTCCTCTAATTTAAATATTAGAAGCAAAGGAACAAAGTGACTAACGCCAACTACATTAATTTTATTCTACACATAATTAATTTCATTTCTCCAAATTTTTTTTTACCACTATCATTTTATCTGTAAATAGCTCATTAGTTTAATTTAAGAATGAAAGAGAAAAAAAAATGTTATACTTTATACAAATTTTTATCGTTGAATATTTCGCGTAATTAATCAGTTCTTTCTTTGTAGTCAAATTTTATTGTTCAATTATATAATTGTAGGTAAAAAAAAATGCAATTATAAAATGAACATTTCATGTTTACTGTCCATCTCACTTTATCATTGTAATCAAGATTTGCATAATTGAAGAAAAGAAAAGAACAAAAAAATACTCATTGCTGATTTTGACAAAGTCAAAATGCGCTAGAAATAAACATGTGTTATCGTGAAAAATATCGTTTTATTTATTCATCGAATTAATAATAGAGTAATTTATTACATTTATTTATTTTTTTTTTTTTTTATTATTGCTTCCAAACCCAAGTGTAGGTTCATTCAGCACATTACATTTATTCGTTTATCCTATTTCATGAATTGGAATGGGATCAAATTTTGCTTTGAAGTTTTCTGCAGAAAACTTAAACATCGATTTGAGATTTAAAAAAAAAAAAAAGTTGCAGTGACTTTTTTTTTTACTTTTTCCAAAGACAAGGTAAAATTGAACCCATTCACCTGCGCTATTCCCTAGGTAAACCCCCGAAAGCATAGTCTTCAAGTTGCCATAGCTTCCGGTTCTCCTACTTCAACGTCCCTGCACTTGGCAGCTTGTAGTTCTCGTCTGATCTCCGGTGTAATCGAGTGATGCGTCTGCTTCCTCAAGAGATCCAACAAAGCCTCCCTCTGTTCCGAGCTTATATCGCTCTTGTATCTCTGCACAAAAGTCAAAAAAGCCTGATGCCAAAGCACCGGTAGCTCCCTACTCTCCCTCTCGAACTTCAAAAAATGAAAAACAAGCCCATCAACAACACGATAAGGTAGTGCATATTTTTTATCAAGAAATATCCTCAAGAATATACTATTAGCCCCAGTATACTGCATCTCTGCTATTTTCAGAATAGCAGCGGACGAATGAAGTATGGGTATTGAATTTTTACCAACTACTGATCCCACAATGACAGCTTCTCGCAATGTGCAAGTGCCTGACTCGAGCAGCGGCAACAGGATACCTTTCATAAATGCAGCTGGCTTGAACAGTGACTTTCTGAGTGCCTGATAAAGATGAAAATTGAGTCTCTTGTATTCTGCCAAATCATCGCGTATTCGTGGCAACAAAACGAGATTGTAGAATCTTTGTGCCATTTTTTCTTTCAAATTTGATGCAAATATACGTGTTGCCTGATACATAGCAGCAGCTGACCACTTTGGTGGATCTGTTATGTACAGTATTTGCTCCCAATTTGTCAGGCTCGGTACTATTTTAAAGGCTTTTGGCAGCTTGCCACTTCTGTACTTGGCTAAAACATCACGAACACCCTCGTACATTGCTTTGACACGTGGATCTAGTTCCTGCATCTGCATTGAACCAACCTCGGAGAATTGTGTATCAATTTCTGTCTTTTTTTCAGTTAATTTTTCCATTATAATGTCAGCCAAGGTGCGCGTTGGTGCTCTGTCGTGGTCCATGAACATTTGGAGAGCACGCTCATCTTCCTCGTTTATCTCAATGTCCTCGTAGTACTCGTTGCCTGTTATTTCCTCATCGCTTTGAGCTTCATCGTCGCTGTCTAAATCTGGACCTAGTTTGATAGCTCTTTTCTTAGTTCGAGATGTTTCCGGGGATTCATTGTCTTCCTCCATTTCCATTTGTTGCTTGCGCGCCTGGGAGAGGATCTTCTGGGATAGATTGGCATCGACGAACTGAAATTTGAATTATTAGTGAGGCTTTTATGATTTTTTATTTTTTTTTATTTCGAGGATAAGTTGAAAATGGTCAGAGAATTCTATTGGAAAGAAAATCAATTTTTTTTTGGCTAAACTCACTCTTCTCCGAGATATTCGTGGAAGAATGAATAACAACGATTTCGAAATGTTTTTTTTCATCGTTCTGAATAGAATTTCAGGTTTCATGTGTGATAATTTGACAGACAAACTATATCAATCACTCAATTATTTCAGAATTATTTATAATGATTAGTAGTAACCTGAACGAAAATGAGTCGATTCATGCGAAAATTGTTTTTTTTTTTCAATACCTCGAAACCTAAGAGAGATCGAGGTTTTTGTGTTCATTTTTATCGTGAAAAAATCGAAATCTCAACAAAAAAACAATCTTCCTGAGTTGCGGGAAATTTTAATAAAAGGGTGATCAAATAATGAAATAGAACAAATAATGGAATATCATAATAAAATTAACAGAGTGAATGTGATACTGAACATCGCAGACATTTGACAATTTTGAAAACTTTTCTTTTCGATAGACTGGAGGTACAGAAGTACCTTTTGCGTGTATTTAACAGCCCTTTGAATGTATGTTGAATTACTTAAACTTTACGTAAACTTACATGACACTTAAAGATACTAACATTATATACAGAATTCAATGCATTTATTGAAGGCACGTCTGTACCTCTAGCCTTGTCGTTTTTTTTTTAACCAAAAACATTTATTTTTTTAAAATAACAGAAGCACACATAGAAAATTCGAAGCACTATAAATGGAAATTTTTTAAATTTTTTTTTTATAATAATTTATTTGTTCAAGAAAAAATCAAAAAAATTGTCAGATGTGTGCCAATTTTATGACCCTAAATGAATGTATAATACAACTAACCTCTTCATCATCATCTTTCCTAAATCGTATTTTTTGTCGATTTTTACTCTTAACTGTCTTCTCTCCTTCAATCTGATCTGCCAGGGACACTTTCTCAGGTCTATCGACCTTCGACACTTTAATTTTTTTCGCTTTACCCATGATTATTCCTCAATTTAATGAATTTGATACAATTGAGCACATTGGAGAAACTTGTATAAAGAGCATGTTCACACACGTGTGTGTTTGATCAGCCTAACCTGAGACCCAAGAGATGGAAACCTCAGGGACTTATCAAGTGTCGGCACTGCAGATTTTACGAGCAGGATGACATATAGTTGTTGACAATAAGCTTATCTTGGGAGAATTCGGTATATCGCTTCCACGGAGAGAAAATTCCAGCTAAAATTAGTGTGCTACCCAATAATCGGTTCCACTGTGAATTACAAATTTTCAAACCCATTGTTTAGTAATAATTATGATTTTTTGCATTAAATATCAAAAGCATCGACTTCCTAATGTCCTTCCCTAGACATTGCCATTCTTCTCTCATAAAAATATTGATAAATATCGTCAAACAATTAGTTCAAAAATTCAATATATACAAGGGGTTCCGTTACCCCTTAACCCAGGGTTAACTTACTCCAAGAATAGTTTTTTTGCGGATTTTCATGCCTGCTTGTCGGAGATGAAAATTAACAGATATTGTATTATATGTCACTTTGTTGATGATCAGCTGTGCCATTCTGAACGTTCAAATTATACCTGTAAGAACGAAAATTTCAGGAAATGAATTCAGCAGGAGAAAATAATTCATTGAAATGAATTAGGGAAATTCTTTGAAAAATACTGCAATTGATCTTTTTCATGACCTAGAATATATTTCGAGAATAAGATACTCTATAAATTCTAGTGAACGTGTTTCTTCCACCATGATCACAAGAAAATAATGGCAAAATACTGTGCATGCCAATTTGTAATCCACAGTGTCTTTGTCGTGCTTCTTCTTCTTAATTGTGCTGCGATTGGTCGCAGCTGGCCTTTAACCGTTAGGTTATGCAGCCAACTTCATGTCTTTGTCGTGCTGTGTGCAAGGCTAGGAGCAAAAGAAATCGAATGGGATGCCCCGTTTTCATTGTCCATAATACACTCTTTGTCGCTGGCTTCAGACGACATGCGAGTGAGCCTTCATACATTGCCAAACTTCTAGAATTCTCTGTGCCATTCTTTAATGTTATTGGATTGAAAGCTTTAGAATATGGCACATACTCCCAATAGGAAGTATAGCCAGAAAGGAAAAAAAAAAAGTAATTGAATGAATCTTCTCGATGGGTTGATTCGAAAATTTCATGAAAAACAATGTAACGTTAATCCTTTTTTTTTTCAGAACATAGATAAAATCTGGAATTCAATAATTCTCGTCATTATTTCTGCAGATCCGAATAGATATTTCGAGGAAGCAATATATATTGGAAAAATTTCTGCATAGTTATACGAACTCGATCAATGGTTACAACAATGTAGCATACTTGATACAATTATGATTTGGAAAAACAATTTGAAGTATAATTATTTGACTGAATGGTTCATTATGTGACGTATTGAAATACGTGATAACACGTATAGAAGCTTATTTTCTTGAAGCAAGAACTTTTCAGTGATGAAATAAAAGATAAGCCACCAACTCTTCTCATCCAACTAGCTTTGGATGGGTGTTAAAGATCCTTATGATCTCTGTTAGAGATAATTGATCTGCGACTGCATTCATGAAGGCAATGGCAATATTAGGTTTTTCAGATATTTTCTGGAACTCACATGAAATTTTGTCATCTCCAACAGCCAGAACATAGGCAACACAAGTTTCACATAATTGTTGAGCATTATATTTATCGGCTTCTTCTAACAACATGAGAACGTTATTCGCTTGAATTCTCAGCTGCAATTTACATTCACACAAACTCTTAATCATGGCCATCTGATACTTTTCAGCAGCCTCCAATACTGCAAGAGCTGTACCAACATCATTCAAAGCTTCGGACTCTCCAGTGTACATTATTTGAAGGAGTAACTCCATCGTAGAGTATTCGATGTCTTCAATGATAATTTTCCTCTCCTTCGATTCTGTCATCGGTGATTCAAACATAGCCAGAAGTACTGGACTATTACGAGCTAAAATTGCTTTATGTGCTAATAACTCCTGGCCTTTAACAATTATCGTGAAGTCTGGAATAGCATTGTTGTCAAAGGGAACATTTGCAATTGATAGTGGAGGCAGTGGCAGCTTTGGGATTGTTACGTCTTCAACAAAACCAAGCCAGGTAATTTTGCAGTCAATTTTCAAACTGATTACCGTATTACACGAACTTTGTGGTCTATATGGCGGAAAACGTCCAATATTGTGGAACAAACTTGCTGTTTCCCACTTTTCAGTGAAAAGTACCTTTATAGCATTTGCATAGCTAGCACTCTTTACTGCAAGACATATAACAGCTCGACCTACTTTGCCTGTAGTCTGCTCAATTTTTATAGTAAAAACCTCTTCGCCAGTTATTGACATCACGAAAGGAATAGCAGATCCATCACTTGTCATTATAAATGGAGGGGAGATCTTAGTAGAACCATTTCCACAGCAACTGTCAATTTGCCAAGTGACAAATACTGTATTCTGGGTAATGTTGTTGGTGGTGAGTCGATTTGCCATCCTGAAAAGTAGAGGTTGAATAGTAAATAGGACTATCAATTATTAAGTTTAAAGAGGAACGTATTCAGAATAGATGTCAATCTTGAGTAAAAAGAGCGTAAATGGTATTGCTCACTATTTTTTACACCCTTCAGATGCTAATGCGACCATATAAATAATATGAAATTTGAAGAAAATTAGTTTGGTTGAAATGAAATAAATGATTGGCAATAACTTTTAAGTACTCTAGTTCTAAAGAATTGGATTGTCTTCGCATGTCCAATGCATTTTCTAAAAACCAAAGCCAGTTTTCTTTTTCTTACCTTCCAAATTCTAGAGGAATTGAAGACTGTCGAAAATAGAAAGAAAAATGTTCTATAATGATAGAGTTTCAATACTCTCTAATCACGAAAAAGATGATGAGTAAAATGATTAGATGCACTTCCTGGGCGCAGCAAGAGAAAATTGATAAACAAAAACAATGCAAAAATCTTTAATCTTGCAATTGTTTTTGCGTAAAGGAAGTCTTGAGGCGGATGAGTAGGGGAGAGACCCAGTCGTAGAATTTGAATCCATCGAAAATGATGTGGCGGGAAAATACATATGACGGAAAGAGTTCCCAATTTGGTCAATTTTCTTACATAATTTGAATGATGTTAATCTGATTGATAAAAATAGGGGATATTGGAGTGAGACCGATGTTATAATTTTCTATCTGTTATTTATTTCAGTTTTGATAAAATACCAAAATTGAATCAAGGAGATGCCAAGACTCGGTGAGCTTCGATAAAAATCGGCTGCAATCGGAATATTTAGTTCTTCTCCTTTCCACTTGCTACATTCGATATCCTGAATGTTTCTTCCATCAAAAAAAATCCAGCCATCTGATTTAGAAATACCAAACAAAGTGAGTAAGGATTGCATTTATTTCCTAATATAAACAAACAGTTTTGTTACAGTACTCTTCGGTATGTCTTCAAAATATTGCACAGAAGCACAGATTGAAGAAACTACTTTTCAATGGACTGTAAAGAATTTCCCACGCTTACTCCACAAAAAGGGGAAATCAATCTATTCGCCATTTTTTTACTCAAAGAACAACCGAGAAGAGTGGCAGCTTGAATTTTTCCCTCGAGGTGCTAGGAACAGTCCTGAGGATTATACAGCCCTTTTTCTCAACCTCGCATCTGGAAAATTACCAGTCAACGTTCACTGCGAATTGTGTATTGAAGAATTACAGTATGAAAAAGTAGAAAAAACGTTCGTTTATGAATATAATTCACGGTGTGGATATGGGTTTCTACAATTTGTAGAAAGATCGCGTTTACTATACAACGGTCCCTCTGACTTTACTATATGTTGTAAAGTTGCTAAGCCATCGAAAATTGTCGTCAAATTACTTCCCAATCCGCCAATAGCAAAGACTCAAGAACTATCTGTTGACACAACAATTGGAAAATTAACTCAAAACTTCGCTGAACTTCTAGCAAATTCAAAATTCAGTGATGTCACCATTATTGTTGAAGACGAAAAATTGCCAGCACACAAACTCATATTGGCTTCGAGAAGTTCTGTGTTTGCAGCAATGTTTGAAAATCAGGAGATGAATGAAAACCGAACAAATGAAATAAAAATTGAGAAAATGGAGCCATCGGTAGTGAAAGGAATGTTGGAGTTCATCTACACAGATAATGTTTCTAATTTTGATGAAATAAGTAATGGATTATTGTCAGCTGCTGATAAATACGACTTGGTCCGGTTGGGAGCTTTGTGCAAGAAACATCTAGCAAAAACACTCAGCAATAAAACAGCTGTTGAGATATTGGTGCTTGCTGATCTCCACCGTTGTGATAACCTGAAGAAACATGTGATGCATTTTTTCGACAGTCATCTTGCTGAAATAATTAATTCAGAGGATTACAAAGAGATGGAAGAGAAGTATCCTGAGTTGGTAAAAGAGCTCGTCCGTTTCATGGCTCTCCAAAAACAATTGAAGAAGTCTTAAATCTTGAAAGAAAAATGAATAAACCGAGTTCCTCGTATTCTATGGTATTTATTTCATTGATGTACATTGTACTATTTGCCCGGAACATTTTTCATTAATAAATGCCGACGATCATGATAAAAAATTAATTACTTTTGTTTGTTTCAGTTCATCCCCAGTGAAATATTACAATGAAATAAAAAAAGGAGATGCTTCATCTGTTATGATTATCCATGCTGACGAAGGCAGCATGAAGATTTTTATATTAAATGTAGGGGAAACTCGGATAAAACGGACCTGCAGGCAAAAATGAACAGAAATTATTTTCTTTCGGAGAGCAGATTTTACTAAACTATCGGAAAAAAGTTAGCTGATTGTAGGGAAATGCTCCAATCTTCACCTATTCCTTCAGATTGTCTCGTGAAGGTTTTCGCTATGAAAGAAATTCTGGCTCATTTTGCTCTATCGGTTCGTTTGTCCCGGTCTCACACAGTGTGTAACATAGAAGAACAGTGTTCACATTCTTTTACGAACAATTAACTTGAGTTTACTTATTCTTTGCTTCAATTTAGTTCCATATTCTTATTACATTGATTGAAAAAGTAATTAATACTGAACATCAACTTGCAACATCGGACTACAAATGTATTACCATATTCTGCGCAAATACATATTTCTCTTGTAATTAGAAAAGAATTGTCAGCTAAATAGCTGTTAGAGGTATTAAAAATCATAGATGTAACGCTGTAGCAATAATTGAATATCCGCACTGAATCGACAATAAGAAATGTGAAGAAACCGTTTTAGTCTTAACTATTGTTATCACAATTTTTTCCTCAATAGAGAATCAGGTGTTTTGGGATAATTTCTGAATTCTCTGAAGTGTCCGTCGAAAAATCCTGAAATTAATCTTCTTCAAATATCAATAATCTGTTTCATAGATCTACTATCAATACATAATGAGTCTCTCCATTTTAATCATAGTCTTTATTATTTTTGCACATACCAAATAAATCTTTCAAGAGAGCAGTATGTATCGTTAGATTCATGTGACAAGTTTTGCATTGTTGATAGAATTTTAAATGTTACAAAAACTTTCAACTATCAATCCTTGAAATTTTTATAACGCAGATGAATAGTAATGGAATCAATATGGAATTGTTTATATCAATGGTGAAAATGGGAACTTTGATAATCATTTCATGTGAGATCAATTTAGAATGCTATATTATGGAGGTAAATGAAAAATTACAGATATGTTAAACTTATGAGTAGGGGAAACAGACGAAGCAGAACAGTATTTTGAAAATAGGTGTGTCTAGAGTTCTCTATCAAATGGGGGAAATTCTGAGATTCAAATGAGGGAAGAAGTGCAATAGGAACTTTAAGGATTTGTCCTTCAATCTCGATTCTCAATGGCACCTGTACCAAGACATCGATCTGCTAAATACAGATTCGAAGATAATGGAGGGATCAGACATCGTTATTCCTATATTTGGACGTCATCGAGACCCGAGTATTTATCTAGTTGCAATTAAATTTGATCCGGAGAGGTTCAATTCCATCAACTGCTGCTAGACATCCGTACACGTTTGTGCTCTTTCGAAAAAGGCCTCGAGCTTCCATTGGTGGATGATAGAAGAGATAGCAGAAAAAATACGGAATTTGAAAGGCAAACAATTTTACGTCAATGCTCTTTTTTGTTATTTAGACACGAGATTTGGACGAATGCAGACCAAGCTGATGTTGATGAAACACAAATTCATTCCGAATCCCAACACTCAAGAGCCTCCAGAATATGACCTTAAGGGGATTGTCATCAGTGGTAAGTACGGAATTGAATTACGTGTGGAGCCACGATCAAAAATCAGTATTGGAGTTAACATATTGTGAATTAATGCAGTCTTTAAGGAATTGAATCAATTTTTATTACTGAAAAATTATAACTTTGGGAAAATTATCTACGATATTATTATACTTATGTAATTTCACATGTTCAGTTCTCTTGGAAGCATACAACGAAACTATTATCACTGAATTTCTGATAAATTTTGAATGAATCTCTTAAAAGGACTGATGAATACATTCATTGAAAAATTCATGAATAGTAATAAAATAACTTCATCATTTTGAAATGAATTTTTATGAAATATTGCAAAATGAGAATGAGATATAAAAAATTCAAATTGCTGAAAACATTATAACATCAGAGAAGATTATCTTCTATACGATTGTACTTCACTTATTCGCTTGAGAAGGTACCAACCATTGATCCATTAACACATTATTTATGGCAAGATTAATTTTCGGCATTCCTGACATTTTCTTGAATTCCTCTGTAAGTTTCTTATTCTGAACAGCAAAAATATATGCAACACAAGTTTCGCACAATAGCGGTGCATCATGTTTATCTGCTTCTGCAAGTAACATGAGAACGTTATTTGCACTGATTTTTTGTTGCAATTTATATTCACATATAGTTTTGATTGCAGACATTTGATACTTCGCAGCGGCCTTAAATACTTTTAATGCTGTATTGATTTCCTTCAAATCTTCTATTTTCCCAGTGTAGATTATTTTCAAAAGGATCTTCATTGTCGAATACTCAATATCTTCAATTGTCATTTTATTCTCTTTCGATTCTTTCATCGGTGTTTTGAACATAGTTAAAAAAACTGGACTGTAACGAGCTAAAATTGCTTTATGTGAAGGTATCTCTTGACCTTCAGCAATTATCGTGAAATCTGAAAACTCTGTATTATCGAATGGTACATCCTCAATAGGCAGTAGAGGACATCGATGTTTTGGACTTGGAATATCATTAACAAATCCAAGCCATGTAATTTTGCAATCAATTTTTACATCAAGCGAATCCGATCCGAAAATAAAGATTGTATTACATAAGGACGACTGTTTGCCTGGTTCATCCAGATACATTCTCATGGCAGTTCCAGTGGCTTGATCCTTCATCGCAAAAAATACAATGCTTCGTCCAATTCCTGATCCTTTTTTTTCTATCCTTACAGGACCAAGCGGATAGAAGGGAATTGACAAAGAGAAAGAAATAGGATCCCCGTCCGTGACTAGAGTAAATGATGGAGAGTTTAAAGCTTTATTCATCGGATTTTTAGGTATTTGCCATGTAACACATATTGAATTGAGTGTAACTTTGTTGACAATAAGTTCTCCCATTCTGGGTGTTTAAACTCGACCTGGAACCAACGGAAATATCAGGAAACAAATTCAGTACGAGAAGATATTCCACAAGAAATTGCTTGCTGTAAATATTTATATTCACATGATTTAGGAAAATTATCTAAAGAATACTGGACTTAATGTTTTTAATTACCTCGTATATATTTTAAGAACTAGATGCAATAGAAACTCAGAAGAATGCGTTTGTTTATGATATCCACAAGAGAATGATGATAAGATGGCTACTTATAGGTATATGTTGTATGGTCCCCTTGCGTGCGCTTGCGTGACATTGAAGGTACAGCCTCATGCAGACGCTTGACGCTAGCGTCCAGCGTCGAATCAGGTCACGTGACTCTATTTTGAATTTCCCGCCGCCGAAAAGGATGTAATGACGAAACTGAACAATTGAGCTTTCTCGCTGGAAGCGCAGCATCAAAGTATTCATGAATACTAAAGACGAATTGTGCAATTTATGTAATTGATTGGTGCGAGGGTGTGTTCCACTTGGGACCAGCTACTGGTCAGTAGTAGGTACTTTTACGTTTAGGAACTAGAGAATGGTAGTACTTCCTATAATTGTAGGTAGGGAGTACTACCAACTTCTGGTTCCTAAACGTAAAAGTACCTACTACTGACCAGTAGCTGGTCCCAAGTGGAACACACCCCGTACCTTGAAAGCAAGGAGACCAAATGGGAAGCCCCGTTTTCATTGGCTATATTACTCTCTCTCGTCGCTGGCTTCAGATGACATGGAAATGAGCCTTCATACATCGTGAAGAACCTAGGATATTTTTTGGCCTACTCTCCAATTCCATTGGGTGAATTTTCTGTTCAGATTAGCTCGGAAATTTGAAACAAATAATTCACCTCAAATTCAGTTTTTTATATATTTTCAATATACGGTGTAACGCCATATTTGCGTTACAATCTGTATTGTTTTTTGAGACCGGTATCGCGTTGGAAATTAGTTTTATTCTCCACCAGAACGGACAGTCCGAGAAATGAGAAACGAGATTTATGTTGTTTTTTTACTGATTTAATTGATTTCTTTCCCGCCTTGAATATTCCCGCTCTTGCCGGAGTTTTTCTTCACGCCGGAAGGGGCGCCTGCGGACGAACGAGCATTACAGAGAGCTGTTCAAGGAAGTTATCGACGCAGAAAATGGAAATCGATGGGAGAAGTTTTCCATTGGACTCTTCATTCTGATTGGCGGAGAATTAAGGAAATCAAGGACGTCTGGAAAATCATAATTAATTCGATATTAATTGATTATGATAAAATTTAATTAAGAGATCATTATAAAATTTATTACGGAATTTTTGACGTTGGAATTTAAGACTCATTCTTTTATTATAATCTTAATTACCGGATTTAAAGCAAAATAATACCGGTGATAAAAGAATAGAATTAACGTCATTGGCTAATTAATTTGGGAAGAGCCACCTGTGGTCTAATTTTCGACGCACGCCGGCGTCTTCCCTCACTTTCCGTTTTGGTGGCAAATAGTACAGATGTGATTTTCGCTGTAAATAATTTCAATTAATTGCCGTTGCAATAATCGCAATACTTGTTGCAATTAATATTTTTGGAGAAATTACAATTATCGAGGATAATCTAAGATTTTCTTGGACGATTACCGGGGAATTGGAGATTGAAGAAGGAATTTGGCTTCGAGGTTAATTAACAACACTCCGGTAAGCGTGTGATTATTCTCGGCATAATTTTTGGACATTTTTTTTGTTAGCGTCGTTAGGACGCCGGTAACCGCCATTTTGGGATTTTCCGTGGCGTGATAGTTTTTTTTTGTATTATTCGCGAAATTAAATAAACGCAAATGGTTTAGTGTTTTTCGTTTCTCGCTAATTATTTTTATTTTCGGAAAATTATTGTCGGGAAAATTAATTGGGAATTTGTGATTTAATTAATTTTTTTTTATTAAAATTGGTCGGCATTTAATTTGATTTTCAGCGATAATTTTAGACGATAATTTTGATTATTGTGATTATTTTTTTTATTTAATAACGGCGATTGTTTCGTCTAATTTATTTTTTTATTATTACTATTTTTTATTATTTCGAGTTATCGCTGGGAATTATAAAGGTGTATTTTTAAAGGACGCCAATCGTCCATGCGGCGATAGAGCCTTAAGGTGCTTGTCGCATGAATCAGAATTAATTCAAATTTTGACTTTTAAATTTTCTTTGACTATTTCTTTTAACGACAAATTGAATTGTGTTGTTAATTACTGTTTTGTCGTGTTCGTAAAATTTGTCGAGACTTTTGAATTAGTTCTGATTATTATTTTTTTTATTCTTGACAATTAAAATTATATAGAGTCTTGAATGAAGTTTAATTTGTTATGTTCCGACATTAATTAAATTTTTGATATTATCTAACCAAATTTAAATTCAGTAACTAAATATTTATTTTTTTAATTATATTGTAATATTTTTTTTAAAGAGCACAGTTAAAAGAGATATCGCTCTGAAGTAAAATTATAAAACAAAATTGAATTTTTTTTTTTTTATTTAGAACTCTGTATTTCTTTTCAATACGTTACAGGTGAGTTATTGAACCCAGCCACCTCCGCGGTCATTAGGATTTTGGATTTGAAATCCTTTTGTTACTGACTAGTCGGATAATCACCTGGGGATTGAATTTTGATTTTCTTTGTTTGTTTTGATTTTCGGACGAAAGGTCGTCCTGGCGCCCAACAATTAATGTTGTTTGAATTTATTGATTTTATTTGAGATTTGGATTTTATTGAGTTTCACGAATTTAATTATCCGTGGGTTAGAAAATACGTGACAACGGATACCTGAAATCCAATAATCCTCCTCATTTTATCTGTGCATGTCGAATAGATTTTCGAGAAAACGATATTTATTAAAAAACTTCTCCATAGTCATACAATCTCGAACAATAGTTACAATAAAGAAGTTCTCTAGATTTGATAAAGTTATAATTGTTACAAAAATTGTAAAACATAAAGATGTGCCAAATTGGTTGAAGATACAATGTCAAATACTGAAATACAGCAAAACCTATTCTCTTAAAATCATAAACCTTTCGATGATACTATACAAAAAAATAATGAGTGATTATAAAAGAAAACGGCCCATTGCTCACTCCTTTCAAACAATTACTTGTGGAAAGGTATCATCAATAATTGATCAGTGAAGGCATTCATGAAGGCAATGCCAATATTAGGTTTCTGTGAAATTTTTCGAAATTCACACACAATCTTGTCATCTTTAACAGCCATAATATAGGCAATACAAGTTTCACATAATTGTAGTGCATTATATTTATCTGCTTTTTCCAACAGCATCAAAGCGTTATCTGCTTGAATTCTGAGTTGCAATTTGCATTCACACAAGCTCTTAATTATAGACATCTGATACTTCTCAGCAGCCTCCAATATTGCAAGAGCTGTATCAATGTCATTCAGAGCTTCAGACTCGCCAGTGTACATTATTTGGAGGAGTAACTCCATTGTAGAATACTCGATGTCTTCAATGATAATTTTCCTCTCCTTCGATTCTGTCATCGGTGATTCAAACATAGCCAGAAGTACTGGACTATTACGAGCCAAAATTGCTTTGTGGGCTGATAACTGCTGGGCTCCAACAATTATTGTGAAGTCTGGAATTGCAGAGTTATCGAAGGGTAAATTTAGAATGGATAGTGGAGGAAGTGGAAGCTTTGGGATCGTTACGTTTCCAACGAAACCAAACCAAGTAATTTTGCAGTCAATTTTCAGATTTGTCGACGGATAAATATGAGAGTTTTGAGAGTATGGTTGAAAACGTCCAATGTCGCAGAAAAAATATTTTGTTTCCCACTTTTCAGTGAAATATATCTTCGCGGCATTTATGTAGCTATGGTTCGTTACTGCAAGACACAGACTAGCTCGACCGGCTTCACCTGTAGTCTGCTCGATGCCTATAGTGAAGTTCTCCTTACAAAAGATTGACATCATGAAAGGAATAGCAGATCCCTCACTTGACATTATAAACGGAGTGGAAATCTTACTAGTTGAATTTCCACTACAACCGTCAATTTGCCAAGTGACAAATATTGTATTATGGGTTATTTTGTTAATGATGATTCGATTCGCCATTCTGAAAAATCGAGGTTAAAAATAAATAGAAATTTCAATGATTGAGCTCAAAGAGGAACGCATTCAGTAGTATATATCGTCAGTTTTTTGAGTGCAACAAGGGCGTGGGAAGGTGGAAAACAATTTTTTTTGCACAGGATTTTGGAAAAATGTGTTCCTAACCTAGCTTTGCTCGGTTTGAAACACATTTTCCAGCACCTTTAGGCAAAGAAATACTGTAAACACAATGGGCTCTAAGACAATTTCGACAAAATTTTCTTCCCGAGCGAAGCGAGCGTGAGGGTAATTAGCTTTTCCCCGCACAGGTGCGTAATCAATCAATATCAATATATGTAATTAAAAAAAGTGTGAGTTTCCGTGAAGTCACACAAAACTCAGAAACCAACCCTCATAGCCTTATGGGGGTTATATGGTGTAGTAACACTCCACCCCCATTTAGGATGATGTTGTTTGTTTTTAGCTACGAGGGTTGGTTTTAGAGATATGAGGGTGAAGATGAGTATCGCATCCATTTAGTCGATATGAATGGACGCAAAATAATATTCTAAATCGTTCTAAAATATTATAGAATGATCTAGAATAATTAATGATAGTTCTAAATGTTCTAGGATGTTCCAGATTGTTCTAGAATGTTCTAGGTTAATCTAGATTGTTCTAGAATAATGCAGGAAGTTCTAAAATGTTCCAGAATATTCTAGAACGTTCCAAAATATTCTCAATAATTCGAGAAACATCCGGATATGTCCAGGAAGTTTGGAAATTTGTAGAATGTTCACAAATTCTCTAGAACGTTCCAGAAAGTTCCAGAATATTCCAAAATCTTCCAACCTAATATAGTCAATTGGAATTTCCGTTTTCTTCCCTTAAGTGGCCATGATACTTCAGGATTACCGACCCAACCGAAGCATTTTTTTAGGTTAGAATGTCCTATCTTGTCCTTCGTAATTGAATTTTTCAATCCAATTTTTTTTTTGCAAAGCAGTAATTGTTTTTCCAAAAAAATTAGCTGTGAATATGAAATTTCGGGATGAATCGGGTAAGAATTTGCTTTTCCATAAAAAGTTTGAAAAAAAAAGTAGATTTATTTACCATGGAAATCTGCATCGCGAATATGTTCATTAATTTAAATTTAATCGTTTGGATAGAAAAATGGAATTCTTATCGTCTGTGAACTATTGAAAGAAATTTTTTGATAAATATATAATGAGAGAAAATACAGTGAAACATAGAAAAAAATTGGTTTGAAAAATACATCGATAATTTTGTCGATAATTTGGTCAGCCATACGGATTTCCTACAAGTACGTGAATTCGATTCTCAACCGCTAGGTGGCATAATCGATATTCAGAATCTGATACATGCAATCAAATTACAGCTACTCCAAAATGCTCCGTTTTGGAGTGACGTACGTACAACAACAAAAACATAATCTTCTTTACAACTAGCTTGCTGCCATTTTAGTAAATTGAAGACATTATTGGTCCATTTCTGACGAATTTTGGAAGATAATTTTAGAGAAAAAAAATTTCTTCCCGTTTCATCGAATGAATATGAAGGCTCTGCTATTCAAATTTTATTCATAGCACAACCCCGCTATTCGCAGCTGGCCTGTCTACTCCTTTCAGTCCCTACTCCAGACATATAAGACTTCTGTTACCATGCTGGTGGAAGTAGAGAGGTACGCGTCAGGGGGCTTTAGCTAATGATAATGATAGAAATATCGATATGTAATATTTAATATTGAAATAACCTTGTGAACGAGGGAAATTAACGCATGGGCTCTTGGCCTCTGCTAAAAAGTAAGCTGGGCCAAAGTTGCGAACTCTGAGGTGACAAAGTTGTAAATAGTGGGGGGTAGTTACGAGGATCAAAGTTGAAAATAGCATGGCTGTACTGTATTTGGGGTTAGCGAAAGGCGTTGGAACTTTTCAGGTTTCCTATCTCGACCTTACCCCGTCAATCCCTGGGCTGTGTTCTCACCGGTTTGGCACCTCTCGTGCCCCTGTAAATAAGATTCACTGCTTCGCTTATACCCGGTTGCGTAGGCAAGCGCTTCTGTTCAACACTGTTTGGATCATGTCATGTCGTAAAGAACACAGCCCTGATGTTCTTTCTTAACTCGACAAATTCAATGAAAGAATATTGTTCAATGATGATGTTCAATGAAAAAAAAAAGATTGATCCAGATATATCATCACTCTAGAAGGCGTGAAAGGATAAAAAAGGGTTCTTTCTACACCCTTCTCACTCGAGAGTGGTGACATATTGAAATGAAAAGGATGCGCTACACGAATCTAGAATTTTTCAAATTTTATCTCGACGTTTCCCTTAGAAATATTTTTGAAATAAGTGGATTCGATAGGAAATCGCAGGAGATATCTTGTGAAGAATTTCGCGGACTGCAAAGAAAGCCCTTACGTGAATATTTTTGAATCTTATCCTTTCTGAAATATTTTGCAAACTAAACTATTCCACTATCAAACTTCCGGAGGTTTTTCCATAAATTTGTTCGGAACTAATGAGTTTAAGAGAGACATTTTTATCATTAGAATACTTTTTCCATAAAGGATTCTTGGGGCAACACAAAAATTCTTCCTCATCGATTCTCGCAAAACTCTTCATTTTTAGATATTAATTAGTAATTCCTGCAGTCTTTTATTGGTTTCAATTAAGAAAGATTTCGCGGATGCTTTTGCCAATGACTTTGAAACTTATCGAATTAAAGAGAAATCATACGAGACATTTTATGCGTGCTGTATTTGGTCTGGTCCGAGAAAGGATTCTTGACAAATTCTCGTAAGCCTTTCGGTTTCCAGAGTAGTTCGGATGAAAGTTGATCATTTTGAGAGTTCTCATTCTTTATGGTCCTTCCGCGATGATGATATCTGTATGTGAAACTTGAAACAACATATCGAAGACTAATTTCTTTAGTTGCTAACATTTTAAATGTTTCTTATGCAATATTTCAAAAACTATTATTGCTCTCGAAGCGCACAAAATTTCCTATTTTCGCTACTTTTCGCGTTTACAGATAAAATAGGAAAGGTTTTGTGTTTCAAACGCAATAACTCGAGAGATATTGATGTTGAAAGATGTTTTGGATGAAAATTCCATCAAATTGTTGGCCGTGATTATCTATTATCCCTAATTTTGGAACGCGGAGTGTGCGAAGTTTGTACGCTTCACATTGCCAGATTGGTAGGTGACATTTACGTAACAAGTGAAATTCTTTACTAAAAATATTCCTAGAAATCTGGAAAATCATCCTAGTTTCAAAAAGTGAAAAATAAAAAAATGAAAAATTTATCACCGATCGAGATATCAGGGAGAAAGGGAAACAAGGCAGAAGGAAGAGACATGTTAGGGGAACGGTTCCTCTTCGCACGTAGAGCGACCAGCAGTTAGCGACGAAGCACTTAGGCAGTTGACTGCATCGAAATAAATGCGGAAAAATGCTGCAATTTCTACTGTCGAGTTTCGAGGTCATGATAAGAACTTCTCGGTTAACTAACCCGATAGGTTAATAATTAGAGGTTATAGTTACAGGATATGCTGTAAATGAGAATAATTCATAGAATTTCATATACCAACATTTATTGCACTCATCTACATGGAGGAGAGGACTATTAACGAACTCTTCTACAACTCTTGAGTTCTAAAGTGAATCACTTAAAATTGTACAATTTTCCCAACGAGAGATGTTGATAAAATAGAAAACATAATTAATAATAATAAGTCGGATTGATCCGAAAATTTGAAGTGATAGGGGCACTCAAGCACTGTAACAGATCACCTCCAGGCTCTTCATTACCTGAAAATATAAAAACAATTCCATTATTGCCAAGATCATCAAGATTCGTTTCAGAGATTTCTCTATATGAAATCTCCTTCTGATTAGTTTAAAGGTGGGCTATCCTCGTCAGCTGAAGAAAATGGAAACTGAGACATAATAATCATTACTTTGTTTGTCAATCGATAACCGACATCTGCTCTCTGAAAATTTTCCCGGGAAACCATCTCCCTTAAAAATTTCACTGAAATCATATTTCCATCAATTCGATTTCCCTTACTTCAATTTCATAAACAACAGTCCTCGTATGAAATGTCTTCAAGTGTGATCTTCTCAGATGACATTCCCTGGATAATAAGATAAGTAAGGTATACTTGAAGTCATCAACAATAACTGGAACTATAACTGAGATACTGTAAAGGAATACAATTTTGGGGAAAGTAGGAAATTTGGCTATTTGCTGTTCAATTTTCAGATTCAATTTGGACCTTCTTTCCTACTTCAATATGCTCGGATAGATCCAGATATCCCGAGCATATCGAAATACATGTAGACATGCAGAGATATTGCACTAACTTTCCTGTGGCAAGATGGAAATTGAAAATTGTTTCTTTAGTAGGGTTATTATGATAATTTGCATTTTGATTTCCGGTAGAAGCCAAATAGCATAATGCGACATTCTTCAAATTTGAATTTTCATTTCATTAATCAGAATTAATTGCAGTCTTAACAATGAAATGACTCCAAGTAGTCTAAAATGTTTAGACAACAAATTTTTCAAGAAAGTACGAATGTATTCATGTGGGTGTGTTACAATGCGTAACAATGGGGACTGCGAATCCGTTATACTCTACATTCTAAAAATTTGACATTCTTCGGATTTTGTATGGAAAATTTTCGCAGTGAAGTGTGAACGTTTTTTTTTAAGTTTATTGCACCATAACTCAAGCGAACTCAAGAGCTCAAGACTTGAAAATTTGAGTTTGTATGTCTCACAAAAAAGATGTTTTTTTTTTATTAATGTCAAGCAAAATCGGTCAAGTAGTTTTTGAGATATTCGAAGAAGATCATTCTTTTCTACAGGTTAAATTTTCAAAAATAATTCAGCCACTTCTAATGAAATCATGATTGAGGAATCTCATTTGGTAGCGATTTAGCAGTAAGAAAAATTATTACGACTAGCGTAGTCGACTCAATGACAAGTGTAGTCGTTTTCTATACAGCTGCTATATACTAGGAATACTTCGTTGCCAATCCTAATTTTTCTTTTAAAAAAAACCGAATTTATAGGAATCATTTTTTTAGAAATGAAAAAGAGCGATGCAAACTCATTATATCTGCAGCTAATCCTGTATGATTTGCTGTACAAGTGTAGTAGACATTGCGTCGTTCGGAGAATATTATTATTCATTTGCGGAAGCATGCGGTCCTGACGTTACTGTCATGTTAGTAAAATTGAGGCTAATCTCTAGAAAATCAGTATTTTTCGAAACAATCTACTTCATTCTGAAGTCAACAAGTATCTTACGGATTTGCGGAGACTCTTAGAACGCTCTTTACACATTAATTAATCTATATGGAAGTTTCTTCCGAAACAATCCATTAATGGCCGCAAACTTCATATTTATAGACGAAAACTCATAAGAGATCGTGTTGATTTAGAACATCTCCATTCATCAGTTTCTCCCGAACAAGATATCCGGAGAGTTTGAAATTTTAACAGACAACTCTTCAAGTAATCATGAATATATTCGAATTTGCGTAGAAATCGATCATTTTTACGCAATCCAGACATCTTCATCCAATTATTAGAACGTGAGGGAGTGAGGCCATTTGAACGGCTTGCGTAGTATTCTCTGGAATATTAATGGTGTATTGCTTCTAAATGGCAGATATAAACGTGATATTTTTTTTATATTGAGAATTTGACAAATTATGTCTTATGACGAAGAATACCTCAAAATTTCAAAAAATGATGTTTTTAAAAAATGATTGCATGTGTACTTGTTTACATGTGTGTGATGAAATAATGAATCTTGTCCAGAAATTTTGATAGCTGTAGTAATTGTTTGATTTATTTAATAGTTTCATGAGATCTAAATTTACCATAATTTTGGTATAACGATATACCAGGAGGTGGAGGGTTCCAAAAATCAATAACCGTCGCAACATTGACAAAAGAAGAGACTTGAACTGATTCCAGAAATCACTGATTTACAAGACAAACGATCGTTCAGTATCCGCAAAGACACATGATATTCCGAATAAGCCTAAGCAATTATAAATGAATTGCCTGGAATGTGAATTGAGGAATAACGAATGAATCTAGATGATGTTAACGGAAATGTGGAAGCTGCTGGTTCTCACATCAAAATATTCTGAAGTAAATAATGGAGGTTGCAAAACTTTCAAGTGAAAAGAAAGAACTCTTTTTTTTCCTTTTGGATCATTCGACGATTCAATGTCTAATAATTTTCACGATTATGCTGTACGTCAGTATGACATGAGAATTTCTGATTATCGTATGGATGGGTTCGTCTCGGGCACTTACACGCTTTCAGCGCGTATATGTAGATATATATCGCATGTGATGTGGTATAGGATGTGGCGCTCACAGCACTTAAAGCGTCTAAGACGAATGCAGCCTATGTAATATCAAAAAGACAAATTTATATATATGCTCTCGTTCAGAATTTCGCTCGATGCAACCGGTTGATTGATTGCCTAGCATCTAATAATGTAGCTTATAATTGATACCATATATGAGCCACATCATCGTCATTTACTTCGTTATAAAGTATCAGAGGCCCTTCAACAATCCACCAGAGATTGAAGAAATGAATCTATGATCTATTTCTCATGTTACTCAATATCAATGCTGCAACTTGGGCTGAATTCGTACATCCATCCTCAAAGTCCTTGATAAGTTGTATAATTCATGAGCATCAATAACATTCTATGATGACTTATGACAGGCCCTCCACCAACCCTCCATAGATTCATAGGATAGATCTATGGCCCTCTGTCTTTTTCTTGGATTGATGTGAATGTCCATCAATTTGTGCGCAAGCCTTAATTAGGTATATTCATTTGAGCCTTACATCTCGAGTGATTGAGTTCTTTGGATAGTGTCGAGACTATTCATTCATCAATCGTTGGAAATTCTGTCAACCTTTTTCGACGAATAATTGAAATCATATGCTGTCTCATATCAATGGCGTTTCTTGAGTAATTTGTTCGTGAAATCCTTATGGCATCGCGATAGATTACCAATGTTGTGACAACTGCAACAGCATAAACACCACAACTAACACCATCTGGTTGTCGAGTCATAGGTATACCAATAATATTGTCCCCAGGAACATGAGGGTAGCGTTTCCTAATATATTTCTTCTCTTCTCGTGTTAATAACTCATATTCGATTCGACCCAAACTATCGTATATGTAAATATGTGTTCCATCGTAATGAATGCAACACCAATGTCGAGATGTATTACCACCAATTATATGCAAATCGCAAGTGGTAAATGAGGGCGCAATCAAATGACTATGCGGGAAATAGTGAGAATAGAAAACATTGAAGTTTGATTGCTCTTCGACTATTTTCAAAAATTGATCGATAGCTGAGCTCGTCAATAGGGATGTTGGTGATTCTATTTCTGGAATAATTTCTTCATCAGTAATGCTTCGCATCACAGTGTCAATGGCGTCTAATTCGCCCTCTTCAGGCTCTCGTTCATCGTCTTCATCATCACTGATTATCACCCAAGCATTATTATTCGTTCGACCATTTGCGGTCGGTTGGTTTGATGACCCAACATCATTTGTATCTGTGTTTGAGTCATCCTCACTGTCACCAGTCGTTCTCCGACCACTCTGTCTCGGAGAGGGCTGATCTTGCGGATTTTCTGGATCTGGATTTTGAGAATCCTGTTCATTCAATTTTCTCTTTTTCTTCCCAGAAGTGGAATTCTCATATGTTCTTCTGGCATTCAGGATATACTCTGGATCTCGGATTCGTTTTTTTCGATTTCTACGACTGTCGATAATTTCTGGTAGCAAGCATTCCATATAGAATCTTTCCAGTTTTTGCTTCATTTCAGTTTGCCAAAATTCATCGTCTCTGGGAACTTTAATATGTTTGATACCGAGCGGTGTCCAGGCAGCAAAGATACAATATTGCTTTTGAGTGATGTGAAGCTGACCCTGCACTTGATAATAATAATAATGATTAATATTCATCAGTTCTGAATCTTTTTTGTTGAATATTCTTTTATAGATAGCTATCGTTTCAATTGCCACTTGCGGTGTGCAATCTTTGGCTAATGGAAGACATTTCACTTCAACGATGCCATGTTCACCTTCAAGGCCATCAGGCGATGCTCCTAAATATGGCTCCTCAGCATCGATAAATAAACCGCAGGGTCTAATTTCTATGTTACAACGTTCAGCTAAATCCTTGAGAGCTTGAGCCTCATGAATTATTCCATAATTCGTTGCTGAAGTATTGATATGTTTCGGATATCGAATTTGATTGACGAGATTATGGCATGACGTCCTTTCTCTCATGCGACAAATTTGTCCGAATTTAGACGCTGTTATCATACTTCGACGATATTCTCGCCAGATTTCCGAAGTGTGCTGACCGATTGTTTCTTGCTCTATTTGATCTCTTTTCAACTGGCGTTCAATTAACTTCTTGAAATGTTGAGTAACCAGATCATTGAACAAATCTTGTGGTATATCAGGCTTATTGCAGTTTACACCATAATCTTTATCAGCTCCCGTTCTAGAACGAACTTTTCGTGCTTTCCTTCGTCGATAAAGTGCTGTTCGTAAATTCTGAGCTTTTCTGCTTTCTTCCATCTTGGTCACAGCTGTAGGAACAGGAAATCCTTTAAATTCGCAAAGTTTACTGAGTGCTTCTTGCGTATTAAATTGGATGGCAGCAAGATATGCTCTCAATAAATAACTTTCACGCATCGAGTAATTGATACGCCTACCACCATTCGTTTTGTTATGAATGGAATTGTAGCATTCAGCAGGATTATTATTCTTGTGTTCTAATATACTGGCAGAATTTCTAGCTAATCGATTGACAGCAGCATCAATATCTGCATAGAATCCAACTTCCTGCAGTTGCGAAGTGACATCGTCCTCCGAACGATTACAGTCCTCCAAAAATCGGCAAGCAGTGTGGTTACCGAAAAAATGCCCAATCATATTGGAAATATCCTCTAAAAGGTTTTTCCTCTTTTCGTTCAGAGGGACATCTTGATCTTGCCAAAAGTCTCGGCACTTTTCCACATAACGTCGCAATTTCAAAGCACTTGTACGAATACGTTCTCGTATTTTCGTCATAAAACCTCTTGGAAATGGATTATCATTCACTCTCTTTTTTGAAATCACATCCATAGCGATCCCAAAACATCGAAATAAGTGGTTGTCACATTCAATTTTCTTCACGGATACACCATATTTCTGATAAGGTTCATTATTCTTAATAATGTCATGAACGCTACTATCTCCGTCCCCAATGAGAGTCTCATAAATCAAGCCATGCATTTCCATACTTTGAGTGAAACCGTTGAGAACGATATCGGCTTCCCTTGCCGTAGAAGGCTGGTCGTGCCCCCAATTCTTCTCACATTTATGAGGCGGAATAAGCTCAGGATTCTCATACTCATCACAAACTGAACACGCTTTATTCCGAACTCCCACGAATAATATACGTTTGGTGAAGGCACTAATGAGTACAGCGGTGCCAGACAATGCATTATATCTACTATGGGCAAAAGATCGTTGACTCCATACACCATCTTCAATGACATGTGTGTAAGGGTATTTACCATGAAGTACTCGGCCCTCAGCAATTGCCAATTCCCTCTCCCTTCTACCTGCCTCTTTCAATTCCTTTTCGCAGAGTGCTTTGATTAAATCAACTAAATTTTCAGTATTTTTTCGAAAAGTTCGTGATGTAATGAAAGGCACGCTCATAGCAGCGAATACTTCCTGTATAGTTGAATATCCAATACCTGAAGTAAGGAGACCATACAAGAGACTTTCCAGAATTGGTAGTTTGTCAGCTGGTGTCATCGGGTTTGTCCAAACGTTATCTTTATATCCGCAATTCAAGCAAACAAAGGATAGCCGCGTCCGCATTCCTCTGTCAGACACATTGTACATACACAAATCTCTGACACGGCACGGGCAGTCATCATTATGTTGATCGAATTTTTCATGAAAGCTTTGGAACATGTAAGTAACATCGGTTATCCGACGGCCATCAACGACTGCTTCTTCAAAATTGATAACATTATTTGGATCCTCATCATCTAAGGTATGGGGCGAATTTCTCTCGCTGATTTCGCTGATATCAGAAAGCCTCGTGTCCGGCCTACTATCGTAGTGACTATCCGATTCATTCACATTCGAGTCGGAATCAAGCCTTGTGTCCGGACTACTATCGTAGTGACTATCTGGTCTATCTATATCAGCGTCTGAATCAAGCCTTGCGTTTGAATTGCTATTGAACTGACTATGTGATCTATCCATATTAAGGTCACAATCATCAAAGGTATTAGATTGATTCATGTTCGATTCGGCATCAGTATTTTTCACGTCACTCGACCTAGTATCCTTTGAAGGACACGAGGACTGGCTCCTAAGATAATTACGGATATTTGATTGATAATGATCAATGTTATCATCAGCGCAGTTGTCTAATCCATTTGTGTCAATTTGCGTATCATCTAAAATATCGTATCCATTGATAATTGAGTTGGTACTAGTACAAGTATCATGAATGTTGTCAAAATGATTGAATTCAAGGTCATGATCAGATTCTTTGTTATCAATGTTAGTATCGGTTTTCAGATCTGTGCGATATTCACCGTCGATGGAAATATGTGACGACTGGTAATCTTCCTCATAGCAAGAGTCCTCACTTTCTCTACTGAGGGAAGAGGAATTGTACGACGTATTGAAGCTTCTTGCTATGTTAGTATTACTGTTAGATGGAAATCTCATCGGTTTTTCAAGACCGAAAGTCTTTACATATTTTAGTCGTTTACATTCAGAGGATGAGATGTTTCGTTCATATATTCGTGTACTGTTAATAAATAATCTACTATAATTTTTTGAAATTATAGCAGGATGCTGAGATAATGACATGCTTTTGTTATTACTCGGCTCAGATATCTCGTTGGAGATATGTTCCAGTGGAAAACTTGGTTCTAGATTCTCTGGAATAGGAGTAAGAAAATTATCAGCGCGCTTTGCCACATCAGATGCTACCGATGAGCTACTGTACCAATCGTATTCATGTACAGACTTTGTTGAGTTGGTAGTAACTTTTGTTAGTGGTGTATTGAAAATGGATTTTTCATTGAGATATCGGTTGACTCCATCATAAGTGCAAGAAAATATTTTCGATTGTTGGAATGAACCTTTCTCAGATGGAGTTGCATGGATAGTATTTTTTTCATATCCGATGAAATCTCCACTGAAATCGGTGTCTCCAACTACAGGATTAATTCCCGTAGAGTGTAGATTTGATTCTACGAAATTTCCATTCTCTATCACTAAAGGGCCAACCTTTCGTTCGAGTTCATGCAAATCTCGAGGTTTTTTGATCTCCGAAAAATCAGAGATCGATGACCCAGGATGCAGAAAGGTTTCTGCAGAGGACTTGAAAGGAAATTGGTTGGGGACAACATTATCTTCAAGTCCATGCAAACCTTGACGGATATCAATTTTTGATTTCCCAAAAATCAGTTGTCCAGGGTGCAGAGTACATTCTGCACTGTTAATTAATTCTACAGTTACAGGTTCTACATTATTATACCGATTTATACTTACAGATTCCACACTGCTCCCCAATCCACTGCTAGGTGATAGTAAAATGGAGGATGTAGACCTTGGCGCTTGGTGCATTTCTGCACTTTCAGGATCAGTTGCCGCTTCATACTCTAATTCTTTCTTCTTTTTCTTCTTTGTACCCCTCCTGGGAAAAGATAGAATCTACGAATTTTCCATCAAGAGAAGTGGAAACGAATGAGAAATTTCCATAGCTGGTCCATTCACATGTCCATAGTGATTGAGTCCTCATGATATCGTTATCTTATTAACAAAGTGGTGTAAGTGCCAAAAATCCCGGTTTTAATAACAAAAAGCCGTATTTACCAAGTTGAAAATGAAAAAGTAGTATCTCCGCACTTACGACTTTTTCATTTTATCATTTTTGACTGGAAAATTTTTTTTCCCCAATAACAAATGGTCGTAAGTGCTAGAATTTCGAATTGATTTTGAAATCAAAATTTTAAATTTTGATATCACCTATTTTTGTCAATATAGAATTCCATGAGAGAATTACAAAAGAGTTTCAGAGTGACATTACCTATTTTGCTTATTTTCTAACGTATTTCCAAATAACTCAATGAGAAAAAACAGACTCATCTCGTTTTACCTTTTTGCAACTGAATTGATTTTTATTCTATAAATATTTGATGAGAAATTGAACAAATCCCACTCTCAACCCTCATAAACTCATAGTAAAGAAGGTTGCGTCTCACTTTCATTTGAAATTTGAATGTCATGGCAAATAAACAAAAATACTTCTGGACTGAAAGCTGTTTTGCCTCTCAATTCGGATTCAACAAGTTGAAGTTCACGAAAAATATATTCTGACATGTTTTCTCCCAGAAATTCCTTCACTTTTCACGTGAAAGCATTAGGAAAGCTCTATCTCCATCTTTCGTACTTGTTCACTCGAATTTTCATTCACAGAATCATAAAAATAATCAAATCAACACATTTTATTATAGGGGAGAGGGGGCAAAATGGACACTTTAATGGAATGGTTAGAGATGGATTTCCTCTGACGATTCTATTGAAAAGCTGAGGAAATTTTAGGCGGAAAATGAGTGTCAGATGTATTTTTTTCGATTTTTCTGAAAATTTGATATTTTCTGGAATTTTTGAGGGATAAAGCCTTTATTTTTTCAGAAATCTTCATTTATTTGTAAATATCTCTGGCTCTATTGGTCGTAGCGATTCGAGGTTGATCTCAAATGAAAGGTGAGCTCATTTCCCATCAATTTATGGGGTCTTGAATTCAAAAATATCAATTTTTGAGATAGTTATAGGCCAAAAACTGTTTCACAGAACTGTTTCTCAAAAATGCCCATAAATACCTCAAAAATCGATATTTGCAAATTGAAAACCCTATAAGTCGATGGCAAATGATCTCACCTTTCACCTCCCATCGGGATTTTTACGCCCTGACGAATATATTCGAAGATATTCTCAAAAAACTGAAAATTTTCAAAAAAAAGAAGGGAAAAAAAAAGAATTTTACCCCTCTGAAATGCTTTAAAAAATCGAAATCGCCAAAAATTCAGAAAAATTAATTCCAGCACTTGATTCTCGTCTAGAATTTCCTGAGCTTCCCAATAAAATCATCGAAAATAATCTATCGCCAATATTTCTATTAATTTCAAGACTTTTCCATGATATTTGCCCGAAAATTTAGATGCGTCCATTTTACCCCTGATGTCCATTATTCCCCACCTTCCCCTACTTTATCTTCCGAAGATTCTTGGATATTTCACAGGAGAAAAACCACAAGTTTGGAGTGGACACGAGTTTTTCAGCCTTACTTGTGAGTAGTTTTTTATATTTTTGGGCATTTTATACAAGTATTTCTCATTAATCCCATGACAATTTCCTTATTTCTAACTGTATTTTCTTTCGGCTAATTTACGTTAGGACTATTTGTTATGAATATTTTTTTATTTTAAATATTGTGAGAAAGGGCCAAATAAGGCTATTAGAATAAAAAAAAAGATAGGACTTTTTGTTATTTCAAAAATGAAAATTGGAAAAATGGCACTTACAGCTTTTTGTCTCTAAGGTGACGATATGAAAAAGTAAGGTTACTCACCTGTAAACACAAACCCATTTCCTGGAGTGTTTCTTCTTTTTGTTTTCTTTAGCACCCATACTTCTTATTAAATTTGTCACTTTTTTAAAACTTTCAATACGTATATGAGACTCTATGAGAGCATTTATCAGTAAAAAATCATTTATTTCAATGATTCATATAATATAAAAATCATTGTGATATGAATTCATCGTGCGCTTGCGCAATTATTCAGGATATTGATTCTGTATCATATCCTATCTCATGTCATATCCTTGATCGATGATGAGCATGCGAGAGGACCATTTGGAAGTTGGTTATCTCCACAAATTTAGGAACAATTATTACAGATAATACTTATACTTGTTATTGTAGATTCTATTTATTACGACCGAAAGTTGCTAATATCACTTCGATTTTTGAAAAACGCGCGCTGTTTGTAGAACATCACTACAGCGCCGCTTACCGTCACTCATTGTACTGCCCAATACTACCCGGTGCTCGACTTCCGTTCAGTTCGCATTATACATTGAAGTGCAAATAAAAGTTGAAACTCGAAGACAATCGTTGAGAAAAATGAAGTGTGAAGACGGTGACAGTGAGTATTCATTTAATTCATATAAGCTAAATATCCTGTTAGAAGATTGTATTGTTTTTAGAAGTCAATGTGTAATAATATGTAGAAATATTTATTTTTCATTCCATCAACTTGCCGACTTTATATTTATCTTTGATCTCAACAGTATTACATTGAATTATCTCCGTGAAAATTCTTCATCATTTGCATGATTTCTTGTCTCTATTTTCCCATCTTATAATGATACTAGCTAAATAACAATGAATGCATAACAAAGAAATGGAATTCATGTCAGAAATTGTAATCGCCGCCATTTTCTCAATAATTGATGCCCACGTGGCATGGCACCTTGAGCTGATACTACAGTCATTCAAGAGTTTTCTTATTGAAGAGATATGTCTATTGTTCCAAATATTCCAGACAAAAAAAAAGTTGAAGTATCTCCGGCGCAAAATCAATCGAACAGCATTAGCATCCAGCAATTCCTGCCTCGAGTACCGTTATCCGTTGGCAGATCGGAAGCAATTATTGCCAATAATCAAGGTAACCTAAATAATACAATTTTATGACACCTGAAGATGATTATTGATTGAGATTTATGAGAAAAGCTGCATGATTGAAATCTGAAAAGAAGACTACTCATAACCCTCCATTGTTCTATTGTCATTAGTGAATATTAATAGTCAATATAAGAACAAGACTATTAATCTACTGAGTGAATTATCCATTGAGATGACAATGTAACTATGAAACTCTCTGAATACGTCTGATCTCAATAACTTGAAAACATGAAACTATCGGAGAATAATTTGCAGCCATAGAACAAAAACAAAACTTCTAGAATTATTGGAAATTTTCTTTCGAATGAACAAATATTTAAGGAGTCTCTATTCCCTTTAATCATTGAAGACAATACGAAATGCAATCTTCAGATATTTATTGTCGCCATAGGATCAAAAAGGCATGAGTGATGTGTATAAACTCAACTTTTATGCCCTTTTAACTCAATGGCAACAATATATAATATTATAAACATTCGAGGTTTTATAAAAAGGAAAATTTTTTTTCATATAAATTTGCACATTTCTTTTTCAGTTCCACAAACACCTTCTTATGCACAAGCACCGATTGGTGAAAATACTACAGCCGGAGCCTCTGCCAAGACTTCACTGAAATTGTCAGGCTCAAAAGTACCTGTTCCTTTTCAGACAGTTACTCGACGCAGGTCTCAGCCGATTACTGCTTCGGGAGAAGTCAAATCGAAAACTCTGCTACAAAGAGTGATCAAGCCTCATGTTGAGTTGAAAAAATCAAATCCAAGACGTGTGAAAACTGCTGAGCCGAAATCTAAAAAAAACGTAGTTCCAAAAACTTTTATCAGAAAATCTGGAAAAGTACTTCAAGATCCTGAAAAATCTCCAGAGGAAAAGAAAATGTTTCCATCACCGACAGACGAAACTGATAAAAGTAGTACTCCACAGAAGCAGGATCCTGATAAGGTTGAGCTACCTGATGACTCCTCCAACAATAATCCAACGTATAAGAGCACAGACAAGGATGGAGATGATAAAACGCCACCAGTATCTTTGAACTCGCCAATAGCTCCAACCCAAGATTCGAAAGTAACCATCAGATCCGATGAAACTGTGAATATCGATCCCTCATTATTGGAAATCTTGAAGAGCAAACAATACAATGATAGAACTGCTTCAGCAGCAGTAGCTGGGGAAGGAAGCGCTGAGGATGTCAAAAAATTGATGCAACTCTTGGGCAACGAATATATGCAAACACATTCTGCTGCAAGTGATCGTTTCCATCGTGAACAGAAGCTCAAACAGATTCGTGGAATTAATGCACTTAACGCACAAATTAATAAGCCGAAATTGGAATCATTTTTGCAAAGTATTGATGATGAACGAGTACGAAACACAGTTTTGAATCAGACATCTCTTCTCAAGCCAAGACATCACGAGGAAACTAGCACGCCTGAAACGCAAGCCCCCTCATTAATTGGCAAAAGTACAAAAAAACCTCCCCAGGAGACATTCACAGGCCCTAAGGATGACAGACGAAACAACTCAATTACCAATCCTCAAATTTCCGGGTTATCTGCGGGATCGCTGTTAACACTTAATGACAGTAATGTTCAAATGCAGAGTGCTCCTAATCAAGAAAAAATCCTTCAAACATTTCTAGATGACATACTCACGTCAAAAAATCAGCTCTCACTCTCTTCATCTCAGCAGACACTACCACCCCACGTGCCCGAATATCAACCAAGTCATTACTCATCAACTGCAACACAACTAGACACTAGCTCAAGGAATGGTGATGAAGTCCCAGGTCTGAGAAGAGAACAAATGTATCGTGAAGAATCGCAAAGTCAAGGACAAAAGGGGGCATATACTTCTAAACGTACAATTGCCCGACTGAAGAAAGCTGAGAATACCAACAGGAAAATGCAAAAGCAGTACAATGAAATGAAACAGGTGAAAGATCAGTCGTTTCTATATCAACCTGACATGGAATCTTGTTATGATCATAAATTCTTGCATTGTAAGCAATTTGATAATTTTTTTCTCTTATTTTCAGACTTTGAAGAGCTGTCTGTCAATGATGCCTCCGACTCCACCAGCGTCCCCAGCACTGACAGTCCCGAGTGTTCAGTCTCAGCCATCTTCTTTTTATCCACCATATCAAATTCCTCCAATATTACCACGTCAGCCGATGTCAAATTATTGGCAACCCGGCCAATTTCAGTATCAACAAGCCCAAATGCCATGGCAGCAGGATCAAGCTTGGAGTCCACAATATCCAGGACAGAATCAGCAGTTAATACCATTCCAGTTTGCTCCAAGTGCACCTCAACAACCATATCATCAAAGTTATGGATAAGGGTTTCAGCCATTCTATCCTTATGCGCAGCCAAGTCAAGGACAGTATCAAGCTCAATCGATACCGAATCAAGTCAATCGCTCCGACATGTTGCTAAATGACATATACACTCAATTGTCCAAACGTTTCGGCAATCAGCCATAGGACATTGGCGACTTGGAACAATAATTGTCTTTTTTTATTTCAATTCATTTTTTGCGATAGCATTCCGTTCAGTTTTAGAGTATAACGAGTTATTCACCAGGTTGGATATGAGCTAGATGTATACTGAATTACAATACAAGTGACGAAAAGTGTTTTCAAGGAATCTTGAGAATAACAGCTTAACCCGTGTACGAGGCTGGTTATCACGGCGTGGAAAATACTTTTTTTAAAGCTATTATTTTTCAGTTTACTGCACATTATGCGTAATTGGATGTTTGTTGCGTGCCTTACGCATGATGAATCCTCATCACTCACAGCGAACAGTAGTATAATACACGACATACCTAAAAAGTATTTTCCAACCTATGTGATTAGAGTCCTCGCTTTCAGCTCATGTTGCAGTTCTCATACCTGAACTCTGTATCCAAGAGAACCAAGTATCTCTCTTTCTCTATGTGTTGACGTAAAAATACCGTCAGAACCATAATTAAACTTATAGAAAGCCTGAGTATCCATCATACACTGTGAATAATCAAATGGTATAGATATAAGCCCATATTCTGTGCATGAAGAATACCTACATGAATATATTGTTAAATCCGAATTTGTACGCACTCGTTGGTGAAAAGTTTTTTTTAAGAGTGTGATTATATCACGCGCTCTTCACTCATGCTGCAATCCTCACATTCAACAATACAGTCTCCCTCCAGCTTGTGCAATGAAATACTAGTAAAATTTTTTTCACTCTCCAGAGGAGTGACTGTTCTGAAATGCCGTCCTTTACTTGAACAGGGAAATTCGCTCAGGCCGTTATGAGTGAGAATTCGTTTTCATCAACCTTCGGGAGAGTCTGAACTAATTTCCCAGTCCTTGGGTAATTAGTTCAGATAGTAGACAGTAGATAACATGAAATGGTACATAGAATTTGAGTAGTTTGTCAACATCGAGAATTTCGATTTCTCGACGTTTCGGATCGTTTGAGTCGTTTCCAATGAAAATTGGCATTTCCAAAAAAAACTTACGAAAACAGAGCTCTTATTCGAAAGCGAAAATTGCGAATTCAATGCTAAGAATAATGGGTACCCAATAAAAAAATTTCAGATATAATTATACTGAATAGATATAGACAGGTCTCGAGAAGTGCAAACCAAATTTGATTTTTATGTCAAATTCGATCTAATCAGACCCAATCCTATCAATTTTTCAGATCGGCCAAGATCTAAGGATATATAATTATATCTGATACAGATCTAGGTCGATCCGCTGTGACGTTCTCGGATCTCAACAGATCTGGTCGGATATACTACCATATCTGCCTATTTCTTCACAGATATGGCGTACGACTGCAGATCTAATCCTATTTACTCCTATCTAATTAGATAGAATGTATTTGAAAATTCTTCCTCGGGTACATGAATATGCTAATTTTGAGAAATAATGATTTTGACTTGCCATTTTCACTACTGGAATTGGTAATTTCTTTACCGACTGCTGTACAGTCGAAGATGAGTGCATTAGACGCTCATAGATGGCGTTTTTTATATCGCCGTCTGTCAGAAAAATAAGAGTACTAAACGATTTTCAAAGTATCATGGCCACTTAACTGAACAATAATCTATTGTTCTTCGTTGAAAATCCAGGAGTAGTTATCAGAGGCTACCATTTTGTTCATTTACAGTGAAACCTCCATTATTTTCCTCGCGCGAGGCTCAGATTTGGAAAATAATGGAGATTCTGACTCGGTTTTCGGCGGCCCCCACTCCGTCAGCGCGAGAGTGAGAGAAGACGATACGTTGCTCTCTCTTCAACCGCAATATTATTATTGTTGACTCTCTTTCGGCTATGTGTGTCTTTGTCATGCTGCGCACGTATCCGCATGCGTAAGAAAACAGAGATAGCTATAGATGAAAGAGAGTCAACAAAAAATGATTGAGAGTGGGGGACGCTCTTCCTCCTCCGTTGAGGGGCGGTGGAATATATTGGAGGTGAAAATAATGGAGGTTTCACTGTATTGAACTAATGGTTCCATCGTTTCAATCGATTTTGAATGAACCAGTTAAATGATACGATGGTCACAGCAAAAGCATTACTTGTAGGATGAGGTCCAACCAATATGGCGACAACTTGATGCATAATGAATATATTTCTCTCGGAGAAAGTTGAAACATCATATAATAACTTGGTATTATTTGCTTCACAGGATAAGTTAAAGTCCTAATATAAAAAATGGTTTAAAATACAGTCGATGAAATTCAAGATAGTATCACGTGACCTAATTCGATGCTGGACGCCAGCGTCAAGCGTCCGCATGAAGCCGTACCGTAGAAGAAAAAATGGAAAATACTGCGATAGAGATTATATCATCTTCTGTAAATTGAAGATTGGCATAGGGGAGACTGAGGCGAAATGGACCTGCGAGATGAAATGATTCGAGATTTTTTTTGAGCGGTGGCTTCTATAACAATTGGATAATAGTATTGCTATCCAACTGATATAGCTTTTGCTGCTAATATTTTAGCAATGAATTTTCCATTCCTTTTTGGTTATATCCGTTCTCAAGGGAGAAGTACCAAATATTTTAGCAATATGCTTCCGAATGGAAGTTATCCCTTTAATTTCTCAAGAATAATTTGTCTTTCTTCTAGTTATCGATTCCTTACTATTCGATAATCAGATTTCATTGAAATCGGTTGAAGTTTTTCATTCTTCGTCTGCTTCGTATTCTCAGAGATCATTCGGTTGTGACGATTCATTTACGACAAACTGTGACATCCATCATTCATTCGAGAAATAGAACTTGATGTTGGCTAAAAACGGAAGTTTCTAAGATGGATGGATTTGTACTTCCTCCTCTCAATTAATTCATCTAGCAGAACAATTAATGATTATGATGAATTCAAAGTTTCATTCTTTACCAACTCGAAGCCTCACTACCTCCAAAAACACTGATGCTATTTTTTTGAAACCATCATTAGAATATCTATTCCAAATAATTCAATAAAATGGAGAGATCTCCAGAATTGATCATGCGAATAACCTCAAAATTGGCGGGCTTCTAACTGTTACAACTCTGGGAATATGAGTATAGATGACGAGAGCTGGATAGTTTCGGGAATAGCCATTGAAAACTGATTTTGAGAAAATGAACATATCTCGAAAAGTATTGATCGGATATCCTGCAAATACAGTTTCATAAATAGAGTTCGGCAAGAGATGACTGTTCACAAAAAATGTAATAATCCTGTCAAACCATTCTACTGTAATTCAGACTTATGCACATACGGACCCACACTCACATACATACACACAGACATGGGCTAAAAATATGATTTTCTCTCTTCTCAGACCATTTTAAGTATCTTCTATTAAAAAAATTACAATTGAAAATTTTGATGTTAGTTTAGCTTCCATTCGGGAGCAAAAATCTGAAAAAATTCACTATCAATGCAGATACGTTAGAGCATCTTCTCAATTTTCTTGAGATTTTATCACAGAGTCTTTCACTCTGAAAATTTTTTTTTAATAATTTCACTGCAGAGATCTATTTTTCCCCGGTTTCCTCCATCGTTACCGCATTCCCTGGTCGATCTTATGAGCGTGTTGCTGGTCAGCTATCGATTCAGTTGGACCATTCACACAAAGCTTTGTCGACCGCTAGTCGTTTAGAAAACAAAAAACTTCCTCGACTTTCAATCACTTTACGGAAAAACGCTTAGCTTTTGATCAAAAATACTTCACTCATTTTTGCCTATTTTTTCTTCCTTAATTCACTTTCTATTCGAGCTGGCCTCAGGATCATCCTCGTATTGTTCAACGTTATGCGATGAAGCTGGCCTCCCATACTCCAAAGTACTTTTGGTTGGGACTGTACTCTCATAGGCTAAAATGTATGAAATTGAGGGCACTATAGATAAATGAGGTAAAAATGGTGCCGATCGTAGTGATAATGGAGTTGAATGAGAATAAACCTAGAAATAAGAATGAATGATCAAAATCGCATATTAAGAAAATTCTTTCGGACAAATTATGTCAAGACATTTTCTAAAAATAAAAAGCGAGGGATTGCATGAACTACCCTTGAATGTCATCTGGCCGTTTCCAAGGATAATCTAATTCCTTTAAGGTGCCTCGAGGGAATGTATTACATATACGAATATATGGAAAACTTCGTTCCATTCCCACATCGTAACAAATTATTGAATGAATATAAAACTTACATGGAAATTTTTCTTATTTTTTTCTGAACCGGCTACTACACATTTCTCGCGAAAAAACGTCCACAGTCGAAAGCAATAGTAATTTGAACTTACGAAGCGCGGTGACAGCTGGAAGCCATGATGTTTTTCATTTTTTTTGATGATTTTCTATGCCGAACAATTGATAAATGAGTTCATATTCATGCAAAAAAGCGCAAAGGTTCAAAAAACAGGTAGGTATTTTCATGAAATAAAATGAAATATTTCCTATCTTATGAAATATTTCATATGTTTCATTCATAATTTCATCCATTTATTATATGAGTGAATGAAATTTTCTCATTTCAGATGAATCATTTTCGAAAAAATTCAATAGTGGAGCCAACAGAAACTAAATGGGAGGATTTTTTAAAATTGGTAATCTAGGCTTTTGACGGAATATTTTCTCAAATAAGGAAGAACGGCAGAGGACCCCAGCCTTTTCTACTATTTCCTTCATTTTGTTTTCAATGATTTCCTGGCCTTGACGCATTACCCTCTCTTCAGCAATGATTTCCATCACTGCTGGAGAGAGGGGAAGGCAAGGGAACAGTAGAATATTTTTTCTTGAAAATGCGCATCCCATCTGCGGGTGTCTCATGTAAAAATTTTCCCACCTCCAAAAAAAAAAAAAAAAAAAAAAAAAAAATGGCATCACTGATCTGTGCGTGGAATGCGAAAACTAAAATAGGCCTCAGAGGGTTAAGTTTGTTCCAAATATAATCAATTGAATAGTTTTGAAGATATAGCTTGCTTTTTCTGATGTTTCTATGCTAATATCTAAAAAACTACTGGACCGATTACGCCCAATTTCAATACCAACCTTTGTGCTCATCAGATGTATAATCTCACAAAATTTAAGGTCTCTAGCTCAATTGTTTATTAAGTTATCGTGGAATCAAGATTTTCACGAAAAATTTATCAAAAGTTTTCTACTGGCTAAAATAAAAATCTGAGCTCCCACCACCCCGGGGGTCGAAGATGTGGCTCTTGGACGCGCATCTCCTCGCGGAGACTGGACGCTGTGATTCCATTTTTCATCGAGAAAAGTCGAAAAAACGATATTTCAACATTTTCATTTTTCTCGAAAACTATCCAGCCGATTTAGCTGAAATTTTTGTGAGAGCTTGGGGCACGCATGGCGAACTTATGGTAAAATTTTCAGATCGCTGGCTAACCCCACTTCAGAGTAAAGCGGAAAATGCGTCATCACACACACACACACACACACACACACACACACACACACACACACACACACACACACACACACACACACACACATATATATATATACACACAGACATTTTTAAAAAACGACGGATCTCGACGTTTTGGGTCATTTGCAGTCATATTATGATGAAATCTCAAAATCGAAAAAAATTACGATTACAAAGCTTCCATTCGGAAGCAAAAAAGCAATATTTTGAGAACGGTCCAGGGAAGTTTCCCCCAAATTTACAAGGAAATCAGAAATAAATCAGTCTCCAACATATTTTGTTTCTGGATTTTTAGGAGTGTGCATACTCAGCTTGCCATAAATTTTTTTATTTTAATTGTTATTATAATAACAAATAGAAATATCACATTTTGACAATTGGACATTGCTTTTATGTGTTTCCGTATTTTGTAGCCACAAAAGAGTACTCTTCCTTTTTCTGCATGTAACCGATATTTACTGAGATACGAGCCTCCAAAACTGAGGAGAAACGAGCACAAACCTCGTTTCTAGAAAAATGAAAATGGTCTCAAAATTGTTCAGAATCTTTTCTTCCTTTTGCTTCCGAATGGAAGCATTGTAAACGCGATTTTTTTCGATTTCGAGATTTGATCGGAATATGACTCAGAATGATTCAAAACGTCGAGACATGACATTTTTAAAAAATGTCTGTATGTGTGTGTGTGTGTGGGTGTGTGTGTATGTGTGACAGATGTCAGCTCATTGCTCAGCAACGGTAATACTTAGTGAGCTGAAAATTTAACAGTACTTTCCCTCCCCATGCAAATTGCTGTCAGTGAAATTTGAGCGCAATGGGTTGAGTACTTTTCGAGAAATCTCAAATTTTTTAAAAATCGTTTTTTCGACTTTTCTCCGCGAAAAATTGATTCACAGCCCCCACACTCAGCGATGAAATACATCTCATTTGAACTCAATACACATTTTTCACTCGGGGTAAATTTCGCTCAGATTTTTCGTTTGCAGATAATTTCAATTACAGTGTTTTTCATCCTGAATTTACTATACACGATAGCTCAAAAACTATTTGAGTTGAAGACTTCAAATTTCGCCAGTTTGTGCATCTAAGGAGCGAAAAGTTTGGTATTGAAATTGGGCGAAATCGCTCCAGTAGTTACTGAGATATTGGCCAAAATCCATTTTATGAAAAGAGGTCATATCTCGAAAACTATCCAAGCGATTACATCCAAGTTCAGCTTAAAAGATTCATCTCAATGAGCCCCACAAATGGTGATAATTTCAGATTTTTCCGAAGAAGTCTCTTGTAAGGATGTTCGATAGATTAGTTTTCTCAAAAATCACGGTTTTTCTTAGCTTTCTCCCTAAGAACACTACTATTTTTTATTTCACCATTCGAAAGTAGACCATTTTTTCTACAAAATGAGTACCATTTCATCCTGATGACAATCAGAAAGAATGGAAATCTTATTTGGAAACCGAACGTCAATTTTTGTGTTCCATCATAGGATCTGAATTTTCATCTAATATTGAATTTTTATGTACCATGTGATATTATTGCAATTTAATCGATTATTCTGAGCTGAGATTTGTAGGGATCTATAAGTGCGTATTTCTTGCGAGAATAATGTTATTTTTTGAGCAATTGAAAAGATATTCATTTTTATAGAGATTCGATTGATTATGGGGAAAATCCCATTCGGAAGCATTTTGCCAATCGAATTGGCAAAATATTACATGTCACACAAAGAGTGGGGTTTGCAAATAACGCCAAAGGGTGGAACTCCTGCTTGTTTTCTTGTGGAAAATGACTTGTCGTCAGCATTTTCACAAGATATTGAAAAATGAAAAAAAAATCAAAAATCATCACCCCAAAAGTGATCGAAATAGTGTGGAATGTCCCATATTATCAACCATAAAAAAAATACGAAGAAGAAATTTTCCACTTACTTTTTCGGTCCGGGTTTCTTTCTCCTCGATGACAAACACAATCTTGATTTCTTTTCTTTATTATTCTTCGTACGTTGCACCATTGTGAATAATTGAAATATTTCATTAATAAAATTATGAAATGAAAAAAAAACTAGATTTTCAATAATAAATAATATAAACACTGTAAATTCAGTAAAAAATCACAATAATAACGCACTAAGCACGTGTTCCTCACTCTTGATACGCCAGGGTATAATGGCGAATGATTAGTGTGAACTAATCAATTTATCGCCAAATTCCCACATATCGATTTCAAGATCACCAAAAATATCGCGCGACAACGGAATGATCGATGGTGCATATGAAACCCAATGCCGTTAGTAGTAACCAATGAGAATGCTCGGAGAGAAAATCTCGCACTCCGATTGGTTACGTTTCATTGCGAATAGTTTTCCGTTTCTTCACGATGATTATGCGGGCGCAGCCTCTTGTTTTATACTCATAAAAACATCGGAATCAAAGATGGACGGTATGTATCCTTTTGTTTCCGAATGTAAAATCAATATAAATATATTAATTGAAATTACATTTTGATAAATCGGTGGTGAACTAGTGCAGTGAAGAGATAATTATGTAATTATAAGTCTATCAGTGAATAATGGTGTTTTTTTAAATTTAGAGGCATCTTCTTCATCACAATGGATGAACGACAAACTGACAATAATCATATCTCGATTTATTGTTGATGACAACACTGAACTGAATTCCAATAGCCAGTAATTATTGGTTATTACATTTTAGTTGAGTGTTTTCATCAATAATAAATAGAGATATGTCTCCTGTCAATCTGTTCATCACTCACTAGACATGAGGAATAGTCAAAAGCATCATTGTTCACCAATTATCTTTCAATCATCACTTCACTGTTCTTTATTTTCTACAAATTTATTGAAACGAATTCCTCAAAATTTATTTTCATTGAATTTTTCGTAATTCGTAATTATGCATCCCGTTATTTCTCTTGGATTATTGTCTTTTTTTCAGGTAACAGAAATCCGGGGCACTTCACGGGGGGGATCCCTGTCGAGGTCCAGCACCTCATGCGGGAGTACCTGAGGAAATATGGCTACGTTCCTTATCTCGACGTACGTATAATCTGTACTGATTATGAGTTTTTCTTTTCGTTCCATGGAATGAATATTGCATAAATGAATATTGCTCCAAATATCCATTTATGCAATATTCATTCCATAGAACGAATATTGCATAAATGAATATTTGGAGCAATATTCATTTATGCAATATTCATTCCATGAAAGAAATATTGCATAAATTAATATTTCTCAAAATATTCATTTATGCAATATTCATTCCATGGAAGGAATATTGCACAAAAGAATATTGCTCCAAATATCCATTTATGCAATATTCATTCCATAGAACGAATATTGTATAAATGAATATTTCTCCAAATATTCATTTATGCAATGTTCGTTCCATGGAAGGAATATTGCATAAATGAATATTTCTCCAAATATTCATTTATGCAATATTCATTCCATGGAACGAAAAGAAAAACTCAAATATATGAAAATTTCTTTTGCAGATGACTACATGGCGAGCCGTGGCTTAACGCCAGAATCTACAGCAACAGCAAGGCGTTAACCCGCCACCCCCACCGCCACCACCACCGCCACCACCGTCGCCACCACCACCACCGGCACCACCACATCAACCACCGCATCAACCACCACATCAACTACCGCATCAACCACCACATCGACCACCATCATCAGGACAATACCCGCAGCAGGAAGATCAGCCAGAGGCTGACCTACCACCACTCCCGCCGAGACAATACCCGCAGCAGCAGCAGTGGGCTAACCCCCCTCCGCCACCACCACATCAGCCACCACCACTACCACATCAACCACCATCACCTCCACCACCACCACATCAACCACGACCACCAGGACAATACCCGCAGCAGGAAGATCAGCCAGAGGCCGACCTACCACCGCTCCCGCCGAGACAATACCCGCAGCAGCAGCAGTGGGCTAACCCACCTCCACCACCACCACATCAGCCACCACCACTACCACATCAACCACCATCACCTCCACCACCACCACATCAACCACGACCACCAGGACAATACCCGCAGCAGGAAGATCAGCCAGAGGCCGACCTACCACCGTTCCCGTCGAGACAATACCCGCAGCAGCAGCAGTGGGCTAACCCACCTCCACCTCCATCACATCAACCACTACCACCGGGACAATACTCCCAGCAGCAACAGGATCAGCCAGGGACTGATCCATCACTACCCCCGCCGAGACAGTACCAGCAGCAGCAGTATCAGCAGTGGCCTAACCCACTACCATTAGCCCCACAACCACCTGGACAATACCACCAGCAAGAGCTGGGTCAGCAGGGGGCCGATCCATTTGCACCTCCACCATCGGGACAGAGTCCACAGCAGCAGGCTTGGCAGGGAGCTAACTCTCCTGCTGGTCTACTTCAGGTTAGTAAAACAGTTTCACAATTTCGCAATTTACTTCTTTCTCATTTGTTTTTTGATAATATCTAAGAAACTACTGGAGATACACCCTTTTTGCTAGAAAACAGTTTTGTAGAAAATTTCATGAACTATAGAAAAACAATCGTGCAAAATTTTCCTATCTCGTTGAACTTCCGAGTCATTCTCAAAAAACTCGAAAAAAGAAAGGAATTCTTCGATTTTACTTCTTCACTACATCCATTTGTTTTTTTTACAATAACGAGGAAGCTCAGTTTCATTGAGAATTTTCGGAACGCCAGAAGAGAATTCGTACAAAATCGTCTTATCTCGCTTAGTTTCCCAGTTATTCTCAGACGAATTTAAAAAAAAACTCATTCTGAATTCGTATTTCTTTCATCAGTTTCCAAAGAATATCTTGGAAGTTAATGGAGATACGCCATTTTCGTCTTAACACGGGTTTGGAGTTTTTTCGAAGAGCTACGAAAAAGGATGAAGGCAAAATCGCTCTATCTCTTTTAGTTTCCAAGATATTTGAGGAAGAACGATTTTTAAAAGATTATTTCCTGTTGAAAGGGAAAATAGAGAGAAATCAGTAGTGAAATGATTCAATGGGACGACGTGATCGTTTTCGATGATTCACGGAAACTAAGCGAGATAGAGTGATTTCCAATGAATCCTTTTTTGTAAAGAATTTCCAGAGCTCCAAAAAAAGAATGGAGTAAAATCATTCGATCTCGCTTACATTCCGGGATATTGAAAAGAAACGATTGAAAAACTTGAATTTTCTGTTTTACCTCTTCACGATATTGTGAATCATTATTGATCAAGATGAATATTTCAGAAACTAAGCGAGATAGAGTGATTTCATATGAATCCTTTTTTGTGGAGAATTTCCAGAGCTACAAAAAAAATCAACAAAAATTGCCCTATCTCGCTTGCTTTCCGAGATATACTGAATGAGAAAACGATTGGGACGATTCAGAATTCCCTTCTTCTCCAATTTTACCACAACTACATGTTGTGAATGATTTTTGTAAATACCTCAAAAACTAGGCGGGATATGCCCTTTTTGTCCCCAGAACGTTTTTCAGAGAATTTCGAGAGCTACTAAAAAGAACTCGACCGAAATCGTTCAATCTCACTTAGTCCCAAGGTATTCCCAGTCAAAGTAACACAACAAACAAGGCAAAGATAAAACATCAAAACTCTTCGAATTTTTTCAGATTGATGTAAATTCATTCGTCCAGCAGATCCTGCAGAGAATTGAGGACGAAAGAAAGAAAAAGAAGAAGGGAAATAAAATGAGGTGGAAGAACACCAAACGTGGAGGTGGACGTGGACGACGTGGTGGACGTGGCGGATATGGAGGAGGAGCTGGAGGCAGACGTCCTGTTTTATATTTATAAGAATAAAGAACCATGAATCTGATATATTTCATCATTCACCCGAAATTCCCTCAATCATACTTTCCTTGAAGCACTTTTATCAGTTTTCAGTGATAAAACACAAGGGGTAAAACGGACATAGCTTGATTTCGGTATTTTATACTATGAAAATTACTCGAAATGAACGGGAATATTGGAGATAGCTTCATTCTGATGATTCCATTGGAAAATTCAGGGAATTCCCCATGAAAATGATCTTCAGAAGTTATTTTTTGGAATTTTTCAAAAATTTCGTTTCTTGCGCAAGACTTGAAGGTAAAAACTCTCCTGTAGTTGGAAAATTTTAGGTTTTCAAGAATATCTCTGGTTTTATTGATCACAGCGACCTGAGGCTAATTTTAAATGAAAGGAGAGCTCATTTCCCATCGATTTATGGGATTTAAAAAGGAAAATATCATATTTTTTAAGTATTTATAGGGCAAGAATTGATTCCCAAAAAATTACCTATAAATATTCAAAAAATTGATCTTGAAAGAATTTGAACCGCATAAGTCGATGAGAAATGAACTTACATTTCATTTGGAATCAACGGATGTGTAAAATTTCAGGTGATAAATTTTCTCGTCTCAATTTCGACCGGTTCAGAGTAAATTTCAAAGCAAAAACATATTTTCTTTTGTAAAAATCTAGTTTGAACCGTTCGAAATTGAGAATGGAAAATTTATCACCTGAAACCTACTCTTTCGTGAAATTTTGAACTTTTCCACAAGCATTTTTTCATATTTATAACAAATATCGCAATTTTGGTCGTGTTTTTCGCCAAACCAGATTTTTCAAATTGTCCTACAGCTAAAAATTCAAACCAAATAATTTTTTTTTATTTGTTTTTTATTCGACCTTGATTTGATTAATTTAATGTAAAGGTAGCCATGTAGGTCGCTGCAGAGGTTGAAATGAAATTAATTGAAGATATTCACTTGTGTACCAACGTTTCGACTCTCATGTGGAGTCCTCATCAGGGTACGATGTTTATTTTAACTATAATTTATGAACCAAAAATAATTTTTTACAATGAAAAAACTTTGTATACAGTTGTTGGTATCTATTATCTATTTGTGTAAACAATTCAATTTATTTACCTTATTATTAATATAATTTATGAAAAATTCTTGATTTAAGTGTCATCATGTATTTCGTTGTGTATAACCTCCAAAAAGGAGTCTAATTCAAAAATTGTGTAAATTTTGAAGTTTTTTGTTTGAAAAACTCAAATTTTTGTCTTTTTTTAAAAAACATGTTTTTGGAGAGAAGTAGAAAAATTAGAAGAAAATTTATTTTGAATTGAAGAAATTATTAAGAATTTTTCGATAATGAATATAATCGTTTCTTTTTTGCTTGTCAATTACTGTGATAATTTTTTGGACGTTGATTATCATCTGTTATGTACAATTTTCACTTATAATACCACAAGAGCTTCAAAATTATCGGGTATTTCCCGATAGGTTCGTTGCAAACAAATGAAGGAGTCAAGTTTTTCAGGTTAAAAAATCACGAGCGCGAAGCGCGAGTGATTTTTCCTGAAAAACTTGACGACTTTATTTGTTTGCAGGGAACCTTGAGGGAAATGCCAGATAATTTTGAAGCTCGTGTGGTATTCGGGGGATTATTTTTCCGTCCCAAATGTCGGCCAATAGAATTGCACCATGAGACGAAATGTACAGTTAACAAATAATTAATTTGACTGGATCATGTTTTGTTTTTTATATATAGCAACTACCAGAGAAAATTTTCAAAAAATTATCAGTATAATATCATGTAGGTTGTACCACGTGACGTCGAATGGTGCAATTCTATTGGTCGATATTTGGGTCGGAAAAATAATCATGAAAATTTTTTTTTTTTTTGAAATTTTTTTTTTTTTTTTTTTTTTTAATGGTATAAAAAAAAAAAAAAATTTTCATGAAAATTGTACATAACAGATGATAATCAACGTCCAAAAAATTATCACAGTAATTGACAAGCAAAAAAGAAACGATTATAGTCATTATCGAAAAATTCTTAATAATTTCTTCAATTCAAAATAAATTTTCTTCTAATTTTTCTACTTCTCTCCAAAAACATGTTTTTTAAAAAAAGACAAAAATTTGAGTTTTTCAAACAAAAAACTTCAAAATTTACACAATTTTTGAATTAGACTCCTTTTTGGAGGTTATACACAACGAAATACATGATGACACTTAAATCAAGAATTTTTCATAAATTATATTAATAATAAGGTAAATAAATTGAATTGTTTACACAAATAGATAATAGATACCAACAACTGTATAAAAAGTTTTTTCATTGTAAAAAATTATTTTTGATTCATAAATTATAGTTAAAATGAACATCGTACCCTGATGAGGACTCCACATGAGAGTCGAAACGTTGGTACACAAGTGAATATCTTCAATTAATTTCATTTCAACCTCTGCAGCGACCTACATGGCTACCTTTACATTAAATTTTTTTTATTTTCAAGAAAATGTAGTGTTGTGACTCTTCAGTATAATTTTTTCTTCGAAAATTGGTCAATTTTACGTCATTATTTTCCAAATATGACAAAAAATTGAAAAAACGGGGCCCCTGAAGTGCCCTCAGTTCAATACATCCCTAAGTCTACAAGAAAGAGATCATAGTGGCGCCATCTCTCAGATTGAAAGGATGTGCATGGTGACAGCTGATCATCTCATTCACGGGATCCGTAATTTTGGCTGTAATCTTGATCTAATCGTGAAAAAAAATGTGTGTAAAAATATAAAACAATAGTGTGAAAGCCGCTAATTAGGTTTTGAAGTGAAGTTATTGTTGCGAAAATAATAATGATAAGTTTTGTGTATGCGTGAACGTTTCGCCATGTTGGATTCATCTGGTTATCTTTCTAGTGAAAAGTGATGATAATTATACATCAATTATCTACGCTTAATTAAAATATAATCGGAGGGTCCATTTCTTCGATACATAATTAGCGGCCGAGGGAAGGTCATAACCTATTTTTTAAGCCCAAAAATGAAATTTTCCCCCTCATATTGCGTTAGAAATCGCGGATCCCGTATAATCGCTCTAATCTAGTGGTTTTTGGTCATCTAAATTACTAGAAATTCGGTAACTAGAACGTAGCACTGGGCCTTAAGGCAAAAGCAGCCCCCTGACACTCTGGGAAAGCAAGTGGGGACGGTTATGAAGCTCACAGGAACTAAACCGCATGGTGGGGCTGCAACTTACGTGCCGAATAGAGTGGCGGCTTTATTGAATACATAAAAATAGAGTACTGCGAATCAGTAATCGTTTTTGATGCGATGGATGAGGATAAATAAATGAGCAATTTATATATATTGAGATTCAAATTATTATTCAACATTTATTCCTTTAATTTTTACATAGCCGCGCCATTTTTTTCTGTATTTGATTTTTTTTGGGCTGTTTGTTATTGCATCCTTCAGCATATTTCTGCATGCGCATGCGAATATAATGATGAATCACAGCCGAGAGAACGTCTTGTGCGTGGTCCTCACATGGGAATGAAAGCATGCAATTGTCAAAGGCATCTGTGATTACAGCCTCATAAACGAAAGGAGAATCACAATGCTTTTGGAATAATTCCTCAATCGATTTTATGAGTGCATAAAATTGTGGATGTGGATGAACCAAATTATCTTTCAGTTTTATGGATGCATATAGTGTTTTAGGATCATTTTGAGGGGCATTTGTTGTCAGAACTTTCTCACAAGTGTCACAGTTACTCCCTTCTAAGACTCTTGAACACAAAAATTCTGCTGCATAATATATGAGACAGTCGAAGATATCAGGCATAGAATAATCATGCTCTTGTAAAGCAAGAATTTCATCCTCTATAGACCAGTCTTTACATATTATTGAATTCCCCAACCTTTCTCTCAAACTATCAACAAGTTCTGTACTTGGTTTTTTCTTGTTAACATATAATTCCTTCAATTCAGTTATTGTAACCAAGAATTTGAGGTGTTCTCTACTCAATGTACAATTCCCGGTTCTTGGAGGCTTCAAAATACTATACGAAGATAAAATTTTATGAATTTAGAGAAAAGTAGAAGTAGAAGGATGGTCATTGCATCCACCCGTCCGCGTTACTGTGCCGAAGAATTGCTAAGACAGATAAAAATACAAATCAAGGCAATTATGTATAGCAAGCATAGTGGAGAAAAAAATTAACAATGGCAGAGAGTGAGAAAGAGACAGAGAGAAGAAGAGATCATTTGAGATGAGATGAGATGATAGAGAGGAAGCAGGAAGATGAAGATAATCACTTCAGATAGCTTTAAGCCAGGGTCACTCTTGAGAAAATCAAACCTCTAGATTATCTTGATTACTTTGTCCTGAAAAAACGCATTCAACATTGTGATTTTCGCTGAGATAGTGTGTAAGATCCATCATTGACTGTAATGATACTCTTAAACCTTCAGCAGTTTGTCGTGTGAGAAAACAGTCCTCCTTGAGTATTCCTCCTTCAACTTGTTCCTCCCATTCATTAAGTTTCCTCAAAGCTGATTCTAATACCTATAGCAGAGAACAATTATTTGTGGAGAGAGGTATCAAACACAGCAAAGAATCATTCCAAAAAAGTCCCTACCGAAGCCCCATCGATGGACTTACTTTATAGTAATCATTATTTGGTTGTAATCCTTTCTGTGCTGAATCCTCATCATTTGATGCTTTATTATCGTCCATATTCAAGTTCAAAGCATCGAACAAATTATTAATCCATTCACAAAAATCTGCTGTTTCTTCACAATCTTCCAAACTTTTAATACGATGTTGATAAAATCGTAAGCCAGCTGCCACGGATTTACTGAAAACCTATGAATCAATCCATTAAAATAACTATCTGATGATTTTTTTCATTAGTATCTTTCATGATAAACCTACTTGTACTGCCAATCGGACTCGCATCTTAGCAGCGTTGTTGAGATTTAAATGATGAATTTTGAGATTCGGACAAATTCTGATTTTCCCAGGAAGATTTTTATCGGCTTCGTATAAATGTTCAAAATGCTCCCATTTGATTTTAGATTTCGATGGATCCATCTACAATGAATCCTTAATTCATAGGAAAATATTCATTACAGCCAATCATGTATGAAATTCTTAACTTACTTGTAGAGTTGTATTATTCACTAGTCGAATCCGTATTGTTTTCACCAAGTGGGGTGTATCGGAGAAAGCAAAAACTTTTCGTGAAGGATCTAAAGGATGTGGGAAAAAATTCCGCAAGTTATCTCTTTTACATTTTATACCCATTTCAGTCCAGAATTTCCTATTCGTTGCAGCTCCGTCACCTACGACTCCGTAAACCTTTGCTCCAGCTTTTTCTAATAAAATTATTGCTTTCATAATTAGCTGAGCCAAAACTACACCAGGTGTGGCATCTCTTGTAGCAAAAACAGCTATAGGCTGAGTGTATGAATCAGTGACTGATTTAAACATGAAAACCAAGCCGTGATTAGCCCTCTCCTGGATACTGGTAGGTATTACTCGATTACCGAAATCAACGAGGCCATTGTATGTCATTTTTGTAGTATTTACCGAAACATTTTCACGCGTGGCCATTTCATCCACCAACAAAATGCCGTGCCTTTGACTTTCTTGTTTCCGAGCCAAGAATTTACATGTCAGAGAAATAACTCGAAAAATCGGGGATCAAAACCACAAGTAGTTTCAATAATACCCAAATTCCTGAAATTAATTACATAATCAGTACACTCAAGTTATAATAGTAGAGTGAGCTTATCTTTATACCTTCGTATTGTTCTAACTGATGGTAGTGCTAAAATTTCATGATCAGGCAGGAAATTATATCCGGAAGGAAAACGCATGTAAAGCAGCACGGACAACATCATCCACGACTTCGAATATCGACGACCATTTGCACTCTTACATTTTGCTACTTCGATTATTTCTTTAACAGCTGTTCTTTGATGAAGAGACATTTTTTCTTTTATCATTTGGTCATTAACTAATTCACTCGATAATTTTGCCATTTGTACTTGACATTCTCTTAGTTTCTGCCTCAATTTTATATTACTCTCCCGTAACTTTTCTTTGAAATGTTTTGATTTCCTGAGATTTTTTCGTAATTTTGTTACGAAGACCTGTTGATGTAGAGCAAAGTTCAAACGCTTCTTGGACTCTTTCTGTTTGTTACAACAATTTTTCTTCTGCAGTAGAGTTTTCCGCACTGTTTTGCAGAAACGACACTGCTTGAGATTCAATAACAAAGGACACTTTCTATGCCGTTTTTGATTCGTGTGATCAGTGTACGTTATATGAGAGTCTAATTGTTTCAAGTCATTCGAGATGATACAAACAGAACAAACATTCAGTTCATCAACCAATAATAGCAAATTTTGGATATCTTGTTTACTATTGAGAACAGTAAATACTTGGAATCGAGAAATGTCTACTTCTTTCCCTGCTACGTAGATCCAGACGTTCATATTTGCATCAATAGTGATTTGTTTCAATATTCCTGCTCCATGATCGGGGAGGTCACACGAAATCAATAAATAATGAACAACTTTCATTTGCCCATTCACTAAAACCTTCTTATCCCATGATAGTGGTACAATCAGTGTATCATCTTGAAGCAAATCCTCGAAGGTCCACGTTATTGGAGTCTGATGTGATTGAGATGTACTCATTTCAACATTTTCACTTTGGGCTTCATTTGGAATATTGTGATTTGTTGAACTTTCCTCTAAAATCACTGAATATATCTGAGATTCTGTTATGTGATCTTCTGTAATTATAGTTGAATCAGTTTCAATATTCGTTGACGATTGATGCAGTTCTTCATTACTCGGTATTTTTTCTCTTTCAGTTTCACTGTCTTCCTGTGATGTATTCACAGATTCTGGAGGATCATTGAAATTTTCTTCTAAGTGAGGAGATATTCCTGGAGACTGTGGGACAGGTACCGTCGGCATCCACGGAAAAATTGATGGCACTGCACCCTTGCGAAGCTGCTTGCGTTGATAAGGTGCCTACAAATTGATTAAATCAATTATACCATTTTTTTTATTCAGACGAATTATTAGAAGAAAACGACCACTTACAACAGCAGCAATGGTCCCATCTGGCCAGCGCATTATTTTTTCAGATAGAATGTCTTCTTCTTTTTCTTCTTCGTTCTGGCTCTGTCTCTGTTGAGAACATCCGGCCGTTATCCCCAGATATGGGGACTTTACTATTGAAATGTTGTTTTGAAGTTCAGGGATTTTTTCGTACATCTCTTTGCTATTCTTCTTTTTCAAATTCAATTTCTTCATATAACTTCTCTTCTCAAATTAAATTTTTTTGTCGATCTTTTTAATGAAGTTATATAGTATGTATGCAGTTTTTCCTGTTAAATTGTCTAATATATTATCAAGGTTTTTGGAGTGAATCTTCATTTTTTCAAGTGCTTTGATAAGAGTTCTTCTTTCATTTATATAATTTGGACAAATCCAAAAAACATGATTGGGATCCTCTCTTTCACCGCAAGAGCAAAGAGGAGAGTCAACTGCTTTTATTCGGGCAAGACTCACATTCAAATTGTAATGATTAGTTCTCATGCGCGTTAATGTAGTAATTTGTGGACGAATCAATTTCAGATTCTGGAACCATGGCTTCTTCCAACCTTTGTAAAAATTTTTAAAATATTTTTGACCTTTGAAATTCGATTGATTTCTTAGGAAATTAGAAGTTGCAATTTTCATTCTATTATTAATATTGAAGAAAAAATCTGTATGCGGAATGAGTTTATCTAATAATTCTCCTTCTTTTATAGCTGCCTTTGCTAATTTATCAGCAGTTTCATTTCCTTGTATACCAATATGTGCTGGGATCCAAATGTATGTTATTGCATATCCATTATCTGATAACGTTTTTGATTTTTCTAAAATTTGATAAATTAAATGAGAAGTATTCTTCATTGGAGAAATGTTCTTCATTGCTGATAAGACACTGAGTGAGTCAGATAGGATGATTGATTCATGTAATTCATTATCTTGAATGACTTGCAAAGCTTGAAGTATAGCCAGAGTGTTACGTCAGAGTTGACTGCTTCACCTAGAAAAAGGAAACAAAAGACATATATATTAATCTAAATATCGAAATTACTAACCTTAATAATAAGAATGATATTTTAACTAACAAATTGCTCATATGCTTGCCTTCCAACTATAAGTCGCAATACAATACTTACCTTGAAAACACGTGCACTCTTTAAATTCACACATCAGCAAAACTTTACCTTAGATAAAAGACCCTGTAGAACCATGAGCAAGACGCGAGGCGGGTAGACGCTGACCGCAGCAATTTTAGTCGAGAACAGGCCAGAGAGCAAAATAAAATGTACCAGTTGTAAAACGTAACTCCTAGTGTTCACTTCTCCTTATTAAAAACGGTGCAGAAACGAGTGCACGTTTTCTCATAAACTCCCCCGCAATTGGTGCAGAAACGATTGCACAATTCGGATAATCCTTTTTCCCAGTAACTCCCTTGAGAACCACGAAAGACGTAAAAAGATCTCCACGCGAATTCAAGGTGAATAATAGTTTCCATGCCTAGAAGGGCCGGGCGTAAATACCAACTCCGCAAACTCGCGAGACTGTTAAAAGAAGTGCAGGTCGCCGACGTAAACAAAGTTGTCGAGCAGCAGATTTCCCAATTCGACGCGCAAGTCAGGGTGAGACAGTACGTCTCAAATTTGCCGTCGGATAGCGAATCACCTTGTCAGTGGGTCGACGGGCAAGAAGTCCGTCGGATTGAAGTGCCTCCTCCCCAGAAGGGCTACTACACCGAGGAATACCTCAATAATCTGAGAAATAAGGGCGCGAGTAAGGATACTCCCCAAGGGTCTGTCGATCCTTGAAGAGCAGCCGCGATCCAAGGTAAAAAGACGTAACAATTGGTGGCAGCGCTGGGATAAGCTGCAGTATCCACAGTGCTCGTGAATAGTAAAAAAAAAAAAAAAAAAAAAACACCCCTCTCAAGATGAATCAGGAAGACTTGAAAATCCTCGCTGATCAGTTGGACAAGAAAGCCCAGGAGTTGGAACAACGTGAGCGAAGTGTCGACTTCAAAGCCTCCAGACTAGCAGCAGTTGCGGGGAAGATAGAGACCCTCGCCTCTTTGGAAAAGGAAATAACCCAACGAGAACAATTGGTCACAGAAAGAGAAAAGAAAGCGCAAGAATTGATGGACAACGCCCAAGCACATGGATCCCAACATCGAGACAATACATCGCAACATCCGGACGATGCATCGCATACATCTGAAAATGCCATACTCGACCAATTGGACACACTCAGATTGGAAGTGGAAAGACTTTCTCGCTTCCGATCAGCCTACAGTACTAACCAGCTGGCAGCAGGTCCAACAATTTCCATCAAGGACGCACTGTCGTATGTACCTACGTTCAATGGAAAGGGAATATCCGTCTCACAATTTATGAAGGCATGTCGCAGAACATACACCATGATGCCAGAAACAGCGATTCCAAACTTCTTGGTACTCATCCGACAAAAATTCCGCGGGAGGGCCAGGACTGCCATTGAAAATCTGGAATACGAGGATATAGACACCCTAGAGTCCCGACTACGTGAAATATTTGACCCACATCTTTCGGCAAGCCAGTGTAAAGCGGCTCTGGAAACAACAGTAAAGGGGCCCCAAGAACACATCGTCGATTACATCAATAGAGTGAGAACGCTCTATGGAGACATCCTGAATGCCGAGTACGTGGAGAAGAAGCGGGAACTCACCTACACCGAGAGAAGGAAAATTGAAACAGACGCCATACAAGCATTCTTCAATGGGATACCACCCAATTTGCGAATAGAATGTAAGCTCCGTCCGCATACCACGCTCGAGGAGGCATACACTAGCGTAGTTGCTGTCTATAAAATGAACGCAAGGGACATAGAAAAATTCATTCCTCCTAAAAACGTCTATGCCATCAACATCGACCCTGCCGCAGATGAGAAGAAACGCCCAGGAAACAAGAAGGGGTGCAACTATTGCAAGATGAACAATCACGAAGAGTCAAAATGCTTCAAAAAATTACGAGATGAGAAAAACACCGATACACTCCCAAAAATTTCGTCAGAAAAGTGGAAACTAAGAGACGAATATGAGTGCCCGGTCTGTTTCTCTAACGGCCACAAATTGGTCGACTGTAAAAGCTTCGACCGCTTCCAGAAAATGAGAGACCAGACCACCCAGAAAAAAAACGACACAGACTCGAAGGAGAAGAGCGACGGGGCCCGAGAGTCAATGAAAGCCAACCCGTCGACAAGCCAGAACTAACAGAGCCAACCAAACCAGAAAATGGCATCCAACAGGCACGAATCGCCCAGATTCAATTAAAATAGGAAAATGTCCCTGCAATCACCCTACAGTTACCAGGGCTCAACAAATACGTTATCATGATGCTAGACACTGGGGCTGAAGTCAATCCACTGAAGCATTCTTTCATTAAATACCCGCAAAAATTAGAAAATTTCACACTCCGGCTGCAGGGAATCACACCAACAGGAGTGAATACACTGGGCCGAATCTCAATAAAAATACTAAACTCATACACAGAATTCCACGTTGTCCCGGACAACTTCCCTATTATGTACGCAGGTGTACTAGGATCACAGTTCTTCCAGAACAGCAAAGCCAAGCTATGTTATGAGACCAAGATATTCTCATTTGGGGAAAATACAATCCCATTCAATATCTGCGCAACGCGGACAATTCACCCTGAGTCAGTGACAGCACTTCTGGTCAAGACAACAGGGGACTCAATTAAAACCGGATATATTCCGGAAATACAATTTTCACCCCAAATTTACGGGGGAGGTAATATCAGTTATAATTGCGACGGAGAAACATATATCCACGTAATTAACGATACAAAAGAGGGGGTACAAATCCCAATACCTCTAATAAAACTACAAAAATTGCCAAGAGCAATGGGCAGAAAAGAAGTCAATACTTCCCGCCTCGATAGCTCCAAGAGCTCATTAAAGAGCAGGATCGAGGCACTCAAAACGACACCAGAATCGTTCATGGGTACCAGCAAACCCTCTCGCATTAACCTCATCAATCCCCAGGAAAAAACACAAGAACGCGCCAAGAGAGTTCTTGAGCAGGTGAACCTTGAAATTATCAATGAAGAGGATAAAAGAAAATTCGAGGGCATCATCACAGACAACCAGGATTTATTCCACCTACAAGGAGAAGTCCTGGGCAGTACAGACGCTACACAACATCGGATCATCACCACAACCGATACCCCTGTTTACAAAAAACAGTATCGGTTTCCTCCAGTACACAAAGAGGAAATTATGAAACAGGTGGAAGAGCTAGAGAAAACCGGCTTGATCAAAGAATCAGATTCGCCATATAGCTCCCCCATCTGGATCGTACCGAAGAAGCCAGACGCGCAGGGCAACAAAAAGTGGAGGATGGTCACAGACTACCGAGAACTGAATGAGATAACGGCGGGAGATGCCTACCCACTACCAAATATAGTGGAGATCCTAGACCAATTGGGAGGGGCACAACACTTCTCAACACTTGACTTGGCCAGTGGGTTTCTCCAAATTCAAATCCATCCTAAGGATACAGCAAAAACGGCATTCACTACACCATTCAAACATCACGAATTTGTTAGAATGCCATTTGGCCTCAAAAACGCACCAGCCACCTTCCAAAGGGTGATGGACAGAGTATTTATAGGACTACAGGGGATAGAAACATTTATCTACATAGATGACATAGTCATATACTCGAAAACGACTGAACAACACCTCCAAAAATTCGAAAGATTGAGAAAGGCCGGACTGCAACTCCAACCTGAAAAATGTAAATTTTTTCAGAAAGAAATTGAATACTTGGGCCACATAATATCCAGCGAAGGCGTGAAACCCAACCCCAAAAAGATAGAAGCAGTACAGATGTTCCCCCCGCCGAGAAATATAAAAAAGGTGAGAGAATTCCTTGGGCTCACTGGATACTATAGAAGATTTGTCAATAACTACGCTAACACCACTCGTCCCCTCACTAAATTATTACAAAAAGACGTCCGATTTGACTGGGGTACAGCACAGCAAACAGCATTCGAAAAATTGAAAGAAATGCTCTGCACAACCCCAATACTCCAATATCCTGACTTCACCAAGACCTTCATCATCACCACAGATGCCAGCAACTATGGAATTGGGGGAATTCTCAGTCAAGGAGAAGTCGGAAAAGACCTACCCATCGCATACTGTTCAAGGCTGCTGAATAAAGCCGAAAGAAACTACTCGACAATCGAGAAGGAAATGCTGGCCATTTTCTATGCCACGACCCACTTCCGGGCATACGTATACGGAAGAGAGTTTGTGTTGGTGACCGACCATCGTCCTTTAATCTGGGTCAACAACGTAAAATCACCAAACTCAAGAATCGTTCGTTGGCGATTGGATATGAAGGAATACGACTACAAAGTCGTCTACAAGCCAGGAAGAGTAAACAGTAACGCCGACGCATTATCCAGAAACCCACCTGGGGCGTTAGAAGAAGAATGCGACGAATTTGCATTCAACCAAGATAACGTAGCTCAGATCTACATGATGAATCGACCGCCGTCGGACAACGAAGATGACTCACACAACGAGAATAATAAACGCAGAAATACAGAGTCCACAGAACCATCGACAAAAAGAAGAAAAGAAGATGATTCAGCACCTAAACAATACAGAATAGGAGACCTCGTGTGGGCCAGAATGAGGGGGTTCGCGCCATGGCCTGGCCGAGTATCTAATCCACCCCAAAACCTAAAACAGCCATTTAATGCAAAAAAGGAGTCAGTATACTGTATCTTTTTCTTTGGATCAAATGACTACGCATGGATCGAAGAAATCCATATGAAACCCTATCACGAGTTCAAGGAAACTTTCGTGAGACCAAACCAGCCCAAAGGGTTAAAACTTGCCATAAATGCAATTGAAAAATTCATCTCCGAAGGGCAACCGTTCGAAGACAGAACAGATCCCGATCCCGACTCCAACAGAGAAGGAAACACCAGAAAAGGAGCCCCAGAGGTGATAAAAACCCAAAAGAAGAACAAACAATCCTCCCCGGAGTAAACACCGCCTGTTTTTGAAGATTACAGCCCGAAGAAGAAAACGAAGGGGGAGAATACTCACTAGACTCCCCACAAATACCAACAGCACCTGGTCACTCTTCCAACAATGAGAATGCCAGCGGAAGAGAAGGAGAACACCAAACAGGTCACTCACACGTCTCTTCCACCGAGAGCTCAGACTCGGGCGCCGAAGAAGATAACAATGAGGAGATGAGTCACAACCAGCAACGACCCACCAACAAAACACGAAGACCCGATATCTACTACCAGATAAACGAGAAGGTCATTGAAACGAGAGACACACTAAGAATGATGAAGGACAATATCGTCATCTGTACGGACACGAAAGGGGATCCGTGCGATAACGGAGCAGAAGATCTCTTCGGTTTCGTCGACATACCGATTGATCGCCTAACACTCCACAGAGCATGTGTTTGTAATTACGAAGAAAAACATTGCTTCATATTTGTTATAAAAGAAAATATACAAGACGACATCAATGAAGATGAAGTGGCATCTACAATCGCCTCTCTTGCCAACGCTATTGACGATTTGAACGTAACATCGTTCTCAATAGCCAAAACTGAAAAAATAGGCGAACTCTCATGGGAAGAATTCCAAACGATTCTGATTAATACGTTCAATAACACAAACATTACCATCTGCACGTGCGACGTACGAGTCCCAGAGCCTTTTGAAATCCCAGAGATAATAGCTGAAAACCATGGCAGTGCAGTAAACGGCCACAAGGGCATCACCAAGACCTATAAAAGAATTCGGCAAAACTACTTTTGGTCGTCCCTCAAACGAGATGTTGAAAAATACATCCAAAATTGCAGGAATTGCCAAGTAAAAAAATTAGTGAGGGTCAAGACCAAACAACCTATGGTCATTACAGACACACCCGAAACAGCGTTCGACAAAGTTGGCATCGATATAGTTGGACCTCTTCCGGCAACCAGAAAAGGAAACCAGCACATCCTGACTATCCAAGATTTGTTAACGAAATTTTCACTAGTCATACCGATAGGACAACCTTCAGCGGCGGAAATCACAGAGGTTTTGATAAAACACCTCATCTGCGTATTTGGTGCACCAAAATCACTATTGACTGACCAAGGTCCTTACTTCATGAGCAGTATCATGAAATCAATAGCCAAGAAATTCAAAATAAAAATGTTCAAGAGCACCACGTATCACCCTCAGACTAACGGGTCAATTGAACGTTCCCACCACGTGCTGGAAGAGTACCTGAAGCAATACGTTGACAACAATTCAGAATGGGACGACCTATGTGACCTAGCAATGTTCTCCTACAACACCAGTGTACACGAGGGGACAGGCTACACGCCATTTCAGCTAGTGTTTGGGAGACTCGCCCACCTACCATCCAGTGACGAAAGGCTGAGCAGAGCAGCACCAACATACGAGAAATACCTCACAGCGCTTCACGCAAGACTTGAACAAGTCCAGAGATCAGCAAGAGACAACCTAATAAAAGCCAAAATGAAATCTAAAGAATATTACGACCGGAAGATAAACCCTAAAAATTTTAAAGAAGGCGATTACGTCTTTTTAACAAACGAGAGAGCGACAAAAAGTGATGACCAATACCGAGGGCCGTACAAGGTCACTGGGATTAGAGAAAATCACGACGTTGTGATTGAAATTAACGGCAATAACCAAATTGTCCACTCTAACAGGCTGAAACTCTCGAAAATGAGACAATAATGAAATAACTTTTTCCATTTGTTGCAGATGGACGTGGCACTCCTAGTACTGTTACTAGCTCACACCACTTACGGGCTAACAGGTTACGATTGTAAGGGACCATCAATCAACGTGACCACCTTCTCGCTGCTCGATCTTGACGACTGTGAAATTGAAAGAAACGAGCCAAACTACACTACGACAAGGATCCAATTACTACAACTAGTCGAACACACAACCAACGAAGTTATACAATGTAAAATCGAGATGGATCGAACAGTAGTGTATTGCGGGATGCATAGCCACACCTCAGCAGTACTCAACGAAAGGGACGAAGACGACTACGAATTAGACTATCATGCCTGCCATCGCCTAGTTGAAACCAACTCTATCAACATCAATGGAATCAGCAGCGTAGACGGCTTGAGCCCAAACACAAAGAATCACCGAACAGTAATCCTCGCAGGAAGAAAAGGAATGGATGGGACCTGCAAAGGTGCTGACTTCAGTGACAAACATGGAGCATGGCAGGACGTAGTCGTAGAGGCCGTCCTGAGAATCACGTACATGCGCTACGACGCCCAGATCAACCTAAAAACAAACAAATTATTACTACAAACGGGGGGGAATTGTGATGCAAACGAAGGAACTTGCCTTCGAAACGGGTATTACGTGTTCTGGACGAAACAACCAGCAGATACTTGTCGATTCATCCAATATAACTCCCTATACACTGGCATGGCCACCAGGTTCGAGGCAACTAGCCAGGAAGCAGAAATGTACTCAGTCAGCACACAGGATATCACATTCGCCCTAAAAATAAAAAGAGAATCACATATTTGTGGCTACACACTGAAACAAACAGAAATACCAAAAATTTTCATTGTGGAATACAAAAAGGGCATGGAACCCCCCACAAACACCCAAATACCTACTGAGGAGTTGGACCTATTCGCATACATTAATTCAAAATTCGTTTATATCGAGAAACATACAGGTACTCAAATGAAGCACCTGTACTGGAATATCAGGACCTACCAATGTGAAACCGAGAGAGCAAACCTCAAAAACACGCTCAGTTTGGCGACTCTTGACCCGAACGACTTCGCTTTCAAGATAATGAAAGGTCCTGGATACCACGCAACGGTAGCTGGTGAGCTGATCCATGTGGTGATGTGCACTCCAGTTGACGTCACCCTCAGAGAACGAGAATCTGCCGAATGCTACCAAGAAGCACCGGTGTGGTACAACAACCAGACGATGTTCCTATCAAAAAAATCAAAAATACTAATGAGGAAAAGCATATCGTTCTTCTGTAACCCACTTTTGCCTGTAGCTTACAAAATCGACAATAATTGGTACTACCTGAACCCAAAACCAATGATTGCACCTGAGCCACGGAATATGAAACCAAACAGCGAACCAACCTGGAGATATGAGTCACCGCAACACCTAGGTACATCGGGAATCTACGGCGGTGCTGCCCTAGAACAACTCAGAGACAGAATCATGTCCAACGTGGGAAAAGTTGCCATCCTCGACAACTTCGCCAACATCGCCGGAGGAAACAACGTCCCTCACTCACAAGTCGACCTCCGTGGACTTTTTGATGAGGACACCATGCACCACCTCGTGAGAGGCACCTTGAACACCATTTGGGGACATCTCATCTCATTTGGGTCAGCAAGTGCAGCCATCATCGCAGTTGTCTTCATCCTAAAAATAATTAAAAATATTATTGATACAATAATCAACGGATATGCACTTCACAGTGCTTTTGGATGGAGCATAAAAATTTTAGGCGCCATATTCGGCTCTCTAACAACCTTACTTCTCAACAGACAACCCACTGACAAACCAGAAGCCACAGAATTAGAAGAAATAATCGTCGAACCCAAGGAGGGACCGTCCAATCACCAGGAAGACGCAGCAAGTCCAGCACACTCCAGACTCAAGGAGAACATCCGCCTCACGGGTGTAGGCAAAACTGAGACGCACCTAAAACCAAGTGACGGACATGCAGCCGGTCAGCAGCCTGCATGCCCTGATCTTCCCCGGAGCTGTTACGTCAGAGTTGACTGCTTCACCTAGTAAAAGGAAACAAAAGACATATATATTAATCTAAATATCGAAATTACTAACCTTAATAATAAGAATAATATTTTAACTAACAAATTGCTCAGATGCTTGCCTTCCAACTATAAGTCGCAATACAATACTTACCTTGAAAACACGCGCACTCTGTAAATTCACACATCAGCAAAACTTTACCTTAGATAAAAGACCCTGTAGAACCATGAGCAAGACGCGAGGCGGGTAGACGCTGACCGCAGCAATTTTAGTCGGGAACAGGCCAGAGAGCAAAATAAAATGTACCAGTTGTAAAACGTAACTCCTAGTGTTCACTTCTCCTTATTAAAAACGGTGCAGAAACGAGTGCACGTTTTCTCATAAACTCCCCCGCAATTGGTGCAGAAACGATTGCACAATTCGGATAATCCTTTTTCCCAGTAACTCCCTTGAGAACCACGAAAGACGTGAAAAGATCTCCTCGCGAATTCAAGGTGAATAATAGTTTCCATGCCTAGAAGGGCCGGGCGTAAATACCAACTCCGCAAACTCGCGAGACTGTTAAAAGAAATGCAGGTCGCCGTCGTAAACAAAGTTGTCGAGCAGCAGATTTCCCAATTCGACGCGCAAGTCAGGGTGAGACAGTACGTCTCAAATTTGCCGTCGGATAGCGAATCACCTTGTCAGTGGGTCGACGGGCAAGAAGTCCGTCGGATTGAAGTGCCTCCTCCCCAGAAGGGCTACTACACCGAGGAATACCTCAATAATCTGAGAAATAAGGGCGCGAGTAAGGATACTCCCCAAGGGTCTGTCGATCCTTGAAGAGCAGCCGCGATCCAAGGTAAAAGGACGTAACAATTGCAGTTAAAATTGAAGCAAATGATATAATTTTGTGTTTAATTTGGAGATTAATTGAAGGTACATAAGTTGAATATCCAACATAATCAGATTCATTCTGCTTGGATCCATCAGTGTAAATTTGCGTTTGTTCTTTTCTCTCGAGCTTGATTACTTCTGTTTGCAGGTATTCTTCTGGATTTGCAGCTCCTTGAATAAGTATTCCAGAAGTGAAGTCAATTTTTGGTTTGTGATTGTAAATATCCAACTCAAATTGGTACGGAGTTGCTAGGGGCTTCGCATATATTTTTGATTTATGATGAATGTATTTTTTGAATGCTTTATAGAGTAAAAATTCAGTTTGAATTTCATGAACATTTTTATTTTTTGCAATCATAATTGCATGTAAATTATATATTTTTTCTAATAAGGGGTGCTCTGATTGAGCTAGCATCCTCATTATATATCTCTCAGTTAATTGATGGAAGCAAAATTTCAATGGAGTTTCATTTGCCTCAGCCAGGATCACATTTGTTGGTGTAGATTGTCTTTGTTAAGAATTTCTCTATTTTTTATTGAAATTCTTAGAGAGAATTTCGAAGCAACTCGCCGAAACCCTCTGATGACTTACTCTCGATGACGGTTGCACCCGCCGGCTCTTCCAGATGACGATGCGGAATAACAAAAGGGATAAAAAAAGGATTGTAGTGTTTGATCGGTTTCTCAATGATAATTGACACGTGATTTCTATAAAAATATAACTCTTTAATCTCGTGACTAGATTACACTCATGGATAAATTGCCCGCACTGAAATTATTGTCTTTGATTTAACTGTCTCTGATAATTGTCTCTTATTCTCACTTAGTTTGATAATTCACTCTCTCTAAATTACGGTTGTAAATCGTAATTTTAATTCGATAATTAACTCGATTGCTTTCTCAACTCAAACCGTTAAACATAGAAGTTTAATTGCCACGCGTCTATCGACTCGGCGTCGGTTTTTTTGCACTTGATGATTTTCACACACGTTGTTGCTCGTACAATTTTTCGATGATCAGTGACGCGTTGACCCGCGTCTTTTCGTTGCTGGGCCACTAGAGAGGTCAATGCGCCTCTAGTGACCATTATGCTAATTTTCTCGATGATTGATGTGATGACTGATCCGATGGTAATTCGGATCAGTCGATAATTTAGCAAGATTTCTAACAGTCTTAGCCCAAGAGCTATCCTCAGAGCTTGAAATTGTATTTTTTATAATTTTTGAATTGATTCTTGATTTGATAAAAGTAAAATATGACATCCGTATTCAAATGAACTTCGAATGAGACCCCTGTAGAAATTGAGCATAATTCTGGGATCTGCTCCAAACCAAGTATGTCTTAATGATTTCAACATAGAGAGTATTTGTATTCCTTTTTGAGTCAATTTGGAAATGTGAGATTTGAACAAAAACTTATAATCCATGTAAATTCCTAAAACTCTTAATACTTCAGATGCTGTTACTTTCTTATTAGCAATATAAATATAGTGTTCGGAAGGATTAATTCTTTTCCTAGTGAAGATAATCAATTTCAATTTTTCTCCTGATATTTCTAGTTTTCTCTCTTCTAGATGACTTTCAACTGTTTGGCATGCTTGAGTGAGAGTTTGTACCGCGGTATTTAAATTATTCCTTCTCATGATTAGTGCAATATCATCCGCAAACATCAATGGTTGTATTTAAGGGGGAATTGATTCCATAACTAGTGCACAATATATATTGAAAAGGATTGGACTTAATACTAGACCTTATCCTGTGCCTTTATTCATAGGTTTTGGCCCAGTGAGTTTTCCTTTTATAACAAAGTATAATAAGCGATAAGCTAATAAAAAGTAAATAAAATTGGAAATCTTCTTTGATATACCAACTGAGGCTAATTGTTGGTATAGAATTTTCGGATCCACATTATCGAAAGCTCCCTTTATATTTAATAATACGCAAGGGGTATATTGATTATAAGCAAAACCAGTGATTATTTCAGTTGACATTATAGCTAGATTATCGGCGCAAGATTTAGCTTTTCGAAATCCAAATTGTATTTTTGGGAGGATATTTTTAGTCTCTATAAACCAATTGAGGCGTATAACAAACATTTTTTCACATAGTTTCAATGAGCATGAAGCCAGACTTATTGGGCGAAATTTACCTGCAGAAGATTTAGGTAATAGGAAAATGGGGAATTCTCTCCGTTGTTGTGGGTATTCTTCTTCTTCTAACATTCCATTGAAACAATCTAGCAAAAGTTTTTTGTAATCATTTGGTAGTTCCGTGATTAATTTATAATCAATTTTATCCAGTCCTGGTGAAGATTTTTTCCTGCAAGAGTGAAGAGCTAAATAGAATTCTTCTAAGGTGAATTTTTTGTCTAAAATCTCATTATCTTCGAAGTTGATTGTTGGTGGTAAATCTGGAGTATAATCGTGTGGAAGTTCAGGACAAAAATCTTTGATAAAATCGTTCATTTTTTTGCTGTTTCAGCGTTTTGTGGAGGAGAGTTATTTGTGTTTAAGAATTTTCTATTTTTGAAGGCCTTGATTCTTTGCCAAAGGAAGGCAATTGGAGTTGATTTATCAAACGTTTCACAAAACTTTTGCCATCCAAGTATTTTTTCTTTTCTGAGTAGAAGTTTTGTTAATGCTTCTTGTCTTTTCATTTTGAGATAATTGGGAAACGTTGGGCATCTTCTGAAAGTGCTGTAGCTTTTTCTCCGTTCCGCAACAGATTTGGAACATTTTTCATTCCACCATGGTGCTGGGGGCGTTGGCTTATTATTTTTTTTTCTCTTAATTTTCTTGTGAGCTGAAGAGTTAATACTCTTGTTGTTGTGTTTTTTTCCCATCATTTTTTATTTTTTTGATGATTCAACTGGCTTCATGATTAAATCAATAATAGTTTCATATTTCTGTGCACTAGTCATACTGTCTGGGAGATTCTTGATTATGTTAACTTGGTTTTCTAAATAATTATTAAAGATTTCCCAATCTATTATGGAGGTATTCAACTTATATGAGAAAAATTCGTAGGGTTCTGGTTCTATATTTATTGAAATGCTAATTGGATGATGATCACTACCCATTCGATCAAAGAGGATTTTCCAGGATGAAATGTTATAAATATTTGAGGTAATTAGGGTCAAGTCAATTGCTGAATCATGTTGATCAGGTCTTCCTACTCTTGTGGGCGAACCATCATTAAGGATAATCATAGTAGAGTCCGCTAATGCTTCTAAGAGATTTCTACCAGTTGGACATTCATTAGCACACCCCCAAGCTCCATGATGTGCGTTAAAATCACCCCCAATAATGAGAGAATATGAGTTTGGAAAGTGTTGGAATAATCTCTGGAAGTGTTCTGAGGGTACTGATGTACCTGGTCGGATATATAAATTGATAATGATAATGTCTCCCAAATTAGAATTGACAGAGATGCCCATGAGATCCAAGTGTTCTGATATGTCATCCAAATGATCTATTTCTTTGTATATTACGTTGTCTCTTACCACAATTAATAATCCTCCTCCCTTTTCTATTTCTCTATCTTTCCTTATTATATTGAAGCCTGGTAATCTGAAATAGTTTTTTTCTTTAAGAAATGTTTCTGATATTAGAAGGACGTCATAATTTTTTATGATATTTCTTATATCTCCTATCTTCTTTAAGACACTCTGTGCATTCCACTGAAAAATCCTGAGAGGTTTGATATCTAAATTGTTCGATGAATGGGCCATTTTTTTTTCTAATCGGATTTTGTGCAATTAGTATTTTTCAATTGCTGTTCTTTAGCTTCAATCGCTGGGACTTTAAATAATAAAGAAGCTTCAGAGATTTTCCTGTAATTCTCGTCTAATTTGAAAGCTGTAAACAATGGCATAAGATTTTCTGAAAGTACTGACATGAATGATTGCATTTTTTTAATTATTGAGTGGAGGTCATCGATAGACTCATTTTTCACTGAGGATGAAGTTGTTAAATTATAATTTGAAGGAATCGACTTTTGGAGTGTTGATTTGGATTTGTTAGTGTTTGTTCTTCCTAGATATTGATTCAGATTAATATAATGAGAATCATTTGGTGGAATTATTGTTTCCGGTCATGGCGGCCGCCATAACAAATTTGCCGCTTTCCATGGAGGTCTTCACCATGGCATTTTCTTCCATGGCGATTCTCTCCATGGTGTTTCTTTCGATAGCTTTCCTTTCTATGGCGTTATTTTCCCATGGCGTTTTCTGTCATGGCGTTTTTTTCCATGGCGATTTTTTCCATGGCGATCCTTTCCATGCCGATGTTTTCCATTGCGATTCTTTCCATGGGGTTGTTTGCCATGGTGTTTCTTTCGATAGCTTTCTTTTCTATGGCGTTCTTTTCCCATGGCGTTTTCTGCCTTGGCGGCCGCCATCAGAATTTTTCTACGTGAAAATATGGATGATTCCCGATTATTAGAAGTACTGGGACGGTTAATTATCTTAACACTCTGAGGGAAATAGTCAACCTTTCCTTTAATTCGTTTCTTCATTTTATCATCTTCAATCGTGTGCTTCATCTCCTCTACAGTACTTTCAGAAGTTGAAGCGTTACAATCATCAGAATTATTTAGATTTACATACCTATTTCTTTGATTAATTGTCGGAAAATCATAGAGTTTAAATTTAGGGGAATCAGGGGGTGTAGTATTCATTTGATGAGAATTATCATATAAAAATTTTTTTGCTTCTGAGTAAGATGTCCCATTTATCGCTGCAAATTCATGAATTTTTTTTTGTCTCTCCAATGATGGACACGATTTAGATTTTGAGTTAGGTTTTCCTTTACAGTTGATACAAATAGGGGGTTCATCTTTTTTAGGACAGGGGACATCTGCTTCGTGAAGTTCTCCTGCACAGTGATCGCAAGTAGCTACTGAGTGTCAATATTTCTTCGAATGATCGAATCGGAGACAATTACAGCATTTCTTAACTTGTGAAATGTAGGGCTGTACTTTAAGTTTTGCTCCATACAGTATTACATATTGTGGTAAAGATTGTCCCTCAAACGTTAATTTTATACTTAAAGAAGGTTGCATTTCATAGTCATTATTTATCGTCTTCTTGTATCTGTTACATCTATTTACTTCTAAAACTGGGATCATAGAGCGAATATGAGATTTTATTTCTTCATTTGAACATTCGATTGGAATACCTTTAATTACACCATCACGCATGAGTTTGAATTTCGGGATGTATGTCATTAGTTTGTGAAATTTCCATGCGTTATGGTTTAAGATATCATTTGCTGTTTGATAATTCGCGAATGAGATGAGTATTTTGTCATCAATCTTTTTTGATTCAATAACATCATTGGGACGGTTGATTTCTTCTAGTATTAACGCAATGATTTTTCCAACTTTAATTTGATTAGGTGATTTAACCCCTTCTTGTGAATAATCTGCAGTTATATAAATGTCATACTTATCTTGTAGTGAAGAATTCGAATAACGATTTTTTAGAATTTCAGGGTTCAGGAATTGAGATTTGAGTGGAATTTGGACTTTCTCTGCTTGTTCTGATGATTGGGCTTTCTTCGGTATCTTTCTCCTTGGAGAGGGTGATTTTTTAGAGAATCTTACCTCAGGAGGCTGCAATGGATTTTCATTAACCTTCTGTCTTTTTTGATGCTCCAATCCAAAATTTTTTGATTTTTCATTATAATCAATCCCTATTTTGGAAGATGTGGGAGATGGTCGTAGGAATTCAGGATTGTATTGACATGTTTGAGAATTCATTGTGTTTTTTGTAATTTTCTTTTTTTCAGAATTTTCTGCAATATTTATTAATTCGTTCTCTAGTAACAAAGATTCAATGGAACTAGTACGGTATGAATCATCATTATCAACTGAAGTAAATTCATCCATCGTTGAGTCACTATCGGAATGTGATGGTGAAGGAGAAATGTGGAGATCTTCTTGGAAATTATCCATTTTTATCTTAATTTTTTGGTACCATCAAATGTTATTGAAAATGCGGGATGATTCGTCGTCTTTTTTTTTTTTTTTTGGGTTCTGTCAATTGGTTGAAACGGCACAAGGCTATTTATTATTTTTGCTTCCGAATGGAAGCTTTGTAATCGTAATTTTTTTCGATTTTGAGATTTCATCATAATATGACTACAAATGACCCGAAACATCGAGATCCGTCATTTTTAAAAAATGTCTGTGTGTATGTGTGTGTGTGTGTGTGTGTGTGTGTGTGTGTGTGTGTGTGTGTGCGTGTGTGTGTCTGTGATGACGCATTTTCCGCTTTACTCTGAAGTGGGGTTAGCTAGCGATCTGAAAATTTTACCATAAGTTCGCCATACGTGCCCCAAGCTCTCACAGGAATTTCAGCTAAATCGGCCGGATGGTTTTTGAGAAAAATGAAAATGTTGAAATATCGTTTTTTCGACTTTTCTCGATAAAAAATGGAATCACAGCGTCCAGTCTTCGCGAGGAGATACGCGTCCACGAGCCGCATCTTTGACCCCCGGAGTGGTGGGAGCTCAGATTTTTATTTTAGCCAGTAGAAAACTTTTGATAAATTTTTCGTGAAAATCTTGATTCCACGATAACTTAATAAATAATTGAGCTAGAGACCTCAAATTTTGTGAGGTTATACATCTGATGAGCAGAAAGGTTGGTATTGAAACTGGGCGGAATCGATCTAGTAGCTTTTTAGATATTAGCATAGAAACATCAGAAAAAGCAAGCTATATCTTCAAAACTATTCAATTGATTATATTTGGAACAAACTTAACCCTCTGAGGCCTATTTTAGTTTTCGCATTCCACGCACAGATCAGTGATGCCATTTTTTTTTTTTTTTTTTGGAGGTGGGAAAAATCTTACATGAGACACCCGCAGATGGCATGCGGGTACTGTCAGATTCTTACTATTCATGCACTATGCTGCAAACCACTTTCGCTTCACTTCAGCATGGACACTGTCTCCAGACGCTGTGACGTAGCGCTCTGATGTCATCTTCTTTCTTATCAATCATTGTGTGGATGATTTCAGCTTCCCTTGTTGCTTGTTAGGCTGATCATCATGCTAATCTTATTGAATTATCGTCCGGTATGAGCTTTCAACTCAAGACTCTCTTCGTTTCATCTGTCGGACATAAACATCGTGTGACTGACATTGTCTATAATTCCGCATCAAGGGCATTGGTCCGTCTCTGCTCTCTTCCTCCTGAATAGGAATTTTCTAAAGCAACTGTGTCCAGATCAAGCTTGCGGATTAATCCTCAGAGGGTTAAAAGGTCTTGGCTATGCGTCATTTGTGTTATAACTTTTAGAATTCTTGAAATAATAATTCTAGGGAACCATTCACAAAATTGATCCTCCATGAATTTCCATTTTCCTATATGTTTCCCTGAGGAGGGCAATATATCTGAATTAATTATCGTGAAGTAAATCTTTTTTTATTAAAAGATGAACCCACTGTCGTTGTGACTTAATCATTTGCCAAATTTGAAGAATATCTCATATCCCAAATATATTGATATTTGCATAAATCCAACATTCAACATTATAAACATTATAAACATATATTATAATAGATAATTCAACATTATAAACAGCACTTATATTTTGGTTCTGATTCTTGGAAATGCTGTTTATAAGCATAACATTTACGCCCCTCTGTCTGTTAGACATTGATTTCGGTCGTACAAGTGTTCAGTACCACATCATTATAATTTGTTGGAAATTATTGTTAGCAAACAATAATTTGAGAATAATTGACCATTCTACTAGGCGTCGGTACTCAGTAATTTTCCGCATTTTATGTGATATGATTGATTGTTGTGGTAGAATTATTTCGACTTCTGAAATGAGATAGTTTATATCAACTTGATTGATTCATGCTATCTATACATTATATTTTCCTTGTATCGATTTTTGGTAGCACAATTTTAGTATTGAGAAAAAATTCAAAGTTAAGCAAATTTTGAAAATTTCTCAGTGCAGAGAATTTTATCATAAGCAACCTTGAATTAGGCTGAGTTTAGGCAAGGCTAAACTCGAGTTAGCTAACTTGACTATGAAGTTGAAGCTCAAGATTTCAATGGCATATGACTCAAGATGTTCCAAAAAGTAGAAATATGACAATAAAAAAGAATTTTGTTACTCATAGCAAACGAGGGGATTCTCATCATCTTCAGAACATTCAAAGAGATATCATATTTAACAAAAAAAACATGAATTGACGTGATTAATATGAATAAGATCAGTGATGGTAGATTTGAAATTAAAAAATTCATTCGGAAGCTTTCTGCCAATTGCATTGGCAGAATATTAGATGTAAGATTCTCAAATTACGCACAAGTAATGGGCTCCTGCTTGTTTAAACTCAATTTTATCCAGTATTCTTGCGTGATATGGATTTTTATAACAAATTAATGTGTGCAAATAATTCAGGAAAGGATTAATGGACAAGATGTTTTTATGAATTATTATTTTTCCTTTTAAATGATACACAAGAAAAATTCTTCGATGTTTCTCAGATCACGGCAGTGTTCAGACTCTCACGAGCTGTTACGCTCACCAGAATGTCTTCTACTGCAAAATGTTTTTCGCAAATTCTTTGTTCTGGCTTCAATACAATTGGATGTGGCGGAGATGATGCATTGATTGAAGCTTGCCACTTCAATATAACATCATCTTTGTTAGAGACATTAAATAAGTGCACTTTTGAAGTTGCCTCTTTAATAATAGACTTTGAATCACTTTGGCAATGTAGTATAATACAGCCCGTCATAATGGTATTGAACAAATTCTCCCAAATTTCAATAAACTGCTGGAAAATTGAATCCAAAATTTTTTTTCATAATCCCGACACTTTTTTTTTTTTAATTTCAAGAAAGTTGATTTATCAACTACTGTTTTTGAGAATGAATCGAGGTGAAAATCAAATCTTGAATAGTGGTTATGTGCGTATTATTGTTGATGTACGAGGGCGCCTAAGATTGGCAATAGAACTGCTGGCGCCGCCTGGTGGGAACGTAATTGCGGAGTCATAACTGACCCCCCGTCGCTACAAGGAGAAAATGGGTGAGTTGCACGGGGCTGGGCAAAAGTAATGTATCTTCATTATTTACGGAGATATTCCATCATTGAAAGGTTGTAATTTTCAAATAGCAATATAAAGTAATTTCACCAATTGTTGGTGAATGCGGAATTCACGTCCCAATAGTCTGTATATTTACAAAAATTTTCACTGAATATTAGTATACTGAACAAAAATCATGTAAATTCACTAAATTTTTAAAGTCACGGACAAATACAATAAGCATGTACCGTAATGATACTCGTTTTTGTATGCGTTTGCATTTACATGAATTTTGGTGTGTAAAAGAACAAACCTTGTACGTAAATCGTACATTTGACGCCGCGTTCATTTATATAGAATTATCAAATATGACGAATGAGTTGATGTAATTTTATTTTAAATCTTCACTGCCAGATTTCATTATATCTGTCACTGAAAGTGATAAGGATAGAAACAATTTTCTTTAAAGAAGAAAATATAGAATATTTCTAGGTATTCAATTTCGATATTAGAGGAGGGGGATAGATTTTTCGGTAATTGGCTACTTTTACTCTGCCAAAATATTGAAAAATTTGAATTATTTTACCAATTTTTTTGAATTGTATTGATGGGTTTTGATGCAGCCGAGACCAGTAGCAAGATTTCAAGGCGAGCAGACACAATCCCAATTAAATTTTTACCTAAAACAACTAACTTTTTTTGGAAGTCACTAACCAATTGAACCAAAAAAAACAATAAATGAAAATTGAGATTATCACCACGTTTGGCGTAACCCAAGGCCACGACGAGGACGTAGTGGTGCATAGGCCTCAAAAAGGAACCTATCACAACCCATCCTATAAACGACACTCGGGATTTTAGATGAAGAATATATTGACAACAAACTCCGCCCACCTTCATTGGGCATAAAAAATTTAATTTTTATATTACACGGAAACAAGTACTTCATGCACAATGTGCTTTTTAAAATGTACCTTTTCCTTCTTTTGTCAATAATTTGTACACTTCGCGTGGAACAATTTCAATTTGAAGTATCAATCAAAAATAGAAACGAAAACAGAAAAAAGACAAAAAAAAACCTCAATAAATTTAATACGGATTAAATGAAACTTCAAAATACTCATCTGAAAACTGGATTTTCCAAAAAAAAACCAAGATGCAGTGGTGGCAACTAGCTCTTAAAACAAAACACACAGTTTTGGTGTTTCACCACAGAAGACCCGAATGATACTGGGCTAGAAAAGGCTCATTTGGTTGAATTACCGAATTTACCATTTTCTCAAGACCATTGGTCTCTGTTTATCATTGTGTTTTCACACCAACTGTCTTTGTCAAGAAGAAATTGACTGTTTCGTACCTGCCTCACCTCTCACCCCGCCTCCCACCTCATGCTCAATCAAAACATCAAACTCTACTCTATTGAATTTATTATTTTGTATCCAAATTATTGTGAAATAAAATTTATTAACGTTTGAATGTTGTGTTTAACAACTCAATGAATTAATTCAAGTTTTTCAGCTCGAAATTGACAACCCAAATTATTTTGCAAAAAATTTAAAAAAATGACATTTTCTCGAAACCGAACTTAATACGAACCTGGAATAGGCGCAACAAGCAAGGCGGAAGAAAAAAATTTGAAATAAAACATTGAAAACACCAATTTTCAGTTGGCAGAGCTATAGTATCCAATTACCGATTTTTCCTTAAAGTACAACGTAGAATTATTTTTCTTTTCAGCTTGAAATTCGAAAATTCATCTTCCTCAATGATGATTTCATATGGGGTCACTATTGTTGTCATTGTAACAATAGTTCAAAATGTAGAGCATACCTGCAGTATAAACAATGACTGAATTGAGGTGGCTTGTGAGCATATTTTTCTGTATACTGATCCATTCGAAGAATTAATCATTCAGGGATTCAACTGAATATATTTAGTCAAGTCCTCAAATTATTATTTCTTTAAATGAATCAGTTATTTTAAAGGTTTATGGTGTAGAACTCCCCACAGACAGCTCAGATTTTCTGGTAAGGAGGAGGTTTCTGGGGAAAAATTCGAAAGAAATTGAAACGCGGCGCGTGCATTCCTGTATCGTTGAGTAATTTTTTCGAGAAAATATTCACTACAGGGGAATTTTGATATCATCCCGATTTATCTCATAGTCAATGTGACAAATTCTATCCCTAAATATATGAGCATATTAAAATATACGGAGACAAGGAACGTCCTCGAAGTATTGCCTTCCTAGTTAAGGAGATAATTTTCCAAAGAAACAACCTATATCATTCTTCATTCATGCCAGAAATACGGAGTTTATGACACTCAAATTTTTTTTTTTGAGCGTATAATGAAGCCATTTTGTTGTAAGATAGTGTATCAGAATTTCCAGATGAAGAACAAGGAGCGAAATATCTTCGGGTTGAGAAAATTTTATACCAATTAAAATAATATTTCAAGAAGGTTGAGTCGTTTTCTACCTCTGAGAATAGAAAGACCTTTATTTTTCATTGTTCTTCAACACGTGCTAGGCTCTGTATACCTGAGTCATAAACGTCCGGACAATTTTGGACTTTCCGAATTTCGCTTTTTTCATCCAATACTTTCTTCAGCAATATACCTACCCCTCTCCATCCTTCTTTCGTTTTCCCTTCCCTCATTTTATGAACATGAGTATTCGTACTTGAAAAATATTTTCAGTACGTTGAAAACGTTCAAACTAGTCGGTCCTCTGTACAACTAGTGATTGCAATCTCATGAGTTTTACGTATTAAATTCTGCAAAAGTATTAAGTGAAAGTGAATTCACAAGGAAAAGCTGACTCTCCTCGGCCGTACTACTCAGGTATATATTGAATTTGATTTTATATTTTTCGAATCGTTTGAGAATTTTATATATGAGGTTCAGGCCGCCGATTGGCAATCTTACAGGGACGATGTTCATTTGCCGATTCTGTCCGTATCAAAAACCCTTATGGAAATTACATTTGGATCACCATCGATATCATCGAAACCTTAGTTAAAAATTCCATTGCGGATATGATCGCAATGGATCATATCTTATTTTCGTCGATGAAGGAGAATGTATTTATCCTAACGACGTTTTCCAAGGATTTTTGATTCTTTTCCTATCATATTACGTATTCGGATTGCAATACTCAAATGAAGTAAAGAGTACTTTGGAATTCATTCAAAGGTGAGTTAACTCTAGTGTCTAATACTATACAATGCACTATGTTAATAATTTTGCTCGATTTCAGGTCAAAATTATCGGCCAAGAGCTGGAAGTGATTTATCACAGCCTTGCGTCTGACTCCCTTTAGTGGACTGTATTTTTTAGGTATTTTGATGTAAAGGAGATTTATCGGGTAATTAAAAGAATAACCGGGTAATTTCTATGAAAACACGTATATTCTGTAAAACTACACAATTCTTTGGTTTGCACTATGTTAGTTAAACTCGAAGTTAATGTTCTCGACTTAATTATGAATTGTCTCTGTTAATGTCCTGATAATAGTCAGTTATCTCACTCGCGCACACGTATTCGTTACCGGGTGTAAATCGGTCACTAATATTGCGCGATAATTGTCTCAAGTTATCGTCTCTTATTTATTAATTCACTCACTGAATTTAATGTGACTTGACTCAAAAAATGTTATGGTTTTTTCTCAGGTTGAACCGGAGAACTATGATATTCTCTTGCCACGTTTGAAAGGGACGCCACGACGGTTATAGTAGAGTTTCTCAGTTGAGGGTCTCGTGTCACTCAGTCACTCTCGTTGTTGTTACGCCCAAGTCTCGGACGGAAGTGTCCAAAATACGTATACGTAACGTGCTCGATAGCGTCGGTTTTCGTCTAGTACATGATGCTCGTGACCTGGCGCCTCTGGTGTGGATAAATTAAGTGTCAATTTTCGATGATTGACCGATCACTACTTTATCAACCAGATAACTGCGCTGGTTTTATAACATTCCGCCCGCCGTCGACGACTCCTGGAAGGCGACCTAGTCCTGTTGATTGTCTTCTTCTGGTGTTGCCATAGCTTCTTCTACGTTGAGAGGAAGTGGTACCAGAGTATGTACTGGTCTCAGAATGATTTTCTCGGCTGTTCGGCATCTCACTATACGAACATGTCCATCTCTAGCCACGTGTGGTACCACCACTCGTGCTAGAGGCCATTTCGATGGTGGATAATTCTCATCAGCGATGAGGACAAGAGAACCAACCTTCAGGTTTTCCTCCGGTCTCATCCACTTGTTGATTGCCTGGTATCTCTGTATACGTTCTCGGTGCCAACGATCCCAAAATTGTTGCAGCCGATAAGCAATTATTTTCCATCTGTTGAGTGTCGCAGGCTTTAGTTGAAGTTGTGATGGCTCTAGAACACTGGTTAGTGGGTGTCCCACCAGGAAGTGTCCCGGTGTAAGTGCCTCATAATCCTCTGGATCATCCGTCAGTGGACATAGTGGCCTCGAGTTGAGTACGGCTTCAATTTGACACAGAAGAGTTGTAAATTCTTCATATGTCAAATTTTGACCTCCAATTGCTCTTCTTAGATGATGCTTCACGCTCTTCACAGCAGCTTCCCATTTGCCTCCAAAGTGTGGGGCCTTGGGTGGAATGAATCTCCATTCAGTTCCATGTGATGCAATCACTGATGCTAGTTTCTTCAGTTGTTCTGATTGCTCGTCGAATAGTGTTCTCAGTTCTCTTTCTGCTCCAACGAAGTTGCATCCATTGTCACAATATAGTGTCTTGCAAATGCTTCTCCTGGACGTAAACCGTTTGAATGCAGCGATGAATGCGTCGGACGTCAGATCTGTTACTAGCTCTAGGTGAATCGCTGATGTCACCATTCAAATGAATACTGATATGTATGCTTTGTATGTAGTTGCTTTCTCTCCTTGATAACGCAGTATGTTGATGGGCCCGGCGAAATCGACTCCAGTATGTTCAAAGGCTCTTGTTGCATTCACACGCTCACTCGGCAGTTGTCCCATGATTTGTTTAGCACGTATCTGTCTCCATCTCGCACAAATAACGCATCTCAGTATGTATGAACTTACTGGAGCTCGTCCTCCGACTATCCAGTATCTCTGTCTGATTTGTGCTAGTGTTAATTGGGTTCCCCCATGATATGCAATTTGATGAGCTTCTCTGATGATTAAATTAGTCAATTGTGATTTTCTGGGGATAATCACTTGATGTTGTTCCTCATAGTCAATTTTGGCATTCCTCAAGCATCCTTCGACGCGAAGAACTCCGTTGTCCAGAACTGGCATGAGTTTCGCTAGTGGATTTGATGTTGGTAGTGGCTGTCTCGTGGTAAGAAGGTGTTTTTCATTCTCAAAGTAGATGCTCGGTATATAGACAATCCAGTAGAGTCTAGCTCTCTCTATTTCCTCAGGTGTAGCTACTGGAGAGTCTGAGCATGGTCTCAGTTTGAACTTGTTTTTTGCTCTCAATACCAATGCAAATATCTTCAACATCCTCGTTAATGATGAGTGTCTGCTGAGGAACTCGTTTTCCTCTGGAAGTTGTACTGGAAACGCTTGTATTGTGTTCGGTTTCTCCTCGAGTGCCAGCTCTGTGGATGTCTCAATGATTGGTGCTGGCCAGCTTGATTGCTCTCTAGTTAACCAAGTGGGACCACTCCACCAAAGTTGATGGTTAGTTAGTTGCTCTGGTGTAATTCCTCTAGAAGCACAATCTGCTGGGTTACTGGTACCACTGATGTGCCTCCAAGTTGCTTTCGGCTCCATTTCTTGAATTTTCTGCACTCTGTTGCTGACAAATTTCTTCCATCGTGATGGATGACTTGTGATCCATGTCAGTGCGACCGATGAATCTGTCCACAAGTAAGTTCCGATCTCTGGTTTCTCAATGATGGTTTTGACGTAGTTGGTCAGCTCAGTTACCATCAATGCCGCTGTTAGTTCCAGTCTCGGTATTGTCATTCGTTTCAGCGGTGCCACTCTGGTCTTAGCACATATTAAATTCGTTTTAATTAGTTGGTTTCCACAAGTGACTCGTAAATAGATTGCTGCCCCCATTGCGTCGTTAGAGGCGTCAGCAAATCCATGCAGCTGCAATTGTAAGTTCTCGCTCAGTAAGTTGATTCACCTGGGAATTTTAATGTTCTCTAGGTATTTCAGACTCTCTCTGAAGTGGGTCCACTGTTGTTGCGTGCTCTGTGGCAGTTCTCCGTCCCATCCTGCCTTGATTAGCCATAGTTTCTGCATAATTATTTTTGCTCTGACCAGCACGGGTGATATCAATCCCAGTGGGTCATATATTTGAGCAATCTCACTTAGTATACTTCTCTTTGTTATAGTTGCTTTCTTGATTGGTTTCGCCTGGAACTGAAGCACGTCTGCCTGTTGGTTCCATTTGATTCCCAACACTTTAGTTGCTGCCTCTTCCCATAGTTGTGATGATGATGAAGAGCTCGATGCAAGTTGCAGTTTCTCGATTATTTCCGGTGAATTGCTGCACCATTTTTGTAGCGGAAAGCCGCCCGCCATGCAGAGAGTGATCAGTTCTCTGATGATGGACTCTAGCTCTTCTTGAGTGTCGGCTCCTCCGAAGATGTCATCCACGTATCTTACCTTTGTCAGTGCTTTTGACGCTCTAGGGAATTTATGGCCTTCATCCTCTATCAGTTGCTTCAACACTCTTAGTGCCAGCCATGGAGCACTCGTTGTTCCATAGGTTACAGTTGTTAGTTGATATTCACACGGCTCATTGTTGTTGTTTACCCACAGGATTCTCTGGTAGTCCCAGTCTTCAGGATCGATGTTAATTTGTCTAAACATCTTGGGGATGTCCTTCCCGAAGACGAGTTTGTGCATTCTGAACCATAATAGTACGTCTGCACTATTTGATTGTAGTTTTTGGCCAGAATGTGTTATCTCGTTAATAGAAACTCCTGTTGATGATTTGGAGGATCCATTGAAAACTACTCTCAGTTTTGTAGTTTTACTGTCTTCTGTCAGTACTCCATGATGGGGAAAATAGAATGGAGTTGTTGATGTACTCTCGTTGGGCGCCTGTTCCATATGACCCAAATCTTTGTAGCGGTTGGCTTGGCTGACCTTGAGCCAACGCGTTAAATGCACTGAAATTCCTCAAAATTGACCCAAAATTATGCTCCAAAATTTCCCCAAATTACTCCCGATTAATTTCCCTTTATTTGAACTGGGCGCCAGTCGTTTTTCCGAAATTCTAAGAACTTGGGGGAAAACGACAAATCCCCAAGTTTTACTCTAAATCAACGAAATTACAAAACCCCAAAAAGACTCTAATTTTACTCGCTTTTTTATGTGAAACTCTCAATTTATCCCGAGGGGGAGAGGGGACGATACCCTCTATTTGGGTATTCGTGACGACAAAAACTTTACACAAAACTCATGACAAATTTTAACTCAAATAATATAAATTCGATATATTCAGAAGAATTAATTATATACACGTAAATTGCAAAAAAACATGAAATATTCAAAGTAACTTTTCGTGATTAATTTTATAATTATTTCACACTAATTATTAACTCTAAATTCAACTCAGAATGAATGACAATAATTTTAATATTAGCCGGGTGGACTCACCCGGAACAGACGCTAACTCGACGTTTTCTTTACTTTCGATTCTTTACTCAAAATTCTTCACTGTTAGTCTTTACTCAAAATTCTTTACTCTAAACTCGAAATAGTAATTGTACGGGGACTCGTGTACCTTACATTATTTGTGCTGTCTTTCCTCCGTGTCGACCTCTCTGTATTTTCTTTACTCCAATTTTCCTTACGTAATTCTTTACAATTTTCTTTACGTTTCTCTACACGATGTGATCGCCACGGTGTCCCGGGAGAAGAAGAACGAGTCTTCTCTCCCACGACTTGGCATTGGGTTCCCTCGGCTGTTTCCGCTCAATTTCGGTAGAGCCGAGGCCCAACCCAACCAATTGTCCCGCGAGTCCCCCACTACTTTACCCTAACGTCACTGGCTTTACTTGAATTTCTCTTAAACTAACTAATTCCAAATAATGTACAAAAATAATCATAATAATTCGGACAGTATTTTCCCGACAATTATAAATGGAAAACTTTAGTCTTTTCTTTCCACACACATAACTTTAGTCTTTATTTTCACACTTTTAATTTGAGTCTTTTCTTTCACTGACTCCAATGCTGATCTTGGTGATCTCTAACTTCCTTCACTGTTGGCCAACATTCTCTCGGCTGCTGATGCTGGACCAAGTAAATGGATGCTGCGTCTTCCCAAGTTCCTCTCGGGTGCCCTTGGTGCTGCTAATTTTATCTTTGGGACTGGGGAAGTTCCTCCCCAGTCCTGACTCACGAACTTATCTCCAATTTTTGGAGTTAAATTGAACAAAAAGAAACAAAAACAATTAGTGAGGTCACAAAATATGTTGACCTCACTCTGGACATTTGTTGTCTTGACTCAAAATGAGCCCTATCCTCACCGGGTACCGCGAATCGCGACCAAAACCGTGATTTTCATGAAAGTTATTTAATATTCTAATTTTCATTGATCCTGTGACGGTAAAAACCGTCACATCTTCATATTCTTTCATGAAGTTACAGTACAGTTCCTTTAGCTCTGTTTCTTTCATTAGTCTTCTTTGTAGGCTCTTCAGTATCGTTTCTGCTCTGTGTCTCGATGTTCCAAGTGCTTCTGGATTCGATTTGAAAGGGATTCTCACGACATATCTGCCGGTGGAATCTCTGTAATGTGTTCTCTGAAAGTGTTCTTCACATTCTCGTTCGTCAGGTGTTAGTTTCTCTGTTGCTGAACTCACGACTTCTTCCTGTTCCCAGAAACCACGAAGAAGTTCAATTAATTGTTGATTGGAGGATTTTTTCACTGTTGATAATGAAGTTCTTGGGTAACAACTATCACAGCAAGTTGGACCCGATATAATCCATTCAAAAGTTGTGTTTTGTGCTATTAGTTGATGTTCTTCTCGTTTAATAAGTTCTCTTGTGATGATCTCTTGATGATAATCTGCTCCCAAGATGATATCAATGGGTCCGGACTTCCAGAATGTTGGATCGGCAAGCTCCAGATGATTAAAATCTTTTGTGTCTTTTGACTGACAAGTAAATGGTGGTATCTTGGCTGTCAATCTCCTCAGTATGTACACCTCGCACTCAATCATCGGGTTGTAAGGCCGATCTGATTGAAGTTGTACTGTTGCTTTGCCTCTGGATGAACTGGATTCATTGTGTCCAATTCCAATGATGCTAATCGACGATGCTGTTCTCTCAAGTTTCAAGTGTGTTGCTAGCTTCTCGGTAATGAATGAAACTTCTGAACCTTGGTCAATTAGTATCCGTGCTCGTTGTTTTAGTCCTCTAGATGACGTTGCTGTCACAACTGCTGTTGCTAAGATTGTCAACTCGTTTGTTGACTTAGTTGTTTCATGGTTACTCTGGATGATCTTGTCATGTTTTCTCAGTCTCGTTCTCTTTCTCGTTCGACGTCTCTTACGTCGTGGGATCGTCGGCTTTCTTGTATCTCATTGCTGCTGTCTCGATGTGCCTTGGTTTGTTGCTGGACTCGTTGGTGGCTGTGTTGGTTGTGGTTTTCTCGACTCATCTTTGCTTGGGTCATGGATCATCGTGTGATGTTGATGGTTGCATTTGAAGCAACGTTGTGGTCCAAAGCAGTTAAAGCATAATTCACTGTTAGTGATCAAGTTGATTCGATTCTCGAGGGTCATTCCCTCAAACTTGCCACAGTTTGGGCCAACCCAATGATCAGTTTTCTCACAAGCAACACATAGCATTTCTCCCTTTGGTCGTTGTTTTTGTGTCTGATTGTTGTTCCCGTTGGCTCCATGATTGGCTCTAACCTTCTGATTTGGTGGTGGTTTGTTGTTGTTGGGCCTCTGGTTATTGTTGCTCTCAAGTGTCATTGCTCTTGTTTCAACGAACTTGATAAACTCGCTCACTCTTGGCCAATTCTTATTGGATCTATTGTGGAGATCCCAGGCTTGTCTGGTGTCCAGGTCAATCAGCTTCCTCACGATGCAGCTGTTCATTATGTCCCAGTATTGTACTGGGCTGCATAACACTTTGACCGCTCCCATGGACTGGTTAAGGGTGTCCACGAGGTTCATCAGCTTTTCCTTTGATCGCTCATTCAAAGGTTTCAAGTCAAGCATCCTGTTGATGTGCTCGGTGATGATGTGCTTTGGGTTCTCATACCTGTTCTTCAGCATTTTCCACGCAACCTGATAATTTTGTGAACATACCTGAAGATTCTCAATAAGTGAAGCTGCTTGTCCCTTCACATGCGCTCTCAAAAAGATAAGTTTCTCCGTATCGTCCATTTGTGCCCTTCCAACTGTGTTTTGGAAAAGGTCACTAAATGCTGGCCACTTAGTATAATCGCCATGGAAATCATCAATTTCTAAGGGAGGTAAATTGAATGATTTTGAATGTAATGCACTATTTTGTACACGCTGATTCTCGATGGACGATAATTGCTCCGACTGTATCGCGATAATCATCTGAATATCGTAGTGAAGCTTCTGTACTTGTGTGTACAGATCTTCACTGAAGTATGGGTGTTTCGTCATATGTGTTTGAATCTCGGCTATAATTTTCTCATGATAATTACTGAATTTATCGTATTCTTTTTCAATCAATTGTGCTCTTGTTTTCAAACGCATCATTGTTGTACCCTCTGCACCGACCGATAGTGAATTGACTTCTTTTTTAAATTCACGGAACCGAGTAATTTGTACTGTTAATTTACGTTCCCATGACTCAATTTGTTCGCGTTCACGTTCAGCACGCTGCTGTCGTATACGGTCTTCATCACGTGTATCATTCTCGGTCTTAGGAAAATCCGGTAAAATAAATTAGGGTGGGGGTATAGAACGTCTCTGTTTAATTGGAACGGGAATTTGTGAATTTTTTGCATTCGATACCATTTGCTGTGCCTCAACTCGCTCTGTGTTTTTCCCATCCTCTCGTTGTTTTGACTCAGCATCAGTGACAATAGGTGGATTGTTGCTCTGTGAATTAACGGTGTTAGTACCTTCACCAGGAACAATCTCCTCTGGGGTGTCTGTCTTCTCCGGATCCTCAGGTGGAATAGTTTCCTTGTAGTCAGCCATGTTAGTAAAAATTAAATGAATTAACTTATCTTATTTTGTTGGAAAATACTGAAAGTGTTTCCTTTCTCATTCAAACGTATTGAGTAATACCTAAAAGTTGCGCGCCGTCTCCAGTGTAAGTAGTCTCAGTGGGTTTGGCTGTTCTTCCCTCACCGCTCCTCAGTTGCTGGCTGCTTGCTCTACAAACTCGTTGCTGCTTGGCTCTGACGTCAAATGCGTCACTGTCGATTCTCTCACTCTGTTTCTCGAATGTACCCGAAAAGTTACGAGTTCTCACTTCGGCACTTGTACTCGCGCGGTTACGATGTAAACACTGTGACTCGAATTGTTTACGAAAAACTCTCTTCTTATTTGTCTCAAATCCAACGAATTTTATGTCCTTACTGTCTCTCTCTTACACACACGATAGAAAAGGACAGACGAAAAACTCTCAATCGTCTTAATTTTCACGCGTTAATTTTCTCGTTACTTTTCTCCACTTCAGATGCACTCACTCGAAGCCGGATCACTCTGATCCGGCTCGAAGGACCATGTTAATAATGTTGCTCGATTTCAGGTCAAAATTATCGGCCACGAGCTGGAAGTGATTTATCACAGCCTTGCGTTGATCTGACTCCTTTTAGTGGACTGTATTTTTTAGGTATTTTGATGTAAAGGAGATTTATCGGGTGATTAAAAGAATAACGCGGTAATTTCTATAAAAAATAAAACACGTATATTCTGTAAAACTACACAATTCTTTGGTTTGCACTATGTTAGTTAAACTCGAAGTTAATGTTCTCGACTTAATTATGAATTGTCTCTGTTAATGTCCTGATAATAGTCAGTTATCTCACTCGCGCACACGTATTCGTTACCGGGTGTAAATCGGTCACTAATATTGCGCGATAATTGTCTCAAGTTATTGTCTCTTATTTATTAATTCACTCACTGAATTTAATGTGACTTGACTCAAAAAAAATGTTATGGTTTTTTCTCAGGTTTAACCGGAGAACTATGATATTCTCTTGCCACGTTTGAAAGGGACGCCGTGACGGTTATAGTAGAGTTTCTCAGTTGAGGGTCTCGTGTCACTCAGTCACTCTCGTTGTTGTTACGCCCAAGTCTCGGACGGAAGTGTCCAAAATACGTATACGTAACGTGCTCGAGAGCGTCGGTTTTCGTCTAGTAAATGATGCTCGTGACCTGGCGCCTCTGGTGTGGATAAATTAAGTGTCAATTTTCGATGATTGACCGATCACTACTTTATCAATCAGATAGCTGCGCTGGTTTTATAACACACTATTTTTGAATTGAAATTAATTAATCAATTTTTTAATTCTTTGATTTCAGAGGTTTTTTGAACATCAACCCGGCCAATGGAACGAAGCATATCAAAGGAGTGAAACGCCGCACCACATCATTCGATAGTAAAGTTCGAAAACTGACAAGGAAACGTTTTCAGGTGTCCCCCTCCGATTTTGATGAAACTTCGGTATGTTATAGAGGGTCAAAATCTATGACATACGTATTTTTTTTTATCGGCCCAAACGCAGTTTGAAGGGGTGAAACACCCCTCCAAAGTTGACCACCTCCCAAGATGATTTTTCTGTTTTGCATACAAGGAGGGGATTTTGATAACTAATAATGATAGTAATAAATACCTTGTCAAAAGTGATGAAAAACACACTTCGAATATTCCCAAGAACTTTTTATTTAAGGGACTAACTTGTATATACAAAGTTCATTTCTTACATTAGAAACAAGATGTTCATCGGAGCTCAATGAATCCAACAGCACTGTGAAGAGCATACAAAAATACAGCATACGTGTTTTTGATTTTTTCCCAAAAACTAAATTCTTATCGACTTTTTTTCCAATTTTGCGGATTACGTCTAGTATTTAGCCATGAATCATTGAATAACATTGTTTGAGGCTCGCATCCATTCTGGCATCGCTGTCTTATCATTCTACTGTTTTATCATTTTTTTTCAAGAAATGTAAACATTTTTCATTTCAAGCAGACTATCAACTACTCGAAAATTCGATGTATGTCATATGTAAACACGTCATATCTCTAATCTCTACTTGAATTAATTCTATGGCACATATTTTTTTTTAACGATCACGCGTATCATTCGGATATTTTCGATATGAAAAGTCGTGACACCGTTCAGTGCTTCTTAATACGTTAATAACAGAACTTCGAGCAGTTATTGAATTTCTTCTCGCGTTTACAATGAAATCGAATCCAATAAACGTTATTAAACTTCTGTGGGCAGCATTTGAAGTAATGAATATACCGGAGTCCCCATTAACAGATGATGAACGTGAAATAGCATCGAACTTCCAAAACATTTTATTACAAAGCATGACAGAATATAATAGTGTGGAAATGATTGAGGAAAATTCTCTTGACTTTGAAGAGCCCTACAAAAATTTTGAAACGTTCGCAGTGGAAGATGCAGATTTTCAGGTGCATTCCGAAGGACCTGAAGATAGCTGTTCAGAAGATGACGAACCTTTAAGTTTCGATTATAAAAGAAGAGCTGTTGAATATTGGAGAAGTGCAAAGACGAAAAAAAATCGCTCAATTGATACGGTTCGGCATAGATATAAAAGAGTCAAATCAGTACGACAATTGCGTCGTTGGGCACACCAATTCGACCAGGGAGGGACATACATGGAAAAATTGGTTCGCATATCAGAGTATACATTGCAGAATATGAAAAATGCCATTGAGGCAGGCTTGATTGTTCATGATACGGATCTGCGAAGATGGGCTTTACAGGCCCAAGGACTTTCGGCCATAAGGATTTTCGATTTAAAGCATCGCCATCGTGGTTACTTCACTTTAAGAAGATTCATCGCATTACTAGCAGAAAAATCAATAAATTCGTCACGCGAAAATCAGTAAAAAATAGTGAATATTTACACAAGAGTGCTGAAGAATTTTTGGAAAGAGTTGAACCTTATATTTCCGAATATGGATTACAAAATATATATAATTCTGATCAGAGTGGTTTCCAAATAGAGATTCATTCTGGACGAACGTTAACGGAAGAAGGAACTAAACAAGTATCGTGCATAGTACAATCAGTAACTTCAACAACGCACAGTTATACTATACAGCCTACAATTTCAGCGGACGAACAATTATTATCTCCTTTATTTATTCTTTTAAAAGAACCATCCGGAACGTTCGGACCTATAGTTGAACAACATTTATTCAGACCGCCAAATGTTTTCATCACAGCTTCCAATTCAGGAAAACTTACTTCAGGTACAATAATTCTTGTTTCGCGATGCATATATTCAAAACGGTATTAATCACAATGATTCATTACAGAGCATTTCAAGATGTGGTTAGAAGAAGTATTTATCCCAAAAGTGGGACCGAAGAGTCTACTTCTAATTGATTCTTGGAGTGGGCATTGTTCTAGAGTTGTGCAGGAGACCACACCCCCAGACAAAAAGTTGACGACGTTATTGATACCGAAAGGAACCACTGGAAAAATTCAACCTCTCGATGTTTTCGGCTTCCGTATATGGAAAAATTATGTTCGTCATTTTTCAGACACCGTAGTTCTTCTTGATTATGATTTAAATTTACATTTAAGGAATAATATAATAAAATTGCAGTCTTTAGTTCACAACCAACTGTCATCTCCGCGATATCATAATTTATTTCGTTATGCGTGGCATAAAAGCGGGTTCATTGCAAAGAAACCTGATGAATTTGATAACCCCGTCGATTTTGCATTTGGACAGTCATCTCATCCGCACTGTGAAATCGAAGGTTGTACGAATGTCGCAGTAATCAGATGTTCTTGGTGTAAAAAATCACTTTGCCTACAGCATTTTTTTGATGAATATCATTATTGTACCGACTATCATCTATAAAGCGATGTATAGATAAACTTGGAACTTGTTTTTGTTTGAAGGGTGTGGCCACGGTAGAGAGGAAGTAGAATCATAAGCATATTCAACAATTTTGTATTATATAAAAACGTAATTTATGTACAAAACTATTTACAAGTATATTTAGTGTATGAATCAAAGTAACAAAAATAATTTTCTTTATTCATTTTTGCGGTCTGAATAAATGTTGTTCAACTATAGGTCCGAACGTTCCGGATGGTTCTTTTAAAACAATAAATAAAGGAGATAATAATTGTCCGTCCGCTGAAATTGTAGGCTGTATAGTATAACTGTGCGTTGTTGAAGTTACTGATTGTACTATGCACGATACTTGTTTAGTTCCTTCTTCCGTTAACGTTCGTCCAGAATGAATCTCTATTTGGAAACCACTCTGATCAGAATTATATATATTTTGTAATCCATATTCGGAAATATAAGGTTCAACTCTTTCCAAAAATTCTTCAGCACTCTTGTGTAAATATTCACTATTTTTTACTGATTTTCGCGTGACGAATTTATTGATTTTTCTGCTAGTAATGCGATGAATCTTCTTAAAGTGAAGTAACCACGATGGCGATGCTTTAAATCGAAAATCCTTATGGCCGATAAGTCCTTGGGCCTGTAAAGCCCATCTTCGCAGATCCGTATCATGAACAATCAAGCCTGCCTCAATGGCATTTTTCATATTCTGCAATGTATACTCTGATATGCGAGCCAATTTTTCCATGTATGTCCCTCCCTGGTTGAATTGGTGTGCCCAAGGACGCAATTGTCGTACTGATTTGACTCTTTTATATCTATGTCGAACCGTATCAATTGAGCGATTTTTTTTCGTCTTTGCACTTCTCCAATATTCAACAGCTCTTCTTTTATAATCGAAACTTAAAGGTTCGTCATCTTCTGAACAGCTATCTTCAGGTCCTTCGGAATGCACCTGAAAATCTGCATCTTCCACTGCGAACGTTTCAAAATTTTTGTAGGGCTCTTCAAAGTCAAGAGAATTTTCCTCAATCATTTCCACACTATTATATTCTGTCATGCTTTGTAATAAAATGTTTTGGAAGTTCGATGCTATTTCACGTTCATCATCTGTTAATGGGGACTCCGGTATATTCATTACTTCAAATGCTGCCCACAGAAGTTTAATAACGTTTATTGGATTCGATTTCATTGTAAACGCGAGAAGAAATTCAATAACTGCTCGAAGTTCTGTTATTAACGTATTAAGAAGCACTGAACGGTCTCACCACTTTTCATATCGAAAATATCCGAATGATACGCGTAATCGTTAAAAAAAAATATGTGCCATAGAATTAATTCAAGTAGAGATTAGAGATATGACATGTTTACATATGACACACATCGAATTTTCGAGCAGTTGATAGTCTGCTTGAAATGAAAAATGTTTACATTTCTTGAAAAAAAATGATAAAATAGTAGAATGATAAGAGAGCGATGCCAGAATGGATGCGAGCCTCAAACAATGTTATTCAATGATTCATGGCTAAATACTAGACGTAATCCGCAAAATTGGAAAAAAAGTCGATAAGAATTCAGTTTTTGGGAAAAAATCAAAAACACGTATTCTGTATTTTTGCATGCTCTTCACAGTGCTGTTGGATTCATTGAGCTCCGATGAACATCTTGTTTCTAATGTAAAAAATGAACTTTGTATATACAAGTTAGCCCCTTAAATAAAGAGTTCTTGGGAATATTCGAAGTGTGTTTTTCATCACTTTTGACAAGGTATTTATTACTATCATTATTAGTTATCAAAATCCCCTCCTTGTATGCAAAACAGAAAAATCATCTTGGGAGGTGGTCAACTTTGGAGGGGTGTTTCACCCCTTCAAACTGCGTTTGGGCCGATAAAAAAAAATACGTATGTCATAGATTTTGACCCTCTATAACATACCGAAGTTTCATCAAAATCGGAGGGGGACACCTGAAAACGTTTCCTTGTGAGTGTAGCGTGAGAAAAATTCCGAAAATGCATTGAGAGAACACGTTGCACGGAGACATGATACCGGATGTGTGGAAAGTTATTCGTTGAATGATATTTTGAAAAATGACAATACTTTGCATCTGAATATTTATGTAATAAAGAATCTAAGTATCCAATAATTGAGTCAACTTTTCATTTCCCATTTATAAATCCCTGTATCATATAAGAATCTCAATTTTAATTACGGTCACGGAAAATTCCAAACATCTTGTTTAATCAAGATATAAAATGTTAGTAAATTCACGAATAATATGTGCTGTACTTCTACAAATTTCTCGTCAATTCAAGTCACAAAACGTTTGTAAATTCACGAAACCAATCTACTGTACTCTTACAAGCCTCTTGTCAGTTTAAGTCATAGAATGTGCGTAAATTCACCAATAATCCGTATTGTACTTTTGCACGCGTCTTGTCAGTTTGAGTGACAAAATATTCGTGAATTCACTAACTTTATGTGCAGTACTTGTACAAGCGTGCTGTTTCTACAATGTACTATTTTCCTGTACATTTCACTCAATATTTACCTTGAATCCTGCTTCATTGAAAATGTTTGTAAAAATGAACAGAATTTTTCTAACAGTGCTCATTAACAATGCGCTATTTTTACAGATCCCGTGGACGAGTTTTTTCACATTTTTCAACTCATCATCATCTTCACGTAAATCCCGAAAGCTCCAAGAATGCTCGAGGCCTCACGAAAAAGGCCCATTTCCGAAGACACGAATCCACCATCGAAAAAGCTGCAAAAACTTTCAGCGTCTATTCATGCACATGAGAAACAGGAAAATGATGGATTAAAGAGTCTTGAAGTTCAAAAATACGTTCCTCATCAATCGATTGGACTGATGTACCGAGTGGCATTGTCCACACTTTGTTTATTGCGGATATCCAGGCATGAGGACGAATATTCTTCATTGACAATAGCCTTTGAGGACGCTAAATTCAGGCATATTGTGATAAATTATAAGTACAAGGAGTCTGATGATCATAAGTCTGTTCATGTTCATGTTGAAGATGTTGATACTCATCATACAGATGAATTTATGAGTTACGTTGAATTATTTGGGAAGAGACAACGCTTTAACCTGAATCAGCGATTCAACAGTTTCTTTGAATTTGAAATTTCCAGATCAAAGGACTCAGCAAAGGTCAAATATTTAATTATTTATACTAGTTTGGCGCTGAATCTCGCGGACGATGGGAGGCTCAAAAAGTTACAGTGCAAGAAGTTTTATCCTTTCCAATTTCGTAAGATAGATTTAGAAGAAAGAAAAGTTTTGAAGGATTTGATCTCTTCGCATGAAGAAGGAAAAAAAGGTTGTTATGAGAATTAATATATTCTGCTTGGATTCCGAAATATTTCTGGAAAACTGAGAAGAAATATGAACGTTTTTATATAAATAGATTTTATGCCACCAATTTTTAGAGAATATCCCGGAAACTAAAGAAGGTAGCGCGATTTCATCCTCATGCTTTTCTGAAGAGAATTTCGAAAGATACAGGAAAGTTATCCTGGAAATAGCTCTATCTTCCCGAGCGAATTCATTCATACCGATTCTTTGAGTATTTCTCGGGTATAATTTGGGTATAGTAGACATAGGGTAGGATTTTTGTATAATTTTCAAATTATACCCAAATCATACTCAAATAATACTAATATTTTCAGTATATCCATGAAATTTTCATACGCAAATTATCTCGACAAAACATCATTGTTTCCCTTCCTTCACTACCAAAACCGAAATATCGTCAATTTTCAAACAGAGAATTGTGAAATTCTTCATATCAAAACAATGTGTGATTAAAAAAATATGAATTGATCCGCTCAATTAATCTGTATGAATATCGTCGCCATAGAAACAAAGAGGCGCAAATGCTATCCTTATACATAGGATTCACGCCCTCGGTTCTCAAAACAATGATATACTCCATGGTCCATTTCCCTATTATTTGAGGCTCTGAGTGGTGATACAATTTTGAGGATTGAAATTTGAGTAGGTAATATCTAAATACTTGGCTGCTCAGTTGCAGAGTAGTAGACTTTATTCCCCTCTATAAATGTTACGCGATAATCGCTCAACGTTCCATGTAGAACAGAAGTACCAATTAAACTCAAATTTGAATTGAAAAAAAGACGGTATAAATTGGGTATGGAATATTCACAAATATACCCAAAATAACGGTATTTTTTGGGTATAATTTGGGTATCTTTCCAGCATTATACAGGAACATCACTGAAAACATACCCAAATTCGGAGGATAATTGACGTATTTTTTAGGTTGAAACGAATTCGTTAGGGCTGCTCAAGTTCTGAGATGTTTCTACAAAGCTGACAAAACAACATAAACTTCTTAGAAAAATGCATTTCATTTCATCAGTTTTCCAAAGATATCGCAGAAACTGAGCGAGATAGCATGGTATTATCCGGATCGTTTCTCGTAGAGGATTCCAAGAGCCGCAAAGGAGGGATCTCGGTAATGAATACGTCAATTCAAAAATTCAATGTTTTCTGCTCGTTTTCTCAAAAGATCTCGAAAAATAACTAAAATACGCTCTTTCTGTCCTCATCCTTTTCTCTAGAGTATTTCAAGCTTCCCAAAAAATCATCGGAACAAAATCCCGCTATCTCCCTTATTTTTCACGATTCTCAAGGTCGTCGAAGACCTGAAAATTTCACTTCTTCCAGTTTTCACAGAAAAATAGCCGAAACCGCAATTTCAAACCACTTTTTCTTTACAGATGCAGAAGGAAAGTTTTACAAATTCTCTCAAGATGAAGCATCGAGAAAAGAACTCCTGGGTCGACTTAAATTAAATAAGCCTATGCAAGACTTGATGAGAAAAAAAAATGTTCCCCCAGAATTTGAAATGCAGATGAGAAAGATGTTTCTAAATAAATTAGTAATTGCGAGTGAGATGCCTAAGAGACCAGAGCTTCGAGTAATTATTAAGAAAGAAAATGAGAAGACAAAACTCCCGAAGAATTACACATCATTACAGCAAAGGGTATTAAGTGATTTAAGTGCTCCGAAAAAACGGAAAAATGCACAACACCCAATTCCTGGAATTATTCATGCATTCAATTTATTAATATTTCTCCTGCACGCAATGTTCTATCATGAAAGCCGCTTCTCCATCAAAATCGAGGGAAGAAGTCAAAACTCATCTCACGACATTCTCCTAAATTACGAAAAAAGATTCATTCTCATAAGACCTATTTCTTCAAAAATAATAAATTACAGGCACTTCTTCCCTTATAAAGATAAGCAAAAACTTGAATTTTCTATTAATGATTGTTTCGCACTTTTCCTTCAGAAATTACAAAAAGACATGGAATTTTTCATTATTTTCACTAACGCGCGTCTCAATTTCGGGGAAAATAATGAACTAGCTAAAAAGCCATCGGGCGGTTCTGTTCCTATGGAATTCAAGAAAATTGATATTGAAAAGAAAAAATATGAAATTTTGAAAAAGTGTGGATTTTTGAAGGAGGATGGACTCTACCGATTCTCGAGAAAGAAAGTCACACGGGAGAAGATTTTGAGTTTATTGGAATTTTCGGATTTTTCTAAAAAAAATCTATGTACAGAAGAAAATAAAAAAGAGTTTTTGGGAAAACTAATTATTGCTGTTGATCAAGCTAATGAGAAGGAATTAAAGAGGATGGTCAAAAGTGCCATGAAAAAAGATAATAGACTATCTGAGCTTCCGTACAATTACGAGGAACTTAACGAAGTAACGATACGGTCATTAGAATCTACGAGATCCGGGGTCATCACGAAAGAAACGATGAAAAAAATCTTAGAAGATGTAAAAATGAATAGGTTGGTAGTTTTCTGAGAATATCTGGATAAATACTGGAGATATGCCTGTTTGTCCTGAAACCTTTTTGTAGTTCTTGAAAGTTCTACAGAAATATATTTGAATGAAACTGTATTCCCCTTAGTTTCTGAGATTGAGCGACAATAAGTTAATTAATGCAGAAGTTATTTTTCTTCGCAATTTTTTCCAAATATCTCGAAAGTGAAGTAGAGGCATTTTGCACTCATCTTTTCTCATAATTTTTTTAATTCTCTACAAAACAAAATGAGTACAAAAGGGTATATTTCCGTTAGCTTTCAAGATATTTTCTTGAAGCGAGTAATAAACGAATCAATCAATAGAGGATAATTTTTGTCACCGATTTTCATTTCATAAGTTTCTTTTATGTTTTAGGTTTTAGCCCAAGTTATTTGGCTAGCATTCTATGGAGAAGATGGAACAATACCTCAGAAATCTTGAAGAATCTTCATGCATCTCGTTCTGAGAAAAGAGGCATCTGGAGCTCTGCCTAGTTAATATATTGTATATCTAAGTTGCTATTTTATCGAAATGATAAAAATAGCAACTTCAAACTTGGTTCATATTTTGATTTTCTGAATCTGAAGGAATCTATTTTTAATGGATAATACTGCGGCAGATTTGTCGAGATATGAATGATTTTCGAAATTTACATTTTTTCCTTTTTCTTGAAAGTTAGACTTCTGTAACTGAAAGTTTGAGTTCTCTTGATTTCGTCAAATAGAGCCATAATATTCAACATTATATCATTTAATCGCATTGGATCTAACTGTCTTTCTCTCTCGAATGTTATGAAACTCTCGTCGTATTGAAAAACGAATAAATCAATCGATCTATCAGAATATAAGAATAAGAATTGTGTTCAACTGGTCTTAACCAAAAGATAAAATTGTTTCTCATCAATTGTGGTACTATAGTTTCTTCAAATCCAAAACAAGCAGGCGTTGGTCGCTGCGTTAGTAGCTATTTCTTCTACTTTATCCTTCAGATTGCTATTTCTTCCTTTCAATTTCTGCTAATGAATTAACAGGATGCTTCCGAATGGTTCTTCCTGAATTTTTCAATCATCGCGATTGTTGCAGTCTCAAAAGTTTTCTTTTCATGTTATAACGCAATAAAATAGTGGAGACCGGGGCAAAGTGGGGTCCGGGAATACGTGCTTTAAAGTACCCCATTTCTCCCCGGTCTCCCCTATAAGATAAAATGATTGGGATTTATTAAATTCAATTATTTTCAAATTATACAAAATTTTACATAAAAGTTCATTTTTTCACTTTGAATGTTTCCTTTTAGGTACAGTTTCTGATTGTCCTACGAAGATGAGTAGAAGCTTATTTGAAAGAGAAAAATGTGTTCTTTCAGAAAACAAAATAAAACAAGTAGGCGTTGGTCGCTGCATTAGTTACTATTTCCTCTACGTTATCCTTTAGAATATTAAAAATCATGATAACTTTACCGTGATTCTTGCTGAAGGAAATCCGATGCAACTCGCCGTGATTCCCTTGATGTTTTTTCTCTATTTAGTGGACTGTATTTTTTATTGGTGTTGATGAATTTCTCGAGAATTAAACTGCCTCCGCAGCCGGCCCTCAGGAACGAACAAATAACACAAACTTGAACGGACACAAGGACCTGTTGAGGGTTTCTCAAATAAAGTATAACTCGTGTATTAGAAAAATATATAACTCTTTAATGATTCGACTAGAATACACTTTTGATAATTTTCACTGACTCTTTTATGTCTTTTGTAATTGATGATTGTCTCTGTATTTTGAAAATTGTCTCTCACAAACTTCGATATTAATCACGGTCGTAAATCGCGATTAATTAGATAATGTCTCAGTAAAAGATCACTCAAAACCCAAGAAAACTACTCGTCGTTTTCTACCATGCGTCTATCGACTCGGCGTGGGCTTGCTCACTCGCACTCGTTGCGAAACTCGTGGTTACACTTTGCACGTTTCTCACTCTGGATCCAATATGTAAGTGACGCGTAAGATCGCGTCGTTACTCGTCTCCCGCTTGTCACCAGGGTCAAGACGCCTCTGGTGATCATCAGGATAATTTGAAGAAGATTGATGACTCGACCGCTCCTCGGATAACTCAGGATCGGTCGATAATTAACTCAGTTTATTAACATCCGCCTGCAGTCGACGAACCCTTAGAGTCGACCTAGTCTTGTTAGATGTCTGCTTTTTCAAGCGGTGATTCTTGCTCGTGCTCTAGATGTAGTGCTCGATCGACTTCTTCAGGTGTCACAAAATCTTCCTGCTCGTTGAGAGGTAGAGGAACCAATTTGTGTATTGGCCTCAATATGAGTTTTTCTGCTGTTCTGCATCTTACGATGCGTACGTGTCCGTCTCTGGCAACATGTGGAACCACTACTCGTGCTAGTGGCCACTCTGATGGTGGATAGTTCTCGTCTGAGATGAGCACTAAGGAACCGATTTTCAGGTTCTCTTCTGGTCTCATCCATTTGTTGATGGCTTGATATCTCTGGATGCATTCTCGATGCCAACGATCCCAGAATTGTTGAAGGCGATAGGCAATAATTTGCCATCGACCTAGTCTCTGTGGATTGAGATGCTGTAATGATGGCTCTGGTACACTCGTTAAAGGGTGTCCCACCAGAAAGTGTTCTGGTGTGAGTGCCTCGTAGTCCTCTGGGTCATCTGTCAGAGCGCAAAGTGGCCTTGAATTTACTGCTGCCTCCACCTGACACAGAAGAGTAGTAAGTTCTTCGTATGTCAGATGAAACCCTCCGATGATTCTCCTCAAATGATGTTTCACACTCTTGACTGCAGCTTCCCACTTTCCTCCGAAATGGGGTGCATATGGTGGATTGAATTTCCACTCGGTGCCATGTGTTGCGATAACTGATGCTACTTTCTTCAGCTGCTTCGACTGTTGTGAAAATAGCTCTCTCAACTCATCGTCTGCTCCAACGAAGCTGCTTCCGTTGTCGTTACTCAGTGTTTTGCAGATTCCTCTCCTTGATGTGAATCTTCCGGATGCTGCGATGAATGCCTCTGTTGTGTAGTCGGTGACTAACTCAATGTGAATGGCTGACGTCACCATACAGATGAAAACGGCGATCCAACACTTGTATGTTTTTGCTCCCAACCCTCGATAACGGAGGACATACACTGGTCCAGCGTAGTCGACTCCTGTATGTTCAAAAGCTCTTGAAGCGTTGACTCTCTCACTTGGTAGTTGACCCATGATTTGTTTTGCTCTTATTTGTCTCCATCTAGCACAAATAACGCACTTCTGGATGAATGATCTAACTGGTGCTCGTCCACCCATAATCCAGTATTGTTGCCGGAGTTGTGCAAGTGTCAGCTGAGTTCCTCCATGTAAGGTCTTCAGATGAGCTTCTCTCAGTATCAATGTGGTCAATTGTGAGTGTCTGGGTAGAATGACTTGGTGTTGCTCCTCATAGTCAATCTTGGCGTTCCTCAAGCGTCCTCCTACGCGAAGACTCCCTTTCTCATCCAAGATTGGCATTAGTTTCGTCAATGGGTTGCTTTCATGAAGAGTTTTTCCGGAAGCAAGCGCAATGATCTCATTTTGGAAGTAGGTGCGTTGAATGTATGATATCCAATAAAGTTTTGCTCTCTCGATCTCTTCAGGCGTAGCTACTGGTAAATCTGAGCACGGTCGCCGCTTGAATTTGTTTCTCGCTCTCAGGATCAATGCAAAGATCTTGAGCATTCTCGTTAAAGATGAATATCTCGCGAGGAACTCGTCTTCCTCTGGAATTTGTACTGGGAATGATTGAGTTTGTGGCGGTTTTTCCTCCAGTGCCACGTCCATTGTGATCTGTATTCTCGGTGTTGGCCAGTCTGATTAATTTTGATTAAGCCAGTCTGGACCGTGCCACCACAATGGATGATTGGATAGTTGCTCGGGCGTGATGCATCTCGATGCACAATCTGCTGGATTACTGGTACCGTTGATGTGTCTCCAAATTGCGTTTGGTTGTGACGTTTGTATTTTTTGTACTCGGTTGCTGACAAAATCTTTCAATCTTGATAGATGGCTCTTGATCCATGTCAATGCAACTGATGAGTCCGTCCACAGATAAGTCTCGATCTCTGGCTGCTCAATGATGGTTTTCACGTAAGTGGCCAGCTCTGCTACCATCAAGGCTGCCATTAACTCCAGTATCGGGATGGTCATGCGTTTCAACGGAGCTACTTCCGTTTTTGCGCATACCAAGTTTGTTCTTATGTGAAGATTCCCACAGGTGACTCGTAAATATATTGCTGCCCCCATTGCGTCGTTAGAGGCGTCAGCAAAACCGTGCAGCTGCAATTCGATGTTCTCGCTCGACAGATTGATCCACCTGTGTATTGTGATTTTCTCTAGATGCTGCAGACTCTCTCGAAATTGGGTCCACTGAAGCTGAGTGCTCTCTGGCAGTTCCTCATCCCATCCTGCCTTGATCAGCCATAATTTCTGCATAATAATCTTTGCTCTGACCAACACGGGTGATATCAGTCCCAATGGGTCGTATATTTGAGCAATCTCTGATAGAATACTCCTCTTTGTGATGATTGTCTTCTTGATGGGCTTAGCGTGGAACTGAAGCACGTCTGCTTGTTGGTCCCACTTAATTCCCAACACTTTGGTTGTAGTGTCTTCCCAAAGTTGGGATGACGATGATGAACTCGATGATAGATTTAATTTTTCGTTGACGTCTGGTGAATTACTGCACCATTTTTGCAGTGGATAGCCGCCCGCCTTGCAGAGATTAATTAATTCTCCGATCAGCGACTCTAACTCCTCTTTGGTATCTGCTCCTCCGAAGATGTCGTCCACATATCTTCCCTTGGCCAGAGTTCGTGACGCTCTGGGGAAGTTGTGACCTTCATCCTCTACGAGCTGCTTCAACACTCTGAGTGATAACCATGGAGCACTCGTTGTTCCATATGTTACGGTGGTTAGTTAATAATCACACGGCTCCTCATTTTTATTTAGCCACAGGATCCTCTGATAATCCTAGTCTTCAGGGTCGACGTTGATCTGTCTGAACATCTTGGTGATGTCCGTCCCAAAGACCAGTTTGTGTAGTCTGAACCCCAAAAGCACATCTGCGCTGTTGGTTTGTAACTTTTGCCCAGCGTGCGTGATCTCATTGATTGAGACTCCTGATGATGACTTGGAAGACCCGTTAGAGACTACTCTTAACTTCGTCGTTATACAGTCTTCTCGAAATACTCCATGATGAGGGAAGTAGAAGTGATTTGATGATGTAGCCTCTGATGGTGCCTGTACCAGGTGACCCAGATGCTCGTACACTTTTTCATAAAGTTACGGTACAGCTCATAAAATTAAGATTCTTTTGATAATTTTCTCTTTAACCTCTTCAGCATTGTCTCAGCTACGTATCTGGAAGAACCAAGAGACTCAGGACTTGATTTGAATGGTATTCTCACCACGTATCTTCCAGATGCGTCTCGATAATGTGTTCTCTTGAAGTGTTCCTCACATTCCTGCTCTTCAGGTGTGAGAGTCTCTGATGATGGCTTCACAACTTCTTCTTGTTCCCAGAAACTTCGAAGAAGTTCAATCAATTGTTGATTGGATGACTTCTTTACCGTTGATAAAGATGTTCTCGGGCAACAATCGTCACAGCAGGCTGGTCCTGATATGACCCAACCAAAGATTGTGTTCTGTGCGATTAATTGATGCTTTGGTCTTTTGATGAGACCTTGTTTGATGATGTCTCGATAGTAGTCTGCACCCAAAATTATGTCAATTCGACCAGACTTTCAAAATGTTGGATCTGCATGATCCTTGTTCTCAAAACCTCTGGTGTCTTTGGACTGGCATGTGAATGGTGGAATTTTGGCCGTTAGTCTCCTCAAGATGTAAACGTTACATTCAATCGCCGGGTTGTAAGGCCGATCTGAGTGAAGTGCAACTGTTGCTTTGCCTCTTGTTGAGTTGGACTCGGTATGACCAATTCCGATGATGTTGATTGACGAGGCTGTTCTCTCTAGCTTCAATTGCGATGCTAGGCTCTCTGTGATGAATGATACCTCTGAGCCTTGGTCAATCAGTACTCTTGCTCTTCTATGCTGTCCACTGGATGACGAAGATGCTTTCACACTAGCTGTTGCTAGTATTCTTAGTTTCTTTGTTGATTGTCTCACTTGATGATTGTTCTCGATGACCTGATTAACGATGACTTTCCTTTTTCTGTTTCTCTTTCTCCATCTCTTTCTCTTTAGAATCGTTGGCGTTCTCCTCTGTCATTGTTTGGTGCCTGAGGCTCCACTGTCACTCTGATCCTTTGACGATCTCTTTGATGGATCTTGGATCTGCTTCCTCGTTGCGTCTTTACTCTGGTCGTGAATCATCGTGTGGTGTTTATGATGACATTCACGGCACCGTTTCGTAGATTTGGAGTTTCCTACTGTGTGAGGTCCCAAGCAGTTGAAGCAGATCTCTTTCTCTTCGATAAGCTTGATGCGTTTCTCGAGCGTCATGCCATCGAATCTGCCACAGTGTGGACCAACCCAATGATCCTTCTTTCCACAGGCAACACACTTCCTGTTGTCCTCTTTGGGTGGTGGTTGCTCCTTGGAATTCTCCTCAATATGCCCATGATTAGATCTGGCATTATTGTTGTTGTTGTTGCCTTTTCGGCCTTGATTTTTTGTTTGTTGATTGGGATGGATCCTTCCCCCTAGCGCCATCGCTCTCGACTCAATGAATTTCGTGAACTCGCTCACTGCTGGCCACTCTTTGATAGATCCATTGCTCAGATCCCAGGCCTGCCTCGTGTCCACATTCAGAAGTCTTCTCAGGATGCAGCTGGTTATGATGTCCCAGTGTTTCGATGGCTCACTCAATGCTTTCACTGCTCCCAGTGATTGATTGACTGTATCGACCAACGATACTAATTGCTCTTTTGATCGCTCACTCAATGGCTTCAGATCTGAAACCCGATTCATGTGCTCTTGGATAATTTGTTTTGGATTCTCGTATCTATTTTGTAGTAGATTCCAAGCCACTTGATAATTTTCTGCACAAACTCCAAGATGTGTAATGAGTGTCGATCCCTTTACGCAGGATTTCAATAAGACTAGTTTGTCTTGATCGTCGATCCTTGAAATCCCAATTGTTCTCTGAAACAAATTACTAAAAGCTGGCCATTTTGTATAATCGCCTTGAAATGGTTCAAAATCAACTTCAGGTAATTTTAGTGCAAGTGGGAGTGCTCGATTTGTGTGCTCGACTCGTTCTCTCGAATGAATATGTGATAATGCACTCATGAGACTCATTTGTATTTGTGAATAACTGTGTTGTACTTGTGTGTACACGTCGTCAGTAAAATACGGATGCCTCATAATTCGCGGTGGTGTATCAGGGAGTAATTTTTCGTGATAATTAACAAACATTTGATATTTTTTCTCGATTAATTGTTCTCTTTTTGATACGATCGCACTGGATAATTCTTTAACCGCAGCACTCGATACGAACGCAAGCTCATTTTTAAATTCACGTAACCGTGTGAATTGAATTTGTAATTTGTGATCCCACAACTCTGCTTGTTCGCGTTATTGTTGTCTCACTCTGTTTTCTCACTCGCGTTCTGCTTGAATTCGCGCTGCAGTGGCTTCATATTCGGTTTCTGTATGAAACGGCTCTAAAAGAAATGCTGGCACAGGTGAAGATCTTCGCTCTTTAATGTGTGTTGTGATTTCCGGTCTCTCTTGTGGGTTGATGGGCTCTACGTGCTCTCCCCCTTCATCTACAGTATTATCTCCCTCTTCATCAGTAATTAAAACATTATTTAAATTGTTAGTTTGTTGTCTCTCGTGCTCGTTGGTCTCCTTGTCATCTGGACCCTTTGGAAGATCGAATTCGCCTGACTCTGCCATGCTAACTTTAATTTAAATAAATAATTACTTATCGTATAATGGAGAGTTAATACGTTAGTCTCTCTATTGTGCTTAAAGTTGCCCGCGCTAGAGCAGTTGCTGACGGCTGGCCTCTGTGCCTCTCTCGTGCCTCGTGTGTTGTGTGAGGAGTGGGGATAGCCTTTACCCTCACTGTATCGTCGCTCGGCTCCTTACTTCGATGAACCTCACTGCTACTCGGCTAGTGACGTCAAACGCGTCACTGATGGTCTCTCGGTGGGGATAAGCACTCTGTCTCACTCACTTCTCGCGATGAATGTCGAGAATACACGAACTCTCTTCGTACGATTTTAAGACGCGTTCGCGATGTAAACAAACTCGACTCTAATGTTTTGAAAATGCGACACTGTCTCTATTGTTCACGCAAAAAAAACTCAACTATTTCACTTCACGAAAATTTTGTCGAATTTTATGTCTCTGCTTGTCTCTCTCTAACACACATGTAAGAGAGAGATAGATGAAAAACTCACTCAATTAAATTTATTTCCGATTAAATTCACTCTCGATTTTCACTCGAATTTCACGCAACAATTGTTGATTTTTAATTGTTATTGCACTGATTTCCGCGATAATGTTTTTTATGATATTTTTTAGATAACTCCACTTAGATCACTCCACTCGAAGCCGGATCACAGGGATCCGGCTCGAAGGACCATGTGAAAAATCATGATAACTTTACCGTGATTCTTGCTGGAGGAAATCCGATGCAACTCGCCGTGATTCCCTTGATGTTTTTTCTCTATTTAGTGGACTGTATTTTTTTATTGGTGTTGATGAATTTCTCGAAAATTAAACTGCCTCCGCAGCCGGCCCTCAGGAACGAACAAATAACACAAACCTGAACGGACACAAGGACCTGTTGAGGGTTCCTCAAATAAAGTATAACTCGTGTATTAGAAAAATATATAACTCTTTAATGATTCGACTAGAATACACTTTTGATAATTTTCACTGACTCTTTTATGTCTTTTGTAATTGATAATTGTCTCTGTGTTTTGATAATTGTCTCTCACAAACTTTGAAATTAATCACGGTCGTAAATCGCGATTAATTAGATAATGTCTCAGTAAAAGATCACTCAAAACCCAAGAAAACTACTCGTCCTTCTCTACCATGCGTCTATCGATTCGGCGTGGGTTTTCTCACTCGCACTCGTTGCGAAACTCGTAATTACACTTTGCACGTTTCTCACTCTGGATCCAAAATGTAAGTGACGCGTAAAATCGCGTAGTTACTCGTCTCCCGCTTGTCACCAGGGTCAAGACGCCTTTGGTGACCATCAGGATAATTTTAAGAAGATTGATGACTCGACCGCTCCTCTGATAACTCAGGATCGGTCGATAATTAACTCAGTTTATTAACAAGATTGCTATTTTTTCCTTTTAATTTCTGCTAATGAATTAGCAGGATGCTTCCGAATGGTTCGTCCTGAATTTTTTCAATCATTGCGATTGTTGCAGTCTCAAAAGTTTTCTGTTCGTGTTATAACGCAATAAAATAGTGGAGACCGGAAAAAAAGGGGGGCCGGGAATACGTGCTTTAAAGTATCCCATCTCGCTCCGGTCTCCCCTATAAGATAAAGTGATTGGGATTCATCAAAGTCAATTATTTTCAAATTATACAAAATTTTACATAACAGTTCACTTTTTGACTTTGAATGTTCCCTTTTAGCTACAGCTTCTGATTATCCTACGAAGATGAGTAGGGGCTTATTTGAAAGAGAAAAATGTGTTCTTTCAGAAAACAAAATAAAAAATACGGCTGTCCATTTAAAAAAATCGAGAAAAATGGAATTTTTCGGATTTTTTTGTGAAATATTGAGAAAATGATACATTTTTCAATGTAATAAACGGACAACTTCATCTAAAAATTCGAAAAATTGAGGGTGTATTCGGCTCAAAAACACGGATCTTTTGACCTTCGTCGTGATGAAATCGGATGAGAAGTTTAGAAGATACAGCCGATTTTCGGAAAAACTCCAATTCAAAATATCTCGAGAACCGTTCAGCCGATATGCCTCAGATTCAATTCCAACCATCTTCATCAGAAACTACATATGGGGCATTCCATGCCAACTCATCCTACAAATTGCCTTTGCATCTCCGATTTGGCTGAAACTTGGGCGTCTTTCTATATCCTTCGAAAGAGGTTTCTGTGATTTTTTTCGATTTTTTTTATCCAGCCACTTCGGAGATATGAATTTTTCAAAATATCGGGTATTTTTTTTTCAAATAGCCGTAACTTTATGACAAATTGTCCAAAATGGGTCTTTTTTTTTTTTGAAAATTCGTGTTTTTTGATGAATTTTCAGAAAATTTCATGCAAAAAATTATTCTTGATCATCATGATCGGTTTTTATTTATTTCAAAGTTAAAACATGAAATTTAAAACTGTTCATATCCTTCGATTTTTTTAAAACAATTCTCATGAATACTACTCCTAAAAACACAAATTTTAAGCCTAGTCCGGTAATGGGATAATGATGGGATATAAATTTTTTTGAATTTTAAAGTAATGAATTCCTTTTTTTTGTTTTTTTTACTGTTAATGTATTATCGACGTATTTTCAGATGAAATGTGGAAAAAGCTCATACATGGAAATAATTGACACTTAAAGTCAAATATCAAATTTTCGGGGTGAATCGTATCAATAACCCGAGAATTTTTTTTTCACGTTTGAATATTTTACAAGAATATGTTGTGATTGAACATGAAATCAATTTCATTGTGAGAGATCCATCTGTTTTTGCTTCCGAATGGAATCGTAATTTTTTTCGACTTTGAGATTTCATCATAATATGACTGCAAATGACCCAAAACGTCGAGATCCGTCGTTTTTAAAAAATGTCTGTGTGTATGTGTGTGTGTGTGTGTGTGTGTGATGACGCATTTTCCGCTTTACTCTGAAGTGAGGTTAGCTAGCGATCTGAAAATTTTACCATAAGTTCGTCATGCGTGCCCCAAGCTCTCATAAAAATTTCAGCTAAATCGGCCGGATAGTTTTTGAGAAAAATGAAAATGTTGAAATATCGTTTTTTCGACTTTTCTCGATGAGAAATGGAATCACAGCTTCCAGTCTCCGCAAGGAGATGCGCGTCCAAGAGCCGCATCTTGGACCCCCAGGGTGGTGGGAGCTCAGGTTTTTATTTTAGCCAGTAGAAAACTTTTGATAAATTTTTCGTGAAAATCTTGATTCCACGATAACTTAATAAATAATTGAGCTAGAGACCTCAAATTTTGTGAGGTTATACATCTGATGAGCACAAAGGTTGGTATTGAAACTGGGCGGAATCGGTCCAGTAGTTTTTTAGATATTAGCATAGAAATATCAGAAAAAGCAAGCTATATCTTCAATCTTGAATTATCTGCAATCTTGAATTAGGCTGAGTTTGGGCAAGGCTAAACTCGAGTTAGTTAACTTGACTATGAAGTTGAAGCTCAAGATTTCAATGGAATATGACTCAAGATGTTCCAAAAAGTAGAAATCAATATATATAACAAAAATATCCGTGTTACTGGGTGCGCGTACATAAAACTCAGAAACCATCCCCCATAGTCCCATGGGGTTTATATGGTGTAGTAGCCCTACACCCCCCATCCATGAAGAAGTTTTCCGTTTTCGGCTACAGGGGTTGGTTTCAGAGAATGGGGGTGGAAAGCGGATAAGAAGGTGCCAAATAGTTCTAGAATACTCTAGAATGTTCCAAGTCCTTCGAGAATGTTCTAGATTTCTCGAGAATGTTCTAAATTGATTTAGGAAGTTTCAAATTATTCTATACTGTTCTAGAATGTTCTGGATTGTTCCAGAATGTTTTAAATTGTTTTAGAATGTTCCAGAATATTCTAGAATATTCCAAACTGTTCTGGAATGTTCTAGATTTTTCTAGAAAGTTATCAATTGATCTAGGAAGTTTTAAATTGCTCTAGAATGTTCTAGACTGTTCTAGATTGCTCTGAAATGTTCCAAATCGTTCTAGAATATTCTAGATTTTTCTAGAATATTCTAGAATGTTCTAAAATGTTCTAGATTTTTCTAGAAAGTTTTAAATTGATATAGAAAGTTTTAAATTGCTCTAGAATGTTCTAGACTGTTCTCGAATATTCTAGGTTGCTCTGAAATGTTCCAAATCGTTCTAGATTGTTCTAAATTAATCTAATAAATTTTAAATCGATCTAGAATGTTCTAGACTGTTCTAGAATATTCTAGAATGTTCTAAAATGTTCTAGATTGTTCTAGAATGTTCCAAACTGTTCTAGAATGTTCTAGATTTTTCCCGAAAGTTTTAAATTGATCTAGGAAGTTTTAAATTGCTCTAGAAAGTTCTAGACTGTTCTAGAATATTCTAGATTGCTCTGAAATGTTCCAAATCGTTTTAGAATGTTCCAAACTGTTCTAGAATGTTCTAGATTTTTCTAGAAAGTTTTAAATTGATCTGGGAAGTTTTAAATTGCTCTAGAATGTTCTAGATTTTTCTAGAATGTTCTAAATTAATCTAAAAAATTTTAAATTGTTCTAGAATGTTCTAGACTGTTCTAGAATGTTTTAGACTGTTCTAGAATATTCAAGAATGTTCTAAAATGTTCTAGATTGTTCTAGAATGTTCCAAACTGTTCTAAAATATTCCAGGAGGTTCGACAATTCTCTAGAATGTTCCAGAAGATTCAAAAATATTTTGGAATGTTTCAAAGAGTTTGATAACATTTGGGGCGTTCCACAAGGTTTGCGAATTTCCTAAAATATTACAAGAAATTTGGAAATATTTTAGATTGTTCCAGAAACTTCGAGAGCATTGAGGAAGTTCCAGAAGCTTTTTCAATTAAGTCCGAAATAAAGTAAAGACAGAACAAAATCCAAAAATCTTCTGTTCCTGAAATTTCCTCAGCTTTCCAAGGAAATTTCAAAAAATCTCTATCTCAATTTTCTCAATTAGAATGTCCATTTTAGTAAACTCTCCTCGATGAATTATATATAATTATAAGTCAATATAGGAGCTGCTAAAAAATCTGACCCGAGCGAAGCGAGGGTAGGGCCGCTCGTATGACAATAAAAAAGAATTTTGTTACTCATAGCAAACGAGGGGATTCTCATCATCTTCAGAACATTTAAAGAGATATCATATTTAATAAAAAGAACATGAATTGACGTGATTAATATGAATAAGATCAGTGATGGTAGATTTGAAATTAAAAAATTCATTCGGAAGCTTTCTGCCAATTGCATTGGCAGAATATTAGATGTAAGATTCTCAAATTACGCACAAGTAATGGGGCTCCTGCTTGTTGGTACAACGCAATGATACTTTTGTGTACCTGTGATCGTTTTAGCTCGAGAATAACGTACATTCAAACTTTCTGCTGTTCTTCCATATTTGGCAGAACTTGAATATCATATTTCAATTTTTAGCAAGTTATTTGGCTGCATGGCCCGTTCATACAGCTCTCGGGCGTTTGAAATTTGTTTATCAAATGGCAACTGAAGACTAGCTCTGGCTGTAGCTCTTTTTAATATACCTCCTACACCATCACAAGGTCCTTTTCCAAGGTAGCTTGCGGAAACATGCCATTCAGCGGATATTCCAAAATCTTCATGGTGATAATATACATTAACAAAATTTTTAAAGTTCTTGAACCGTTGCGGAGCTCCATCGGAAAAGTAGTAGATCTTTACAGCAGTATCAGACAAAGATTTTATCAAATCAGTAACAGTTTCCAAAAAAACGTGAACTGCAGTAAAATGCGTGTAACATTCAGATATAATCGCTCAACTTTTGTGCAATAATTCACACATTTTTTTCATAATAAATAACCACAGTGAATATGGCCGCCTGATCATTGTTCCAGTGGAATCCTGGTACTGCATTTTGCATAACGAACTTGTAGTTCTCAGCAAAATCATGAACAACAAGAAATTCATCGGGTCCAAGAGACTACTTAAGAGATTTCATGAATCTTGCTCGTGATTTTGCAATAAAAGCATGAGGCAAAAATTCTTCAATTTTATTGCAAAACTCGCTGATAAACTCTGATGAGATTGCCGTTAAAGTTTCAAGGGTTGTCCACGGTTTCGGAATCCAATATTGATATGTCAGTTCATCAATATCATTCGTTTCAAAAATCTCATTCAAAAAATTTTCAGGTTATTGATACAATTTACCCCGAAAATGTGAATTCTGACTTTAAGTGTCAATTATTCCCATGCATGAGGTTTTTCCACATTTCATCTGAAAATACGTCGATAATACATTGACAGTAAAAAAAACACAAAAAAAAGGAATTCATTACTTTAAAATAGAAAAAAAATTATATCCCATCATTATCCCATTACCGGACTAGGCTTAAAATTTGTGTTTTTAGGAGTAGTATTCATGAGAATTTAAAAAAAAATTGAAGGATACAAACAGTTTTAAATTTCATGTTTTAACTTTGAAATAAATAAAAACCGATCAGAATGATCAAGAATATTTTTTTGCATGAAATTTTCAGAAAATTCATCAAAAAACACGAATTTTCAACAAAAACAAGCTGCAGCCCCATTACTTGTGCGTAATTTGAGAATCTTATATCTAATATTCTGCCAATGCAATTGGCAGAAAGCTTCCGAATTAATTTTTTAATTTCAAATCTACCATCACTGATCTTATTCATATGAATCACGTCAATTCATGTTCTTTTTGTTAAATATGATATCTCTTTGAAGGTTTTGAAGATGATGAGAGTCCCCTCGTTTGCTATGAGTAACAAAATTCTTTTTTATTGTCATATTTCTACTTTTTGGAACATCTTGAGTCATATTCCATTCCTCCAAAAAAAAAATGGCATCACTGATCTGTGAGTGGAATGCGAAAACTAAAATAGGCCTCAGAGGGTTAAGTTTGTTCCAAATATAATCAATTGAATAGTTTGGAAGATATAGCTTGCTTTTTCTGATGTTTCTATGCTAATATCTAAAAAACTACTGGACCGATTCCGCCCAGTTTCAATACCAACCTTTGTGCTCATCAGATGTATAACCTCACAAAATTTGAGGTCTCTAGCTCAATTATTTATTAAGTTATCGTGGAATCAAGATTTTCACGAAAAATTTATCAAAAGTTTTGTACTGGCTAAAATAAAAATCTGAGCTCTCACCACCCCGGGGGTCAAAGATGCGGCTCTTGGACGCGCATTTCCTCGCGGAGACTGGACGCTGTGATTCCATTTTTCATCGAGAAAAGTCGAAAAAACTATATTTCAACATTTTCATTTTTCTCAAAAACTATCTGGCCGATTTAGCTGAAATTTTTGTGAGAGCTTGGGGCACGCATGGCGAACTTATGGTAAAATTTTCGGATCGCTAGCTAACCCCACTTCAGAGTAAAGCGGAAAATGCGTCATCACACACACACACACACACACACACACACACATACACACAGACATTTTTTAAAAACGGCGGATCTCGACGTTTTGGGTCATTTGCAGTCATATTATGATGAAATCTCAAAATCGAAAAAAATTACGATTACAAAGCTTCCATTCGGAAGCAAAAATGAAAACACTTAGTACCAACGGTTGTACATCGATTTAAATAAAAGCAATAGACTCACCTGAAGTCTACTAAAATCAAGGGTAAAACTGTCCCCATTTAAAAAGGCCATAAAATCAACTGAAAATGGACGTGAGGACCCAGCCTAGGAGAGTGAGCGAGAAAAATCAACAACAAAAACAAGCACTCAAAAACAAAACCCACCTGGCTTTTCGAAAAGTAGTTAAGTAAGGCCGATTCTGGATCTACGTTTCCGCCATCTTGGATCCAGAGCCGACCGAAAGGGGAGTCTGTCCGTTTTAGACCCCGCTAATTACAGGTAAATGGGAGGTGGGTGGTGGGTGGTAGTGGGTGGCAGGGGTACCTGTCCGTTTTAGACCCCGCTAATTACAGGTAAGTGGGAGGTGGGTGGTGGGTGACAGGGGTACCTGTCCGTTTTTGACCCCGCTAATTAGAGGTAAATGGGAAGGTGGGTAGCAGCGTCGAAATAACTTTCTCATGATTTTTCTTTCATAATCATAATAATTTGTCATCATCTTCATCACAACTATAATAATCTTTTATAATTTTGCAATCATAATACTCATGAGGATTTTATATAGATATATAAATGAAGTAAAACGGGATCTTTTTCAATGTATTCATTACTTTTTATTCAATAAATTTTGGTTTACATAAATTTTTCTATTTTTCATTCAAATTCCACACATTTCACAATCCTTAATCATAGAAGTAATCCCATTGCAAACATCTCCAGTATAGTTTCCACAACTATGATGTTTGATGCAGCGCTTACATCTGGCAATGTTCTTATTGAATTTCATTCCATCGGTCAGCTTTTCCCATGCTCTATCCACATCGCGAGAGGCAGAATTCACTATGAATGAAACCGGCAGGCAGGCAATATCCTCTTTATTCATCAGATTTAAATCTTGTAGATCATTAGATATGTAGAGTGATCGCTCAATCGATGGTTCCATTTTATTTTCCAAATATTTTTTCATCATTGAAACGTTTCTTGCTCCATACATCATTTTAGGCATATTTGAATGAAAAGTACAATTTTTGTTTTCGTGACTAATCAATTTTCTGAGAGATGGACAGTTTTCAAACAATTCATCGATATCAATTATAGCTGGACGTGTTCCAATATGAATAAACTCTTCTAACCATTTCTTCTTTTCCCAACCTTTAACATATATCCTACTCACTCCATCAAATTGTTCATTGATAAATAATCCAAGCTGATCATATGATATAGAACCATAAGTCCATGGAATCCCATGATAATTACGTTCAAGCCAGCCATTCACACAACGATATTTCGATGATCCGTAATCAAATTCACTTGGAGGTTTGAAAAAATAAGTTGATGGATTTTTCTTCTCATTATTCACATTCAATAAATATATTGAAATTTCCGTAACTATCAATTTATTGGAGAACCCACGGAACCCTTGTACATCCCATACGGCGTCCATGATGACTGATCATAATTCCATGAGCTGCATCAGTTTTATATATGGAGACATGGGTTGAATCTTCTTTCTCTATGAAATTTTCTTAACCATACCATTCAATGGATGATATTCCACAATACGATCATGAAGAATCAGGCAATATGCTGATGTATTGGCAGGGAAATTCTCATGCGCGGTAATTTCAATACTAACATCAACTGATCCAAATTTCAAGGTATCATTCTGTTTCGAGCAATCAATTATAATCAAGGGTGCATATGTCTTGAAAAGTTTTTTTGACAGTAGTGGGTTTTCATCAGAACCATAGTATGATGCTTGGAAATTAGCATACATATCATACAATAATGAATATTTATTACTCGTAAAATCAATATCCAAATCTATATAAGGATAGCATTAAGGATTCAAGAACAGTTTCACATTACTAATCTTACATTGATCGAAATGACGGAAATTCTTTGTCAGTTGATTTTTTCTATCCGTTTGAAGACCGATAATGACATATCGTGGTTTCTCCAGTTGATTCGATGTCTTCACTGGCCATAAATGTTTTGTTGTTTGAAGTAACATTGGGAATTCATACAGTTCCCATGATCTAAAACTCATTCGTATAGCAGGATCTTTCCGAATCAAATTGAAAAATTCAACTTTATAATTGTCCGACAATGTCACATATGGCATTAACCACTCAACTTTATTCAGAGTAATTTTCACATCTTCAGCTTTCCCTGTTTGAATTACAGAGTTGGTTACACTTCTGGATCTCCTCAATATCAACTCATGTTTGGTGTTCACCACAATTTTTCGATAATCTTCAGCAAAACCCAATAAAATTCTCAGAGGTATAGTAATATCAAATTTCCCAGCTGCATCAGTTATATGATGTTGTTCTTGTACTTCTATCCATCCAGCATTGAGCATAATATGCTCCTCATTTGGGTTCAATGATATAAAATTCTTCATCAACGTGGTAATACCAACATTTTTAATTTTATCAATTTCAATTCCATTCATTTCATAACGAATCTCCTCAAATAAGTGACAAATCGCATCATTAACTAAATTCGTCCTAGCTGTCACCGCATCAGTTGCAGTTAGTGATAATTTTCCTGTTATATGCAAGTAGCTTTTATTTGGGAGAACACATAAATCTTGATTTTGTATCGATATGCGTATATCATCGTTATTGTCGATTGTTGATATATAGGGATGATGGGCGTGCAGCTCATAATGAGCAATAGATTCATCAAATTCTACTGCTTTTTGGATGTTTAACAAAGCAGCCATTTTTATATTGTCTCACGGTAAAACCCAAACTTTTCAAAAATGCTGCGTTCTGAGGTGTTAACTTGTTCAGAGCTGAACGTTTACTACTGGGTTTCACGTATGGTTCATATGTATTATAGGATCTTCCAACTTTCCCCCCACCGTTGTTCTTGAAGACAATTCCCATTGGTTCTATTGCAGCGATTTAAGTTGCACACGTATGGTTATTGTCTCACCCCGAAAATCAACCAAATTATCGTCTTGATCTATAATCCGAAGCTGTAAATGATCAATACAGTCAACTTCTATTGGTAAATAAATTATATTCGATGGCACTTCAACAATTTTATATTCAGGTGGTACCACTGGGAAAAACTCATGAATTGTATTCACTCTTCTACCATTGTGAAATGCACCCGTAGTGATATTACATTCAACTCGTATGGCGTTCACTTCAAGAATGGTGACTGGGAGTTCAGACTCATGGTGTTCATAAGCCCCCAAAACTTGCGGAGTGAATCCTAATAATCGCCCAATAGAATCTGAAGGTCGAAAGTCAACGTCCACACTACACTTCAGTTCACAGCATAGTGTATTAGAATTTCCAATCAGTTCAATTGATATACCTTTCTCTTTCAATTCATTCTGGAGATATAAGTTGATGTCTTCAATCTCATAACTCCCTGTCGGGATTCTGATAACTTCGTTACCAAAATAAAATTTGTCTTTTCCTGCATGAATATTTGGCACCGAATTGAATGTCAGAAATTCCACTAAGCCAAGAACATAATTTTTATTTGGTGATAATTCAATTGGCGGAAAATACTGTACATCGAACACAGATGAAACACCCGAAACTGTTAATGTGAATGAATCCATCATCGTGGTTGGGCGTAAAATGAGATACACATCTTGATTTCATATCTTTTTATTATAGCTCACCATTTAGAAATTTCAAACATAAATGGCCACAGTTATATGTATTCCATTTTTGGAAACGTTTATAATTATATTTGATGCTACCAACATCACCGAAATAGCTCATTAAATCTGGAGGTGGTTGTAAATTACCAAAACTATCAAAGTACAAAACTCCTGAATTATCTTTCTTATAAGCAACCCAATGAGTACCTGGACCATCTCTATCATCTAAATTCACAATAGCTGATTCTTTCTGCTTGCAACCTGATTTGGGTAAATTATTCCGCATGAATACTCCTCTGAAAAATGGTATTTTCAATACATCAGCATACTTTCTGATATCTTCATCAGTCAAGGGTCTATGTGGTAGCATCAATTTACGTTTTTTGACGGTCTCATATATAAACCCATACCTTTCTTGTATGGTTTCATGTACAAGCCTTTACCAATAGCAATGCTCTCCATAGTTTTATTTTGACGTAAAGCTTCTGCCAATTGGTCTTTAGCACTTTTTGCATCATTGACAGCTTTAGCAATAGCTACAGCACCACCAGCCATTGCCCCAGCAGCACTTAAGCCAGCAAAAACTGGTACTAGGAATGGTAAGAATCCGCCAATTTTCGCTCGAACAGGGATCACACGAGAAGCCTCAACTCCGGATACTCGTTCAACTGACTTCACTGCTCGCCGAGCAGTAGTGAGAGCAGTCTTGATGGCAACATCAGAGCCATTATCCAGCTTCATACCATTCTTTGCAGCTTGAATGACCTCTTCAATGAAATAACCTTTTTCTTTTTCTTTACGACTCGTCTTTTTTTCCTTTTCATTTCCACTCCCATCCCGAATTTAGTCTTTGCTTTCATAGCGTTCGTAACAAATAGAGCTGCTGCTTTTCCTTTCAGAGAAGCGTCTGGAGATAATACACGATGCCAAGCCCTTCCTTCAAGTACTTTGTCAGCTTCGTGACGGGCACTTATATCTTCACAATTTTTCGAGTATGCGATGTCGTGTTCCTTGCAGGCTGAATCGAGCGGATTAATCCCAGGATCTCCTCGTGCTAGACATTCAGCTAGTTTTGTACCAGGTCCGCAATATTGATAGCCCGGAAGATGAAGTTCAAATGGTAGAGTGTTGATTATTTTATTCAAGAGACCCTTCCCAGCCACTTTAGTTGTGTTGAACTGCATATCCCACGATGAACTGAATGATGATTCTATGAAGAGGAGACTTTTATACTCGGCTGATCAGTCTTTTGGAGGATGGAGTCGAAATCACATGCTTCAAAGCTACCGATAATGAATTTCGATTCATTAACAATGACAGCTCAGAAAAGAGCTAAACGTCATGGTTCTTTATTACCAAATACTATACGCGCGGTAATTTGTGGTCCCTCCAATTGTGGGAAAACTAATGCTCTTTTGAGTCTCATTACCCATCCAAATGGTTTAAGATTTTCCAACATATACGTTTATTCAAAATCTCTAAATCAACCGAAATATCAATTATTGGATAATCTATTGAAACCACTCAATGATATCAATTACTTCCCTTTCACTGATAATGAAGAAGTTGTGAGTGTTGATGATGCAAAAGAAAATTCTCTATTTATATTTGATGATGTAGCATGTGAAAAGCAGAATAACATCAAAGCTTATTTCTGTATGGGTCGACATAAGAGTGTTGATTGTTTTTATCTAACTCAATCATATGCCCGTATTCCGAAACATTTGGTACGTGATAATATGAATTTCTTGGTGCTATTCAAGCAAGACGATTTGAATTTAAAGCATATTTATAATGATCATATAAATACAGACATGACATTTGAAAAATTCAAAGAATGGTGTTCAGTGTGCTGGCAAGATAATTATAGTTTCCTCGTGATAGATAAAGATAGTGATATCAATGGTGGGAGATATAGGAAAAATTTTGACTGCTTTATACAAGCAACTAAATAGTATCGTCAACAGTCATCCGTCAGCTGTTGAGAATCAAACATGCCTCTCACATCGAAAGATTTGTGTAAACAAAAAGAAGTGTTAAAACAGATTTCTCTGGCACGTAAAGCCATTCAACAAAAGCATAAATTATTGAAAGAAAATGAATATTCAATGGAACAAACATTAAATGATGTATTCAAGCCCGTTGTGACACCTCTAATGAAATTAACTAACCTGCATCAAAATGAAAATGATGTTGGAGAAACAAGTAAAAGTGTAAAAAATGTTGAACCATCTCTTGCGCTAACAGATACATTTGAATCTGCAATTCAGCCTTTTCCGGATGATGAGATGAATCAGACTGTCACTAATGGAAATAGAGGAGAAAGCTTTAAAGCAGGCGAAAGAACATTGGAATTGACTCAAAAATCTTTGGCGACGTCAACACCTACACGAATGAATAATGATTCGCTCCTAGAGAGATACATGGTAGATGATGATTCTATTTTTTCCAAGTATTTAACAAAGATCAATACAAGTAGTTGGGATAAAGTATATGGTGTTCGACGATTGACTCGTCATTTCATGATAGGTGACTCTCCAATATTCTTCGAAGGAGACGAGATTACAGTGAAAAATTTGAGATATAAAGCGACCCTTGGATTACTAGAACTTTTATTCATGAAAAATCCCAATGAAACATTGATTACGGAAAATGATAAGAAGGCATATGAAGACATCATCATTTCAACGAATGGACATAGAAAAAATTGGAAGACAAACGGAGGTATTCGAGATACAAAATCTCATAAATACAATGAGTACATAGTACATTTTGCACGGAAACGTCATATTTCCGGAAGAGGTCTACCAATAGATTATATGACAGCAAGAAAAAATCATCTGGTTGATTATGTTCATTGGGATGATCCAAATGAATTGGTTGATCGCCTTCGCTTGCTTGTTGCATCACAAAAAGCAGGCAATCACAGTCATTCGAATGAGATTATATCAATAGTTGAAGAACTCCGTGAAGCTAAAATAATCTATTAATACATAGTACTTCATGAAAAACTTGTCAGTTCAACAATGAGCGTCAATGTGTTTGGACGTCATTTGACAATTAAGACTGGTGGGCAATTAAAACGAGGTCATCCTGGAATTGGTTTCAAACTAACTGCTGAAGGTGATTTTGATATTTCAAGCAAACGTTTGAGTAATGTTGCTAGGCCAATGCATCAGAATGATGCTGTTAATCTAGAGGAACTCAATGAAGTACGTTTAGAGATTGGATTTATCCAGATGGAACTAATGAAGGAAATTGATAAAATTCGGAAGGATTTGGAGCTTTTAAAACAGGATATCCAGACGCAAGAAACTGATGCATAATGTGGAATGAAAAATTGAATCTAGCATTAGAATTACATAAGCCTGCTAGAAAGAATTATCCTCGTCGTCATTTCGACATACGAGATATTGATGAAACATGGCAAGCTGACTTAGTTGATATGTCAGCTCATGCTAGAATAAATAAGGGGTTTCATTATATATTGACTGTCATCGACAATTTCTCCAAATTTGCATGGGCTAGACCTGTGAGGAAGAAAAATGCTGAAGATGTAACGAATGCCATGAACTCCATTTTACAAGAAGGTCGTGTACCGAAAAATCTACAGGTTGATGGTGGTAAAGAATTTTTGAATTCTCAGTTCAAAAAACTGATGGAGAAAAATAGTATAAATATGTATTCTACATACAGTACAATGAAAGCATCTATTTGTGAAAGATTCAATCGAACGCTGAAAAGCAAAATGTGGGTACAGTTTAGTTTCCGAGGCAATTACAAGTGGATTGACATTTTATCTAAACTTGTAGAGAAATATAACGATTCGAAACATAGAACTATTCATATGAAACCACGAGACGTGTCTGCACAAAATGCACATGAATTAAAAGCCCGATATAGAAATTCAACGGTGCCTACTGGACTTCCAAAGTTCAATGTTGGTGATAAAGTCAGGATTAGCAAAGAAAAACATATTTTCGAGAAGGGATATATACCCAATTGGACAACAGAGATTTTTAACATTCATAAAATAAATAATTTTAATCCTTTTACTTATATATTGAAAGATAGTAGAAATAATATTTTAAAGTGTGGTTTTTATGAAGAGGAGCTTTTGAAAACTGAAATTCATGATATTTTTTTGATTGAAAATTTTTTGAGAAGATCTGGAGATAGAATGTACGTCAAGTGGTTGGGTTTTGATGATACGCATAACAGCTGGATCACGGCAGGGGATATAGTAAAAAAGTAGTGGAGGGGGGGGGGGGGACATCATATAAGAAGCGGCTTATGCTGAGAGGGTCTCCAGTTTGATTGTGGAATTCAAATAATCACCATGTATTTCAAGTGCTTAATGTTGCTCGTTGCAATTGGTCTCGTGGGGTGTCAAGATCAGAAATATATCAATACCCAGTTCAATCATAGCAGTGGTTTATATTATGAGTCAAAAGGTTCTGTATATTTGACCAAATCAACATGGAGACTGGTTACATATCTGACTCTGCGAGATATCGAACTACAACAACCTTCAAATCTTGCAGGCACGTTGAAAGATATGAATTCCACTTGTTTCAATCATACAAACGCTCTATCTTGTTTGAAGATCTTTGAACATACTTCAAAACTAATTGAAAAAGAAGAAGAAATCCAAGAATATTTTGATTATTTGCATTCACGTCTCATCACTGAAAATGGTGATAAGGATATATATCGGCAATTGTTTGGTTCAATTGTTATGATAACTGCACAGAATTATAGTCAAATGATAGAACGAAAGATTGAATTGGACGTTCAAGGAGGAAGTGTAATCCAAGTGCAACGTCATAAGATTCATGGAGAGCTCGATCAATTTAGAAATATGACGAAAAGTTCATATAAGGCATATATATCACAACCCGACGATGCAGACTCAACAACAATACTTCAGCAGACATTGAAAAATTTAGGGGCGGAGCTGGATAATTATATAGCTTCTTTGGAGATAATAGTGACAGCTATATGCTTCAAGATGGAATCTGTACCGAAGGAATTATTCGATAGCTATGTCGGTAAAGCAGGGGGTAGAATTATACCATTTACGGAGAAGCATAGATACAGGTTTCCCAATCTGAAAGGAAATTCACTAACAGCTTTTCAAGTAGACGTTGGTTATTTTAATGGTGTATTGAGGATTGTCGCTGAAACTCCCCTATTGGACGTTCAAAAATATGACTTGTTCACAATGTATCCTCATCCAGCAGATCAAAAGCTAAGAGATGGAGTATTCCAGGGATTCAACCGCGTAGTGATTACATTTTAGTCTCTCGAGAATACTATACATTGCTGAATTCTCAGGATATCAGTGAATGTCAACATTGGGGTGACTATCATATTTGTAAAGCTGATTATCAACTTTCTGATCTTACCAATGAACCAATCTGTGAAGCTGCTATGGTTATGAAGAGAAGGAAGAGAAAAATCTACCATGACTGCAATATTCTGGTTACATCTGAGAAAGCATTACAATGGATACAGCTTGATGATGGGAGCTGGCTGTATAATGTAATAAAAGGTGGAGAATAGACCGTCACTGTAACATGCGATGATGACTGGAAGACAACGATTCAAATAGCAGGAACTGGGAATCTCCAAATCAAATCAGGATGTGATGCTGAAACGTCTGATACGCTGATTAGAGGCAGTCAAAATATTTTTGAATCGGAAATCTGTCAAGTTACACCTCTGAAATTGAATATAAGTAGTCTAGCTGCTGATGTAAATGACTTAGAATTTCCAAAGTATCCTGCACTTTTGCGAGACTTGCGAATAATATCATATAGAAAATTTGAGAACAAGCATGATCAGGAGCGACAAGATGTATTGATTGCTCTATCGTTCTTAGCATCAGTCACGACAGGTTTACTTTACGTTATCACTCTATGTATAAGAAAATCAAAACATGTTATAATTTTTAAAGAATCAATGGTATAATAAATTGTAAGAGTCGATGAATAAAAACATATGTTTATTGGGGAATTTTTCTTTATTAATCACATTTCCATTCTTACATCCTTAAATCCATAGGGTAAAGTATCTGTTTGATTAGGAATTAGTATTCTCTTATCATCATAACCATTTAATCCTATTTTCCTTTGTTTAAAAGTATATACATCATGCTTGATAGATCTGATAGAATTTTGTTCAACCTCTACTTTTAGATGAGGATGGTCTCACACACGTAATATAATCTTCGAATGTAATTTTATTTAGAGCTGATTTCTTCACTTCTTTTGCTCGAGATTTATGCTTATTTTCACCTAATATTTTCAGAGCATACATTTTTGATCTTAGACCAACAAATTCTGTCATAATTCGGCCATTATTCTCATCCTTCATCAATCCTATCACTTTCTTATTAACAAGTGGAATATTATATTGATTGTCAACTGGATAATCTGATGTATCAAACATATGCAATGAATTTTTCATACATTCATAAATGTCATCAACTTTAAAATGATAAATTAAACTATCTGTATCTGTATAAAGCACTTTTGCATTATCATGAAGCACTTTACGAGCATAATTATAATGGAAATTATAAATGTATGTTTTAGAAATATCAAGAATACTAAATCCTACGTAAATTGGTTTATTGAATTTTATGCGCGTTCGATTTATCTGAATGAGGACAATATCATCACCAATAATAACACTACTATGAAAATTAGGTTTCGCAATTAAACTTTCAACGCCCCAACGCCCATCCCATTCAGTTTTTAAATTAACATCTAAGTGTTTTCTGACATCTTCCATGGTTTTACCGAATACTGCATTATTCATAAGCTTATAAAAATTTTTTTCAAATTCATTTTTCGCATTCTGACGCAACCCAGTATTCAAATTTATATATTCTTTCAACCATGGACTCTGTTTGAATTTCAGAACTCTATGAATTTTCTTTAATTTCATCCCTAAACTCAAATATTGTTTTAAAGTTTTATAGTGTATAATATATTTTTCTTTATCGTTCAAAGTTGTTAAAAGCTTTGGTAACTTAGCTGAGCCATTTGGTGGGATGATATGTTCTAGACAGAGAGGTAAATCCTTATGCTCCCAGTGTAAATTTTCTGGATATTCCAAGTCCACTTCCAAAATATATCCTTTATCTGAATCATCTGATACAGCACTGATGTTGAGTGTCTTGTCCTCTTCAAGCCAAGTAAATTCTCCATATGGTAAGGAATGGCTCATTGCAGTACCATACAGATTATTTACATCAAAATACATGAGATATGACTCTTCCTGATTTGGATTGAATTCATCACCCATGTATCTGTTGTTGGCCTTCCCATACCTATTGGAGCATTGAGATAAGCCTCCTCGTATGCCTTTCTCAACAAATAGTAGTTGTTCAACATCCGTCAACAGTTCCAATTCGATCTTGGTCATCTTCAGCATTGCATCAAAGGCTAATCCGGGAGCAGTATAATAATGCAATGGATCAAGCTTATATGATGCGAAACAGCTCCGACGGAAATTTTCAAAAATATCTGCCAAGAGCAATGCATCAGTCTTCAGGTAAAGATCCGAGTATTCACCGAGGGACTGAATCCTGAATTTCTGCCATACATTACAGGCATGCTGATACTCCTCATCCGAAATCCCCTCATTGGACAGCGATGAAAAGAAGTCTTCTTTCTTGGGCAAAGTTGTTTCTTCCAATTTTTTCCATTCGCTAACATATTCATATGGAAAAAGACCTTTTCGGAGCATTAAATGAAATAAATCCGGATTCTGATAATGTTTAGCTGTGATTGTCATTTTGCTAGGTTCCAGGTATGATGCCAACTTCTCGATGCTGCTCGCCATGAATCGGAATGAGTCAATGAAGCGAAAATGGACTCTTGTACCAGCTACTGACTTGGTGAATGAAATCCATCGCTCCTTATTTACAGGCAGGATGTTTATGCTTCCTTCAAACTGCTTGGCTAGAGCTTTCACGTAAAAATGTGCATCATATGCTGACAGATTGTGGAACACAACAGGAATTACACAGGATTCTTGATAATTTAAATTACAAGACCTGTGTGCTGCCCCTCGATATGTGCCTGTGAAATGACAATGATCCCGATGTTTTACCGACTCCGGTGTGAAGAGACCTCCGCAAATGTGACAGTTTTTAGCGTTCCAGAACTCTCTTTGCTCTGCTGGAGTCAGCTTCATCGGCTCGTTCCGTTTTAATTCCGCATCGACATTTTTTGCCAACATGAACAGTTCATTGACGAACCATTCTATACAGTCATTACCACGATTCATATAATAATTAGATTTACTATCAGCGTAATTGCACTTTACATAGTATGCAACACTAAATGGCACATGTTTTTGATAAGCAACAGTTTTTGTCTTTTCCTTTTCCACATTGTTATCACTATGGTGTTCTAAGAGAGACTCGGTATCAGCATATATGACGAATGGTACAGGCAATTGATGTTTATAATTTTTAAACTTCAGGATTTTGTCTTCTTTTGATGGAAGGATTGGTTGACAGTTGTTCAGTGCAATACAATCAGCTCGATGATCTTTATAAGATTTTATAAATTGAAAATGATACAAACATCTATCACAAATATATAAGGAATGGCCATTTTGTGAGATTTGTGAACCAACCAATCACGATAGACACGATATATATGTATAATGAAACTTTCCAGTGCGCGAGTCATCGATGAAAAGGAGATGTATCGTCTCATCTTCCTTCTCGGAAGCATTTTTGCTTAGATACAGTGGTACTATCCAACTCTTCTCTTTTTTCGTCTCCACGCCATATACATTGATTGAAAAATTATTCAATTTTTCAAACCTCGGAATGTCTTTCAGTGCCATTGGATAGTTGAACATTCCATAATGCTTTATGACTGTTGCGAACGATGGATAAGATTGCCATTTGGTTTTATTATTCTTAAGTTTACACTTGGCGGCCATTATTGACCATAGAAAACAGTGTTCATCGTTAGTCTCTATATTGATTACCGCTTTCTTCTTTTTTATCCATTCTGGAACTTTGATAAGGCTACATCCTCCACGTAATGGGTTATATTTATTTATACAAATTTCTAGGCTAATAATTTCACTACGAGACCATCCCGAACCTGCCTCTGTGAACTCTTCGATTTTTTGTAATAATTTTTCTTTTACATATAGATCAAACCACTCTGTATAGTCCGTGGTTGGCAAAATCACTCCATTCCTTGTAGAAAAATCTTTCCTTTCTTCCACATACTGGCCGTCTTTCCGCACATGAAATTTGCACAGCAATGTAGCGTTGACTTTCACTGCTTCACGTTTTTTCAATATATTGTTCACTCGCACTTTGAACAATCGTTGTGCATCTTTTAAAAAATCATCTAATTCTTTGTGATATCTATTAATTATTACACCAGTTCGGATACGACTTTCGAAAGCACTTGCCACATCTTCCCATTTAACTCTGCTCAGAAGTGTATTTTGTAGACCTCTTCCAGTAACTAACAACGATTCAAATTTATCTTTTAAAACTGTCAGTTGTGCCAATAAAGAATTATATTTCTATTTTTCACCGGTATTTCCACAAGTTTTTAATAATATATTAATTTGCTTTCTGTGCCAACGAATACGTTTCACCCAATAATCAATATCTCTACCTTTTTTTTCCTTCGAAATAAGGCTGTATGCATTATCAACAATTGAAATAATTTTCCACGATAGATTTGAATCCATGATGATGAGAGATTTGTTCTGAGGAGGAAACTGAGGCTGAGAGTCAAAATGATGCTCTATATATACAAAAAGGGAGGGTTGAAATCCATGGGAAAATTTTTTATTACTTTCCACAAATGAGTTCATCTCCCCATGATTAAATTTTAGGGAAATTCTTTTAAATTCTTTCTCATGCTCTGCACTTAATGAGAAACACTCGAAAAGTCATGAAAAATTTTTTTTTAGCTTTTCTAGCGGTCAAACTCGCAAGTGTTTTTCATATTTCGGGAATTATCTAAATGTCTGATAAAAATTTTATTACTTTTTAACGATACATCCCCCGCTTGGATTTTTTTCTTCTTATTCTCTTGAATTTGGTAATGCTGTTAGAAAAAAAAGTCGTAAAAATGTAGGGAAACGCAACAGTGCAACTACGCGTGTGTCAAATGATTTGACCTCTTGGAAGATGCACTAGTTGAACTTATATCTAGGCAATAAAAATTTTTCTCACAAAAATTCTTCTAAGGACAAAATTTGTATGTTGAGAAAAGAAAAATTTTATTGCTCTGGAAAGATAAGTCCACCCCAGCTCTAATTTTCCTTACGTTCTCGCTGCATCTTGTGATGCACTTGAAAAGTCGTAAAACCGATGAGGGAGCGTGGCGGTACATCTAAGGAGTGTGTCAAGTGTTTCGACACCCCAAAGGATGTCCACGCATTAGAATCTAAGGAATAAAAATTTTTTCCCACAAAAATGTAAGAGTGGTGGGGTTTTTTGGGGATGAGTCTTTTCCAAAACTGGTCAAATGTAGATCAGTTTTGAAAAAGATTAAGTGAAGGGCAGATCGTCAACAACTTTTTCGTGTCAGGACTTCTAGGAGAAATATCTTTGAAAACGGTAAGCTGAATTTTATTTAATTATTTCTAATTGATTTTTTTTTTCAATTAAATTTTTTTTTTCTTTGATTAATCGGATTTCTTCTTTTTTTTCCCTCAGATGGAAGGATATATTAACATCGTCGATGAAAATTGGATGATCCCAGAGGAATGGTGTGAATCATACAGCATGGCAGAGCTGCATGCTGTCATTGATCCAATGACGCAAGGACATCACGATGGGCGAGAAGAATCGATCGATTGGATTGCACGGGTAGATCAGCTGCAGCCTCCTGCATTTTACGCGCTGTGGGATAATTTGACAGCCTTCATCAAGGTGGAGGATCTCTCGCGTTATAGGGAGCAGAGGCGAGCACGCTTGTTGATGTACGAGCGGCAGAGATTCGCGGAGGAAATCGGTGCAGTGACAAGTGATAGTGATAGTGATTGTGAAAGTGACACCTCAACAATTATTTTAGATCCTCGCGAAAATTCTAATAATCCGTGGGACGATGGTGGACAAGTTTTTAGCGATAGTGAGGAGGATGATATTTTAGAGTGGAGGAAATTTTTAATTTTACAAGTGAGACATCGAAGATTTGAAAGATGAGTTTTGAAGATCTTTGTGTTATGTGTGTGTGTGTGTCATTTTTATTTTTTTTAGAAAAAAAAATCAATTTCTTATAAAAAAAAAACATATGTACTTTAATATTAGAGTTTTTAAGATCTTTGTGTGTGTGTGCGTGTGTCATTGTACATCATTTTTTTTAGAAAAAAAATTTTAAGAAGAAATATATTTTAATATTATCCTAATCTTAAGTTGAAAACAAAAAAAATTAATTTTTTATGAAAAATATGTCCTCTAATATTAGAGTTTTTAAGATCTTTGTGTGATGTGTGTGTGTGTGTGTGTGTGTATGTGTGTGCGTGTGTGTGATTTTATAATTTTTTAGAAAAAAATTTTTTTAAGAAGAAATGTATTTTAGTATTATCCTAATCTTAAGTTGGAAACAAAAGGCTACCAAAAAAAAACAGAGTACAAAAAAAGTTAATTTTTCAAGAAAATATATTTTAATACATAGACATGTATTTGACTTCTTTTTCTTTTTTTCTCCCTATCTATCCCGCTCACTGACTTTAGGCACGCGACACCTAACGACAGCTGTTGCGCTCTCCTCCGCTCGTGCAGCTGTTGCACTTGCCCCCCTATATGAGGAAAAAATTCCTAAGATGTTTTCCGCAAAGTCCTTCTCTCTCTTAGCTCTCCCGTAAAGAAAAAAAATCCTTAAATGGAAGTAAAAAAAAAAAGAAAAAAAAATATAAGAGGAAATAGATAAAATAGCAGAAGAGAAAATTAATACAATAATATGCACTATCATAACTATTTACAAATAATTTTTTTTTTATTTACCAAAAATTCCTGATACATGGTATCAATTATTTGGGGGGGGCCCCTTTACAAGTAACAATGTAGCAATTTTCTTTACATACATTTTTTTTTTTTTTTTTTTTTCATGACTTTATTGCACATCTAGTTTTTTTTTTTTTTTTTATATTCATGCATATCCCTAATTAATTTTGTATTTCCTATCTACTAGATAATTTACTTATTTATTTTTTATATTATTTATTTGTATTCAACATTATTTTCTGTTTCCACTAGCTTTTGACCATTTACTGATTAAATTCATGTGCGCGAAGTTGGAAGCATTTTTTCACCAGACAGTAAAGGTTTCTGGTATCTTTGAAGTCGTTGCTGTTGAGAAACGCTGATATACTGCTTTGATTTATTGTCTCGAAATTTTTAAGGTAATTGGGCAGGTAATGAGATCTCAGTGGAGCGTATAAGGACAGAAAAAGAGGATGTGCATCAAGTCCTCGGGGCACAGCTGATTGCACAGTGTACATGTCTGGCTCGGGTCATATTCGTATCTGGTTCCCTTGATGGTCAGCCTCCTCGTGTATAGATTTGACATTCGCAGCTGCATTTTCAGTCGGCAGAACTCTAAACTGCATCGTATCGGGTAAAAATCCTCATAGCAGTCCCGAGGGTTTCTTTTGACTTTTAGCTGGATTGATGCGGAAATACAGTACCTGGAGTGGTCATCAAATTTGGATTTGGCTTTCAGCAGCTCGTAGATTTGAGGGATTCTCTGTTCCCACCATGTAGGGGTCAAGTTCTCCCAGATATCTTCACTTTCAACCGGTTCTAATAGTTTCCTGAGCTGGATGATCCAGTTATATTTGTCATCCAAATTTCTCAGATTTCCTTCTCTTTCAAGCATAGCATTAGCCAAATCAATTTGTCTGGAGAGGCAGATTTTCGGGAGACGACTGTGGTCCATTTTTAATATCTTCAGGATCCAGCGGAGAGCTTGGAGGATTACCTCACAGCTGATATTACATATGCCTGTCTCGAGTCTTATAGCATAGCCAGGGGCAGTTTTCGAGAGGTAGAATAATCTTTTCAAGAAATCCGTTTGCGCTACTTCCAAGCTATCGAGGTGACGTAGCGACCATATTGAAGAAGTGTAGAGCAGTGTGGGAGTGACAACACTCCGATATAATTTGTGTATGCCCTCCCAAGAGTCAGGATTGATTCTGGCTACGATTCTCATCACTGCTGACGTGGCTGCTTTTGTTTTCGCCACTGCTGCTTTCGTGGCATTTAATCCGGATGTCGTTGCTGAGAATTTCACTCCCAGGTATTCGTAGTTGAGAACGATTTCAACCGGAGAGTTGCTAATTTTAAATTCATGATTTCGGGAGGGAAGAGGTCCACCTCTTCTGAAGACCATTACTTTTGTTTTGCTCGTGTTGATAGTCAAGCGGTTTTCCTCACAATATTCATCCAGAATCGCCATTTTCCTCTTCAGGTCTATAGAGCTGTTCGCCAATACAATCAAGTCGTCCGCGTATAGTAACAGAATCACGTCATTCTTTCCATCAATATCCACGCCAGAAACCCCTCTGGCTCTGAAGAAAGTATCAATGTCTGCGAGGTATATATCAAAAAAGAGGGGACTAAGTTTTTCTCCTTGCAGTACTCCTTCGCTCACTTCAGCTCGATCTGATAGGCCTTCTGCGGTTTTGATGTGGAGACTAGCGCGGTCATATAGGTTCTTGGATATCCTGATTAGTTTCGGACTCACTCCACAACTCAGTAGTTTTGTCCATAAGTGGCAGTGTGGGACAGAGTCGAAAGCTCTACGATAGTCCACGAAGAGAGCATAAACTTTCCGTCCTACTTGTCTGAGTTTATTGAAAAGGATTGTTTGAAGAGAGAAGATATTATCCATGACACCTCTCTCTATACGGAAACCCGCCTGTTCTTCTGGTATTATCTTGTTCGCTTCAGCCCAGCGGTAAATTCTGTCGTTAAGGATGCTGGTAAAAATTTTTGTAACGTTATTCACCAGGGCGATCCCTCTATAATTTATTGGATCAAGTGGGTCACCCTTTTTGAATATCATGCGGAGCACAATCTTCGTCCAGTCTTCTGGGACAACTGCTGTCTCTAGGATGTGATTGAATAAGTTTAGCAAGTGGACTGTGCTGGTTGGGGTTAGATTCTTGAAAAAACAGTTAGTGACCATGTCTTCACCTGGAGCCTTGTCACTTTTACAGTGCTGTATGCTCTTATTCAATTCAGCTAGTGTAATTTCTTCGTCCATGGCAGGATCGAATGTACCGGCTGGGTGAAGTATAATGTTGTTCTTGGGACCGTAGGAATCCTTCAGAAAATTATTCCAGTCTAATAGCTTTAGAGGTTCAATAATCTTGGGTCTACTTCTGGTTTTTTTTACTGTCTTCCAGAAAGCTGAAGAGTTTTTAACGTTTGCAAAGTTGTTGATAATGGCTTTGTTGAATTCATTCTTCTTTGTTGTGACCAGTTTTTTAAGTAGCTTGACCTTATCATCGTAAGCCTCTGCCCTTTCTTTTTGGAAATCAGGATTATAAACATTGAGTGACAGTTTTTCAATTTCCTTCCTCAAGTTAACGCAATCGTCGTCATACCAGAGTTTTTTCGGTTTACCAGAGAGGGCTTGGTTTTGACTCTGTTCTTTTTTTTCTCGTATCATCTGGGTTTCACGTGCTGCGATTCTTATTGAGTTGATGAGATTTTGATTGAGTGTGTCGGAGTCGTTCTTTGACAAACTCGTGAAGTGCTCAAGGTGTCTGTCAAGGAGTTCGTGGAATTCTTCAGCTTTACTTTGGTCCCATATCATATATGAGAGTTTTTCGCCCTTCACTTTCATTTTTTTCCTTTTCCCTTGATCGTCAGAGTTTCCCCAGGATACGAAATCTAGAAGCTTCAAGTGAATTGATAGATGGTTTGAACCAATCAGTTCTGAATTAATTGACATATCTATTACCTTATCTAAATTCTCATTGTCAATAAATACGTAATCATAGGTGTTGGGTGTCCTCGTGCTGGTAAATTTGCCAGGTGAATCCGATTTAGTTCTGCCATTCAGCAGTGTGAAACCGTTTTCCATCATGAAATTCATTATAGCCTCTCCTCTCTTATCGGTCTTGCTTACTAGAAATTTTCTTTCGTTGTGGAGTTGAGTGCCTTCAGATAATTGATAGGGGAGAGCATCCTCGAAAGAAGCCACTGTTGCGTTGAGGTCACCTCCCAGTATGAAGACATCATTTTCGAACCTTGTTTGCAGGTCCGAGAGCGTGGCTTCGAGCATATCAAATAACGGCTCCAGTTGTAGTGATGGTTTAAGATACAGTGATCCCACTATGGCATTCCATTGTTTTGTTTTTATTCTGAAGAAAATCCACCAAGGAGTGAGGTCAATGGTTTCGGATTCTATACCATCATGGATCATACATAGGAGCCCACCACTTCCTCTTCCTCTTATTTTGTCTTTAATTGCCGATGACCATATAAGCTCATAGTTGCGTAGATTAGTTGGGATGAGATAGGGGGCTTCTTGGATGAGCATAGTTTCAGAGAGACATACTATTTGAGTATTCGAGCTAAAATCATTTAAATTAATATTATTCATACCTTGTATATTCCAGAAAATAATGTTGAAAGTACTTAGTTTTTTTGATAAGCTGTTTTAGTTGAGAGAGTATTTGTCTGCTGTTGTGTGCTAGGTGTGCTCTGCCTGCCTGACTGGTTGGACAATTGTTTTTTCATCATTTCCAGTTTTCTCTCGTTTTGGTTCCAGAACCACCATGTCTCATTAATCTGAATTTTATTATATCTCAATTTAACTCTTTTACCTTGTTCCTCCAGGTCTTTTGCAATAGATTTCAATTCTCTGTACACTTCTTGCTCTTTTTTTGTCAAATCAGGCTCGATGAATATTTTATGCTGAGGAATATCCTTCAGCTTCTCTTTGTTACTCATAATTTCGTGCTTTACTGATTCATTGATCAATTTGACAATTTGAATCTTCCTCACGCTTCCGACCTCTCTCACATTCAGTACCACATTCTCAAGTTTGAATTCTGACAACAGAAAATTTTCTACATCCGCTCTCAACGAGCGTGGATTGCAAAGTAGTCCCTTAATTATAATATTACTGGACCTGCGTTCTTTCTGAAGAGCCTCAATCTGCACCTGTAGATCAGTGATTACCTTATTCTTCAGGATTAGGTCTGGATGTGTAGCATTGTTCCCTATTCTCTCTTCGATTTTCCTCGTAATTTCTTCGTCAAGCAGTTGATTCGGAGGGTTATTTTGAAAATCTGTAAATTTGGACTCAAGGATAGTGATCTTGTTCGATAGTAATGTTACATTTTTTGAGGTTCTAGCATCATTTGTTTCAATCACTTTCATGATGTTGTCCAGCTGTGATTTAACAAGTTTATTGCTCTCTCTAATGGAGTTCTCTATTGACACAGATTTAGTTTTATCCGCCTCACATAGCTGATTGAGTTTTGCTAAGATCGAGGCTAACACTTCTCCAAGCTGCCCACCGTTGATCATTTTCTGGACTTCAGTGGCTATAGCATCTGGAAGGCGGCCAAGCCCAGTAATACTTGGAGTGCTTTGATCGTGTGTGTCTTGGGCTGTGTGGGATAGATTGGATGTCGACATGTTGTATAAAGAGAGAAAATAATTACCAGAGTCACTTGTGGAACGATTCAGTTTCTTTGCAGTACGGGGTCTGAATGGAGAATCACTGTTAAAAACACTTTCATATTCAGTTTCTGCATCTGTTTCTGTTTGTCCTCTTTTTCTTTTGTTAATGAATTCGTTCAATGTTTGCAGAGATTCACTTCGGGCTTTCTCTGCTAAGCTTTTTGCTTTTGGGAGCCTACCTTTCGTTTTTAAAATTGTCTTATTTACAGTTTTTGATTTTGGAGTGGAGCAATCAGAGGCTTGCAGTGTTGGGTTAGGCCAGCTGTCAAAATTTAGTAAAAAATCTGTATTTGATTGGAAGTTTGTTGTGTCTAGAATTGTTGGAGTGGAGTGCTCGAAGAATGATGAGTCTTCGTTTTCAACAGTATCAATTGTTTGTGTTTCCTGAATAATCTGAGTTTCAAGATTTTGTGAATTGTTCATAGCCACACCGAGACAGGAAGAGACCTAACCTCCAAATTGCCACTTTGATTGTTATCATTTGTTAGTTTGCTCCAAGTGCATGAAAATTAATTATTTATTTTTCAAATGAAACAGTGGATCATAGTAGATCTGGTGATAACTTAAAATATGTAATTATTAGTCAGAGAATTATTTAAATAAAACGTTTAGTGCAAGCTTATTTTAACAACGTACAGTGCCGTCAACGTTCGGATTGGGGCCCCACTATTTACAAATAATAATAAATGAATGAATAAATGAGAAATCAATGAATAAATGAATGAATAAATAAATAAATAAATAAATGAATAAATAAATAAATAAATAAATAAATAAATAAATAAATAAATAAATAAATAAATAAATAAATAAATAAATAAATAAATAAATAAATAAATAAATAAATAAATAAATAAATAAATAAATAAATAAATAAATAAATAAATAAATAAATAAATAAATAAATAAATAAATAAATAAATAAATAAATAAATAAATAAATAAATAAATAAATAAATAAATAAATAAATAAATAAATAAATAAATAAATAAATAAAGATTTCTTCCACCCCTTCGCCATTTGTCACTAGGGAGTCTCCGAGTCCAGGGATTCATCGATCAACTTGCTTCGTCTACCTGAGCTCTCGTCGCAGGTTCCTGCCCCATTAATTCCTTACCTGATTCTTACCAAAAAGTAAGTGCACTTCATTTTATAGACGCGCCTTCTCCCCCCCAACTTTACTAATTTCTATCTTCAACTAACTGGATTAACAATAGAGTCTCCACAAGTCTGACCTGGGTAGTTTTCCTTCGGGACTTGTATTGACTGTAAAATAAATCCTCAAAAGTGTAATTTCTAAGCAAATTGTTTTCATTTTCTATTCCCTTCAAATAAAAGACACCTTCTAACTTTAATCTCCTCATCATTCATTTGTGAAGCACCAAAAATCCGTCTTCTCCTCCTCATGCGTTTTTGCCATCGTGTACTTCAGTACTTTGTCCGCGTAGCCACGTACCCCTATTTAAGATAACATTAACGGGGATATCGAGGTACGAGTTTCCTAGTTTTCGCTAGGCTCTCCTTTTTATACCGCGGTTAAGAGAAACAATCGCGATTAGTTACGGTCACTGGGGATAAATTTGTCACCTTATTAGTTGCCGTTAGTAATTTTTGCGACCCGACGAACCGCAACATAATTTTGGCACCCGAACAGGGAGTCGAGTGTAAAAAAAAAAGGAAGATGGTGAAGACGCGTTCCCAGAAAAATACGGATCCACAAAGATCAACGAGTTCGGAAGGAGATATATCGTTAGGCGGAGATAGGATACCGAGGACTCCGACGGGAAAAGTATTAAGCGACGGTACGGTTGAATTCGCGAAAGAACAGGGAAAGAATGAGGCTGAGGCTCTATCAGCCACTGAACTGCCTGACCAAGCATCAAAAGAGTCTACCAAACGAAAAGCTTTTCCGCAAAAAGTAACATCCGCGAGCCGAAATCCCGGTGGAAGTATCGCATCATTAATTGATTGCAAAAAACGCTTAATAAATGAAGGTTTCGTGAAACGCGTGCAGGAGGGCCGGAATATTCCCCTCGATTTGTTGACTGCCTTTGAGGAATATTTAAATACAGATGTGACCGCACTAGCGAAAATTTATCAAGCCGGAATACTACCGCAAGTTTACGTGCGTATGCGCAAATACTTTCCTAAATCGGCAGGTACAAGACAGTTGAAATTAGTTTTCAGACCAAAAGCCAGCCTGCCGGATCCAAAAAATTCGGAAGTAAATGGAGGGGAAATTCGCTTCAACCCCCAGGAGTTATTCAATGCACAAGCCAATTCTCCAAATCTTAACTCTGACCGAATGTCAAATTTTGCGGCCACCTCTAATTCTTTTCAACTGCCAAATTTTAATAATTCCAATTCAGAGTCAATTTTACACTCTAAAACTAATGGCGTTAATCTAAACATTAATCGAACTCCGAATTCTAAAATACATTGTCTTGAATAAAATTTGCATCAATTCAGTAATCCCTGTGCAACGAGTTCGAGTCGAATTAATAATTCGAGCTCCAATCAATTTACAAGCTCATGTGCAGGAAACCCTTATCAATTAATTGATTCGCAAATGAGTGCGAAGCTGACTAGCTCATACTCAATATCACAACCTCTGAGTAGTTCTATCGAGGGTGGGCAGCAGTTTGGGGGAAATTCTCAAATGACGAAAAATCTTCCTTCGTCATATCAGTCTCCCCTGCCCTCGTTCACTGGCCCTTTGCTGGATTTCTTGGCAGCATCCAAAGGTGTGAATACACCAGTAGCGGTGGTAGGTAATGGACAACCCCCCGTCTCTTATATAATTACGCAAGGGACAACGGTTACTCTACAGGACGCGCTCTCCGCGATCCCCGAATTTGAGGGCGATCCATCTACCTTCGAGAGTTTTGCCGAAGGGTGTGAGGAAGCAAAAAATTTGATAGATCCCGTGATGGAGTCAAATTCAACGAAATTAATTAGAAATAAACTACATGGGCCGGCCAAAAACGCGATCCAAGGACGACAATTTATGACTAGAAGGGATTTAATTATATTCTTGTAAAATCTTTTCGCACCATCGGAATCGTTGGCCCAATTGCAAGATGAATTAGGTCGGGTGATACAGGGAAAGGATGAGCCTGTCGTTGTTTACGGGAATAGAGCCCGGCAACTAATGTTGAGCATTTTTAACGCCTATTCTCGCAGTGGAGGCACTCAACAAAGTTTCAAAACTGACACTGAACAGGAAGTCATACGCTGTTTCGTCCGAGGGTTAAAGACGGGAATAAACGTAAATGTCCATCGATGTTCTTATCTCGATATGGCCATACAGGACGCAATATTGTCGGAAAAAGAAAAGCAAGCCCGTGACGAGTTACATGGGTATCAAACACCGGCAGATACTAGGCAATGGGCTACATCCAGAAAGGGCGGAAAATGTGCGATTTCTGCAAGAAAGAAAATCATACGGAGGACAAATATTTCGCGAAGCATGGCTACCCTTCCAGAACTTTAGTTTGCAGATATTGCAAAAATAAAGGGCACACAATAGACGAGTGTCGCAAGAAAAAATATCAGGAGGCGCGGAAAAGGAACGAATCTCAGGAAAATCGATCTTCTAATCAGGGAAACGAGCATCGCCCCTCGACGACAGGCGCACAGTCCGAGGAAATGGCAGCCCACTGCGCCACAATGACACCCAAACCCACGGAAATTTCGGTAATTTGGCAGTATAGCTCTGCCAACTGAAAATTAGTGTTTTTAATGTTTTATCTCAAATTTTTTTCTTCCACCGTGTTCGGTGCGCCTATTCTAGGCTCGCATTGGGGTCGGTTATTGTAAGTTTCATTTTGTAATAAAATTTTTGCTAAATAAGTTGGTTTGTTAATTTCGAGCCGAAAAACTTGAATTTATTTATTGTGTTCAACAACTCAATGGATACATCATTCAAACTTTGATAAATTTTATTTCACAGTAATTTTGAAGCAAAATAATGAATTCAATAGAGTAGAGTTTGATGTTTTGATTGAGCAAGGGGAGAGGGGCGGGCTGAGAGGTGAGGCATGTTTGAAACTGTCGATTTCTTCCTGCCAAAGACAGTTGGTGTGAAAAAACACAATGATAAACAGAGACCAATGATCTTACGAAAATGGCAAATTTGGTAATTGAACCAGATGAGCCTTTTCTAGACCAGTATCATTCGGGTCTTCTGCGGTGAAACACCAAAACTGTGTGTTTTGTTTTAAGAGCTAGTTGCCACCATTGCATCTTGTTTTTTTTTTGGAAAATCCAGTTTTCAGATGAGTATTTTGAAGTTTCATTTAATCCGTATTAAATTTATTGAGGTTTTTTTTTGTCTTTTTTCTGTTTTCGTTTCTATTTTTGATTGATACTTCAAATTGAAATTGTTCCACGCGAAGTGTACAAATTATTGACAAAAGAAGGAAAAGGAACATTTTAAAAAGCACATTGTGCATGAAATACTTGTTTCCGTGTAATATAGAAATTAAATTTTTTATGCCCAATGAAGGTGGGCGGAGTTTGTTGTCAATATATTCTTCATCTAAAATCCCGAGCGTCGTTTATAGGATGGGTCGTGATAGGTTCCTTTTCGAGGCCTATGCACCACTACGTCCTCGTCGTGGCCTTGGGTTACGCCAAACGTGGTGATAATCTCAATTTTCATTTATTGTTTTTTTTTTGGTTCAATTGGTTAGTGACTTCCAAAAAAAGTTAGTGGTTTTGAAAAAATTTAATTAGGATTTTGTCTGTCTACCTTGAAATCTTGTCACTAGCCTCTGCTACATCAAGACACATCAATTTAAATTAAAAAATTGGGAAAATTTTGGAATATTTGGCAGAGTGAAACTGACAAATTACCGAAATTTCCATCTTTACCATCTAGATAACGTATTGAATACTCCAACGATCATATTGACAAGAAATGGTAGAATCACTCCGTTCATGCTGATCGATACAGGCGCTGAAATAAATTTGATTAAGGAAGACGCGTTGAGTCCAATGGATCGGATCGATAAAACTAGAACATGCCACATAAATGGGATTGCGTCATCACCTTTGACTACCCTCGGAGTAGTGAAAATTCCTTTCTTCGGTCAGGAATACACTTTTCATGTAGTGGGAAACGATTTGACCACCCAACAAGATGGAATCCTTAGAACTCCATTTTTAAGCTCCCAATCTGCTAAAATTAATTACGCAACGCAAACTCTTGAATTGAAAAGTGCCAAAATCCCTTTTTATACCAAAAATATAGTCATTTTACCACCACGGAGTGAAAAAATGGTTTATTTAACACTTGCGCCAGACTCACCGACGTCAGGTTATTTACCTAGATTGCCCACAGGCGAGAAGGTATTTATAGGGGAGGCCATTTTTGCTAATTGCCAAGGCAGAATTTATTTGAAGGCAACAAATACGGAGTCCAATCCCGTAGTAATTAAATGCTCCCCGGTAAAGTTAGAGGAGTACGAAGAAACAGGGGGACTACAGGTCGCGTATCGCATTTCACACCTACAATCGGCCGAAGGAACTGACCGGGTGGAAAAATTAAAACCCCTGTTGAAGCTTGAACACCTCAACGAGGAAGAAAAGGACGAAATCCAGTCAATAATGGAAGGGACTCATGACGTTTTTCACATACCTGGCGAGCCTTTAGGAGCTACAAACATGATGACCCACAAAATAATTACCACGGATAGGGTCCCAATAAACGCGAAGCAATATCGATACCCCCATATCCACAAAGAGGAGATTAATCGACAGGTCACGGAGATGCTGAGTACTGGAATAATATCTACCTCTAAGTCTCCCTGCAATTCACCTTTGTGGATCGTACCTAAGAAAAACGATTCACACGGAAATGAACGATGGCGATTAGTTATAGATTTTCGCGCTTTAAAAGAAAAAACAGTGCCGGACGCGTACCCCTTGCCGCAAATTAATGAGATCTTAAATCAATTGGGGGGCGCGAGATATTTTTCCGTTTTTGATCTAGCATCGGGTTTTCATCAGATCCCGATGCAACCGGAAGATAAATAAAAAACAGCCTTTTCCACGCCCTATGGGCATTACGAGTATAACAGAATGCCTTTTGGTTAAAAAAATGCGCCCGCGACATTCCAACGGCTCATGGACCAAACTTTAACTGGTTTGCAGTGAAACGAGATGTTCGTTTACCTAGATGATATCGTAATTTACGCGAAATCCCTCCACGAACACCGAATAAAATTTGAAAAATTGATTGAGAGACTAAGAAACGCGAACTTAAAGCTACAACCGGATAAATGCGAATTCTTAAAGCGAGAGGTTACATATCTGGGGCACATTATTAGTAACGAAGGGGTGAGACCAAACCCAGATAAGCTGAAGCAGTGCGGGATTTCCCCACACCGAAGAATCCTAAAAACATCAAACAATTTCTAGGACTTGCGGGGTACTACCGCCGATTGATTGAGGGATCCTCAAAGATAGCTTGCCCATTAACTACGTTACTCAAAGATAATGTGCCCTTCGAATGGAACGAACCACAACAAAGGGCCTTCGATATACTACGGAACAAGTTAATTACGGAACGGATCTTACAATATCCAGATTGTTCTAAACAATTCATCATAACCACGGACGCATCAAACCACGCTATCGGAGCAGTATTGAGCCAAGGAGATGTCGGTCAAAATCTGCCTATTTCCTACGCGTCGCGCGTACTAAACAAAGCCGAAGAAAACTATTCAACGATCGAGAAGGAATGTGCTAGCGATAGTGTTTGCGGTTCGGTATTTTCGGCCCTACGTATGCGGAAAACAATTTTTACTTGTCACCGATCATCGCCCTCTAGTTTGGCTCCACAACGTGAAGGATCCAACATCCCGATTGTTACGTTGGAGAATAAAATTGGAAGAATATAGTTATAAAATAATTTACGAACAAGGGAGTGTTAATTTAAACGCGGACGCATTGTCAAGGAACCCGATTATTAGCCAAGAGTGCTCAGAGTTAAATGACCAATTACGGTACAATATAAACGTGTTAAACTGCGGTGCGATTTTTACAGTAGATATGGCCGGAGTACCTGCAGGTAATTTTGGGGACACACTGTCAGCTCCCAATGACCAGCCCGTCTCCTCCAGACTTAGGCCACGTAATAAAAATTTAAAGGGCCTGGGATCAGAGAAAACTGGGTCAATAGACGACCCACTAACACAAGGAAAACCCTGTAGAAATTCTGAGAGGAAAAAAAATATTTTGCCTGTAATAAAGGAGAGTGAGAACGAAGATGAGGATACGGATACTGATGAAGAGATTGCACAAGAATCCAAAGATCAATCGGTCTCCGAAAAATCGAATACAAAAGTGACTGAGATCAGTGATAACATAACCCTGAGGGTGGGACATGTAGCATGTTTTTTAACTGTGTCAGGAGAACCTCTTGATTTAGGAGCCAAACTATTAATGCAACAAAATAAATTACGAGAAGTAAAGATCGATGAAATAAATTCCGGAGAAATAGTAGTCCAACGAGAAAAACACGTAGTATACTATAAGATAATCTGGGATGGGAAAACCCCTTTCGAATTCCTACTAAATTATTTAAAATCTTTATTGCTGAAGAACAAATGCGAATCGTTGAATATTTCTGTGACACCTGATGGATTTTATACGCTAAATTGGCCAACAATAAAACATAAAATTCTCAAAATATTCTAAGTTGAAACTTTGAAAATCATTTTTTGCCAAAATATGATACAGATCCGCGACAAATGGGACCGACCCGAAATAATTTCGGAAGCACATGCCTCAACGGTCGGTGGTCATAAAGGGGTAACGAAAACCTGCGGCCGATTGAAACAAAAGTATCGCTGGGATGGAATGAAAAAGGAGATCCGAGAGTTTATCAGGTCCTGCACTAGTTGTCAGAAAAAGAAGTTTTTGAGAATGAAGACCAAGCAACCAATGATTATAACGGATACATCTGTTGATGCATTTGATAAAGTCGCGTTAGACATAGTTGGACCCCTACCTAAAACTAAATCTGACAATATTTACATATTAACTATGCAGGACGATTTAACAAAATACTGCATGACAGCCTCACTCAGAGAAGCTAGTACTGCAGCAGTCGCAGACGCACTTGCGAAAAATCTTATATCACTACATGGGGCACCACATACCATTTTAACAGATCAAGGGCCAGCTTCATGAGCAGCCTGATGAAATCGTTAGCCAAATGCTTAAAAATTAAACAAATAAATACAACAGCATATCATCCCCAGACTAACGGGTCACTGGAACGATCGCACCGAGTCCTCGCCGATTATTTGCGACATTTTACAACCGCTGAAAAAGATTGGGATGAATGGTTCAACTATGCCATGTGTTAAGAAAATGGCTAGATTACCGACTGATCCTAAATTACCACGGGATCAGAAGGTCAATCACGTCGAGACAATTACGTGTATCAACACCAGAGGTGATTTGGGGGACCACCGGCGTGGTCTCGCGAATAATCATTCTTCTTCGCGTGGGTCTCATCAGAGAAGCATCATCGACGTACACCGTGAAAATCATCAAGAAAACCGACGCCGAGTCGATAGACGCGTGGCAATTAAATAATCACAATTATTTAACGGTTTGAGTGAGATAAATCATTGAGAACTTTAATACACAACTAATAACGATTTACAACCGGTATTAATACATTTGGGCAATTAATAAACATTGAGTAAATTATCCAACGATAACGTGTGTGAATCTATCAAGAACGAATAAAACCGACGCCGGAGTCGATAGACGCGTGGCGTTAATAATTACAACAATTGTTTTAACGGTTTTGAGTAGTACAAATCAAACTAGTGAATCATTAATTTACATTAATCGCGACTTACAACCGGGATTAAATTAACAGTGAATTAATTGACATTATTAGTGAAAAACAAGACAATTATTAGAAAGAGACACTTAGAGACAAAGAAAATAATAAATTCAGTGCGGGCAAATTATCTTGAGTATGTAAATCTAGTCACGTTATTTATTAAAGAGTTATATTTTTGATAAACCACGTGTCAATTATCATTGAGAAACCGATCAAATCCACTTTAATTCCTTATAATCAATTAACAGCTATTCAATTATACAGTCCACTACGACGAGAAAATCAACGAGGGTTTCGGCGAGTTGCATCGAAATTCTCTACTCAGAATCTACCTCAAAATTAGGCAGATTTTGAACATGGTCCTTCGAGCCGGATCAGAGTGATCCGGCTCTGAGAAAGAAAATCACAGAACCAACGCCTATGGAATCAAGAGAAATTTATCCATTCGAAGGACATGTAAAAAATTAGGCAGATTTTGAACATGGTCCTTCGAGCCGGATCGTGAGGATCCGGCAGAGGAGCGAGACATCATCGAGTAAATTATCCGTTTGAAGGACATGCAAAAATACAAGATTTTGAACATGGTCCTTCGAGCCGGATCAGAGTGATCCGGCTCTGAGAGAGAGACACAGAACCAGCACCTATGGGGAGTGCCTATGGGAAAATCAAGAGAGAATTATCCGTGCGAAGGACATGCAAAAAATGCAAGATTTTCAACATGGTCCTTCGAGCCGGATCGTAAAGATCCGGCAGAGGAGAAAGGAAATCATAGAGAAATTTATCGCGGAAAAGACACTGTGCTAAAATACATAAAATTCAAGGCATTATTCCGTGTAAATTATAGTGACGCTAATCAAAATAATTAAATCGATAAAATTTATTTCGTTTAAAACAAGGTGAAATGAAGTGAAATTATTGAGAGAATTTTATTCGAAAATTCGAGAAATGAAATTCTATTATTTGAGAACAATAGAATCAGTGCAAAAGAGGACAAAAACATTGAGAGTCGAGTTTGTTTACAACGAAAAACGCGCGTTATAAGCTTCGAAAATTCATCGCGAATTTCAAGTGAGTGCGAGGGAGAGAAAATCATCGCCCCCTCTATCAGTGACGCGTTTGACGTCAGAGCCCGAACGTCAGCGAACATCATCGAGACCCACCGAAGCGGAGAAGCAGAGGGGACTGAAGCCACGCCCACATACATCATTAGAGTCAAGCAGCTATACTGAGGCTACTTACAGCGAGAACGGCGCGCGCAACTCTGGCGTATTACTCAATACATTTAAACTGAGTAACTTAACATAGAGAAACTCTTCAAACAAGATAAGTTAATTTATTTAATTATAACTAACATGGCTGACCACAACGAGAGGAACCCTAAAGAGGTCCAGGAGAATGCAGAGGATGACAGCAAAGCTGATCAATCCAATCTTAATAATAATCAAACAATTAACAATGAGAATTTCTCGGAGAGTAGCACCTCTTCAGACGCAGAAGGAGAGAAAGCATTGAGCCAACCAGACCAACACTGGAATATTATCACGAGCTGCATGCTAAGGAGATTAATCGATGTAGACACCACACAAGCATGGGATCTGCAAAATGGATCCAGACAAGACTGGCCACCACTGAGCGAGTTCATCAAATTCATCGAACCAAAGACAATCAGGCTTTCAAGGTCATCGAGAATCATCATCAAGTGATCCATCGTTATGACAACTTTGGAAGAGAACATCGACAAAACTAGCAAAATACAACGGAACCAAAAAGCAGACGTGCTCAAGTTCCAAGCAATGCCAATCAACTCATCCAATATCGACAGATGAAAAATTATCATGAGAGATATTGCGAATCAAAACACAACGAGATGAGCAAACACCAAGCAATTACTGCGGAAGTGACGCGAGTCCTAGTCGATAGACGTAATAGGAAATTCAATTGAACGAGTCAGATCCGCTGAGCTGAGAATCGAGTGAATTACAGCACAATAGTTTAATAACGATTTACGCCCGATATTAAATGATGTGTGCAGAGACGAGAGAATCATAAAGAATCAACAGAAGATTCAAAACAAATTGACAAATCATCAATTACACCAACAATCATCAAGAGTCATCAAGCAAAATGAGACTGCATTAATTATTACGAAAAGCTGCATCATCAAGGATCTTGGAACGATCATCATGAGAAACAATGGCATCAATAAGATCGATAATGGTTGCAAACATTATCGAGCACTAGGCGATATCAAAGTAACTTAATTAATTGAATGTTCCAGGTCAATCACGTCAAGAGTCAAGTATTCGGTCGACAGTTTACTTGAAATAATTCAGAAGCCAATCATCATAGACGCAGCTGAGAACGAGCCGTCGCTGCATGGCGGGCGGCAACATCATTCAGAAGAGAATTCATCATCATCAATGGCAAGCAACATCATCAACCAGAGTACAGAATCATCGAGAAAAATCAGCAAGTTCATGGACTTCTGTAGTGAACCGAGACGAGTTTCTACAACGAGTTCTTGCAAGCTAAACGGCCTCACAACCCGTTAGCGGAGAATAAGAGTAATTATCACAGAAACTAATCATCTTATATCATTACAGAAATTCCAATAATCATTGAGACCAACAGCAGTATCAGGAGGTACTGCATCAATAACATCAACACACTAGAGCACCCGAGACAACTAGTGGAGAAGACCAGCACGAGAACATCAGCATGAGCCACTGATACCGCAGCCCACTACAAAAGTTGGCAACACCTTGGAGAACAACACAATTACTAAGTCGCCTCCAGGGGTTCGTCGACGGTGGGCGGTATGTTGAGAAAATGGCTAGATTACCGACTGATCCTAAATTACCACGGGATCAGAAGGTCAATCACGTCGAGACAATTACGTGTATCAACACCAGAGGTGATTTGGGGGACCACCGGCGTGGTCTCGCGAATAATCACTCCTCTTCGCGTGGGTCTCATCAGAGAAGCATCATCGACGTACACCGTGAAAATCATCAAGAAAACCGACGCCGAGTCGATAGACGCGTGGCAATTAAATAATCACAATTATTTAACGGTTTGAGTGAGATAAATCATTGAGAACTTTAATACACAACTAATAACGATTTACAACCGGTATTAATACATTTGGGCAATTAATAAACATTGAGTAAATTATCCAACGATAACGTGTGTGAATCTATCAAGAACGAATAAAACCGACGCCGAAGTCGATAGACGCGTGGCGTTAATAATTACAACAATTGTTTTAACGGTTTTGAGTAGTACAAATCAAACTAGTGAATCATTAATTTACATTAATCGCGACTTACAACCGGGATTAAATTAACAGTGAATTAGTTGACATTATTAGTGAAAAACAAGACAATTATCAGAAAGAGACACTTAGAGACAAAGAAAATAATAAATTCAGTGCGGGCAAATTGTCTTGAGTATGTAAATCTAGTCACGTTATTTATCAAAGAGTTATATTTTTGATAAGCCACGTGTCAATTATCATTGAGAAACCGATCAAATCCACTTTAACTCCTTATAATCAATTAACAGCTATTCAATTATACAGTCCACTACGACGAGAAAATCAACGAGGGTTTCGGCGAGTTGCATCGAAATTCTCTACTCAGAATCTACCTCAAAATTAGGCAGATTTTGAACACCATGTTCTCATATAATACTAGCGTGCATGAGGCTACCCATTTCACCCCCTTTGAACTACTCTACGGACGAACGGCTCGGCTCCCATCAGCTTTCTCCTATAAAAAACTAAAAACATATCATGATCACGTAGAATCACTTATAACAAAACTACAAGACGTCCGGTATATGCAAGGGAACACCTGATAAAGGCCAAGGAAAAATCAAAAAAGTACTACGATAAACGAGTGAACGTACAAGAATTTAAAATAGGCGATTGGGTTTATTTATTAAAGGAAGGAAGGAGGAACAAGTTAGATGACCATTATACTGGACCTTACCAAATCAAGCAAATATTGAGTAACGGTAACGTGAAATTACAGATTAAATCGACTCAAACGAAATTGATTCAACCAAACCGATTGAAGATTGCATACGTGCCTCAGGGATATATGAAAGTTTAAAAGGAAAAGAAGGGACATATAATTCCAACGCTGTTTTTTTTTCTTCACCTCTTTATTCCAAATCTCTACATTCTCAAGAAAAATGGCAATCCTCCACAATTTCTCTCCGTTTTAGTTGAATAAAATTACAGAAGCACAATGAATCACCGAAGTCGAATTACCTCTCTCGTCATGGACGCACAGGGATTTGTGAATGATCAAGGGCTCATAGTACCGAGAGAAGTAACCTGGAGCACACTGGCCTCTTCTATGGGAATCCACGTAGTATTAGCACCTCCCTACGATTGGGACTACCTGAACTCACAATCTCAAATAGTAAATACGTGGCTCACGAATGAAAAACACGGGTTGAATTGGAATCTGCCTGGGATCAACCCGGACTACCTCAACGCGTTATGCCTTAGCTTTCCTGTCCAGATCTCCGCCATATATGTTTACAACAAAGAATTGTGTCGAAGTCTTCAAGCTCGACCCACACAGAAATTTATCGCTCTGAGCAAAATATTACCTCACATTGAGTCTGCGGGACAATCGGATCGAGTCTGCCACGAGCATCGAGAGTTAGCAGGAGAAGGAAAATCTTTTCAGTGTTCATGGGCCAACGTGCAGAGAACGAAGCAATTTTTACTAGAAACACAAGCTCCAGAAATCCCCTTAATGAATCCGATACCACTCGCGAAACCTCGAGACATTTTCATCAAAGGGAGAAATTGCGCTCACCCCGAATTCCGTCTAAAAGAGACACGCATGCATTCTTTCTCTACCTGGTTTTGCGATGCTATATGTCCGGGGACCTGGTGAATGAGGGTTTTTTCTACACGGGAACTAATGATGAAGTAAAATGCTATAATTGTGGATCTAAATTGGGACTTTGGTTGCCAGGAGACAATGCTAAAATTAGACACTGTAGGGTAAACCCTGAATGCAAATTGGCTAAGAATTAGGAACAAGGAGAATGCGAACTTTCATCATCAATTTTCAGGGCTACCAGCATAAAAGGAAGGAACGTAGACGTGTCAAGGGATCTAATCATACTCAATTCGCAAAGGAACCTGAACGTGAACCCAAGTCAAAAGCAGCCTTGCAACGGAGATTATCAGGTTATAGAGACCGAACGGCAATTGTACAATTTCTGAGGCAGAGACCGTATATGGCATCTGTCACACCTTATCCAGAAACTCCAGCCTTTCCAAGCTGGAGGTATTTCAATAAACGAGTCGCTGAATCGCTGGACGTTTACAAACCGTACCAAGAAGCAAAAATATTGGCAGCCGCAGAGTTTTTCCCTTCTAGAACTGGAAAGCCATGCTGCTTTCACTGCGGCGTCTATGCAGGAGACGAAATAGCCATGGAAAGTCCGGTGGAAAAACACTTTCGAGCAAGACCAAATTGCCCCTATATTATATGACCTCTGAACCCGTAGTACTGGAATTGATGCACGACAAAAGTGTTAGAGAATCCCTAGCCGCAATTAGTGACTGGTTTAAAAAGAAAAAAAAAAGAAAAAACACAATATTTTCACCACCCCGCACATTTTCCATTAATTAACAAAAAACACATCTCTCTCATATATTTACACGAATCAATCTTAACGATTACAGAATCGAATCCCACAAGAATGAATCCAAAAACGATTGGATTGAATCCAAGTATGGAACAGTCGACGACGGAAATGCCCAGAAACATCGGATTCGATATGCCAGAGCTGACCATCTCCGGGACTGGCATCGTGAGGACCAACACTCCCGGAGGAAACTCCAGCACCATATGCGGACCGAAAGCGACTTGGAAATTTTGCGATGTCTGTCATGGCTACGTAAAACAAAGATTAAGAAAAAAGCGGGTTTTCGGACCCATGTCATCGCTATTTTACTCACTATAATCGGTTGCTGTTGCTTTGTGCCTTGTCTTTACTGCAATAACTCTTGTTTGGGAACCCAACACTACCGTCCTTGTTGTAAAACCTTCTTGAGGGAACATAAAAACTCATAAACGAGGCTCAAACACAACCTCTGAACACATAATAATTTTCACCAGGCAATGACTTCAGGAATTTTCTTCATTAATATTCAATTCAACACGGAGAAGGATATGAGGGAAGTAGCAGTACTCTCTTTAGAAAATTGGGAGACCCATCACTGGTTTGTACAACCACTTACGCTGTTGGAAAGATTCTATGTCTTGACCAAACGCTATCTATTCATTAGAGATCACCCTACAGGAAGTCGAAGAGACAGTTTGACTTATAGGGAAACGATTCAGAGAATTCAGAAAATAACGCAACATAATAAGATCATTTATACTTCCGGGATGGATTCGTTGATGTGGCTATCAAGTCATGTGTCAGGAACTAAATCAGGAAAGATGCCCTTAGTGCAACCACAAATAAAAACTAACGGACGGTGCCTCCCACACCAATTATCCAAGCATGCTTCTGAGAATTGCGCCCTAGCAAATATTTCACGACTCTTGAATCACAAACTAATCTAAAACTGGGAACTTGGAAAATATAGGAAGAAAAAAACCTAAACAATTTTTATATATATATATACATATACGTTAACTAAGAACGTACGAAATATTCTTTGAACAGGAAAAAATGATGCAGTCATATATAGCAGATATTCAAGCGCTAACTGATAGAAACGGACATTATTACGCCAAGGAGATCGCCGTCCTTGGCGTGGATTGTTCTTTTCGTGCCCATTGGATGGTAGGACCACCATACCCCACTGAGGAATTGCCTCGAATCGCGCTTGCAAAAAACCGATGCGAAACCCGGCTCTACCATGGGATTAACTGGACAGAAGGGGACGCAAGTTTAACGAGAATTCGGAAATTTCTACAGGCCATTAAACAAATAAATTTATTAATAAATTAATTTTTATTAATAAATTTTTCAAGAGAATCAAATTCCAGGAAAAATATGTAATGCGCACGCAGGATTTGAACCCACGACCCTCTGATTACATGTCAGGTGCTCTACCGCTGAGCTATTGCGAGTTACTATATTTACCTTCGAATTTTTGATTCTCACAGAAGAAATAGCCTGCACAGAATAGCCTGCAGCATAACAAAAGTCTACATAGAAGGCTCTGACGGCGCTGAGTTTCTGCGAAATACCATGTCTTGCCCGATCGTGGAATGCAGTCCGTTAAAACCTCCAGTATTAGAATTATCCATGCCCGAAGAAACATGCCTTTTCCACGCAATACACCGTCGAACCATGTATGAATGTGCCCTCAATCGAGCGGAGAGGTTGGGCCAATGGGTTAAAGAGTACGAACACGTGTATGAAGTCCCATATGGACCGGGGAACCAAACACTTGTATGAAAACAATATATATTGTAACGCCATATTTGCGTTACAATCTGTATTGTTTCTTGAGACCGGTATCGCGTTGGAAATTAGTTTTATTCTCCACCAGAACGGACAGTCCGAGAAACGAGAAACGATATTTATGTTTTTTTTTAACTGATTTAATTGATTTCTTTCCCGCCTTGAATATTCCCGCTCTTGCCAGAGTTTTTCTTCACGCCGGAAGGGGGCGCCTGCGGACGAACGAGCATCACAGAGAGCTGTTCAAGGAAGTTATCGACGCAGAAAATGGAAATCGATGGGAGAAGTTTTCCGTTGGACTCTTCATTCTGATTGGCGGAGAATTAAGGAAATCAAGGACGTCTGGAAAATCATAATTAATTCGATATTAATTGACTATGATAAAATTTAATTAAGAGATCATCATGGAAATTTTTAACGGAATTTTTGACGTAAAATCATAAGACTTATTCTTTTATCATTTATTTAATTATCGGAATAAATGCAAAACAATACCGGTGATAAAAGAAATCTTGAACGTCATTGGATGATTAATTATGGGAAGAGCCACCTGCAATTTTCGACGCACGCCGGCGTCTTCCCTCACTTTCCGTTTTGGTGGCAAATAGTACAGACGTGATTTTCGCTGTAAATAATTTCGATTAATTACCGTTGCAATGATCGCAATACTTATCGTTGCAATTATTATTTTTGGAAAAATTAAATTACCGAGGATAATTGGAGACTTTCTTGGATGATTACCGGGGAAGTTGGAGGATTGAAGAAAGGATTTGGTTTCGAGGTTAATCAACAACACTCCGGTAAGCGTGTGATTATTCTCGGCATAGTCTTTGGACATTTTTTTCGTTAGCATCGTTACGACGCCGGTAAAATCGCCATTTTGGGATTTTCCGTGGCGTGATAGTTTTTTTTGTTGTATTATTCGCGAAATTAAATAAACGCAAATGGTTTAATGTTTCTCGTTTCTCGCTAATTATTTTTTTTTATTTTCGGAACATGATTGTCGGGAAAAATTAATTGAGAAATTGTGTTTTAAATAATTTTTTTTATTAAAATTGGTCGGCATGTAATTTAATTTTCAGCGATAAATTTTAGACGATAATTTTGATTATTTTTATTATTTTTTATTCGATACCGGCGATTGTTTCGTCTAATTTATTTTTTTATTATTATGATTTTTTTTATTTATTTCGAGTTATCGCTGGGAATTACAAAGGTGCATTTTAAAAGACGCCGATCGTCCATGCGACTATCAAGTCTTAAGGTACTTGTCGCGTGAATCAGATTTAATTCAAATTTTGACTTTTAATTTCCTTGACTATTTTTTTTAACGACAATTTAAATTGTGTTGTTAATTAATGTTTTGTTGTGTTAGTGAAAATTTATCGGGACTTTTGAATTAGTTCTGATTATCATGAGTTTTTTTGTTTTGATAAATAAAATTATATAGAGTCCTGAATAATTGATTCGTATTATTTTTCCGATAATGAAAACATTTATAATATTGTTTAACCAAAATTAAATTCAGTAACGGAAATATTTATTTTTTTATTATACTGTAATATTTTTTTAAAGAGAGCATAAAATTTCGCTCTGAAATTAAAGATAACAGAACCAAAATTGAATGTTATTTTTTTTAAATCTATATTCCTTTTCAATACATTACAGGTGAGTTATTGAACCCAGCCGCCTCCACGGTCATCAGGATTTTGGATTTGAAATCCTTTTGTGACTGACTAGTCGGATAATCACCTGGGGATTAAATTTTGATTTTTCTTTGTTGTTTTGATTTTCCGGCGAAAGGTCGTCCTGGCGCCCAACAATTAACGTTGATTGACTTTATCGATTTTTTTTCATTTGGATTTATTTGAGTTTCACGCAATTCTTTAATTACCGTGGGTTAAAAATACGTGACAATATATATATACAGTATACCTATTTCTTCATGGAAAAAAGAGGGTTTAGGATAATCACTTTGATATACAACAAACCAAAAACCCTCCCCCCTAATAATATAATCGCTGCACTCAGGAAGTAGCCTATCGTGAAAGGACGTAACCCTTTGTTTCAGATGTGGTCATTACACATACTCGTACTTACTACCTTTTTGGGAACTGTGAAGGGCCTCGTAGCTTACGACTGTGGAGTTCCAAATGTCAATATGACGACCATATCACTGTTGACTGTAAAGCCATGTCACTTCGAAGCAAGGAAATCAATAATCACGGAAACATATGTCCGACTATTGCAATTAGCCAGATTCAGCAACATACGTGTGGAACTCTGCCGTATCTCCATAGATCGAATAGTTTACTATTGTGGGCAAGGATCTCACAGTTCAATAGTTCACAACGGAGTTGGCAAATATTTCGTGGACGTGTCACCCGAGCTCTGCCATGACATACATTTGTAGAAAAGCTATCGTTTTGATCAAACATTATTCACTGGATTAATACCCAATAGTATGGTCTTTAGAACGGCAACTATCGATGGTACTGTCCAATCTGATGGGACATGCAGTGGCGCTTCTTACAACGACCGCCGTGGATCATACAACGGAGTCATTGTTCAAGCAAAATTCGCGATAGCACAATATGATTACTATGCACCGGTCAACCTAAACGAAAATCAAGTTTATCTCCGTCATGGCAAGCGCTGTAAGCTGTCTGAAAACACCTGCATTGATAAAGATGGAAGCAGCGTATTTTGGAACTCTATACCACATGAGAAATGTATGTTTTGGGACAGAATGTGGGACTGGTTTACGCGATTCAGAACTGTTAGCGCAGGACTCATAGGACTTCTCATGATCCTGAGACTAATAAAATTCACGACAGATACCATAATTCACGGAGTGGCACTGCACAGAGCCTTCGGTTGGCGTGTGTGGCTCCTCAGAGTACTGTGGGATTCCGCATCGAACTTCCTGCTGGACTTTGAAGAGAGGTGTGAAAAGAAAAGTACAGATGGTACCAAGATAGGAAAGGACACAACTGCACCGCAAGGTCATGAGGCAGAACCATTAGAGGAAATAAAAATTAAAGATTCTAACAATGGCGTATCTCCCACTCTACCCGTGTTGACTCCCCTCGCAAGTTATTATGAGAGAAATAAATAAGAAAAATCATTATAAGCTGAGATCACTGATAAAAGAAAAGCGAAAAGGCCAACTCTTGATCACGTTCTACTCATTTATCTTTTAATTGATTAATAAAAAAAAAAAAAATTTTTTCTTTAATGCACGCGTGAAATACCTTGGTGTGAACTAAACAAAATAACATACATATATACATATAAAATATCGTCGCCTTAGAGTGAAAGGGGCGTAAGTGCCAAAAACACGAAATTCTGGAGTGAAAGGGGCGTATGTCCACTTATCACTCCAAAATGTTTTTTATGGCCTCTGGAACATTATTTGGATAAATGAAAATTAAAATAACAAAGTGGCGTAACTACCAATTTTAAAATGAAAGAGACGTATCTCCACACTTACGCCCTTTTGTTATTTCCTTTTTAATCGCTATATAATTGTTAAAGTTAAAGTGAAAAGGACGTATCTCCGCACTTACGCCTCTTTGTTTTTATAAATTTTTTTATCTCAGGAGAATTTTTGGAGTTACGCCCTTTTGTTTTTAGGATTTTTTATTCCAATTTTGGCACTTACCCCTCTTTGTTTTTACACACAGAAAACACTGAGCGTAGAACACACACAGAAGTGCGTAATCTCTGCACATGTGGGCGTACTTCACGTTCTCACAATCGAACGTGATTTACGCACACCCAGTGCGTGATCTACGCACACTAGTGCGTGATGTACGTACACGTGTGAGTGATGTCCACACACGGTAAATAAGCGATATAGACGTTAAATGGGATCAAGAAGAAGTTTTTCCAGTTTTTCGTGATTGTCTTGGTGAATAAGTGAGATAGAGCGAAATAGGTATTAATATTGAATCAGGAGAGAGTTTTTTCAAGTTTTTCGCCAAAATCTTGGTGAATAAGTGAGATAGAGCGAAATGGACGATAAAATGGGATCACCGGGGAGTTTTTTCAGTTTTTCCCTATCATCTCGGTAAATAAGCGAAATAGAGCGAAATGGGCGTTAATTTGGGATCAGGAGGGAGTTTCTCCAGTTTATCACGATTATCTCGGTGAATAAGCGAGATAGAGCGAAATGGACGTTAATTCTAGAGAAGGAGGGAACTTTTCCAGTTCTTCGTGATTATCTTGGCGAATAAGCGAGATAGAGCGGAATGGACATTATTATGGGAGCAGGAGGGAGTTTTTCCAGTTTTTCATGACTATCTCGGTGAATAAGCGAGATGGAGCGAAATGGACGTTAACCCTATAAGGAACTGGGCGTTTCTCCCACCAGTTTACTCGGTATGGCGTGCATAGAGTGGAGGCGCCTACAGGCCAATCCAGTTGAACGTGCGAAGGCTGGTAACAGTACCGTCTAGTTTGAACTATTGAAAAATATGAGGTTCAGTGAGATTCAAGTAATTATAACAAACAACATTTCATATTCTGAAAGAATATTTATTTAATGATTAAATTATGAAACATGAAACAAAATGGTAAAATATTAAATCATTGTTTAAAATAATATTCATTGGATAAATCACATCAATTTCTCGTATAAATCTTTTTTCATCATATCAGTTTCCATCTTTTCGTTGAATTTCGTTCCAAATTCGTTGAACAATTGAAAAAAATTTGAATAAAAGGTTACCATAACCAAAAACAACGGGATCATTCGTTCGTACGGTCCTGGGCCGAGAAATAACGCTACGCGATTGGTTACCGCCACTCTGTAGCCCCAAGTACGTTCTAGTACGACTTGTGGCTTAGAGGGTTAATATGGGATCAGGAGGTAGTCTCCTCAACTTTCACAATCATCTCTGTAATTGAGCGAGAGAAGGTGAAATGAACGTTAATTTAGTATCAGGAGGGAGTTTTTTCAGTTTTTCGCGACTATATCGGTGAATAAACGATATAGAGCGAAGTACACATATGGAATTTTGAGGAAGTTTTCAGATGAAATAATATCCTCTTGATCCCAAATTAACGTCAATTTCGCTCTATTTCACTTATTTGCCGCTACAGTCGCGAAAAATCTAATCAACTCCCTCCTGATCCCAAATTAACGTCCACTCTGCTCTATCTCGCTTATTCACCAAGATAATCACGAAAAACTGGAGAAACTCCCTGGTGGTCTCATATTAACGTCCATTTCGCCGCATCTCGCTTATTCACCGAGATAATCACGAAAAACTACAAAAACTCCCCGGTGATGCCATATTAACGTCCATTTCGCTCTATCTCGCTTATTTACCGAGATGATAGCGAAAAACTGAAAAAACTCCCCGATGATCCCATATTAATGTCCATTTCGCTCTATCTCACTTATTCACCAAGATTTTAGCGAAAAACTTGAAAAAACTCTCTCCTGATTCAATATTGATATCTATTTCGCTCTATCTCGCTTATTCACCAAGATAATCACGAAAAAATGGAAGAACTCCCTCCTGCTCCCATATTAACGTCCACTCCGCTCTATCTCGTTTATTCACCGAGATAATAACGAAAAACTGGAAAAACTCCCCAATGATCCCATATTAAAGTCCATTTCGCTCTATCTCGCTTATTTACCGAGATGTTAGCGAAAAACTGAAAAAACTCTCTCCTGATTCAATATTGATACCTATTTCGCTCTATCTCACTTATTCACTAAGATAATCACGAAAAACTCCTTCTTGATCCCATATTAACGTCTATTTCGCTTATTTACCGTGTGTGGACATCACGCACCGAGTGTGCGTAAATCACGTTCGATTGTGAGAACGTGAAGTACGCCCACATGTGCAGACATTACGCACTTCTGTGCGTGTTCTCCGCTCAGTGTTTTCTGTGTGTAGTTTTCTTTCGATGATTCGAAAAAATTCAATGAAAATACTAAAAACAAAGGGTCGTATCTCCGGCACTTACGCCCCTTTGTTATTAGTTTTTTTCCGATGATTCGAAAAAATTCAATGAAAACACTAAAAACAGAGGGGCGTATCTCCGGCACTTACGCCCCTTTGTTATTAGTCAGTGGTACTTACGCCTTTATGTTATTATTTTTTTTTATTCCACTAATATTGCGTAAAAGGCATTGGAAAGCCTATTGGAGCAATAATGGTGGAGATACGCCTTTTTGTTATTTTGAAAAAAAAATCGGGAAAAATGGCACTTACGCCCCTTTCACTCTAAGGCGACGATATAAAACTAAAAATGCATGCTGCGTAATATGGTGTTGCGGGGAGTAATCTTTCCTGAGATCGAAACAAAACGAAAAGCCTGCATGACCACGAGTATTTAATCAATCGAAGGGAACTAATTTAACAACTAACACACGCATCTTTCCTAATGAAAAGGACAATGGTCAAACCCTATTTACGAATTTTCTTTTGATAGGCAGCCGGTAAACCATGGAGAAAATGGCCAATCAGTTTGCTAATAGGTATCTTACGCAGCTGATATACAATACTCCGGACATGAAAGAAATGGGGCGACTGTGGGACGAGCTGTTAAACACCTCTTGTATCACTATGACCGGGTTCATCTCCGACCAATCATTCATCAGGGAATCAAGAGATCGCAGAATGATGCGAAATGACTTCCATTATGTACCTCCTCCATGAAACCTCCACCTACCGGTTTGTCATGGCTGTTCAAAACGAACTCTCGGAGAGTTGAAACCTGGATACAGATGCGTAGAGTGCATTCTACGCATTTGGGAACGGCAATCAGCACCACCGATTTTCGCTTCTCACAATTGGATCAGTAAGAGGCTTCAACCAACCCCAGGAATAGAATCATCAGCTCCAAATCATCCAAAGGGAGAGGAACCCCAGAATTGCGAGAAGGTGGGCAATACTGGTTCAGCTATGAGCACAAGGGTAAAACCCTCCAACGTTTTACAAAAGGAGTCGAAAGCATCAACCTCACGACGAACATCTTCGACCCGGTGTCTCGAAATTCCTCGTTTTTACCTGCCATCGAGTGATTCAAGTGAATCCCTGACTTCCTCACCGAAATCCCGTCCATCACCCTTGATGGCTCAGTGTCACGTACGGAGACTTGTTCCACGTCAAAAAGGATGGCTGAAGAAGACGATGGCGACATGGTGGGGCCACCAGCCGAATTTTTAAACCAAGCTCCAAAGACAAGCGCTCCGCCCACGACATCAAATTATGATTCCGCAGTATTTGATTTTAAATTGGATCTTTGAGACTTGTAAGCCATTTTACTCCAACACACTAATGCTTTCTCCTTTTTCTTCCGTCCCTTCTTCTTTAAAGGCCTCCTTATGACACTCCTAGTGCAACACTTCCAAAACGCCACACGTTTCCCAATCCTTTTCCCTGCTCCATCACTTCACCCTCATCTCTTCAAAGACGTTTCCTTCCTCATATTTCAAATATCTTCAAAAGAGTGGAGACAAGATCTAGACAGTAGAAATAGAATTAACCAATTCTCTACCTATGTACTTTTGCGCGTATGAAATCCATTGAAGATCCGATAATTATAATAGATTTAACTAGTTTCAATTTTTTGTTCCCTTATTTTTATGCATGTGAAAATCATTGAAGTTTTGATAAAAGTAATAATATTAAATTCTTTACAATTTTTTTATTTTTTATTTTCCTTCTTTTTGTGTGTGTTTGAAAACAACCGAAGTTTTGATACTAGTAATAGCATCAATCGACGTATAATTTTTTTTTGTGTGTGTGAAAAAATTACAATATTAATTAATCGAAAATGTTTGTGTGCCGAGTTAATTGTGTGAATTTTTTTTCATAATCACTACACTACTAAACTCTAGATTTAAGATGAATAATGTGTATACACCAGGGAAAGGGAATTTTTACAAAAAAAAAACAACAACACGATACCGATCCTGGAACTCACCCCTCGATTGAAGACCGGAAATACAATAACTTATAATGAATTATACTCATACGTTGGGACCTACTAAAATTGGGGAAAAAATTTCCTAACCGAACACTATCAATTTGCCAGACCCTCGCAAGCTTCAAAAAAAACAAAAAATCTTTTACAGTTAGGCATATAAGATACCGATTTAGTCTTAGCATTACACTTGACACCTAATAGCTCCTCCCTCACATCCTAAAATCTGTGGAAGGAAAGAACGCTAATCTAAACTCACCATCAAACAAAATCCTATACCTATACATCTGACCAGACAGACTCTGTGGAGGACCTTTTCTTAAAAAAAAAAGAAACACCCACAAAAAGGGAAAAAGAAAGAAGCACCCCGCAAGGTTGAGAGTGAATTTAACAACCATTTACTAATTTACTAACAAAATCATGTTTCAGTTTCTCTCTTTCGCAAGAAATCAACGAAAATTTAAATTTAGGTCCAAACCATGTGGATGATCACAAGCCTGTTGGTAACGAGTTTGCTCATCACGGTAGGGAAAACGAGATCTCATCCGAAGATATCAGAGATTTCATCTTCAGGATTGTACTTTGAGGGAATGGGGCCTACGAGGTTCATCCAGGGACATTGGACCATCCTCACATCATTTGACCTCCAAGAGGTTTTTTCGCACACTAGTTCTTTAAAACCAATAGCAGAGGAATATAAAAAACACTGTAAGCAGCTTGTAGTCTTGTGTGACCTTCATTTCCATCGGTATAAGCAATGGGAGATGGCTGATCTCGACATAATTACACTTTGGAGGGAGCTCATAGGTTATATAAGACCTTTCAATACAGCCAAGCATGCTGAATATTCAGCTTTCTCTTCTGAAATGACATCAGCTGAGATAGCTGCCTTGTCTTCAATAATACCCATAAGATCCGGCGGTACAATAAATGACACTAAGCGCCAAATCACTCATGTAACTTCAGGAATATATAATTTAATCGAGGAATGAAATGATTGTCAGTTGCAGATACAGGAGGTGCTCAGAAAAATAAGCAAAACTAATCAACCAACGACTGAATTGACACACTACACGAACTTGACACAATTGATAGATTCTACAATTAATAACCGTATAATTTTACTGAAAAACATCAACGAAGTAATAGCCTACGCCTAATTGGGGATGATTCACCCATTGACCTTCCTACCTGAATCCTTGTGAGAGACCCTAAAAGAAATTTCCGCACGTCACTATCCCCTTTACGACTTACTCCCGAAACAGGACTTTGGGCTTACCCAGTTGAAAGACGTCTCCAACATGAAAATTCAATTTCTGAAGGGGAAGGTCATTATTTCCTTGCAAATTCCTTTATTGCAGTCCCAAATTTATAATCTCTACCGAATGTATCCTCATCCAATCATCCAACGCTTGGGGAAGGAAAGTCAGGTATTCGCTTCTGTCAACCCTATCTCGGAATACTTCTTGGTGTCGGAACGAAATGAGCAATACACTAATGTAGATCAGGAATATGTGTCTAATTCTTGTATTGTAGTGGGAAATCACCATGCTTGCCATATGCATGTCATCCTGCATGATTTGAACTCTTCAACAGCATGCGACGCCTCGTTATATTCGAACAGAAACGAAAATCCGTATGCGAATTGTGATATTTTGTTATCCGTAGCAATGAGGAATATATGGATCCCACTGAAACAGTCGGGAAGCTGGCTATATAGTTTGAAGGAACCTGTGAAGGGGAATGTCACTTGCCCCCGATCAAGCGAAATTTCACTGATCCTCTCGGAACATGGCAAATTGTATTTGCATGAAAATTGTGCCTATCAAACCTCTGAAATTCGGTTAGTAAACAGTAGGTTCTCTTCAGTAATGTCTAGTGAGGTAGACGTTTTCTCTTCCGCGTCTCTCGACATTCATGAAGTATTACCCAACATCGATCAATACGAAGATATTTTCAAGTTAGATGAGGTCGAGAACAGAGAGTATTCCGTCACATTATCTATATTAATTCGTCAGCGACTACCCGAACCTACTAAATATGTGATTGTTACTGGAAAAATGGAGCTGGTTTGGTACTGGAAAGTCATGATAATAACCACTTTTGTAATAACCCTCCTCCTTATTGTCTTTGAAGTGATCAAAATATGTAAACGGAGGATTGAATCAGAACAAGTTGAAAGACCCGAGATTACCAAAGAAAATTTGCTCAAGAACAACACCCATGATACCATGGAAGAAGAAACTGACCTCTTTGCCCCTGGCATTCAGTTTAGCCTATTTGATTACCATGAAATTACCCTGACTCCAATACCAAACCCAATGTATGAGAAGTTACGGGCTCCTCGACCATATAAAGATCACAGCAATATCAAGTCGAGTGAAGCACATAAATGCGACGAAACCGCAATATAAAATTAATAAATTTCAACCTACATTTAACAAAAAGGGAGGTAATAACTCGGAATAAGAAAAGGGGAATGAACAAATGCATACGCGACATATAATTATTACGTTTGGACCTTAAAAAGAAAAAAATAATCATCGTAAAAAAAAAAAATTTTAATAATAAAAAAAAAGAAAAAAAAAACGGAAAAGAAACACATCACAAAACAAAAAATATAATAGTAATATTTTAATATAAAATTTGTTTTGTACACCAATTGTAACAACTATTAAGCTTCAATACCATAAGATCACTTCCCAATCGAATAAAATTAAGGCTAGAATAATTATATGAGGGATCAATGATGTGGAAGCATCTCCAATAAAATGAACAATGTTTGAATTTTCACATTAGCATAAGACAAACATAAAATTGCTGTAAGCCAGATCTCTTGTGGAAACTCAGCCCTGATGAATCTCTATCCCATCAGTTCCTATCCAAGTTGTTCAAACCCTATCTGCGGAGAGCAAAGGTAATATCTACGAGAACCACCATGGCTGAGGCAAGGAGGACCTTGCCATTCTTCCCCCCCCCCCCCCCCGGAGGTGTTATGTGCCTTGGAAAAAAAGGGGAATACAGATAATAAATGAACCACTTAAGGAGAAAATGTAACATCCAGCAGAGGTGAAACTACTAATGGAATGCAGAAAACGGACTCTGGGAATCGATACAAAAAAAGGGAACCAAGGAAGGCAGATGGCCGCGAAAAAGTGCCAACCGAAAATAAAAGCCAACAGAGAAGCGAACAGCTCATCCCAGCAATAAACAGTAGGAAAAAAAACGAAAACACTTAGTGCCAACGCTTGTACATCGATTTAAGTAAAAGCAATAGACTCGCCTGAAGTCTACCAAAATCAAGGGTAAAACTGTCCCCACTTAAAAAGGTCATAAAATCAAATGAAAAGGAACGTGAGGCCCATCAAACTGAAGGCGCAGGCTGCTGAGGGAGACCATGCGACTAGAGGATATAAATTGGAGGACCCAGCCTAGGAGAGTGAGCGAGAAAAAACAACAACAAAAACAAGCACTTAAAAACGAAACCCACCTGGCTTTTCCAAAAAGGCAGTGAAAAGCCATAAATTATGCGGAGTAACACAGAGGATGGGGTTTTACTTCTCTAGGATACGAGCCTATAAATGAGGGAGGAAACCAAAATCTGGGGCAGTTCATCTTCCGAATTTTCAAGTGCGACATCGGAGGTCTTCCGGCTAGTTTTTCGCGACGCAAGTGAAATTCTTGTGCAAGTGATTCAGCAGTGTCCACCAGAGTTCATCCATCCATCCACCAGCCGAATTCCACATCGGGGTCAACTGCGCTAGATTCGAGAAGATTTCTTCCACCCCTTCGCCATTTGTCACTAGGGAGTCGCCGAGTCCAGGGATTCATCGATCAGCTTGTTTTGTCTACCTGAGCTCTCGTCGCAGGTTCCTGCCCCATTAATTCCTTACCTGATTCTCACCAAAAAGTAAATACACTTCATTTTATAGACACGCCTTCTCCCCCCCCTCCCCCCAACTTTACTAATTTCTTTCTTCAACTAACTGGATCAACAATAGAGTCTCCACAAGTCTGACCTGGGTAGTTTTCCTTCGGGACCTGTATTGACTGTAAAATAAATCCTTAAAAGTGTAATTTCTAACCAAACTGTTTTCATTTCCTACTCCCTTCAAATAAAAGACGCCTTTTAACATTAATCTCCTCATCACTCGTTTGTTAAGCACTGAAAATCCGTTTTTTCCTCTTAATGTGTTTTTGCCATCGTGTACTTCAGTACTTTGTCCGCGCAGTCACGTACCCCTATTTGAGATAACATTAACGGGGATATCGAGGTACGAGTATCCTAGTTTTCGCTAGGCTCTCCTTTTTATCCCGCGGTTAAGGGAAACAATCGCGATCAGTTACGGTCACTAGGGATAAATTTGTCACCTTATTAGTTGTCGTTAGTAATTTTTGCGACCCGACCAACCGCAACACAAGGATATTTTCCCCGATCATCTGATCCCATAGGCTTAGTGGACTGTCTTTGGATAGATGATGTGTTCGAAGACTGAGTTGAGAAATTTTGAGACGGAACAACTTGAGAAACCTGATTCACTCGCGTTTGAGACTTAGTTTGAGATCGGTTCGATGATTGGAGAGGTTTTTGTCCATGTCATTCAATACTTTCCATAGCACAGGCACGACCATTCAGAAAAGTAAAGAGTTCGTTAACAGAAGGATAAGTTTTCGAAGAACCGACTTTATTTTCCCAAGACCTAAGTAGAGTTGGATGGAGTCGTGATACAACCCGATGCACAATTATGGAACTCCAGTACTCTGTTGGTTCATTCAACGCATCTAGAGCCCTAGTTGCTTCAGTTACTGTTGTTAACAAATGTTTGAGTTGTTTCGAACTGTGAGATGTCATACGCGGAGGTCGAAGGATCTTATCTAATTGAGCTGAAACTAGTAATCTCAAATTCTCGTATTGAGCCTCGAGCATTGCCTAAGCAGTTGTGTAAGAATCTGAAGTAAGTGGTAAGTTGCTGACCAAACGAGCAGGCTCATCTGACAAACAGCTTCTCAAATAATATAGCGGATCCACATCCTTGATTCCAGAGTCTGGACCCGTGGGAGACAGGAACATGTCCCTGAATCCAATCCAATCAACATATCTTCCAGAAAAACGTGGTAACGGAATTTTAGGAAGAATTTTACGAGACGAGTTACTCGATTGACTTTCATTTAGAGCCTCTCTACGAGATAGCTCAAAGTGAGACGCTCCGGTCTGGTCAAGATGTTGATTGAGTTCAATTCTCGCTTCATGATAGTCCCTGAAAGTGCTATCAAAAATGTTATTTTTAAAATAATCCCTCTCTGAGATATTATCATATTTAGCGCTATTAGAGACTATTTTGTCGTGCGATGACTCAAATTTGGCCCAATATCCTTCAAGTAAGTCAAGTTCAGTTTGTAGCGATGATGGACCTAACTTCTTATCTTTATCTTCTATTATCTGTGTGAAGATTTCCTTAATCAGCTTGTACTTTGAAGTTTGAGAAGTAAGAAGTACTTCGATACTCATTTTATTATTATTTCTCCCTTCTTTTTTTTTAACTCAAGGTTCGATCAATTGATCTGATTAAAAAGTTAATTAATTAACTGATTGAATTAATTGAAAGTCAAGTGCGGTGTAATTGTACCAAAAAAAAAAAAATAATAAGCACTTCCCTTTATTGGAGCGGTTAATGAGATTAATCGTATGAAAATTTCCAAATGTGTCGGATGTCCTTGAGAAGATCTATCGTAGCGCCCTCTGGTCTTAGGAAACGTCGATGATTGTGAATAATCGAAAAAGTTCGAAACTTCTCGAAATTGTCCTAAATGTCCTTGAGAAGATCTATTGCAGCGCCCCCTGGTCTCTGGAGACGTCGTTGCTTGAGAATTAACCGAATTATTGAATTGTTCTATAATTTGAATTTGAAATTTACTGGTAAACGCTATTGAGGAGCCCCGGAATGAGAGCCACTGAACGAATTCAAATTTTTCTGAGGAGTCCGAACAAGTTTTTAATGAGCACCACTGCGAAACCGCCAATTACACGCTCCCCCCGAAAAAAATGAAAAAAAACGATGAAAACTCCAAAAAAATCAAAAAATATATCGAAAATCCGGTTCAATGGACCAAAATGTTCGATGAGAGATCTGGATCTCAATATATTTTTATTCGATTAATAAAATAACTCAGGATTTTTATAATGGAGCGTGGAGCGTGTAAAAATGAGCACGAACGCGAGAATTCTTTAACTAACACTTCTTATTAACAATTTAATAAACTCTTCATATGAATTTAACACTTATAATAAACTTCTATTTTTCACTGTCTTTATTAGATTTCTATTTGAGTGAGAAGTTCGAGAATTCAATAATTATAATTAATTGAGAAGATTGTGACGGTTTTTACCGTCACATAATTAAGAAAAATTAGAAAAGTTAGTAAAATCAATTAAAATCGCGATAATGACCGCAACTCGCGGTACCCGGAGAGGACAGGGCTCATTTTGAGTCAATCCAGCATATGTCCAGGGTGAGGTCAACAGAAGTCAATGACCTCACTAATTTTTTGTGTATTTTCGCCCAACTCTACTCCAAAATTTGGAGTAAAGCACGAGAAGTAGGACTGGGAAGGATTTTTCCCAGTCCCACAAACCAATCAGCAGAACGAGGGACAATCCAGAGGAGCCGGGACCAATGCAGCATCCGAGGAGTTGGTCCAACACCAACCAACACTGATGAACCTTGGGCGGCAGCGAGAGGAACCGGGGATCACCAGGATCAGCGTAGGAGACAGTGGAAAATAAAGACTGAAATTATGTGTGTCAAAAGAAAAGACAAAAGTTCTCCATGTATCAGTGTCGCGAAATTATTGTCCGAATTATTGTAATTATTTTTGTACATTATTTGGAATTATTGAGTTTAAGCAGAATTTAAGTAAAGCCAGTGGCGAGAGTAAAGTAGTGGGGGACTCGCGGGGCAAGTGGTTGGGTTGGGCCTCAGCTCTACCGAAATTGAGCGGAAACAGCCGAGGAAACCCAATGCCGACTCGTGGGAGAGAAGACTCATTCTTCTTCTCCCGGGACACCGTGGCGGTCACATCGTTGAGAGTAAAGAGTTAAGATAATCGAAGTAAAGAGTCAGAAAATTGAGGAAAACTTAAGTAAAGTAAAGAAAAGTTAAGAGAGGCCAGTACGGAAAGAAGGAGCATACAATGTAAGGTACGCGAGTCCCCCAAAAGATTAATATATTGAGTTGAAAGAATTAATTAAATTGAGTTGGAGTAAAAAGAGCAAAATTGAGAGACGCCGAGTTAGCGTCTGGTACGAGTGGGGGTCAACCCCACCACTTTAGAGTCACACTTGTTCATTCTGAGTTAATGTAAATTATCATTATTATATCATTAACCGAAAAATTTCTTTCTCTTTCTTATTTAAATGTATACGTATTAATTTCATTGAATATACTTATTTTTTGTTGTTTAAACCGAAAATTTCAGGAGTCTAGTGTGAAGTTTTTGTTCTGTCCCGAATACCCAAAGGGAGGGTATCGTCCCCTCCCCCCCTTGAGATAGGAAAAGAGTTTCGCGTAAGAAAGCGGGTAAATCTAAAGTCCTTTGGGGTTTTGTAGTTCAATTGAATTAAAATAAAACTTGGGGATTTGTCGTTTTCCCCCAAGATCTTAGAATTTTGAAAAAACGCCTGGCGCCCAGTTTAAATGAGGGAAATTTAATCGGGAGTAAATTGGGGAAAATTCGTAGCATAAATTTTGGTCGAGTAAAATAAAATTTTATTCGTGCATTTAACGAGTTAGCTCAAGGTCAGTCAAGCCAACCGTTACAAGATTATTCTGAGAAAATACTTGTTACGAGGTGTACTTAGCAAGTTCTTAGAACAGAGTGAGAGGGAGAGAATAAATCAAGATAGCAGGTGTCTAATTTGGCGCGTGCCAAGACACCTGTCCATCATGTGGCGCCTCAAGTGCCCGAATAAATAGGTCAGTGCTAAAAGGCCGATGACCGATAAGGCAGGGCCAGTAAGTCAGTGTGTGTATGTGAGTGTATGGGCCAGCTGTTAGTTGGTCCATAACCAAACACAATGAAAATTAGCAGTTCGAAACTGTTCGATGAGAGATCTGGATCTCGATATATTTTCATTTGATTAATAAGATTATTTTTCCGACCCAAATATCGACCAATAGAATTGCACCATTCGACGTCACGTGGTACAACCTACATGGTATTATACTGATAATTTTTTGAAAATTTTCTCTGGTAGTTGCTATATATAAAAAACAAAACATGATCCAGTCAAATTAATTATTTGTTAACTGTACATTTCGTCTCATGGTGCAATTCTATTGGCCGACATTTGGGACGGAAAAATAATCCCCCGAATACCACACGAGCTTCAAAATTATCTGGCATTTCCCTCAAGGTTCCCTGCAAACAAATAAAGTCGTCAAGTTTTTCAGGAAAAATCACTCGCGCTTCGCGCTCGTGATTTTTTAACCTGAAAAACTTGACTCCTTCATTTGTTTGCAACGAACCTATCGGGAAATACCCGATAATTTTGAAGCTCTTGTGGTATTATAAGTGATAATTTTGGATATCTATATTGGAGCGTGGAGCGTGTAAATAACGGGCGATAACACAACAACTTTTTCACTAACACTTTTTATTAACAATGTAATAAATTCTTTATATGAATTTTAACACTTATAATAAACTTTGATTTTCACTGTTTTTATCAGATTATTATTTGATTGAGAAGTTCGAGAATTTGAGAATTATCAGCATTTGAGAAGATTCTGAGAAAACACTTGTCACGAGGTGTACTTAGCAAGTTCTTAGAACACAGTGAGAGGGAGAGAATAAATCAAGATGGCAGTGTCTAATTTGGCGCGTGCCACACCTCTCCATCATGTGGCGCCTCACGTGCCCAAATAATTAGGTCAGTGCCAAGAGGCCGATGACCGATAAGGCAGAACAGTTTGAGTGTGTGTGTGTGTTCGTGTGTGTGTGTGTGTGTGTGTGTGTGTGTGTGTGTGTGTGTGTGTGAGTGAGTATGGGCCAGCATGTCATCTAGTCCATAATCAAACATTCTCCCCGCCGTCAGCAACATTGCTGACAAATGAGTAGATCAAAAAATGAGCTATAACAAAAAACAAAAAATTAATTTGTTCGAGAAATGAGAAAACTCTTGAAAATTTCACCAGGATGCATCAGGGCTGAACTAATGCGAAGAACACTAAATCGTTGGAGGCGTAAATTCCGCTGAACCAATGCTCCTGCTTCTATCAAACTATGATGTTCTCAGATGAATCCGTGAGTTGAGCTGAAGAGTTGAGTTCATCAAACATCGTTGATCGGTACTGGTAAAAGTGCGAGCTTCGAGATGGGCCTCTTGAAGGATGAATTGGCGGTCTTGATAGTTACTACTCTCGTGAGATCATCTTTCCCAGGATGTAGAGCAGTAACTCTAGCGAGAGGCCATTTTGTTGGCGGAAACCTCTCATCAGTGAGAAGAACTATTGAGCCGACCTTGAGTTCATGAGAAGGATGTTGCCACTTTGAGATGGACTGAAGATGTTGAAGATAGCAAGTGGACCATCTTTTCCAAAAGCTCTGAACCTTCCGTTGTATGAGTTGCCATCGAGAGAGACGACTGAAGTTGCTATGTTGAAGAGAAGTCCATGAGGTCGAGAATTGAGAAAGAGTCAATCAATTCGTTGAGAATCCTTCGATGCTATCCAGAGCTGTACAAGTACAACAAGTATCAAGTCAATAGAGGCAAAAATTCTACTGACTCGGAACCGTTACGTCCATCCATTAACGATGTCTCACGAGGAGGGTCGTAAATCCTCATCGCAAAACGAAGCTGAATGGAATCAGAGATGATCGAAAGGAGTTGAATACTTATTGTCTGTAGAAAGTCATGAGATTTTATGAGAAGTGACGAGAGTGAATCAGACAGGTCAGCTTGAAGTCCATCAGAAATCCTCAACCCTCCTTAATGCTACAGCATCATGTGCCAAGGTCGTTTTGTCTAGACTAAAAATGATAACTGACTGATTCTGACCAATTGAACTAGTTGATTTACCAATCTCATGTAATCTAGTTTCTTGTACTTCTTGAGAAAGTCAGAAAAATTTGGTGAGAAGTTCGTTGAGTTTGCGGTAACATGAAGATTGCTAATTAATTGAGCAGGTTCTTCCGAAAAACATGCTCGCAAATAGTGCATTCTTTGAACATCGTTAATGCCCGAATCTGGTCCTGTGAGAGAGAGGAAAAGTTCTTTGAAGCTTTGCCATTCTGCCAATTTACCCTAAAAATGAGGCAAAGGAATCTTTGGGAGTCCTCTACTCGATGCAGTAGCAGTGTTTCCACTACTCTTATTATGAGCTTCCCTACGTGAGATTTCAAAATGTGAAGCTCCAGCATTATCAAGAAGCTGATTGAGCTCAACTTTTGCTTCATGATATAATGTGCAATTCACCTCAAATGTTTCATTTTCAAATAATCCGTTTCCATAAAAGACTCATTTTTAGAACTAGCAATAATTAGCTTTTCATATTGAGCTTCGAACTTGATCCAATTAGCTTCTAACTGGTCTAACTCAGATTGCAATGCTGACGGTTTAAGAGGTGCGGCATCTTTGTCTTTTAACCGATCAGTTATTAACTTAATTTAGAATATTTTTGCCTTCTGAGAAGCTAATAGTACTTCAATACTAGCACTCATTTTTTCTATAACTGAGAAATTCAAGAAATTACTCAATTGAATAAATCAAAAAACCAATTTAAATTAATTTTGAGAAAATAAGCACTTCCCTTTATTAAGCGTTTGATGAGCTTAATCTTGATGAGTTTATTCCGAAAAATTCCGGAAAAGTTCGAAAATTTCAGAAATTGCGTCTGATGTCCTTGAGCAGATCTATGGAAGCGCCCTCTGGTCGATGGAGACGTAGGTGATTGAGGATAACTGGAGAAATTCAAAAGTTTCCAAAATTGTCCTAAATGTCTTTGAGAAGATCGATTGCAGCGCCCTCTGGTCTCTTGAGACGTCGCTGCTTGAGAATTAACCGAATGATTGAATTGTCCCATAATGAGAATTTGAAATTCGCAGGTAAACACTATTGAGGAGCCCCGGAATGACAACCACTGTACAAATTCAAATTTTCCTGAGGAGTTCGAACAAGTTTTTAATGAGCAACACTGCGAAACCGCCAATTACACCCTCCCCCCGAAAAAGATAAGAAAAAACGATGAAAACTCCAAAAAAATCAAGAAACATATCAAAAATCCGGTTCGATGGACCAGAATGTTCGATCTGTCATCTGGTCCATAACTGAACGGAAACAAATTGCGAAAGCAAAGCTTCCATTCGGAAGCAAAAAAGATAATTATAAACCGTACTTGAAAATTTGGATATTATTGGAGGAATGCCGAAAATGAACTATTTGCTGAGAAGAGGCAAACTATTCAGAAGTGACTTGCTCATAAATTAGCAGACAAAGCTCCACATATGTGTAATGATAGCGAATTTCCATTCGTTTTCTCAGAAATCGATGTTTATTGGGCGATTTTGAGAAATTGTTCAATAGATTTTTCGATTCTTTTTTAGAAGTATCGTATCGTTTTTTTCCTAAGAAAAGTAGTGAAGAAGAATTTATCATCTCTGAAACCAGTGAAACGGAAGTATCAAATCATATGCGATAGCTCAAATCTACAGCATGGACTAATCGATATTGAAAAAGATTGATCGGCAGTAGATATGATATGGTTTTTCTTTATTGAAGAAAATCGGCTTGTCGGTTTTTACGTCTTGATTGACTTTTATTTATTGCCAAAAAATCGTATTTTCTGAAGATTGGTTCTTCACGTAGTTTCATCGTTTTTTAGCCTAGTCTGTGAGTGTCGAGGAAGAAACAAACAGAAAAAACACCCAAAAATTGATATTCATGATTAAAAACCTACTTCTTGGTATTTAAAACTAATTCGAAGAAGAATTTGGGAATTATCTCTGGTGGAAATTTGGCTGTCATTTACTGACAGATTTCATCAGAATCTGTCAGATCAATTCATCAGACCTGTGAGAAAATCGGCATGCATTATCATGTACAATCATGCACAACCCATGTAGGATCATGCATGAGCCGTGCATGATCATTCATGGAGCATGTATGATCATTAGGGTGATTCAAAAAAAAAAAAAAATCTTGGTTTTTCTTGCAAACAGGCTCAAAAGTTTCGTTTATTTATGATAATACATGCGTGAAAATATGAGCTCTTAATATTAATATTAAGACCGTCCTCATCGCATTTTTCTATTTTTTCCATAAGAATAACATGGAAAATTTTCTTTTTGCTTATTCTGATCTTCATGACGAACTAACGGCACGTCATGAGCGGAGTTCTCATACATATTTTCATAGAGAATTGAACGCTCTACAAAAAATGTCTCTCAGTATTTTCCTCTGAAGCCAATGGTTCGAAAGTTATTCAAGGACAAAGTGAAATTTACCGTGAATTTGACGGATTTCGGAGTATTATAGTGAGGCAAGTAGCCTTGTCGGGAAAATTGCATGAAATTTCATGTAGAAAATTAATCGAGCTCTCGAGAGGAGAAAACTCATAGTTCTTTCTAGCTAAAATGAAAGAAATAGAACACTTAGAAGAATGATCAAATTCTTCTTTAAATTTTTGATAATTCAAATCCAACATTTTTATTTTTCTATCTGCAATTGAACTGAACAAAATTCATGGCGATTACGGAATGCTTGTTCCTAACAATCTAGAGGATTTATGATGATGATTGATTCATTTTCGATTTTTGGGTCAATTTTCGTGTGTATGTTTTGGGTCGTTCGCAAGATATCGCTTCTTCTATGTGCTTACGCCATCCGCAGCCACTGCTGATTAACCATGCGTATGCGCACAGCAAGCTACTAGTGCTACTAGCCCTCAGTTTAAGCGCCAGTGATCACGTGATTCACCAATAGAAAAAGAACCAACAGAAATATGATTTTGGCCATTTTTCAGAATCATTTATCGACTGATGAAAATGATTATTTCTAAACTGCATCGGTAATACAATCATTTCTCAACTAGATGGGGTTGAGGATCCGGCCACTAGGCTCCTTGGTATTCCTGAAGCGTGATATGTGTGTTTAAGGTGTAGTAGTGTTCTTTCAAATTATGTGTCATGCGAAACTATTGAGAGTAACTAAATTATTTTGCATTCAAATCTTGCTTCTTGTTGTGAGTTAATATTCTTCGTTAACCATGGAATATCTTGATCGTATAATTGGTGATCCACTTGAAGAATTTGTTGGGCGTGAGCTTCCTTCTATAAGAGAGGTTATGTCTGTTTTCCTTTACCAAAAAAAAATTTTGCAATTACAACATCGGCAAAGCCAAATAACAATCGATAAAGTTCAGAAAAAATGGTCTCAAGCTGGAATTTCAACGTGTGGCACAGAATACGCTAAAAAAAACTCACAAAACTACTAGAAGAAGTTAAAAAATTACAAAAAAATTCCAAGCGTCAACAGACAGCCGCACAAAAGACGAAAGAATTAATATTCAATAATAAATTGGGAAAACTATTTGACATTGCTAGATTGAGTGTCGAAAAATACATTGATGCAGATAACAAATTATTCTTAGCCGGTCAAAGATCGAAAAATCGATTGGGATTCATTGATATTACTGCTCTATCAAAATCAGAAGAGAACAATGAAGATGTTATGGTTGTAGATGCTACTGGTAAGTTCTTCATATCGTCAACCTAGAAACAGAAAGGCGTAAAAGCTATTTTCCCCGTTGTTTTCTTCAATAAAAAGGAGACGTCATACTTGTTTCTTGCTTGATCGATCATTGCTTGATTACAAGTCAATAACTTCTACATTAAATTCTCTTAGTGTTCTATTTCTTTCATTTTAGCTAGAAAGAATTATGAGTTTTCTTCTCTCAAGAGCTCGATTGATTTTTTACATGAAATTTTATGCAATTCTTCCGACCAGGCTACTTGCCTCACTATAATACTCAGAAATCGGTCAAATTCACGGTACATTCAACTTTGACCTTGAATAACTTTCGAACCATTGGTTTTAGAGGAAAATACTAGGAGACATTTTTTGTAGAGCGTTCAATTCTATATAAAAATATGTATGAGAACTCCTCTCATGGCATGCCGTTAGTTCGTCATGAAGATCAGAATAAGGGAAAAGAAATTTTCCATATTATTCTTATGGAAAAAATAGGGAATGCGATGAGGACGGTCTTAATATTAATATTAAGAGCTCATATTTTCACGCATGTATTATCATACATAAACGAAACTTTCAAGCCAGTTTGCAAGAAAAACCAAGATTTTTTTTTCTTTTGAATCACCCTAATGATCATGCATGAATTATGCATACTCAGTCATGACACATGCACTGTAATACATGGTCATGTATGAGCAAGGATGAGTATTTTCATCCAGAGGAAAGTCTTCAAGTATGATCAGATTTGACCATGTATGCGCCATGACTGAGTATCAATGAACCATGCATCAACATGCATAGTAGTTCATACCTGATCATGCATAACCAAATAAGGTCATGCATGACCTAATAGGATCATCTATGGCTAGTTTAAAGGAATTATATTCTTCAATGCTATTTATATGGGTGCCCATGTCCAATCATGTATGACCATGTATGACTGATTATGTTCATACATGACCATATATGAGAATTTTCATTCATAAAAATGATTCAGCTGTTATTATTCTGATCATATCTGGTCATGTCTAGTCCTGTATCATCATGCATGACTACATATAATCCATGCCTGAATGTCAATGATTGATGCAAGAGCATCAAGAGAATTCGAACTATACCTGCATGATCATGCATGACCATGTATGGTAATGCATGGTTATTTGACACTTACATTATTATGTATTTGTATTGAATAACTAGCTTTCCTACCTTCGCTTCGCGTGGGTCAGATTTTTTAGCAGCTCCCATACTGACTTATAATTATATATAATTCATCGAGGGACGATTAGTGAAATGAACATTCTAATTAAGGAAATTGAGATAGAGATTTTTTGAAAATTCCTTGGAAAGCTGAGGAAATTCCAGGAAGGAACGATGTGTCAGAATTAACTTTGTCCAATTTTGAGAAAATTTCTCTTTTTGCCAAGTTTTGGAAGGATTGCCCCTTTGAAAGTTTACAAAATTAATTTCTTGGTGATATCTCCGGTTCTATTGGTCATAGCAGCCTGGGGCTGATTTCAAATTGAAGGTAAGCTCATTTCTCTTCAATCCAGTGGGGTCGAATTTTTTCAAGTCAATTTCTCAAAAACTTTCAGGTCATTTTCTGGAGATTAGTTTTCACATTATAAGTACTTGATAGATGAATAATTTGTTGTTTCAAACTGCGAAATCGATGGAGCATGAGCTCACCTTTCATCCGAGATCAATCCCAGATTGCTACTACCAGTAGAACCAGAGATATTCACGAAAAACTAAAATTTTCTAAAGACAGTTCTGAGTTATGATTCCATAGAAAGTTTCTTCAGCTTTATAATAGCATCATCAGAAAAAATCTATCATTAATTATTTCCATCAATATCGATTGTTTTATTGGGGGAAGCTGGTGTAAAATAGATATCCCAATTGAACGGTTCAAGATCGAGATTTTTCAAGAAAACCACTGTGAAGCTGAGAAAAATTTAGGGAGAGAACGTATGTTAGTATCGATCTGTTCCAGTTTTCCTAAACTTTAATTTCTTGGGCCAAATTTGAAAGTAGTCCCCATTTTGAGAATCAGACAAAATTACTATTTCGGCAGTATTTCCGATTCTATTCATCGTAGCGACCTGGGGTTAATCTCGAATGAAAGGTGAGCTCATTTTCCATCGATTCATGTGATCCATATTGTTCTTAATCAATTCTTCAAATACTTATAGGCCATTCTCTGAGAATCAGCTTTTTCCCTGTAAGTCTTCGAAAAATGGATAATAGCTTCCTCTATACTACATAAATTGATAGGAAATGAGCTCATCTTCCATTGCGGAATAACCGGAAGTCCCAACATCCGATAGTACAAAAAATATTGCAAAAAACGGAAATTCTTCAAAAATAGATGTCTTTTATCTTCAAACTTTCAAAAAATGAAATTTTTGAGAAATTCGAAAAATTCAAAAAATTCAGAAAGAACCTTCCTTCAATATTTTCATCGATATTGATTGATTTATCGTGAGAAGTTGGGGCAACGTATACATTCCAATTAAACGGTTCGAGATAGAGCTTTCACCAGAATTCTATTGAAAAGCTGTGGAAATTTTAGGTCAGCAATATGTATTACTATTATGTTTTTTCAATTGATCATTGATATGATTCCCATGAAAAGTTTTCTCAGCTTTCCAATGGTATTTTCAGAAAGGATCTATCTCCAATATTTTCATCGATATTGATTAATTGATCAAACTGAGAGTGGGATGAATCGGGCAATCCATTTGCACGGTTCACAATGGAGCTTTTGTAACCAATTCATTGAAAAATTGACATTTTCTTAGGTAGAAAACACATGTCAGTATCGGTTTTTTTCCAATTCTCAATGTTCTTGAGCTTTCTAGAATATTCTTGAACCTTCGAAGAAATTCTAGAATGTTTTCGAACTTTCTGAAACATTGGAGAATATCTCCCAGCCTTTTGCAACATTCTTGAATCTTCAAGAATACTCCAAAAAGTTTTTGAACCTTCTGGAACATTCCAAAATATTTCCAAATCTTTTGGTACTAAAAAAGATTTGTAAACATCTTGGAACATTTTTAAAAATTCTCGTACCTTAGTGGGCATCGTAGAATGTTTCTGAACTTTCCGGAACATTCTAGAACATTTTGGAGCAGTTTAGAACATTCTGGGACAATGTAGAATATTCTAGAACATTCTAGAACAATTTGAAACGTCCTAAATCAATTTAGAACATTCTAGAACAATCTAGAACACTTTCGAACAATCGAGAATATTCTAGAACATTCTAGAACAATCTAGAACATCCGAGAACATTCTAGTAAATTTTAGAACGGTCTAGAGCATTATTTTATATCCTCCATGATGAGGTAATAGGTACAATACCCGCTTTCACTCTCATATCTCTGAAACCAACCCCTGTAGCCTAAAACGGAAAATTTCTTCATGGATGGGGGGTGAAGTGCTACTACACCGTATAACCCCCATGGGGCTATGAGGGATGGTTTCTAAGTTTTAGGTATACGCAACCAGTAACACCAATATTTTTATTACATATATTAGATTAGATTTCTGACTCTGGTTATACATGGCCACATCAAATCATGCTTGATCATGTACAGCTTTGCATGCGTGCATACAGCGACTTCTAGAAATCAATTTTTGGAGTATATTCAACGTGGTGGTAAAGGGGAAATTTTGCTAAATTACCTCGCTCTCCATATCGTCCTATACAGAAGTTTCAACTTGGATAATTATTTTCGTGCACGCCGAATCTCCTACGCTAACCCCCAAACATGATCTCTCTCGACGACTCCCATTAACACGATCTCTCGCGACAAGGAGGACCAGCACGATTTCTCGCGACAAAGATGACTAGCACGATTTTTCGCGACAAAGATGACCAACCCTCTCATTTTTATTCTTAGTACTTCTTATTTATTTATTTTTTTGATTCCTCCTTCATTAGTGACTCATTTGTTATTTATTTATTTATTATTTATTTATTATTTATTTATTATTTATTTATTATTTATTTATTATTTATTTATTATTTATTTATTATTTATTTATTATTTATTTATTATTTATTTATTATTTATTTATTATTTATTTATTATTTATTTATTATTTATTTATTATTTATTTATTATTTATTTATTATTTATTTATTATTTATTTATTATTTATTTATTATTTATTTATTATTTATTTATTATTTATTTATTATTTATTTATTATTTATTTCACCATTCTTCCACCTATTTACGGGAACCACATATAAAGGGGCCATCCGGAACTCCGTTCCGGTCCGCCAAACATAACTCAATTTCATGAGCCCTCCGAAACCCCGTTCCGGTCCGCCAAACGTAACCTCCAGCTTAACCTACCCTCATTTTCCCCTGACCTCTTATACTGGAGCGGGAGCATCTCACTCCACTTCTGCTGATTCCCCACCTAGGAGCTGGGAGACAATGGGCGAGAGCGTTCCCGGAGGGCACTGACTTGGCCCTCCCTCTTACCTAGGGAACCTCTCCCCACTTCACCCTTCCTCCAACAACTGCTCGAACCACGATTTCTCGCGAACTCCGGGCTGCTTCTCCCGGGATCAGGGTTTCCTTAACCTTAGCAGTCCTCAACGCCTTCCGTTCAAGCGACGAAAACGAAACACAAGAACGACGATGAACCAAACCCACGACCTGAACATCATTCGGCGAAGGATACAGAAAACAATAACACCTTTCTGCGATAAATCGTGCCCTAGGCAGTCTTTATTCTTCCTTAACATCACTCAGTCTCTGAGTGACGGGGATGATCCCCACGGAGGTGGTTTTCCTCCAACTACCATCAAAAGTGATTCTTACTCTCTATATCACCTGATTTGTGTGTTGAAAGAGTGTATGAATGAATAATAAAAGGAATTACAGGAAACAGAATACAATAATGATAATGGCTCCTGGGGTTATTTCCCCCAACGTGATATCATAAAAATAGAAAATAAATAAAAGCAATAAGTGGGGTTAATTGCTCCAAACGATACGATGTCAGTAAAATCCTTACCCTTAGCGCCTTTTAGGGCTGACTTGCCCCTTAACAAAAAAATAAATAAAAACAAAAAGAATACTGTGGGGTGAGGAGTGGATTGCCCCTCAAACTTAAAGCAAACTTAAAGCAAACTTTTTTACTGTTCCATATAATTTTTTAGTGAAACTTTCAGAATACGGCACAATTATACATTTCTTGATGTCTAAATTTTTTTTTCTAAATTTTGAGTTTGATTGGACTTTAATTTCTTTAATCTTTGGTCCATAATTTTGTTTATTAGTTTAATAGGATAGTCATTGAATAGAAGTGCTTTTTTTGCAAAAATTAAATTGTTTTCTAGAAATTCATCATTAGAGATATTAACAATTCTGTCTATTAAATTAATAATTATACCGATTTTGTGTGACATTGGATGATTGGATTCAAAGTTCAAGAATCTACCAGACCATGTCGGTTTTCTGTACCAATTGAATTTTAAACGATTATTTTCTCTAATAATTAGTACATCAAGAAACGACAAACAACCACCCTCTTCAATTTCACTAGTAAACTGTAATCTTGTATGTTTACTATTGAAAAGAGTCAAAGTATCTTGTATCCTATCTTTAGGGACACACAAGATGATATCGTCAACATATCTGAAGTAGAAAGGTATGAAAGGCCTATGATCAATTAATCAATAATATTTAGATGTTTCGAATCATATTCAACTATTTAATTGATCTAGTCATTTTCTGGTAACAATTTCTAGTAACTTTCCAATATTCATGATTACTCCATTGAATTTATAAAGCTTAGTAACTTTCTAGTGACTTAATTTTCGTGAATGTGATATATGATCGATTGTGTTTTAAATCGTGATAAATTGTGATAAAAATCGTTCTTCTGATAACTGTATTTCTGGTATTTTTTCTTGAGAAAGTGATTTTTATATGCTAACGTTGGCACAACTGTTTTGTAGTGAGAGAGTGTTCTAGAAGCGTTTTGTATTGTTGTTTGTAAGAGAGAACGTTATAACAGAGAAGTCTTGATTAAATACGATTAATTATTAATTACGTGTGTTTATTAATTGATGTTTCACATAAGAATAAATCCTTTATCCTAACATTTTTATTCATAATTAAAAATACCTGGCGACCGGACCTGCGTGTGAGCAGTGTACACAATTTGATAGAATTACGCATAATTCAGCAAGTTGTGAATCGTCTACGAAATAATACTCAGTAATCGGTATATATTATTTCGTTCGGTCACAATATAATAAGCTATCAGTGTCGGTATACATCAACTTAACTCTTTCACCATAGACCGATTTTGCATAATTATAATGGAAATCGTAGATATAGGTTTCCGATAAATCTAGAATGGTGAATCCGACATATATTGGTTTTTTAAAAATTATTTGAGTTTTACTCAGCTCAATGATAATAAGATCTTCATCATCAAACACAATACTATTATGGAAATTTGGTTGCGCTACTCGAACTCTAGTCCCGTATCTTCTACCCATTCTGTGATCAATTTGATATCCTTCTGCTTCCTCACATTTTCCATGGTCTTCCCCCTAAACAGCATTATTCATCAATTTGAAGAAATTCTTTTCAAATGCATTCGTAGACTTCTTCCTCAATTCTGTATTGAGATCTATGTATGGTTTAAGCCAGGCAGATTGCTTAAATTGGAGTATTCGTTGGATTTTTTTGAGTTTCAAACCGAAACTCAAGCACTGTTTCAAGTTCTTGTAGTGTATGACGTAAGACATCTTTGGTAGAAAAGTAGTTATTAGTTTTGAATGTTTCTTGGATGGTGGTACGTAGTGTTCTGGACATAATGGTAAGTCTTTGTGACTCTCATAAAGTTCTCGAGGATACTCCAAGTCTACTTCTAGAATGTAGCCAGTAGGCGAATCACCTGCGATTTGAAATACATCGAAGCTACTCACATCTTCACTCCATTCAAATGATGCATATCGTAGGTACTCAGACATGGCCGCTCCATATAAATTATTCACATTGAAATACATGAGATAAGTTGGTTCTTCCAATGGCTTAAAATCTTCACCCATATATTTATTATTTGCTTTAGCATATCTATTGGTACACTGAGCCACCCCAACTTTCATCCCTTTTGCTTCCAAATGGAAGCATTGTAAACGCGATTTTTTTGGATTTCGAGATTTCATCGGAATATGACTCAGAATGATCCAAAACGTCGAGAAATGACATTTTTAAAAAATGTCTGTATGTGTGTGTGTGTGCGTGTGTATGTGTGACAGATATCGGCTCATTGCTCAGCAACGGTAATACTTGGTGAGCTGAAAATTTAACAGTACTTTCCCTCCCCATGCAAATTGCTGTCAGTGAAATTTGAGCGAAATTGGTTGAGTACTTTTCGAGAAAACTCAAATTTGTGAAAAATCGTTTTTTCGACTTTTCTCCGCGAAAAATTGATTCACAGCCCCCACACTCAGCGATGAAATACATCTCATTTGAACTCACAATTTTCACTCAGTGTAAATTTTGCTCAGATTTTTCGTTTGCAGATAATTTCATTCACAGTGTTTTTCATCCTGAATTTACTATACACAATAGCTCAAAAACTATTCGAGTTAGAGACTTCAAATTGCGCCAGTTTGTGCATCTGAGGAGCGAAAAGTTTGGTATTGAAATTGGGCGAAATCGCTCCAGTAGTTTCTGAGATATTGGCCAAAACCCATTTTATGAACAGAGGTTATATCTCCAAAACTATCCAAGCGATTACATCCAAGTTCAACTTAAAAGATTCACCTCAATGAGCCCCACAAATGGTGAGAATTTCAGATTTTTCAGGAGAAGTCTCTTGTAAGGATGTTCGATACATTAGTTTTTTCAAAAATCACGGTTTTTCTTAGCTTTCTCCCTAGGAACACTACTATTTTTTATTTCACCATTCGAAAGTAGACAATTTTTTCTACAAGATAGGTACCTTTTCATTCTGACGACATTCAGAGAAAATAGAAATCCTATTTGGAACCCAAACTTCGATTTTTCAGATCTGTCGTAGGATCTTCCATTTATGATTGAAAGATTGTTTTTTTTTGAGGTAGACATGAATAAATAAAGTTCACCAAAGATCGAACCATCATTAAATTTGTCCTTACAAGCGAATTTACTTCGTGCAAATGTCCACTTATGACAATTGTTGTGAAACCAAATTTCGTTACTGCATTTAGAATAATGAAAAAAATAAATTGTAATCTCATGGATAATTTATATAAAAATTCCATTCGGAAGCATTTTGCCAGTCGAATTGGCAAAATATTAAATGCCGCACAAGGAGTGGGGCTTCCGAATAACGCACAGGATATAACGCTTCTGCTTGTTTCAATAAATAATAGTTTGTCTGGATCAGTGAGTAGCTCAAGTTCAATACCCGTACACTTGAGCATCGCATCAAATGCAAGTCCTGGAGCCGTGAAATGATGGAGTGGATCCAATTTGTAGACTATGAAAGTTATGGCGGAAATTTTCAAAAATATCAGCCAGTAGAAGTACATCAGTCTTCAAGTATAAATCAGAATATTCTCCCAATGTAGATAGCTGAAATTTATTCCAAATTCGAAGTGCATGCGTATACTCTTCTTCAGATATTCCAGAATTATTCAATTTAGGAAATAATAGTTGTCTCTCTGGCAATTCGGTTTCGTTAAATCTTTCCCAAGAATTGACATATTCATACGGAAATATTCCTTCACGAATCAGGAGCTGAAATTTTTCTGCATCATGATCACTGTATTTTCTTGTAATTTTTTTATCACAATCATTCAGATCGGATGCGAATTGCTCCAAACTACTTGCCATAAATCTGAATGGATCGATGAATCGTAAATTCACCTTTGTATTTGGAACATGTTTTTGAAATGTTATGTATTTTTCTTTATTGATTGCAAGTAAATCAACGGCACCTTTAAAATTTTCCGCTAAATCCTTGATGATGTAATGTGAATCGTAACCAGATAAATTGTGGAAGACCACTGGAATATTGTGAGACTTCTGAAAATTTAAATTACATTCTGGGTGAGCTGGACCACGATAATCACCAGTGAAATGGCAGTGATCACGATGTTTCATTGCTAGATAATCGAAAGGCTTCTCACAAATATGGCACGTCTGGGCATTTTTAAAAACTTCCGATTCTTCAAGCGTTACAGGTTTCATTGGTTTTATATTATTCAAATGAAAATTTACCATTTCAGCAACACTCTTTGATTCATCAATGAACCACTGCATACAGTCGGATCCACGTTTGATTTTAAAAGTCGATAATCGATCATCGAATGCACAAAGTAAATAAAATGCCACACTATGTGGAATGTGTTTTTCACACAGATTTTCATTGCTATCATCATCAACAGCTTCTAAAATACACTCCAAGTCTGCGTAACAACAAAGGGTACAGTTTCTTTGAATTTGTAATTTTTGAAGCTTAAAATTTTCTCCTCCTCTGTTGGAAATCTCATTCTACATTTATTTATCGCGAAACAGTCTTTCCTATGATTCTCGTAACATCGTTCCTCTTGGAAATGACACAAACAGCGATCACACAACCACTTTTAACTCTTATGTTTAGATATTTGTGAGCTCACCAATCTTGATAAATAGCAAATCCACGCATAATGGTAGATTGGTTGCATATCAGCATCCAAGTACGCATCTGTACACAGCAAAAAGAGATGAATAGTTGGATGTTTCGATTCCGCTTTGCTCAAGTGAAATGGTACGTTTTTTTTCATCATCATTATTCTCTCGCATCCCTATTCCATAAATATTAATTGATAATTTGTTCATTTTCTTAAATTTTCTAACGTCACTCGGAGAAATAGGAAATTTGATCCCTTGGTAATTGAGAGGCTCATTGGTTCCAGGTAATGCTGCACTTGTGTAATGTGGATAAGAGGTAATACGATTGGCATTCTTTTCAGTTGGATAGAGTGCAGCGATTATTGACCACAAAAAACAGTATTCATCGTCACTCTTAACGTTCACCACTGGTCGCTTCATTTGTATCCCAGCTGGCAATTCTACGTAACTCGATAATCCACCAGTTAGTGGTACATACTTATTAATATTTATCAATAAACTTGTGATTTCTTTCAGTGTCCAACCCGAATCACGTTCTTGGAAATCCTCTACCTTTTCAAGGAGCCTTTCTGTTATGTTCTCATCAAACCATTCCTGGATGTCCATACTGGCTAAAATGACTTCATTCCTCGTATTGAATGCCTTACTTTCTTCAATCATTCCACTATCTTTCATGGTTTGAAATTTACACATGAGAATGCTATCAGCTATCGCGCTACCCACACGTCTTAAGAGATTCTTTAATTGTATAGAAGTCAATATTTTAGCATCTTTGAGGAAAGATTCAATGCCCTTATGACGAAGATTTACTAGAGTGCCAGTACGTATTCGTCCTTCAAAAGCAATCTGCATGTCTTTCCAACATACACGTTCGGTGAGCTTCCTCCAAAGAGAGGAGACATCAATCCCACCACCCTGTCTCTGTTTATCCTTGAATTTTTCGTGGAGTGTATGAAGACTCGACAGCGTGGCCTGAATACAATTTTTCTCACCAATAGGGAGTGTTGCGGTCCCGCAATTTTGACTAGCAACAAATATCCCGCGGGTTAGGAAAACGCATCCGGGAACTAGTACAGATAACGCTGAAAACAACGCTAGAAAATCTCAGAGCAGCGCTAGAGATACGGGAGCCTCTCGAAGGGGCATGGGAAAAGCAAATAGCCTTTCCGGTAAGAGCAGCTTGATTAACACGAGTGTGGTAAGAAACTCACAATTCTCTTTCATCTCTTTATCTGCAAAGGAAAGAGAATAATATGAAAATTGTAATAAATCAACGAAGAGTTGAAACCGAGCGGCATTTCCGTACTTCGAGGTGAGTCATACTAGAAGACTCAATCTTTACGCACCTAAAAAAAACTTTGAATCGGTATAAAGCACCCGAAACCTGCCAACAAACGACAAACAAGATAGCAGCGGCAGTTCGCTCTCCAGCGTAAACTGTATTTACTCTTCTGAAGGATTTACTGCGCCGATTTTCTTTCAACGAGGAAATTAGGGGATAGATTACACCTCTGGTTAACGCCCAGGGACTTTTTTCTACTATAAAAAGGGGAATTCACCACGAACCCTTACCCTCAGTTCGAAGTCTCACACAGAACGTCATTCTGCTCTTCAGAAGATTCTCCAAAAGTACCAGCATTACCGTGACTCTAGTTGACTGCAAACCTTTTGCAGAACTTCAGAGTCAATCAAGCTAACGAAACTTCGTTTCAATTAGCCTTGATCACCCAGTACTAAAGTCTTGAGTCGAGTTTAACCGCCCGAGTTAAAGAACAGTAGCAATATTATTTTTCATTGGCCCTAACCCGCTTCGAATTTCATCAAGAACCTCCAGCGTAGACAGCAGAGACTCCAGCCAACTCCAGGTAGCAGAAATCCAGCTCATGTCGAATCTCCAAGGAAGAACCAGTCAATTCTACCTCCAATCCAACACCAGAACCGATTCTCTCATTATTTTCTACTGTAAGTCGATTCCCGATTTGATCTAATTTTCTTTTTCTTTTTTATCTTTAATGAAAATCAATGAAATTCGAGCTTTTCTATTTTCCCGAACAAATTACTTTTTAACGATTATATCCGATTTTGATTAGAAATATACTTTGGGGTTATTAAGCAGTAAAATTGCGTGAGTTATCATTAATTTAATTAATCCTTTCTCATTTTAAGACATCGGTACACTTCAGTGTTTTGCCACGGTAAGACGAATCCACATTTTTTTTCTTTATTTTGCATTCACGATCCCGACCGTGACTAGAGACGTTTTCTCCTTATTTTTATTAATAAAAAATCATTTTTTTATCTCAACTTTTCGGGTCGTGCCGCAACAAGAGTATCACCCTCTTTTGAATTTTGGTAAAGAGTTTAATATAATGAATACACCAATTTAACCATTGTTCTGCGTCAAGTGCAAGCGCATTTTTCACAGCATAATCTAAAATATTCAATATTCTAAGACAAAGCTCTGAATCCATTTCTCGGTTGTAGTCGCGTTGAGTTCGTATTATTGAATGATACTCTAAATGGTTGGGGAGAAATGATTTATAGTGAGAGAATGAAATCAAATCACATATTTAGCCTCGACGATTCGCATTACCCTCCAAACTGTGTTGATGGAGATTTTAAGGATGTAGTTACTGAGAAATCGTATCTTATAAACAGTCGACTGTACGATTTATAAAAAAAAATCCAGCAAATTGCTGCAATTCATCAATGCAAAGATAAATATTTTAATGATAAATTAAGATCACACTCCATAGATATCACTTGTCATAATTCTTAGTGTCATCTTTCTTTTACCATTTTTTTTTGTGGACTATGTAAGCAGCAGATCCTTTCACAGAGATACTCAGTCTGGTCTCAAAACTCTCCGAACAAGTTCCATCAGAGCAAACGATTAGCATCGATTTTTTCGAATACTTCCCGCCTACAAATGGACTTAGAGGCAATTAACCAGGTCGCTCATTTGGAGAACTACCTACCAACGAAGAAACGAGATGAGTTAATAATTGGTCAGAAGTATCTTGTGACAGCATTCAAATCTGTGAACACTCAGTTTGGAAAGAAAGTGCTAGTTGAAATAGATGGTGCCTCCACCGTTTTCCTACCAAAACGACTCTCCGATCGATTCATCGACAAACCAGAGGAGCTACTCAGCTTCGAAGTCAAGGCTACTGAAAGCCTTCTGTACATCGAGTTCCTGGACAATTCAACCCATGTCAATTCATATTGAATGATGAATGAGATGTAAGCTGAACTACTGTAAAATAATACCAATGTAAAAGAAATGTGAACGTTATATATATTTTTTTTCTTTATTTGGTGTAAAATTGTATTCAATCTTGGAACTACAATAAAAAATTTCACCTTAATCAATTATCTATCTGTTTCTTCAATAGCATTATATACGTTATAAGTCATTTTTCAATATAAATGTATTTTTTTTCTTAAGATAGATAGATAGATAGATAGATTTATTACAGACTTTATAGGGTACAATCCCTTTAGCCGGAGGGGACCGGTCACAGAGGGTAATTACATATTTGGGAGATCGAAGTAACATACAAAAATGATAATAAATGAAATTTTTGGAGTTCAGTTCAGTACATAAGTTCATAGAGGCACTTTTTTGTTAGTAATATGTGTGTAATAAGCTTGATTTAACATTGAGTGTGTCTTAATGGAAATGCTTAAGCTACATTCGTAATATCGCAGGCACAGGAACATGAGTTTTTTTTTTTTTTTTTTTTTCTATTGTCATAAATAATCAGGAGAAATACAGAAAACGTATCAATATTGCTCAATCAAGATGTCCACCGTTTTGTTTATTGGTCGTAAGCTTCAGCCCCCTGTGAGATAAGAAACTTTGTGATGAGTTGATCATTTTTAACAAATAGATTTTTGGCATGCATCAGTAAATCGTCTCTGAGACTCATAGCAGAAGACATGAAATAAAAAAGAGCTTTCGTATCATTTTTGTTAGGACTTAGAAGGAAATTCAGAAAATCGTGACCAGTGGAGCCTTTGAGCCGAGAGAGGATGAATTTGGATCGAGGAACATCGTAGAATGGGCATTTTTGGATAATGTGCTGGATAGATTCATTGTCCCCACTGTCGCAGAACTGACAGCACTCAAAAGGATTGATTGTAAAGAGGTTCCCATCAATAATGAATCGACAGTTGTAAGGATTGGCCAGTCGGACTTGAGCTTTTATTCTAAGAATAGATAATGGGCACCTGGCCCACAAGTACTCGTTGTTAAGGCTACCCAGGGTTCTAGTTCTTCTTATTCCAATTGGCTATATCCCCGTAGAGGGGCAAGTGCCATAGGGTTCTAGTTATAGGGAGCTTGTGTGGGATAGCATCCCAGTACTTCAGGTCTTCTGTGATGAGAGATATTTTTAGTTCATCGAGAATTTTCTCTTTGTAAAGCAACCAGTCATTGACATTATGGTTTCCCCAGAGCATCCCGAAATCCGAATCATCCAGAAAACTTTTAAGTCTCAAGCTCCAATTGAATTTATAGATTTTTTTTCGGGTTCCTCAGAGGATTAGGGTTCCTGGCGAGTTCCACCATCCGTAAATAACACTTCTTCGGTAGTCTGTTATCAGACATTTTCAGGATTTTAATTACGTAGTTCAAGGTGGCAGATAACACATAGTATTTCACAGGAAGTAGGCCCAGTTCCACTCTGAGAGCCGCATGCGGGGTATTTTTAGGTAAACGCAATAATCTTTTGAAAAAGTCAGATTGGGCTGATTCTAAAGCTTCAAAATAATCGAGGGCCCAGGCCGGGGAGGCGTAGAGAAGAATGGCTCTGGAGATAGAATCAAATAATTTCATCATACTTGGCATGGAGTCTGCCTTGGCCTTGGCAAGAATCCCCAAGACCATTCCATTAGCCTGTAAGGTCTTCTTAATAGCATGCTGAGTTGCCAGGAGACCCATGGATGAACAGCTGATAGGAACTCCAAGGTATTCGTAGCAAGGAACAATCTCCAATTCTTCGTTATCATAGAAAAATTTCAGCGAAGGGCTGAGACGCCCGCCCTCTCTAAAAATCATGACCTTGGTTTTCTCAGAGTTCACCGTAAGACCATTCAGTACACAATAGCAGTGTAGAGCATTTAGGAGTTCTTGAAGCATCATCTCGGTTTGTGCCAAGATAACAAGATCGTCAGCGTAAAGCAAAAGGAGCAAATCGTCTTGTCCATCAATGTTCAATCCAGAAAATCCTTGATTTCTCAGATACTTCTCAATATCACAAATAAATATAATAAAAAGAAGCGGACTCAACGATTCCCCCTGCAAAACACCAGCTGAAACCGGTATCGGCTCAGTGAGAAGATCGGCAACCCTGACACAGACATTGGCGTCATCATATAGAGACTTAAGTATTTTTATGAGTTTGGGGGTCAGGCCTAGGTTCAGAAGCTTGGGCCAGAGTCTATGGTGAGGAACAGAATCGAACGCCCGTCTGAAATCGACGAATGCGCTAAATACCTTTCTAGATCCGAGTCTGAGTTGGAGTTGAACAGCAGCTAATAGTACAAAGACCTGATCCAAGCAGTTTCTTTCCGGTCTGAAGCCCCCCTGGCATTCCCCCAAAATTTCCTCCTGATCAGCCCAGATTTGAATCCGGTCTCTCAGTATTTGTGTAAATAGTTTTGTTAAACAATTACACAACGCAATGCCCCTGTAGTTCAACGGGTCAGTTTTGTCGCCCTTTTCGTAAATCATAGAGAGAGAAGCAGAACCCCAAGATTCTGGAAGGCGTTCAACTTCCATGATTTTATTAAAAAGAACTTCCAAGTAGAGTAATCAGTTGGGAGGGAGGTATTTAATGAACTCGTTGCCGATTCCATCGGGTCCGGCTGCCTTTTGGTTTTTCAGTTTTTTAAGGTTTTTAAAGATTTCTTCACTTGTGAACGGTGTGTCTAGAGCGGGATTTGTATACGTGGATAAGGGAATATGGAGGGGTACTCTAGGCGGAGTGATACTATTGTAGAATTCAAACCATTTTTCAAGTGTTATGCAATGAGTAATACCGGAAACCTTTTTTTGCTTTTTAATTACGCTCCAAAATTCTCCCGAGTTCTTAACATTAGCTAGCATATTCTTAATCTCTTCAGAATGCTTTTCCTTCTTCTTTTTTAGCAAATTTACGTAGCTTTTTTTCGTTACCGCGAAATTCATGCCTGCCTCACTATCAAAGTGCTAGGCCTCATATTGGAGTAGATTTTGAGCTAGCTCATTTCTTTTATTAGAGGCTCTTTTGGTTACTGGCCCCGATTTTCTGATCAAATTAATCCGATACGCAGCTTCTTTAATTGCTGATTTCAAATTGTTGGATATGTGGTCCAAACTCGCACTTGTAAAATCAATTTTAGTTCTTTCAGATGCGTACAGTACTCTAGTATATTCTTCACGTCTCCCCTCATTCCAGCAGAGCCTGGTGAGCCCGGGCCGGTCAGCTATGTCCGGAGTTTGAGCACTTATTGGTACATTTAACGTTAAGGTGATCGGAAAATGATCTGACAGTGTGGGGTAAAGAAGAACTTCAAAATCAAACACTAGACTCAATCCAGAGACACTGACCCGCGCGAAATCAACCAAGCTACTACCGGTAGAGGAGGTGAATGTTATTTTCCCAGGGTAATCGCTCACCGAGCGACCATTCAAACAGTAGAGATTATTAACCTCCATAAAATTCAAGAGTGTTAGCCCACGGCTACAGTGGTTATTATTATAGACGCTTCTAATTGGGTTTAGGTTAATGTTATTATTGAACACTTCTGGAATTCCCCCCTACCCCCCAAGATGGGCATTAAAATCTCCCCCCATAATGAGGTGAGCGTCCGGATAGTCTGAAGAGACCTCGTCTAACAAAATTTGTAGCATATCCAGAGCTGGCTGAATGTCAATTTTTGGAATAAGGTAAATTGTACCAACAATAAAAACTAGGTTATTAATAACAAACTTGACAAAAATCCAGTTCTCAGATTTGTGAAGTAATTCCGGAGTACCACAGGAATTGTGCACCAGGACGAGAAGTAGCCCGCTGGCTCTTCCCCTCGTGTAAGTCTTGACGGCAGGAGCCCAGAATGGTTGGAAATTGGTGAGATAGTTAGGTAGCTTTTTCCACTCGTGCTGTACATGGGTTTCGGTGACTCCAATGAATAAGAAGTCATTTGGATTTTTGAGTTGGCAAAGATTTTTGTTTGCACCTCTGACATTCCAAAAAGTTATTCTTTGCTTAAGCTGTGAGGCTGGAGATTCGTCAGATGTTATGGGTCCATTGTCGTGATTGGACCCCTTGGAAAAAAAGAGGATCCATGATTTGATCGGTTCTCCTTAGGGACTTGGTCAAGACGGATAATTTGGTTTTCAGTCTCGTTCCAAATGAAGTCACGCCCATCGATATTTAGTTTGCCATGTCCAACTTTGACTGTGTGGTTTTTTTCTTTTTCCCCTCTAGCGATTTCTCTCAATTTGGCTTGGATGAACCTTTCCTTTTTTGTGAGATCCCCCTCAATAAAAATTTGCTTATTCTTCAGAACCTCTTTCTTTTGACTCAGAATTTTCAATTTGTCCGAGAAACGATTCAATTTAACTAGAACGGACTTTTTTTCTCTACCCATTGGTTTGACCTCATTAGAAGGTTGTGGGTCTAATTGGAAGTGATCACTGAGGAAGGTGTCAATGTCCGCTTGTAAGCTAGAGGGGTGAGGAGAGACTTGGAGCCCACGTATAATTATATTGGATTTTCGGAGCAATTTTTCTTGGAATTCAATACTTCTAGTTAAGTCATCGATTTTGTTTGACAGCGTGGTTGTCAGGTGGGTACCAGTGGGAGGATTAGCAGATCTCACCTCCTTCATTCCAGCTTCAAGATCATTCAGCCTTTTCAGCGTGTCAGGGGGAGACTGAGAATTTTGAATTTCTTGTATAAGGTGCATAAGTTCCCGCCTAAGGGTTTCAATTTTAATGCCAGTACTATTTTCTACTGCCACAACATCTTTTTTAACTTTTTCAATTTTATCATTAATGTTCTGTATTTCACGTTTGATCTCGTTTGTACCTGTGTTCAGATCTTTACGAAGTTTATCGTCTCTGGCTTTGTTGTCCTCATCCATTTTCTTAAGATAAGTCATAACGTCATCTATAGAGAGTGAGGAGGTGGCTGGAGGAGGGCTCATTTCCGTTGAGGGAATTAGTTTCTTGCGAGGATTATTAACTAAAAAGGCTGATTCTTTATTAAACGTGAACTCGTGCTGCTCGTTGGCCCCTATTGGAATGTCTATCGACGGAATGGGAGCATGATCGCTCAAATTGCTGAAGCCCAAGACATTTGTTGTACAGTCCTGAGTTTTTTTTTCTTGTCCAGCTGTGTTTGGAAGCAGCTAAAAAACAATCCCGCTTGAGTAGCACACCTTTTTGAGGAAATTGAATTATCCCTGGGACGTTCTGTTCTCTTGACTATTTTTTTTCTTAATGATTGATGATATTCAAAAAATCTGGAGTGAAAATGAACAAGATGAAAAAATAAAAAGTGAAAAAACTAAAAAAAGCATAAATGAAAAAAAAATGTATGTGCATTGTCATTATTTCAATCTAATCACTCGCTCTGCAGCAGCTGCACTCGCAATTCGGCTTTTTTTTTATCCGCAATCGCCATTTCCATGATCCAAATCTATTGTGGTTTTCCAAATGCTCCACCATTACGATAGGAGATCGGATTTTAAACGTCCTCACCATCCATTCTTCTGAAAAAAACAGTAGAAAATAATATGAAGAGAAAGATCTTGATGATTTCATTAATATCTCTAAAAAAAAAAAAAAAAAATAGAAAAATACCTGGTCAAGCTGGTTGTAGAAGTGGGGACACAGTTGATTCAATGCTGTTCGCCAATGCAGTAGAGGTTGGGGGTCTTGGCGATTGTGATAATATTTGTGAGACTGACGGGGATGATGAAAGATTAACCAGTGGAATCGGTATTGTTGAAGCTGGTGAAGCTGATTGTGAATGAAACGATTCCAGTTTTCCAATAGGTCGTTGTTCAGAAAACCGACATCCTAATTCATCTCTTCTGTCGTAATCTAACGGAATCACTGATAAATCGAGTGGAGGCAGTGGAGGTGTCGACAACATTGGTGAAACGGATGGAGATGGTGCAGATAATAAAGGTGGTGAAATTATTATTGTTGAAGCAGGTAAAGCTGATGATGAGCGTGGTGGTTCCTGTTTTATATCCAATCGTTCAACCTCCACATATAGTGACTCATCTCTTCAGTCTTCATTTAGTGGAATTGCTGATGAATGTGGTGTAGGCGGTGGAGATGTTGGCAACATTGGTGAAAGAAGTGGAGATGGTAATGGTGAGAGTGGATGTGGTGGTGGTGGAATGGACGTCGCTGAAGCTGGTGATGCTGATGGTGAGCGTGGTGGTTCCATCACTACAATTGGTCGATCTGTAGGAGGCGGAAATTCGGGCTCATTCGTTCTGTCTTCATCTAGCTGCCACAGTATGTGCTCAATAGATGTAGGTCGTCTCGTAATTCTCATAGCCTTCACAACTCGGGTGAGAAAGGCACGGAAAGCTCTTCGTCTCACTTCCAGTGGCTTCATGTATTGTACCCAAGTTTTTGTGCAATGAGCATAATATAGTTGTGGCAATTCTAGATGTAATTCGTCTTCTGCAGGAAAATTCAGTATCTGATGCTCGAATTCACAAGCGAAGATTGAACGTATGTTTGAAATAGCTGGAAAAAAATCAATCAGTAAGAGGGTGTTATATTTGATAATATAGAAAGTTGAGAAAAAGAGAATGATATTTTTTTTATTCTAGAAAGAAAATGGAAAAGAAGTTGTTAAACCTTTTGTAACGTCCAGAAACTGAGACGTTTTTTTTTTCATTTTTAATTTTTGTTTTGGGGAATTATTCGAAGTGAAAGACTCCTTCCGTTTCGAATGGAGAAGTTAACGAAAACAATGGTGAACGGGATTCACCATTGTTCGAAAAGATAGAAGACGGCCGGTGTAAATAACACGGGTCGTCCAATAACGATTTTTAGATTATTTTATTAAAATAAGTCTTTCTGATTGTCAGAGGCATTGAATTGCAATGCCTTGGCAACAGAGAGAAATCGTGGGTATTCTCCCACTCTTCAATAAGTGGGGTGCAAATCATATGTGATTTTTGTCACATGATTAACCCCACTATTGAAAGAAAAAGGAATTAGGTAAGGAAGGGGCAACGCACTCGCGAGGAACGATGCACTTCCTTCCCGAATTAATTAGAGCGCAGCATCGAAAGAATTAAGTTAGGAGTGAAAATAATAATAAAGAAAAAAGGATCATAAATAGGGGAGAGTGGGGCAATGTGGAAAGGTGGGGCAAAGTGGAAAGGCGGGGCAATGTGGAACGCGGGGGCAATGTGGAACGGGGGCTATTTGGAACACAGGGTGCAAAGTGGAATAATTCTCTAATGTAAAATATTGCTTAAAAACAAATAAAATAGGATATCTCGGAAATTCTCAGAATTTTCATGTGATTGTGTGAATATATGTCTTTATTATATACAATAGGGGAGAGTGGGGCGAAATGGACACTGTAATGAAACGTTTAGAGATGGATTTTCTTTCATGATTCTATTGAAAAGCTGAGGAAATTTTAGCCGAAAAAGAATTGCCAGGTGTACTTTTTTCGATTTTTTAGAAAATGTGATATTTTTCGGCATTTTCGAGGGGTAAAAATGCTTTTTTTTTTTTTTTTAAATTTCCAATTTTTTGCAAATATTTTTGGTTCTATCGGTTGCAGCAATTCGGAGCTGGTCTCAAATGAAATGTGGGCTCATTTCCCATCGATTTATAGGGTTTTTAGTCCAAAAATATCAATTTTTGGGAGAGTTATAGGCCAAAAATTGTTTCACGAAACTGGTTCACAAAATGCCCATAAATATCTCGAAAATCGATATTTCTCAATTGAAAACCCTATGAATCGATGGCAAATGATCCTTCCACCCCCCGTCAGAATTTCTACGCTACGACAAATAGAACTGAAGATATTCTCAAAAAACTGAAAAGTTTCAAAGAGAAGAAAGGGTTTTACCCCTCTAAAATGCTCAAAAAAGTCAAAATCGCCAAAAATTCAAAGAAATTAATTCTGATAACTCAAAATATAGTTCTGGATGATTCCATCGGGAAGCTGAGGGTATTTTAGACGGGAATCAAGTTTCGGAATTAATTTTTTTGAGTTTCTAGCGATTCTGACTTTTTTGAGCATTTTAGAGGGGTGAAACCCTTCCTTTTTCTTAAAATTTTCGGTTTTTTGAGAATATCTTCTGTTCTCTTTGTCGTAGCGTGAAAATTCTGACAGTAGGTGAAAGGTGAGATGATTTGCCATCGATTCATAGGGTTTCCAATTGAAAAATATCGATTTTCGAAGTATTTATGGGCATTTTTGTGAAACAGTTTCGTGAAACAGTTTTTGGCCTATAACTCTCCCAAAAATTGATATTTTTCAAACCCCTATAAATCGATACAAAATGAGCCCACCTTTCATTTGAGATCAGCCCCGAATTGCTGCGACCGATAGAACCAGAGATATTTGCAAAAAAGTGAAAATAAAAAAAAAAGGCATTTTTACCCTTCAAAATTGCCGAAAAATATCAAATTTTCTAAAAAATCAGAAAAAATCCATGTGTCAATTCTTTCTCGGCTAAAATTTCCTCAGCTTTTCAATAGAATCATGAAAAAAAATCCATCTCTAAACGTTTCATTACAGTGTCCATTTTGCCCCACTCTCCCCTATTGTATATAATAAAGACATATATTCACACAATCACATGAAAATTCTGAGAATTTCCGAGATATCCTATTTTATTCATTTTTAAGCAATGTTTATATTAGAGAATTATTCCACTTTGCACCCTGTGTTCCAAATAGCCCCCGTTCCACATTGCCCCGCCTTTCCACTTTGCCCCACCTTTCCACATTGCCCCACTCTCCCCTATTATTGTGAAAATTTTGAGTGCGAAAAGAGAGAGAAATGAGAAGGATTTTATGGAAAAAAATGTGTAGATTTTTGAGTGTGAAAAAAAGGAATAAAACGGATTTTATTTTAAAATTTTGGGAATTTTTGAGTGTGAAATAAAATACAGAATAAAACGAATTTTTAGTGAAAAAAAAAGAAATGAATAAAACGAATTTTATTGGAGAATTTTGGGAAATTTTGAGTGTTAAAAGATAGAGAAATAAGATGATTCCATTGAACTATTGTGGGGATTTTGAGTAAAAGAAAAATGGAGAGAAGTGAGAGAAAATTGGATTAAAAAAAAAATAATGAAAGGAAACAAAACAGAGAAAGTAAGTGGACAAGTTCAATCAAAATCGGTGGATACTGCGCGCACAGATTTTACGTATTCGGTAAATGAATTTTTTTTTTAAATAGAAATTAACTATGGATATTCTTTTATCTAATTTTAAATTGGGTTTAAAGGGAAAATCGATAAAATTTAGAAAATGTCAAATTTAGAGAATCTTGTCGGACTTACTACAAATATTATTTCATTCAAAGTTAATTGGTTTTAAAAGCAAAATGTAGAGAATATCGTCAGGTTCATGAAAAAAAAATTATTTTATTCTATTTTAATTGTTGTGAATGAGAAATTGCTAAAATTTCGGAAATATAAAATTTAGAGGATCCCGTCGGATTCACAAAAAAAAGGAAATTATGTTATTTTATTTTAATTATTCCCATTGAAAAAAATTTAAATGATTAAAATTGAAATTTTATTGGAAAATTGATTGAATTTCGAAATTATTTTTTTTTGTGGAATTTAAAAAATCGCTGTTATCGTAGAGAATAGATAATTGAAATTCAAACCTATTGAAAATTAATTAGAGAATGTAAATAATTATGTTTGTAAAATCTTAAAATTTATTTTTATTTAGAAAATATAAGCCAAATTACTATTAAAAGTTGACGTTATTTTCACCTTGTCACCCTATTAGAAATAGTTAAACGCAGAAACTCCCTTCTTCCTATGCCGAGCTATTGGTTCTGAACTAGGCTCAAAACAGGAAAAATGAATAAAACCATGCTATTTTGGAATTATTAGTAATAATAGTTCTGACGTAACCCTTTGATTAAAGAAAAAATTGAATAAAAAATAATTAAAATGAAAAAAAAATAAACGAACGCAACAATAAAATTGTTCTCTCACCATCTGAATACACGTCACCACGACTATCCACTGGGAGACGAAAGCCATATTGAGCCAAACACACTCACTGATTTTCTTGAAGGGAACCAGCAACTAGCGCATAGAAAAACGGCTCCACATACAATGGACATTCATTCAAAAATTCATTGAATCTACCATCATGGCCCATTCGATGAAAAGCTGGGAAGTCCTTCCCGAATGCTTCCCACCGGAAGTGGGATACATAGTGATGGAGCTCTAGATACTATAGGAAATTATAATGCGTTATTTTTTTTCCACACCAACTACTGAACAAGTTGGAAAAACTCTACTTAATGCTTTAAAAAATGAAATGAATGAAAAATTGAAAAATGTTTTGGAACAAAAATCTGGATATTTAAACTCCATTTATAAAAATAATTCAATCTTTACTCACCGCTCTTTTGGTTAATACTGTAGCTTGCATCTCAATTTTTTTTTATTTGATCCAGCCATCAAAACAATACGCAAAAGAAAGATATCCTCAAAAAATCTTCCCCACTGAATCCAATTGATAAAAGAAAAATGTCATTTGAAATAAACGATGTGAAAAAATCACAACACAGAAAACATTCAAGTCAATCGAACAAAAAAAAAGAAAAAATCAGTTTTAAGACACAGAATTATAATTTCATCGTTTCCAATCGAAATGATGAAGCAATAATTTAATTTTTGGTAACACTCATTAAACCTCGATGCACTTATCTTACTCTTTGAAAAAAATATGAGGTATGAAGAGGAACTGGATGAAGCAACGAACTGCACACTCCAATGAAGAAGACTGAACTGATTTTTTAAAACCCAGAGTGTGATGGTCAAAAATGTCATCCATGTCCTTTGACACTTTTGGGATGATGCGGTGCGGTATGATCCGAGATCAATGCTCTGATTCATGAGAGAGTCCAAGTGCACGCACGTACTCTAAAGGTAAAGATGACCTCCACACGTAACATAAACTTTTTTTTCCACCCAGCAGACTCACTCGAGTCATCATATCCAGTGTTTTTAACTATTTCAACTGTTCCATATAATAAAATTGAGATAGAATTGAGAAGATTTTCGAACTGAACACCAGATATACTGTAGGGAAGATAGAAAGGAAAGAGGAAATAAAATGATAGAAAAAATCTAATATCAGTGACTTTTTTATTCATTACTATTGTATACATTCAACTTGGAAGAAGAATAGGTAATAAAGGAGATTATTTGCACATTTTGCAGCGAACTTCTATTGATTCCCCTCTTTTGTTGTGAATCGGGATGAACCATACATGTCCATGCTGACATCGATGATACTTTGCAGTGACTCCATAATCACAAGACAACGATCTGATGCTAAGTTTTCATCATTTCCAATTATTTCTTCGATTTTGTCTCTGATTTTCTTCATCGATACTTCATCAGTTTCCCATTCTGGAGGTATGGATATGTGAATGACATTATCCGCATCCATAACATTCTCAGGTGTGAAAAACATATCACCATTACATGCAAAAATCAGTTTCGCACGAATCCCAGCGACTGTGATATTGTGACGTCCGCACGTCTTTTCATTGTTAAATATTTCTGTCTAGAATTTGTTCTAAAAATCGGTAGAAATAGACGAGCGTTTCTGCACGTGGGCCTCTTTTAGAGGAAACATATTTTTTAGAAATACCGTACAGTATCTCATTACTATTCCCCAAATATAAAAATTCGTTTATTGCTTTCCCAAGAGGAGTCGATGCACTCACGTGTCGCGTGAGAGTGATAGGTGATGCGTATGGATCAAGCCCGCGCGCTCCGTCACTGTCTCTTTTACGACTTTTTCTCCCAGCCCTTACGAAAGTCTCACGCGTAGCGCAACCGCTTAAATAGAATTCTTTTTATGCGTTGTGTCAACATTGGGAAAAAGTAGGTGAACAGAACACACTTAGTGGTACTGTTTCTGAAAATTATAGGGCTATTAAAATACAGAAGTGTAATTCAAAAGGGAAATTTGAACAGAGTCTACCAGTAGATTCTAAAATAAGCCGTTGTGGAGGGAAAAACGGTTCTTCCCGAAACAACTAATAGAGTTCAACCACGTATGAGATGTTTGAAAGAAAACCATGTGGAAGGGATGGTTCCAAAGCATTGGTCATAGAGAATGTTATGAAATTAGGGAAACGCCCTAACAAGAATATGAATAAAAATCTCACGAAATTCAGTCGGGGTGCCTTCAGTTTATGACACTTCAGTTCAGTTCGTCAGTCAGTTCAAGTCAGTAGTAATATGTAGTCTGTTATCAGTTGAGTTGGGAATGAGTCCAGTTACTCTTGTGTTCGACACTGTGCGAAGAATCTGTTAGTTTTAAAGAAAATGAAAAAGCGTAAAAAGAAAATAAATTGAGAAGTAAAATTAAGAATTTAATAACTTTTCTGAATTGAAATTGTCAAGCGAATGATTTTAAATATTATTTCAGAATAATTTTCAAGTAAATTAAAAATTAAGATTCAAGTAAGGTTTACAATCAGTTTAATTACACATAAGATTTCGAATTAGACAAACAAGACAACTACAAAGGTAATGAGTCGGAAATACTCTATTTAATGAATTTATAAAATTTTGGATATTGAAATATAGGCCAGTTCGGACATTTAAATAAAATTAAATTCCTTTCCGTTTTTATTTATCCATAACTAAAACCATTCCAACATTACTCCAATCCAGTCTATTCACCGGAAGGTGAGGGCAAAAACGGAGGCTGAGACGCATTTTATTCAAACACTCCTCAGTGTTCGGGGCAAATTCTCAATATTCAATCAAATTAACATTTAGTTGTAATTACCCCCAACACTTGGACGTGACAATATATTCATCCTCAGCTGGATTGAACATAGCACAAAGAATCTTCATAATTAGTTCATCACTCGTAATATTATTTTTCCATTCAATGGGAATATTAATATGAAAATGAAAGTCCTGATCGTCCTCGAATGTCGTTAAAATACCATCTGCAGCTTTACTCATTGTGATCGCTACAGACAGAAATGTCTATTTATCATTAAAATTGGAAATATAGTTGAAGAGTTCCATTGGATTGAAATTTTTCTACACTTACTGTCTGCAACTTAGCTGGAAGGAATGATACTCAGAACCGTTTTGTAATTTTTTAGCTTGCGCGAATTATTTTATAGCGTTCTGACCCTCAGAAGAGGGGATATATTTATGTAAGGAGACCAATCGTTTTCACGTTTGAATCCCCCATGCGGTTTTTAATCCGATCATTTCTCAAAACGGAAATCAAAACCAAAAGAAAAATGAATCATGTGCAGTGATGAGCAATTTATAAGAGCGAAGTATTCCATCTTGAAAATTCGCACTCCCTCATGATTAACACGTATTCTAAACATTTGATAATGGGTGAAGGGGATGATATTATTCAGAGTTTTCGTAGACATCCAGAGGGGCTGTGAATCAGAGATTCGCGAAACCTTTTTAGTGGTTTGTCTTATAAATATGACTTTAAAACATACCGACAATTTTGTGAATCAACTGAGCTCTCATTAAATAACGATTTCTTCATCGTTGTAGCAGTCATCTCTATATTTTTTCCCCTTTCTTCGATTTTCTAAGGCATATATAAAGACGCCTGTGTGAATTTTTTTTCATACACCTCTTCTTCAAATATCAAAAGTTGTTCTCAAAGATTCATTAGAATAATGGAAGTCATTATTGACATACAGGGGTTCGTACGTGGTAATAATAAGTTTGTATTGAACGAGTTAGCTGCCGCTTAATTACAATTCGCTGATCGGGGAAAACCATTCACTGCATGCATTCTCTTCAAACCACCGTGTCCATGGTGTGAACTGGATGATAAAAGTGCTAAAACCAATATCTGGTTGAAACATCATTTCCATGGATTATCATAGGACAGTGGAGTCGTCAATTACAATCGCATTGAAGAAGAACTGGGAATGATGTTGGAAGATGCAACACGAAGGAGTCTGCATGAAAGGTACGCAGAAAGTTAAATGGTTGAAGAATATTCTACGAGGTCGTGTTGAAGTTATGAATCTGGAAGATTATAATTGTCCCAGCTTAAATTCGCTAACTCTTTTCCAAATGTCTCAACACAAAGAAGTTCATCTGGAAAGCACTAGAACTGGTGGAATGGCAGTCTGCGCGATGGATAACGTTCGCTACCTCAAGTACTGGTTTGAGAAAAATTGGGGTGTGTGGGAAAATGCATCGAGCAGTGCACCCTCTCTGTTATCCATGAAACCTGAAGATATGGTATATTTGACTACCGAATTCCTGTGTCAGTCTGCATCTAATATATTTATTGAGGATGTATGGGACGAGCTACCTGCGCATTTACAAACAAATCCATCAATTGCAGCATGTCGTAGGTGTAAAAGACCTCATTGTAATGAAGGATCAGCTCCAATGATTCGAGACTGCGAAGTGTGTAAAGGCGATGAGGAGGCTTATCGAAAATACCGCACAGATGAGCACAACGCTCGTAGACGCAAGTTGCAAAATTTATTTGTTGGTGCGGAGAATGAAAGCGAGTTAAAAAATTTATTTTTCAATATTCCAAATGATGATGATGATTTGGGGAATAAAGAAAAATTTAAAATAAATCAATCAAAGGGGAAAAGTTTATATATATCTATATGCTTATATAATGCTGGATTTTTTTTTACATGTTTCTGTTATTATTGGGCTTATAATAAAATGACCATCATTGTGAATCAATTGTTCTCCATTTTTTTTAATTTTATCCCCTCCCTCTATCACATACTCATTCCAAAGGATTCTCTATTGGTATGTAAGAAGAAGATTTTGTCTGAGCTGATCAGTTGATTGTTCCAGAATTTCACTGAGGTTCGGGAGAAGTAGATCATTCGCAAATTGAAATCGTTTTCTGAATTAGTAATTATGGAGATCATTGTGGATTTGGTGGGATTTTTTAGAGGAGTTAATGGAAGTAAGTATACTAGGCCGATTCTAGACCAGTCGATGAGTCATCCTGGGATTGCTCTAGAATTGAAGTGAATGACGTCATCACATGATGAATCACCCCGGGAATTCTAAGAAATGACGTCTCATAGATTTCTCAGAATTCCGAGGTGGGTCTAGGAAGACCAATTCTGAGAAATGGCATCATGTGGCTTTCTCAGAATTCCCGGGAGACGCTAGGCCGATTCCAGACCAGTCGATGAGTCATCCTGGGATTGCTTACTAAGCCGATTCTATATACAACGATGTGATAATCAAAAAGGCGTAAGTCCATCACTCAGGGAATGAAAAGGGCGTAAGTCCACCCCCTCAGAGAATGAAAAGGGTTTAAGTCCAGATTGGAATGAAAAGGGTGTAAGTCCATTACTCAGGGGATGAAAAGGGCTTAAGTCCAGATGACGTCATCACATGCTGAGAAATAGTACATTACATGCCTAGGGCAGTAATGTAAGAAATATCTCAGAACACATGTAATTGTTGGCCGAGGCGAAGCCGAGGTCGACAAATATGTGCTCTGAGGCTTTCTTATTTACTGCCCAGGGTGTGTATACTATTTTTCTGTACACTGGGACGGACGTGAGCTTACGCCCGAGCGCAGCGAGGGCCGAAAGTCTCACTTTCGTCCCAGTGTACAGAAAAGAAATTTCTAAGGAATGACGCCACATCTCAGAATTCTTGGAAAGGGAAATTCTGAGAAATGACGACATATTGAATTCTTAGAATTCTTTGAAAGGGAAATTCTAAAAAGTGATGTCATCTTGAGGAATGGTAAGGAATTCTGAGAAATCATATATTTATATGATGAGGAGGCTCATGAAGGAACAATTCTATCATGACTCTCAAAAATTTCACTCATGGTAACATCATTCTTTTTATCATGAAACTTCTGAGTCATAGTAACACGTGCATTCAAACAAAAGACAATCGGAGAAATTCTGAGAAATGACGTCATATATATTTCTCAGAATGCTGAAGAGGTTCTAGGGACGATTCTCTGATGAATTAATTTTTGTCTTCTCTGATGAATCTCGTTTCATTCGCAAAAGCATTCTTCGTTCTCACGGGGCATTTTAATCATAGTGATATCATTCTTTTCTTTATCATTCATTAAGCCTCAACATCATCAATATCAGTTTATTCGCTTAAATTTTCAACGACAACAATCGGAATATCCAAAAGCATCAGGTGGAGATGACTGAAGCGTCTTATCACTTGTAACCTGAACCCTGCGCTCAATGTACGTACGTACAAGGAATGTTTTGAAGGAGTATACTTTGAATCTATTGCAGAGGGCTTAAGTCCAGATGGAATGAAAAGGACATAAGTCCATTCGTTCGAGAATGAAAAGAGCTTAAGTCTAGATAGAATGAAAAGTGCGTAAGTCCATCACTCAGAGAATGAAAAGGGCTTGAGTCCAGATGACGTCATCACATGCTGGAAAGGTAAATTCTAAGAAATGACAACATATTGAACTCTCAGAATGCTAAGGTGGTTCTTAAGATGGAAATTCTGAGAAGTGACGTTATATTTATTACTCAGAATGCTGAGGAGGCTCTAAAAAGGGACAATTCTCTTATGAATCTCATTTCATTTGCAAACATTCTGCTTTCTCATGGAACATTTCACTCATAGTGGAATCTTTATTTTCATCATGAAACTTCTGAGTCATGTGCATGTGCATTCAAACAAAAGACAATCGGGAAAGAAAATTCAGAGAAGTGACGTCATATTTATTACTCAGAATATTGAGGAGGCTCTAGAAAGGGGCAATTCTCTCATGAATCTCATTTCATTTGCAAACATTCGGCTTTCTCATGGAACATTTCACTCATAGTGATATCATTCTTGTATCATGAAACTTCTGAATCATAGTGACATCATGTGCACAGGCATTCAAGCAAAAAGACGACATTTTATTTGCAAACATTCTTCTTTCTTATGGAATATTTCATTCATAGTCACATCATCCTTTTCATCATGAAACATTTGAGTCATAGTGAGACCATGTGCATATGCATTTGGAAAAAATAGACAATTTTGGTGATATATGAGCGGCTCGCACATGTTCACACTGCATGCGACGTGCGTTATTTTGGTGATCTCATCGATTCTAGATTATTTGACAAGTCGGTGGTCGGAAACAATTATATATTGAGAAAATCTTTCACTGCTCATCCAGTATTTGAACGTTCAGATGGATGATATAGAAAGTGCTGATTTTGCCAAGCAAGATCTTGTGGAAACACCAGATCTCAAGCATGGATATCTCATAATTGAAGATCATTTCAATAAGGAACATGAGCCAGCAGCGATAGCAGCAGCTAAAGATTTGTATGATTTCTGGAAGAATCTGGAAATTGTGAAATCTCGACATAAGAAAATAAATAGTTGTTGCAAGCGTCTTGAGCGACAAAGGAGATTATTGGACATAATCCAATGGATCAATGAATTTCAGAAGTTTAAAGAACTTTTTGAAAAGGTTATAAGTGAAATTACTTTGGGGGAGGAGCAAGTCATTGATTTGGAATCATTAACCATTGATGAAATTCGATGGTTATTAACCACACCGCCGTATTCTCATGTTGACACTGATATTCTGAGTAAACATTTCGATTCATTCAAAGCTTTAGATAAAAGTACCATCACTGACTTCGTTGGAGACATACACCAATATTGGATGGATATGATTGGCTATGAGATTAAGGATTCTTCAAAAATATTTTGTCGTCCATGTATAAGGCTGGAGGATCCCATGAACGATATGCAGAAGAGTATAGACTCAATGATACAAGCAGTAGAATTTTTCAGAATGAACTATAATACCTGCTAAATTTGAGTATCATGATAAATGAAGGAATCACTCCATCAGCCATAAAAGTGAAGCAAATAGTGAAGAGAGTGAAATTTAATATGACATCGGAAATTGATCTTCTAATTCACTGGAATTTTGCTCATCGAGCAGCCTGAAAAGGCCATTGGCAAGAAATAGCTCGTGACAGTGATCGTTCCGAAAAATGAATCGAATTTCATACACAAGTTGTAACATGAGGCCTACAGCCAATGTATTTCACGAGTGCTAATTGAATGCTCTTTTCAATTCTTTCCATGATAAATTAAATTGTTGTATTGTTCTATGTATTTGGCTGTTACAGTGATAGGATTAAGAGGAAAGAATACATTAAATTAATGGTTTCACTCAATTTCATAGTTATCTTGTACGAGAGCAACGGATTGAAGAACTAACCTCAATGTCATCGTCGATGACTTATTAAATTAATGTTCTGAGAGAGTATTTTGTTTACAATTCATTGTAGTCATCCACTTCATTTTATTATTTGTAACGTGAAGCCTACAACCAATGTACTTCACGAGTGCTACTTAGTGCTCTTTTTAATTCTCTCCGTGATGAATCAAAATTGTTGTACTGTTTTTTGTATTTGAATGTTACAGTTGGAGAATGAAAGAGAAAGAATACATTAGAAATTAATACTTTGAGAGTATTCTTTTCCCATTTTTTGTTCAATTTCATAGTTGTTTTGAACGGAAACAATGAATCGAAGAATGAACCTCAATATCATTTTCGATCCCCCTTATTGAATGAATTTCTTGAGGAAATAACCATCTACATATGATTTTACAGTTAACTGCTACATCTTCTTATTTGTAGCATGAGATCTACAACCAATGTACTCCACAGATGTTAATTAAATGTTATCTTTTTCTTCATTCCTTTTAGTGATGAATCAGATTGTTGAATTATTCTATGTATTTGAATGTTTTACGTCTCATATATATCATATATATTGTGACGTAATTCTGAGGTCTAACGGTAAACCTCACAATTAAGCACGCCTGAAAATAAAACCAACTTCAAAATTCAAAATAATCGAATACCATATGGGCGCCAGGATAATCTAAAATTATCCAAATCAATAAACCAAATAACATAAAATTCAAACCTAAAATACTCCCTTACTCTGCTCGACTGTCTCAGCGATCTCTCCAAGGTCGTTTGTTGTGGGTGAGAATAAGGAGTAATAAAATAAAAAAAAATAAATAATTCAAACACCAAAATATGTAGGGAAATCAAAAATGTAAATTTAATTTAATAAAATTTCTTTTTAAAAAAAAATAATAATAATGAAAATAATTAATCAAACGATTTATTCGTGCACAGCACGATATTAATTATTTATACGTCACGAGACGTTTCAATAAAATTGAGTTATTTTATAAAAATTCAAGAATTAATTAATAATTGGAAAGTTATCAATTAATTCGTCGTACATAAAATTAAAATTTCAATCAGTAATACAAAATTTAAATTCGAATAAATCTAGGGATTTCCCGCCAAAGAAAGTTACTATAAAAGTCACTAGAAAATTCCCTAGGGGACGCTACTACAATGTCCCTGATTTCCCCAACGACCTTGACCATAAATTGAATTTTTACAATAAAATTTCCAATCCATAAAATAAAATGAAATTAAAGATTTAAATAAAAAAAAAAAAAAAAAAAAATCCTTTCCTGTTTTCTGATTATTTTTTTTTTCTTTTAGGAACAACTAAAATTATGAGAATTTCTTTTAAAAAAATAATTTCGGTTATGTTCGATAACGACGGTTTATAATTTAGAAATAAATAAAAAAAAAATTGTAATTGTCAACGAGAGATTTAAACAAATAAAAATTAAACTAATCAAAGAGAATTTCTTGACAAATTAGATTGATCTCGACAAATGATAATTAACATTGTCACAATACGACAAAAAAAATAATTTGAAGAAATTAAAATAAAAAAAAATGGCTCGATAAAATTCTCTTTGACCCAAAAATTAATTAATTGATTATTTCGCTCACCAGACGAATATTTCAATAACTCCAATCGTAATTAATTTTCCAATAATGTGGCAAACTTTCAACTGAATTTATTTTATAATTTCTTTATTAATTTCTCTAATATTTTAGAAGAAATAATTTCGGAAAGAGTTTTACGCCACAATACGAGCACGCGTCCAGAACGAGAGTGACGCCATGTTGCTCTCGTTGGGGACAAGACGCCGGCCGGTACGAAAATTCCAACGTGGAGGGCTCCCATTGGTTGGTCAAGTCCAACTGCCAGGAGTTCAACAGGTGACCACTAGTTGTCACAAATTTGAATTTCCAGCTTCCAACGATGAGAAACAAGAAACTCCCAAAATAATAATTTGCGGAGTATTGTCAATTGCTCAAGATATTGACTGATGCTGGAACCTTCTCCAGACTTCCCTCTTGTCCTCATCCGATGACGGGAAAATTCTATGGTCTTTCTTTTCTCCAAAACTCCAAATTATAGCCTTTTCCTTGTGTGGTATTTTCGTCCATAAGGTGCTGCCCTCTTCCGCTCAATACGAAATATCGCCGATGAGCGGTACAAATTCAAAAAAAAATAAAGAAAATACAAATTCATTAGATTATGTTTAAAAATTAATTATGATCTCCCATTGACAAAAAGGTTTTCACTCCCATCCCGGACACTTTTAAATCATAATTAACGCGCCCAGACGACAACAATGTAACGAGATGAAATATCACGTTACAATATATATAGTTTTTCTCTCCAATTTCATAGCTATTTTGAAATGGGAACAACAAATCGAAAAGTAAACCTCAATATGATTTCTGATTACTTATTAAATGAAAGTCTTGAGGGAGTATCCGTTTACATTTCAATTCCACAGTCGTCCACTATATACTCTATAGGTATTACTTTAACATTCTCTACAATTCTTTACGTGATGAATCAGGTTTTCGGATTATTCTATGTATTTAAATGTTAAATGCTTTGTATATTTTTCTTTCCAATTTTATAGCTATTTTAAACGGGAATAGTGAATCGAAGAGGAAACTTTAATGTGGTTGCCGATTGCTTATTAAATGAAGATCTTGAGGGAGGATTCGTTTACATTTCATTTCCAAAGTCATCCACTAAATACTCCACATGTATTACTTAGACATTCCCTTCAATTCTCCACATGATGAATCAGATTGTTGTATTATTCTATGTATTCGAATGTTACATGCTCCTTATATTCTCTTTCAAGTCTATAGTTATCTCGAAAAAGAACAATGAGTAAAAGAATGAAACGACTTCCACATATGCCCTTTTCTTTCTCTGAGTGATAGACTTACAACCTTTCCATTCACACATCGTTCAAGTCTATAGTTATCTCGAACGGGGGCAATGAGTCAAAGAACGAAACAGTTTCCAAATATTTATTAAATGATGGTCTTGAAGAAGTATTCGTTCACATTTCATTTCCACAGTCATCCACTATATACTCCATAGGATACCAGTAATTGACATTTAGTGAGTCCAGTTTTATACAAGGAAACTTGTATCTCATACAATACATATGAGTTTCTTTCAATTAATGTCAGATTCTGATCAAATTCAACCGAATGCTCGATGACTAGTCCATAACGCATTGCTTCTGTCAATGCCCCTTTGTATGACTCCTTGATGAATAGTTTAACTAATTTCCCGAAGTTATCTCTTCTTGTTTTGATATGATGTACTCTTATGCTTGCAGGCAATCTAATACCTCTTTCTCTGAACTGAACAACAGATTCAAACTGTTTAACAGACAGGAAACAAATATCCGTCCATTTTTGTTTTTCATCTACTTCGACCTTTGAGTTGTAAAATCCATGATATTCTACAGTATATTTCATTTATGAGAGTTTTAATTCATTGTTTGCGATCAGCACAGCTTCCAGAGCATGATGTTTTCGGAATGAGCTGTTCACTTGAAAATTGTACAAGTGTTTTAACAGCTCTCTTTCTTCTTCTGAACTATCATAATTTCTCTTTCTTGTCTAGTATCAATACATTTTCCCCATGCTCCATCGTCTTTGACAGCGTACATTGGTTTTCTTGTTTTAAAGCATCAGTAATATTTTCAACATCTTTGAATCTATATAGTAATCCAGGTGGGAATATAAAATTCAAATTTGATAAATCAATTACAAGAGCCTTCGTTTGACCAGTATAAATTTGATAACTAACACCTATCACCCTTCACCTACTACCTACTATCTCCCTTACCACCTACTACCCACCACCTCACCAATCATCTACCACCCACCACCTATCACCCCACCTACAACACCACGTACCACTCGTCACCTCACTCACAACCTACCACCTACCTTCTACCACCCACCACCCCTCACACCACGCCACCTACCACGCACCACCTAGCATCCATCACCTCTCTTACCACCCACCACCCCACCCACCACCCCACCCACCACCTCACCACCTACCACCTACCACCTACCACCTACCACCCACCACCTACCACCCACCACCTACCACCTCACCACCTACGACCTACCACTTCACCACCTACCACCTCACCACCCACCACCTACGACCTCACCACCTACCACCTCACCACCTACCATCTACCACCTACCACCTCACCACCTACCATCTCACCACCTACCACCTCACCACCTACCACCTACCAGCTACTATCCACCCAGAGAGAAGGCAGTAAATCTTGGGGATACATCCTCTTTTTTTTAATTAATTTAGTTGGTTTTCTCTCATAATTCAAACATTCATAAGATATACACCCCTTTTGATACTGACGACTAGCGTTCACACAGCCTCGAGTACTACTGTAGACAATCAAATTTACAATGGTCAAACGAAGGCTCATGTGATTGATTTATCAAATTTGAATTTTATATTCCCACCTGAGTTGCTATATAGATTCAAAGATGTTGAAAATATTACTGATGCTTTGAAACAAGAAAACCGATGTACGCTATTTTAACGCTAAAACCGAAGGGAGGTCGGTGAAGGAGAAAAAAGCTAGCTATTCGATGAAAAAGTTGGATTTACTCGGAAAATATTTTTTTTTTTTTTTATACATATTTTTTCCGAAATTTGATTCTCTTAAAAATTTATTGATAAAAATTAATTTATTAATAAATTCATTTGTTTAATGTATTTTATACGTATTAATTCAACATGTATTTTGATTCATGTATTTATTTTTTTAATTATAAAAAAATATGTATCGCATTGAATGGCATGTAATCAGAGGGTCGTGGGTTCAAATCCTGCTTGCACATTACATATTTTTTCCGAAATTTGATTCTCTTAAAAATTTTGTGACGTTGAAATGAAATTAATAATCCCAACGCACTGTTTTGAATTTTTATTAATTTATTTCTATACTCTATTCGGTATTTCGTTCGGGCCAATTACTCATTTATTTCAATTCTTGAAATATCTTCAAATGACTGTTCGGGCTGAAATAATTCAAATGGAACCTTGTTGCCCACCTGTTAATTTATTTTCTTGAGCGTATTTCCCCAAAAGGGAGATACAATTATTCCGGATTCTACTATTGTACTATAAGGAGACAAGGAGGTCTGTTCGGGCTAGAATAGGGGCAATGACTTTGAATTGAGATATTTTCCATTAACAATTTTATTATAACTGCATTTACTCATGTATCTGTTCGGGCAATTATGATAATTTGTTTAACAATAATCAAAAGTTTCTGTTGAGACACCCGTTACCTCGCATACAAAGTGTATCAATCGTGGGGAATATGCTGCGTCCAGCGATATTCCCCCACTCCTTCACTCTCCGTCTCTCTCACACTCATACACTTTCCCTATCTCCCGCTTGACTCAAGTTTTCTCGATCAATGTTCAAGATTTTGATTTAATTCCTTTTCTATCACTTGACGATTATTATTCGTCAAGTGACTACGGGCTTATTTTCTCAAGCTTATTGTTATTTTGTGAGAAACTTGAATTTATGTGAATGTTGTGCACGTGTCGACACAGCTACTCAAAATGGCGTCGCCGGTAAGGCCGGCGACGGCTGTATTTTCTCAACACTTTATTCTCACTTTTCCGGGCGCACTGGATAAACAAATAATAACAAAAAAAAACTATGCATAATTTATCGAGACATGCTGTGAATGAAATTTAGAGGGAAGATTGACGACCAAAATAAGAAGAACGCTGTTTTTCTACGACCAGTAGTTTCCGAGATATCATTCTTTGAATGAGTAGTTCAGAAACAATGGATGAGACCCGATAGCAAATAAATGAGCGCTTGGACGTTCTTTCTGAATTTTTCATTCAAAAATCGATATCTTAATAACTACGAGTCGTGAAAAAACGGAGGTTTGCTTATTTATTCGTTAATCTTCCCTCTAAATTTCATTCACAGCATGTCTCGATCACTTTTGAATAGTTTTCAAAATATTTCAATCCAAAGCCGAGTGTAAAATGGCAATTTTTCAAGAAATAAAGAGCAAAAATTATGAGGTTGAGCATGGATATTTTTCGGTCGTGTTCCATAACAACTCCCCATTTGAATGACAATTTTCCGTAATTTTTTAAAAAATCATTTAGATAAATTCCCATATTTTTCTCTCCGTGTATTGAAAAAAAAAACCGAGAGCCTGAGACTGTTATATCGCTCACACGTCATCTCCCCAACGCCAACGACAAAACACAGGCTCCCCCCACCACCCGAAGCGCCTCAACGGTAACAGCAAGAATTTCTCCTGTCCCCCACTACTGCACTACCACGTTCCCCTCAATTTGTTTCACTTGTTTTGTGACGCGAGAAAAAAGTTGGTACCCTCGGAAAAGAAGTTTCACTTCAAAAAACTGATACTTCTCGGAATTAACTTTCAAATAATGACCCGGGCCCTGCGGAATTAATTACCCGGAATTAACTTCGGGCATTAGCTTGTTACCACACGGTTATGGTAATTTGTACACTCGCACACATGCACACCTGTCACTGTACAATTTCAGTGAAATACTCACTCAATACGCTCGATATCGCTCTAGAGAATATTTCAGCTTGTTGCTGAAGTTCAGGCAGTCCTGCGGGTCCTCAACATCCAAATTCACCACTTATTTATTAACTTATAATTAATAAAAATAGATGTTGGGTGAAATACGGGACGTTCGTTGTTTAGACCAGGACCAGAGTGACGTTGTCGGTGGTCATGGCTGCCTTAATTTTCCGGGTTCCTCATTTTTGGCCAATCAGCGTGGAGAATTCCCTTTCAGTCTTTTCCTATTGGTTGGGGCATTCTTCGGGCATCGATCGAGGCGCTCTGTGGCGCAGATCGATATCCTCGGTTCAGTTATCCTGTCGATAACTAGGTCAATGCCAAACGACAGATGATAATTGTCGTTTGGCCTTGGTTTCCCAGTTCTTTTTGTCCGGGTTCATTGACCGCCAGTTTTGCTATCTTGTAGCAGTTGATGCGGGATTTCTCCTCTCTCCGGCTGTCCACATGCTCTAGACTGTCTCTCTGGATATTTCCGGGGATTTCGACGGCTCCTGAGGCTCCCGGGTAGATGAATCTCGCAGTGATGCTCCTGCAGCTCCATTCTTCCTCTTCGGGCATTCCTCGAGCGTATTGTCCATTCGTTCTTGTATATTTCACACATTCATACATCATCCACTCATCCTATCTGGAGCAGGGAGGGAAGGGGAAGTACGCTCATTTTACCTTCTACCTATTAATTAATGGGCCTTCCTGCCCGTTACAGAGCCCCCCCTAAAATGATGCGTACCTCTCCAGCCTCCGTACTCGACTCTGACCTGTATTAACACCACAATGTATACTTATTTACCTGAGCGATGAGCATTTTTCAACGTTTTCTGTCCCTTGTCTCTCGTCTGGTGGTTGTCAGGTATTTTGAGAGGAGGGATGTCTCTTTAGGAGTTATGGTACGGGTGTATGTGGGCTATCATTTGGGTGTAATGTGAAATTCGGGAACTTTCCGGGAACTAGCATAAGTAATCGTTTCACCGTAATATCGAAAATACTTTATTATCTCCTCTTCGGGTTACACTACATTGGCACTTGCGGTGACTGTTATACACTTTTATTCTCGCATTACCGCATAATGAATAATAATAATAAAAAAAAACATACTTCTTCTTTGACACTGCCAACTGTTAGTAATCATAATTATTCAACAACAAAAAAAAAATAATGAATATATAAAATAAATAACAAATGGTATCCCTGGAACCAGCAAAAAAAAACTTCTCTCTGTTCTTGTTCCTCTTGTATAACCCAAGAATATTCAGGAAGAAAAAAAAACAACAAAAAAAAACGACCAAAAAAAAACTTCGGCGAACTCCTAACAGGAGCTTGTCAAGTAACCCGATAATGATCTCAAATACCTTGATAGAATGTAGGAAGCAAACTATATAATTATTGGCAATTACGATACCCTCCCAATCCCACATGACTGACGTTGCGCTCCACGCAAAATCGACTTTTTCCGGAACTCCTCGGGTATTTTATAGAGATAATGAACTATGTGTGGTGCGGCTTGCTCTGCTCTGATCCTATCAACTCCCAAGTGGAAGTGAACAAAGTACCATAGATAATCATTAACTAAACAAATATTTGTCTTCTTTGGTCTCTCATGATTCTTATTGCTCTAGCAACCTCAATCTTTTTCCGGGACTTATTACAGAAAGAAAAAAAAACCGAAAATAAACAGAACAAAACAACTCGCACCAAAAAAAAAGTAATAGAAGGAGCAATTGCCTTGTAGGCAAAACGAGAAAAATGTGAATAGTACATGAGGACTGACGATTTGCTCCGGATCTCGCTGAGCAATGAGAGAAAGAGACGGTCTGGGCTTTTCGGGATTAGTGCCACCCTTCCGTCTCCTGCTGATACGGATTACTCCTCTCTTTTTTTAGTCCTTCTTGCGAGGGGTCCAGTACGGGCCGCATTGCGGGCAGGTTTTGATTGTATATCCTTTCCATCCACACAGATGGCAATAAGGGAATGTGCGAGGGGCCTGGCATTGCTGATGGGTGTGGCCCAGTTTGTCGCATTTCCAACACGCATCACTAGGTCCCTTGCGAATTAGCTTCGGGACACAAGTGGGTCTGTCACTGTGCTTCTTATGATTGTGGTTATATGGGCAGCATCCGGGCTTGCTCGCTGATTTCGGGTGCTGAGCTTTGGAGGCCTCGCTCTTCAGGCTCTGCTCCATCTCTGCAGTGTTGGCAGCAGCTGGTTCCTCCCTCTCCAGAATCTCCATTTCTGAGGGAGTCAAGTTGCCAGTAGTGTCCCACGAACACGAAAGGCGAGGTTCCCCATTCGCCTCCGTCACCCCGCTCGTCGATTGTTCTCCAGTAGAGATCATGTGACCCATCGTCACTTCCGGGCTCGAGTTGGGGGCAGTCATCGTCATTCTCATTGGAATGTTCCTCCTCTCGGTCACTCTCTCCTTCGCTCCAGTCGGGAGGCGGGGGAGGATTCCAAAATCCATCCCAGTCACGCTCATGTGCGGCGATCTCTCCGGGTCCATGACATTCAGCGAGAAGCGCAATTGTGGTGCGTCCTCGTGGTCGGAGCCTCCGGGGACTGGGCTCTGCGGCTGTGGTTCTTGACTCCCGAGGTCTGCCCCTGCCTCTAGGGATTCTGGCTGAGCTGGGGTCAGACTCAATAGGGGTGGGGTCAGAACCTCTGGCTCCGCGACCTCCGATGCTAGCACTGGGTGCTGAAGAATGCTGGGGTGAATAATTCGGCGCCCCCGCATGCTGCCTCTGTTCAGTGTCGCTCCTCTCGCCCTCGGTCTCGGGAACGGTGGAGTCGCTGTTCTTCGGAACATCTCCGCGCAGATCATTCTGCGGCCCCTCATCGCCCCTCTGCCGAATCTCTCCATTTTCCTCGCTACGGGCTCCCCCTTTTTCGGCTCCTTCTACGGGTTCTTCTGACTGCTCTTCAGTACTTTCGGCTTTGCCTCCGGGTAATCTATTAGGAACATTAAATGTGTTAGTGACATATGGCATTAGATCTTTTACATGAATCCGGAAATAATTCTTTTCCTTTTTGTCAACTAGGTCGTAACACACAGGCGAATGTACTTTACTGACTTTATACGGCCCAATAAACTTCGGGGCTAATTTCGACGTATAATAGTTTCCAGCTTGAGACAACTTATAGTTTCTTTTCCACACCTCATCTCCGGGCTGGAAGAGTACTTCTCTTCTGCCTTGATTGAAGTATGCGGCCTGTTTCATTTGGGCCAGACCCAGTTGACGAAAGACCAAGTCGTGTAAGTGTTCGAGCTTCTTCATCCGCTCTGCCCACACAACTTCATCTCCAGGATTCATCGTTGTTGGTTTCTCAATTTGCCTGAAATAATCGTTAATCAATTCCGGGCTACGGGCCATATTAAGGAAAGCAGGGGAATAACCAGTGGAAGATTGTACAGCAGTATTCAACGCGAATGTTAGTTCGGGCAAATTTACGTCCCAGTCTTGCTGGTCTTTTTTGCAGTAAATACCCAAAAGGGGTTTCAACGTACGATTTACGCGCTCTACCGGATTTGCTTGGGCCGTATACGGAGGCGTAGTAATATGCATAATCTTGTGGATGCGCAATTGTTTACATAAGATTTTTCCCAAAAAGTTCTTGGCATTGTCGGTTAACAGAAACGTCGGGCAACCCCAACGACACAGCACTTGTTGACGGAACGCCTCCCATATTGCGGGTGTTTTTGCGGTTTTCAATGCACAGATCTCCACGTATTTTGTAAACACATCCTGCATTACTAAGATGTATTGGTTCCCCTTCTTTGAACGTGGAAATGGTCCCATGATATCGGCGGCCACAATCTTCCACGGATACTCTACTGATCTCTCTTGCATGAGCCCCGAAGGGGGTCTATGTGAGTACTTGAATACTTGACACTTCGGGCATCCTTTGACGTATTTGGTTGTATATGTATACATTCCGGGCCAATAATAATGAAGATATAACCGATGTACGTCTTTTCAATTCCCAGGTGTCCTGCTTGAGCATCGTCGTGTGAGTTCTCCAGTATTTGAAATCAAAGTTCGGGTGGTACCACCAGTTTCCAAGCGTTCAAGTCAGGCATAAAGGGATCTAAATCAATATCTGGTCGATGATAGTATAACCTGTCTTCTTCAACGTTCCAGTCCAGGTATTTGCTCGGATTCTCCTTGACATTTTTGAGACGTTGGAGATACCACATGTCATCGGTAGCGGCTAATGCAATGGAGATCTTGGTATTATCTTCGTACATCCGGGATAATATTTTCGGACCCTTTTTTGTATACAATCTCGATGTCTTGGGACTGCAGGGCAATTGACCACCTCAGTAATCGTTGATTACCGTCCCGCAAGTTCCACAGCCATTTTAAACTCGCATGGTCCGTTACTAACCTGAACCTCATGCCTTCAATATATTGCCGGAACTTCTTCAACGACCATACGACTGCCAGCAGTTCTTTTTCCGTTGTAGTATAGTTCCTTTCTGCTGGTTGAAGTACTCGTGAGGCAAAAGCAATTGGACGCTCTCCTTCGGGTGTTTCCTGGGTGATCTTCGCTCCAATGGCGAAATTGCTCGCGTCAGTGTGAATGGTAAACATTTCTCTGAAGTTCGGCCTTACTAATACGGGCGAGTCGATTACTGCATTCCGGAGTTCTTCGAATGCAGCTTGCTCTTCGGGTCCCCAAACCCATTTAGCGTCCTTCTTCAACAACTTCAGCAACGTTACCTTCTTTCGGGCTACCTCTCCTAAAAACCGAGAATACCACCCGATCATACCTAGAAATCGCCGCAGTGATGTTGGAATCCTGGGTGGTGAATACTCCAATATAGGCTTTAATCGATCCGGGTCTACTGACAGTCCATTTTTGCTGATTTTGTACTCCAGGAATCCTACCTCTCCACACAAGATTCGGCTTTTCTCTCGATTGACTGTTAGTTTGGCAATTTCTAGTCGCACCAAGATCATCTTCAATATTCCTTGGTGTAATTCCAACGTCGGCGTAATGATAATTATGTCGTCGAGATAGGCGAACACGTACGGGTACAATTCGGGTGTGATGATCATGTTCATCAATTTCTGGAAGATACCGGGTGCATTTGACACCCCGAACGGCATCCGAATCCATTGGTTCAGCCCTCGACCGGTAACCCAAAAAGCAGTAATCTCTTTACTCTCTTCCTCCAATGCTACATGGAAGTATGCCTTACTCAGATCTAATTTGGTGATGAAGTAGGCGTCGCCTAAATCATCTAGTACCCGTTCCAGATTTTCAATGTGATATCCCAGTTTCTTTATTTTCTTATTCACCGCCCGGAAGTCAATGCAGAATCCAGCCTTGCCCTTGTCATTAATGACCACTACAGGACAACTACGCCAATCACTCATGGATTGTTCAATGTAGCCTGCCTTAACCATGTCATCAACGTGTTCCTGCATGATAGCTAACATCTTCGTCTTCATCTTGTATTTCATCAACGGTGTAATTGGTATCATTTCAGGCTCATCGGGTAACCAGCGGAGCAGCTCTCCTCTCACTATTTCCATGTTGACCTCTAGTGGTGGCGTTGAGGATACTTGGCTGACCCAAATTCTAAAAGGTTCTACTATTATCTTTGGGTATTGCAGTAGTCCAGCTTCTTTGCTGACGAACTTCCTCTCTGTTTGTCCGGGTAATGTGTATGTATCTTTTTGAGCATTGAGCATCACTCCCATCTTCTTCAGAAAGTCAATTCCCAGTATGCAATCTTCTTCTAGTGGGTCCACAATGAATACGGGAACCAATTGAACCATGCCATCCCAATTAAACTCCAATGCTGCTTGATCCCTTACTGCAATCGCTGACCCGTTTGCAGCATATACTCTTCCGGAATAATTAATGGTGAAGCCCAACAACTGGCTCCCCAGCTTCGGGCTGATGCAAGTACAGGCAGCTCCTGTGTCCAGCAATGCTCTCCTTACCTTTCCCCGTAATTCTATCGCGATATACCATCTTTTTTGTAGTCTCGCTGCCACTGTTAACTTTTGCAGATCTTCTAGAGTAATTGTCCTTGGAGGTAGTTGTGCTGGCACTTCGGGTGATGGCTCAATCCCAAATAACATTGTCTTTAATTTTGAAGGTTGTAGGAACTCCCAGCCGTTTCCAAGGACATGAAGGGTTAACTTAGGCTGATGAGTGCCACTTTGTGAGTACGGGATAGCCAGTGGCCTTATTGCTGCTCCCGTATGTAGTTTTCCGGATATTCTTCAGGGAATATGCTGTATGTATATTGCACCAATCCTTCTTCGGATGGGAGGCTGAGATGCAAACTTACAGCCTGGAGTTTCTTGTGACGTTTCAAGGACTCTTGCTGGCTTCTTTTAATGACCTCGTAATTCTTCGGTTGGGTAAATACTCTCCAACCATGTCCAGGTTGCCCACAATTAAAGCAGGGCTCGATGTATCTCGCGGCTGGTTTTGGTTGTCCAGGTGCTATTGTCCGTTGTGGCTCACTCGATTGTGCTGTTGTTGTTGGTTCGGGTGATTTTTGTTCCCCCTGTTCCATTGGAGCTGTTGGTGGGCGACGTGTCCATCTCCTTTGCGGGTTGCCACTATTAGCACTAGGTCCAGCAGAGATGTACGGTTGATTTTGAACGTGTTGCGGCACTTGAATTTGGGCTATCAACTGTTGCAGCTGTTGTGGGTCCAACAATTTTTCCTGTTGTGCCTTCAATTCCTGCACCGTTAGCCAGAACTCTGTTGCATCCCCGGATTGAGGTTCACCCGAATTAATAACTTCGTCTGTCGACGTTATTTCATTGATCCGGGGTCGATAGTTTAGTGTCCTTCCAACTGGCTTCGGCGCCTCTCTGCGAGTTATGTGACGGTGCTCTAACCCGTATCTATCCACAGCTGATGATGGGGGAGGACGATAATTATTGGCATATTCCAAGTCCTCTTCTCGCAACTTCACTACATCGATCAACTCCATCACTGTGTGGAAGTGTTCTCGATGTAGCTCGTGTCGAACTTCCGGGTGCAATTTCGAGAAGATGAATTTAGTTTGTTGTTCCTCCGTGTATCCCAAATCCAGCAACTTCGGGACTACATCAGAATAATACGTAATAATTCTCTCACCCCTTGCTTGAGTCCGGGAATGTAATTCTCGTTCCAGTTTGGATCTCCAGTCACTGGTGGAATGGGCTCGTCGGAATGCAAACAGAAAATCATCGTAGCTATGGATTTCCTTGCCCGTTGCCTGGTACCATTCAAAGGCATAATGCCTCAGGGTATTTGGGATGGTCGCCAGAATTTCCTCTTCTCCAACTCCTTGGCTTCTGATGAAAAGAGCAATTTGCGTCAAATATTTCTCGGGGTCCTCTTCTCTCGCTCCCGACAATGTAATATCGGCTTTTTTCAATGCATCTGCGGTCTTAGAATATCTCCCACGCAAATTTTCAGCCCCTTGCCTGAATGGATTAGTTCTAGACGTCATATCGAAATATTGATAACTGTTTTGGGCACCAGTAGTTCGATTTCCACTATGAGGGGGTTGTCTATCTCTCCTGGAGTCATCAGGTTCCCTCTCTTGGTTGTTGGAGTCATCTTCTGGTGGTGGACCATCACCACCTGGCCCAGAACCTCCAGCTCCGGGTCCTCCTCCTCCACCACCAGGTCCAGACCCTCCTCCACCCCCAGGTCCTCGTCCATCTCCAGGTCCTCTTCCACCACCACCAGGTCCTCCACGTCTGGGACTCCCATCGCCGTCATCATCTCCATCACTTCCAGGCTCTCTTGGGGAATCTGAAGCTCGATGAGCCCCTTGTGTTCCTGCGTTAGTAAACGTTTGTTCAGTAGGCGCTGTTGGTCGTGGTGTATTAAAATTGTATGCTGTTGAAGACCCTCGTCCGGGATCCAGTCCTGGGCATGTGTGCATGACCTGATGGATACGGTGGAGCGGGGTATTCCCCGTTTCCAGTGCGTGGTGGCTGACCATTAGTTTTTCCGGGTACTCCCGTAGCTGCTTGCTCCGATCCCTGGTATTGCTGAGCAGGCGGTGGCCTGGTGTTGCCCGGCTGCTCAAATCCAGCAGGGGCTGGTGATACTGGTTGCTCAAGTTCAGCCTGGGCTGGTGGTACTGGTTGCTCGAATCCAATCTGAGCTGGTGGTACAGGCTGCGGCGGTGCTGGCCCGTTTCTTGGTGGATTTAGATTTCGGGGCTCTGGCTCAGTCCCAGGTGGTATTTCAATAATCACGGGTCTCCCCGTACGAGGTAGTTGAGTTGAGGTGCCAGCACAGCTGGTGGCATTGGCCTGTTGTGACCAGTCGAATCTAGTCTGATCCTCAAATAATTGCGATGGTGGAACATTGAAATATAATCTCGGTCCTCCGTATCCAAACATAGGTGAATTCCAGAATGTTCCTCCTAATGGCATGGGGTTTTGACGGATTGAATTCACCAAATTCAGGTATTGCGCATTCGTTACTGCTCCTGGCTGACCTTGAGGCCCTGCGTTCTGGCGTAATATTGACGGTGCTGTGATTCCCTGGGTTACTACGGGATTAGAGAGCACACTGTTGGCCGACACTGCTCCTTCTGTGGAAGTCCCGTAATTATTTTCGGGAATGGTGTTTACGAGATCCTCCTCTGCTTCAACTTCTCCTCCGGATCGTGTTGGAGTCTCTTGCTGCACATTCGGGTACCTAACAGTCACGTGCGGCTCCAGAGGGATGACTGGGACCACCTCCTCCGGTACTCTACCAGAGTGTCGTTGGTAACGTCCATCGATCACTGACCCCTTTTTATATACTGTAGTAGCACCTGTTGGGGTAAACGTAGGCGCTGTTGGACTTAACGTTGAAGCTGGCTCCGTAGAAACAGTGACGCCCTGTGTGGTTATGGGGATTTCGGGTACGAGAGGGGCCCTGCTGTTATTAGGAATTTCTTGCACCCTCTCGCCTAATTCCAGGGATTGAATTGGCTGGTCAACTGTTCCCAACGCTGATCCTGACAATGTGCTAACTCCTGAAATATCTGCTGTCTCGGTGTGTTCTGCGATTGATGAACCTGCCGTGAGTTCTGCCAACGGTGAGTGGCGGCCATTGCCATCCAACAGCGGGGACGACGTTCTACGGGCTAGCAGTCGGGCTTGTCCCGTAGAGTTTTGTCCAGGAGGTGTTCCTAATGGACGTCGGTCCAGCTGTTCGTTCACCTCGGTTATCGTCACTGACGGTCGTGCTGCTGATGCAAACCCGCCTGGGCCGGTTGTCTGGATTCGGTGCAAGAATCGGCCGAGTGTACTTTGGGCAGTTCCGGGTGTAGCTCTAGCTGAGCCAGGTGCTGAACTGCTAAAGGACAACATCAGTGGATCCGGGTATAGGTTATTCGGCGATTGCCCCGTAGGAAGATACTGAGACTGCGCAACATACTGTGCCAACGCATCCATGTACGGTGTATCTTCTGGCGTTCCGGGTATGGGCTCAAACTCTAGCCCCATCAACGCGTGAATTCCTCCAATCGTGTATGCGACTGTGTATGTGAAGTCTCTGGTGTCGCACCAACTGGATGCCTCTCTGCCAAATCTCAGAATCATCTCATACCGGAATGCTCGATCCAGCACTTCTTGGCGATTCTCGAAGGCAATTATCAGGCCCACAATGTCCATCCTGACCAGTAGCAACCCGTATGGTAGCCTCTGCAATCCATCTCGCAAGTGCTCTACGGGTACTTCTTCTGAAATCAGCCGCATGCTGAATGCAAATCGTTGTACTGGTCGGTTAGCCATGATGGAGCTGCGTTCTCTCACCCTCCTCGATGCTGTGCTCCGGGTGCTCCGTTGTTCTCGCCGTCTCTCTCTCTCTCTCTCGCCAGCGAATATCACTAATCTCTTCTCTTGCGAATTTATATTTTCAGTTACTATCAGTGGATTCACACGAAAGAAAACCCAGGGGTAATTCGCGGGAGCCGTAATTATGAACTTCGCGCTATTATATCCGGGGTCGCGAAAAAGAAAAGTCGCGGATGGATTGCGAGGGAGGAACGCCAAATCCCAAAATAACAGCGTTATTAATTCCAAAAAAAACAAAACAATAAGAAAATTGTTAAGTTAAATTAATAATGATTAATAAATTCGGATTGTCCCGAATATTCCAATCCAGAGGCAATTACTCTTGCCAATGCTCAGTGTCTATATAGGTAGAATTGGGAAGGGAAGATGGAGGGTGTAGCCCGCAATTGAATAACAACTGTCCAGTCTGTCAGAATTTAATACTACTTGAATTCTACGCAGTGACAGGTGTCTACGTTTACACACTCACACTCTTCGGATTTACTCTGTCCCACTTCGTCTTGTCTTGACTCTACTTTTACTTAATCTTTAATTAAACTCCTTTTTTTTCTGTCGATTTTTCTTTCAATTCGGGATTCAAGTTCCAGGAAAATTCAGCCTTGCTTCACAAGTGCTTGTTGCGATTTTATCAAATCTACTCCTTTTATTATTTTACTATTTCCTGAATCTTCATGTTATTGTTCATTTTCCTCTTTCTTAAACCTGAATCTACTTTCCGGGAACTTGACTCACGTAAACCCCTTCTGATTGATGATAGAAAATATTTACAGTGATTTTCTATCACCTAGTAATCTTCCTCTCAGAATGAGCGCCGAAAAAAAACTAAAGTAATATAAAACATCTCAATTCATCGTCTCATTTGACTGGAGCTAAATGAGCTAGCTCTTAGACTGTAATAAAAAAAAAAGGATTACGTCTTTAAACCTGTTCGGGCGCCATTTGTGACGTTGAAATTAAATTAATAATCCCAACGCACTATTTTGAATTTTTATTAATTTATTTCTATACTTTATTCGGTATTTCGTTCGGGCCAATTACTCATTTATTTCAATTATTGAAATATCTTCAAATGACTGTTCGGGCTAAAATATTTTAAATGGAACCTTGTTGCCCACCTGTTAATTTATTTTCTTGAGCGTATTCCCCCAAAAGGGAGATACAATTATTTCGGATTCTACTATTGTACTATAAGAAAACAAGGAGGTCTGTTCGGGCTAGAATAGGGGCAATGACTTTGAATTGAGATATTTTCCATTAATAATTTTATTATAACTGCATCTACTCATGTATCTGTTCGGGCAATTATGATAATTTGTTTAACAATAATCAAAAGTTTCTCTTGAGACACCCGTTACCTCGCATACAAAGTGTTCCCCCACTCCTTCACTCTCCGTCTCTCTCACACTCATACACTTTCCCTATCTCCCGCTTGACTCAAGTTTTCTCGATCAATATTCAAGATTTTGATTTAATTCCTTTTCTATCACTTGATGATTATTATTCGTCAAGTGACTACGGGCTTATTTTCTCAAGCTTATTGTTATTTTGTGAGAAACTTGAATTTATGTGAATGTTGTGCACGTGTCGACACAACTACTCAAAATGGCGTCGCTGGTGAGGCCGGCGACGGCTGTATTTTCTCAACACTTTATTCTCACTTTTCCGGGCGCGCTGGATAACCAAATAATAACAAAAAAAAACTGATATTTCTCGGAATTAACTTTCAAATAATGACCCGGGCCCTGCGGAATCAATTACCCGGAATTAACTTCGGGCATTAGCTTGTTACCACACGGTTATGTTAATTTGTACACTCGCACACATACACACCTGTCACTGTACAATTTCAGTGAAATACTCACCCCAATACGCTCGATATCGCTCTAGAGAATATTTCAGCTCGTTGCTGAAGCGAGCTAGGAGAGTGCGGTAGTTGCCACAGTAACTTGCAGGGACAGGATTTATGCTGTTCACAAATGCGCAGAGCCCATTGCTCTGTTCCCAAGCTGTGTACGGTATGGTGGGGGCCACGAATATACTACCGGTGGCACTCACCCATGCACACCTTGACTAAGTCAGGTGTGTGAGATTACTGTTCTTTTTAGAGCACATACTGTTCGCTCCGACCTCTGAGGGGCAGGGCATGATCAGAATCGGGAAACCGAGACTGTGAATGACCGAGGTCGGCAAGTCCTACAACCAGAATGGGCGGAGGCTGGTAACCTAGTAAGCTGCTGGGAGTAGGCAAAAGTCCTGAATCGGATGGTGCTTAGACCTCGCATACTAAGGTGCCGAGCTCAGGCAAGTATGAGAGTGGGACTGAAAGGTGATGGATGCGTTGTTGAATGGGACTCGCTTCCGATGTCACCTAAGCTCTATTTTTCGGATATGAGTTATGGAGGAGAGGCTCGTAACCATCTCGGGGAACCTCTTCTTTGGTGGCTTAGGCGTAGTGAATGGGCTCTGTTTGTCAACAACTCTAAATATTTCGACGAAGCTGGATGTCCGCGGACATGAAGGAATCACCGTCCCGAGGTAACCCCGTGGACGCCATCCCAAAGTCATTTATGACGATGGAATAGTGACGAAGTATTCCTCCGGTGGCACGATCGAGCCGGCAGTATCGGATTTTTCCGAGACTGTTCTTGGCAGCAGAGGTTTTGACATAATAACACACCTCCAAAAAACATGCGGATCAGTTGATCCCCGACCGATGGGCTTTATGTGTCCGGGTGGCGTATCAAATTAATTGTCCATTCGTTCTTGTATATTTCACACATTCATACATCATCCACTCATCCTATCTCGAGCAGGGAGGGAAGGGGGAGTACGCTCATTTTACCTTCTACCTATTAATTAATGGGCCTTCCTGCCCGTTACAATTTATTAATAAAAATTAATTTATTGATAAATTTATTTGTTTAATGAGGCAATGTCGCCATTAAACAAATAAATTTATTAATAAATTAATTTTTATTAATAAATTTTTAAGAGAATCAAATTCCGGAAAAAATATGTAATGTGCAAGCAGGATTTGAACCCTCTGAATGGCATACGTATGTGTTAAAAATAAAAAAAAAATGACTATTTCATCTCAAATTTTGAAATTCTTGAGAAATCTTGATTTTTTCTATGCGATATATCGTATTATATGCACATTAACTCATATTTGATCAAGAAACATCTATACGTATTTCAAAATTTATACGTATAAAAAACAAAAAATAATATTTTCCGAGTAAATCCAACTTTTTCATCGAAAAGCTAGCTTTTTTCTCCTTCACTGACCTCCCTTCGGTTTTAGCGTTAAAAATAATATTTTCCGAGTAAATCCAACTTTTTCATCGAAAAACCTATTTTACGTCGACTCTTCAATAACGTCTCTATGATACATGTTCTGGGAGAACAGAAGAGGAAATAGTTAAGAAAATTAATTAGATGAAATTACAACATTAGTAATTTAGAATTTTATGGGTGTCCAGGATGGACTGAATTGGAGAAATTTTCCGTCTACGGACATAAACATCTTCACTGCAATAAAAAAGAATCAGGAGATTCTTATTGTCCCTTGGACAACGTTCCAGCATTTGGTGTTCGTACTCTCTTCAATATGAAACCAAAAGATATGATTCATCTTGAAGCCGAATTTCTCCGTAATTCTGCCTATCACATATACATTGATTAGGTGTGGGACGAACTTCCAGACAATTTGAAGGAAGATCCACCCGGGTGGGAAAAATTCATTGGGCCAATATTGGCTCAATACCGGAAGCCAATATGCCAATGCTAGCGCCCAATCCTCAGCCAAGGCTGGCCCAATATTGGTTGAGCATTGGATGATAACATTGTACCAATGCTGATTGCCGAAGCATGGCCAAGCCTCGATAACGAGCATTGGGTACTATACTGGTCCCAATGTTCAGCCAATGTTCATTTTATTGTAGATTTTATGTTAAATTTGTAAATTAAAAGTAATCAAGTCTTCTAAAGTGCGTAAGAATGATCAAGGTCCAATGTTATTTGAATAAAAAAAAAAAAAAAATAAGCCACCACTTGGGGTCGATCCCTGGACCTTCTGATTGCCAGTCTGTTATTTTACCGTACTAGCCATTAGGACATTTCATACATTAGTAACTAAATTTGATCCTCATAAATTTATCGCCGTCTACCTTGTTCGGAGAAATGAAATTCGATCGTGATTGTTCAGAAAGTTATCTGATAATGTGAGATAATCTAATTATGTCAAAAGATAAAAAACAATTGAAGCCTTGGCAGCACATTATTGGCCCGACGAGTGGCCAATGATCAGAAGCCAAGCCTTGGGAGTTCAAGTTTCAAACAACGCCTGGCCAATTCTGGCAGGCCAAACTACGGCGCATAGTTGCTCAGCCAATTCTGGAGGCCCGAACAACGGCGTACCGATACTTGGCGAAGGTTTGGCCAAGCCATGGCTACCAGGCTTTGGTACGCGAATTCTTGGCCGATGTTCGGCCAAGAGTTGAGCATTGGGCGATTCCTACCCGGGCACGCATCGCTGAATGTCGCAAGTGTCCCAAACATCCTGATCCAGCTTCCAATGAATTATCAATGATCAAGGACTGATGGATGTGTCTTAATGATGTTCAGACCGAGATTGAGGATAACATGGAGAAAGAAATGAAAATTGAACAGAACGACGAGAAAGAGAAAGAAAAAGGAGGAAAAGAACTGAGTGAAAGTGTGAAAGGTAAAGAGAAAGAACATATAAATGGAGAGGAAAAAAAAAGATAATGATATAAAAGAACCTGAAAATGAAGGAGAGGGGGGAATAACTGCAGAAGTAGAGAAGAATGGAGGAGAGGAGAAAAGTTCAAGAGAAGAAGAGGAAAGAAAGGAAGATATTGAAGTGGAGGGAGAAGACGCGAAAGGAGGACACAAAATAACAAATCTAAAAGAGAAGAATGAATGAATGAAACAGAGAAATGAAAGAATCATTTTTTAAAGAGTCTGTTATTCATATGTATTTTATTTCAAATAAAAAATTTTATATACCAATATGTTTCTTTTTCCTTTTGTATACATTCCTCCCACCCTCACCGAATGTTATGTAACCGAACTCATGCATATAAAATTGAGGAATCAAATGATTTCATCCATCAGAGAAACCTGAAGACGATCGATTCAGTTCAACGAATGATCAACTATTCATATTTGTTGACATGTGTGAATATCCATACATACGTCTCATTAAAAATGTATATATTCCGAAACAATGGATTGAGGGTGGTGCATTTCCACGACAAATTTATAAGAAGATCGTCTCCGGTCTCAATGATTTTAAGAAGAAACCTTCATCGGACTGGTTTCTCACTATCAAAGGCATACGAACAAAAGTAGCTCTAATCAGAGATGAAGAATACCATTTTTTTCCTACATCCTCAGGAAGATTCATCTGACTTTGAAAATTCATCCGACTCTGATGAAAAAACATTACCCTCTTGCAGCTCGTGCCATCACTCAGACGATGAAGGAAGAGAATAACGTTTTTTGTTATTTTTCAATGAAATATTCAAAAATGTAATTTTCTAACGTTTTTTGCCCATTTTTGTAATAAACTTGAAATTTTATAATTGATATGGTTACTACATTATTCAATTTAAACCCAACTGATAACACTCAAATTGTAACCAGCTCCCAAGGTCATCGACACTCCGATGCCTTTTTCCCCCTCACATCTATCCCCCCTCCCCCTTTCATGTATCCCCCTCACCCCCCACCCCCACCCCACCTCCACGCGCTGAGCCAGAACCCGCTCTGAAATCATCGATGAGCCAGAACCCCCCTTATATATGGGGCATTCCACGCCAAACCGGACAGTTTTCCAACTTTGCATTTTTGATTTCCTCTATTTTCTGACATTTCCTTGTATCTATCGAAACACACTTTTCGGCCAAATTTGGGATTTTTCTGATCATCGATTCAAAAGATATCGAATTTTGAGAAAACAGCTGTTTTTACGGTTTTTTGCTCATAACTTCCATGAAAGTTGGTCTAAATTCAGCGTTTTTTTTTGAAAATTCTCGTTTTTTCATGTACTTTTTGGAAAAAAATACAAAAAAATTATCCCAAATATTTTTCTGTATGATTTCTGGAATTAAACATTTGAATTGCGATTTTAAGACTGTTTGTACCGTTTGATTTTTTTGAAATTTTTTTATGTTAAACTTCTATCAATTCTCGAAATTTTGAGCCCCGGTTGATCGTAGGCTTCGGGAAATTACTATTTTTTTTCAATTTTTGAAAATTTTGGACAAAATTTTTCGGTCTTATCCATTATTAAAACTATTTTTTGTTATTGTTGACTCTTTTTCGAGTAATTTTGAATTAATTTCCATCATTCAACGAAGTTTTAAAAAAATTAACAGTTTTAGTTGAAAAAAATCACAAAAACGTTATTCATTCATTTTATTTCATTATAGCGGAGGGTGGGGCAAATTGAAACGGCGGAGCAATGTGGAACGCTATCATAATATCAAAGGTTACATATAAAAAATATATCGAGGGTCGAAAAGCAGAAAATCTTATGTGCCAAAATGAGCATTTCTATGGTAAAAAATCGTCTGTATAAGACATACAACCTTCTGCTTTCAATGCAAAATTGAATAATCTTTTCTATATTCGTTTTTGAGAATATTTTGAAAATTGATGGAGATACGCCACTCTTGCTCCCCTACTTTTTTGTAGTTCTCGAAATTTTCTACAGGAAACGATAGGGAGGAAATTGTGCTATCTTAATCAGTTTCCAAAATATTCAGCATCACAAGGAATAAAAAAGTAGCATTAATGATGAAGAATGAACCTTTTTTATTTTACCTTGTAGCTTAGCTGATTCGTTAAAATGATTTCTTCCTGAACCCCGAAAAAATCCTTCTAATAACTCAGTGAAGGTTCAAAGTAAATACAGAGGGTTCTTTTTTTTGTCATTACTATTTGGGAATATCTCAAAAGCCAAGTGAGATGGAGCAATGTCACTCTTATATCCTCTTGTAATTTTTGAAATTTTCTAGCCTTCGTTACACAGAAGAGTTCCAATAGAATCGTCGAAAGTGGCTCGATTGTGAAGATAATACTAATTTTCTATTGCTTTTTTTGCTGAATATCTTGGAAACTGATTGAGATAGCGCAATTCTGTTTCCATCCTTTCCTATAGGGAATTTTAAGAGCTACAAAAGAGTATCAAAGCAAGAATGGCGTATCTCAATTCATTTCCAAGATTTTTTCAAGAAACGAATGAAAAAAAATTAGGATTCTCCTGTTTTACCTCTTCGCTCTTGAAATGCAATATGAAAATTGAGGGAAAGATCACATAAATAACAGCAGGAAAATAGAATCGCAATATTAGTGTTTTTCAATCTTTTTCTCGACACTTAAGTATATGAGCAACAAATTGTTAAAATTTCAGTCAGTTTTACCTTACCAATTTTTAAAAACAATTTTCCGAAAAACAGTCATTTTCCATGTGGTTTTATGGGCCAATACTTTTGGAAGTGAGAGAAAAATTGAAAGAACGCAATAAAAAATGTAAATCTTTTTCTATTTAACGTTATTCCACTATGGCAACCGGTGATTTTTTTTAAACCCATCACTAAGCAGTTTTACACAATTTACATTAATGTCTCAAAACAAGCTGGAGCCCCATTACTTGTGCGTAATTTGAGAATCTTACATCTAATATTCTGCCAATGCAATTGGCAGAAAGCTTCCGAATGAATTTTTTAATTTCAAATCTACCATCACTGATCTTATTCATATTAATCACGTCAATTCATCTTCTTTTTGTTGAATATGATATCTCTTTGAATCTTCTGAAGATGATGAGAATCCCCTCGTTTGCTATGAGTAACAAAATGTCATATTTCTACTTTTTGGAACATCTTGAGTCATATTCCATTGAAATCTTCAGCTTCAACTTCATAGTCAAGCTGGCTAACTCGAGTTTAGCCTTGCCCAAACTCAGCCTAATTCAAGGTTGCTCATGATAAAATTCTCTGCAATGAGAAATTTTCAAAATTTGCGTAAGTTTGAATTTTTTCTTAATACTAAAATTGTGCTACCAAAAAACGATACAAGGAAAATATAATGTATAGATAGCATGAATCAATCAAGTTGATATAAACTATCTCATTTCAGAAATCGAAATAATTCTTAACGATTGAAGAAATAATGACTCCGAGACACATCAAATGTCCACGAGGTCATAATTGTAAAATTGGAAAAATATACTTCAATAATCATCTTTTTATAGAATGTTTGTCTGATCATAATTTGAGAGTATCGTTGGACAAATTTCCAAAAATATTGAAGATCGATCATGAACGATATATTTTAACTGGGATAGTGAATTTTATAGATTCAGATATCATAAGTGAAGAGAATATTGGACATTACACAGCGTATATTCTTAAATTCGATGAGTGGTATAAAGTAGATGATTTATCACCTGATCAAATGAATGGAAAAGATTCATCTGATTCAGTCAATCCTCATCTATGCATATATATAAAAATTGGTAGTTGTGATTGAACGAAAATTATGTGAAGAGAACGTGATTAAAAATAATCTTATAATTTTGAAAAAGGAAGTATATAGTTGATCTCGTTATTAATTATCATCAATTTTATCATTGAAATGATTTTTTTTAGAATATATTAATATATTATCGTCAAAAACATACCTTTCATAAAACTGGGATTATTAACCGACGCAGCTGATACTTTTTCAACAAATATAAATTAAGAATGTTGAATTTATGCAAATATCAATATACAGGGTGATTTTTTTTCAAACGTAAAGACAATTAACTGGAGATAGCTGGAGGTGTGAGAAGTACGGGAAAATTTTCAAAAAAAATTTTGGATTGATATTTTTTGAATTATTAGCGATTGAAATAGGCCAATGGGCTTGGAGGATTCTGGCGCGCAAAACGGAGTGGGGGAAATGAGTGGCGATGTGGCAACGCTGAATTAGCGAACAGTTGAAGCCGAGAATTTTGAATGACGGGCGAGTCGAATCATTCTTATTTTGCGTGATTCGAGTAGATGCGGAGAGATGGCGTTATAGGTTTGTTTCTTTTGACGTTCTGAGACTTGAGTTCAAAATTCAGTTTCCTTCATTTGATACCCGCGGGCAGTTTTGGGTTATTAGGAGTCCAGCATTTAGTGATGGGTGATCTCTGAAAAAAGAATCGATTCTTGAAAAATCAATCTTCATAACAAATGATTTTGTGAGAATCGATTTTTTCAAAAAAAAATCGAAATGAGAAAATTGAAGAATCGATTCATTAAAAAAAAAATTAAAAAATAGGAGAATCATAGGAAACACATTTTTATGCATATGCATTTTTGTGCATATGCATAAAAATATGCATTTTTGTGCATATGCATAAAAATATGCATTTTTGTGCATACGCATAAAAATATGCATTTTTGTGCATATCTAGCAGCACCGTGAGGGGCATCACTAGATGGCATCTCCATGTCTTCTGGGTGCATCTTGGGTGCACCTCAAGTGCTCGAACAGCACGTCTGGGGGCTTCTCCCGCACTCCCAGGATGCACTACATGAATGCTTGAGGTGAACACGCAGTGCGTCTTCGGAGTGCTGAAAAAACCTCCAAGACATGCTGCTTGAGTGCTTGAGGTGCACGCAGAATGCATCCGTGAGGCATGGAGATGTCATCTAACGATACTCCTCAGGTGCATTCTCAACGCTTAGGCAGTCCGTCTTACAGGCCTCATCGGCCTTTTCTGGGCTCATCTTCGATGCTCCCTCAGTTCTGATGTCTCCATGCTCCTCGGGGTGCACCCGAGGGACATGGAGACACCATCGAACGACGCCCCTGAGGCGAATTTCCAACGCTCATGCAGTGCATCTTGGAGCCCTCCTGAGGGCTTTACGGGAGTGGCTCGGATGCTCCCTCAGCATTTTTACACATGAATGATGATCCGGGAGTCTATATTGGACCTTGTAACTTGTTCAATTCGAAAAAAATGGCTCTAAAACCTAGCTTTTTCTATTTTAAATAAATAAAGTCCGACTACTGATTTAAATGGAGTGTTCATGGTAATGATATTCATCCATGAACACTCCAAGGATATCAGTAGTCGGACTTTCTCTATTCAAAATAGGAAACGCTAGGTTTTAGACCCATTTTTCTTCGGATTTAACACGTTACAAGGTCCAATATAGACTCCCGAATCATCATTCATCTGTAAAAGTACTGTGACGTCGTTAGATAGCGTCTCACGTCACTCGGATGCACTCCGAGTGCACCCTGAGCGCTTAAGCAGTACGTCTTGGGGGTCTTAAACAGCGCTCCCAATATGCACTGCATATTGACGCCATCTCTCCGCATCTACTCGAATCACGCAAAATAATAATGATTCGACTCGCCCGTCATTCAAAATTCTCGGCTTCAACTGTTCGCTAATTCAGCGTTGCCACATCGCCACTCATTTCCCCCACTCCGTTTTGCGCGCCAAAATCCTCCAAGCCCATTGGCCTATTTTAATCGCTAATAACTCAAAAAATATCTATCCAAAAATTTTTTTGAAAATTTTCCCGTACTTCTCACACCTCCAGCTATCTCGAGTTAACTGCCTTCACGTTTGAAAAAAATCACCCTGTATTTGGGATATGAGATATTCTTCAAATTTGGCAAATGATTAAGTCACAACGACAATGGGTTCATCTTTCAATAAAAAACGATTTACTTCACGATAATTAATTCAGATATATTGCCCTCCTCAGGGAAACATATAGGCAAATGGAAATTCATGGAGGATCAATTTTGTGAATGGTTCCCTAGAATTATTATTTCAAGAATTCTAAAAGTTATAACACAAATGACGCATAGCCAAGACCTTTTAACCCTCTGAGGATTAATCCGCAAGCTTGATCTGGACACAGCTGCTTTAGAAAATTCCTATTCAGGAGGAAGAGAGCAGAGACGGACCAATGCCCTTGATGCGGAATGATAGACAATGTCAGTCACACGATGTTTATGTCCAACAGATGAAACGAAGAGAGTCTTGAGTTGAAAGCTCATACTGGACGATAATTCAATAAGATTAGCATGATGATCAGCCTAACAAGCAACAAGGGAAGCTGAAATCATCCACACAATGATTGATAAGAAAGGAGATGACATCAGAGCGCTACGTCACAGCGTCTGGAGACAATGTCCATGCTGAAGTGAAGCGAAAGTGGTTTGCAACATAGTGCATGAATGATGTCACGGAGGTGGGCTTTTTAGTCGGTAAGAATCTGACACTACCCGCATCCCATCTGCGGGTGTCTCATGTAAGATTCTTCCCACCTCCAAAAAAAAAAAAAAAAAATGGCATCACTGATCTGTGCGTGGAATGCAAAAACTGAAATAGGCCTCAGAGGGTTAAGTTCGTTCCAAATATAATCAATTGAATAGTTTTGAAGATATAGCTTGCTTTTTCTGATGTTTCTATGCTAATATCTAAAAAACTACTGGACCGATTCCGCCCAGTTTCAATACCAACCTTTGTGCTCATCAGATGTATCACCTCACAAAATTTGAGGTCTCTAGCTCAATTATTTATTAAGTTATCGTGGAATCAAGATTTTCACGAAAAATTTATCAAAAGTTTTCTACTGGCTAAAATAAAAATCTGAGCTCCCACCACCCCGGGGGTCAAAGATGCGGCTCTTGGACGCGCATCTCCTCGCGGAGACTGGACGCTGTGATTCCATTTCGCTTCCGAATGGAAGCTTTGTAATCGTAATTTTTTTCGATTTTGAGATTTCATCATAATATGACTGCAAATGACCCAAAGTGTCGAGATCCGTCGTTTTTAAAAAATGTCTGTGTGTATGTGTGTGTGTGTGATGACGCATTTTCCGCTTCACTCTGAAGTGGGGTTAGCTAGCGATCTGAAAATTTTACCATAAGTTCGCCATGCGTGCTCCAAGCTCTCACAAAAATTTCAGCTAAATCGGCCGGATAGTTTTTGAGAAAAGTGAAAATGTTGAAATATCGTTTTTTCGACTTTTCTCGATGAAAAATGAAATCACAGCGTCCAGTCTCCGCGAGGAGAGGCGCGTCCAAGAGCCGCATCTTTGACCCCCGGGGTGGTGGGAGCTCAGATTTTTATTTTAGCCAGTAGAAAACTTTTGATAAATTTTTCGTGAAAATCTTGATTCCACGATAACTTAATAAATAATTGAGCAAGAGACCTCAAATTTTGTGAGGTTATACATCTGACGAGCACAAAGGTTGGTATTGAAACTGGACGGAATCGGTCCAGTAGTTTTTTAGATATTAGCATAGAAACATCAGAAAAAGCAAGCTATATCTTCAACCTTGAATTATCTGCAACCTTGAATTAGGCTGAGTTTGGGCAAGGCTAAACTCGAGTTAGCTAACTTGACTATGAAGTTGAAGCTCAAGATTTCAATGGAATATGACTCAAGATGTTCCAAAAAGTAGAAATATGACAATAAAAAAGAATTTTGTTACTCATAGCAAACGAGGGGATTCTCATCATCTTCAGAACATTCAACGAGATATCATATTTAACAAAAAGAACATGAATTGACGTGATTAATATGAATAAGATCAGTGATGGTAGATTCGAAATTGAAAAATTCATTCGGAAGCTTTCTGCCAATTGCATTGGCAGAATATTAGATGTAAGATTCTCAAATTACGCAAAAGTAATGGGGCTCCTGCTTGTTTCATCGAGAAAAGTCGAAAAAACGATATTTCAACATTTCCATTTTTCTCAAAAATTTTCCGGGCGATTTAGCTGAAATTTTTGTGAGAGCTTGGGGCACGCATGGCGAACTTATGGTAAAATGTTCAAATCGCTAGCTAACCCCACTTCAGAGTAAAGCGGAAAATGCGTCATCACACACACACACACACACACACACATACACACACACATACACACATACACACAGACGTTTTTTAAAAACGACGGATCTCGATGTTTTGGGTCATTTGCAGTCATATTATGATGAAATCTCAAAATCGAAGAAAATTACGATTACAAAGCTTCCATTCGGAAGCAAAACGTCAATTTTTCAATCAAGACAGGCGCCATTTGCAAAATCGTGGCAACAGCGTTGTCTGACGTCACTGCAAGCAGAAGCGCACGAATTTTCCAAAACCAAAACTTTCACGCTAACAGGTTATAAACACACATTTGATTGGCCGAGAGTATCAGCTGAATCGATGAAGATGCGGTTTTACCGACCGAACCGTTGTTAATTCCTAAACGTAGAAAGACGACGTTGGTAAGTGGAATACATTCTCAATAATTACTTAAATAATTCCTTCCAGTAAAAAAATTGATTAACTAATTGTTACGGATGCTCTATAAGAGTTATAATTTTTATTTATTAACTATTTCTCAGCTTTTACGCAATATGAGCATTTTTTCAAATTCTGATATTTCATCTATTTGGGATTGGCACTATCCGTCGGAACCTTTGATGTTTCCCCCCGTGCGCTTCACCGCATAGAGACCTGCTGTTCCTCCTTAAAGCAGAAGATCGTATCTGCTACACATACGACCTTTTGCTATAGAAATGGCCATTTTGGTGCATATGACTTTCTGCTTTTCGACCCTCAGTATATTTTTTATATGTAGCCCTTGAAATTAATTCAAAACTACTCAAAAAAGTTTTAATAATGGATAAGACCGGAAATTTTTTTTCAAAATTTTCAAAAATCAAAAAAAAATATTGATTTCCCGAAGCCCACGATCAACCAGGGCTCAAAATTTCGAGAATTGATAGAAGTATAGCATAAAAAAATTTCAAAAAAATTAAAGGGTTGTAACGGTTGGCTTGACTGACCTTGAGCCAACGCATTAAATGCACTGAAATTCCTCAAAACTGACCCAAATTTATGCTCCAAATTTTTCCCCAAATTACTCCCGATTAATTTCCCTTTATTTAAACTGGGTGCCAGTCGTTTTTTCTGAAATTCTAAGAACTTGGGGGAAAACGACAAATCCCCAAGTTTTACTCTAATTCAACGCAATTATAAAACCCCAAAAAGACTCTAATTTTACCCGCTTTTTTTATATGAAACTCTCAATTTACCCCGAGGGGGAGAGGGGACGATACTCTCTATTTGGGTATTCGTGACGACAAAAACTTTACACAAAACTCATGACAAATTTTAACTCAAATCATATAAATTCGATATATTCAGAAAAATTAATTATATACACGTAAATTGAAAAAACATGAAATATTCAAAGTAACTTTTCGTGATTAATTTTATAATTACTTCACCCTAATTATTAACTCTAAATTCAACTCAGAATGAATGACAATAATTTTAATATTAGCCGGGTGGACTCACCCGGAACAGACGCTAACTCGACGTTTTTTTTACTTTAAATTCTTTACTCAAAATTCTTTACTTCTAATCTTTTACTCAAAATTCTTTACTCTAAACTGAAAATATTAATTGTACGGGGACTCGCGTACCTTACGTTATTTGTGCTGTCTTTCCTCCGTGTCGACCTCTCTTTATTTTCTTTACTCCAATTTTCTTTACGTAATTCTTTACAATTTTCTTTACGTTTCTCTACACGATGTGATCGCCACGGTGTCCCGGGAGAAGAAGAACGAGTCTTCTCTCCCACGACTTGGCATTGGGTTCCCTCGGCTGTTTCCGCTCAATTTCGGTAGAGCCGAGGCCCAACCCAACCAATTGTCTCGCGAGTCCCCCACTACTTTACCCTAGCGTCACTAGCTTTACTTAAATTTCTCTTAAACTAACTAATTCCAAATAATGTACAAAAATAATCATAATAACTCGGACAATATTTTCCCGATAATTACAAACGGAAAACTTCAGTCTTTTCTTTCCACACACGTAACTTTAGTCTTTATTTTCACACTTTTAATTTGAGTCTTTTCTTTCACTGACTCCAATGTTGATCCTGGTGATCTCTAACTTCCTTCACTGTTGGCCAACATTCTCTCGGCTGCTGATGCTGGACCAAGTAAATGGATGCTGCGTCTTCCCAAGTTTCTCCGGATCATCCTTGATTCTTCTAATTTATTCGTGGGACTGGGGAAAATCCTTCCCAGTTCTAACTCTCGTACTTTTTCTCCGTTTTCTCGGAGTTAATTTCAACGAAACAAACAAAAATAATTAGTGAAGTCACAAAATATGTTGACCTCACTCTGGACATTTGCTGTTCTGACTCTAGATGAGCCCTTTCCTCACCGGGCACCGCCAATCGCGACCAAAACCGTGATTTTTATCAAAATAATTAATTATTCTTATTTTTATTGATTCTGTGACGGTAAAAACTGTCACAGGGTACAAACCGTCTTAAAATCGCAATTCAAATGTTTAATCCTAGAAATCATAGAGAAAAATACTCGGGATAATTTTTCTGTATTTTTTTTCAAAAAGTACATGAAAAAACGAGAATTTTCAAAAAAAAAACGCTGAATTTGGACCATTTTTATGGAAGTTATGAGCAAAAAACCGTAAAAACAGCTGTTTTTTCAAAATTCGATATCTTTTGAACCGATGATCAGAAAAATCTCAAATTTGGCCGAAAAGTGTGTTTCGATAGATACAAGAAAATGTCAGAAAATAGAGGAAATCAAAAATGCAAAGTTGGAAAACTGTCCGATTTGGCGTGGAATGCCCCATATCTACTAACGGTCAGGCACTTTACACATTTCTTACGTTTTGATTGTATTTTTCTCGTGATTGTATGTAATATGTAATCACCATTTTTTTAACATCTCTTTTTTTTAAGTGTGTGACTCATGATGGAAGCAGGAAAAACATCAATCGTTAAATCAAAGAAGCCCAAGACCAGCCGAATTGAAAAAGCCAAGGAGAACCGAGAGTGAGTGACCCTAGATTCTTCCATCTATATTATATATAATACTATTGCAGTAGTTCTGCTACTAGGAACCATTCAACAATGAGTTTAACGCAATTGTTTTCTCCTGAATACCTATCACAATTGTTCTCGCACTTTTTTCCCTCCTGTATCTCTGGTGGCTCAGAGTGAGAGCAAAGTGAGACAAAAGTGATTTGACTAGTCACTTTTCTCTTACTTTGCTCTCACTTTTCCTATCAATTTAAGATTTCTTCACTTTAGTAGTGACGTTTAGCCTTATTCCTATCTGAATATAACAATTAATACTCTGTCATCGCTTCCAGTTTGAAGCAAAAGAAGAAGAAGACACTTTTCGCTGCAATTACGACAGCTGTCAAAGTTATACACTTGGAGGAAATATATGCCGCTGGATCGGATGGGAAGTACAACATTCCTACTACATCGAAGATTATAAAAAGCAGTGCCAATGGACATGAGAAAATATTGGTGATCAGAGAAGATGGTTTGCAAAAGCAAGTTCACATCCATGGAACTAGCCGTAGGTGTATTGAATTCAATGAGTGATAGTCGATTCTTCAGTGACGCAACATTGATTAAGCACATGTATCCTTGATTGCTTATCACGAAATAAATACTAAACTGAGGTAAAAAGAATTAGAAAATGTTGATTTTCTATTAGCCATAAACAAAAAAATCGTGAACGATTGGTTTTAAAGAAATGAAGTATCTATTTTTATTCAATCATTGCGGGTGAAGCCATCGTGAAATGTGATAATGAATTGGAAATTAATGGAACAAATAGAAGAAAGACTCGTTATTCTTCTTTCTCCTTATTTTATCACTTATTTTGAAAAGAAATAATTGAGGAATGATTATGCATAATGAGTTTTCCAGGAATCAAATCCACTGTATCCCAATTGGACAAATTCATTAAGCTGTTTTTGTCTATAATGATCCTGTCATCAGGAATCATCAAAAAATTATTAAATTGCTAAATTATGATTCTAAATTTTCTATATTACCTTTCTCAGATTCTGTACAAAATCTGCAGGATGCATTCATCTCGAAAACTGGCGAAAACGAGGGAAGATTGAACATCGGAATGAAATCACTGGAAGAACTGACTGAGAAAATTGTAAGTAGCAGTATAAACTCATCCAATAGTAATGATGGATGTGATTTCACTCAATATTTTTAAAAATTTTATTGATCAACTCTTTCTACCATTTGGTGCGTTTCGTAGCTCCGACTTTTCTCTCTGAAAAAGGCTACATATCATACATATTGCGCTCTCTTGCTCATAGTAATTGATATTCTCGAACAACTGATGATTATATGGAATCGATTCGTTTGAAAACTTCATAGCCACTGAAAAATTGTTTTTCTTCTTCAAATCAATCTGAAAAATCACAAAACTTACGGATTTCCGAAAATCATAGGAATTATTTTTCGTTTAACTTCGACTCATTCCTAATTGAATTGCAAGTAAAGTTACGGTAAGAGAGCGAAGAAAATGAATCGATCTTGTGTCTTCTGACATAATAATATGAATGATAAAATCAGCGAAAAAATTCATATGAAGTTGAGCTAAATTGCATATTTCATTTCGTCCTAGTCAGATCCAATTCGATGCCCTCAGATCTGATGATAGATACTGCTTAATTCAAGATCCGGATATTTTCTATTTAATTGGGGGTAATCAAATACAATATTTTTTAACGCCATTCCTACGTTCGCTAAGTAGCAGCAGAGTAGTGATCGCGTCAAATGGTTCAAAGAATTGACCGTTCTGCGTTTTGTATTCGATAACTGACATTCGGCTTCATCTTATCAGGATAATACTGTAGAAACAAAGCCCGAGACAAATGATTTCAATGCTGCTGATACAACACTCGGTGAACAAATCAATAGAGCTTCAGATGTAGGTGAAGACATCTCTACTGGAAGAAAATTTCCAGGGGTCATTATTGAAGAGATTGTCGACGTTCCGAGGGTTTTTCCTGACAATCTAACAATGATAACGAGTAATAACGAGGAGCCCGTAGATTCCAGTTCATTAATGGTTCAAGAAGGAACCTTTAGTCGCAAAATCGAGGATGAAGAATCAGAGGTGAGTGAAGAAATCTAGATATTTATGCACAGATCATGTACGTAGTATTCCTCTTAACTGTAATAGTGAATTTTCTATCAATAAAATACAAAAATCCCTAATTAGACTTATGAGTCATTCTAACTATAAGGTGCAGGATTCTCTTCAGTTTTAGAATCATCATTGAGAGAATCGTTCCGAGTAGTTGATTTTTTCTTGGGGAAAACCAACGGGTACCGATTCCTTTGTTTTTTAATTTCAGAGTTCCGAAGCGTGAGAAAAGGTAACACCGATTTGACATATCTACCATCATTCTGAATTTGATGTGACATCATTCTCTCAACCTTAGACTGGTTCCTTTATGAGGGATTCGCCAGACTCTGCCGTTTTGATGTTTTCATATTATTTTCGACAAGCATAAAATTCTGATAAAATTGAGTTTATTCATCGGAATGTTTAACAAACTATTATATTTTAAAAATTTTATATTCTGTCAATCTGATGAAGGAAGAAAACTTAGTCTAGGAACTGGTAAAATTTATCCAATGCTAAGTGAAATTGTTCAGTTTGCGACGTTGCCGAGAAATGGCTAAGATACACTCGAACAATATAGAAGAAATTCTGTAAGGTCGCAGCCAAAATAACAAGGCAGCGAGTCTCTCATGACGAGATCAAAGTCGTAGGGGTGCGTTAAATTAGCAATCTACGATTAATTTCAATGTTTCTTGAACGCTATTGATGTTGTAATAGTAATGGTGATAATGAGACTGAGACGGTTTTTGCGAGTAAAATATCAATTTAAATTCGATTCTCTACAAAACATAAGGTACTGCATTAAAATTGTATTTACGTACTCCTATTTGATAACCGCCTGATCAACGTGCAAATTATTGATTCGCCAAAAGCTCTTATACTCCCGACTGTAACACTACAGAATTCTGAACTGTTCAGAACTAATCAATCTTTTCGTAATATGTTTTTCATAAAAATCATTCGAAAAGCATGATCTGGGATGATTACAGCAAAAGCAAGGTATTTTCCAAAATACTAACCAATAAGTTATTCAGCATTCACAAAATGATTAAATATTCCAGGAGAACTTAAATGAAGAACTGGAAGCATTTGCAGCGTATACGCAAGCAATGGACAGCAGCCCTCAAAGTCAGGTGATATATATTGCATATATTGTATCAATTTCTTTCGCGTTTATGTATTGTTCAGGCGATTGTGATCCATCGGAGAAGATTTTAAATGATTAGAACAGAATAAACAGAGTACTTCCATGATGGTGAAATGAGAGGAGCCCTGGCAGATGACGTTTTGCGACAATTAGATCTTGCAGAAGGTATACTTCAAGCAGAACTAAGAAAAAAAGAAGATTTAAAGCGACAGTTACGTGATGCGTGTAGAAGAGTCAACACACTGACACTGATAACTGGGAGTTGAGGCCTAGAACAGACAGAAATCCTCATCAAGATGATAATGAAGAATTTCTTAGCCTCAAATCCGCTTTGCAGTTAGTAAGAGACTACAATGGTGAAAGCTGGGAGAAATTAACAACTTTTCAGCGCTCTTGTGATACTGCAAAGGAGATGGTCCATTCATCAAAAAGAGACAAATTACTCACTTTGATTCTGGGCAGTACATGATATTCATTGTGTAAATATACATTTAATGTATTAAGTATAAGAAAATATTATTATTATTATTTTTTTTTCCGGTCAAAAATTTGAATGAAAGTATAGGAACTCACAATAGCTCAGCGGTAGAACACTTGACATGTAATCAGAGGGTCGTGGGGGTAAATATGCAGAATAGGGACCTGGGAAATGAAACAAATTCAAATTTTTTTTTTCTTTTAATTAGAGGGTAAAGCACTCATCCAATTAAAACATAAAGAAGTGTCAAGTTTTGAGGAGCTGAAACGGGAACTGGAGGCATTATTTGGAAGAACTACATCTCTCATCGGTCTGCAAGTAGATTTTAATAAGCTGCAGCAGAGGCCTGAAGAGGATGTGGGCAAGTTCGCAGCACGCGCAGAGCACGTAACAATCGAGTTGGTTGAAGCAATCCAAACCGTTAACACAGATCTGGGTGAAAATGGAAGAGAAGGCCTGAGAAGAGGGATTTTGACCCTAGCAAAGGCTAATTTTGAACGAGGTTTGCGAGGCCAAGTGCAAATTCTTGTAAGGGCTAACAATTATAAAACCTTGCACAAATCTTGCATTGGGGCCATCGAACTAGAGAAAACTATTTCCACCAATTTGGGGGGAAGATATAAGCCTACTGGGAATACTAGTAATAATAGTAATAGAAATTCTCAGGGGAGTAGCAGACAATCAATGGGGAGACAATCATCTGGAGGAGCTTGTTTCAATTGTGATTAGTTGGGTCATGTTGCAAAAGATTGCAAAAATGGCAAAGGAGGTCAACGTAAAACAATAGTACCAGTTGCTGACCGTCGCAGCGTCAACGCTTTTACGCAAGCATGCAAATATTGTGGACATTCAGGGCATGATGCAATGAATTGTTACCGATTAAAAAAGAAATTGGGGCTACAAAAATCGGCAATTCTTGAAGCAAAGAATGGAGCACCAAACAAGGTCAATAATGCAACGACTCAAAATCTGATTAATTCCAAGAAGAGGAATGACGCTACAGCGAAGGAAAATACTTTACCAGTAGGAGCCTTTCAAATTCAAATGGTGAAAGTAGAAGAAGAGGAAGAATCCAGTCAGAATGCTGTACAAAAAAGAATGATAAAGGCAAGAGATCCATCAGCACAAAAAAATCATCTGATTTTTCCAGCTAAAGGATTGAAAGAGCCAACGATGTTTCTATAGGATTCAAGAGCATCTGCGTCCGTCATCAAATCCAGACTGTTACAAGAAGATGTAAAAATGAATTCAGAGAGCAAACTACTGAGAGGAATAGGAGATACTGACGTTACGACAATTGGTACTGTAAAACTTTATCTGCAATTAAATGGAGAGGAGTTGGAACATCTGTTTCACGTTGTTCCGGACACTTTTCCATGCATAGGAGGAATCTTGGGAGAAGATTTTATTGAGGCTGAGGACTTGAAAATCACAATAAGTCCAGGACAAAGTGTCTCTATTAATGGAGTAAGTTTGAACTTCCTCAGGGGGAGGAAATCTCTAAAAATCGAGGTTAGAACTGAAAAATTAATTTAGACTACGGTAAAAAATGGAGAACGAGGTGTTGTAAAAAAGAGAGAATTACAGAAAGGAATTTTTCTTGGAGAATGTCTGACAGAAGAAAAAATTATCGAGCAATCGTTTGCGTAATTAATATTACGAACGAAAATGTTTATTTGGATACTCCAACTGTTGACTTAGAAGAATTACCTAACTGTGACGCATTGGAAATTATGCAATTGAGGGGGACATCAGTGAAGAAAGATCGAATTAAGCTCTTGCATGACAATCTACGATTAGATGATTTGAACAAATGAGAAAAAGAGAGCATACTCGAGATTCTGGAAGATTACAATTCCATCGTACAGCTTCCAGGAGATTCACCTGGAATTACCAAACATTTGGAACATTCTATCCCTTCAATGCCAGATAAGCCAATTGTGAATGTACGTCCACATCGTTTTCCGCATGCACAGAAAGAAGAAGTCGAGCGTCAGGTGAAAGAGATGCTAGAGAACGGGGTTGTGCGACCAAGTCACAGCCAATGGAACGCACCATTGCTGGTTGTTCCAAAGAAGCCTCATGCCTCTGGAAAGGTTAAACTGAGGGTTGTTGTGGATTTCAGAAGATTAAATGAGATCACTATCGGAGATTCATTTCCAATACCAAATATTACAGAAATCTTAGATCAACTGGGAAACGCAGAGTATTTCTCAACACTAGATTTGGCCTCTGGATTCCATCAGATTCCAGTTAAAGAGGAGGATAAATGTAAAACTGCCTTCTCAACACGACTGGGACACTATGAATTCAATAGATTGCCTTTTGGGGTCAAAGGTGGGCCTGCTACGTTCCAGAGACTGATGAATCCTGTCTTAGCCGGAATACAAGGCTTACGTTGCTTTGTATACTTGGATAACATCGTAATATTTAGAACTACTCTCAAAGAACACAATGAAAGACTACGAGAAGTTTTGCAAAAATTGAAAGAAGCAAATCTCAGATTACAGCCAGATAAATGTAACTTCCTGAGGAAAGAGGTCGTTTATCTAGGACATGTGATAAGTCAAGAAGGTGTAAAAGCGGATCCAACTAAAACTGAGACAGTAAAGGAATTTCCTGTACCGAAAAATGCTAAAAGAGTCATGTCATTTCTAGGATTAGCAGGATATTACAGAAAATTCATGAGAGATTTTTCTAAAATAGCTAAACCACTTACCGAACTCTTGAAGAAGGAAACGAAATGGACCTGGAGTGACAAAGAGCAACTTGCTTTCGATACTTTGAAGGAGAAGCTAGTAACAGCACCGATTCTCCAGTATCCAGATTTTACTAAGCCGTTTCCATTAACAACAGATGCGTCTAATAGAGCCATCGGAGCAGTTCTTTCTCAAGAAGAAATTGGCAAGGACTTGCCCATTGCTTACGCTAGTAGAACATTGAATGAAGCAGAGACGAATTATAGCACAATAGAAAAAGAACTATTGGCTATCGTTTGGGGCGTGAAACACTTCAGACCTTATCTCTAAGGGATGAAGTTCTATGTCATCACTGATCATCGACCTTTGAAATGGATTTTCAACGTCAAGGATCCAGGATCAAGATTAATGTACTGGCAATTAAAACTAGGAGAGTATGAATACGAGGTGGTGCATAAAACAGGTAAGCTGAATACAAATGCTGATCCATTGAGTCCAATATTTGTTATGACGCGGGCTCAGCAAAAGGAAGAGACCGAAGAAAATGAGGAAAACAAGTCAGCAATATTGAGCAGCGATGAAGTGACAACTCCACCTGCTACTGATATCCCAATAATTTTTCGGGAATATCATGATACACCTTTGGGAGGACATCTTGGAATTAAGAGGATGTATGATAAAGTGAAATTAAAATATCATTGGACTGGCATGAAGAGAGATATAAAAGATTACGTCACAAATTGCAAGAAATGTCAGCTGAATAAACTGGGGAAAACTACCAAAGTGCCAATGGTCGTTTCAAATACACCAGAAACATCATTCGAACAGTGTTCCATGGATATTGTGGGACCACTGACGGAGTCTGAGCTGGGGAATAAATATATATTGACCTTTCAAGACGCTCTTACGAAATTCAGCAAGGCTATTGCCATCCCGAACCAAGAAGCATCTACAATAGCACGTGTTTTCGTTGAAAAAATAATTTGTGAGCATGGAGCGCCTGAACGACTACTCACAGACCAAGGGACAAATTTTACAAGCGAATTGTTTAAACACGTTTGTGAATTACTGAGAATTAAGAAAATTCAGACAACAGCATATCATCCACAGACGAATGGAGCTCTAGAGAGATCCCATCGTACGTTAGCCGAATATTTGAGAAGTTTCATAGACGAGGAACATTCCGATTGGGATAATTGGTTGCCGTACGCTACGTTTACATATAATACGACACTACACACATCGACCAAAATGACACCGTTTGAACTTCTTTACAGAAAACAAGCTGAAATTCCAACGTCATTGAAGCAACCACCAAGGTTAACGTACTCGTATGATGATTATGCACAAGAGTTGTGAGAACGATTACGAACAGCATAGCAAATTGCGAAGGAAAACGTCACGGAGTCGAAAGAAAAATCGAAGACACAATACGACAAAGATTCCAGACAAGTTGAGTTCAAGATAGGAGATCAAGTACTGATGAAAAACAACGTAGTTTGACGTGGAAGAACAAAGAAATTAACTCAACCTTGGATCGCACCTTATACTATTGTGGAGAAGAATTCTGATGTCAATTATACAATTCGATCAGGGAAAAAATGAAGACACACGGAGTCCATGTGAATCAGCTTCGACCATTTTCAGAATTATGACTATATGATCCCTTCGCTTCGGAACAAATTGAAACATCTGTGAAGGAGGATAGAAAAAATGGTTGGAAATATGGGATGAACAGGGTGTTTATTGAAAAACTGTTTAAGATTTTATTACATTTTAGATACAATTTTCTTCTTATAATTCCACTATTTCTCAAAGAGGTAGAAAACCTTGGAGACATACGGCACTGACGTCAGCACATCAAACACCGGATGTGATCCCGAGAAGAAGAGAGAGGCACGTGACATGGCTAAGGGACTGGTTCCTCATCAAAGAGTTGAAAATGTCAGATACTTGATCATCAAGTACCTGTGCATTCCAGAGGAGAGAATTCCTTTCTCTTTCCGCTTTTCTCCAGCGCCTGATCTGCTTCCGGTATGGAAGTTCATGATCCACGATGATAAGGGTATCTTCTCTTCTGAAAACACAAAAAACAGTTGAATTGTGTGAAAATGCGAAAAAATTAGAGAAAATTGAAATGTCAATAGATCAGGAAAATATGACAGTCAAAGAGGTACTCACCAAACATTCCAAAGAAAAATCGTCTTTGGCATGTCGAGAATACGGATGCACTGGTCGACGAGCTGAACGAGCTGCTGGAGAAACTGCTGCACGTTGGGTTGGTCCGGAGGAGAGCCGAGGGCAGTCTGCTATGGAGTGGCCTCCTCGGTGGCATCTGGAGCAAACTCGAGATGAAGGCGGATGCCGTAACCGCAATGCATCAGTTAGCAGAATCTTGGGATTCTGCTTCTTTTGCATGTTGTTTTTCTTCACACGATTGAACATTTTCGCAGAGGCTGGTGTAATCACTTGGATAGTTTTCGAAACATAACCTCTTTTCATAAAATAGTTTTTGGCCAATATCTCAGAAACTACTGGAGCGATTTCGCCCAATTGCAATACCAAACTTTTCGTTCATTAGATGCACAAAGTGACGAAATTTGAAGTCTCCAACTCGAATATTTTTTGAGCTATCGTGTATAGTGAATTCAGCATAAAAAACACTGTAATTGAAATTATCTGCAAACGAAAAACCTCAGCAAAATTTACCCCAAGCTAAGATTGTGAAATCAAATGAGATGGATTTCATCGCTGAGAGTGGGAGCTGCAAATCAATTTTTCGCGGAGAAAAATCGAAAAAACGATTTTTCGAAAATTTGAGTTTTCTCGGAAAGTACTCAACCGATTTCCCTCAAATTTCACTGACAGTAATTTGCATGGGAAGGGAAAGTACTGTTGATTTCTCAGCTCCTCAAGTATTACCGTTGAGGAGCAATGAGCTGATATCTGTCACACATACACACACATGCCAGACACACATACATACAGACATTCTTTAAAAATGTCATTTCTCGGCGTTTTAGATCATTCTGAGTCATATTTCGATGAAATCTCGAAATCGACAAAAATTGCGTTTGCAATGCTTGCATTCGGAAGCGAAAATTGAATTTTTTATTTAAACAAGCAGAAGCCTCACTCTCGGTGCGTTATTTACAAACCCCACTCCTTGTGCGACATTTAATATTTTGCCAATTCGATTGGCAAAATGCTTCCGAATGGAGTTCATCTATGGTGAATCGAATTGCTATTCATGTATCTCATTGCTCAAAAAATAACATTATTCTTGCAACAAATACGCACTCATATATTCCTACAAATATTGCTCCAGACTGTATCAATCTGTTCAGGATTCCATCTGCGATACTTCGAATCTACTTGAAACTCGAAATTTCAGCTCATAATAATCGATTAAATTGCGATAATATCATATGGTACATAAAAATTCAATATTAGATGAAAATTCAGATCCTATGATGGAACACAAAAATTGACGTTCGGGCTCCAAATAGGATTTCTATTCTTTCTGATTGTCGTCAGGATGAAAAGGTACTCATTTTGTAGAAAAAATTGTCTACTTTCGAATGGTGAAATAAAAAATAGTAGTGTTCTTCGGGAGAAAGCTAAGAAAAACCGTGATTTTTGAAAAAACTAATTTATCGAACATCCTTACAAGAGACTTCTTCTGAAAAATCTGAAATTATCACCATTTGTGGGGCTCATTGAGATGAATCTTCTAAGCTGAACTTGGATGTAATCGCTTGGATAGTTTTCGAGATATAACCTCTTTTCATAAAATGGGTTTTGGCCAATATCTCAGAAACTACTGGAGCGGTTTCGCCCAATTTCAATACCAAACTTTTCGCTCCTTAGATGCACAGACTGGCGAAATTTGAAGTCTCTAACTCAAATAGTTTTTGAGCTATCGTATATAGTAAATTCAGGATGAAAAACACTGTAATTGAAATTATCTGCAAACGAAAAATCTGAGCAAAATTTACCCCGAGTGAAAATTGTGAGTTCAAATGAGATGTATTTCATCGCTGAGTGTGGGGGCTGTGAATCAATTTTTCGCGGAGAAAAGTCGAAAAAACGATTTTTCAAAAATTTGAGTTTTCTCGAAAAGTACTGAACCGACTTCGCTCAAATTTCACTGACAGCAATTTGCATGGAGAGGGAAAGTACTGTTGAATTTTCAGCTCACTAAGTATTACCGTTGCTGAGCAATGAGCTGATATCTGTCACACATATACACACACACACCCACACACATACAGACATTTTTTAAAAATGTCATTTCTGGACGTTTTGGATCATTCTGAGTCATATTCCGATGAAATCTCGAAATCGAAAAAAATCGCGTTTACAATGCTTCCATTCGGAAGCAAAAAAAATTGAACTTCGTAAAATAGAGAAATTAAATTTCTCATTGAAAAAAAAATTAAACTTCTTATCTGTATCTTTTGTATTTTGTGTGTTTCACGCATTGCCGAGTACTGAGTGTTCTGGGCCATTGTACTCGTACTCCATTAAGGAGCAAGCGATTAAATTGGGGTAGGGATGAGGAGGCCAACTTGTAGCGTGACTTTTTACCCGGGGGGATAAAAAGCCACTGCGCCGTCCCTCCCTCCGCCTCTCTCTATTAAAGCTCCCTAATTAAAACTATTCAATGGGCGCCAGGTGGTTTTTACGGAACCACCAAACCGGAAGTTCCTCGGCGGAGTCCTGCGCTACATGTTTATGGCTCATAACGGGCCCGTAGCAGCAAGGAGTTCCGCCGAGAACGGAACGAAAAAGAGGGGAGGTGTTACTTTTCTCCCGGCTAGCCCCCGAGAGAAAAAACGTGACATGAGTCAGGGGGGGAATCGGGGGTGTTAACCCGATCCGTTGCCATTTCCCACAAACAAAAAGAAAATCCTAAAACTTACGAAAGAAATGCCTGAAAACAAACCCTGAAAAAGTTGAGAAAATAGGGAACTCTCGAATAAATTATTCGGACTAGAGAAATCTGGTAAAATCATAGTATATTGACAAAATAAAATAATTACAATTTACTCGACTCGAAAATTAATAATCATCGGAAAACTTTAATATAAGCAAAAGGAAATCACTGCATGAAAATAAGAATTATCGAAAATTAAATTGGAAAGAATTTACGGAAATGAATTATTTTAGTTATTATTATTCTAATTCTAGGTAGGACAATAACCATCCAAAAGGCACAGGATTCTCGGAATTCGTCCGAGGTACGGGTGACGTGATACGGGGGAAGGGGGGAATTGAAATGCTTCGTTCACCGGATAACGCATTTTTCTTCCAGATTTACATTTCAGATTGTCTTTAATAAAAATTCGAAATACGTTACGGGAGGGGTAGATTTGGGGTCGTTGGGTTCGTCTACTTAATCTCTATCGAGTGGGATCGATTTCGGGATTTTTCCACGGGAATTAGGGAAGTTATTACCAAATAACCATTTTCCCTACCCAAACGTAACGAGTGCGAGTGAGATAGACTCACTGCGCGTCTCGGCAAGTAAAAGGATACGAGGTTTTCTAACTCATTAACGTACCAAAAAAAAAATGGGAACGTTAACGTCACGGCGATTTCTTGTCGTTAATTAATTAATTAATTACTTAGTTAATTTTTTCGGGGATGAGTCGGAAGGTTACGGCTGAAATCGACACGGCTAACGGGCGTCAAACGGGATTGGGAGGAAACGACGTTATCTCACCCAATTCGATGATTCCTTCCTCGGGGTTCTCCTCATCCTCTCGACGAAGAGTCCTTTCCACATCCCGAAAGTATTCCTCGACCTCCAGGGAATCTCGTCCGCTCTCGTGGGCTGTGGTAACTCGGCGGGTTTGACGTGTTGACTCGATGCCGGCTCACTCACGATTGAATCTTCAGACGCGATCAGTCGTCCGGGGAGGGGGGTGCTCTACGCGGTCTTCGAGCCGACTCATGCCCCTTGGTATCATCAGGGCGCATGACAGTCGCGCTCGCTACGAGACTTTCTTCACGCGGGAATATTCAAACTCTAGAGAAACCTCAACTCCTAACTTGCAAGTTTCCTTTTCCTTTTGAATTTTTCCAACAATTTGCGACCGGGCTATTTTTCAGAGCGCTCCTCCGGGGATTCTTTATTTAACCTAATTTAACTGAAACGAGCACGGGACATGGATCTTGTCCGCTGATGCCCCTTACCCTAAACGGAAATGACTCCAACATTAACCGTGTCGCGTTACGGGGTTGTCACGGGGTTCGTCGGGTTATGTCACGGGGTTGAATGGGACTTTTCGGGGTATTTGCCTTTTTTGAAAAAAAAAAAAAAAAAAATATCTCACTGACTCACTGGCTCAGTGGCTCACTGACTCACTGACTCAATGACTCGAGGGTAGCCCCTCCGAGTTCTCGCCGCCGACCATCCCTCGGCATTTTCAAATAATATCTCACTGACTCACTGGCTCAGTGGCTCACTGACTCACTGACTCAATGACTCGAGGGTAGCCCCTCCGAGTTCTCGCCGCCGACCATCCCTCGGCATTATATTATTTTTTTTTTCGTGCGCGACGGTTATTGTACTTACCTGTGCTCTGCTGATGATTCTGCCAGACAACGAGAACCTTCGGGGCTTGTTGCAAACTCTTCTGGCAAACTCGAGTAGCTCTGTTACCTCTAACCCCTCATTATTGGAGCTCAGCAGTGTTGTGACGCCAAACATTTAAAAAAAAATTAAATTCTTTAAAAAGAAATTGAGCTTTTCATTAAAAAAAAAAAAATTAAATTCTTCAAAATTAAACTTTTAAAAATAGAAACCTCGCAAGTTTAACCTTGCTTTTTTTCTTGAGCACATGTTTTCAGATATTCATTTAAATATTATTCTCCTTCTTATTATAAAAAAAAACTTTTTATTAAAAAAAAAAAATTAATTTCTTATTGAAATAAATTAATACATTGATTAATAGCACTTTTCATTTTCTTCATCAGGGAATTAACTGGATATGTTGATGCTATTGATGGACTCCGAATCTTGAAAACCTCTCAAGGACACGTTCTAAACTTTGTTTTGAACAATGCTTCAAATTCGAGGATTCGTGTGCTAATTTGGGGTACCAAAGAGGCAAAGCAGTACGAAACAATAATCGCAATGAATTTGGTAATTTTTTTTTATTTCCCTAATTGTGTTTGAGAATTAATTGTATTCAATAATAATAATTTGCCAAATGTCAGATTTGACATTAATTTTATGTTATCATTCATTTTTTTTATTTATATTTTCGCATTAGAAATTATTATATACTCCATTCAATTTTGTTTATCTTTCCTTTTCTTCTCACAGATTGTGCACATCACAAGTGGGACTCTACAGTGATCTAATGAGCAATTCAGAAATCGTAATGAACAAATTCCATTGCTAGAATTTCATGTTCAGTCCTCTGGCGTTATCACTCTTCATGGGTATCATGTTTCACCAGAACCAGGTTTATCAGCTGCTATACATTACAATCCCATCCATTTGGAAGATGTCATGATTGAACAAGGAGAGGTAGAAATTACAAACGCCTACTTGAAGATTCCGTTCCAGGAAACTCCAACAGCCAATTCTACATATGGTCAAGGAACAGTTGTGAATGGACATTATCGCTTAACTGTTTAAATAGCGAATATGAGCCAAACTTTGACTCAAATTGGAAAAGGCAGTCATCTCAAACTTCGTGGAATTATGAATAAGCAACCTGGTGGCTTTTTCAAAGTAACTGATGCGGACGCGATTGATGTAGTTGAAGATCAAGTGATCTCTAATCGAGATCTGAAAGCTTCAATACACTCAGTATTATTAGTTCGTACAAAGCGCCCGCGATTAAGAACATGATGTAGAGAATGATCCGAGATTGGCTAATGATTTTCAATTGGCAATGAAGATGTTTATATTTTATAGTTTATGAGCTTTCAAAAGAGACAAGACCGTCAAGAGAGTCTTCCCCGCTCTTTTGTATTTTTTAGTAATATTCCGGAATGTAATTTTCAAGAAAAAGGGGGATTTCATTCTAATCTGTTTTGTAGTAAATCTCGAGAGCTACCACAAAAGATTGAAATTACATTTCGAAATAATTATCTAGAAAATACATTTAGATAGAAATCGATTCATTTGAAATTTTCATGGTCGTTACAAAAAAGTATTTTTGTCAATGACTAGAATTGGGACGCGCACTCTGCGCGCGTGTCGAGCTATATTAGGTGTTTAAATATGAATATGTTCATATTATATCTTTACCAAAAAATGTATTTCTTTACAGAAATACCGAAGGGGCTTTATAGAAATACCAAAGTGTGGAGATACGTCCCTTCCTTTTTAAAAGTAGTTATGCCACTTTGTTGTCATTTCAATTTTCAATTACCCGAATAATGTTCCAAAGACCATAAAAACTATTTTGAAGTAATGAGTGGACATACGCCCCTTTCATACCAGAATTCCGTATTTTTGGCACTTACTCTCCTTAGAGAGATGAACCGGATGCTACATCTAATGGACCTTCCTTTCTGCCTTCCTTTCCTATCTGAGAGAACTGATGTTGAATTCACGGATAACGCTCAAATATCATTGTTATCACCGATTACCGATTAACCATAGTGACATTATTTAAAGTCGAAACCTATTCTTTCTCTGTAATTTTCCGCCTTGGTTTTCAGAAAGAATAAGGGTTAAGGGCCCCAGATAATTGAAATAGCTTTTGGTTCCAAAATTTATTTCAATTGCCCTTAAAGGTCGTGTATATGGGACGTTTTTTTGGAACGAGAAGTGCTGTAACGATCATATTTATATTTTTAATTATATCTATATTATTGAAATACTTATATTATTATTATTTGTTGTATGAATGAAGAACTCGAAATGCTGTGGATTTTTGAAGGTGACAAAAACAATTCCCTAAACCAGAGTGAACTGGTGTTCCTAAGAAAATTTCCCTATACTATACTATACTAGCTATACTATAGTATAGCTAGTATAGTATAGCTAGTATAGCTAGTATAGCTATACTAGCTATACTAATATAGTATGACTATAGTCTAGCTAGGTTTAGGGAAAATAAAACGGTGACAAAAAACGTTTCATGCTTTTTTTTAGAAGGGAATATTTTTATTATTATTATTATTATTATGATACAAGATAATTAATTGAATTCAATTTAATTAAGTTTGGAACGCGTTCATTCCATTGAAAGAAGAATGGATTTTCATTACAAATAATACTCTTATTATTATTTTTATTATAATACACGATGATTCATCGAATTTCATTCAATTGAGTTTGAAACGCGTTCATTCCATTGAAAAATAAATGGATTTTCATTACCAATATTATTAATTGTTATTCAAATTTATGATAAAAAAAAGTGTTATAGAGAGTCATGACTTTTCTTTATAATAATCCAAATAAAATGTGATAATAATGCAATATATTATTATAATAAAGAAGAAAAAGAAATTACCTGTTAATTTAAGAAACGTTCCAAAGTATTATTGCTAAACGTGTTTAATAAATGGAATATAATAATTTTTTACATTAAATACTTTTTTATGTGTTAAATGAAATGTAGTGTTTAAAATAATTGCAGGGATATTTTTGAATCCACTTTTCTCAAGAATTTTGAACGTCTCGAAAAAAGATCAAGATCAAATCACTATCTCATTAAATTTCTCAATTTTTCTGAGTGATCATTGATTTTGATTATTATCATTAAGATTTTTATTATTATTAGTTGAGGAAAGTATTAAGAAATAAAGGAATTATCAGATTAGTTAAATTATCATTCAAACTAAAGTTTAAACTCAAGGAACTCAAGTGACATCTTGACGCAGTTACAAGAAGCAATGAACTCGATAATCGATTCGGCAATCAAAATATACAGTTTTCATGTGAATCGTTGTGACGATTGACGCGTCTTACCGGGTGACCTTGATGTTGCTGGGCGCCAGTTGGTCCGGATCTCCAGCTTCACCAAACGGCCAACAGTTTGGTGAAGTTTACTCTCGGGGGGAAGGAGGACGAAACTCCTTGCGTCCTGAACCGTACGAAATTCGGGTGAGGCGGCAAAAGAAAAACGGACACTTGGATCGACAAAAGATTCAATTTATTTACGTCTAAACTATCGGATACAAGAAATTAATGCGAACGCGTGTAGCTGGGCGTGAAGGGCAAAAAGAGTGGGCAGCTGACCTTATAGGTGATGACGAATCGGTACTTCCCTCCACGGTGACCTGACTGACCCCAGACTTCCTTTACGGCACCCTCGACGACGCCAGCCTTGACGTCTTCCGGACACGACCTCTCGACGATGACTGCTACTGGACGGTGACCACCGACCGACGACGACCTTCCTCAGGACGATGCTGGACAGCTCACTTTCGTCTAATTCTCCCTTTCTTTCTACCCAACTCTCGTACTCCTCCCTACACTGATTACCGATAACGACTGCTCTCCTTAGACTGACTCTCTGCCCTCTCTTCTCTGTCCAACTCTCCCCTCTCTTTGCCCTTATTTCTTTTCTACCGTTGACGAGTACTTAGACACTCGTCACATCGTCTTTTAACTCAGTGTATTGATGCCACAACAAACGAAGCATACGCGAACTGCGTCTGAACATTATTTTGTTGTTTAGTGTTAATTATTCAGTGTTAATAATTAAAAATATTCAATCTTCATTGTCTTTATTGAGAGCTGGTGAGTATCACTCATTCGTATACTTATTTGTTTTATTTTCTGACCTATGAATTTAATAGAATCTGGAACAGGTTATGTAAAATAAATCTTGAAATAGTTTAAGATTTGTTAAATTGACTTTATCAGGTTAGTTCACGATTTTTAAACAGAATAAAAAAACTAATTACAAAAAAACTATAATTGGAAAACGGGTGAATTAAACCTTTAAAATGCTGCATTACTTATGAATTTTTCACTCCGAGAATAATTTTATAATTAGTTTAAAACTTTCTTCTGATGATTATCATCACGTTATTTAAAATATACGATTTGTTCTTTTTCAGGTGCTTGGAGGGATTGATAACGATAATATAGATCTGTTCTGGAAATTTTACATGGCATTTTTTTTCTTATTTTCAATAGAAAGTGAGATCAGTGTATTTATTTCTATTATCATCATATGAATTCGAAATTGTGTATTTATTTTCATTGAAATGAAGAATGAAAAGTTGATATCTTATTTCATTTAATAGATAGATTTATACCCTACATCCATACCAAACTTTACCTAGATACCAAAGCAGATAATAGATTCATTAGATCCATGATAGATACTTCTCTGTAGATCCAAAAAAGTAAAAAGATTTAAATCAATCAAGATAATTAAGATTTAGATGAAGATTTTTCAGATTCATGGTTAATTTCAATTGGTGTGGAAATTAATAACTCGAGAGATTGATAGCAGAGGTCTAGAAAAATTCACTTATTACTCAAATCATTTTCTCAGCATAAATATGGGAAGACGAAAAATCGAACGCTCAGCAGCTGAAGAACTAGAATTGAAAAAAATTAGGCGTGAAAAAAAAATGCTCAACAACGAGCGTATTACTTGGGGAACAAACAAATCAATCATGATAATCAAAATGATGGAAATGCTTCTGAGCAAATGAGAATTGATGATTTTTCAGAAAATCGACCTGACATAAATCTTGATCATCACGGTCAACACATTGATGACAGGAACCCTGACAGAGCTGCACAAGACACTGAACGTCAATCAAATAATATTTTTAATCCCACTACTGTTACTTCACGATTATCAGATCAATACAATGAAGAGCATTACATTGGTGCAATGAATATTTCATGTATGCATTGTAGTGCTATGTATTTCAAGTCTGAGATGGTAATTGCAGATGAAAATTCTTTCAATAATTGTTGTCATCATGGAGAAGTGTTTCTCGAACCGTTACCAACCCCTCCTCCGACATTACAAGAATTATTTCATAGAACACATGAAAAATCAAAACATTTTCATGATCGCATCCATTGCTGTAATAGCACATTTGCTTTCGCTTCGTTCAATGCACATTTAATCAATTTGAATAATAATCGACGTCCTGGTCCATTTTGTTTCAAGATACACGGTCAAGTATATTATCAAATCAACATGTCATTATATCCAGCAGCCCATGAAAACTCCTTCCTCTGGTCAACTTTTCATTATTGATTAGAATGAACCTGCAGATATTGGTTGTAATCAGAGTTCTCCATTAGATTTTCAATTAGTTACAGACATTGATACTGTACTTCGAGATAGGAATATTTTTGCGCAATCTTATCGAATGATGCATGAGGAATTGAATCAATTTAGAACTAATAATTTCACAAGAACAGAGCCACAAATGCAATTATTATTCTTTTTAAAACCTGGCATGAACGAAAAGCGTTATAATTTACAAAGAATTAATGAAGTTGCTACAATTTTTACTACAACTACAGACGGCTAAATTCCAGAATCTTATGTAACGATTCATAACAGACAGTTGAACCAGCTTAACTAACATTCAACCTTGGATTTATCCTTTATTTTACCCCCATGGAACGCGAAGATGGCATGAAAATATTTCCAGTGTTAACAGAAATAGTAGAGTATCTGGAGCTGAAATACTAAGTATCGATTAGCGATTCGAGATGAAAATATATTTTTAATGAGAGGTAGATTATTACAACAATGGTTAGTTGATAGTTACGTCAAAATTGAAGAAGATCGTATGACTTTTCATCAAATGAATCAAGATAAATTGCGTGCAGATAGTTATCAGGGGCTAATAGATTACTTGCATCAAGACGTAACTGATTCAAATAGTACGATAGGGAAAATGGTCATTCTACCGTCATCATTCACTGGATCACGCCGTAATATGTTACAGAATTATCAGGATGCTATGGCTATCGTACATAAATTTGGAAAACCAGACCTGTTCATAACTATGACCTGCAATCTGTTAAAAATCTAGCGCGATTTTTATGACGCTCACTCAAGTTACTAATGAGTGACCATGTAGATTTTCGAGGAGCTTCTAATAGAGTGGACTGTATTTGATGATAATGGATAACTGATTATTTTCAGGGACTTTGAGGAATTTTCACGATAATTGGCGATGGATTCACACAATGATAACTCGCGAACTTTATCAAAAATATACTTTAATTTTCGACTAGATTGCACTCGATAGATTACATGAATTGTACACTGATAAGTTTCTTCAAGTGATTGATAATTGTCTTTGATAATTGTCCATTATTTTCACTTGTCTTGGATGATTTAAACAATGAAATTGATGAATAATCTGAAGGATTATTGATGATGCACGTACGAATTATAAGAAGATAATTCGTCTAGCGTTAATTAAATGATAATTGTCCGATAACTTCGATAGTTTAACAATAATAATTAACACTGATTCTATTCGATAGTTGATGACGTTCATTACTATTCGATGATCGCATTTCCCTGCCAGGTTGTAAGGTCGGTCTTACATCGAAACGCTAGCTAATGTCTTTAGTTAATGTTGAATGTTTCTTTGATATGCAACAATCGAATGAAAACCCTTCACATTACACTATCCGCGTCTATCGACTATAGCGTCGGTTTATTACACCCGAAAAGTCTCTAACGATTACGATAGATAATTTCATTGATAATGCACGGATTCACGAAGAATCTAGCTATTGATGATGCACGTATTCACTAAGAATCTAGCTATTGATGATGTTTGATACCCGAAACCATGTCTTCACTGTTTCATGGATCGAAGATTGAATTTAATGATGCGTGACGGATTACGCGAAAACACGTCTGTACGGTTCCGCGGCTAGATGAATAAGCTTTAATGATGAGAGATTGATCACGCGAAAACACGTATGTACGGTCCCGTGGCTCGATGAATAAGATCGTCTCTTGCCGAGACGATTGGCCCCATCAGTGTCGATGACGCCTTGGGGGATGTTTGGGCATCAATTGAACTAATTGATGACCCCTGATCCGCGGGTAACCCTGGCTCAGTCGATAAACTAGCCAGGATTTTTAACATACCGCCCGCCGTCGGCGAACCCCTGGAGGCGACCTAGTTGTCTTCGGTTCAGGTTTGTGGTCCTGTTGCTCTTTCTTCAGATGACTTTCCATGATGCAGTTTGACCAGTTTCCATCTGCTGGTTGTAAGGCAGGACAAATGTCCACTGATCATCGCTGATGATGAGATTAACTCGATTTCCTGATGATTCAGAATTCCTGTAACAATTCCAAATAATTAGATAATTTTGATAATTATTCTTACTAGTTTCGAGCAAGATCATTCAGAGATGGTTGTTGCAGCTGTTCTAATTGTTGAACTGAGGAATTTCTAATTGTTGGAAGATTTTCGATGAGTCTTGATGGATTTCTTGGATTGACGATTCGATTTATAGATGATCTTCTGGCTCCGTCAATTCTTCTGATGATAATCTACGATTATTTGCTGCTTTTTGATGATTGCTGTCAGGTCATTGTCATCCTGACTGCAGATAAGGTTGGTTAATGCTCAATGCTGCCCCTTAATGATTTGATGTCTTGTTAAGTCATTGCTGTCTTGACTTATGATGAATCTCGTGGTGGATAAACTGAATGGATTTAGGATTGATGATACTGCCGCCCGCCATGCGACGACATTTCGATGTCCTATGCTTGATGATGAGTTTCTGTCAATGACCTCAAGTTACTTCGGTACTTGAATCTGCAATCATGTGACCTGGAACATTCAAGGATAAAGAGTGTGAGGAACTAGATGTTCTCCAAAGTGTGATAACGTTTGCAACCATTATCAATTTTGTAAAACAATTGATTCAATGATGAATGATCACAGATCATTGATGAAATTGATTATGATGTTCTGCAACAATTCGTTTGAATGATGACGTTCAGACTGGATGTGTTGCATTTACTGATGATGATTTGCGTAGAGATGTCTCTCGACTTCTCTAGGATTGATGACCTTGAAGAATGTCTTCGATGGGTCTGATGATAGCTCTGATATTGGATTGATACTTTTGATGATATCCAGTCTTAATGTTCCATAGTCTTTTGATGATCTTGACCATTATGATGACTGGTGATATCCGCCCAGCTGGCTCGTCTTGGTCAAGTTCTGATGATGATGATGATGATTGGTATACCGACTGCTGATCGATGTATCGAACGCCTTTGACGTTTATTTTATGAGGACGTCTGCTCATTTAATTTTTTGCTGAGATTTTTGGCTCGATATGATGATGCCTAAAGCTTTTTATTGATGAACTTCTGCTCTGCCAGGTTGTTGATAATGAAATGATGATGGTTGTCTGCTCAATTTGTTGGATTTCTTATTGAGAAGCCACCCGCCCTGTAGAATGATCAGTCCTCTGACGGGGGATTTAAATTCCTCTCTGGTGTTCATTGTTTTTTGAAGATGTTATTCACTTGTCTCTTCAGGATTCGTGACGTCCTTCTGAGCTAGCGGTCTTCGTCTTCTTTCTTTGATTGTCAGCGTAAAATTTTGATGGCAGCATGATGATGCGATTGTACATCGCTTGATAGACGATTATCAGCTAATCGTTTTACTGCTCTTGAGGTTTTCAATGATGATTCCCTCCTGATTTCCGATGAGTAGTTGACTATGGTGATGATGTTCAAGATTGTTGACTATTTTTGGCAATTCACTGCGTGAGTACTCAGTTGATGATTGTCTATGATATCTCTTCAGCAAGTTATTCATGCCTTTAGCCCAGTTTTTCGATGATGATTTGTCATTGACGAATTTCTGTCAATGTTGATGCAGTTCTGTTATCAGTGATGATTTTCAGAAATGAAACCTTCGGTAGATAATGTAGCCTTCAATTAAATTTGATTGATGATAGACTTCTTGATGATTGACAAAGGTCTCTTGATAACGTTGCATTCTCGAGTAATCATTAGCATTGTAGTTGTTGATTCTTAAGTGGTGTAGATGCTTGCATTCCCTCGCCGGGTTATAAGGCTGGTCCTACATTGGAATGCGTCATGATTGGCTTGTTATTGATGGGGTTTGTGATTATCGATGCTAATGATGGCTCTGAATGATGAAGTCTGAGAAAGATTTAATTACTGATAATTTTGAGTGTTGAATGATAGCCTTGGTCGATTGATCCTTGGCTCCTCCATAATGACTTGATGATTTCTGGTGAGTTGCTAGTTGATTCAATCAAATCGATTGATGATAATTGCCAAGATGGCTTTCGATGATAACTGAATGATGTCTCCTCTGATGCTGATGATGTACTCCGCTATTCTGCCCTTCCGTTTGATGAATTAATGTATGTAGATGATCAACGTTTGGAAAATGATTGATGAATTAACTCGACGAGGACTTGATTGAAGACAGTTCCTCTTGTGGCGTGAAGTTCACGGAAGTTTTGTTGAAGTTTGGTTAATTTTCGATAAACTTCAGTGGTTGAAGCTTTTTCAAGATGATGAAGGTCTTCAGTTTGATGATAATGATTCTGCTTGCTGGTCCAGATAGCTCTCTGCGGCGTCTTCTGCAAAGTTCATTGTTATTCAATCAAGTTGATTGATAGTACTTGAGAGAACTGCTTGTTGATTCTCTTTTTATGTCGGCCGATGATTGTCTTCATTGTTGAGTCTAGGTGTGATGATTGGTGAATGTCTATTTGATGATTTCTTGATAATAATTAACACCCAGCATGATGTCAATGGATTCGTAGTTTCAAAAACATTGGATGTTATCGATGAAGGTGTCCAAGTCTTGATGGTGATAAATGTATGGGTCGATGATGTAAATTTTCCGTTAATCGTGGAAATTAAATTCATTGCCATCTACTGCCGAGTTGTAAGGCCGGTCTTACTATAAATGGCCGATATTCAATTTCTGCCGATATTATCTTAATATGCTCGTTCCATTGATGTCGAGTGATGATGATGCATGGCGAAGAATTTATTCTGATAATCATCCTCCGCTGATCTGTTTGGTTGAGATCCTTTTATAGATGCTTCTCATCTGATGATATCTCTGAAACCTCCAAGTACTTCTATTGCCTAAATAAGTTGTTGAAAATGTCTTCAGGTTGATTCTCAAAATTTGATAATTGATGTCCTTTTATCAATCCTGTACTTGAACTTGACCGATGAATTATTGGATCTTCAGAAATGCTGTCTTATATATTGAGATTCCCCTTTGAATCTCTGATGAGTTCTTGTGCTGTTCTTCAGGATCCGTCAGTTCTTCTTTAAGAGGGTCCAGGAGCAGGCAAGATAATCCATTTTTCTAATGGACTTCAGGTAATTGTCGGAAGGAACGTGTTCCCTTACGATAATTGCGCGTTTTCTACAGAATCAGGTTTCATGTTGAGTTTCGTCAGGTTCGAGAAAGTTCATAGCAGATCCTAGGATAACTGGCTCTTCATTGAACTCGTCGTGTGTGCCTGCCCGTTTTTCCCTTGAAAGAATAGGCGGATTGTTAAGCTGTTCAGATATTATGAATGATTGAAATAAAACTTATCTTTTATTTCGTTGACAGATGAAGCCATACGATTACTGCGTGTTTGCTTTGATGAATTTCAATTTGCCGGGCGCTGTAGCTCTGCCGCGGCGACTGAACGGCTCTTTGATAAAAATCGATAAGTGGGTGGAGTCTCGTCGATCCCACTCGAGCAGTCCCCACTTAACCGGCCTTCTTTGATGATGTTCGGATGTAGTCGATGATTCTCGTGCGCTGTGACGTAGGCGCCCTGTACGTTGGAGGGGATGCCTCTTGAAGTCGGTGTTCAGCTGTTCCTGTGAACCCGAAGATTGTCGACACTTGTTTGTCGCTCGTTGCGACTTGTTTTGAGTCCGATGTAAACAAATGTGCACTACACTGATAAATTTTGTCGAGTTTTATCTCGTAAACAAAGCCCAGATATTACGCGAAATATTCACTAATAATTTTAAAGTTTTATTTCACTCCCGATGCACTAACACTTTGAAGGGGAGGGGATGAGTGAAAAGGATAATTTTTTGATAAATTTTTCGATTATTGTCTTTGATAATTTTCTTGATAATTTTCTTTGATAATTTTCTTTGATAATTTTCTTTGATAATTTTCTTTGATAACTTTCTTTGATAATTTTCTTTGATAATTTTCTTCGATAATTTTCTTTGATAATTATCTTGCAAAGAATCGAAGCCGGATCACTCTGATCCGGCTCGAAGGACCATGTTAAAAATCAAGCGCGATTTTTATGACGCTCACTCGAGTTACTTATGAGTGACCGTGTAGATTTTCCAGGAGTTTCTGATAAAGTGGCCTGAATATTATGATAATGGATAATTGATGATTTTCAGGGACTTTGAGGAATTTTCAGAATAATTGTCGATGGATTCACACAATGATAACTCGCGAACTTTATCAAAAATATACTTTAATTTTCGACTAGATTGCACTCGATAGATTACATGAATTGTACACTGATAAGTTTCTTCAAGTGATTGATAATTGTCTTTGATAATTGTCTATTACTTTCACTTGTCTTGGATGATTTAAACAATGATATTAATTAATAATCTGAAGGATTATTGATGATGCACATACGAATTATATAAAGATAATTCGTCTAGCGTTAATTAAATGATATGATGTATGATGTAGTGTTTGGTGGCCGAACGGGCATATTGAGTATAGCTATCATACGCCTGCCTAGTGGCGACCACCCTGGTTCCAGGGTTCGAGAAGGTTGGTAAGCCCAGCAAAGTTAAGTAACTGCCCAGCCTGATTCCCTGTTACCGTTACCTCTTCTTTAGAGGTATGATGCAGTGGATTAGAAAATCCACTGCATCTCGTCAGTAAGTGGTAGGCATCCCCCGCCTCTATCCCACATTTGTCGCAGGTAAGTTCTTTTTCGAGTCCCAGCCTGTGTAAATGGGCCCTGGTAGGCCAATGTCCTGTGATAAGTCCAATCAGGCAACTGAGTTTCTTTCCGGCTCAGACTGGTGATCTTGTTTGCCAGTAACTTATCCGGTCCCTCAAAGAGGCGCCTGGTATGTGCCAGTCCCTCGCTGTTGTGCCAGATCCTGTTGAATTCCTTCTGTGTCCTGGTTTTCAGCGACTTTTTCAAGGAATTCTGGTCTGGCGCCTATGTTCTCAACCTCTCTGGTCATATAGCTGCATCCCGTAGAGGCGAGCGTGTCTGCTCTTATATTACCTTCGATGCCCGAGTGATCCGATACCCATAGGATTTTGAGCTTGTTTTTCTCTGCTATGTCATTTAGCAAGTTTATGCAGTCTCTCACGAGTTGAGACGTACTCTTAGTATTTTCAAGTTCTCTCAAGGCTTGCTTACTATCCATGCATATGTAGATATGCTTATTCCGGACATCCAATTCCAGTATTTTGCTGGCGCAGCCTTTCAGTGCGGCTACTTCTGTTTGCAACACCGTACAGTGATGTGGAAGTCGTGTTGAAATGTCGGTCCTAGGTCCTTCAGACCATATCCCGGCGCCCGCTCCACATCCCTTCTTGGCGCCGTCCGTGAACCACGTTGGTCCCTCCGGTTTAATGAAAGGCCTATAGTCTAGTGCCTATTCCTCGTTCGTTGGTCGCATGACTTCAAATTTTCTGGTGAAGATCCTCTTGCCCCCGCATACGTCGCTGCCTAGCCGGAGTATCTTCTTGATGCTCCTGTCGTGAAGCAGCGACGCATGCCCGTAGGTCGAGTTCCTCCAGAGGCCAGCAGACCTCAGTCTTACCGCGGTATCCCTGGCCGCCTCCATTGCCATAAGATGTGGTGGCTGCAAGTCTAGGATAGCCATCAAGGCAAGCGTAGGTGTGGTTCTTTGAGCCCCACTCATCCCTATTCCTGCCCATCTTAATATCCTGTCTGTTATCTGTATGATGGAGGTTTTTGTAAGGGCCCTCCGCCATGCTACAGAGGCGTAGGAAAATTGGGACATCAGCACCGCTGTGTAAATCCACTTTACCACCGCCGGGTTGAGTCCCCAGGTCCTTCCCGTCATCCGTCTGCAAGCCCAAAATTTGTTTGACACTTTGTTCATCTGTTTGCCGATGTGTGCTCTCCAGCTCAGCTTCCGATCGATGTCTTACTCCTAGGTAGTCTATCTCGTCCGAGAATCTGAGTTCAGTTCCAAAGATAGATGGAGGTTTCACTTTCCATCCCTTTCTCCTGGTGAAGAGCATAATCTCTGTTTTGTTGGGGTTCACCCTGAGTCCATGTCTGACGCACCAGGACTGCACAAAGTCCAGAGCCCTCTGCATGCGCCAGTGTAACTCTCCAGTGTGGCCCCCGCTCACCACGATAGCCACGTCATCTGCATAGCCTATCGCCTTCACCCCCAACGGTTTGAGTCCCACGAGTAGGTCATCTACGACGATTGTCCAGAGGGTTGGTGAGATTGCTCCTCCTTGAGGGCAACCCCTGCTCACACTGGCTTTAACTCGTGCGTCTCCGAAGGAGGTGTTGATACTCCTGATCCTTAGCATCTCCAGTATCCATTCAGTCACCGTTTCACCGAACTGAAAGTTCCTGGCTGCGTCACCGATGACATCGAAGGCGGTGTTGTCAAAAACCCCCTCTATATCGATAAACACTCCAAGTGATGCCTCCTTTCTATGTAGTGGACCTTCTATTTCCTCTACCAGACAGTAAAGTGCCATCTTCGTGGACCTTCCCTCCTGGTAGGCGTGTTGAGAGGTGCTGAGCGCTCTGATTCGCAGAGCCTCCTCTTTAATATGCCTATCAACGAGCCTTTCAAGTGTCTTTAGAGCAAATGAGCTAAAGCTGATGGGTCTAAATGCCTTTGCACTGTCATAATTGCACTTGCCCGGTTTGGGTAGGAAAGCTACTCTGACCTCCCTCCAGCCCATGGGTATACGCCTAAAGGCCAGGCTGGCTCTCATGGTGCGGAGTAGTGTTCTTCTGAGTGCCATTCCTCCCCTTTGTAGCATTGCCGGATAGATTTCATCCGGCCCCGGGCTCTTATACTTATCGAACGAATCTAGTGCCCATTCTAGTTTCTCTGGCGTGATAATACTCCTGGCCGTTTCCCAGTCCGGTTTCCGTCCAGGAGATGTGTTTGGACTATGACTTTCCAGACCCTCCTCCTTTTCCGCTACCATGGAGTCTGGAAAGTGTACTTGTATCAGCCGCCGGAGAATGTCCTCGTGCTGGGTTATATTTCCTCCCTCCGGAAGTGTGATATTCCCCAGCGGTGCCTTGTGGACTCCAGCAAAGATCCTTTTGAGTTCGGAGACCAACGATAGGTTCTCCATCTGAGAGCAGAAGTTCCTCCAGTGTAGGTCCTTCGCTTGCACGATCCGGTACTTATACCTGGTATTTGTAGCCCTGTATTTCTCCCAGTCTTCGTCTTTTTCCGTCCTGTAGGCTCTCCTCCATGGTTTACTGGATAGCAGTCTGAGTCTCGTGAGCTCACTGTTCCAACAGGCCACTTTCTTCGCTGACCTGGCTACTTTGGCTTTACAGTGGTCGTCGTAGGCCTGGATGAGATTTTCCTGCATGTACAGTGCCTCTCTATCCAGTCCTTTCTGACCCCTGAAACCCCTGCGACTGCCCCCGCGGGCCACCTCCAGGGATGCATTAAATCCCTCCCAGTCGGTGTTCCTGGGGTTTCTCTTGGGGGTTGCCTCAGGATAGGTGTTGTCTCCTTTAATTTGGAACCTCATTCTCTTGTGATCTGAGAGTGAGTCCTCATCACAGACTCCCCAGTCATCACAGTGATCCAGGATGGACTGAGTGCATAGTGTCGCGTCAATGACCTCTTGGCATCTAGTGGTGACGAAGGTGGGAGTGGATCCTTTGTTAAGGAGCTCCCAGCCTTCCCCCAGCAGAAATTCCATGAGGCCTAGGCCTCTGTTTGTCGTTTTCCGACTGCCTCATAATGTGTGCTGTGAGTTTGCATCACAAGCTACTATCGGTGGCACCTTTAGTTCCCAACAGTACCTAGCTAGTTCCCTGAGTTCTAGGGACGGTGGGGGGTCGCCCAAATCATGTGGTGGGTAGGCCGAGCAGAATACTACATCCCGTCTCGTACCACCCAGCGCAATCTTCACCGCTACACCCACTGAGTCCTTAGTACAGAAATTCCTCAGTAGTCTGGGTTGGCAGTTGTTCTCCATGATGATGCAGGCTCTGGGTCCTGGCTCACCCTGTGCGTAAAAGGTTTCTTCACCTGAAATATTCAGGCCCCTTACATGCCCCCCTACAACCCAAAGTTCCTGTATTAGGCATACATCTGTTCGCTCTACTGCTATGCAACGGTGCAGATACGCCACCGCCGCTTTGCAGTGTTGCAGATTAATTTGTGAGCAGAGAGTATTCCTGGTGCCTGTGGGGACATCAGTATTCACCCCTCCTCTTGTTCCCGCCAATGAGCGACCCTACCTGGTTACCCCCCAAGATGGCCCCTAATCGGGTCCATCTTCCTGGGTCCCACCGGTGGGGTCCACTGGCGACGGGAGGACAGGGAAGACCCCCTCGAGGGTACGCTCCGTCCCCCCTCTATTCTTCCCCCTGTCCCCCCGTCTCTGCCCCCCGCTCCCTGGTGGTCTACCTCTTCGTCTGACCGCCCGCGGAGTGCCCGGAGACGCAAAACCTGCTCTTCCCGGAGTGAAGAGCACCCGGTTCCCAGTCCCACTCCGTGGTGATAGCGCTGCTGCCATCCCCATCGAGGTCTGACTGGTACCCACGGTGCTAGGCGCGTCGTCTCTTGGGGGTGGTGCCCTTTGGTTTTCACCTCCCCACGTCTGTGTGTTTCTCTTCACAGCTTCATAGAACCTCGCCTTACAAAGGCCGTAATGAGGGGTCATATTAATCGCCCTCAGGAAGTCGAGCGCAGCTTGGTCCACACCAAAAACAAGGTTAGTGCAGCCCTTACCTGCCGCGACGTTTCAGATTTTCCATTTCTCTGTTTTGAGTCCTGGGTTCTGCCGTACCAGCCTGCACAGAGCTTCCGGCCCCTCCACCGGTGGTCCCGGCAATGTAACCGTTACACTGAAGAGCTTCGGGATGAGTTCGTCCCTGTGTTTTACCGCCAGGGCCGCTGCCTCCCAAAGCGCCAGGTTTGGCACGATTCTGCTTAGCCACGAGACCAAGTCCACGTCCGAGCACGTCACCCAAAAGATGCCGCCCTTGAGCCGCGCGCCCTCAAATCTCGGAGCTGGTACGTTGGTAGGGCTGAATATCGCCTCCATCAGCGCACCTTCCAATGATTGGCCTTGCACTTCGTTCAGCATCGCCTCTGGGAAGGTTTCCGGAACTATGGCATACCGTCCTCCTCCCAGAGCAGCTACACTGAACAAGGTAGCCGTCTTGCCCTCAATGACCTACGGCTTCCTCATGGGTCCTTCCGAAGGAGGTGTATGACCCGCCGAGCGCGGTCTTTTCCCTCCATCATTGGTCCCCCATTCTGGAGCCGGGTCCTTCGGTCTTGTGTTTCTTATCAGAGGCGGAAGTCCAGCTGCTACCCTCCTTTCACTAGCCCTCCTTCTCTTCTCAGCCCCATTGGGTGGCTTCTTTTTCCGAGTGGGTTCGGTGTTCATGGGGGTTTCCGTGTTCTCAGTATTCACTGATTCCATTGGGGACCCCTTCTGTCCACCATCCCCACTCTCAGGGGACAATGTGGCTTTGGCCAAGGCCTCCACCACCTCATCTCTCACACTCGTTGAGGCCCCTTGATCGGTTCCGCCACTGGCAGTCTCGACTACGAAGGGTCCTTGGAAATCCTTGCTGGTGTCACCCGAGGTGCTCCCTGACAAGGCATCAATGTTTTGTTTATTTGTTTGGTTATCCATGCGATTTCCACGAGTATCCGGGAACTAAAGGTCCACCCCCACAGAGCTTGGTATGTGGGGGTAAGGTCTGTCTTGAGACACAATACAATGGGGGGTGACCTGGTACCCCAAGGACATCGTTAGCGACACATCGACGCAGAGTTTCATCTACCCTGCGTCAACCCTGTGCCATTCAGCCGTAGGCACGATAGGTTTACACCGTTGGCTTGGGGGACCTGGTCCGCGGCAACGGCCTTCGTTTGACTGCCCGGGCTTTACCTCCGTCGTCTCTCTTATTGTACCGTCGCTTCACCAACATTTCCGGAGGTTGCATGGCTGGATCCGACTGTTCTACCAGTCTGCTCCCTCCTGCTCCCTCCGACTGGTGTTGGCTACTTTCCCCTATCCGCCACCGGAGGACGCGCCTCGATCGATAGCTCAACCGCCAGAGCCAGACTCTCATTACAAGAGTCTGGCCTGGATCGAGGAATTGAATGATAATTGTCCGATAACTTCGATAGTTTCACAATGATAATTAACACTGATTCTATTCGATAGTTGATGACGTTCATTACTATTCGATGATCGCATTTCCCTGCCAGGTTGTAAGGTCGGTCTTACATCGAAATGCTAGCTAATGTCTTTAGTTAATGTTGAATGTTTCTTTGATATGCAACAACCGAATGAAAACCCTTCACATTACACTATCCGCGTCTATCGACTATAGCGTCGGTTTATTACACCCGAAAAGTCTCTAACGATTACGATAGATAATTTTATTGATAATGCACGGATTCACGAAGAATCTAGCTATTGATGATGCACGTATTCACTAAGAATCTAGCTATTGATGATGTTTGATACCCGAAACCATGTCTTCACTGTTTCATGGATCGAAGATTGAATTTAATGATGCGTGACGGATTACGCGAAAACACGTCTGTACGGTTCCGCGGCTAGATGAATAAGCTTTAACATTGAGAGATTGATCACGCGAAAACACGTATGTACGGTCCCGTGGCTCGATGAATAAGATCGTCTCTTGCCGAGACAATTGGCCCCATCAGTGTCGATGACGCCTTGGGGGATGTTTGGGCATCAATTGAACTAATTGATGACCCCTGATCCGCGGGTACCCCTGGCTCAGTCGATAAACTAGCCAGGATTTTTAACACAATCTGAAATGGCGAGAAATCCAAGAGAATCTCTTACCAAATCAAGTAGCAGCCGATAGACCTGATATTGTATCACGAGTTTTTGAAATAAAAAAAAATGAATTGATTAATAATATAATTGAAAAGCAGAAATTATTTGGTGACGTAGCTGCATATGTTCACGTTACTGAATATCAAAAACGTGGATTACCTCATGTTCATTTGTTAATAACATTGAACCAAAATTGTAAAATCACGACTCCTGCAGTAGTATATAAATATATCTCTGCTGAGATTCCAGATCATGACATTGATCCAAATCTCCACGATATTGTGATCAGAAACATGATAGATGGTCCATGTGGAGATTGGTGTAAAAATCAAGACCGTAAATGTTCAAAAAAATTCCGAAACTTTTCCAAGATGAAACACCCATGGATGACAGCGGATATCCAACTATCGCCGAAGAAATACCGGGACTTTTCCGCGACCAAACGGGAATGAAGTAGATAACCAATATGTAGTTCCATATAATGCTGTATTAGAAGAATTATTCAATTGCCACATTAACGTAGAAGTTGTATCAAGCATAAAATCCGTGAAGTACGTGTACAAATATATTTATAAAGGACACGATGCTGCTTCTGTGGTAATTACTCAGGAAAATACTGGAGCGAACAATGGACAAAATGTAATTGAACATGATGAAATCAAAAATTATCTCGAAACACGATATGTCGGACCAGTTGAAGCATACGATCGTATTCTTGGTAGACCATTGCAACAGAAGAGTCATTCAGTTACTCGATTACCGGTACATTTGCCTAATCAACAAAGTATAATTGTACCAAATGAGGCCACTAATGATTCTATACGACATGCATTACAAACGCAAACCATGCTGATTGCTTATTTCACTTTAAATTCATCAGATCCTGAAGCTCGACAATACACATATTCTGAAATTCCATCTCACTATACTTTTTAGAACGAAAATGCAGTCTGGACAAAACGAAGAGCTCATTTTAATGTTATTGGACGAATGTATTCTGTGAGTCCAACACAGACAGAGCTGTTTCATTTACGTTTATTATTATTAACTGTTAAAGGAGCTATAAGTTTCGATGATTTAAAAACTGTAAATGGCACTGAATATGAATCCTTCCATAGTACGTGCTTGGCATTGGGACTCATTGAAGATGACCGAGAATGGGAGCGCACCATGACAGAAGGAGGAATTTGGATGATGCCGCGACAATTACGAAATTTATTTGCACGCACATTGATTTACTGTCAGCCAAATCATCCAGAACAGCTTTGAGAATCATTCAAAGACTCTCCATCAGAAGCCTACAGAAAAGCCTATTCAGATATAAACAGATTACTGTCGTATGAGAGATATGACTCGGTCATTCTCCCACAATGCCCCAAATTCTGGATTTGGAAAATGATGTTCATGAAAATGTTAACGGTGGAGAATCCTTACAAAATCATCTTACAATAGGTCAGAGACAATATAATCAGCTAAATGTCAATCAAAAAGAATTTGTAGATAAAATTTTGGATATCATAGGAATGAGAGAGGTAACAGAATGAAATCTCTATGATTACATAGATGGACCAGGTGCTTCCGGGAAAACCTTTAATTATACTACATTGTACCATTCATTGAAAGGCAAGAAGAAAAATGTATGCACAATGGCATTTACGGGAATAGCTGCGATTCTTCTCCCACAAGGTAAAACTTTGCATAAAACTTTTGGTATGCCAGTCTCTCTATTTGCACATTATGTATCAAATATTAAAAGTCAATCAAAAGATGCTGAATATTTACGAAATATCGATGTTTTCATCTGGGATGAAGCGCCAATGGCACCAAGATACGCTCTTGAATTAATTGATCGTACTCTTCGTGATTTTATGCGAGTCGATGCTCCATTTGGTGGAAGAATTATGATTCTGGGCGGTGATTTCAGGCAAATACTCCCTGTAAAACCACACGCCACACGCAGTGAATTAGTTAATTTATCGATCAAGTTCAGTAAGCTATGGAAATATTTTACCATGTTTTCATTAACTGAAAATATGAGAGCTCTCCCTGAAGAAAGAACCTTTCCTGAATATCTGCTTTCAGTTGGAAACGGAAGCTTAAATGATCATGAAGATAATTTGCTCGCTCCAAAACAATGTTTAGCTCACAAAACAGATGATATTGTAACAGTAATTTCCAAAAAACTCTTTGAGAAACGCAGATATGGTGATTTAACAAAAGTTGCTGTCTTATCAGCACGTAATGTCGATGTAGAAGAAATTAACAGCAGAGTCGTAGAGCTGTTCGATAGAAAAACTGAACAAATCTATATCAGTATAGATAGCGTAGAGAACTGTGATAATGGAGATATCACTGATGCGATGATGCCGGAGTATTCAAATACACTAAATCCTCCAAATTTCCCTCCTCATGAATTAAAATTGCAGAAAAATTTTATCATCATGTTGCTTCGAAACATGAGTATCCGAGAAGGGCTTTGTAATGGAACCAGATTACAAGTATTGGATTTAAATAATCATCTTTTACGCTGTCAAATTCTAATAGGTGATAGAAAAGGAGAGTATACATTCATTCATCGTATTACATTATATTGTGAAGATATTTATCCCTTGACATTCAAACGTAGACAGTTTCCGGTAAAAGTCGCTTTCGCAATGACTATCATCAGAAGTCAAGGATAAACATTTGATATGATTGGTCTTGATCTTCGGAAAAATGTTTTCAATCACGGACAACTGTATGTTGCTTTCTCCCGAGTTCGTGCGTGGCAATCACTCCAGATTTTCTTGGCAGAACAACGTCTCGATAATTTCATTAAAAATTACGTATACACAGAATTATTCTCCAAAAAAAACTCAGAATTGTAATTAAATTCTACAGAAAAACATCAAACTAAACCATTATAATTGTTCATTTACGTAAAATTACTTTTTTTCGAGAAAAAACAGCATATGTGAATATTAAGCAAACGAAACAGCTTTCAAAATACGCGCGCGTCAGCGCGCGATTGTTCTCGTATATATTGTCACGTATTTTTTAATCCACGGTAATTAAACAATCTCGTGAAACTCAAAATTAACTCAAAATATCCAAAACCAAATAAATTCAAAACAACGTTAATTGTTGAGTGCCAGGACGACCCTTTCGTCCGAGAGAACAAACAAAGAAATTATCAAAATTTAATCCCAGGTGAAAATCCGACTACTCAGTAACAAAAAGATTCCAAAATCCTAATGACCACGAAGGCGACTGGGTTCAATAACTCACCTATAATGTATTGAAAACAGAATAGGTAAATATGCAGAATAGCGCCCACGATTTGAAAATAATGATCAAAGTCAAATCTTCAGAAAAAAATATGGAATGCGCAAGCATGATTTGAACCCACGACCCTCTGATTACATGTCAGGTGCTCTACTTTTTTTTTGTTTTAAAGTTTATTTACTATAATAAATTCGTAGCTATTTACATTATTTACAGGCTTAAAAATAAACTCACTTAAGAAGAAACCATTCCTTATTTAGTTAATATTATGAACTTTTATGAGGACAAAGTATGTTAAACATAAGCTCATGTCTCGTTGATTTATCTTTTTGTGTTTATTTGTTTTAACATTATTTGTTTGTTTTAGTGTACAAACTGTTGTGACAGATTTATTGTGTAGGTCTTATTATTATAATTTGTGATGGTGAAAATTTTTTGTGTTGATTCAATTGAGTGAAAAAAACACCATAACTTTATATTTGGTATATATGTTGTGTGAGAGGGAAAAGAGGAAAAAGAGAAAGAGAAAGGGGAGAGAAGGGAGAAAGATAAAAAAAATGAATTTCGAGATAGACTAGTGATCCTGAATAATTCTTAGGGTTAACGCTTAACGGTTATTTTGATTGCTATCAGGTTTTATTGCTAATCTATTTTTTAATTTATTTATTTGAGGTAACGACTCATCTAACCACCAGTATGAGCTTTGTGTCCTTGATTTGTCGTTTTTATCTCTGTTGGGGATTGCTCTTGAATATTTCAATTCAACTCTTTTATTCAGAATTTCATTAATTGGAATTTTTGCTTCCGAATGGAAGCTTTACTTTCGTGAAAATTTTCGATCGGGATTTTTTTGTTGGGAACTACTTAAAATGATCCGAAAAGTCCAAAAATCATATCTAGAAAGAATGTCTGTATGTATGTGTGTGTGTGTATGTGTGTGTGTGTATGTGTGTGTGTATGTCTGTGCACACACACATTTCTCAATAATTTCTAAAGTTTTATATGTAGGATTGTGAAATTTTGTCAGTATATTCCGGTTAGTGAACTCTTCAATTCAAGCACTTCTTCATTGGAATCGGTTCAGTAGTTTTTAAGATATTAACAAATTTCGAAAATTTGTATTTCACTAAAATTTTGAAAACTTCTGAACCGATTTCGCTCATGTTTATAGGGTGTGCTGACAATCATATGAGCCAGCTCGTTACCAATTTTCATCTATTTATTGATGATAGTTTTTAAGAAATTTAGATTTCAATGATTTTTTCAATGAAGTTCCTGTTAGCACGATAACTGAAAAAATATTCAAACTAGAGATTTCCAATTTGTTGAATTTATACTTCTTGTAACACTGATGCATGGGATTGCTCGTGGGCATAATTGATTGAAAAGTTTTCGATGGAGGAAATTTTTCAGGTTTTGGAAAATTTCAGTTTTTCAGAAATATCTCCGGTTCTATCAGTCGTAGTGATGTGGGATCGATCTCAAATAAAAAATGAGTCCATTACCCATCGATTCATAGAGTTATAAAAAACAATTATCGATTTTTCAAATAAATACAACGCAAAAATTGATTTTCAGAAAATGGGCTATGGATAATTGAAAAGTCGATAAAACAAAGATTTGAATGATATAAATTGATGAGAAATGAACTCCTCTTTCATTTAAGACCGATCCCACATCACTATGACTGATAGAACCGGAGATATTCCTGAAAAACTGAAATTTTTCCTTCCAAGTGGAAGTTCTGCTTTCGTAGAAATTTTTGAATTTGACTTTTCAGTTGAAATATATCTGGAATGATCGAAAAAGTCCACAGATATTATGTTGAAAAATATATGTGCGTGGGTGTGAGGGTGGTTCAGATTGAAGTATTAAGTACTCTCTTTAGAATTGAAGTATTTAGTACACTTCGATTGTTGAGTATCCTTCGCCTCTTAAAATCAAACAGAAAAAGAAATTTATATGAAACGATTTTGTAAAGTGGAGGAAAAGGGATCCATTCGGAAGCGACTTGCTAATCAATTAGCAGATAAAGCTATAATGATATCGATAATGATGCAAGTTTCCACTTGTTTTGTTATACATGTGTCTTTTTGCGTGGTATAATATAGGTATGTGGTTCTCGTCCTGTAATACGCCTAGTCTATCGTAGTGTGTGAAATATTGTGGAGCTGGGTAACCTTAATTTGCAGCATGGTTGGCCGTAATAGGGTCAACTATGCTGAAAGCTTTAATTGAGTTGTTATTGATACTAGTTGTTTTTGCATAGTAATCTCTGGTTAATTTGAGAATGAAATTATCTATTCTCGGGATATTTGCAGTATCGTAAAGCCTTTTGTTACTAACAGTGCGTCTATAATTTGAGTGAGCTGACCTATACATAAATAGACATGCTCTTAGACATTTTCTTTCGAAGGACCTTACTCTTTCCATTTGGGCTGCGCCCGTGTTCCACCAAATTGGTGCTGCGTAAAAGAGTAGTGGCCTTATAAGTAAAAGATAACAAATTACTTTAGCTCTTTTCTCAATATTTTTGTTATGAAATAAATTCCCCAAGGATGTAAATCTTTTATTTGCAGCTATTAATTGTATGTCTAGATGATCCACACATCTAGACAGATAATCAAGTTTAAAGGCAAGGTATGTGGCCTTTTTTCTAGTGGGGACTGGGACCATCTCACCCGTGCTGGGATCCGGTGTTGCCACAGAAAAATCCTCTAAACCAATGAAGGTTGATGGGGTGAGATCATCCCATGGTTGTCTTAATAGAATTGTCTCACACTTGAGAGGGTTAACTTTGAGGTTCCACATTGCATAGTAATCATTTACTTTATTCACAAGTTCTTCCAGAGTTTCTTGTGCTTTTATTGGCTTTTTATTTGCTACGTACAATATCAAGTCATCAGCGTAGGCAATTGCATAAGTGTCGTTTTCTGAGTTTAGGTCGAACATATTTAATAAATTGCTACTGAAAATGGAAAATAGCACTGCAGAATTTACGGTGCCTTGTTGAAGGCCTTCTAATATGTTAAATTTTGTTGTGGAGATTTTGTTGTTTTCTTTAACATGGAATTTCTTCCCATGAATCATATTCCAAATCAGTTTAACGAGTATTAGAGGAAATTTTTTTTTTAATAAGATATAAATTAGGCCATTCAGCCACACCGAATTAAAGGCCTTTTCCAGATCAATTAATGTAGCCCCAACGACTTCTTTTCTAATTAAATGTTTGTTAGTATCTGATATTAATTTATTCATTGCGTGTGTAGTAGAGTGTTCATGCCTGAAACCATATTGGGTATCAGGTATGATTTTTTTTTCATCACAGATGGTAACTATATTGTTATTAATAATTGATTCGAATACTTTGCTCAAAGATGGAGTGAGACTAATTGGCCCATAATTTGCTGGATCACTAGATGGCTTCTTTTTTTTTATTATGGGGATCACCAGAGCAGTTTTCCATTTCTCTGGGAAATAGAAATTATTCAAAGCATTATTGAAAACGATAGTTATGTTATGTAGCATTTTTGCTGGTAGATGTTCAATAACTATGGGGAGAATTTCGTTGATTCCACTAGAAATCTTATTTGGCAGATATTTCAATATCGAGCCCACTTCAATTGAATTTGTGAAATAATTTGTGGGGACTTTATTTGTATCCGGCCATAATGCAGTATTTGTGTTATCAAAATTTGTTACTGTTAAGTTAATAGATCTGTCGTTTTCTAATTCTGTTTGGAAATCTTCTATTTTGCTGTTTATTATATTTTTTAAACTAGTGTTGTTGTTTAAGTACCTTGGGGAATTTGTAAGCTCATAATGTGCGCCAATTATGTTTAATTTATCTTCAGTTTTAGTGAAAACATATTCATTATCTACAATCTACGTGTCGCGAAGACAACATTTTGAGTTATTTGATAATACGACATTGTTAATATCTATGTGAATGTTGTCTATTCTGATTTCTCCTTTTGGTCTGAAAATATTATTTATAGCAGGCATAAATTTTTCTGAATTTTTGTAATTGATTTCTTTGTAAATATTCTCCCAATATTTGGTAATCGCGTTTTTAAATTCTTGATTTAATTCTTTTTGCTTCCGAATGGAAGCATTGTAATCGTGATTTTTTTCGAACTCGAGATTTCATCGGAATATGACTCCAAATGATGAGAAACGTCGAAAAAAAATATTTTTTTGGGGTCGTCTGTATGTATGTCCGTATGTGTGTGTGTGTGTGTGTGTGTGTGTGATGACACATTCCATCGCTTTTCTTAATAACGGCTGTATGTATCGACTTGAAAATTTCACGGTATATTTATCACGTGTGCACCATGTGCTCCCAGAAATTTCAGCTCAATCGACCGAATGGTTCCCGAGGAAAAGCTAATTATTGAAAAATCGTTTTTTCGAGTTTTCTCTGCGAAAAATTATTTCACAGCATCCATCCTCAGCGAGGAGATGCGCATTGATAAGGCGCACATTAAACCCTGGAGGTGGCGAGCGCTCAAATTTTTGGTTTATCCGGTTTTTTAACAAACACGTATTTTTTTGAAAATCATGGGCAACACGATAACTAAAAAAATATTTGAGTTAGAAACTTCAAATTTCGTGGGTTTGTATATCTCATGAGTGAGACCTTTGGGATTGAATCTGGGCGAAATCGGTCCAGTAGTTCCTGAGATATTCTTGATAAACCATTAAATGAATAGACAAAAGTAGACAATTATCATTTTACTATGACAACGAGAAAGACTAATTAAAACCTGAAATTCATTTTTTTTAATTTTCAAATTTTATTGTATGATCTAAATTTTTGTATAATATTGATTTTTTAAAATGAAATGTCATTATTTAAGGGGGACAGATTATATTGAGACGTCTATTTTGATTTAGAAGTAGAATTCAAATAAAAACAATGTTCTAACAGTACATCACACACCTAGGGAGGCAAGAATAATTCTGGTTTTAAAGAGACAATATATTGAATGTGTCTCACAGAGAAGGATATTTTATTCTTACTATCTTTATGCTAAATAACGCAAATTAACGTAATTCAGATGCATCACGGTAGTTATTGGCAGCTTATAAAATTGAAAACTACATTCGGAAGCTGTCTGCCAATTGCATCGGCAGAATATGAAATTTAAGCATAGTGCTGAAACTTACAAGTAACGCTCAGGGGCCGGCCGCCTGCTTGTTTAACGTTTGCAATGACAATTTTGATCGCTCTAGTTTCAGCTCTTTGTGGATTACGATCTATTTTTATTAATTCATGAGAAGCTGTTAATAGTTTCGACTTTGTTTTATGTAATTTAACTATACGCTTATTAATGTATTTATTGATGTTACCTTTATTATCAGAGACTCGTGGCACAATTGCTTCAATGGACTCGAGAATTTTTTCGTCTATTTCTTCCAGATGTCTATTAATTTCATTAATCGATAAATTTCTATCCACTGGAATCTCTGTTAAGTAGTTGTCTGAAATGTGACTTGAACACTCTTTCCATTTAGTTTTTTTGTAGATAAACTTAATATTATTTACATTATTACAGTCATTTTTACAGTTAGTGAAGATCTCGATATTTACTTCTGTATATATTGCCTTGTGGTCGCTGTCATAGATGAGCGTTTTCAGTTTATTGTTGATTTAATTATGCAAGTTAAGTCTCGCATCTGAGACGCATAAATCAATAAATGATGGGGCGTTGTTGTAAGCTGATTCATTAGCTAAAGTGATTTTTATTCTGTACTTGTTGCCATTTAAATTATACCAGTCAATGAGGTGTCTCCCTCTGTCGTTGTTGACTACGTCCCCAAAGTTAACATGTTCGGCGTTGAGATCACCCATTAATATATAATAATTATTATCATTATTAAGTTGGAGCTCTTGGAATAGAACGTTGAGCTCATCAATAAACATTTCTTTGGTTGATTGCATTAGTTGCATATACACTAATTATTATTAGCTGTTTTCTATTATCTGTTGTTATTTTTAAAATTGAATATTCTAATATTCTGTTATTTATTGATGAAGGAAATGTGATTGTCTCGTAATCAATATCATTTTTAATTATTATTGCAGTTCCTCCCAAGAATCGCGCATTTTTTCTGTCCATCCTGACAAATTCATAACCGTCAAAAGATATTCTATGTTTATTTGTTAGTTTGGTTTCTGAGAGTAAACACAAATCTAAATTTTGTTCGTGAATAAATTCTTGAAGATGATGTTTTCTTTGATAATTAATAATCGAGCTTACATTGATTGATGCTATTCTTAAATTCTTCGGTAATGCATTTACCGTATTGTTTGGTACGACATTGTTTGCATTTGTGTTATTCATTATTTGTTTTGTCTGGATCAATGGGAATATTAAGAGTCTCTCATATTGTCGGAATTCTCGATGCATTTATACCGCATTCAACACTAATCATGTCAATTCTGGAGTTGAGACTAGTAACATCTCCAGTAATAAATTTTTTAATATCATCTTTCAAAGAAGTAATTACTTCATTTTGAAATGTGTGCCCACCTGAGTATTTCTTCTGTGGATGTTGATCTTGGAGTAGTATAGCTATGGGGGTTCTAATCTACCAATGACCTTGAAAATGAGTTATCACCCGTAGAGGTCATCGGTGGGTCAGAACCTGTGGGGGAGGGGTGAAGAGGGGGTAAGGGGGAACATTCTAGAATGTTCTATGGGGGAGAGGGGAGGAGTATGAGGACAGCGGAGAGGGGCGTTGCGGAGCAAGAGGGGGATGGAACATTCCAGAATGTTCTATGGGGACATGTTGAGGGTGGAGAGGCGGTAGAGGAGGGGATGGAACATTCTCGAATGTTTTATGGGGACATGTAGGGGTGGAAAGCGGGTGAGTGAGGGAAGGAGGCTAGGAAGTTACTCCAGAGGGGTTAGAACGTTCCACGAGGGGTAAGCGGAACTTTTTTTCTAAGAATTGTTTTTCTTGGCGGATTAATAAGTGAGTCAGAGGCTCATATGAAAAACTTTATTGAAGATGATACCTTCATTCAAGGACTCGTTCTCACCCTGAGTTTGAGAAGTTTAAGAAAATAATAGAGGAATAGGTGGGATTTTTTTTGAAAAAAAATTCACATCAATTAGGAAAAATAATGATTACTTTTTTATTTCTTTCAATAATCATGTTACATAATTTTCTAGTAAAAAATCCTCTTAATCCTGTTCGTTTCACAAATTTGTAAATACTCTACAAACAAAGCAATTTTTGATCATTGGGTAAACCTGACGATCATCAGTGTGATCTGGATTAGGCTGGTAGTGATCATAGCATCTACGACAATTGGCGATATCTTTATCTTGTCGATAGGCTTTAGGCAATTTCTCCCATACATCCTCAATGCTACCTGATGCAAACATAAGGAGGAACTCCTTCGGAAAGAATGAAATATCCTGAGCGGTCATTTTCTTGATACTTTTCAGCTTGCAAAAGAGTCTCAGAGATTTGTCAAGGCTCGGAATGCAGTTGCATACGTACCACTTTTTCAGATGTCTTACATTATTAGCAGCACACGCGAATGTCATTGGTTCTTCCTCATGATGATGACATTGGGAGGTAGTCAATTGACTGAGTTTCGGACAATCCAAGTCTTCGAGATTGATTACTGACTTGGAATTTTCAATTATTTCCTCCAGCCACTTCTTCTTTTGTAGACCTTTCACATAAATGGAAGACACATTCTTCAACATACGCTGAACGACATCTTTCACATAAACGTAGGGTGTAACACCCCTTTCCCACGAAATTCCGTGGAAATTCTCAAACAACCAATTGTTGAGGTATTTATATTTGGCTGGCAATTGATCCCAGGGATATGGTGGCTCGAAAAGAACGCACTCAAATCGATCGTATCCATTGCCACTCGTTTGAATATTGACAATAGCCAACTCCTTCACCACAAATGTGTTTGATTCACCTCTGAAACCTTGGACGTCTAGAATGATCTCCATTGTTGCGATTCTCGCAATTGAAAATTCGGAATGAAACTGAGCTCCCTCAACACAATTTTCACACTTTTGTACCCTACCGCTGATTCATTGGTCAACATCCCCATTACATTTCTCAAGGACATCTAGGAATTTATTGCATCATCAATCTATTGCGCATCAGATTCTTCATAATTTTGATTCCCATGGAAGAACTCTCAGTCTTCACCATGGATCAGTTGAGTTCAGACGAAGTGAAATTCCTGTGCTCTGTACCACCGTTCCTCTGTGACTATGATGAAATTGTTATTAAGCACTATGGTGAAAATCCACCAGAGAAAGCCTGGACATTTCTCCAAGATTTCCTGGACTTGATGGAAAATTTCAAAACGATTCATCAGCATAGAAATGAGAATTCTGGAATACAAGTTTCTGCAGATCAGGAGACTCTCAAAAAACGACGGATACGGCAACGTTTCAGGAAGAGGAAAAGAGTGAAGAAAATCGATTGTGAATAAATAACTCACATGATGTACATTATAATGGAAAAACATATTTTTTAAAAAATAAGTACATTAATTTCTAAATCATTCTTTTTACATTTCCACTGATTGGATTATATTCTACTATTCGATCATGTAAAATTAAACAGTAAGCGGCTGTGTTAGCAGGGAAATTCTCTGCTGACTCAAATTCCAGACGAATATCGACTGGTCCTGATTTCAGATATTCATTCTGTTTTGAGCAATCAATAACAATGAGTGGTGCATATTTCAAAAAATCAGCCTTATTTAACAATGGTTCAGGTTCTTTACCGTAGTAAGATGCTTGAAAGTTCGTATACATATCATACAACAGTGCATACTGATTATGGGGAATATCGAGATTTAAATTTCCATAAGGATAGCTTTGCGAATTCAAAAACAGTTTTATATTGCGAATCTTGCAGTGGTCGAATTTGCTGGAATTCTTAGTTGTATTGTTTTTACGATCTGTCTGGAATCCAACCACAACATATCGTGGCTTTTCCAGCTGAGTGGAGCATTCAACAACCCAAACATGTTTTGATGTAGCTGGTAATAGTGGATATTCGTACAGTTCCCATGCTCGGAAACTCATTGGTATTGGAGCATCTTTAGAAATATAATTGAGTAGATTGATTTTCCTTGAATCGGGAACTCGGATGTAAGGTATCATCCACTCCATCTTTGTTATGGCTATCTTGTATCCTTCTGCTGCTGCTCCTTGTGCTGGAGTCTGAATGATGGCATTGGCATCTGAATTACCTCTTGTTAGGATTAATTCATGTTTAGCGTTAACGATGATCCGTTGATAATCTTCAGCAAATCCCAACAGCATACTCAAAGGAATAGAAAAATCAAAGTAGCCATCATCATCGGTAAGCCCATCTTCAAGCTTCCAGCCTGCATTCTCCATGAGTGAAGTATGATTTGGACTTTGAGAAATGAAGTTTTTCATGAGTGTGGTGAGACCAACATTTTTACATCGATCGATTTCCACAGCATTCAGTTCATAGCGTATGTCCTCAAATAAGTGGAGAATTGCGCAATTAACGAGTTTCGTATGCGTCACATTTGTTCCATTAGCTTTTGTTAGGCGTCCACGAATGTGAAGTGTACTCTTACTGGGAAGTAAGCACAGATCCTGATGCTGCACGCTGATTCGAATGTCATCATTGTTATTAAAAGTAGCTGAAGCAAATGGCTGATGCGCATGAACTTCATAGTGCGCGATGGACTCATCAAAGACGATGGGTTTTTGAATTTTCAATATTTCTTCCATGGTTTGTCACAGTTGCTGATACAACAACAGAAACAGAATTGAATTTTATCTTTTAGGTTGTTTTTTTTTCTTGATGAAGTCTGAATCCTAGACTCTTCAGAAACTTGATGTTCTGAGGTGTTAGTCCCTTGAGACGTTTTGGATGACTGACTCATTTCAGACATGGTGATTTGCTTTCATAATCACCTCCAGATCGCGTATGGAACACAATACCCATACTAGGATTTTATGAGTAATCTGACTGTTATTACTTCTCCTCGAAAATTCACAAGTTGACCGTCCTGATCGACAATTTTTAGCTGCACGTGATCTATGGCTCGTACGGAAACTGGCAGGTGAATGACATGTGACGGAACTTCCATGAACTTATATCCTGGTGGAACACTAGGAAGAAATTCATGTATAGTGTGCACTCGCTGACCATTCATATAGGCTCTCATCGTTATATTACATTCCACTCTCAACGAGTTAATTTTGAGAATAGTCACTGGAACATCGGATTCATGCAGAACATGTGGTGTAAGGATTCGGCGGGCAAATCCCAATAGTCCACCAATAGAATCCTCCCTTTCAAAGTCTATCGCTAGATTACATTCAATTTCACTCTTTAAGGTATTATTGCTTGGTCGCAAAATAATAGAGATGTCATACGCAGCCAGTTTCTCAATCAAAAAAGCTTCAATGTCTTCTATTTCGTAGCTCCCTGTGGGTATCGTAATGACTTTATCTCTCACATAGAATTTGTTGCTTCCAACGTCAATATTGGGAATTGAATTGAACGTTAGCAGCTCCACAAGTCCAAGAGTATAGTCTTTATGCGGTGACAACTCAACAGAGGGAAAGTAGTGAGCTTCCAGCACTGATGATCGGCCGGAGAGCATTAATGCGAACGAATCGTTCGGCATAATGTAACTGATATTTGAATTAGTATACATAGCTATTTTATAATGATTCATCAGCAAGGAACTTCAAACACAAATGGCCACACACCACCGTGTCATAGCCTTGAAACTGATCGTGATTATATTTGATAGTGCTAGCAGCACCGAAATAATGAATCAATTCTGGAGGTGTTTGGAGATTACCAAAACTATCGAAATAAATGATTTCATTGTTTCGTTTTTTAGAGGCAACCCAGTGTGTACCGGGTCCACTCGCATGATCCAGATTAACAATAGCTGATTCATATTTGTGTCGTCCATTTTTGGGTAACTCATTTCGCATGAAAACTCCTCGAAAATGAGAAATGTTCATAGCACGTGCATACTTCATCAGGTCAACATCTGTAAGGGCTCGGTGTGGTAGCTTTATGCGTTTTTTAAATGAAGTCCCAATCCTTCTTTATAGGGTTTCATGTAGAGACCTCCACCCATAGCAATGGACTCCATTGTTTGGTTGTGACGTTTACTCTCCTGAAGAGCTTGCTTAGCAGCATTTGCATCATTCACAGCTTTGGCAATGCCTGCAGCGCCACCTGCCAGTGCTCCTGTTGCACTTAGTCCTGCGAAGAGAGGTATGAGGAAAGTTACTACACCACCGATCTTTGCGGGAACGGGAAGAATACGTGGTGCTATCACATTCTTGCGTCCACCAGCATTTTTCACTCCTGCTCGAGCACCTTTCAGAGCTGATTTGATAGCGTCCGCTCCTGGTCGCATTAAACTTTTGGCAGCTCGTATGATTGTTCTCAATGGAACTTTCTTCTTGGCACCTTTGCCACGTTTTTTCTTCTTTCGGCTCACTTTTTTCCTGATTCCCATGCCTAGAAATGTTTTAGCTTTCATGGTGTTTGCTACGCCCCTCAGCGGCTGCTTTCTCAGGCAGACTTGCGTCCTTTGCAAAAATACGTTTCAAGGCTTTCTCCTGGAGAATTTTATCAGCCACGTGTCTCGCAGCTAGGTTATCTTTGGTCTTCGAATAAGCTATATCGTGTTCTTTGCAAGCTGCGTCGAGGGGATTGATTCCTGGATCACCACGAGCTAGGCGTTCTTGCAGTTTCGTTCCCAGCCCACAATACTGATAGTCCGGTATATGTAATTTAATAGGCAATTTATTGATGAGACTGTTAACAAGACCTTTCCCTCGACGTTCTCCTTTTCTGCGCATGCACTTCTTCATGTTCTCGGAACAACTGATTCGAAATCGTATAAATAGCAGGTATTTATAGTTCCAGTGTCAGTCGAGGGTTACGTTCAGTGGAGCGCGAGTCAGTGTACTCGACTCTTTCCGTGAAAAGTGATAGTGAATGATTATCGTGAGAACTCTCGAGAAATTTCATTAATGCTACTTACAAATTTTTTTTCTGAACAATTGGAAAGTATTGACGTAGTGCTGTTTTCGATGAAGATACAGTCGCAGTCAATGATGGCAACAACAATGAACAACAACAACAACAAGAACTGTTTGTTGCTCCCCTGTGAAAAAAATGAAATTTCTCTCTCTCTCGATGACGGTTTCTTCATGAAAAGGAGTGAAAAAATATATTAGTGTTATTCACAATTTCTTTGGAAAGTATCAGCTTATTGTTGAGGATTAAAGAATTTTTTTCTTGATGACGCTGCTCTTGATGTCGCCAGGATGAAGATGATGACATGCTGACGACGATGATAACAACACCATCAACATAAGCCCGTCGCTACTGCCCCCTATGGAAAAAGCTCCTTCAGAAATGCTTTTTCTTGGGAACTGACAAGAAATAGATCAACATTACTTACATGGAGACTGATAGATATTAACTGTTCTAGTTGTTGACGATGTCCAATGATGATGGTCACTGACTATGATTCGCCCGTCAGTACTGACGGTAATGATGATCCTACAAGGACTATTGTCGAAGGACTGGCATCAAAGAGTATAAATGCGTGGTATTTAGAGCTCCAGAATCAGTTATGGCTGTGAACTTCAAGAAACAAAGTATCCATCTACCAATCATGAATTTTGATGGAGTGATGCCGCGCAAGAATAAGAAAGCGAAGAAACGTCATGGAGCTCTATTACCGAGTAGTGTTCGTGCAGTCATTTGTGGACCCTCCAATTGTGGAAAGACGAACGCTCTACTGGCTCTCCTAGTTCATCCAAATGGCCTGAGATTTGAGAATGTTTATGTGTACTCAAAATCTCTAAATCAATCAAAATATCAATTCTTGAAGAGTTTGCTCGATTCCATCGATGGCATTGGATACTTTCCCTTCAGTGAGCATGATGAAGTCATTAAACCGGAAGATGCACGACTGAATTCCATCATGGTGTTTGATGATGTGGCTTGTGAAAAACAAGACAATATGCGAGCATTCTTCTGCATGGGACGACACAGAGATGTGGATAGTTTCTATCTCTGTCAGACATACGCTCGTATCCCCAAACATTTGGTGCGTGCTAATACAAGTCTTCTGATACTCTTCCGTCAAGATGAGATGAACTTGAAGCACATTTACGATGATCATGTGAACACAGATATGCCACTTACACTCTTCAAAGATTTGTGTTCAAAATGTTGGAATGAGGATAAATACAGTTTCCTTGAAATCGATAAAGATCGAGATCTCAATGATGGTCACTATAGGAAAAGCTTCGACTGTTTCATAAATATCACTTAACTAGTGAGGCATACGGTAGTTGTATTGTGAATTTGAAAGAAACAACATGCAGACAGAAAGATTCAAGGAAGAGACATGTGCATTATATCATATTGCTCAAGCGAGCAATGCGATTCGACGAAAACATAAAATGATTAAGCTGAACAAGGACAGCATGGAACGAACGGTACGGGACGTTTTGAAACCCGTGGTCGATCCTCTGGAAAAATTGGCCAGTCCAGAGAAACCAGAAAAAAGAAAGAAAATCTCTAGTAACACTCACTCTGAGATGTATGACACTGCATTTGAGGATGATGATTTCCAATCCATCAAGTCATCCTCATCAACTAAGGGAGAATTCAATGATTCATCAGCTAAAGAAGATACGATTGATGAATCGTCTAAGCTCATGTTTACATCGAGTCCGTCGACTTCTAGGAAAGATGATTCAAACTTGCTCCTAGAAAGATATCTCCAACGATTGAAGAGACCAAGTCCACGAGTCGATTTGGACGTAGAGTTTAGGGTACGACCATCAATAAAAGGTCCTAAAATGGGAGATTCCTTCGTGTATTTTGGTGAGAATTCTACAATGACTCTGAAGGATCATACGTACTCACTCACCCCAGGTCTCATTGAACTCATCTTTTCCAAATCACCTCAGATGGAATATGTGACACAGAGTGATAAAGATACATATGCGCAAATTTTACGCAACACCAATGCACACAGAATGTACTATCGTATTGGCAATCGTGTTCGCAGTAATAATTCTAAAAAATATAAAGAAATTATTAAACCCGTTCTTGCATCGCCCACGAAAAAGACTGGAAAAGCTCTCCCACAATACATGAATGTGACTCATAATAATGTAGACTATGTGCATTGGGATGATCCAAATGAGCTTGTGGATCGGTTGAGATTGTTGATGGCATCACAAACAGCAGGAAATCTCAGCCACACCAATGAAATAATGTCGTTGATTGAGGAAGTGCGAGAAGCCAATATTATTTATTGAGTCTCATAACGGAGAAAAGTATCAGTTTAATCATGAGTGTCGATGTGTTTGGACGTCAGTTGGGAAATAAGAAGAATCAGATTGTTGGTATTCGAGGTCCCCCTAGTGTGGGATTCAAAACCATTTCTGATGGACATTATGACATAGATAAGCGACGCTTATGCAATCTAGCAGATCCTGTTGAGTCAAATGACGCAGTGTCCATGGGAGTGACTCGAACTTTGATACAACAAGAGACTCAACTCATCTATAATATAACTACTTCAATGAGAACCAATATTGACGAAGGAATCTTGATGGTTCAATCTCTCGATTCTCAGTTCCATGAGACTATAAAACAACAAAAATCCAGCATTGATACAGTACAAGAACTCGCTACAAAGAACTCCGAGTTCATTTCTCATCTGGGTCAAGGAGAATCATTGTGGACGATACGAACTTGATGATCAAGAGTCTTGAATCCATCATATTTGAACAATTGAAGAGTCTTGAGGAGTCAATCAGTACGGGGCAGGAATTAGCCTTTCGAAATTCGGAAATAATTGCTCAAATTGATAAGCGAGTGTCTGCATTGGAATATGAAAGACAAAAAAGCAACAGTAGTGGAGGAACTTCATAGACCTGCTCGTCGAAATTATCTACGTCGCCATGTTGATATGCGGGGAATAGATGAGACTTGGCAAACAGATTTGGTAGATATGATTGCATACGCACGAGACAACAAAGGTTTCAAATATCTACTCACAATTATAGATATTTTCTCGAAATTTGCCTGGACAGTTCCAATCAAGACGAAAATCGGAAAAGATGTAACAAATGCCATGAAATCTGTACTGAAAAAGGGACGCATCCCTCGCAAACTACATGTGGATCAGGACAAGGAATTCTACAATGATGAATTTAAGACGCTCATGAAGCAATATGGAATCACCATGTATTCAACTTTCAGTAATCTGAAAGCATCGATTTGTGAACGTTTCAATCGCACATTGAAAGAAAAAATGTGGAAACAATTTAGTTTACGAGTCTCATACAAGTGGATTGATATTGTAGACTCTCTAGTGCTCACTTATAATAATACAAAGCATCGCACTATCCATATGAAAGCCATTGAAGTGACAGCTGACAATGAAAAGTATCTTCTGCGACATGTTTACAGTAAATTCGGGATGAATCGCACATCAACCATTAAATTCAATGTTGGTGATCATGTACGAATCAGTCAATTCAAGAACGTATTCGAAAAAGGCTATACACCAAACTGGACCACAGAGGTATTCACTGTCAGTGAAGTCTTGAATACTAATCCCGTTACATATAAGCTGTTGGATTACGAGCAACGACCAATTGAAGGTGGATTCTATCAAGAGGAACTCACCAAAGTTAAAGATCCAGATTATTATCTCGTTGAGAAAGTCATAAGGAAGAAAGGAGACACGATACTTGTCAAGTGGTTGGGTTTTGATTCATCTCACAATAGTTGGATAAATAAAGATCAAATATAAATCATGTTAAGTTACAAATTTTTCATTGACTATAGATAATAAATTTTTTACACCAATTTACAAGTTTTCATTACTCCTATGATAACCATATGGTACAGTATCTATTAAATTACTCAAAATAATTCTTTTATCATTATAAGCACTCAAAGCTAATTTTTTTTGACATACAGAATGTACTTTATGATTCTTACTTCTAATTAAATATTGAAATTTCTTGAGATTTTCATGCTCAAAGAGACAGTTCTTACAATCATCAAATTTGATAGTCTTCAATGTTGAGCCTTTCACACCTTTAGCTCGCTTCTTCACCTTCTCCTCTCCATAAATTCTAAAAATGTACAATGTAGCACGCAAGCCAATAAATTCGCTCATTACTTTACCGTTGCACTCATCTTTCATTAGACCTAACACTTTTTTATTTTTCAGAGGAATGCCATACGGATTATTTACAGGATAATCTGATGTATCAAACTTCTCAATATCGCGTTTAATACATTCATAAATATTGGGAACATGAAATTCATATAAAAGACTGTCTGTATCTGTACAGAGCAATTTGGCTCGATCCTGAAAAATGGGCTTGATATGATCATAATGAAAATCATAAATGAATATTTTTGAAAGATCGAGAATGGAAAATCTCACATAGATGGGCTTATTGAAGAAAATTTCATAACGATCCAATTGAATTATCACTAAATCCTCGTCTTCATCAAAGATTGTACCGCTGTGGGAGGTTGGTTGAGCAATGAGAGCTTGAGCTCCATATCTTCCATTCCATCTTGTAATCAGTCTCACATCCTTTTGCTTCCTTACATTCTCGATGGTCTTTCCGAAAACTGCATTATTCATTAACTTAAAGAAGTTTTTCTCAAACTCATTGTGAGACTGTTTTCGTAGTTCTGTATTTAGATCGATGTATGGTTTTAGCCAAGCAGCCTGTTTGAATTTCAGAACACGATGAATTTCTATCAATTTCATTCCGAGTTTCAAGCACTATTTCAAATTTTGATAATGTATCACATAGTTTTTCTTGGGTAACAATGTAGTGGCTACTTTTGAAATTTTTTTGTTGGGCGGTATGAAATGCTCAGGGCAAAGCGGTAAGTCCTTGTGTAATTCATGGAGTTCTTCAGGATACTCCAGATCGACTTCCAAGATGTATCCCACTTCAGAACCATCAGGAATACTGTCAACATCAACGCTCAGTGGGTCTATCCACTCAAATGACCCATGAGGTAAGTATTGAGACACTGCCGCTCCATAGAGATTATTTACATCAAAGTACATGAGATATGTACTTTCTTTCCTTGGATCATATGACGTTACCATGTACTCATTATTAGCACAAGCATATCGATTGGAGCATTGCGCTACTCCTCCACGAATGCCCTTCTCAATGAACAAATGCATATCAATGTCTGTAAGGAGTTCCAGCTGTACACCTGTACATTTGAGCATTTCATCAAATGTTAATCCTGGAGCTGTAAAGTAGTGTAGAGGATCAAGCTTATAGACAGAGGATCAATTACGTCTGAAATTTTCGAAGATATCTGCCAAAAGTAAGACATCCGTCTATAGATAGAGATCCGAATATTCTCCCAATGATTTGATGTTGAAAGTATCCCAAACATTCTGAGCATGGTCATAGTCTTCCTCAGAGATATTTTCATCGTTCAATCTTGAGTAAAAGTCCTTTTTCGCTGGTAAATGATCTTCATCCAGTTTATCCCAGGTGTCCACGTAATTCATAGGGAAATACTCCTTTCCTAGTCAACAATTCGAATTTCGCCAAGTCCTCATCACAGTATTTCCAAGTTATTCGCTTATCTGCATTATTCAAGTCTTTCGCCAATTTCTCCAGACTACTCGCCATGAACCTGAACGAATCGATGAATCGTAGATTATCTTGGGTGCCTTCTACTTTCTTCGTAAACGATACATATTTCTCCTTGTTCAGTGGGAGTAGCTTTATGGAGCCAGGATATTTCTTAGCTAAAGCTTTGATGAAGAAATGTGCATCATAACCAGACAAGTTATGAAACACTACTGGAATAGTACGGGAGCTTTGGTAATTCACATTGCACTGGGGATGAGCAGGACCGCGATACTTGCCAGTGAAATGACAATGATCACGATGCTTCACTGCAGTTGCTGTGAATAGTTTCTCACAAATGTGGCACACTTGTGCTGTTCGGTATTCATAGTCCTGTTGAGGTGTCAGAGGATGCAGTGGTACATTCGTATTTAGGCATTCATCCACTTGACATGCTATCCTCTGTATTTCATCGATGAACCAATCGATGCAATCAGCTCCACGATGCATCTTGTATTCGGATCGATTTTCATCGAAATCACAGTGTACATAAAATCCAGCACTGTGCGGAATATGCTTCTGATATAGAGTTTCATGTTCAAGTTCATCATCAACTTCAGTTTCATCTCCAATTTCATCTCCAGTTTTCTCTAGAATGCATTCCAAATCAGCGTAAATGACGAACGGTACCATCTCCTTGAATTTGTAGTTTTTGAAGGTGAGAATATTATTTTTCTCAGTTGGTAATTTCATCCTACATTTACTAATGTTGTAACAATCATTCTGATGTCTCTCAAATGAATCTTCATTGGAGAAATGCCCCAAACAGCGATCACAGAACCACATGGCATTCTTATGATTTGAAACTTGTGATCTAACTAAACGTGATAAATTTCGAATCCATGCAAAGTGATAGACTGGCTGTGACTCTGGCTCTGAGTGTATATTTGTACAAAATAAAAGAAGATGAATCGTTGGCCATTCTGATCCACTATTGCTCAAGTAATAAGAAACAATATCATCATTTTGAATCCCATACACATTGATTGAGAGGCCATTCAAACGCTCGAATTTTGAAACATCTTTTATTTTCATTGGGAATTCAAATCCCTCATAGTTGAGTGTCGTCCCATCAGGTAAAGTAGCCCGAGAGTAATGTGGGTATGAGCGTATACGTTCAGCATGTACATTAGTCGGGTGAAGAGCGGCTGTTATTGCCCATAGAAAACAGAATTCATCGTCATTCTCAATATTGACTACAGCTCTCTTCGATTGAATACGTCTTGGGAGTGGAATGAAAGTGTTCATCCCCGCTACCAAAGGAACGTATCTATTAATGTTAATCACAAGATTGACAACTTCAATGAGCGTCCAACCAGAATCTTTTTCTTGGAAATCCTCTACTTTTTCGACTAGGCGCTCAAACAAATGCTCGTCAAACTATTCTTTGATATTCGTCGTTGGTAGAATGATCTGATTGCGCGTGTTGAAAAATTTCGTCTCTTCTATTGGTTCCCCATTTTTCATCACTCGAAACTTGCAAGCGAGTACACCATTCACCTTCAGATTTCCCTCTCGTTGCAAGGCATTTTTGAGACGAATAGCTATAAGTGATTTAACATCTTTCAGGAAGGATCGGAGATCTTTGTCACGCAGGTTGACTACGGCACCAGTTCGAATCCTTCCACCAAAAGCACTTTCCATGTCTTTCCACAAGACTCTGTCCTTGACTTTTCGCGAAGGAAGTGTCGCAAGTGCTCCTCCTCGCTTCCTCTGTTTGAATTTCTCACAAAAAGCATGAATCAGCGAAACAGTAGTTTGTAAACGTATTCTGTCACCTGTAGTCAAATTCTCTAGTGTTTTGAGGAGCTTTCCATAAAGTTTGATGTAATGATTACACCACCTAATCCACTAATCAGCCTCTAGAGGCACGGCATCTTTCTCTGCCTGCTCGAATATCTTCAGCACCCTCAAGCACGTTTTCGTGGCCATATTGCACTCTTAATTCAATAAAAGTCGTCTCAAGGAAAATGCAAACAAGTAAACACTGCACAATAACGCAATAATACCAGCAAAAACTTGAAAAGCACACTTGAAATCCATTAAATAATAGTCTAATTCCAGAAACTTCACTTTCTTGTGTTGGTGTCTAAGGATACTTATCCATGAGGTTAGACTTGAGAATGATCGCAAGGGCTGTCTTTTCCTCTATTTATACGCGTAAATTTCAGAAGAGTAAACAGGTTCAAGGTGACACAAACAATCTTTGAATCTAGTTCATTCCACGCAGAAATAAGAAATGCGTTGATGAAAGCGATGCGCTTTCTTTTATATAACCGAAAACGATCAAATTACAGTGCTCTTTGATACAACCGAAAATGCTTCAATTACAGAATATTTCTCAGAACTGGTTACAAATCAACGATGTTAGTTTTCGAGGGATGATTGATTTATTAGGTTTGCGAGAAGGATCAAATTACATCGCTCTTTGATATGACCGAAAATTGTTCGAATTGATTACAACTAACAATGTTCTTGAGCAAACGTTTTCATCAGAACATTCCAGAACCTTCGACAGTTCTCTGAATTGTTTGTTAGCGAATGGTTTATTAGTTTTGATGATGTCCTTAGAACTTTCTCGAAGGTAAGTAGGGCGCTATATAAGAGCAACAGCTCAGGATTCATGCTCAATCTACAGTGTGCTCTGATCTGAGATATCAACAATCAAGCAAAGATTGTTAAAGTGAATTTAGTAGAAAACGCAAGTTATAAGTGTTTTGAAAAATTCAAATTTTTGAACATTCCACGTTTTTTGAAAGAATAATAATTTGTTTGATTTTCCTCATTTCGATAGATGGCTGGAGAACGTTCTGGACAATTGGACTGTACCAATATCAACAAAATTGGCCGCATGCACGACTTCTTGCCAACCGTGAAATTGCAAGATTTGGACATTCAGAAAACATATAAAGTGAATAATTTCAAAATTGTCAATACACGTTGGGGAAAAAAAGTAACGGCAGAATTGGACGAAAGCTTCAATGTATTTTTACCGCAACGAATTTCCTCATTCTTGTGAGATTCGCAGGCAGAGTTTGATGCTTTCGAATCTTCTGCTATTCAGGGCATTTTGTGGATGCGTTTCCTTGGAGGTCGGTTCAACAGCTGTGAGTTCTTTACTGATCGTGAGAATGCAGAACAGTGAAATTGATATTTTACTTCTTTTTCAATAACTATTGTCAAAAAGCACTATAACTATTCAATAAAAAAATGATTTTATATTGAATATTCTTTGTCTTTGTTATTTCTAAGAATTTCCTTTTCTGATTCCCCTTTATCCAGCTCTTTTTCTCAATTTTTAAGGTAATGTATACAGTAGACTGTCAAATAAGTTCCGCTCAGTAAAGTTCCGCTCTCGTTAAAGATCCTCCGATTTTTCCGTTAAAGTTCCTCGCTGGCTCCCCCACTCTACTTCTTTGGCGGACCAATCAAATTGAGGTTAAATGCGCGGCATTTTGAATGAGGTTACGTGCACAAGATGTAGTCTAGAATTATACATTTTGCGCATCTAGCTGCACATAGGAGAGTGTGCCACGACGCAATCAACTGCGCAGGGGAGACTAATCTACATGAAAGTGGGGAACGGAACTTTAACGAGCGGTCTGGAACGGACAGGGGAACTTATTTGAGAGATTACTGTATTTGCCTTGTTCAAAATTGGTCTCATCTTCCAATTTGTCTTGTTTAAAAGTTGGCTACATGGAAAGAAATTCTCATTAAAAAGTACCGAACTTTCCCATCAAACGCGGAACATTTCACAGGTGCACAAAAAATGTGATAAGAATCGACGAAAAACTAATAAGCACAGATGAAAAAATTCATGAATTCACGCGAAATTTTGACGAATATGGTTCGGTAATTTTTGAGGCGTTTAACAGCGCCATATTTAATGTATAGATGTGACTTTTCGATGTACTCCTGTTACTTTTTGATGAATTTCTGTGAAAAATTACCACTTAATACTTGAATATTTTTGTATACATTACGGAATGTCCCACGATTACAGAATGTTCATTAATTTTTAGCAGGACCTTTCGGTACTTTTTACTGAAAATATTTTTCCGTTCACAATTGTCCTCTACACACTGTCTTGTGAATTCTCTCTCACAAAGGCAATTGTCCACTGTTTTTCTATCGTCAGTTATCCTCAATAATAGTAATGAAATTTTTTTTCGATAGACAAATAATAATAATAATTACCTGCAATAGATGTCACACACAATATATGTATATTTCAAATATTGAAAAAGAATCGTGGTGAATTTCTTTTTTGTTGGATAGAAAGATTTTGCTCATGGTTATTTTATTTATAAAAATTTGAAAAAGCCTCATGGGGGGAATAATCAGAGTAGCAAATAACAGAAGTGTGTGTGTGTGTGTGTGCGTTTCTATTTTTTATTTTTCAGGATAAACATAAAATATATGCATATATAGTATAATAAGTATGAACATATAGAATATTTTTTTTCCAATCTCTAAGCATAGAAATGAAACTATAACGCTCAAAGAAATTCAATGAAATTTCAATAATAATTTCGTTGAGAGTTTTTAATAATGAAATCAATCATTAATGATTGTTAAAACATCTAACTCTTATCGCTTTTCGAAATACTCTCTCTAAGAATTATCAAAATTTCATTGCATTTTTCTCCAAATCTTCTTAGGAATATTTTTCTCTAGTCTGCAACAAGCAAATGAGAAAATAAAAAATCAAAAAAAATTTCAAGAGATTTTTGAAAATCTTTTTTGATAGAAAACTGATGGAAAAATATGAGTTTTCATGTATTTTCTTTCTGGTTTCCCTTCAAAAAATCTCTAAAAAATCTTTTGGAATTTCAACGACTCTTTTTACACAATCATATTTCAAGATAATAATGAAATGAGTTTTCATCATATTAATCATTATTTTAAAATAATAATAGAAATGAGTTTAATGATTTTACAATAATAATAAAGTGAGTTTTCATGATTCTAAAAAAGTGCATCGATAATAATAACAGAAGAATCAATTATTAAAGTTCTTTTGGGGAGTGAATCAGTAGTTATACAAGCAGAGGCATTATATCCTGTGCGTTATTCGCAAGCCCCACTCCTTGTGCGACATTTAATATTTTTCCAATTCGATTGGCAAAATGCTTCCAAATGGAATTTTTATATCAATTATCCATGAGATTACAATTTATTTTTTTCATTATTCTAAATGCAGTAACGAAATTTGGTTTCACAACAATTGTCATAAGTGGACATTTGCACGAAGTAAATTTGCTTGTAAGGACAAATTTAATAATGGTTCGATCTTTGGTGAACTTTATTTATTCATGTTTACCACAAAAAAAAAACAATCTTTCAATCATAAATGGAAGATCCTACGACAGATCTGAAAAATTGAAGTTCGGGTTCCAAATAGGATTTCTATTTTTTCTGAATGTCGTCAGAATGAAAAGGTACCTATCTTGTAGAAAAAATTGTCTACTTTCGAATGGTGAAATGAAAAATAGTAGTGTTCCTAGGGAGAAAGCTAAGGAAAACCGTGATTTTTGAAAAAACTAATGTATCGAAGATCCTTACAAGAGCCTTCTTCTGAAAAATCTGAAATTCTCACCATTTGTGGGGCTCATTGAGATGAATCTTTTAAGCTGAACTTGGATGTAATCGCTTGGATAGTTTTGGAGATATAACCTTTTTTCATAGAATGGTTTTTGGACAATATCTCAGAAACTACTGGAGCGATTTTGCCCAATTTTAATACCAAACTTTTCACTCATTAGATGCACAAACTGGCAAAATTTGAAGTCTCTAACTCGAATAGTCTTTGAGCTAGCGTGTATAGTAAATTCAGGATAAAAAACACTGTAATTGAAATTATCTGCAAACGAAAAATCTGAGCAAAATTTACCCCGAGTGAAAATTGTGAGTTCAAATGAGATCTATTTCATCGCTGAGAGTGGGGGCTGTGAATCAATTTTTCGCGAAGAAAAGTCGAAAAAACGATTTTTCGAAAATTTGAATTTTCTCGAAAAGTACTCAACCGATTTCGCTGAAATTTCACTGACAGCAATTTGCACGGGGAGGGAAAGTACTGTTAAATTTTCGGCTCACCAAGTATTACCGTTGCTGAGCAATGAGCCGATATCTGTCACACATACACACGCACACACACACACACACACACACATACAGACATTTAAAAAAAATGTCATTTCTCGACGTTTTGGATCATTCTGAGTCATATTCCGATGAAATCTCGAAATCGAAAAAAATCGCGTTTACAATGCTTCCATTCGGAAGCAAAAAAATCGGAGAAATTTCATAGAATTTTTTAGAGAACTCATTAATTAGAAAAATTGATTAAAATCTTTTTTTCATCAGTTATATATTGTAACGTGATATTTTATCGCGTTACTTTGTTGTCTTCTGGGCGCGTTAATTATTAATTAAAAGTGTCCAGGATGGGAGTCAAAACCTTTTGTCAATGGGAGATAATAATCATTTTTTTTTATATATTCTAATGAATTTGTATTTTTATTTTTTTTGAATTGTACCGCTCATCGGCGATATTTTCGTACTGGGCGGAAGAGGGCAGCACCTTACCGACGAACAATATAAGGTATGATAGAAGAAGGTATTGGCAAGTGGCCCCGGACGGCCATGACAGGGGACACCTTTGATGGTTAACCGACTGAGGGCGTTGAGTACGAATTCTATTCCCTGAAATGAATGGGAGCGAAATATTTCTACTCATCAAAAATTCAAGCTCGCTCCTAATCGTGGTATCTCCAGAGCTGGCAATGTTTTGCAAAATAAAATATTACAATAATGAATCCCGACAAGTTATTATAATTTGGAACATCAATGAATGAATGCTCAGATTATCATGTTTTACTATATTATGGGATGAAAGTATTACATATTTTAATAATACTTGAATGGTAATTTCAACACGGAGAGAAAAAAAGCGATTAAAATTATAGATAAAATATAATGAAAAATGTTGTTCTGTATAGCCATCCTGTAACATCTCTGCAGCACGAGAAAAAGTAATTTTCTGAAGATTAAATTTCAATAATGCACAAATACTTTGCATGAAAAATCTTCAGTAAAAAATGCAGATGAAATGGATGGAAAATCATTTGAGGCACGCAAAATAGTAAAATTGACAAACCCTAGGGGAAAGGGGGGCATCTTTGAACAATTCTTGCCTTTTTAATAGATAATTCTACCGTACTAAAATAGTTAATCGTCCATATTTTTTATCTCAGATCAATACATTGAATATTTAACATTCATAAGACACCTCTGTTAATTGAAAACAAGCAAGCGTTGATTCCTCGTGCGTTATTTGATTTCGTGGACTTAATATTCAGCCAATACAATTGACAGTAAGCTTCCGAATGGAATTTTTGATTTGATATTGACCATTTTGAAGGAACACATGATCAATAAGTTGGAAATCTAGAGAGTTCATTCCATCGAATTTTTTGAGTACAAGTTTGTGTCAATCAGCCCAGTATTTTTTGGAAAATACACCTTCAAAAAAAACCTTTTTTGTGAACATCTCAGAAGTGACAAGACCGATTTCGACAGATTAAAAACCAAAATGTACATTCATAAAGTATATGAATTGACAAAATTCGGAGTCTGTAGTTGAAATATTTGTCGAGTTATCGTGCTGCTAAACTATAAACTGAGAATCACTAAAATTGATATGGTTTTCAAAACCAAAAAAATCTAAAAAAAGTTACTCCGAGGGAAAAGTGTGAGTTTTGATGAGAGAAATATCTATCTATATTTATGTATCTAATGATTTTCACCAAAAAAATCAATAAAAAACGATGTTTTGCAAATTTCACTTTTCTCGGAAATTATTCAACTGATTCCGCTGAAATTTCGCTGACAACTTTCTGCACACAGATGAAAAATACTGTCAAATTGTTAGGGCGCTAAGTAGAGCCGTTCCAGAGAAAATGACGTTATATCATCCGGTCAATTTATTCAAATTTGGTACATTAATGAATGAACACACAATAATATTTGAATGGTAATTTTAACCAATTTCGATGGTTTTGAAAAACTTTCTAAGAACTTATTTCCTGCGAAAGTTGGTGAAGAGACAAGGACTTAGAAAGAAATCATTCTGGCGTATTTTGTAATTATCCTTGTTTTATTTTGAAAATAGGTTATTTAGCTAATCAGATTTAATTCGGAAGGATTTTTTATTTGGCGTCGTATCATTATATCTATTATAACTGGAAAAACACATTGAAAAAAAGTCAATGTATAATAACATAAATAATTATACGCTGTTCCTGCCAGTTTCAATAATTAACTTCAGCATTAAATTATAAATAGTGTAACAAAATCAACTCCGAATCTTATAATTGAAGTTTGAATCAATATAACAAAGATTCTAGCTTGTTCTTTGGCAGAAAAACTCAATAACGGAAGGTTCCATTCATCGATCTCAGACAATGGCAGTTCAGCTTCGGCTTTTACCTGCCAGATTGGCCGAGGTTCGCATGAAACCACTTTTTGAGCCATATTCCACAGAAACTTCTGGAAGAGTAATATCTCTGGCTAAAACATGAACGCGTAATGATAAGAATTTTTTTACTACTGCCATTACGGTGTCATGTTTACTGCAGAAAAGAGTTTTCAATTCTGGAGGGATTTTAGCGACAATTGTACTAGCCAGAGTTCCAATTACGTCGTCGAGCGTTAAAATCTGTTTGTCTGCACTCTGAATGATCCTTTCTGCAATCGTTACGACTTCGTTCAACTGTCCAGTGGGATGTAACAGACCTCCCTGATCGATCATATTCGTCCACTCACAGGGGAGGCTTTCATCTGGCTCCGGAGATACTAAAGATTTATAGCAATCTTCACATGATCGACCCAATTTTCTAGCAACCCATCCTCCAATGTAGTAAATTCCATACTGCTTGGCTTTATTCAAGTGATCATCTCCGATTTCCAAATCGAGAATCTCAGTTTCCATCATTTTCCTCCCTAGTTCATTATTTCCTTTCAAACAATCAACATAATATGCCTCTTCATCATCTTCATATGAAGCATGTCGAGAACAGCGTAAAAACATAGCAACTGAAATCAGTCTCAATTTATGGCGCAAACGAACTGGCTTGGGATGCATATCGGACGATCTTGCTTGGGAGAATAAATTTTCACATGGACTAGATCCAAAGCGAGATGGGAGAAAGTAATTCAGTTGTCCAGACAATACATAATCTCTGTGAAATTGCACTGTTGTTTCCGTAGCGATAATAGTTCCACGCTGAATGGGCTTCCATTGACTGCCACTGCCACTGAAAGTTAAGGATTTCATTAAGCCCATGAATTTCTCTAGAAAATCAATGCGATCAGCACTATCTTCATTTTTTCCCAAACTGTCAGCCTGGTTCCGAGCAGACATTATCTTGTACCATCTGCTTACATGGCAAATGAACCAGCCTGTTGTTTCTGCTTCTCTTGGAACTGTAGAATTTTCATCTCTGGCTAGCAGAATTAAACTGATGCCCACTTCATCTGAAAAAAACTCTCGAGCAAGTCTCACGTCCATCTTTTTGAATTGGGCTGGTTCTACATGTGCTGGTTTGAGCTTGTAAGCAACGGTGATGCCACCACGTCCATGATTATTCTCAACAAGAAGCCATTTCACATGATTCATTGAAATCACTCTCCCTGGAAGATTGTTAGCCTCTCTAGTCTCTTCGGTGATGTAAAACTCGGTACGTGATAATTGACACCACATATTTTTCAAAAGGTGTTCACGATCTGGTGACACATACATTCTTTCTCCTTCCAGCATGGGATGAGGAAATGATGACTGACACTGGGATCGAATACTGTGAATACCAAGAAGAGACATCAGTGCTTGATTACCAGGTCCAGAATCACAGGATAAACAAACAACTTTAATACCGTGCTGATAAAGGATTTTGATTAAATTCAGGAGATATGCCCATAATTTTCTGGCATTGAGGGACATCCCTGTTAAAACGTAGCTGATCGGCTGCTTCCAATGTGATGTAGCTCCACGGGCAACAACGGCTAGAGCGTGCGTTGCTTGTTGTTGGGCTTCAGCCTCGTCCACGGCTAATTCTGGAGTGATAAGACCGATGTAACGTTTCAGTGCACAGTCATATTCTACGCTGGGAGTAATCGACATCTCATCAAAACTTAATACACATAAGTGGGCGTTTGGAGTAGGATCTTGTTTAATTTTGTCACCAAGTAGTGGGATCATTTCCGATACAACACCTGGAGCAAATTTAATATGCGAAATACGTCGAAATAATATAGAATAGGAAGGAAGAGGAAAGGATTCAGCCACTCGCAGATATTCGTAACTGGCAGCTCCAACTTTACACAGAATGCGTATTCCTTTACGGATCGTTTCTTCAGTCCATCTTCTGGTGTTGTTTTGTGGATTTACAAGCTCTAAATACCTCAACTGGTCGTCATTGAGAAATTTTCGTGAATTAACCTTAAATCCTTCCAGTTTTTTGTCTGTATCTCGAACCTGTGATAAAAGTCAATTGTTTTCGTTATTGAATTACTATTAGAACCTTTTCAATCAAATAACTACACCAATGTGTTGAAAATCATTCTGCTATATGCTTCCTCTACTCGATCTACGTATTTATATAGTTCAAAATTCATTACATTACCTGTCGTTTGGCATTGACTAACTGCCGCTGTAAATTTTTTATTTCTCCGAGACACTCATTCACGTCTTCAAGATTATTATTTGCATTGATAGGCTGGGCTGGCATATCAGAATTGTTGGGAATATCTGTTGTTGATGGATATTGTGGATCAGCAGTCGATGATTCATGGTTAAGGACTGTCTCCTCACATGCATCTTTATGGACACTATCCTCAGCACTGAGTGTTGTAGAAGTCACCTGAATATTCCTTCGACCTACAAATATTTAATAGACGGATGCGTTATGCTGCCTACTATTGACATATGACCTTGAAGACGCATGAAAGCAGATAAGCCCCAAAAATATTTACGATGAAAACCGTGAAAATTTTTTCAATATAATTTTATCCAATTATTTCGACAGTCTGAAAGTAGAAGATCGTATACGCCGAAATGAGCAATTTCAAGGTAAAAGGTGGTATGTGTAGGACATACGACCTTCGGCCTTTAGTGAAGAATAAAATGATTTGGATCTCCACAAATTCTTTCATCCAATAGTTTTTCAAAAATATCTCTGAAACTAATCGCAATAAGTCTCTTGTAGTATTTGGAATTTTCTATTAGAAGGGACTATTATGAAATCGTCGCATCTCGCTTAGTTTGCAGGATTTTCTCAAAAAATTGTTGAACGAAAAAATTTATTCAAGATAAATCTACTTCTTTCGTGATTAGTTTTTTGAAAATATTTTGCAAACCAAGCGAGATAGAGTGATTATACTCGAATCCGGTTTTGTTAGGAACTCCAAGAACTACTAAAAAAGATTCGGATAGAATCGCCCTATTTTGTTTAGTCTTCGAGAGATTCGGAAAAAATGAATGATGAGATAGAGTTACCTCAGATAAATTTTTTGTCAATAGTTTTGTTAGAATATCTCGCTGACTAAGCGAGATAGGATAATTTTACCTCCATTCTCATAGAGAATTTTCAGTAAGTACGAAAAAGTATGAGGATGATATTCCACTATCTCTTCAGTTTCCGAGATATTCTCGAAAAATTGAAAGCAAGAAAAACTCTCCCTTTCACCTTGCAACTCCAGTGAATGGTTAATAAGATTTTCTTGTCGGGCTGAAGGGGCTGAGGAGAAAATCGGAAAAAACTCCAAAAAAAGCTGCAGTATGTCTACATTGTTAAGTAATGACTTCAGATTCTCTTTCTTACAAGTTCTTAGCCGAGGAAATTTGATCTATTCGAGGAATTTTTTTTTTAATAAAATTTCTGCGATCAAATAATCGTCCTTTCACTACAATAAAATTCTGTATGCAAAATTGAGCAAACTCTATCCGAGGATATTTCCAGTGCATTCATGCATTTTCCCATATAAGGGATCCAAATCTAAAATCTATTTTTGTGGACAATGGTCGAGTTTTTTGTCATCAACATTTCAAATGTTCAGAACATGATATGTCCCAAATTAATTTTTCTGTACACTGGGACGAAAGTGAGAATTTCGGCCCTCGCTGCGCTCGGGCGTAAGCTCACTTCCGTCACAGTGTGCAGAAAAATAGTATACACGGCTTGGGCAGTCAGTAAGAAAGCCTCAGAGCACATGTTTGTTGACCTCGGCTCCGCCTCGGCCGAACAATTACATGTGCTCTGAGATATTTCTTACATTACTGCCCTAGGCATGTAATAGACTATATTTTGTTGTTCTCTGTTTATGTTATCGAATTGGCCGTGATAGTTTGAATAAAAAATGTATCTGTTTTTTTTCTTTTTTTTTTGCATTTCAAATATTGACGAGTACAAGAAAATATATTTAGAGAGATATTCCAACTTTTCAATAGAAAAGTCCTGCGAGAGAATAGAATATGATAAATGCATGCACAGTGTCTCGCCTACACACACGTATCCATTCACTCGGTTATTCTCTCTTTTACTAATGCACGAATAGTAGCACCGTACTCTCTCGTTTTACTCCTTCCTTATTCGACATTTGCTTGGGATGAGGAAATAGTATATTTTCCGTGCTTCAGCAGAAGATAGAATGAGCGGTGAATGTGTGCATGCTTATACGTGAGTCGCTGCGTGCGCACCTTCCATACGTCACTTTCTCGCAGGACTTTTCTATTAAAAAATATTAAAATATCTCGGTAAATGTTTACGATTCGAAAGAATGATTGAGACATTAACCATCCAGTTTTTAATGGCGAATTCGATGATATTAAAGAAAACATTCAGAAAAAATTAATGAACGAGATATCACACTTCTAACTTAAAAAATATCAATAACAAAAAAGTCAGCCATCGTGAAAAGAACTTAATTTCAAATTCGGATTTTCATAGAAAAATATGTAAGAATCCACTAAAAAAAGCATTGGACAGATTTTTTTCAACTTCGCATTCAACTATTGTGGCAAAAGGACTATAAACCTTCTGCAATATTAGGTGCAAGAAATTCAAGGTCCGCTTTTTTGCTCACCATTAAATGCCTTCAGCTTGGCCCAAGATTCCGCGCGTAAGTCTTTAGGATTTTGATGCTGCGAAATTCACGCACACGTTGCTAAACGGTTCGGTTCGGTTGGTCGTAGCGACTTGGGGTTGATCTTAAATGAAAGATGAGCTCATTTCTCATCAATTCATGTACTTCAAATCTTTTTAAAATGAAATTTTCAAATATTCATAAGTCATTTTCTGAAAATCAGTTTTTGCCCTATGAGTACTCGAAAAAATTGATATTTTTTTATTTGAACTCCATAAATCGATGGAAAATGAACTCGCCTTACATTTAAGATTAACCCCAAGTCGCTGCTATCAATAAAATCCCAGATATTTTCGAAAACCTGAAATTGTTCAAAAAAAGAAGAGTTTTATCTTCCAATCTTGCACAATGAATGAAATTTTTGGAAGTTTCCAAAAACTAACTTTTGACTTCCCAGGAAAAAATGTTCAGATCTGATCAGATCAAATTAGATCTGATCAGATCTAATTAGATCTGAGTTCCTTAGATCTGATCAGATCTGAAAATTGGCACGCTCTGACCAGATCTAATTTGATCCAATTAGATCTGAGTTCCTTAGATCTGAGTTCCTTAGATCTGATCAGATCCAATTGGATCTGCACAAAATCCAAAATTAAAAATTTCATATTTTAGAGAAAATGAAAAATAAATAAAAATCTGAATTATTTACTAAACAAATGAATGACAATTAAAATTTTTAAAGAAAAAAAAATCGAAAAAAAAAATGGACCTCGGCGGGATCGAACCCGGGACCATAGGATTACCAGTCTCCTACTCTAGCCACTCAGCTATCACACGATTTCTTGATATCAAGTAGAATTCGAATCGTCATAAATGAAAAAGATTAGAAAAATTTGAGGGAAAAACTTCGGAGAAAAGTTGAGACTGTCTAAATGGAATGCAGAATCATGCATGAAAATAAATATGACATTCTATGATAATGAAATGAGCACAGATCTGACACATTGCCAATTTTTTTTAACAGATAAATTTTTATTTGAAAAAGATTTTAAAAGAAACCATATTTATAGTTCTATGACTGCCCTTTCTAATAATATGAAAATCCAATTCTGCCTGATCATGTTTGTCTATTCACCTAATTTTGATTTCCATATCTGATCAGATCTAGTTAGATCTGATCAGATCCGATCAGATCTAACTAGATCTGATCAGATCCAGCCAGATCTGATCAGATCTGATGACCCAATATACATATTAGGTCATCAGATCTGATCAGATCTAGTTGGATCTGATCAGATCTAGTTAGATCTGACCAGATCTAGTTGGATCTAATCAGATCTAATTAGATCTGAACAGATCTAATCAGACTTAGATCTGATTGTATCTAACCAGATCTAATCAGATCTAATTAGATCTAATCAGATCTAATTAGATCTGATCAGATCTATTCATGTTAAAAATTTTCATTTTGTCAGATCTGATTGGATCTAATTAGATCTAATTAGATCTGATCAGATCTAATTTGATCTGATCAGATCTGAACATTTTTTCCTGGGTTATGATTTTCATGGGAAATTTCTTCTTTTTCTCAGTGGAATCATCAGACATACCCTATCTCTTATCTTTCCATCTATTTCGAGTAAATTTCATATAAAATACCAAAAGCAGCTCATGTCCGTTTTATCCCTTGTGTCCATTTCATCCCTTCAGCCTTTGAAGCGAGGTTACTAATATTGTTTGACCGGGAATGCGTCTGTTGCCATTCAGCACTTTTTCGCCACCATAACAACCAGCCGCAACAGTTGCGTACGGAATTCATTGCGTTGCGGCCATTGCAGAATCTCCTTAATGGAGCATCGAATTATTCTTTTTTTTATACAGAAAATATTGATAAACATGTTGCCTAAATTCATACCTCTTCTCCTTGGTGGACTCGTGGTGAAAATTGTCGGTGCACTATCGATCTTGAGACATTCCTTTTCTCCATTCCACTTCCATTGATCATCATCGAAGTGGCCCTAAATGATATAAATATTTTTCATTTTTAAAACCAGGTCCATAAGACAGCACGTGCCGTGTACCAAATACCGTATAGAAATTTCGGCGTTCAAATCCAGCAGAAAAATCATCGGTGGTATTTTTCTAACGTCCATAAGTGAGACGTTAGCAGCCCCCGAAAGAGCGTCTGAAAAAATTCTGTTTCGGTATAACAGTGTGGGCTCCGCTTTGATGAATTATTTAACAAAATTTGGCTTTTCTTTCACACTGAAAGAAAATTTCATAGGATCTATAGATTACAAAAAAAAAATCAGAAGTAGTTGATCATTTCAAACATTTTTTTAATTTTTAGAACGTAAGACCCAATGATGAAAAAAAAATTCAACAACACTTTTTCGAATCTGTTTATCAAAGTGGAGCTCAGAGTGTACATCGTGCGTCGCGCTCGAATAGAGTATTTTCAGGCACACTTTCGGGTATTTGTAATTCCCGAATTATTGATATTAGAAAAATACTGATACCGAATTTTTCGCGGAGAACGAAATATATGTGGAAAATTGATGTAGCAGTCAAATTTTTCTAGATTCCGACTACACGTTCCACCTGGATTCTAGTTTTCTGCAGCTTAACAAGGAAGAAAAGCTTGAATTTCTACACGGGATCTTTAAACCAAAATATTAAATAATCATACGTACTTCACATAAATACACAGTTTGGTTTGAAGAAGTTAACGACAATAAATCACCACAGTTCGCAATCCATCGATTCCTCTTTTCATTATTTTTTATTGAAGGGAGTACGAAAAATCGGTATTGACTTCTCGTACTGTTGAAACAATTTTTTAATGCACATGACCGGACCATTTTGAGAAAAAAAATTCATCCACTCGAACTGCTATCTATTTAGTTCGCACGATTGCAGTAGAAATGTTCACTCGAGAAATTTGAAAATTGCAATTGTGGACACTCGGGCCGTATCTGTTTTCCGATGCTGATTCATTTGTATTTTCGGTTCTATGGAGAGGGTGTCCAAAAGGATTTGATTGGTTTTGAAAATAGTGGAAGGGGTAGTTGGTGAAGGTGGGAAATTTTTTTGGGGGTTTTTCCGGGATTAAAATTGCTGCAGAAGCAAAAGAATGAGTGCAATAAAAAAGGGTCCACTTGGGGAAAAATTACCAACCACATGTTTTATTGCACGGCATGGCTTCTCTAGCTGCAGTCAAATTTGTATGAATTTGGAAGGTTTTAAGAAAGGTACTTTTATTGCTTAGGCAATTATTTTGCAGAGTGCCAAATTTTTCTCTGGTTTGAATATATAACCATAAATATGCCTAAGTTCGTTGAGCGGTTGGAAATTACAAAAATGTAGGGGTATTCCCCGCGACATTTTTGTAGTGGTTCTATTTTCAATATAATTTAGTTTATGTTATTTATCGAACACTTCCTTATTCATTGATAACTCCAAAATGCTCTGTTATGGTGAGCCGCGCAATATACACCTCACGCTCTGCTTTGTTGAAGAAATGCAAAAAAAGGTTGTTAAATATTTGTTCCTAACGGTAAAAAAAAATCTCATAGCATTCATAAACTTTGAAGAATTCTTCAGAGGCAGTATAGATTATTTCTCGAAAAATTTTCGATTGTCTTATAAATATTTTGAATCACAAGCTTATAGTATTCTTTCAATAATGACGATCTTTTCATTCTAGGGCCATTTGCTAACGCGAAGAAGAATCGAAAAGTAGAAAGATGAGCACTCATTTTATCCTTAGGGGGCTGGAGAATAATCAAATAACAGCAATCTATGTATTCAAAGTTGAAATTTACTTACCTTCCATGAGCAAACCAATTAGCATGTGAATAGTTACAGATCATCCGGCACTCATAGTTTATTGCTATGAAAGTTTCTGATGATGGCTAAAATGAGGGAATAAATGAATTGGGCTTAAAAAATTCGCAGAATGATCGTACTTTGTCCACAATTCCCTGGAGTTATAGACATTTGTTGATGAGAACGTTCATCTTGGATAGATTTGATCAAAAACCCTTCTTAAGAATCGAAGCCGTTTTCGACGTTTTCCTTTTTTCAATTATAAACTGGCTGGATAAAAGTTCATCAAATTTTTTCATCGATTGTTCTCAAATCAAGTAACATAGGTATAGAAAATTTTGATACGAGTTTCGCATAAATGAACTGTGAGACGTTTACGTCTTAAAGATAGTACATAAGAGCTCACATTAAATGGCAAATTTTGATAATTAATGACTCAGAATTGGTACGATCAGTGTCCTTGAAATTTTGCAGATAACAGTAAAATTGATGTGAAAAATTTAGAAAATTTTTCAATCTGCAATTTTGTATTTCGATTTCACTAACATTTTCTCTTGACGATCGTACGGTGGACAAACGAAGTTTAAAAATGAAAATTTCCGTGTATCCAGAATTTCCTATCCTCAGATGGAATATATGACATTTATGTATTGCTTTCGAATGGAAGTTATGTAATCATCAGAATTTTCGATTGTAATTTTTTTTAACAGAAGATACTTACCATGATTTGAATCAGATGAGAGAAAATGATATTTTTAGCGCATGTCTGTGGGTGTGTCTATGTGTGCATAAAAGTCTCAATTACAGCAAAACGATTCAACAGAAAAATTTTATATATTGAGGAAAACTTTCTCTCGACAAACTCTATTCTTTAAGCGTAATTTGGAGAGAATCCAGTCGGTACTTTTCGACATATGTAAATTTTTCAAAAATCATTTTTTAATGGAATTTCTTGAAAACTATTCAACTGATGTTATCTATACTCATATATTATCTCGAGAGTTGTATCAGTTAGATGCCTGTCAATTTTAAAGTTATTGACATGATTAGTTCTTGAATAATTGCCATTTTAATGAATTTTTCAAAATTCGATATTTTAATGATGGTTTAAGAAGTTGTATCACTTTCATTCGGAAGCATATTGCTAAAGTATTAGCAGAAAAAGCTATATCTGTTGGAAAATAATATTATTATCTACTTGTTATTATGTTAATTAGAAAAAGCTCAGGCCCAATTTATTCCCTTACGGCTTGAAAATTAATAGAGGCATGGTCCATGGGGACCAATACTCCGATTTCATGAAGGGCTCTACAAAACTCGAGGTAGTTGCAACGTTGTCAAAATCACTCGATGATGGCAACGTTGCAACGTTGCAAACCTGGGACCCAACAATCGCCTCATTTGCTGTGGAATTGTCTTATATTATTAGAAGATTCAGAATGGCCGCTTCGATAGTTGCTTGATAAAAATTAGCTTCACTTCTCTCAAAAATTATTAAACAAAATGGTAAAATTTACTAGCCCTCGGAGAGAAGGGGGAACCTTCGAACACTTCTTGCTTTTATGATCATTAATTTTCACATAGAGTTTGCAAGAAAGTGTTTTTTTTCTGGATTTTCTCGATGGAGAATTAATTCGTAGCTTAGTTTGAACTATGAGATTCATGTCATTGGAATTCACATTGTTCGTTGGGGTTAAATTTTTCTCCGATATCTCGTTTTGAAAATTATATCAATTTTAGTGAGTTTCACTTCAGAGTTTAGCGGCCCGATAACTCAACAAATATTTGAGTTAGAGCCTTCAAATTAATCTGGGCGAAATCAATCCAATCGTTTCCGAGAGACTTGCAAAAAAAGATTTTTTTGAGAGGCGTATTATTCCAAAACTACTGGGTTGATTTATATCAACTTGTACTCAAAAAATTCGCTATAATGAAGAGGATTAACTCTTTAGATTTCCAATTCATTGGTCAAGTGTTTCTTGCTGTCATGAAAAAAAATAACTTTTCAGAAAAAATCAGAAATTTCAATTTTCCTCTATTTGTTCCTGAAAATACATATAGTTTTTATTTCATCATGATAAAGTATATACTTTTTTGCATAAAATAAGATCGCTTTCACCCGATGGGAATATTAGAAGAATATTTTATATGTGTGTTAACGTAACAAGTTAACGCTGCATGCATGCATCTAAAAATTTATTGCACGAATAAGCTGACCGAGCGCAAACACAAATACGCCGGACGAATCAGCCAATTACGGCTGAGCAGCGACCAGCTGATCGCTTCACTCGGTCGTGATTTTGCCGGATTTTCCTATTTTCTAAATTTTAAAAAAAATACGTGGTGGAATATCGCGTGAGTTGTGTCTCAAAGTCGTATGCGCACTTTTTTCGATTTTTTATGAATTTTAAACCAACAAGTCGTATAAACATTCATTTAGGTATTTCCTAATACCTAACTACGTGAATCTCCACGTTTCAGACGATTCTCATTCATACTAAATGAGCCTTCGATGAGCTGTTCATACGACATTCTGGTTCAAAATCACGTGAGTTGAACAAGAAGGTCGTATGTACACTTTTTTAGATTTTCATCTTCGCTCAGTAAAGAAATCGAAAGAGCGGAATTTTTTTTCAAAATTTTACGCAATTTCCAAACAGCTATAACTTTGCGAGAAATGATCCGATCGGAACGAAACAGAGAAGGAATTGAAGCTTAAAATCTTTACTTTCAGAACCTTGGAATGAAAATGTTTTTCAGGCATTGCTCATGGCGTGGAAAAATCGATCCATGTGAAAGAAAAAAAAAGTGAAATTTCTTCCCTTTTAAAAATGGTCCATGGACTCGGAGGAAATTCCTTGGGCTCGACCAATGACAAGAGCCTATAGCCTGATCTTTTAGCTTCATTTTGAGTTTTTCTTGCTATGACCATTTGCCACTGAGATATCGACTGCTGAATAAAAAATCACCTTTTTGTTTTTAATAATCGATATCTCAGGAACTACTAATTGCAAAGCGAGTAAGTGGTGTGTTTTGTAAGTTTGAATTTATGCCCGACAATCTACGTAATTTTTTTCTTCATAAATTTGTTTTTTCATTCTCAAAATAGGTTCGAAAAAGTACCAAAAAATGATGTTTCTTAGTGTTTTTGGAAATCGACTCAAACTTTTGCAAATATGGCAAAAATGTCCAAAGTTTTTACGTTTTTTCTTCGCTTAATGTATGTCCAAATACCCGGGGAATTTTAAAGCCGATCGATTGGGCCGTTTTTTTCCCGACTAGTCAAAGTTGTATCAAAAATTGAAGGAAGGCTTTGCTCCTTAAACATCAATTAATAATGATTAGGATGGGAAATTTTTAATCAGCATTATGCCCCCGGAATTTTGCATGGGATGCTCAGCGAATGAAAAAAATTATCAAGGATAATAGAAGAAATTTTTTGAGCCAGCAATTCCTTAGTTCAGGAAATTAAAAAAAAAAAAAAGTCAAGAAAAATCATCGAAAATGCTTTCAAAAAAGATTTCAGTCATTTTTTTCACTTTGAATGAGATTCTTCTTTGCAGACCAAAATTTGTTGAGGAAAGAAAAGAAGAAGAGGAAATCAAAATTCAGAAAGGATAAAATCTAAAGCAAAATGAAAAAAAAAATGACTTCAACTTTTTCAAAACATTTCCGATGATTGACGATTTTTTTTTCTCAATTTTATAAACTAAAGAAATAACAAATTTCTCAAACTGAGGACATGATGACTCAAAATAATTTCTTTCGACCTTTTTGATGATTTTTTATTTAATTCGTTAAGCATCCCACGCAGAATTCCGGGAACATAACGCTGAATAAAAATTTTCAGTCTTAATCATCATTAATTGATATGTTTGAGGAGCGAAACCATCCTCTTCCAATTTTTGATACGGCTTCAAACATTCAGGGAAAAAAAGGTCCAACCGATCAGCTTAAAACTCGCAGGGTGTTTAGACATACATTAAGCTAGGAAAAAAGGTAAAAACATTTGTAATTTTTGCCATATTCGCAAAAGTTTAGATACTTTTTCAAACCAATTTTGAGAATAAAAAGAAAGGCATGTTTTAAAGAAAAAAGTAAGGAGCTTGTAGAGCATAACTTCGAGTGTACTGTGATCAGCAGTTCTTGAGATATCGATAATTGAAGGAAAAAACAAAATTGTCATTCAGCAGCCAATATCTCAATGACAAAAGGTCATAGCGGAAGAAGCAAAAAACTCAAATTGAAGCTGAAAGAACAGGCTACAATTCTTTTTCAGCTTCAATTCTCAAAGCTTCAATTCTTTTTTTGTTTCATTCCGATTTGATCACTTTTTCTGAAGCTGCAGCTGTTTGAAAATTACTGGAAATTTTGAAAACAAAATTTGTTCCACTAATTTTTTTGCTGAGTGAAAATGAAAAATCGAAGAAAGTATACATACGACCTTTCGGTTCAGTTCGCTTGATTTTGAACCAAAAAGTCGTATGACACCTCATTCAAGGGATATTTAGTATGATTCAGAATCGTCTGAAACGTGGAGACTCACTATCCCCTAAATGAGTCTTTATACGTCTTTTTGGTTCAAAATTTATATAAACTCAAGAAAAGTGTGCATACAACCTTTCGGCACAACTCACGCGAAATACTGGAAAAATTCTCAATTATTCTGAAATATTCAAAGAATCCCTACATATTTTTTTGTTGCAAAGACCACGGACAAAGTTTCGAGAAAAAAAAATATATCCCACAGAACATTAGTGATTTTTGGAATCTCCCTATCTACGCCGTGTTAAAACTTCTGACTTTGGAATTTAATTTTTCATGGAAAACGTGGTCCAAAAAACTGAAAAAATTTACAAAAATCAGGAATACAATGAGTGATTATCTTACAAAATTTGAAGAAATTCTACCGATCCATTCGATTTCATAGAACTACCTCAACTCCGAGCTAAAAACAGAAATCAGAATCAATTTCAAATAGTGGAGAGCATGCTTTCACGTAGCACGTACAGAAAATCAGAAGACGACAGTGACGCCATCGAACGGCTACCTCAAAAGCTGTCCCCTACGCATTGCATCCTGGGAGTGTCGGCACATCAAAGGTTGCCAATACCTTCTTCTATCATACCTTAGAACAATACCACAAGGAAAAAGGGCTATGATTTGGAGTTTTGAAAAAAGAGAGACCATAGAATTTTTCTTCATCGGATGAGGACAAGAGGGAAGTCTGGAGAAGGTTCCAGCATCAGCTGTCAATATCCTGAGGAATTGACAATACTCCGTAAATCAATCATTTTGGAGTTTCTTGTCTCTCATCGTTGGAAGATGAAAATTCAAATTTGTGACGACTAGTGGTCACCTGTTGAACTCATGGCAGTTGGACTTGACCAACCAAAGGGAGCCCTCCACGTTGGAATTTTCGTACCGGTCGGCGTCTTGTCCCCAACGAGAGCAACATGGCGTCACTCTCGTTCTGGACGCGTGCTCGTATTGTGGCGTAAAACTTTTCATGAAATTATTTCTGCTAAAATATTTAATTAATTGATAAAGAAATTATCACAAAATTATTTGTAAGAGTTCGCCACATCGTTGAAATATTAATTAATATTGGAGTTGCTGAAATATTCGTTTGGTGAGCGAAAATAATCAATTAATTAATTTTTGTGTTAAAGAGAATTTTGGTCGAGCCATTTTTTTTTCTCAATTTCTCTAATTTTTGTATATCGTATTGTGACGACGACAATTATAATTTTTCGAGATCATATTCTTTTGTGAAGAAAATTCTCTTTAATTAATTATTTATCTTTATTTTTTTTAATCTCTCGTTGACAATTAATTTAATTTTTTTTTATTTTATTTGAAATTATAATTTCGTTGGAAATTATTTTTTTTTCCTCGTTACCGAACATAATCAAATATTATTTTTTTTTATTGATTTTTCTTTTGAATTAATTATCATTATTATTATTATTTTCTTTTGATTTTCAAGTTATAATAATTTTATTGTGAAATTTTTTTTTTTTGGGTCAATGTTTTTGGGAAAATCAGGGACAGCATTGTATCGTCCCCTAGGGAATTTTCTAGTGACTTTATTATAGTGACTTTATTTGGCGGGATATCACTAGATCCCATTTGAATTTAAATTTTGTATAACCGATTGTAATTTTAGCTTTATTTACGATAAATTAATTAATAACTTTTCAATTATTAATTAATTTCTGAATTTTTATAAAATAACTAAATTTTCTTAAAACGTCTCGTGACGTATAAATAAGTAATATCGTGCTGTGCCCGAGTGAATTATTTATTTAATTATTTTCATTATTATTATTTTTTTTCAAGAAAGCAATTTTATTTTATTGAATTTAAATTTTGGATTTCCCTAAATATTTTGTGTTTGAATGATTTATTTTTTTTATTATTTCCTTATTTCAACCCACAACAGCGACCCATGGGGTGGACGTTGAGTTAGTCGAGCCAAATAAGGAAGTATTTCGTTTTGTTAATAATTGTTTGATTAATTGAATTGATAACTTATTTTGTTGGATAACTTTAGGTTATCCTGGCGCCCATTCAATTTTGTTTCGTAGGGATTTATTTTCAGGCGTGTCTAATTGTTGGGTTTACCGTTAGGCCCGAGAATTACGTCACAATATATTAACAAGTTCTCTGAAAAAAATGTATGAAATATTCATTGTTGTTTTTTAATAAGATCTTATAGTGGAGTTATATTTGATAATGGTAGAGTACTTCCATAATTTTTGAAAAAGTGAATCAAAAAAAAAAATCAAAGAAATTTCAAGAGACTTCCACGGAATTTTTTAAAATGAAAACTGATGAAAAATATCTATGAGATTTTTCATCAATTTTTTCATTAAAAAAAATTCTCTGAAAATCTCTTGACTTGCTTAAATTTTTCATGAACTCATTTGATGATGATAGTCAAGTAATATTTGATAATTGTAAAGTTCTTCCATAATTTTTCTGGAAGGGAATCGATAATAATAAAAATCAAGAGGAATTTCAAGGATTTTCATCGAACTTTTTGATGAATAACTGTTCAAAAATATCAATGAGATTTCATCTTTTTCCTCTCTATCAATTTTTCCATTGGAAATTCCATGAAAATCCTTGAAATTCCTCTTGATTTTTTCCTATTATTATCAACAATCGTATTTCCCCCTCAATGAAGCCATTTTTTTTTGTTTTCTCGTCGCCGTCGTTTTTTTGAGTTTCTTCTCATATTTAGAAGGAATGGTGTGAATACGTGGCTGAGCTTCGGATCCATGGTGAATCTGGTGCATCTGGAAAAATCAAAAAAATAATTCGATTAATAAATCAATTAGTTCATCAATGAATTCATTTATTAATCAATTTCCATTGATTACTTTATCAATTAATTTAAATGATTTTAATCATAAAAAAATTATAATAGTTACATTTATGTAACTATTATAATTTTTTTATTCTCACAACTTATGGGATGAAATTGATTCATAAATTGATCAATAAAATCATTAATAATAAATCAATAAATTAATCAATCAATCAATGAATTGATGATGAATTGGTCAATTTATTAATGATTCATAATAATAATCATTTACCGAAATTTGGTCTTTCCACTCTCTCAAAAATGGTGATTCCATTAAGGACCTTCTCTTTTGTAAACATTCCTCCGATCTCTGCGTAAGTATTCCGTGCATCACTACTCTCACGAATAGCAATGCTTGTCAAAAGCTCAATGACCGGAAGAGGAGCTTCCATCAACCACTCACGAGGAACCATCACCGAGTTACTTATGAAAATGTAGCCGTCGCGGAATGCATCCATTTTGCTGGAAAAACAATCTGAAAAAAATCAAAAGAATCAGTTTTTCAAAGTAACACACACACACACACAAACACACATTCGTCTCTAAAATACCAGCAACCGAGAAAAAAATCTTCGAAAGTACTTTTACGTGGTTTTCAGTTAATTGATTAATTTTTTTATGTCACACCAGTGTTCAAAATTTTCACCAAGCACAAATTAAAAATTTCACTCAAATTGATAAATGCACTAAAAATTCACTTGAATGAAGTTGATCCAAGAGTTGAAAAATAACTCGAATAACATTAATTCACACCGTCAAAATCTTTATCACACTGAATTCAAAATTGATTCGCAAACTGAAAATCACTGGAATAAGAGAACCACCACTTGAAAAAAAATTAATTGGAATAAAAAATTAATTCATTTACACACGCACACACACACACACACTTACACACACACTGAAAATTATTCTGAAGGAATCCTTACACTAGAATTGACCTGATCATCGCCACCAGTCTCACTAAAAAAAAACACTCATGGAAATCTTCACCACAACTCCCTTGAAAAAAATTTTTTAAACCAATAATTAATTGCACAGTTTTGAAAATTATTCAGAAAAATCACTCAAAAAAAGTTACACATTTGGAAATGAGCCTGCAATAAGTAAATGGTACTCACCTGTTCAATTCTTTTGAGGCTTGAATGCAAACAGTGAATTGTCACACTACAGACAGAGACTGTTGAATTTTTTTTTTCGAGTCTTGTATAAGATCCTCACTCTGGAACAACAGAATCGAAACTGTTCCAACTGACCCTCGATGATGCATATTCGCTTTATTATTTATCGAAATGAAATTTGGTCTAGAGATGCAACGCAATTTCATCGTGCGGCGAAATAAAGAGAGAAGTTCCTTGAATTGAGGGATCACTTTCATAAAGAAACTAACCGACATTGACTGTTTATTTTTCAGCTCTGATTGCTCAGTACCCGAACTGCCTTCAATGGAACCGCAAATTGCGTTTTAGCTTCGCTGATCAACAAATATCATACTTGATGATTAATCATGAATAATAATTCGTCAAATAATTTTTTGCGTTGTGAAAATAATTTCTTAGAATTTTTTTAGAAAAACAATTTCAAGATATACTGCGTAATATTCTTCATTCGAGAATTTTCTCCTACTTCTTCTCACCTACGCATAGATTATTATGGAATATTTCCCCATCCCTCTAGGAAACAATCCATCCGTTCTCATCCTTGATAAGGTATTTTAAAATGGTTTATCCTTTTACACTCCTCTCCACTCGATCTAAACAACATTTCTGAAAAGTTTCATCCCCCTCCCCCTCAGAAAAAAAAACAAACTTTTATTTCCTTCTATTCCATCCCCTCTAGCTGCTCTCCATCTCTCATAGAAACATTCTAGAAATGTTCCGTCCCCTCTAACCCCTCCTCGCCCATGTCCACCCCACGAGTCCTCATAGAACACTTTGGAATGTTCCATCCCCCTTTAGCTTCGCCTCACCCCTCCCCCTCCCCATATCCCCCATCACACCCCCCCCCCCCATAAAACATTCTAGAATGCTCCCCCTTACCCCCTCCTCACCCCCTCCCCCACAGGTTCTGACCCACCGATGACCTCTACGGGTGATGACTCATTTTCAAGGTCATTGGTGGATTAGAACCCCCATAGCTATACTACTTCTTGGTTTGACGTATGAGGTTGATGGCCTTTGGTTTGCTTCATTGTGTATGATGTTATTTACTTTCACGCTTCTTTCTCGCTCTCTTCTCAGCTGCTCGGGATGCGCAGTTTGTATTGTGTTTATGGCTGTCGCAGGGCAACTTTTGACAGCGTCGGCATGAGAATTGCATGTGATTGTGCGTGTCATCACTGGGTTCAATACTTTATCTATGATTTTTGTGTTTTCTTCAATAATATTCATTTCTTTTATAGCTTTATTATTTTTAACGATCGAGAGAGCATGTAATAATAATTGTCTGTCAGAATTGGGCGCAATGGGGCATTTGCCGATTTCGTCATCGGACCTGCCGCACTTGACGCACCTGCATCCGAGGTTACAGTTAGAGCTCGAATGCCCTAAACTCTGACAATTTGTGCATTGGAACACATCGTTTTTGATCAGCGGTTCCCAATAAACTTTTTGGTGTAAAATGTATTTCATTTTTGTTAACTCTGGCAATGCGCTATTTGGGGATAGTCGAATCAGAAAGTTGTCCTAATCAGGTTTGTTTCTGTTTAATACTATTTTTTCTATTTTTGTCAGTTCAATGTTTGGGATATTCTGGCTCATGATGTAAGTTTTAACTTCCGCAGGTGTAAGTCCTCCTTTTATTCCCTTAAGAATAATTGTTTCGGTTTTGAGATTTTTCGCAGTGTAAGAATAAAAGGCGATGTCAGTCTCTTTTAATAATTTTTTAATTTCATCGAATATATCTATTTCCTGGAAAAAATCATTATTTCTTCTTCTTATTTCAATTGCTTCAGAAAAAACTCATTATTGAATGCAGGTTTAGTGTTCAACAATGCCAGTAGTTGTTTGAGTATGATGCCAGAAACATGGATGGGCGGCGGCCCATTTTCTTGACAAAATTTTGATTGTTATTTGGGGGTTGTTGATTACTACTTTGCTGCGTCATATTGTTATGATCGACGACCGTTTGGCTATGTGACGTGTCATCGACCCTACCTTCATCAGTGTCATCGTCTTGTGAAATATCATCAGAATAAATACTGTCTGCTTTGCTTTTTTTTTCTTCTTTTTTGTAGGTGCCATTGTTCATCTTCCTCAAACGAGCCATTATCAGAATTCTGGGAACTGCGACCAGTATTCTGTGTATTATCGGCCATTTTCTCAGGATTTCTGGTTCTGGCTTTATTTAAATTTGGTGTCATTTTATTTCTGGCGTGGGGGGTATTCCCCGTGCCATACTCCTTTTGGAGAAGTCGATATTCTCTCTCAAGCAAATTAGATGTGATATTAATTTGTGAATTTTGGGTTTTTCTACTATCTAGTCTTCCTGGAGACTTCCCCTCTATCATATTGTCTAATTTTCTTTCTTGATTTAATATTTGCTTCACATCATCTGGGATACGGCCTCTCCCCTTGCTGCTCCCTCCTTCCGCAATTCTGGTGTTGTCGGCGTCTCTGTGTTGTCAGCGCATTTTTGCGCGGGAAAGAGCGTCTCTGTACTTCTATCACTCCTTTTTTTTTTCTTTCCCTTATTTTCACAGGTATTAGTATAATTTGAAAAGAAAAATATATATTTATCACTTTAAAGAAAAATAAAAAAACAAGCAGAAGCGTTATATCCTGTGCGTTATTCGCAAGCCCCACTCCTTGTGCGACATTTAATATTTTGCCAATTCGATTGGCAAAATGCTTCCGAATGGAATTTTTATATAAATTATCCATGAGATTACAATTTATTTTTTTCATTATTCTAAATGCAGTAACGAAATTTCGTTTCACAACAATTGTCATAAGTGGACATTTGCACGAAGTAAATTCGCTTGTGAGGACAAATTTAATGATGGTTCGATCTATGGTGAACTTTATTTATTCATGTTTACCACAAAAAAAAAACAATCTTTCAATCATAAATGGAAGATCCTACGACAGATCTGAAAAATTGAAGTTCGGGTTCCAAATAGGATTTCTTTTTTTTCTGAATGGCGTCAGAATGAAAAGGTAACCTATCTTGGAGAAAAAATTGTCTACTTTCGAATGGTGAAATGAAAAATAGTAGTGTTTCTAGGGAGAAAGCTAAGAAAAACCGTGATTTTTGAAAAAAATAATGTATCGAACATCCTTCGATGGTTAAATTTTCGGCTCACCAAGTATTACCGTTGCTGAGTAATGAGCCGATATCTGTCCCACATACACACGCACACACACACACACACACACACATACAGACATTTTTTAAAGATGTCTTTTCTCGACGTTTTGGATCATTCTGAGTCATATTCCGATGAAATCTCGAAATCCAAAAAAATCGCGTTTACAATGCTTCCATTCGGAAGCAAAAAGAATCAAAAGGACTATAGTGAGATTTGGATTTGTGAATTTTATTGGATTCACAGTATATAACAATGTATACAGCCAAAAACGTGACCGAACGGTCTCACTGCTAGCGGCAGACTGTCAGGTGCTCTACCGCTGAGCTATTGCGAGTTCCGATACCTTCCTCCAAATTTTTGACCAAGATATATTACATCATTTTCACCACCTCCCTTCCTGAGGTAATCTTCAAATTAAATTAATTAATTTTCATTTTGGGCTCTATTATACATATTTACCGAAAAATTTAACTTTGCTCTTTCAACTTTGCTCTTTTCTGAAAATACTATTACAATAATAATGGAAAAAATAATGTTTTATACATTTTTAACAATTTTATATTTGTTTTTACTGTCGGAAAATTAACACAATTTGATCGTTCATGATTCGATACAATTTTATTCATCAAAAAACAAAAAGATAATAATCAGAACCAATTCAAAAGTCCCGACAAATTTTCACGAACACGACACAACAGTAATTGACAACACAATTTAAATTGTCAGAAAAAAAAAATAGTCAAGGAAATTTAAAAGTCAAAATTTGAATTAATTCTGATTCCCGCGACAAGTACCTTAAGGCTTCACAGTCGCATGGACGATCGGCGTCCCTTAAAATGCACCTTTATTATTCCCAGCGATAAAATTTTTAAATGAATAAAAAAATAAAAACATGGCATAAATAAATTAGACGACAAATAATCGTCGTTAATGAAATAGAAAAAAATTAATGATAATGAATAAAAAGAAATTATCGTCACTACAAAACAAAATTATACATACTTCACATTGTAACGAGCCCTGAAGGTTCTCGTTGTTCAGCGAAGACATTGGTAGAGCACAGGTAAGTACCGTAACCGTCGCGCACAAAATGAAAGGCAAACCACCCCGAAAACCCGTTCAACCCCGTAACATAACCCTGTAACAACCCCGTGACAACCCCGTAGCGCAATTGTTCTAAGCGGAAGCGAGGTTAGGGATCGGAGAAAGCGCAGAAAGCCCTGTAAAGAGGGCGCTCCCAATGAGGGGATTTTTGGTATTAATTAGGGAAGATTATTCGAGGAAAATTCGGTTTATTTTGTGGTAATTTTGAGGAAGGATTGGGAGGCAACAGTGGACAAGATCCGTGCCTCTGAGCGCACCAATCACGTTTGTTGGGTATTAAAGGCCCGCTAGTATTTAGGAGGCATCGGCGGACAAGATCCATGCCTCAAGGATTTATTTAGTAATTTTGTTGTTGTTGGAAAATTTAGAGGGCATCGACGAACAAGATCCGTGCCCCAGGATTATTTTATTTAAATTTAGTGACAAATTCAAAAAGTAAAAAAAACTTGCAAGTTAAGAGTTGAGTTTGCGAGTTTGAATATTCCCACGTGAAAAAAAGTCCCGTAGCGAGCGCGACTGTCATGCGCTCTGACGGTACCGAGGGGCATGAGTCGGCTCAAACGAGAGACCGCGTAGCGCACCCCCCCCCCCCCGGACGACTGATCGTGAGCACGTGCAAGTCCCGCGGTTCCCCGAGAGTCAACGAGAGCAGAACGTCTACAGGATGTGGAGAGGCCTTTTTGTCCAGAGAATGAGGAGCATACAGGGGAAGAAGTCATCAAATTGGGTGAGATAACGTATCAATCGCCCCAAAACCCGACTGTCTCTCGTGAGCCGTTTCGATCTTGCCGCAACTTTTGATTCATTCCCGAAACAATTAATTCATTAGTTAACTAACGTAAAAAAAATTGCCGTGTCGTTAATGTTCCAATTTTTATGTACGTTAACAAGTTAGGAAGCCCCGCGTCCTTTTACTAGCCATGACGTGCAGTGAGTCTACCTCACTCGCACTCGTTACGTTTGGGTAGGGAAAACGGGGTTCTAGTAAGAAATCCCGAAATTCCTACGGAAAAATCCCGAAATCGATCCTGCTCGCTAGGGATGAAGTAGACGAACCCAACGACCCCAAATTTACCCCTCCCGAGACATATTTCGACTTTTCATGGAAGAAAAACGGTAATATAATTTAGGATGGAAATGCGTTAGTCCTGTAAACGAAGCATTTCAATTCCCCCCTTCCCCCCTGTATCGCGTCACCCGTATACTTCGGACGAGTTCCGAGAATTTGTGCCTTTAGCTGGTGATTGTACGACTTAGAATTGAAATAATCAAAACTAAACTAATTTATTCCTATAATTCCTTTCAAATCTAATTTCCAATAATTATCCTGTTTCATGCAATAACTTCCTTTTGTCTTATATTAAATGTTCCGGTGATTCTTAATTGTCGAGTCCAGTTGGATGTAATTATTCTTATTTTGTTTTTTAAATTTATTTTTATTTAAAATTACGTGCCCAGGTGAGTTTACATCAATAGAGACACTCACGTTGCACGGGGGGGGGGGGGGGTAATAAAAGTACAAACATATCTGAGTAGAGCCGTTTGGTACAGAGTTCGATCAGCCAGCTCAAATCAACAATGTTTGAATAGAACAAAAAGTAAAATAAAAGTCCTATAGAGAATAAACTCAGCTGTTCAATAGCTAGTTGTACCGCTCAAGTACTACTAGTGCCTCCTTCCAGAAGTAAGCTAGTTTTTTCAATTGTTTGGGGTTTTTGACAAAAACAAAGTTTGCGAGGAGGTCCTCCTCCGGAGAAGCTATCAACAAAATCATTAAAATGCGTTACTCTGAGGTTCTGATAATAAGGACAGCAGATCAGGATGTGCTCTATGCTTCCCCACTCGAAGTGGCAGAGTCTACAGTAGTCATTCAAAGCCAATTTATAAATATTACAGTCGACAATAAACCTTTCGGAGAACCTGTTGGCCAGACGAATTTGTGCAACGATACGAGTAAGCCCTATAGGGCAACGCAGCTTGAGGTACCTTGCTGTGGGATCTGATATGTATCTTGGGATCTTGACTATCATTGTTTCGCTCGCGTTGTATCTTTCCAGATCTAATAAGTTCAAATGAAGCTCATATTTTGCTAGGATCGCCTCCTTATGTCCAAGCCAAACCGCGGGGAACTTTCCACCAGAAAGCCATACTCAATTGATTGAAGAACTGTCCTCAATCTTAAGATCCAATTGAACATCTCTTTATTTGTTTCCTTGTTCAACAAATACACCAGTCTATTCCAGCAAATGAGTGGTAGCCGCTCTGGATTCATTGATAGTACTTTGATTGCCCAATTGAGAGATAGCTCCAAGGCCCTGACAGCTAGATTCTTTAAGCCCAATCCCAGTCTTATCACGTAACCTGGTGTGTTTTTTGGAAGCAGGAGGAGCTGCTTGAAGTAATCGGTCTGGATGCTCTCCAAGAGCTCAAAATGCCCCACCCCCCAAAAAGCTACCGCACACAATAAAGTTGCCACCACTACACTTTCAAAAAGTTTGAGCTTGGAGCACCAGGCGTCTGATTTTGTTTTGACCAAAATAGCCTTGGTGGTGCCAATTGCTACTTTGGCCTTTTGTATTGCATGAATTACTGATTTTAGCCCCTTCATACTACCCTCCAGTAATACCCCCAGGTATATATGGGTTCCAACCATCTCCAGCAGCACTCCAGCATACCGAAAAGCCTTTTTTCAGCTTTTTTAATTCTCCCACTAGCTCTGAATGGCAGAACTTGCATATTGCCGGTGTTCACAACCAGACCATTCAGGTCACAGTACTCCTCGAGAGTGGCCAATTTTTTCCGGACATCCGCAATACTGAAACCCAACAGTGCAGTATCATCTACGTATGCTGGCATAAGAATCTCATGCGTGGCATCAACACTGATCCCCCTGAGACCTTTGTCCCTGAAGAATGGTTCAAAATCAGGAGCATATAAGATGAATAGCAATGGGCTCAGTATCTCACCCTGCATGACCCCCTTGGTCATGCAGGGTCAAATTTCTCGGATAAAGCTCCACCCAGGACTACCTGAGCTGCCGCTTTGTCATAGATACTTATTAAGATCCTAATCATCTTTGCACTCAGCCCCATCGCAAACAATTTTTTCCATAAGAGACTGTGAGGGACAGAGTCAAACGCTCTCTGAAAATCTCCAAAGACTACATATGCTCCACTTTCCTTCAATCTTAATTGCATTTGGATTGTTGTCAGAAGCGAAAAAATCTGGTCCTCACAGCCCCTTCCTTTTCTAAAACCCGCCTGGAATTCCGGCAGCACCTTCGTGTCCTCCATCCAATTCTCTATACGAGTAGCTAAAATTCTAGTGAAAATTTTCATAACAGTGTTCAGTAACGCTATACCTCTATAATTTGAGGGATCATCCTTTAACCCTTTTTGTGCAACATGAAAAAGGAGGCAGGGGGCCAGGCATCTGGAACTCTCTCCTCCTCGAGTATCTGATTGAAAAGACTCAAAAGGAATTCTCTTCCATTCTGTGGTAAATTTTTCCAGAATTCATTAGTAATTGCGTCTGGTCCCGGTGCTTTACCATTTTTAATGGAGAGTAGTGCAGTGTCCAATTCAAGTGGTGTAATCTCTCCATCCAAAAAACAGTGTCTGACATCCGTGAAAAGTACGGAGCATTGAATGCGAGAAGGATACACTTCCCTAAAAAGTTCGTCTCACTTTTCTTTGGAGACTGCATTCCCTCCATCACTTTTTCTATTAAACTCATTGATAGTAGCTCAAAACTCGTTCGTGTTTTTCACATTAGTTATTCTCCTTCTCACTTCTTCGAAATATAACTTTTTTTTCAATAATTAAGCTTTTGTATGCTTTTTTCTTACTATTAAAATCTTCTAATAACACTTTGTCTGTCTCCTTATTACTATTTTTCTTATTTGCCTTAGATAATCTCCATGCCCTATTGATCTCGGATTTGCAGTGGCAGGATTGAGCGTCATCCCATTTTCTGACTTGGTTTGCCACTAAGCCATCTCTCTTAGACACACTCGGGGTCTGAACGCTAAACATACCACTCTCTCTAGCAGACGATATAATTGCATTTTGTAAGCATTCATTATTACTTTCAATAGACACATTATCGTTATACCTTGAATTGCTGAGCAAACTCTGCAGTTGACCCAAATAGAATGCTTTCAACTCCGGGACCCACTTCAATTTCTCTACCTTTTGAAAGGGGGCTTCAACAGAAGCAACCGATTCTTCAAAAATATAATGCAAAAGAATTGGGAAGTGGTCAGATGTATGAACCTCGTCCCAGACTTCTAGTCTATGCACAAGACTCAAGGCTGGAGTGTTGGCCCAACAGTAATCAATAGTACTTGCACCCAGCTGATTACAGAAAGTTATTTGCCCGGGACAGTCCCCCGGGGTTCTACCAGTCAACATAAACATACCATGCTCACTCATCATTTCCACTAATAGCCACCCTTCTTTTTCTTTTTTATTATCCACAAACAATCTCTCACTTTGTCACACTGAACCTTGAAGTAGCAGCTCCGGAATCACGTCCTCCACCGGACCTGTCCTGCCATTGAAGTCTCCACCAATCAGAGTAGGCTCATCACCAAATTTTTCCGTGATGAACGGTAGGATAGCACTTAATCGGTTGAGTACCGCCTCGTATCGTTCGGCTCCACGGAATGGTGGGATATAAACCATCCCGATAGAGAAAAACAAGTTTTCCTTTTGTACATGAGCGAAGATCCACCAGGTGGAGATTTCTATTACCGTTATCTGTAAATCTTTTCTGCAGCATAGGCCAATTCCACCACTGCCTCTGCCGCTGATTGCTTCTCTGCTAGCTGGTGCCCGCAGGACATTGTAGTTCTTTTCAATCCAAGGTGGGAGTATAACTGGGTTAGCAACTAGCCAAGTCTCACATACTCCGAAAACAAGGGCTTTCCCTAGCCACCCTGACGCATCAGGGACATTTTTCATGCTATTGCGATTCCGAAGAATAAATGAGGCCTAAGGAGGGGACATTATGGTTAAATTACTAAGTTATAATTACATTTGAAGAAAAAGTTGTCGACCCCCTGCCTTTTGTTGGGGGCGACAATTATTCATACTACTATTTGGATTTTTCTCTTTATCATCTCTCTTTGTTTGGGCATCTTCTTCTACAAACTCCCCAGTAACTTGGTTCCACACGTACCAGGTATTATCAATTTGAACTTTATCGAAGCCCAGCTTTGTGCTTTTACCTGCAGCTTTCTCTGATTTGGCTAATTGTCTGGCTTTCCATGCTATTTCCCTCTCCAAGTTGGTGCGATCCTGATCAATAAATATTTTTGATTGTTTCAAACTGGTACTTATCTTCTCCAGTATCTGTCTTTTAACTTCCCAGCTTCTCAGTTTCACAAGCCAGCCTCTAGCTCTCTCTTGGCCCATCTGATGCACCCACTCCACAGCATTCTTTCACCCAAAGGATTTTAACAAGAAATCTTCTACTGTTACTTGAGGGTTATCGTTCTGTAATTCAAGTCCTCTGATGATAATATTAAATATTTTTTCCAATCTCTCTCGTTCTTCGACACTTTCAGACGCTTTACTTAACCAGTTCACCACATGTCCTTCAATGCTGGACTTCACACTCTGTGCTTTACCATGCTCCAATGCTAGAACTCGCACCTTGAGGTCGTTTGTAATATTCTCGTGTATCGAGTTGATATCTGATTCCACTGTTTGTAGACATACATCATGTTCATCGAGTTTTTTATTTATTGATTCACGCAAACTTTGGAATTGTTTTTTGTTTTCTGCACTTGCCTCTAGTATCTGGCTTGAGATCTTCTCCATACTAGCAACGATGTTCTGCTGTAATTCTTCTAGTGCCCCTTGATCTGCCGTATTTGTCACTATTTCGCTACTTTCCTCATATGCACTGTTGAATTTCCTCAACTTCATAATACGTCTTGGAGAGCTAATATCTGATTCACCAACTTCTGGATCTTCATTAACTTTTCTCTTCAGGTTCTTACAATCCAAGAAATCCACAATTAAACTTTGCGAGGTGTCCATTTCTTTCCCCAGAAGAGAGAGGTAAGATGGTCTGCCGGGTTTGGCCAAGACAGGTGTGTGTTTGTTTATCAACGAGAATTGCGCGTTCTCAATTAACGACTCATGCAATCGATGGTTAACTGTATTATCTAAACATGGTTTCACAATGAAATTGCGGCTGTCGCCATCTATTGATTGTTTATCATCAACTATTGCGCCGGTGGGTGACACTGATTTTATCTGAATTGCACAACATAACCTTATAAGCCCCAGCGGAAGGTTATAAGCTGCAGAGAAGATTGAAAAAAAAATAGAGTATGACGTATTGAGTTAATGTTCAGAATGTTCACCGATTTTAACTGTTTCTATTTACACTGTTTTTCAAGGGAAGGGAGACTATTTCAAGAGGACTTTATATTTTTTCTTACTCCACTTGCACCCTGACATCCGCTTTGTTATCTCGCACAACAGCGCCCCCCTTATTTCGTTAATATATTCTAATTTTAACAGATTTCTCTAGTCCGAGTATTCTATTTGAGAGTTCCTTCTCCCCTATTTTCTCAACTTTTCAGGTGTTGTTTTCAGGGATTTCTTTCGTAAGTTTTAGGGTTTTCTTTTTGTTTGTGGGCAATGGCAATGGATCGGGTAACACCCCCGATTCCTCCCTGACTCATGTCACGTTTTTCTCTCGGGGGCTAGCCGGGAGAAGGGTAACACCTCTCCCTTTCCGCCTATTTCGTTCCGTTCTTGGCGGAACTCGTTTATGAGCCGTAAGAATTTCTGGCAGGAGCCCGCTGAGGAACTTCCAGTTTGGTGGTTCCGTAAGAACCACCTGGCGTCCATAAACTGTTTTTAATGAGGGAACTTTAATAGAGAGAGGCGGAGGGAGGGACGGCGCGGTGGCTTTTGATCCCCCCGGGTAAAAGGTCACGTTACAAGATGTATCATCTAAGCTCCACGACTTGTATTTTCCTGGTATTGCATTAATTGGTCCTTCCGACGACATGGTATTTTCGATCAATCAATATTTTATTTTCATTGTACTATAATAAGCGTGAATTCAACAAGTGGTACTTTTTTTCATAATCTGGTGCTCAACAGCCATCTTGGATTTTTTTTCACCAAAGGCGTCATTTCACCATGGCGTTGGCATCAGTTCTCATGTTCGTGGAGTCTATTAGCGCTGCAAAAAAAATCATATTCATTTCTATAGTGACCGTATAATTAATATCATGAAATTATTCTCATAGATTTAATTGAGAACAGAAATCATCAGTTTTGGATTTTATTTAAGTACAAAATGGATTAAAATATAATACACAGAATCGGTGCGCTGTTTCGTCATCCCGTGCGTCCGATAATGGTGGCATAAATCGTGATGGTGTGTACGTAATCATAGAAATACCCAAGCAAAATGCGTCATACTTAGAGAAATAAATAGTATTCCATATAACTGATATATCGCTGATTAATTCATTATGTATCTCATTAGTTGTCAGGCAGATAATTTTTTGGTGATTGTTGAAAACCAAGATATGGTTTGTGATTTGAAAACAGTCAAGCTTTTTGAAACTGTATCATTTATTTACAACAAAGTGCGATGCAAAGGAGAAGTTTTAATGTCGTCAGGTGAGTGAATGATATTGAATTGAGAAAATGAGTTACTATCATCAATAAAATAATTACGGATTAAGGTTAAAGACTCTTTTCGTAAAAATTCTGAATTTGAAAGCAGCAAAGTCATTTTTCACTTGAATTAACTTCGAAAATATAATCAATTTTGAGAATGTAAAGTGATGAAATTCTAGGAAATTCAGTAAATTTTTTCGAGCTCAAATCTTACGAAGTAGGTTAGAATTATCTATTAAAATATCTTCGGAAATTGATCAAATATTTCTAACTATTTCTATTATATTCTATAATAGAAATAAATTTCTATATTTCTATTATCTAACTATTTATAATTGATCAAATACTTCTAATTAATTGATGATTTTTGCAAAACGAGAAGGCTATTCGATGGGGAGTGTGTTTTGAGTGCCATTTGAGTGTACGTTAAATGTACCTTGGGCGCCCATAGAGTGTATTTACGGAAACTTTAGGGGCGCTCAAAAATCCGAAAGTCCCTAGGAAAATTTCCTATGTTGAGTGCCACATGTTTTGGGGTTTCCGAGTGCTTTTAAAGGGTTAGTACGATTTTAATGTTTCTCAAATGCATCTAAAAGAATGGGATTGGTGGTTTTTAAGTGCCTTCAGAGTGGCATTACCGAGTACACAAATTTTCCATTTCTCACTCGTTTGAGCATTTATTCTGGTTTGATTATGTCAATGTCCAACATTCAAATTTGATATGAAAGGTGGAGGATCTTTGAATCATCTTGGTAGTGGTCTTTTTGAGAGCAGTGTTACCAACCTTTCTGAAACTTTCCCTCTAAAGCCATTCAAAAAACCCCTAGATTTGCCTAAATCTGAAGAAAAACCCCCTAAATCCGGAAAGAAAACAATTTCGAACTATTATATCATTAACAATGATCAAAACTGTCCGCAAATAGTTTTTATTATAGTCAATATATTCATTCATTACATATGTTTGAATTTGTTGACCTATGTACATAAGTCATTATTTATTCATTATTTATTCATGGATAACAAATTTCTATTACAAAATAATACACAGAAGTTTTAAATAAATAGGCTGATTGATTCTTATCCATTATGTATAAAATTACATGAATAGATTTCTATAAGTACGTGTGTAAGTGCAATCATTTAAACTACATTGATTCCCAATTCATTAATAATTTCGAACCGGTCATCAGCGTCCTGTTGATCGCTAGTTTCAATGTTCTTAAAATCATACATTTTTACATTGAATTTTTTCAACATACTTGGAGATATATCAAAATCTACACAAGAACCGTATTCTCTCTTTAAGCTGAATCTAATCATCATCAAGCTCTGAAGCACATCAAGTGACACTCTATTCCTCAATTTATTTTTAACAACACCATAAATCGAAAATGCTCTTTCTACGCTTGCATTTGGAATCGGTAAAGTAAGTAGAGCCATAGCAAACTTCGCAATATTTTCAAAGCGTTGATGTCCTGCAGCATCATGATCATCATATACTTCAGCATAGAATTCGACTGAATTAGTGAGCTTGTGCCATGTCTTGTTATGTAATTTATGCCATTCTGCCTCGATGTCATTTTTATTGCCATATAAATCAATTCTGTGGAATTGAATTACAACATCATTCAGACTTGGTTTTAGTTGAGAAGTAGCAATTTTAAGACAGAGATCAGACAGCATTTTTAGTATCGATGAATTATCAGGCAATTGAAGTTTTATATTTTCAACTAGAATGACCAAAAAATTTTTACATCTTTCTGGTACATCCTCCAACTCTACTGGATCAATATCTTTAGCGATGCACTCAAACTCATAGCCCAGATATATTGATGAAGTATGTATTGAATAGGGTTTGAAGTCAAAAGTCACTAACTCATCATCCTTGATTTGCTGTAATTGAGATGGTACTACGCTTTTTTGGGGTAAGTCTTTATACATCAAGAACAAATCTTCAAAGAGTTTCATGAGCTCAACGTTGTCACTTTGGAACAAGATATTTAATTGAATTACCTTTTTTAGTTAACATTTCAAAAAAAATCAAAAACGCTCTGTATGGTATACGTGACATCGTGTCGAACAATAAAGAGGCAGTATAACATCCGTTTTGCTGAATAGAAAAAAACGATTTCCATTCTGTCCACTGTTCTAGGATAGTTTGAATAGCGTCTAATCATGCCAACCAACGAGTACTACTGAGGCCTTGAATCTTCTTACAGTTTCGATTATTATTCATAGTTTCATACAAATCTTTGTATTTTTCAAAGCGTTTGGGACTCACTGAAAAGTAGATATGGGCTTCTTAAACGAAATATTCAAGCCGACTGGGTAGTGCAGCAGCTGCGTTTTCAGCACACAAATGGAGAGAATGACAAATACAGCGCATGACAATTGGACCGCTCAATTCTCGTTTAAAAATAGCAGTTACAGAGTTATGCTTTCCAACCATGACGCTAGCACCATCGACGCCGATTCCCACCATATTTTGAATTTTCAAATTGTCTTTTTCCAGCTGAGATTGCATTGCTTGATGTATGGATTCTGCATCACAGTCAACTATTTTAATTAACCGATAGAAAGTTGTTACTACTTCTTTGTTTTTACTGGAAAAAATCTTAACATAATACATAAGGCTTTCTGTGTCGAAGTATCAGTACTTTCATTGATTATAATTGAATACGGAGAGTCTCCTAGTTCTTCAATAAGTTGATCAGGCACACACGGGTCTAGTACGTTCTTAATTAGCATGGTGCATTTAGTGCGATGGAGTTTCAAATTTGCTAGTCTATCTGATGATGGCCCATATAGGATTACCCGACGTATGGATCGTGGCCGTAGTTCGGGCTTATATTTGACTCCCTAAACTCGAGGAACCTATATTAGACCATTGTTTGACTGGAGATCGAGTTTCTAACATTGGTGAAACGATGTACGGCCAATATTGAGGCTCCAGTCGAGTAGAATATGATAGTAATATCTAATAAGTCTGTAGTTCGACTCGATGTAGTAAATCCGAAGTTACGCCACCTATATCGGTCCGATATTCGATCGTATTCTATCCACCAATATAGAAAGCTCGACTAATGGCCGTAATTTGGCTGAAGATCGCTCATCTGAATTTCGCTTGTGCGAAATTCATCCGATATTCAGATTGAAATCAATTTGTCGACATTGGGCGATTGAATTTTGGCCATTGTTCGAGCCGTCATAGGTGTTAATATATCGGTTACCCGATGAAAGAAAGAAGTCTAGCCTATATTGAGGAAGCGAATTTAGACACAATTACTTATGTCCGATGATTATTCGTATAATGACCATGGACTGGTAACAAAACTCGGTAACGAAACGAAACTCCGTTTCTTGCGTTTAGTTACTCGGAAACACATAAATACCAAAACTAAAGTGGAAACAAAACTCGACTAACGTTAGTCGCAGTAACAAAAGTACCAACAAAACTCGATTAACGTTAGTCGCAGTAACAAAACTCGACTAACGTTAGCACCCGAGTTGAAACTTTTGCGACGGATTTGACGAACTTTTAACATATTCCTTTGATCTTTGTGGATGCCGAACGTACCTTTACTATATTCTAACGTAAAATCTATTTTTTAACATAAGAATACATTGAGAAGGCCCGAAAACCTGGACGTCCATCAACGTATTTGAACGTACAGTTGAATGCGGTTGATTCTGATGTGGATTTGATGTACATTTTTTTTTGTATTTTAAAAATTCACGAAATTAATGGAGAAGAAAAAGAGGAGAGGGAGAAAGATAGTAGAGGGGGAAAGGTGGGGTAGCACGTTTGAGTTTTTATGTCAACATTATGAAAACAACTTGAAATTAGTGAAAATATTGGGAATTTATTATTTTTCGGAACACCAGTGGGAAGTAGGAGAAATTTGTAGTGGAATTCATATGTCAGAAATGATTTTCTGTCATTGATAAAAAAATTTATTTTTTAGTCAACATTCAAAGACAAAATTCAAAAAAGAAATCTGTGAAATCTCATGAGTTTCATTGAGCGTAGCGTGGAAATTCTGAATGGAGGTGGAAAGTTAGATCATTTGCGAATAATTTATGGAGTTATCACTTTGCAAATGTCGATTTTCAAAGTATTCATGAAGAAAAAACAGATTTTCATGAAAATGCTCATAAATACTTTAAGTATAGCTATTTTTCACTAGTGAATCCAATAAAACCATACGAAATAATCTCACCTTTCACCACCATTCGAAATTTCCAAGGTGTAGGCAATAGAATCGGAGATATTGGAGAAAAATTGAGATTTTCTAAAAATAGAAAGAGGCATATTTTCAAATTATTAACGAAAAAATTCGAATTTTCAAAAAACGAAAAAAAAATTCTGGGACTTATTGTTATCCTAATGTTTTCTCAGGTTTTCGATCCTATTATCAGAAAAGTCTATTCACAACAGTTTTAGTCTCCTCTCCATTTTGCCCTGCTTATCGTTAATTGAAATTTAGAACTGAAATGAAATAATAAAAAACGGGGAAAATTACAATTTGAAGTTCTGATGTATTTAGAGATATTTTTTTACATTAAAACTCCCCGAGTCGAAATTTCTGGCACAATTCAACGGAGTTTTGATATGAAAAAATATCTCTAAAAACATCAGAACTACGCTGGTTTTGTGATGGAGCACTCATATGAATGCAGGTACTCTGGCGTAGTTTTGATGTATTGAGTTGGAGTTAGTGCCGTTTTACAATTAAATGACGATGACTTACGTTGACCACTTCGATGTACTTGAGTGTAACTTGAACGTAATTTAGCCTCCTTGCCCCTCCCCTCACATCGCGTTTTTACCACAAATTCACGTTTCTTGCTGATTCCTCTCTCAATTATATGCTTGAAGATAACCCAGTATGACTGTTATCCTGATTTCCTAAAAACGAAGTGAATAAAAAAGAAAGAAGAGAATTCGGTTCAGTAGTTCTCGAGATACTCCAAGTGGTCACCCATCCAAGTACTGACCAGATCCAATACTACTTAACTTCTGTGACTGCCTGGAGATTCCTCGTTATCTGCTGCTAACCTGAAACATATAACTTCTGAGATTCTAATTGAGATCAAATACGCATCGTATAGTTGATGAGAAAGAATGTGTTGGAATATAGTCTCTGCCTTACCACCAAAGTCTAGTCTTTGAAGTTAGAGCCGCTAGACGGCAGTTATTTCCATAGCAATTATCCATGTATTGATCTTATCGCTCGCTCATCAATAGCAATTAAAGAAAACCACGTTACTGATACAAAACAATAATCGTCTTATTACTTTGACACCCTACAAAACTGCTAGTTAAAACCAACAGGTTATGGGCCCAGCAGATTTGTTGTAGAGGTTGTAATTAAGATTTTTGCAGAAACGATTCGGAAGTTGCAAAAAAGAAAAATAATCCTTTTGAGGTTAACAAGCTCATGTGCGCAAGTGTAATTATCGCAAAAGGAAGATGGAAAGTGTTTCTGAAGAAGCGAAAATCATGAAATTGCGTGGCCCTGAAAATTGGGCATTATGGAAATTTCAAATGAGGATTGCGTTAATGGCAAAAGATGTCTGGAGTACGGTGATAGAGGTTAATCCTAAACCACAGGCACCGGTACCTACGGCAGCAAGAGTTCCACCAAGCCCAGACGCAATGGCAGCCCATGTGACTCGGTTAAGTCAGTGGGAGAGGCGAGAAGCAAAAGCACAACATCTGATCTCGACAAGCCTCCATGAAGACGTTATGTTGCACATTGTAAACTGTGAAGTGGCCAAAGAGATGTGGGATCGTCTTCATGAAATATATGATAGTAAAACTGAAACAGGGATCCACATGCTCAATCAACAATGGTACATGATGAACAAGAACAGTACGGACAACATGGCAACACACATATCGAAAATCCAAGATCTAGCGCATAGACTGAGAGCTCTGGGTGAGAACGTTTCAGACAATTCAATAATCACTAAGATTCTTTTGACATTACCAACTTCTTACAGTCATTTCAACTCAGCATGGGAGTCAGCGGCACAGGCAGCTCACACATTACCGAATCTGATTGCGAGACTAGTCATGGAGGAAACAAGACTTGGAGTTCAAGCGGGAGTCAATGTCGGAGAGGCTCTGGTAGCTAAAGAATAGGCAGGAAAAAAAATAAAACATCCGGTGAGAAAAGGAAATTGCAACTATTGTGGCAAAGCGGGGCACTGGGAACGAGAGTGCCGGACAAAGAAGAAAGAAAGTGAACAGAATGCAAACTGCAGTCAATCATCAGGTAATTGGCGATCAGGGGGAGCACTCATTGGTCAGACTTTATCAGCGGTATCAGGTGTTACTGGAATAAAAGATAGTTGATGCCACATTTGTGGACGAAAAGAATGGTTCAGTGAAATGGAGAAGCTACATCCTGCAATACCTGTCAAACTGGGAGGTAAGAGATAATGAGGTAAAGATAATGAGGTAAAGATAATGAGGTAAAGAAATAATGAGGTAAAGATAATGAGCCACATTTGTGGACGAAAAGAATGGTTCGGTGAAATGGAGAAGCTACATCCTGCAATACCTGTCAAACTGGGAGATAGAAGCACAATTGATGCCGTTGCAAAAGGGTTCATCAATATCAAAGCATTTAATGGCACTGAATGGGTAGAGAAACATCTAACGGAGGTACTGTATGCTCCAGATTTAAAGTTCACTCTAATTTCTCTGAGTGCGATTTTAGATAAAGGCTACAAGATGCAAATAGACAAAAACAGTTGCAAGTCTGTTCAAGGAGACACTATTAGAGCAGTGGGAGAGAGATCACGTCAACTGTTCACAATAAAATTCAACCGATGAGAACAAAGTGGCTAGCTTGAGGCGATGGCATGAAAGACTAGCTCACCAGAACTATGATCATGTCAGCAAACTTCTAAAAGCCAAAAATGTGCAAGTACCTGGTGGAAAAGGGCCCTGCGATGCGTGTACTGTAGCGTGCCATCAGAGGGCAGTCCTTCGAATCAAGAGTGGATGGGTCTATGTCCACGAACCAGAGAGACTTATACTAGTGTATTCAATAAGAGAGACGGTTGTCGATAATGAAGTTCTTTTATTCAACACTTCATAAACTTTTTTACTCGGAGAGCATTTATCTCCGTTACACTCGTCGGTAATACGAAAGAAATATACAAAAAAAAAAGGAAAAATGAAAATAATAATCTCGGCGTCGTGTCCAGCACCGTCAAACCTCCTCTGCTCAGCACCGCTATCCTACCGCTCGTTCCTGTAACCAATTCCTTGTTTTAGCTTCACTCGGGTTTCTTCAACCGTTGTGTTGGCACTTGGGTTTCTTCAACCATCGTGCCCCTTCGTCAACTCGTCTGTACGCGGGTTTCTCCAACCGTTGTACTAAAGGGATTGGTATGGGGGTTTCTATAACCGTTATACGAGGAAGTGGCCTGTTCGACTCGGGTCTCTTCGACCGTCGTCTACTCGGCGAGGGAATGCCTCGGGTTTCTCCAGCCGTCGGCAAAAGGAGAGTGCCTATCCGCTGTGCTGTGAGCTCCTTATATACCCATGGCTCAGCCCCCGCGTGCGCATAGGCACCTCTCCCTACTCCTTCCCCTCCGTACTCGGCTCTTTTCCCACTCCCGGCCTTCTTCCCTCCCTTCTTTCTTTCCCCCCATATTCTTTCCCACCGTCACAGTATCCTTGGAAAAATGCATCGTCAACCCTACAAGAGAAGCAACAATAGGTCAAAAGAGATAGGATCACTAGTGCATGCTGATGTTTGCGGGTTCATGGAAGAAAAATCACTAGGAGGCTCAAGGTATTTCCTATTAATGAAAGATGATTTTTCCAATTATCGTCAGGTCTACTTCCTAAAAGCTAAGAGTGAAGTACCAGGCTGCATCCAAAATTATTTACTGAGGATTGGAAAAGAAACTGGTAAAAAGGTGAATACTTTGAGGACAGACAATGGGCTGGAATTCACAAATAGACAACTGGAAGAGATTCTGTTCAAAGAAGGCATCAAGCATCAGAAAACTGTCCCACACACCCCGGAACAAAATGGAAGAGTGTAGAGAGAGACAGAACAGTGGTGGAGGCAGCCAGAACGTTGATCCACAGTACAAGTCTTCCAAAAATGTTGTGGGCTGAAGCTGTTGATACTGCTGTTTATGTGCTGAATCGCACAGGATTGAGCTCAATAGGTGACAAGACTCCATATGAAGCATGGACACAAAAAGAGACTGAGTTAAACCAGTTCAAAGTGTTTGGTACAAAAGTAATGGTACAAACACCCAAACTAAACTGCAAGAAATGGGACGTGAAGGCAGAAGAAGGCATCATGGTTGGCTACAGTGATACAGTCAATGGATTTAGAGTTCGTTTTCCAAAGACAAATGAAGTAGAACCACATCGTGATGTAACATTCAGAGAAAACGAGAAATACCATGAGACACCAACAATAGTGACTACTGATGGACTAGAAGAAGCTATTCCCAATGATGTCGTGAATCTTGAAGACGATGACAATGAAGATGCACCTCTGGAGCGACAAGAACAACCAGCGGAACATGAAGCACTGAGTGATGATGATGACACAATTGTTGGAGGTGGAAAATCGGATGACTCAAAGGATGAGGCTGATGTTAGCATTATGACGGATGATGGCAAAGAGTATAATGCACCTAACTGTACGATGCCACAGAAAAGGGTCATTCAATGGATACAGTGTGATAGCTGTGATAGATCACATGCAATGCGAAGGCCTTGATGAAGAGAACTTTAACTATGAAGAAGAATACTCTTGTGTTGAATGTACCGCAGGAGGACAGAACTTGCTGATGTGTCATGAACCAACAAGTTTTCATGAGGCAAGAAAGGATCATAACTGTGAAAACTGGAGGAAAGCCATGATGGAAGAGTTAGATGCACTTAAAAAGAATAAGACCTGGACTTTAGTTGAACGATCTATAGGAGCCAATATTCTGAATAACAGGTGGGCGTACAAGTTAAAACTAAACTCTAATGGTGATGTTTCCAGGTACAGAGCAAGATTAGTGGCTAAGGGCTGTCAGCAGAGAGCAGGGATTGATAACGATGAAACATTCAGTCCAACTGTGAGGCATGGATCAGTGAGAGCCATACTAGCAATAGCAGCAGCACATAGGATGCCGATTGAACAGTTTGCTGTGAAGACAGCTTTCTTGCATGGGGACCTTGGAGAAGAAGTCTTCATGAAGCAACCAGAAGGTTTTGATGACGGCAGCAGCACAGTCTGTAAATTAGTCAAGAATTTGTATGGTTTGAAGCAGGCATCGAGAGGTTGGAACCAGAAATTTACGGATTGTCTTGAAAGATCAAATCTGGAATCACTTGATGCTGATCCTTATGTATTCAGATCACCAGGAAGTATAAACGAGTGTATTATTCTGGCGATACATGTTGATGATGGGCTGGTGGTATCCGAAAATAAGAAAGAAGTTGAAAAACTGCTCAAGAACCTGAACGAGGAGTTTGAGATCACTACAGCACCAGTTGGCATGTTCCTAGGAGTCAATTTATTCAGAGCATCTGATGGGTCAATACTAGCTGATCAAGAGTTGTACACCATGAAACTATTGGATCGGTTCAATGCAACAAATGCGAATGCAGTCAGCATACCAGCGGACAATCATCAAGATTTGAACCAATCAAGTGGAAAGGAGAGTGCAAAACTCTCACCAACAGTACCCTACACAGAAGCAGTAGGAGGCTTACTATTCTTGTCATTGATCACACGACCAGACATAGCATCAGCTGTCAATAGAGTTAGACAACACTGCTTAGACCCAAGAAAAATTCACTGGCAGGCTGTGAAGATGATTTTGAAATATCTTAGAGGAACTACAAAATTTGGCATAAAATTTCATACTAAAAACTTACAAGTATGGGGTTTTCTGATGCGGACTTTGCTGGGGACACGATGACTAGAAAATCAAGAACTGGCTAAGAGTGGGATTTTTACTTTTTCAATGGCTATTTTTCTACGTCTTCAAGTTCACTTGCTACTTATACTTATACTGATTTCTCTATATTGCTACAGCTTTTCATTCTTGTATTATCACCATTATCATCATATTTTTCATAATATCAATATTTTTCTACGGCATTGGCTTCTGTTTAAGTTTTTTTGCTTATGATGTTATTATTATTGAGAACGTGCAAGTTTATTTTCTGAGAGGCTAGTTCTATATTATTTCTGCCTTTTCCATACTTATGTTAATTGATAATATTAATATTTTGTTTATATTTCATTCATATTATCTATTTCACTACCAGTCTCTGGTGTTACTGTATTTGTGAAAAAATTTTGTTCAGTTATTTGACCAATAATAAAATTATCTATCTATTTGTCTCATTTAGTTGAAATGGTGAATTATTCGATTTTTCTATATTTGTAGGGAATGAGAATAATATTTTTTCAAACCATTGGAGTTTCTTCAGATCTATGACTGACTGCATCTGATTAGATCTACCTTGATCTCATTAAGTCCATTCATATCGGCTCATCAGATCTAATCGAACCTAGGCACATCCAATTAGATCTAATCAGATCTGATCAGAGCCTGCCAAATCTCAGATCTGATCGGATCTAAACATTTTTTTCCAGGTATAGATTCCACTTTCGGAGTGAATCATTTAATTGATGTCGGGAATTGATATAAAAACATTTTTGATTCAGTAAACATTTCGTTCATCAGTCATATCATCAACAGCTCTTGATATCGTCTTTTATGAGTGAAAATCCATTTGGGATATCTTATTTCTAGCGATTAGGGAGTTAATGAACGATCACTAGGGCCCGGAAGTTCCTTTAAAATCCTGACCAGCATGAACATATCGCTGGATGCAAATAATTTAATTTCTTTATTTGAATTTTATCTGTCAAACTGACAGATAAAGTCAACAAATAATCAATACATATAAATTTATTAAAGAATTTACGGGCTGGATGACCAAATGGTCGGGGCCATAATACAGAAGAAGAAGAATTAAATAATTTAATCAAAAACTAAGAGGGTCAGAGAAAAACCATAATTGTGCGTGATACAGTGATTTGTGGTGAGAAATAAAAGACACAGGTAAGCATTAAAGAGGTAATTTTATTTCTCGATGTAAATTTTCTCAACGGATTGGGTTGAACTTTGAGAAATAGGTGTAACTTGCGGCGATTTAGTCAATTTCGTTAAGTTGCAAAAATTGAAAGAATTTGGGAAAGATTAGTGGTCTTCCGTGGGGGGAAATAGGTAGAAATTTCAGTAAATTCGGTTACTTTGGGGGAAAACTCGCAGTAGAAAGGGGAAATGAATGAATTTGAGTAAATTTGGTTTCCTTGAGGGAAAACTGGCTGTAGAGGAGGGAAATGGATAAATTCGAGTAAATTCTGCGTTCTTGGGGGAAAACTCGCAGTAGAGGGGAGGAAATGAATGAACTTGAGTAAATTCGGTTGTTTGGGCGAAAAACATGCAGTAGAAGGAAGACATGGATAAATTTGAGTAAATTCTGCTTTCTTGGGGGAAAACTCACTGTAGAGGGGGGAAATAGATGAATCAGTAAAGTCTTTGGGGGAAAACTCGCAGTATGGGAGAGAAATTGATAAATTTGAGTGAATTTTGCTTTTTGGGGGGTGGAAACTGGCTGTAGAGGGGAAAAATGAATGAACTTGAGTAAATTCGGTTTTTTGGGCGAAAAACATGCAGTAGAAGGGAGAAATGGATAAATTGGAGTAAATTTCGCTTTTTGGGGGTGAAAACTGGCTGTAGAGAGGGGGAAATGGATAAATTTGAGTAAATTCTGCTTTCTTGGGGAAAAACTCACTGTAGAGGGGGGAAATAGATGAATCAGTAGAGTCTTTGGGGGAAAACTCGCAGTAGAAGGGAGAAATGGATGAATTTGAGTGAATTTTGCCTTTTGGGGGGTGGAACTGGCTGCAGAGGGGGGAAATGAATGCATTTGAGCAAATTCAGTTCTTCACGCGGAAGACTCGCAGTAGAAGAGAGAAATGGATGAATTTGAGTAAATTCCGTTTTTTGGGGTTGGAAACTGGCTGTAGAGGGGCGGGAAAGGGATAAATGGAAGTAGAAATCTCTTTTTTGGAGGGAAACTCGCTGCAGAAGGGGAAAACGGATGAAATTGAGTAAATTCTGCCCCTTCGGAAGAAACCTCGCTGTAGAAGGAGGAAATGGATAAATTTGAGTAAATTCTGCTTCCTTGGGGGAAAATTCACTCTAAAGAGGAAAAATAGATAAATTTGAGTAAATTCGATGGTCTTGTGAAAAAAACTCGCTCTAGAGGGAGTAGATGGAGAAATCCAGCAAATTTTTCGGGAGAAAATTCGCTGTAGAAGGGGGAAATGGATGAATTTCAGTAAATTCTGCTGTCTTGGGAGAAAACATACTCTAGAGGGGAGATATCGATAAATTCGACTTGTGATTTCTTTTTTAATAGAAAAATATATGGACACCTGTTATAATCATCTATGAGAGTCATGATATACCTTCTCCCTCCGGGTGTTTGTACTGGCATTGGCCCACACAAGTCGGTGTGGATTAGGGATGTAAAATGACGGTCATGTGACGTCATGGCTTTTTCGTGTCATAATTTCTGTCATGACCGTCAAATCTGCCACATATCATTTAATTAGATGTAAAATGACCGTCATACTTTTTTTTCGTCACGATTTTGTCATGCTCAATGGAAGTCTTCAATTATAATTATTTTAATATTGGTCGAAGATGTCAGCCATCATCTACTTAGATGTGAAATGACAGTCAGTGTTTTTTTGTCACAGTCTTTTCATAATCCACAATTATAATTGATAATTCGACATATATAATGGATAATATGACATAATGTTTACTGAATTAGGAGAAAATGTAAATTCCATCAATATATTTATTAATAAGCTCGTATGAAAATTACATCAACTTTCAGTAAATCTTCCTCTTGGAGAACTTAATCATAAACTATTATGGTCTAATAATCACATGAGATATGTAGCATAACATATCCCTGAAACTGCACCTGCAATATTCTTCATAATAGTGTTATTAACTTTTACGTTTTGGCTGGATATTCGTTGGAATGAATGAAGTAGTGGTAGTTGAAAGAATAAAAATTAAGACGATGAGAAGAATTATCTCTTTCGAGAAAAACTAATCAGAAAAGATCGTTCTCATAGCCATCACCAACATCATCATCATCAGACGCCTCGCTTGATGATGTCTCCAGCCCACCAGCAACATTTTCACCAATTTTAGTTTGTTTAATGCCGGTTCCTTGTACTGAGCGTTCCAAAATGGTTCCCATTTGGTCTTCATCAAAACGTTTGCTGTTATGAGCAATGTAAGTTAACATTGTAGCTCTTGCAATAGACAATCTGTTACGCTTTGATGAATGGATCCACCCAAATGTGCTGAAAGTGGGTTCAGTTGCTGTAGAAGTTGGTGGTACACTGCGAATCGCTACGGCAACCTTCTTGATTTCAGTACTACAGTATAATCCTTTCCACCACTTCGTTGCTGATATTGATTGTGCAGTCTTCTGCAATTAGTTCTGCTCAAAAATTCCGTTACAAGTAATGAAGTCAACGTATTCCAACATGAATTTATCAGTGTCTAGCTTCAACTTATCAGCTGTTTGGGAAATGAATCTTGACCCAATAATTTCTTGCTCACTATTCAACGATTTTCCTTTCATTGCTGGATCAAGAAGATTAGCAGCATAATGAATCGGACGTAGAGCCATATTCTTCCGTGCATTCAGGGATGACATGTGTAACGAGGTTTCTCGTTACGGCTATCGTATCGGCTTATGCCACCTCCGGGTGAAGCTATTCAAGTGTAGAGCTCGAGGAGACTCACACATGAACAGCTTGAAAATACTACCGTAGTGCCATCTGCGTAAGATGACACCTTAAAGTTATCGGAAGCTAACTGACACGTCAGTGGGTTCTATATGCGGCTGAGGATAAGGCAGAAGCCCAGCTGAAATGCTGGCGCTCCACTAGAGTGTCGGAGTTATCTCCGGGCCTGGCAGTGGTGTGAGAGGAAAAATCACGCAGGCTCACGGAGAGACTTCCAGACGAGGAGAAGCAGCCTCAGCCGATATAAATAGACCCAACGACACGGTGCTCAGTTAGTCTGCCTTGGGCTGCAGACTCGAGAGGATCGGGAGACGTCCCTCGATCCTCTACCGCTCACTTCGGTGAGAGTTATCGTTGGTTGCCCGTCGCATGGCTACGTGGCGTTTCTCGTGTGGATGGAGGCGTCCGGTATTCTCTGGGTGACAATAGATCAGAGGAAACTGCGGAGGGGCTCATCCAGAGGCTATCGCGGAATACCCCAATTCCGACTTGTTCTCGCTAGAGGGACTGTGACTAGATCCACGCCCCTCTACCATAACCAGCACACTGTGTTACCGGGAATGGATTGCCCATGCCATCCATTGGGGTTAGTAATTCCCCGAGTAATTACTGCCGAAGGTTCAGCAGGTTAGCCCGAAACCGCCCTAAGAGGTTAAGCGTGGTGAGCCCAGGGAAAACCAGCACACAGTGAGTTTTGTTTATTCCTCCGGTAAAGAATAAACTGGCGCCCATGCTATCAAGCCGTGTGTGTGGAAAGGGATGGCCGGAAGTGTAACGGGATTGGACAAAAACCCGTTACACATGATTTTAATGAAGTCCGCCTCTGAAAACAGGTTATTATCTTCTGCATCACGTTGCAGCAAGAGATGTCTCTCCACTTCAGCAAAAGCAGTGACGACTTGACTCAATTTAGAATCGTCACTCTCTAGTTTGATAGTCCAGTCAGTTATTGGTTTGAGCAGACAGTGAAGCTTCTTCAATCGCTCCCAAAATTCACAATCAAGCAATATTTTCTTGGTTGCTGGGCTGAGTTTCATTTCTACTTGTGGAGAATTTGAAATTGCCAGTGTCTCGAGGTTATGTTTATCGCAAAAAATACTTCCGATACATGCAACAGTTGAGCCAAATCGAGTGATGCCAGGACTCTTCAGGGTAGTTTTTACCTTCTCTGGGTCGTTCCTCTGAATCTCAGTGAATGCTGCATTCAGGAATTTGGATTTCCTGATTTCAGTCACAATGGCTTTCGCTTTCGTAATTAAACATTGCGCTGATTCCAATTTCCCCACATCTTGCATCATTAAATTGAGAATGTGAGAAATACATTCAAAGGCAGCGAGATGATTCTCAACGTATTTTTCTTCCAGAATTTTCCATGCCTTCAGCATTGCTAGCGTATCATCAGTGCAAACAGCCATCATCCTCTCAGGACCAACTTTGTCAATTACTCTACTAATTTCTGCAGCTATATATTCACTTGTCTCAGAACTCGTACCTGTAGCGACACTGTTCAAAAACACTGGTGCTGGTGTGCTCACTACAAAATTGATGATACCCTCACCTCTAACGTTCGACCACCCATCACATTGGAGAGAGAGACTCTCAGCATTCTTCGTTTCATTATTCACCTCATCCTCAATAGCTGAATATATTTCTTGCAGTAGAATCTTCGACAGTATATGTCTAGATGGGTAATCAAACTTTGGACATATGAACGTTAGGAAATTCTTCCAGTGACGATTCTCAGTTAGACTGAGTGGCGATCCAGAAGCGAAAACAGCTAATGCAAATGAATATAGCGCGTATTTCTGATCGTGAGATGTCATTTTGTCACAGAAAGTGTCAATTGTCGCAGTAGTATTGCTCTTCACTGAGCTGGCCTTTGACTGTACTGAACTAGCATTAGAATCAGTTGAACGATGTGGTGTGACCGAAGCTACATCCGAATCCTCTGATGAGCTTCCACATGGAGAATGCCTACGTTTTTTACTTTGTTGTTCAAGAGCGATTGGATGTAGTTTTTCACATTTGCCGGTGTATGTAAACACTCTCGGACAAGATGCTCTGCCATTCTGGTTGTGTGATGTTTCCATCTTTTTTTACAGTAATTGCATTGAAAAGTGGGCAATTTCTGATTCGGGAGAATCCCAATTTCAGTGAAATGTGCAGCCAAATTTTTTTTCAGATTCATTTCCTACCGAATCATGAGTAAAATCAATTAATTTATCGAATGTAATTGAAGGGATCATATACTAACCTCATTCGTATGTTGACCGGTAACATGGACAAGTTTTGGTTAGAGTAAAATGGCGGTAACAGCAGAATTCCCATCATCGAATATATAACAGAGATGGCGTATCATTTACTTAGATGGAATCTGACCGTCAGCCGATAATTTTGTCAGAAATTGGTCACATGACAAAACGGTCTGAATTGAGCTCCGTCATATGACGGTCACTGACGTGTCATATGACGCGTCACCGACATGTCAGTTTTTTTGGTCACATCCCTAGTGTGGATCAAGTCCAGTCAATTTCTACTCTGATTCTCTGATTGTTTTGGGGATGGATCTCGTGCTGTCTTCCCCTTGATGCAGCTCTCGCAAACTTCCTTGATTTTGCAATTGTTCATCTTTAATCCTCCGACTAATCCATGATTTTTCATCCAGTTAATTGCCTTCGGGACCCTATGACCGAATCTCGCATGCCACGTGTGTATGCAAAATTCTGCATGAACTTCACTATTCTTTCCCCTTCACAGATATTTTCCCTCAACGATTTAGAGGCCCATAACGTGGTGGATATCTGGAAAGTATAGGAAGTAAACTTGATATTTATAACAGATTTGAATTTAACGTAACTCAACACGTCTGCCTTACACGATTTATTCAATACGACTAAATAATGCAGAAAACAAATACGACCGTGGGCCCTAGCGCTCTGTGTGTATATGTGTCTGTATGTGTGTGTGGTATAGTGTGTAAGTGTGTGTCGAGGTGATGGCACTGGACATCTTCATTGCATCCAACAGAGAAGATAAATTTCTCCTCAAGTACGAGCGTTTATTTCCTAAAAAAGCGACCATGAAATTTCTTCGAGATGCTGACTGGTTTACAGAGAGTGGAACAAAATGAGAGTAGGTTTTTCTGCAGATTGAATATTTTGAAAAATAATGCAAGAAATTGTAGAGGGTCGAAGTCGAAAGCCATCGAGTTATAGTCGTCGTACCTAGAGAATGAAACTTTTTTTTTAGTCCTCAAAACTATCCCCACTACGGTTATCCCCACTCACACCAATGACGCATGTGCAGAGCCGATTGTCAACCGACTCACATATCGCGGTGGCTTCCTACGCCAGGACTATTCTTCTATAAATACCAAGGTTTTCGCTGTTGAAAATCATCGGCTGATAATGAATGCAGTCGGTAATGAAGTTTCTATTACTACCTGCAATAGGTATTTCGATATGTAATCAGAAAATATCCATCGCAAAAATTGGCCTTGATTCAGAGGGGTTGTCATAATATAAAACATTCAAGTTTAAATTTATCCATTTTCACATTATTTTTCTTTTGAATAACTAACAGAAATTGGATTCTCTCTGTGACTTGGCGAGGACACTAAGCTGGTTTCGATCAGAAAATAACAATGGAAGAAGTAAATGAATTTTTTTTCTCACTTCAATGAATGATGCTTACTCAATTATATGCCAGGGGATGAATAATAAATAATCTTCTTCTTTATTTAATTGCTTTCCAAATATACATTTGATTGCAATAGGACCCACTGGTATTTTACAATATAAAAAGAATATAAAATATGAAAAGATAAAATAGACGTTTCATACATATTGAGATAAATTTCTAAAATTATAAAATATTTTAAACGCTGTTTCCGTTTTGGGATTCTCTCAACCTAGTCTCTCTAAGTTCATTGCATTTTACAATATGACGGTAAACCATGTTTACGTGTTATGGCTTGTACAAACTCAGGATTTGATCGAGATTTGGCTGGGTTGGGGGTAAGTCAATGTCAACAAAAAATGTGAATTTCAGATGTGAGTAGGCAGGGCAGCTTAGCAACATATGAGAGAGAGTGTCACTTACCACGAGGTCACAAGTAGGACAGGGTCTAGAAGGTTGAAATTCCAATATACTACCTTTTGTATAGATTTTGAAACCGTACAGATTTGCTGATCTCATTTGTGCGTAAACTTTCTTTACCTGCATCGGTACCTCACTGAACAAATATCGATTTGAATTCCATTGACAGATCACTTTAGACTCTAGATGTGATATGTTAGAGACATGATTTCTTGTGTTTATCTCTAATGTTCTCTTATATTTTTCAATTATTACAGTTCCCACTCTCTCCCATGTGTTACTATCTAGAGTATCCACTACGTAGATGAAGCTCTCATCGACGGACTTTATGAAATTACAAATTTGAGCGAACCAGTTATATTCCGAAACATTGGTGTTCTTTTTGTATTCTGCGATTTATTTCAGTAGACATAAGTAAGGGTATCTGTCTTTTTCCATTCTCAGAACCTTGAGTAACCAATTCCAAGTTTGCTTCCATATATTATACGCCAAGTCTAAGCTAATTGTCTCGAATTTTACAAGCACGTTTGCAGTAGTGCGTTTTAAGCCTAGAACATTCTTGAAATACTCAGTTAACACACATTCAATATCCCTCGTATACTTTAAGGCCCAAATAGGAGAAGCATGGAGAGTGACCGGGGAGACTATACTGTCGAAAAGTGTTTTAATGTTTTTAAAGTTATTTAGCTTTGTTCTGTGGATTAAGCTGTTTATTGCGCCAGAAGCTATTTTTGATTTATTAATTGCATTCAATAGAGCCAGCCGACCAAGTCCTGTGGACGAGAAAGGAATAAGTACCTAAATAAGTATATTCGTTAACAATTTCGATTTTTTTATGTTTGTAAAGAATTTCAAGTCTTGTGGGATCCTACCAGCTTTACGACAGTATAGTATCTTGGTTTTCTCCTAGTTCACAGTATCTTTGCGGAATTTTTAATTTTAACGCTAAGTCAGCTTTATTCCTGGCAAGGATTGCCAAGTCATCTGCATACAATAGTAGAAGGATATCGATTAGTAGGTTTATGTTGATGCCATACGCACCTTCTGATCGGAGAAAGTCCACGATGTCTGAGATATACAAAATGAATAGTAGAGGGCTCAGGATCTCACCCTGCAAAACCCCTTCGCTAACTTTTATTTCATCTGAGAGGCCGTCCGGGGTACTGATTTTAATAACCGCTTTATCATACAAAGATTTCATAATTCTTATTATTTTCGCGCTGACTCCCAGTTCAAACAGTTTCAACCACGACTTATCGTCTGGCACAGTGTCAAATACACGTTCAAAGTCGACAAAGAGGATGAAGGCTGTGCCCTGAGGCTTTCTGAGGCGAGTGTGGATCAGTTCCATCAGGATAAACAGATTTTCCATGCAGCTTCTGCGGGATCTGAAACCAGCCTGACGCTCAGGAAGTAATTTACACATTTCAGCCCACGGATATAATCTGGCCGAAATCATTGATGTGAGAAGCTTCGTTATATGGTTTACTAAGGCTCTATTCTATTCTATGGTTTACTCAGGCTATGTCTCTATTGTTTCCCGGGTCATCCCTATCCCCTTTTTTAAATAACATAGAAACAATTGAACTAGACCAAGAATCGGGGACTTTTTCCTCACGAAGGATTTTGTTGAAAAAACATAGTACATAAAGCTTCTAGTTAATTGGCAAGCCCTGGTAGAATTTGTTCGAGATCGCATCCTTACCTGGGGCTTTGCTTTTTTTACTTAGTCTAATTGCATCCTCTAATTCATTCAAGGTAAAATCTCTGTCTAAAATAGGATGCAAAACCCCAGTATACGAGTTATTTTCTGGCTCAGTTGGATTCGTTATAGTATTATAAAACTGTACCCATTGTGGGCCCGTTATTTTTGGTTGCTCATACGGTCTCACACGAAAACTCCCCAAGGTTCTCAAAAAATCCGATGGATTCTTCGCATTATTTATATTAGCTGTTAGATTGTCTAAGTAAGAAGATTTATTCTTCTCCCAATGGAACTTGTACTCTTTAACCACCATGGTATAATTTTTCTTGTCAACACAATTGAAATTATTTTTTTTTCTGTACAATCTGAGTTTTTTGTTTGCAATATTTTTTAATTCTATACATGCTTGATTGACTCATGGCTCCTTGACCGTAAAGTGGCTTTTTCTTATTGTATATGACAGACCTAATTCGGATGCTGCTCTAGTGACAGCTTGATACAACTGTTTTAGCAGGTCGTTTGTTTCGTCAGATTCAAAGTTGGCATGCAACAACGGTGAGTGTTGCAAATGCTGGCTAAAACCATGTGCTTTGTCCCGATCCCATTTTAATTTAACGATTCTATTATTTGTTCCGGCTGTTTGAATTTGACCGGTTTCTTTTAACCAAAAAGCGATCGGGAAATGATCTGAAAAATTTACCGAGTGTAAAATTTTGAGATCTTCAATTTTTTCTAAACCAATTAGATTAGACCAGGCTAAATCAATTATACTACTTCCTTTACCACAATACGTCGGTTGGGCCGGATTATCACTGCAAGTCCTGCCGTTAACATTTATAAAACTAGAGTTTTCCATAATACACCCAGCAAAAAAATTAAGGGAACGGTAAATTTTGTCAGTTTTTTGCTTGATTTTCAAATGGCTGTAACTTCGCCAAAAATGATCGTATCAGAATAAAAAAAAATCGTTGGAAAGCTTGAAGTCTCTACTCTTGAAATCTTGAGATGAAAATTTTTTATGACCATTTGTTATAACGAGATAGGAGAGTTGAGAGTGGAAAATTTTTTTTTCTTTTTTTTTCATTTTTTCAACTTGTTCCACGGACTTCAAAAAAATTTTCTCGACTCAACCCTTATAAGGATCATGTAGCCTCGTCTTTCAGCTTCAATTTCTTTTTTTTTTTTCTCTACGACCCTTTGTTGCTGAGATATTGTCGATTGAATCAAAAAACACCCTTTTGTCTTTAATCGTCGATATCTCAGGAACTACTGATCGCACAGCGAGCGGATGATGAGATTCGTAAACTTGAATGAATTTCCTGTAAGATTCTTGCACTGTTCAATTGGAAAAAAATTTTCTTCCAATCTTAAAATTGGTTCGAAAAAGTACCAAAAAATTGCGTTTTTTTCCTTTTTTGAAAATTGCCCTGCATTTTGCGAATTTTGCGAAAATTGAAAATGTTTCAACGTTTTTCTTTAGTTTAATGTGTGATGGAACACCCCCTAAATTTTCAAGCCAACCGTTTTTTTTTCCCGAACGGACAAAGTTTCAGCAAAAATTAAAGGAACACTTTTTTGTGCGTAAACACCAATTACTGATGATTAGGGCCGAAAATGTTTTTTCTCCATTATTTTTCCGTGATTTTTTGTGCAAAATTTGTTGAACTTCATCGAAAAATGAGAACAATGAAAAAAACAAAAAAACAATAAAAAAATTGAAATTTTGTTTTCCATTAATCAATAAAAAATTCGAATTTTTTTTTTTAATCAATAAAAAATTCAATTTTCGTTTTTTAATCAATGGAAAATTAGAAATTTTCTCTTCTTTTGAAAATCAATGGAAAAATCAATTTTCGTTCTCAAAAAACCAGTAGAAAACTTGGAAGAAAATTTGAAAAATGAAAAAAAAACACCGGAATCGCATTTGATTTGGAGAGATAGTGACTCAGCAGATTTTTTTAAACAATTTTTTTTTCGATTTTTTTTCGTTTAAAAAAATTGTTTTTCTGATTTTTTATTGATTTTTCTTCATTTTTCATTGTTCTCATTTTTCGATGGAATTCAACAAATTTTGCGGAAAAAATCACGGAAAAATAACGGATAAAAAACATTTTCGGCCCCAATCATCATTAATTGATGTTCAGGGCACAAAAAAGTGTTCCTTTAATTTTTGCTGAAACTTTGTTCGTTCGGGAAAAAAAACGGCCGAACCGATTGGCTTGAAAATTTAGGGGGTGTTCCAGCACACATTAAACTAAAGAAAAACGTTGAAACATTTTCAATTTTCGCAAAATTCGCAAAATGCCGGGCAATTTTCGAAAAAGGAAAAAAACACAATTTTTTGGTACTTTTTCGAACCAATTTTAAAATTGGAAGAAAATTTTTTTTCAATCAAACAGTGCAAGAATCTTATAGGAAATTCATTCAAGTTTACGAATCTCATCATTCACTCGCTGTGCAATTAGTAGTTCCTGAGATATCGACGATTAAAGACAAAAGGGTGTTTTTTGATTCAATCGACAATATCTCAGCAACAAAGGGTCGTAGAGAAAAGAAAAAAAAAAATTGAAGCCGAAAGACCAGGCTACATGATACTTATAAGGGTTGAGTCGAGAAAATTTTTTTGAAGTCCGTGGAACAAGTTGAAAAAATGGAAAAAAAAGAAAAGAAAATTTCCACTTTCAACTCTCCTATCTCGTTATAACAAATGGTCATAAAAAATTTTCATCTCAGGATTTCAAGAGTAGAGACTTCAAGCTTTCCAACGATTTTTTTAAAATTCTGATACGATCATTTTTGGCGAAGTTACAGCCATTTGAAAATCAAGCAAAAAACTGACAAAATTTACCGTTCCCTTAATTTTTTTGCTGGGTGTATTATTTATTTTCGCACCTCTGTTATTCAATGAATTTATGCAAAAATCACTGGTTGCCGAAAGTTCTGTACCGAAGAAGAGTTCTTCAGGGTAAATTGCAGGGTCACCAATGTGAGCGTTAAAATCCCCCAGTAGGAAGATAGGTGTAGAGTCGAATTGTAGTTGTACCGAATCCATAGCCTCTTGGAAGTTAGTGACATCCTTTTCGAACTGATCACTGGGGCGTAAATATGTAAAGCCGAATATATATTCGGTGTTTGGAGTTATTTTTATGAAGCAGCAGTTATATGAGATATGCAGAATATTTTTTTTGATACTTTTTCTTGCGAGGAGTACGATTCCCCCGCTTAGGCGTCCAACAGACTTATTTTGTGTGGCATCAATCCATAGAATGTCATAATGATTTTCACAAGATCCTAGTTTACATTGTTTGGTGGCCCAAATTCCTACTAAACAGATTACGTCATAATTGATCAGGTCCTTGCAACTCCAGAAATTTTTTATACCATTTACATTCCAGAGCGCCAGCTTAAGGGAATCCTTTTTCAGTTTTTCACTTTGAAAGTTCTTTTCCAGAGGAGATCCTGTCGGCTCCAATTTCTGTGTTTCATCGCTCCATTTCATCCATTTTCCATCAATACATGTCTTGTTTCCATAAAATTTTATCTTAGCGCCTTTGGCTTTACAGTCCTTAGCGGCTGCTCTCAGTCTTCGGCCTTCCATTTCTTGAATCGCTGTAAGATCATTTTCAATAAAAATGTTGGAATTAGTCAAGACCGTTTTTTTAGTAGACATGATTTGTTTTTTAATATCAATATTTGTTAGAGAAACTTTGTATATATTTTTATTTTTCCCCAGAACAGAAACGTCTTTGAACGAGTTCACCGAATTGAATTTTGTAGCAAACAACTCTGTTATAAGACTTGGTGCGTCTCCCGTTGCTGTTAGGCCCTTTATTATGACATTCAGTTTTCTTTTTGCTCGTTCCTTGTTTTCCATGGTTTCTGCTAATTTGAGTAGGCTGTTTAGTCTGGGATTTGACGCTGACGCTTCAGGTACATTCTTTCCATCGGATCGGGAAACACGATTGTTTGATTTAAGCTTTCTAATTTCTGTAGACAATCTCTTGATCTCATCGTCGTATACTTTGTTCCTTGCAGCGATTTCCGATTTGAGTTGGTTTATTTCAGTTTTCTGTTCTTCAAGGTTTGGCTTCTTTTTAGCTGAGTTTAGAGTAAAAGATGTAAATTCTTCAAGAGCTTTCTCTGGGTTTTCTTTCTCTTCTCTTTTTCTCTTGGTGAGAAATTCTTTTATTGAGCAGTCGGAGTTGGAACGATGAAGAGTTAGTCTTTCTACATTTGAGTAGCGTCCAGCGCGCTGCTTATCATTCATTTAAACGAGTATCTGCTTTATCGGAGAAATCTACAATACTTTCCGCCGTAGTTAAAGTAGTAATGCTGGATTTGAAAGTTAAACTGTTTTGATTCATCACACATAACCTAACTATCAAGAAAGAAAATAAAAAGTAATACAATTTATATTTATACTGAGATTCACAGTGATTATTATCTCAAAAGCCACGTCATACATTTATTAAACTGCACAGTTGAAAATATTTATTCAATTATCACTGATTCACTATTTAATCACAGAAAACATGCGAGAGCTAACGACGGCACGTTAGCCCAACTTGACAGTTACGGTGGCACCCCGAATAATAAATAATAAAAACTGTAATTGCTGAATTGGTTTTTCTTTTCATTGAATTTTTCAGGTAGAATTACAAGCCTTGAAATTCATAAAAAGATATGAGTTTTAATCACATAGTTATAGCTGTACGGCGTCTCTCCTTAACATCTAATAATTTGAATCTCAACGATAATATTTTCTTAATTTCGTAGATGATCTATATCATGGAAAAATATATACGACTTTTTTTTTAATAAAAAGGCTTAAATTGACCTAATCGGTAATCAAAGCCCTGTTTTCACATTAAGCTATTACATGAGCCATTGATATCATCACTGACTGGCTCCAGGCTGGCTTCCAGGTCTACTATCATCGCCGAGGGCACATTGTTCACACCTGACTGGACCATCTATACAGCATCAATCTAAAAGCAAAGGAAAATTGAGAAAATGAATATAAACGTCAATTTTAAATGTTTAATGTTTATTCTCAAAAACTCCAGGCTACTGAGCCCATCGGAGCTGATACAGTAAATTGTACATACATATTTCAGATGTCGCATTTACAAAATTCCTTTCATAACAGTTACGAATAAATTCACACATTTTCAGGAAATCACATAATTAATTTATACATTTCACTGCATGCTGTGAGAAATTTTATAAACCCCCATAATTAAAATCAATAATTATTTTGGAAACTATTGGGCTTACGAGAATTTGTCGGGAGACCTTTTTTTTTAGAAAATTAATATCTCCATAAATAAAGTCTGTTTGAAACGTAACTATTTTCCCGCGGAAAAAGAGTCATCAACTATTGGTAAATTGGTGAACCGAGTCCAGTGACACTGGGCCCTCGGCTAGGAGACGTAAAATCTCCCCACCAACTCGGTCACTTGCGTAAGAACGTTCAATCGAAACGCAGCAACTAATTTATTAATCGTGAAAACTTTACAACTGTCTCAGGTGTTATGTTCTCGATTATCTCAAATTTTTTTGTCTCGAAGTTTATTGCAACTCAACTAGTTTATTCAACTATTCTGTCAAATTCAACTATTCGTCTATTTATTTTGAGGGCACTTGCGTATGAACGTTCGATCGAGACACTTCAGTGTGTATCAATCATCGCGAAATACTTCAATGTGTGAAATACTGATTATCTCAATTAATTCAATCTTCTCAATTGAAAGTTTTGTTGTATCTCAACTCATCATTGCATAATAGTGAAAATCAACCATTAATTTATTTAACGTTATGTGTTGTAACGTAATATTTCGATTACGTTACTTTTTGTCGTCTGGGCGCGTAATTAATTTTGAATTCTTATTAGTTTTGGCACCACCAACCAAGAATCAAAACAAACGAATCACGAGAGTTCAATTTTTGTATAAATTATGTAAAACTAATGTCGATTGGTTAATTTTGTATGTTAACGCTCATTGGATTGTCGTCAATTGAGTTGATGTCTCACGACTGGAAGAGGGAGACACCAGATGGACGATGATGAAGAAAATCGACATTACCGAAGGAGTCGGTTAATTGGACGAAAGTTTCGGCGCCAATGACAAGATTGATCGGAAGAATAAATTGAGACGTTTAGATGAACCTTGGTTGCATCCTTGGACTAGATAAAATTGTCCCAACTCTAATGTCATCGACTTGGAGTTTCTCAATTTTCTTCGTTGGAATTTATTGTCATTGAAAAAAAGGAAATACTTAACGTCAGGTTAAGCTGGATTGAATGACGTATTTCAGGATTGACCAACAGAGAACGTCCTTCCCGGAAAAGACGCCTTAGCCGTTGTCCAGCGCTTGCTGTCGGCTGATTCTCGTTTGGTGTGCCGTAGAGTAGACACATGTTTTGTCGTGTCTCTTTGCGCAATTTTGTATAACCGCTATTTTCACGTTTGGAATAAATTAATTCATTGGAAAATTGTCGTATTAAAATTGTCATATTAATTGTCGTTTAATTAAAATTTGAAAAAATATATTGTTCACGTTGAAGTAAATTGGGCATAATCTGGTGAGCAAATTTTTGGTTAATCAAATTTTGTACGGTGATTGATTTCGTAGTCGTGGAAATTCAATTTTTTTTTGTTTTGTTAGCGTAATGACGCCATGTAGAAAAGACGCCACGAAATCAAATACCATTTATCGGCGAACTGATTTGATAATTTTTGGGAACATTTAATTCTGTTTAATAATTTTGAACTCTCGTTCTCATTTCTCGAGGAAAAATTTTTTTTTATAGAAAAAAAAAAACAATTTTTTTTTGTTTCGATAAAATGTCGCGCATTAAGAAAATTCAATTAACGAATATATTTTGGCGTTATGGCCAAAGCTAATTAATTGAAATTCATTGTGGAATTTTAGTCTCGCGACTTTGTAGAATATATTGGATTTTGTAATTATTTTTTTTTACTTTTATTCAATATTTTTGAGAAATTTTGTCTGTCAAATTATTTTTTTTCTTTTCATGAAATTAATTTAATTGATTTCATTGTTGACATATCATTGTGGCGACAGTTACATCTAGGGACATTGTCACTAGAGGCACTAGACTAGGGACACTAGTGATTTTCGTTTCGTTGCGAATGATGACTGTAGGTGGCAGCACCATTGATTTCTTGTGAGTTTGAATTTGAATGTAATTCTTTGAATATTTTTTTTATTGATGACTTTATTATGCGTTGACGATTAATTAATGAATTAATCAATTTGTTAATTAATTAAATTCTTTTCATTTGATTAATGTAATTTCAAATTTTGGTTTCAAAGAATCTGTTTGTAACTAATTGTTTATTTATTTTGAATTGTTTTATTTGTTTAAAAAAAATGATGATATTTTGTTTATTGTGCTGCGCACTCACCGATATAAAGCAGGGGGCTTAATAATTTATAATTAATTTTTTTTATATAGAATTTTTTTTATTTTATCACTTGAATTATTTTGTTTGAAATTATTTATGCTCCTTATTTAAAGCCACAACAGTGACCCTGAGGGGGAGACTGAACTAGTTCGTGCTGAATAAGGGAGTATTTGAGTTTGTGGTTAAATTATTTGAATTTTTGATTTTGTTGTCGTTGTTAAGATCAATATAAGATTGATCGGATGTTGAGATACATCCTGGCGCCCATTCTGATTTTTGGTTTTGTTTTTGAACTTTGTTTTAGCTATTGGGTGCTTTTCAAGCGTGCTTAATTGCTGCGCTTACCGTTAGGCTCAGGAATTGCGGCACAGTGTATATTATCAACTAGCATTCCCCCCTCGCTTCGCTCGGATCAGATTTTTGGCAGCTCCTATACTGTTTCCTAATCCTATATAATTTATTAAGAGAAGGTGAGTTCAGAAGGACATTCCAGCTAACCAAATCGAGATAGAGATTTTTAAGAATTCCTTGGAATGCTGAGAAAATTTTAGGAACAGAAGGCATTAACCTTCAGTATCAATATCAGAAAATTCTAGAACAGTCTAGAATATTCTAGAACAATCTACAACATTCTAGACCAATTCAGAACAAAGTGAAACAGTCTGCAACTTTCTAGAACGATCTAGAACAATCTCGAACATTTTAGAACAATCTGGAACAACATAGCACAATCTGGAACAGCCTAGAACAATCTAGAACATTCTAGAGCAATCTAGAACAATCTACAACTTTCTAGAACAATCTGGAACAATCTAGAGCATTCTAAAACATTCTAGATGAATCTAGAACAATCTAGAAAATCCTAGCACAATCTAGAACACTCCCAGATCTTCCGGAACATTCTAGAGCATTCTCGATCAATTTGAAACCTTCTTGAACTATTTGGAACCTTCTCGAACATTTCAGAATATTTTCAACTATTTTAGATTGTTCTAGCAAATTTCAGAACCATCTAGAGCATTATTTTATATTACCCATGAGGAGCAAATAAGTGAAATACCCTCTTACATCCCCATATCCCTGAAACCAACCCCCGTAGCCGAAAACGGAAAACTTCTTCATGGATGGGGGGTCAAGGGCTACCACACCATATAACCCCCATGCGGCTATGAGGGTTGGTTTCTGAGCCTTAGCGGCATTCACATAATAACACATTTTTTTTTATTATATATAATGATTAGACGAGCGGGCTTTTTTCCGTTCGAATAAAAACGGTTTTGCCTTGCGGCTCAGTGTAAATTTCAACTATTACTTTTTCACCTCCATAAAACCGCCTCCCACAATCCACCCTGGAAAATCCACGAAAAATCATCACGCTCAAAACAAGGTCTCCTGACATTTGTCTCTAAGCCCATTCGCTTTAAAGATTCATCTAAGAATGATTGGGAAGGTACAATCGGAAAAAGGTTAAATTTTTGGATAAAAGCATCAATGACAATTTATGCAACATGAAATTCCCACATATGATTTGGTGAATCTGTAAAGAATGTAATGAGTAATTAAATAAGCTGTAGAAACAAAAAACTAATTGAAAATTGAAACATTTTCATTATTTTTTTCATTTCTCCATATCTTGAAATAATTGAGATAAGGCTAAAAATAATGAAAAAATTTCAATTTTAATGCATTTTTGGTCTCTACGGCTTATTTTATTCCTTATCACATTCATCACAGATTCACTGCATCAGATTTGAGGATTTTATCTTGTATAAATTGTTATTTACAATTTTATACCAGAATTTAATTTTTTTCTACGATTGTACCTCCCAATCATCCTTCAAATAGATAAAAATCGAGATGAATTCTGAAAATAAAATGAAAATTTACTTTTAATTCTTTTTCCCATTCCAGCAGCAGCTTTTACTCATTTCAGCCGCACTTTCCCAGTCCTCTCGTGCTTTATTAGCAATATCCGAAATGTGATTAATGACTTGCGTATATTGTGTAACTTGTTTCTGTAAAAAAAAAGAAATTGTTGTTAAATTAAAATGAAACAAAAGATTGTCCAGCGATGGCATCCATTGCAGTCCTATGATGTCGCTCGCATATAACAACTGAAGTTTTTACAGAAAAATATTTTGCAACCCTTCTTCGAAAATTATATGCTTGAGAAAAAATTGGTTTTCTGCAATAATCCATTAAGATTTCGAATCTTTCTAAATTAATTTTTTTTTTGTGGAACCATTCTAAACATATCTCAGAAAATGAGCAACATTGGGTGATTCTGTTTTGATCTTTTTTTGTACAGAATTTCAAGGGCTATAAAAAAGGATTCATGAAAAATTGCCCTATCTCGCTTAGTTTCCGAGATTTGGTTAGAAAACTGACACTGAAATGTTTTTTTTTTTAATTTTTTGGGCAAATTTTAGTCTCTTTTGCTCCCGAATGGAAACATTGTAAACGCGATTTTTTTCGATTTCGAGATTTCATCGGAATATGACTCAGAATGATCCAAAACGTCGAGAAATGACATTTTTAAAAAATGTCTGTATGTGTGTGTGTGTGTGGGGGTGTTTGTGTGTATGTGTGACAGATATCAGCTCATTGCTCAGCAACGGTAATACTTAGTGAGCTGAAAATTTAACAGTACTTTCCCTCCCCATGCAAATTGCTGTCAGTGAAATTTGAGCGAAATTGGTTGAGTACTTTTCGAGAAAACTCAAATTTGTGAAAAATCGTTTTTTCGACTTTTCTCCGCGAAAAATTGATTCACAGCCCCCACACTCAGCGATGAAATACATCTCATTTGAACTCACAATTTTCACTCAGTGTAAATTTTGCTCAGATTTTTCGTTTGCAGATAATTTCATTCACAGTGTTTTTCATCCTGAATTTACTATACACAATAGCTCAAAAACTATTCGAGTTAGAGACTTCAAATTGCGCCAGTTTGTGCATCTGAGAAGCGAAAAGTTTGGTATTGAAATTGGGCGAAATCGCTCCAGTAGTTTCTGAGATATTGGCCAAAACCCATTTTATGAACAGAGGTTATATCTCCAAAACTATCCAAGCGATTACATCCAAGTTCAACTTAAAAGATTCATCTCAATGAGCCCCACAAATGGTGATAATTTCAGATTTTTCAGAAGAAGTCTCTTGTAAGGATGTTCGATAGATTAGTTTCTTCAAAAATCACGGTTTTTCTTAGCTTTCTCCCTAAGACCACTACTATTTTTTATTTCACCATTCGAAAGTAGACAATTTTTTCTACAAAATGAGTAGCTTTTCATCGTGACGACAATCAGAAAGAATAGAAATCCTATTTGGAAACCGAACGTCAATTTTTGTGTTCCATCATAGGATCTGAATTTTCATCTAATATTGAATTTTTATGTACCATGTGATATTATTGCAATTTAATCGATTATTCTGAGCTGAGATTTGTAGGGATCTATAAGTGCGTATTTCTTGCGAGAATAATATTATTTTTTGAGCGATTGAAAAGATATTCATTTTTATAGAGATTCGATTGATTATGGGTAAAATCCCATTCGGAAGCATTTTGCCAATCGAATTGGCAAAATATTGAATGTCACACAAAGAGTGGGGTTTGCAAATAACGCACAAAGGGTGGAACTCCTGCTTGTTTTTCCTCCAATTTCAAGTTAAACAAAATATGATTATCGAACGTGTGATTCATCGTACCTCAAATTTGGGGCTTACAGCTCCAACTGCACCATTTTCTGTTCAACCGGTGGTTCATGCTGTGTTCTCAAATAATCAGGTACCAAATCGTGTGCAAATGTTGAAGTTCTTCCTCCTGTTATTATCGTGAGTTCCTCGTCCTTCTCAGGACTCAGGAGAAGTGGTAAAACCATTAAATTACGAAGATGTGGAGCTTTATCATGGCCAAGGATCTTGGAGACCTCAAGCTGGAAAAAAAAGGTAAAATATAGAGATATTTTTTTTTCGATGTTCTGTGATATGGAAATTGAGGGAAATGAGGGTAAATACCGTCAATGGCCCACTTAATGCCATCGGCCCGATTAATGCCACCTTTCGCACTTTTTTGTAATTATTAAACTCATTCAAAGTCCTGACTCCGAGTAGTTGGCAACAGTGACGAGAAAAAGATTCTGAGGACACCTGACAATAAAAAATTTTAATATTCCGGTATTAGATATATTTTAAAATTAATTAATTGAACGCGACCAACGTGTGCAGCGCGATAGAGTCTCAAAACTCCGCATGTGAGGTTAAAGTGCCCCATGAGTTTATTGCGTCCTATTAAGAAAATGTAAGTATTCAATTAATAAAAAATTATATTATTTGTTGGCGAATTGATTGAACTTTCATATAAATTAATGGTAAATTGATAAATAACAACGGGTGACTGTAATTAATGGATGGCAATTATTGGGACCGTCTCATTGAAGTCTGGCCAAATTAATGCCATACGACTTAATCCTGTTTGAAATACTTTTTTCTTCAATTTTTCTTCTCAAATGTTTTATAGATAACTAAAAGTTATTTTATTTCCTCCCAATATCCGTTAAAAATGTGGTGATCATTTTTTTTTATTAGGGGAAAAGTGAAAACGAAGCCTCTACCTCGTTATACAGGAATAACATTGCAGAAAGCTCTCCAGGAAGTTAATTCTGGGAAACCAGTTGCTGAAATTTCAAGGAAATATAATATTCCACGAACTACACTTAGATACAAAAAAAATGGAATATTGGAACCTATTATTCAGAGAAGAGGACAAAAATGTGTACTTGGTGAGGAGACTGAAGCACGGTTGATAGAATGGCTTCTTTATATGAGTGATCGAGGATGTCCAGTCACGAAGCATCAATTGTTAAATAGTGTTCAAATGTTACTCAAACAAATGAAAACTAAAGTGGATGTTTTCAAGAAAAATCGGCCAGGTAGACACTGGTTTGATGGATTTCGAAAACGACATCCCGAGCTTTGTGAAAAATTAACACAAAATTTACTGTACACAAGAGCCTCTGTTACTGAGGAAAAACTTCGTGCTTGGCTCACAGAGGTAGGAAATTATCTCAAGTCAAAGAACCTCCTGGATGTCGATCCATCAAGAGTCTTCAATTGTAATGAATCATCCTTCCAATTGTCACCTAAAGTTGGATACGTGTTGGTGAAAAAAGACAAGAGAACTGCATACACGCATGCCAAGAATGATGATAAGGAATGTGTAACAACATTATTTTGTGGAAATGCGGCTGGTCAACTTGTTCCTCCAATGGTGATGTTCAGATATCAAAAAATCCCTCGTCACATTTCTGTAGTAATGCCTGTTGGATGGGGCATTGGTCATTCAGAGAATGGGTGGGAGACAGCGAAATCATTCTATGAATGGGTAGCCAATGTCTATTATCCATGGTTGATGAAGAATAAAATTCAATTTTCAGTGATTTTATTTGTGGATGGTCATGTATCGCATTTGACTTTTGCATTGAGTGAATTCTGTAGAGAGAAAAATATTATTTTGACCGCTCTGTATCCAAATGCAACGCATATTCTTCAGCCCATGGATGTGGCAATTTTTCGCCCATTGAAGTTAGCTTGGTCAAGAATCGTACAAGAATGGAGAATGAAAAATAATGGTGATCGTGTATTACTTCCAAATGTTGCAAATTTATTGAAGAAAGCTGCTGAATCCCTAGATTGGAAACCAATCTTACGTAATGGCTTTCGAGCTACTGGCTTACATCCCTTCAATGTCGATGCAGTTAACTATCGAAAATACTTCAAAGAATCAGATACTTCGACTCCTATTGCCTCCTCAGACCTAGACGAATCTACTGAAATTACACCGTTAGATTTGCTAGAAAGCAATATTGATGATGATGTTCTACAAAGCTTTAAGGAAATTGGACCTGGTGAAGAATGGACTGGAGATTCCATTCATCAAAGTCTCTTTAATGTATGGAGGAAAATTAAAACAATGGACCAGTCTGCAGCTTCGAATGTTGATGACAATGACAATGAAAAACACGTTGACGATGCTGAGGAGCTTGGGGTATATACTTAGTCATCAATTGTCTATGCAGGGTCTGTTGTTATATATTCTCGTCATATTGTGAGTGTGTTTGATGTTATTTTACAGGTGCAAGGATCAAAAGTTCATCAAAATAATGAGGAAATAGTCGACTCCATTTCAAATAATGACAATGTTGAAGGAAGCTTGATTTTTGAGATCACAGAAGATGGTGATTTGATACTGATTGGAGATGATTCCAAAGACATCATCGATTCTGCTGGAGGAGATAAAAATAGTCATGTTACATCAGTGACGTCAACAAGCTCATTTGATGGTGTAAATGAGCCTCAGCAGGTTATCAAACAGACTGATGATAAAGTTGACACTGCCAAAGTCTCGGTAAACTCAGATGCTGATGATTCCCAGGCTGCTGAAGGGAATGAACTCAATAGTTCAGCTCAATCTCCTGCAGAAAGTTCTGGTATCAACACACAAACAGCTATGCCAGCTGCTAATCAGGGAACTCATGAAGAATCAACAGAACAGTTAGCAGACCAGCTGAATGTCAAGTCCATCAATGAAATTTTGCCTACTGCGAAGAACAGAGCTACTGGCGAAAGTCAGGATGCTAATGCCACATCAACTTGCAAAGTAGATTGTCCTCTTCCTAATATGCCTTCACCTTTCAAAACTGCGCTCGTGTGGCTTAAATCAGATGACGTGAAAACCAAGAAGGGAAAAAAATGAAGGAGAAAATACCATCAGTTGCTGTTTCTGATGAATGGATTAAGTATTTTGAAGAGAAAGACAAGAAAAAGAAAGAGGAAGAAATGAGAAAGGCTGCGAAACGCGAAGAACGGGCGCGAATCCGTCAGAATAGAGTGAGAGTTCGGGAACTGAAGAAGAAAAATCGTGAAGAAGCCAGATTAGCTCGAGAGATGAAGAAAGAGAAAGATCTGGAAGAGAGAAGAAGCGAGAAATTAAAGGAAAAAAAATGAAGGGAGAGGGAAAAGAAGAGAAATCTCCGAAAAAAGGTGAAGGAATTTCGAACAGGAGAATTTCCACGAAACTCAAAACTGAACAAAGTACAAACGATGAAGAACAAATCAAAGAAAAATCACCGACGATTGCGAAGGATATCAAAAAAGAATTACTCACTACTGAAGAGTAGAAACACCGATGTATCCAAGTCTTCGTAGCTGTGAATAACAAAAAAAATTGCTTCCAAAGAAAAATTTTAATTATAAAATAACCTACTAAAGCTTGTTTTAAATACATGAGTTTTGAAAAGTACTGTTTGTCAAGCTGAATGAATAAAAACTCGATTATTATCATCATATTTCAATGCTTCAAATGATCGTTCATAACCTGACAATCTTATATGACATTAATTGGGACCACTATGGCAGAAATCGAGCCATGCAATTCACAGGGTGGCAGAAAGTATAAGAAAATATTATTTTACGACATATGCCAAAATGAAGGTTTGGTGGCGAAATTTACATGATATTTCATGTGCATATACATTTAATGTATTAAGTATAAGAAAATATTTTTTTTTTTTTTCCGAGCCATGGGCAAAATATTCAAAAAAGTATTAATTAAATTATTTTCATCATTCATTAAGGAAATTCATACTTATAAATGATAGCCCAGAGTCTAAACTAGTTCAGCGAAAAATCAGATCCGATTTTATTACAATATATCATTTTTCTATGAAAAATCTATAGCCGAATACTGCTCTTGGTGGCATTAATTGAGCCATTGACGGTATTTGACAGGAGATTCTTCTGATGATTCCATTGAAGAACTGAGGAAATTAGCCGTGAAAAACATCTGTTAAAATATATTTTTAATAATTTTTCTAAAAGTGCAGTTTTTCAGGTGGAAATTTAGAGGGTAATCCTTTACCAACTTGACAAATTTCACTTTTTCATTATTGATTTCATGGTACTCATGGGCACTTTTATGGAAATCACTTTTGGCACTATAGGTACGTTGAGAATCGATCTTTTTCATTTCAAAATATCATAAATCGACTGCAAATGATTCTACCTTTCACCTCCATTCATAATTTTTACTCTGCGATCAATATAACCGGAAAAATCTCCGAAATCTTAAATTTTTAGGAAATGCACGAGTAAATACCTTCGACCTCCCCCGAAAAAATTGAAATTTTGTAAAGAATGCTGGATAATCAATTCTGACACATCTTTTTCACCCAAAATTTCCTCAGCTTTTTTATGAAGTCGTTTGGAGCTTATTTGTTATTTTTAGAACATCCCAATATCTCCGCAAATTTTCCCAGTTTCTAATAACGTGTGATGATTAATTTATACATTATAAATTTCCTTCAATAGAAAAAAAAACAAGCAGGAGTTGCACCCTTTGTGCGTTATTTGCAAACCTTACTCTTTGTGTGACATTTAATATTTTGCCAATTCGATTGGTAAAATGCTTCCAAACGGGATCTTACCCATAATCAATCGAATCTCTATAAAAATGAATATCCTTTCAATCGCTCAAAAAATAACATTATTCTCGCAAGAAATACGCACTGATAGATCCCTATAAATATTGCCTGAGACTGTATCGATCTATTTAGTATTCCATCTACGATATTTAGAATCAACTCGGAATTCGAAATCTCAGCTCAGAATAATCGATTAAATTTCAATAATATCACGTGGTACATAAAAATTCAATATTAGATGAAAATTCAGATCCTATAATGGAACACAAAAATTGACGTTCTGGTTCCAAATAGGATTTCTATTTTTCCCGATTGTCGTCAGAATGAAAAGGTACTCATTTTGTAGAAAAAATTGTCTACTTTCGAATGATGAAATAAAAAATAGTAGTATTCCTAGGGAGAAAGCTAACAAAAACCGTGATTTTTGTAAAAACTAATTTATCGAACATCCTTACCAGAGACTTCTTCTGAAAAATCTGAAATTATCACCATTTGTGGGGCTCATTGAGATGAATCTTTCAAGCTGAACTTGGATGTAATCGCTTGGATAGTTTTGGAGATATAACCTCTTTTCATCAAATGGTTTTTGGCCAATATCTCAGAAACTACTGGAGCAATTTCGCCCAATTTCAATACCAAACTTTTTGCTCATTAGATGCACAAACTGGCGAAATTTGAAGTCACCAACTCAAATAGTTTTTGAGCTATCGTGTATAGTAAATTCAGGATACAAAACACTGTAAATGAAATTATCTGGCAACGAAAAAGCTGAGCGAAATTTACCCCGAGCGAAAATTGTGAGTTCAAATGGGATGTATTTCATTGCTGAGAGTGGGGGCTGTGAATCAATTTTTCGCGGCGAGAAGTCGAAAAAACGATTTTTCGAAAATTTGAGTTTTCTCGAAAAGTACTCAATCGATTATGCTCAAATTTCACTGACAGCAATTTGCATGGGGAGGGAAAGTACTGTTAAATTTTCAGCTCACCAAGTATTACCGTTGCTGAGCAATGAGCTGATATCTGTCACACATACACACACACACACACACACACACATACATACAGACATTTTTTTAAAAAGTCATTTCTCGACGTTTTGGATCATTCTAAGTCATATTCCGATGAAATCTCGAAATCGAAAAGAATCGCGTTTACAATGCTTCCATTCGGAAGCAAAAAACGAACTCTTCACGACTTAACCTGAGAATCGAAGGGTTCCATTTGAATGGAAAATGAAGGAAGAAATAACATAAAATATAATATTTTTTAAACCGCAAAGTAATTAATTAATTACTCGGCATTCAATAATTTCGAGAAAACTAAAAACAAACAATTTATTTGAAAGGAGAGTATAAATTTCTCACCCCTCAGCGTTTATGCGTTATTCGCTTTATGAGGCTAATTGGGTTGCCACCAGGGGCCAAACTCTGTGGGGATGAGTGATAAACAGTTTTAGTTCGCGGTTCCGCGATAGTGGCACTACTGTCGAGAAGTTGTGCCTATATTCTAGCTAGATAGCTCTGTATTCGTAAACAATTTTGAATTCAAAAAAATGAAATGAAGATTGTATTATAGTTACTGAAGCTAATTATATAGAAACAGTTGTTAATTTGATTAAATAAATGTGAGAATTGTTTGATAGTTCTGTAATATTTATCAATCCTTTCCTGATTCCCTGAAGATGCGATTGAGGGAGAAATGCGCTGTTCCAGGCTGTAAATTCGATGAAAAAAAACCACATAAGTTTCCAAAAATTATCTGGCTTGCTGAAGCGTGGAGACGAGCAGTAAATTCAGTGGATTTGAATGATATTCCAGTAGAAGACTTGAACAAATACGCGATTTGCAGCCGTCATTTCTTGCCAACAGATTATCAAGTTTCAAGAAATAACCGTTTGAATGTGGGTAGTATACCAGGTTTATACCTGAATATTGAGCTCGTAGAAAATCATCCGGAATCATGTTCGACGCGGCGTACTAGTTCTGAATCCATGGATTTCATCCCGTTAAGTGACGGAGCACTGCACGCTTGTCGACCGAAGATCGATCAGCACCAGTGATTGAAGACCAGTTGATGCCTGGCTCCAGTTCATTGGCAACAGAAGTAGGAGTAATATCATCGCAGGTTCCGAAGAAGAGATCTGAATCTGTAAAGAAAATGAGTAACACAAGAGTTAACAGGCATGATGATAAAAGGAAAAAAAGAAGCATCGAGATGTTAAACCCAGGGCGATACTGAATCAAAGACAAATTAACCATTATTTTAAACTTAGGAAGAATGAAATAATATTCAAACAGAAATTGCGCAGGAAAGAAAAGGAAAATTCAGAATTGAAGAAGCAAAATGCAGCCAGTGAACATTTTAAAAATTGGGACAAATTGAATTTACCACAGAAAACATTCATTGGCATGCAATTAGAGAATGTTACAAAAAAAAACCAAAGGTATTGCAAGAATACAAACATAGGAGAGAGTGAGGCAAAATGGACCCCAGGGGCAACATGATTCAAGAATTTTTTGGAATAAAGGAATTTATGAAGTAATCTGAAAAAACTGAGGAAATGCTCCAAAATATGCACATTGTTGGTGAATTTTCTTGATTTATTCTATCAAAATCTACGCTTTTGAAGAAGTTTCAAATTTTCTCGACAATTAGTTCCATCTTGCCCCCACCTCCCCTATAATAATAGCAATATATAATTATTGTCGAATTTCCATGCACATTTTTAAGGGAAGGAAGAAAAAAAAGAAGAAAAAAAAATTCAGTTGCATCCCAATGTGGGACTCTTTTCCTGCACCAAAGCTGTGTCACTAGAACTCGATTCCGTCATAAACTAGTCCCGGGCCAGTCCTGGGACCGTTCTGGAGACCAGAGCCAGCACTGTTGCCAGAAGCACCTCCAGCAACCTTCATTTTCCACTATTTCTGAAAATTCAGTTACATCCCAATCACATGTTGTGCAGTTCATTAGTGTGATCTCCTGCTCAGCTTCACGATCTTTTTGATTGAGCAGAACTGTCTCTTCCCCTCGGCCACTCAGCTCTTCTCCACGAGGAGATTTGTAGTTTTTTCAGAGAACCACTGGAATTCATTGAAGATCAATGAATGGATTACGTAGATTCTGAACTAAGAATGTACATCCAAGGGCCTTATTTGTCTGGTGGATCTCCTCTCGTTACATTCTCTCTTTCTGCTGCTTTCCGGAGGAGTTTCTCCCTAGTTATTTTGGTTCACTTTGTTTGCCTCCTAAATTCATAAGAGAAATCAATTATTATTGTTATGAATCTTTGAGGATTATTATAATAGATATTAACACGTATTTACCGATAATTTACCAATTGATATTAACACGTATTTTTTGACGTATAGGGAAGAAGATATAAGAAGTCTGAGATATTATTAGCATCGCTAATGTACAAATGGTCCCCCCACTCATATCGACGATTCCTAGATAGTTTCATCTGTCCCTCTGTTACGACAATTGGAAATTTATTGCAGCAATTACCCTGTGACCCTGGATTACATGACGTAGTTTTGTGGAAGCTACAGAAATTTGGAACGACAATGGACCCAAAAGATAAGTACTGCATTTTAATGTGGGATGAAATTCAACTGAGGCTACACATTCAGTATGACCCAAAGAGAGACTTGTTTGTTGGATTTGAGGATTGGGGATATCAGAGGACAGGTAATTTTGCTGATCACAGCATCGTGTTCATGCTTTTTGATTGATTGATTCATTTTATTACTGTACAGTATGTTGTACAAAATACATAAAGATGAGAAAAAGTAGAAAGTATCAGATATAAAGCAAAAATTAAGATCTAAGTAGTAACAAAAAATTGTGTTTCATTATGCATAAGTGCAATACAAGTTCCAATAAGATTAAATAATGAATAGAATAGGTACGGACTCCCAGGAAGCAGGTGAAGTAGAAAAGAGTAAAGAATAGATAGGCAAAGTAAAAAGTAAAAGCCAAAGATAGGCAGAGAAGAAGTAGAATCAGCAAAGACCGTAGAAAAGCTGAAAGGAAAGAAAGAGATTCAGCGGCGTTATTGAACAAGAAGGAACGAAGGGCGATTTTGAAACCAATGAGAGTAGGATGGCCACGAATCGACCCAGGCAAGGCATTCCGCAGGTACGCGGAAGACATCTGAAAGGAGCGGCGCGTAATCTCAGTTCGGAAGGGTCTCACCAACAAGGGACGCACCTCCCCCCTCACAGGACGAGTTCTACTATCAGCTATCAAAAGATTAGCTAAATATCCGGGCTCACCACCCTGAATGAGTTTATAAACCTGACACGCCAGGAAATACGGTCGACGCATCCCGCATGACATCCAACCCAACTCCCTGCGCAAGGGGGAAATGTGCTCATCCCTCCTAGCTCCGAAGATGTATCTAATCCCCACATTCACCAGACGTTGGACCTTGGGAACAGCTCATCCGATAACCCATTATAAACCAAACAGCAATAATCAATAATAGGGAAAACCAACGACTCAACCAAGTGCTTCCGCAGCCCTAGAGTTGTGCTAGACCGAAGAAAGCGCAGGCGATACATCACCGAGTGCCCCCTTTTCGACACACTCGCTATTTGCTCCTTCCACGACAGCTTGCAGTCCAACACAACCTCCAAACTGCGCACAGATGTCACCAACGGAACACGAGTGCCACTAATGTCCACCGCGAGCCCAGGCTGGCAGTGTACCTCAGTATACCTCATGCTATGAGGGATCACTGGATGGAAATTAGTTGTCGGTCATGGCTTTTGCGACAGTCTCACGAGGGCACCTGACCTGCAACGATGCATAAAAATGGTGACAACAGCAGTTGAAGCCGCAGGATTTAGGATTGTTGCAACAGTATGTGACCAATGGAGCACTAATGCTACCGTTGTCAAGGAACTCACTGCAGCTTCGAATGCTGAGCGTGCAAAGAACAATGAGCAACCTGAGCGTAAAAAGCAATTTTGCACTCATGACCTGTTCGAATTTGATAACTAGGGGAAGATGTAGTAAAATGGACACTCCAATTAAACGATTCAAGAGGGAAATATTCTAATGATTCAGTTGAAAAGCTGAGGAAATTTTGGACGGGAAAACATGTGTCTAGTTTTTTTTTCTTGGAAAAATTTAGTTTTTTGGCTAGATCTTCGGCTTGGCTGGTCATAGTGACCTGGGGCTGATCTCAGATGAAAGTTGAGCCATTCCTCATCGATTTCTGAGGTTCAATTTTTTTTCAAATCAGTTCTTGAAACATTTATAGGTCATTTTCTGAACATCAGTTTTTGCTCTATATGTGTTAAAAATCATGGCAACTTTCTTGCCCTGACTTTTACTGGAGGAACGCCCGATGCAACTCGCCGTGACTTCCTCGTAGATTTTCTCTAAGTGGATTGTATATTTTAAGGTGTTGATGAATTTCTCGAATTTAACTGCCTCCGCAGCCGGCCCTCAGGAACGAACAAATAACACAAACCTGAACGAACACAAGGACCTGATAAAGGATTCTCAAATGATAGTTGACACGATACATTCTATAAAAGAGGGTGCGTGGAACCCATGCGACAGAAGTGAAACTTCTTGCTCATTATGTATAGATAGCGGTAAATTATTCGGATTTTTTTTAATGAACAAGTGATAATAATTGAGAAAAGTGAGGATACGAGGTTAATCTCAAAGGAAAATGGCAAAAAGCACAGACCAGCACATTTAGCTGTGTAATGAACACAACACTTTGAGAATTTGAGTACCTGTCTATAGGATTTTGGTTATCTGCTAACTAACAAATTATCTTTATTTTTACGATTATAAAGTGTTCAGACAACTAGATTTTTTGAAATCAGTTTTTTGTGAATACACCGGAAATCGATCGAGAAAGAGCGGTTTTGCTTCAATCCTTTCTTGTAGCTTTCAAAACTCTCTATAAAGAAGGATTCATGCAAAATTGCTCTATCTTGGCTAAATTCCGGGATATTCGAAAAAAATTACTTATAAATCAATTTGGCTACAAACTTCATATTCTTTTGTTTTTGACATCATTTTGTTCGAAAATATCTTGGAAACTGAGCGAGATAACGGAATTTTCCTCATGACATTTTTTGTAGAGAATTTTAAAAACTACAAGAAGAATTCCTACAAAAATTGCATCATCTTACTCAGTTTCCCAGATATTTATCGAAGTCCTACGACCAAAAATAGATTTATGAATAGAGGAATTGTTTCAATGGTTTTTTCTTGAGAATATATCGAAATCTAATAGAGATACGCCCTTTGCTTCAATCTTTTTTTTAGCTTTTGAAATCTTCTAGAAAAAAAAGGATTCAGGCAAAATCACCCTATCTCACTTAGACTTCGAGTATACTCAAAAAATGTTGGCTTCGGCACGCCTCGTGTGTTGATGCTTTCGTTAGTACGACAATACACTGCAGCGTCACCTCGCTTCTCCCACTACCCGACTACCGTGCCTATAGAGCCTGCAGTCTCGCCCCCGCTCTAGCTTCCCCCGCCAACAACGCAAGACTTCTCCTTTACCCCCACTCCTCGACTATTGAGTTCCCCTCAAAACTTGACGGTTTCGGTACACGCTCGAGAAAAGTTGGTACCCTGCCAAAAGAAGTTTCACTTCAAAAATATATAGCTCTTCAATTTCGTGACTAGATTACACTCATGGATGAATTTCACTGACTCGAATAATTGTCTTTCATTGATAATTGTCTCTTTCTCGTTAAACTCATTTCTCCCAATAATTTATATTAATCCCGGTTGTGAATCGCGATTAATTTAGACTGCTCCTCGGATAATTCAGGATCGGTCGATAATTAACTCAGTTTTCTAACAATATGTACTTGGGAAAATTAATAATCTCCTTTTTAAACACCATAATTTGATGCGAAATGAGCTCACCTTTCATTTAAGATCAAGCCCAGAACCGGAGATATTGTAGAAATACTGAAATTTTTCCAAAAACTGAAGGGTTTCATCTCTAAATCTTATCAAGAAGGAAATTTTTGAAAAATTCAAAAAAATGATCTATCTCCAATATTTCCATCTATTTCGACTGAATTCCATAGCATAAAATGAAATACAAAAATCAACCTGTGTCTGTTTTACCCCACTTTCCCCTATGTTCTTGCAGAAACTATCAAAAGTTCCAATTCGGTCATGATTCCCCTCTTTGATGCACCTCATCTGATGAACGGACAGAGGAACAATTTACTCACAAAAGATCTGGAGATAAATTTCAAGGAGCAGGAGATACCACCAAGCATCAAAAATGGACAGTTTGCCACTTGGGATTGCATTCAACAAGCGTACAACATCGATAACAATACGAGTAGTCTTCGAAACAGCATGCCGAAACTCAATGATGTCCACATTGATCCTGTAAAAATTAACAAGATGAAGGTGAAATATGCAACTCAAGTGTTCAGTGAGACAGTTGCATCGTACATTGAAGATTTGAAATAGAAAGGTAATATTTGTGTGTCGCAGTTAATTATGCTAGTTTTTTAAAAAGATTTTTAGCCCAAGATTTGAAGGGGTAGTCCGTCTCAAAATCAAAAAATTCAGCTATAATTATTTGAAAAATAATGTAACAGCATCATACGGAGCGTGTTAGATGAAAAAAATTACCTTCACCATTTGATAAGCTCTTTTTATAAGTTATTTGTCATTCGATGTTGTATTGCCTTCTTTCTCCCCAAAAACTAAAATTATTGATGCTCCAGAATGCGTTACTGTTGCGCAATAATTTTTATCATGGAGGAGGGGATTGTAAGGCATGAAGTAGTCCAAAAGGGAGATGATTCCTGGAACAGCAATTATATCGAAAAATTAGTGTTAATTTATGTCTAAAAAAAGTAATCAACAAGTATTTTCTGTATGAAAGGATGTAAGGGAGAGGACGGCACCTTTGAACAGAATCATTCCTATTTCAACTGATCATATAATTGTGAATTTTTTTTAATTAAAAAAGGTGTCTTATGAATGTTAAAGATCCAAAGTATTGATTCCAGATGGAAAATATTCATGATTAAATATTTTACTATGTTAGAATTAATTATTAAAAAAACAAGTAAATAAATAAATAAATAAATAAAATAAATGAAGCGCCCCCCTCTCCCCTGCAATTCCCTGATATTCATTTCATATGCAATAAATGAAAAACAATTTAAAGAAAAATGGACGTGGGAGACGTGCAATTAGTGAAAATTGTGAGAAAATTTCCAAGATTATGGATTTCATGGAATGATTTGGCATACACCGAGAGCAGCATGAAGTGTTGGAATGACGTAGGATTGCAATGTCATCCACAAATCACAGGTAAATTCGTATCACAAGCTCTGAGATAATTGAATAGGGGTAAATGGGGTGAAATGAACGAGACAATTTAACGGTCGCTACAATCAATAGAATCGGAGATATTAGACAAAGCATGAATTTTTCCCCATCCCTTTGAAGGAATAATCAAAATTTTCATACTTGAAAATTCAATTTCAGGACATGACGCTTTTCAAAGATTTGAGAAAATGGCGTAGCATCGCTTTTTCATGCGAGTGTTACGTATTGATCCGCGCGATCATACGTATTTTTCAACAATGGTCAAATATAAATCATAATTCAGTTGAGAATGCCCACAATTCCAATATCTGAACCAATTTGCCTTGAAAGAGCTCAATAATACATGAAATTACAAGAAAGAGTCAAAAGTCAACAAAGTCAAGCAGAAAACAATCAAAATCCATTAAAATCCATTAAAAAGTGTGAAAAGTCCATTCACAAAGTATATTAAGAAATTACGCGAAACAAACGAAACTGTCATAAACAAGTAGAATATTATCAAAAATGTTCAAATACCAATTTGCAACAAATTCCCTCCAATAGAAACGGAGATATTCATGTGTAAACTGAACTTCTCCCACCAGTGACTCGCGTAATTCTATGTTAAGCTTTTGAAAAATCATCACTCTTCCAAATATGGAGATTAAGAAATGATTCCAATGTTAAAACTCGTTAACTAATTTAGACTATCGATTACGGTTGGAAAACTACAAAAAAATCAATTTGCTATATAATCTGTTTTAAACAATTTACATAAAAACTAATCGTAAAAATATGAAAATGGATGTAAAATGTAGTTGACAATGAGATATTGATGTATACTGAAAATCAACTCTTGATATTGATAAGTAACCGAGATATAAATTTTATAACATATATACACACACATGCAAATTTATTATTACTGAACTTCCAAAAATTCATATCTTCGAAAATTATGAAGATTAAGGAACCAAATAAGCAATAAAATTGATGAAAAAATACAAGCTACACAGTGCGCTAAGAAAATTTGACGAAAGTTAATATTTACAATAATTTGTTATAAACAATTAATATGAAAAATCATTAGAGAATTACGGAACGGAATAGGATAGGAAGATGATCACATCAGAAGAATATAAAGACCGAAAATGAAATCAAAATAACAAATAACAACAAAGTGATGTAACATTGAAATTTATTTACATATATATGAATTGTAACGCCATATTTTTGACGTTACAATGATTTTTGGTTAGCCCGGTATCACGGTGAAATAATTAGTGGAATGAAGCACCAAGACGGAAGGTCCGAGAAACGAGAGAATATGTTTGTTTTTTTATAGTAAATTAATTGATTTTGATTTTATTCCACCTCAAATTTTCCCGCGTTTGCCGGAGTTTTCTTCATCCTGCAATGAAGGCGCCACCAGACAGACAAGGATCATAGAGGACTGCAGAGCCTTATCGACGCAGTTAGCGGAAATCGATCGGTGGACTTTGCCGTTGGACTCTCGCAGCGGATTGAGGGAGAATCAAGGACACCAATTAATTGCGCAATTAATGAGATATTAATTAATTGCAATAAAAGTTAATGTCAAAATGTTAACACACGTGATTTTCGGAATTTTTGACCTTAAAAATAAATGATCATTCTTTAATAAAATCATTCAATTACCGGAATAAGATGAAAATATACCGGCTATAAAAGAATGTCTCTAATGTCATTGGATATTTACAATTTTGGAAGAGCCACCTGCGGTCTAATTTTCGACACACACCGGCGTCTTCCTCACTTTCCGTATTGGTGTGGTTTGGTCAACACGTGTTTTGTCGTTGCAAAAATTTGAGAATTATATCGCAATAATTAACGTTGCAAATTAATTGAAATTCAATTGAAACAATTTTTGAGAAAATTTACTAAAGAAATTTTGGGAGGATGTACCGGAGCTATTGGAGACATTGAGGGCATCAACAATTAATTGTATACGCCACCCGGACACATAAGGCCCATCGGTCGGGGATCAACTGATCCGCATGTTTTTTGGAGGTGTGTTATTATGTCAAAACCTCTGCTGCCAGGAACAGTCTCGGAAAAATCCGATACTGCCGACTCGATCGTGCCACCGGAGGAATACTTCATCACCATTCCATCGTCATAAATGACTTTGGGATGGCGTCCACGGAGAACCTCTGGGCGGTGATTCCTTGATGTCCGCGGACATGCAGCTTCGTCGAAATATTTAGAATTGTTGGCAAACAGAGCCCATTCACTCCGCCTAAGCCACCGAAGAAGAGGTTCCCCGAGATGGTTACGGGCCTCTCCTCCATAACTCATATCCGAAGAATAGAGTTTAGGCGACATCAGAAGCGAGTCCCATTCAACAACGCATCCATCACCTTTCAGTCCCACTCTCATACTTGCCTGAGCTCGGCAGCTTAGTATGCGAGGTTTAAGCACCATCCGATCCAGGACTTTTGCCTACTCCCAGCAGCTTACTAGGTTACCAGCCTCCACCCATTCTGGTTGTAGGACTTACCGATCAGTTCCTGTAGTCTCAGCGACAGTTGCCTGCCTCTGGTTTGCTGTCCCACAGGAAGGGTTCGGAGCGAACAGTATGTGCTTTAAAAAGAACAGTAATCTCACACACCCGACTTAGTCAAGGTGTGCATGGGTGAGCGCCACCGGTAGTATATTCGTGGCCCCCCGAAGCCCCACAGTGAATTGTCATTCAAAATCCTCGGGAGTTTAAGCCCTTTGTGAACAGCATAAATCCTGTCCCTGCAAGTTACTATGGCAACTACCGCACTCTCCTAGCTCACTCACTCGAGCCGTGGTGCCTTGAGACTGTTGGTCTTAGGTTATCTAAGCGTCAACTAGACCCAAGGACTTGACTGAAGCCTGACATAATCTAGGGGTCTGCCTTCGTAGCATTAGGTCGTAGTGCATTGACTCTGAATGGCCTCCCACCTAGTTGTCAAGTTGGCTTCAGAGCGCACGTTGACTAGTTTGGAGGTATTCTCGCTGAACTAATGAATAACCTCCTAGGTTTAGGAGCTTAGTCACTTTCTCCCAGTGACCTGCAACCCTCGAGCCCTTTTCGGATACCCTACTTTGAGTTGTCGAAGGCGCACTTATAGGTGCTTGCCTTTCTATTGTGGCAAAGTCTTGATACAGTTGCCATGTAAAGTCAAGCATGGCAATGCTCGGCCTAGATTTGGTGGTTCGCGCACCGCCTCTAATACCCCTTTATAGGTCCTTTGCCTGTTTCTATTGAGTTAGTAACATTCGGATACTGACAATTCTTGGTCTATTGATCTCATATGGCTCAATCTATGAGCTCGTGTCACTCCCCGCTTATTAATCAATCGAGGCGTTGCCTCGCTCAAATGAGGGAATCAACAGTTGGAGGTTAATCAACAAAACTCCGGTAAGCGTGTGAATTTTCTCGGTGAAATTAATAGATTTTCGTTAGCGTCATTTAACGACGCCAGTGATCGCCATTGTTGGATTTTCCGTGGCGTGGTCTAGAGATTTTATTTTATTTGTCAGTATTTAATTATTTGGTTATTTTTTCGTTTCTCATATTTTTTTTAAATTATTGAAATTTTCGAAATAATATTGTCGCTGAAAAATTAATTTTTGTTTTGGGATTATTTTTTTTTTTGTTTAGAGGAGTAGTGTCTCGACAATGAATTCAGTCGGAAATTTTATTTTATTGAGTGTTGTTTGACGATGAATTTAATTTCATTAAAAATTTAATTCATCGATCGTTTTATTTTTTTTTGGGTTCGACTGAACAAATTGTCGCGGATAGCGCTCATGATAATTCTCGAAGCTGAAGGTGCTTCCATACGGGGTGTTGGGATTGATTCAAATATTTGACTTTATTTATTTTTTTTTGAATAATCATTCGATTTTAACGACGTTTCAAATTTGTTCGTGATAATTGTGTTACGTCGTGTTGTTTAAATAACGTCATGGACTTTTGAGTCAATCCTGACTATTCTCAAATAATTATTTTTTATTGTATCGAATCTTTGATGATTTTATTTACTTTTGTGGATGATTTTTTTTTATAACGACAATATTCATTTTGTTAAGATTTTGGAATTCAGTAACAATTATTTCATTTAATATTGTATTTTTTTTATTGAGCAAAAAAACTTATAAAAGAAACATTATCGCTCTAATTATATTAATGAATTTTAAATGATTTTTTTTATTTCCGAAATCTGCATTCTTAGTTCCAAATTTTACAGGTGGAGTTGAGAACCCAGCCGCCTCCGCGGTCATTAGAATTGTGGATTTTTTTGTTACTGACTAGTTGGACATTCACCTGGGAATTATTTTGGTTCATTTGTTTTTTTTTTGTTGTTTTGATTTTCGGACGAAAGGTCGTCCTGGCGCCCAACAATTGAGTTGTTTTGGAATTTATTTGATTTTTGAATATTTTGATTTATTGAGTTTCACGAGATTATTTTAATTACCGTGGATTAAAAAATACGTGACAAGATATATAAAATACATGGCAAAATTCAAAAATCAATAACTTTTGAAATTATTAACATTAAGGAATAATTTCCATTTGTAAAATCATTAAATGATTCAAACTAAAAGTTCATGAAAGAAAATCAAAGAAAAACCAAAATTTATGTAAAACAATTTTCGGGCTTTAATTAACAATTGAATAACAACAAAAGTTATTAACTTAGGAAGATGAATCAAAGTTGGAAAAATAGATAAAAATAGTCTCTTCCAAACGCAATTGAGTTTATATTTTTAAAACAATTAGATAGATCGATAAATTTATTGTATAAAAGATTATTTGTCTTTACAGAAGGAAAGAACATCTTCGTTACATGTTTTGATTTTACATTTTAATTAACTAATTGTAAGTAGAGGCATCAAGCGTGACATTCCTAGAACGTGATGAGCCGAGTATTTGCTCCCTGTACATAACTCCTTTCAAAGTGAAAATATATAAAGATTTTAATTGTATGGAAAAGTTAGGATTAAGAAGTGTAGTCAAATCCATTGTTATTGAGGAGTTTGAGTATCTTTTGTACGTTTTCAAGAGGATTTTCCGCTGTTCGTTGTGAGTTTTACACGATAAAAGAAAGTGCTCAATGGAGTCAGGATCATCTGATAAGCAAGTGGGACAGCGACAATCAGGGTAGAATTTATAGACGTTGTTGTTCACCAGTAAATTACAAAAAAAACTTATTCGCCAATCTCAACTGTGCAAGGATTTTTTTGTGCGTAAGAGGAGCTCTGAGGTTCAGGTACTGATTTGAGAAGCTTGAGTACAGTTGGGCTAATTGGAGATAAAAGGCCTTTGAAGCCAGATTTTTCAAGTTATCTGTGAGTTGTGATTGATATTTATCCAGTAAGGTTATTGAAGCACTCCGCCAGACGTTAGCATCGAGTGTTTGCGACAGATACAGAAAATTAGGGTCTATTTTCTCAATCAGGTTGAATACCTGGGCAGCCCAATTGTACTGTTCTTCTAACATCACCTTGATTAAAAAGCGATACTTGTTTTCGAAAGCAGAGAAGAAGGTAACGCTCATCCGGCATCTCTAATACTTTAATAATCCAATTGAAAGTTGCTCGTAGAATCTGGACACTAGGCCCATTAGTACTAGTTTCTGAATTAATGATTGCATTGGCTGTGGTTTTGCTAAGTCCTAGTACATTTTTGAAAAAGCGCACATGGGAGCCCTCCAGTTCACTCATGTATCTAAGAGCCCAGATGGGACTGGCGTACAGAAGTACTGATGATACCATACAGTCATAGATTTTAATAATGCTTTCCCAGTCACTCATTCTGGACCGATAGATGAGGCTACGAACCGCCGCAGCACGAAGCCATTCGTGCCTTTTTGACAAACTCCACTTCAGCAACCTTAAAGAGGCCAGATGAGCTAAAGGTGACACCAAGATACGTGAAAGAGCTCACTATTTCCAGCATTGTATTATTGAAACGGAAACGTGTGTCTTTTGGGATTCTTCCCCCACGTTTACACTACAAGATTTTGGTTTCACTTTCGTTCACCGTTAGCTCATTCTCCCTACAATATTCCTCATGGATTCTGAGCTTACGTTTGAGATCTGCTTTATTCAGTGCTAACATAGCTAGGTCGTCGGCGTACAATAGGAGTAGCATGTCCTTTTTACTAGTGATACTAAAACCGTAAGAGCCGCTACTTCTGAAAAAATCGTCCATGTCAGATACATAAAGTAAAAAAAGAAGGGGGCTCAGGATCTCACCCTGGAGCACCCCCTCGGTTATGCTAAATGCCTTTGTCAAACCTTGCTGTGTTTTTATCTTCAGATTTGTTTCTTTAATTTTGTTTTTTTTTATGACCGTAATCTCATAATTTAGAGGTGTAAAAATGGCTTCATCGGTCTTGCTCAAAATTAGTCATTTATTTAAAATGAGAAAATGTACAAATCCCAACGTTTCGATCTCATTCTGAGATCCTCATCAGGGGGTTAAAATACACTGAAAATTAATATTAATAATTAAGTTATTGTGATAAAAATTGGATAATTACAATTTACTATTATTTCTATATTCCTAATGTCATTATTTATATTTTTGGTCTTTCAATTCTAAACATTTTAATTATGATTCTATATGAGAATTCATTTTTGGAAAAGTGAAAGTTGGAGATTTTTTTATTAAAAATGCCGTTTATATTAAAGTTATATACAATTTTCATAAATAAATAAATTATCTTAGCTTTAGCATGAAAAAACTCAACAACATCACAATCTTATCTCTCGTAGAAAAAGAGAAAAAAAACTTTATAATAGTTACTTAAAATGTAATTTAAATTTTCAAAAAAAGCGCGAAAATGAGCGACATCTATTATCATCTTTGTAAAACTTCCAAAAAATATCGACGAATTTATAAATATATTAATCTATTGATTTCCGTTACACAAACATAACCTATACACAATGAACAACAGGTAATTGCTCTAAGATAATTTATTTATTTATGAAAATTGTATATAACTTTAATATAAACGGCATTTTTAATAAAAAAATCTCCAACTTTCACTTTTCCAAAAATGAATTCTCATATAGAATCATAATTAAAATGTTTAGAATTGAAAGACCAAAAATATAAATAATGACATTAGGAATATAGAAATAATAGTAAATTGTAATTATCCAATTTTTATCACAATAACTTAATTATTAATATTAATTTTCAGTGTATTTTAACCCCCTGATGAGGTTCTCAGAATGAGATCGAAACGTTGGGATTTGTACATTTTCTCATATTCAATAAATGACTAATTTTGAGCAAGACCGATGAAGCCATTTTTACACCTCTAGATTTGTTTCTTTATATAAATTTCTGAGAATTCGAATTATTTTTGCACTTATCCCAAGTTTCGCTAATTTGGACCAAAGTTTCTCGTGTGGGATAGAATCGAAAGCTCGCTTGAAGTCCACAAAAGCAATAAAGGCTGAACCCTTCGCATTTCTCAGTTTTAAATGAATTGCTTCCTGTAGGTTATATATATTTTCAGTACAGCCTCTCTTAGATCTAAACCCAGCCTGACCCTCTGGAAGAATGCCAGTACCCTCGACCCGGTAATACAGTCGTTCATAAATTAATCTGGTAAACAATTTGGTTATGTGATTAATCAATGCTATTGGACGATAGTTTGCGGGATCACTTATTTCACCTTTTTTATACAACATGCTTATAATAGCATTAGACCAGGACGAAGGGGCTTTCTCCTCATTCCAGATTTTGTTGAACAAGCACAGTATGTATAGTTTCCAGTTTGGCGGGAGATGTCGCATAAATTCATTACTTATTTTATCCTCACCTGGACTTTTACCGGAGCTACTGAGTTTCAGGGCTTTTTCTAGCTCTTCCAGAGTAAAATCCGCATCTAAAATCGGATCAAGTATACCAGTATACATATTATCATTTGTTTCGAGAGTCGGAGATAGTTGTTTTTCGTAATAGTTTTCCCAGGATTCTTTATTTATTGCCGGAACCATAGTATTTCTACTCTTAAATTTATTTACTGTATCCCAAAAGGTCTTGCTATCCTTCACTTTACTCAGATTCTCAGCTATCTTGTCTGCTTGTTTTTTTCGCTTCCAAAAACATACACTTTCATAGTCCTTAATGGCAGATTTATAATTTTCTAGTTCTAGTGCTGTAAAAAAAGATGTTCTACAAATAAGTAATTTTTTTCTAGCCTCGTTCTTATAATATAGACACTCCATATCATACTAGGGCTTTTTAAATACTGTAGGCAATGAGTTAGTTATTTTCTTTGTTGATCTGAGTGCCTTAGCAGATTCAAAAATAGCCTCATGTAATTGACTATAAATTTGATCGACTGAGTCTAACTGGAAATTTGCAGAGACAAGCTGAGAATTTGACATTAATAGGCTAAAATGAGCAGCTCTCAATTCATCCCACTTCAGAGAAACTTCGGGAGCAATATTGCTGGTCAATTCATGAATATCACCTGGCTCCACTGCATTATGATACAAAGAGAGTTGAATTGGAAAATGGTCTGAGAATGTGACTCGAGGTAGCACCTGAAAATCATTTATTAGTTCCAAGCCACTCAAATTCGACCACACTAAATCTATCATTGTATTGTTTTTTCCATAGAATGTACATTGCGCAGGGCTATCGCTCCTCGACTTCCCATTGATCAGAACACATTTCAACTCAGACATTGCCGCATTCAATAATCGGCCTCGAATATTTATTACACTGTCTATAACTTCACTCTTAGATTCTAGGGTAGTGCCATCCAAAATTTGCTCTGCAAAAAAGTCAGAAGCTCGAACTCGAGCATTAAAATCTCCTCCCACAAAAATAGGAGTAGCTTCATAAATTCTGTTAATTTCATGCATATTTCTTTTAAAGGAGTTCAGAGTTTTTTTCATGGCACTAGAAGGATTGAAATATACAGATCCTATAATTAAATTCAACTTTCGCAGATAAACAAAAATATAGTCAGTGTCAGACACTATGAGTTCAGATTGCAGAGGCTTTCGTATCAGTACTGCTATCCCTCCACTTGCATGCCCTCTTGTTTTCTCTCTTTTCGCGTTGGCGCTCCAACAGTCAAAGTCTTTCCCCTGTTTTGAATTTAATGTCAAAGGGGATGTCAACCATGTTTCAGTTAGGCCAATTATGTCAGATTTTATCACTAGATCTACCTCCAAAAAAAAGTTTTTCATACCCCTCACGTTCCAAAAAATGGCACTTTTTATTAGTTTTTTTGTATCTCAAAATTCGGGTCAAGACGAACAATTTTCTTCTCCAGACTGCTCCAAGACCACCACTCATTATTAATCTGCATCTTTGAGCCACTTATTTTCACTGTATCACCTTGATCTCTACGTGTTTTTGCAATAGCTCTAAGTTGACGAGCTGTGTTCATTTCCTCTCGAGTCAAGTCATTCTCAATGAAGACCCGCGAGTTCTCCAGTTTTGTCTTTTTCCCTCTCATTATTTCAAGTTTGCTTTCCAGTGAGGATAACTTTACTGTCAGGATATTTTGGTCTCTTCCCAAGCGAGAAACATTCATTATACTATCTGGTACTTCAAACTTGCTCTGGAGAAATTGATCAACTTGTTGATGGAGGGCTTGATCGTTACGGATCTCCAAGCCTTCAATTATTATATTACATTTTCTCAAGTTATGCTGTTCATGATTCAAACGAAAAGTGAGGTGCTGCACTGCAGTCTGCAGGTGTTTTAGCTCAGGGTTTTTCTTGCTTTCAATAAATGAGGGTATTTTTTTGATTATCTCATCTTCAATTTTTTGGGTAAAGGTATCTGCTGCTGTTTAGTTACTTGTTGTTTGAGTTTTTCTACCTCACCTGTAAGATGGTCAACATCCTTCTTCCATTTTTTGTCTCTTTCCTCGATAGAATTGCGAAGCTCCTCAATAGCTTTGTTCTGTTTATACTTATAGAGTTCAAGTTCTTATCAGCTTCTCGTTCAAGATTTTTCAATCCATCTCTATTTTCCTTTCTCATTGCTTGCAATTCTGCAATGATACTTGCTTGATCTGTCTCGGGCATGATTGGTGATGAGGATGCAGATGGGCTGGTGTTGATTTTGAAACTTACATCTAAAAAATCAGGGCTAATAATGCCAGTTTTTACTTTTTCTCCAAGTTCACTATACGAGGCACTATTTCATTAACTGTTTCATCCCAGCTCTCCTCCAATTGTCTCTTTTTCGTTCCGAATATCTCTAGACTGGATCCGATTGACGTTGCTCTTTCTCTCGTGTGACTTTCAGCTATTGTTCGTCTACCTCTTCTCTTTACGACTTGTTGTTTATGAGTTTGAGTGACAGGAGTATTTAGACAGAACTCGCTCTTATCTTTTTTAAGCCCAATTACGTCCTCTGTCGATTCACGTTCGGCTGATGGTAGAGATGTCACTGGTTCAATGGATAAGATAGTATTTGTGTTAACCTTCTGTGTATCGATATTGGAGTTGGGGCTATCAGCCGTGAAGGCGGCGCTTGAATCTGCCTCATTCAACATAACCTCATTGGAAAACAGTGAGGTTAGGTTTAATTTTTCCACTTTTAAAACTCGTATAATGCACTATTTTGTTTTCTCACGGATGAAATTATTATCTCAGAAGATTCAGGAGCTGAAGTTTGTCCAGGAGAAGCACTAATGCCAATATTATAACCCGCAGGCTTACTATTCCGGGGAAAAAACATACTCGTTCGGGACAGCACGCGTGCGGACTCTACCAAGGCCAAAGTTAAATTCCTCTTTTAAAGCAATTATTTTACAAGTTATTAACAATTAGCACTTTCAAAGTCATCCAACTTTAAATAGAAATACCTCCGAAACTATAAAAGTTAGAAAAATGAATCCAACGCTAAAAATTACCAAATTCGACGGCCTTTCAAATGCATTATAGAACGATTCCCAATTTTGTTAATTAACAAAGTTATTAACAATCAAATGTTTATAGAAAAATGATAAAAAACTTTTGATACTGAAATTTGTTCATTTAGCCGAAAATAAGCTCAAATATAGAAAATTGTTTATTTATCCCACTTCTAAGTGGATTTGCCAAAATTTGTTTATAAGGTACACATCCGGATGCAAAAAGGAAGCCATTTCCGATGAGTGAAAAATCAACTTGAAAAATGTTGGAAATCATATAAAACAAAATATAAATATGTCAAACATAAGGTTATATATAAGAAAACTACTATATCATAAGATACATATGGGGCATTCCACGCCAAATCGGACAGTTTTCCAACTTTACATTTTTGATTTCCTCTATTTTCTGACATTTTCTTGTATCTATCGAAACACACTTTTCGGCCAAATTTGAGATTTTTCTGATCATCGGTTCAAAAGATATCGAATTTTGAAAGAACAGCTGTTTTTACGGTTTTTTGCTCATAACTTCCATGAAAGTGGTCCAAATTCAGCGTTTGTTTTTTAATTCTCGTTTTTTCATGTACTTTTTGAAAAAAAAATACAAAAAAATTATACCAAATATTTTTCTGTATGATTTCTGGAATTAAAGATTTGAATTGCGATTTTAAGACTGTTTGTACCCTTTAATTTTTTTGAAATTTTTTTATGTTAAACTTCTATCAATTCTAGAAATTTTGAGCCCCGGTTGATCATGGGCTTCGGGAAATTACTATTTTTTTTCGATTTTTGAAAATTTTGGAAAAAAATTTCGGTCTTATCCATCATTAAAACTATTTTTTGTTATTGTTTACTTTTTTTTGAGCAATGTTGAATTAATTTCGATCAGTCAACGGAGTTTTAAAAAAATTAATAGTTTTAGTTGAAAAAAATCACCAAAAACGTTATTCATTTATTTTATTTCATTATAGGGAAGGGTGGGGCAAAGTGAAACGGCGGGGCATTGTGGAACGCTATTATAATATCAAACGTTACATATAAAAAATATATCGAGGGTCGAAAAGCAGAAAATCGTATGTGCCAAAATGAGCATTGCTATGGTAAAAAAATCGTCTGTATAAGACATACGACCTTCCGCTTTCAATGCAAAATTGAACAATCTTTTCTATATTCGTTTTTGAGAATATTCTAAAAATTAATGGAGATACGCCACTCTTGCTCCCCTACTTTTTTGTAGTTCTCGAAATTTTCTACAGGAATGATAGGGAGGAAATTGTGCTATCTCAATCAGTTTGCAAAATATTAAGCAACACAAGGGATAAAAAAAGTAGCATTAATGATGAAGAATGAACCTTTTCTATTTTACCTCGTAGCTTAGCTGATTCGTTAAAATGATTTTTTCCTGAAACCCAAAATAATCCTCCTAATAACTCAGTGAAGGTTCAAAGTAAATACAGAGGGTTCTTCTTTTTGTCATTACTATTTGGGAATATCTCAAAAGCTAAGTGAGATGGTGCAATGTTACTCTTATATCCTCTTGTAATTCTTGAAATTTTCTACTCTTCTTTACATAGAAGGGTTTCAATAGAATCGTCGGAAGTGGTTCGATTGCGAAGATAATGCTATTTTTCTATTGCTTTTTTTTGCTGAATATCTTGGAAACTGATTGAGATAACGCAATTCAGTTTCCATTTTTTCCTATACGGAATTTTAAGGGCTACAAAAGAGTATCAAAGCAAGAATGGCGTATCTCAATACATTTCCAAGATATTTTCAAGAAACGAATGAAAAAAAATTAGGATTCTCCTGTTTTACCTCTTCGCTCTTGAAATGCAATATGAGAATTGAGGAAAAGATTATTCAATTTCACACTTAAAGCAGAAGATCGTATCTCCTACACATACGACCTTTTGCTATAGAAATGGCCATTTTGGTGCATATGACTATCTGCTTTTCGACCCTCAATATATTTTTTATATGTAGCCCTTGAAATTAATTCAAAATTACTCAAAAAAGAGTGAACAATAACAAAAAATAGTTTTAATAATAGATAAGACCGGAATTTTTTTTTTTTATTTTCAAAAATCGAAAAAAAATAGTAATTTCCTGAAGCCCACCATCAACCGGGGCTCAAAATTTCGAGAATCGACAGAAGCTTAACATAAAAAAATTTCAAAAAATTTAAAGGGTACAAACAGTCTTAAAATCGCAATTCAAATCTTCAAGTCCAGAAATCATAGAGAAAAATACTTGGGATAATTTTTTTGTATTTTTTTTCGAAAAGTACATGAAAAAACGAGAATTTTCAAAAAAAAACGCTGAATTTGGAAAATTTTCATGGAAGTTATGAGCAAAGCGTAAAAACAGCTGTTTTTTTCAATATTCGATATCTTTTGAACCGATGATCAGAAAAATCTCAAATTTGGCCGAAAAGTGTGTTTCGGTAGATACAAGAAAATGTCAGAAAATAGAGGAAATCAAAAATGCAAAGTTGGAAAACTGTCCGATTTGGCGTGGAATGCCCCATATATATAAGCCTCAGCGCATGGACAAGCTACAGCACAAGGGTAGAAGAAAGGCGCTCCCCATCAACTCAGTCACCACCAGCCCCCTAGTTGCGCCAGAAACTCACAGCGCATCCCCACTTATTATACTCCTACCCTACCGGCTCACGACACTTAGAAAATTTTTATTCGATCGGGACTTAGAATCTTTTTCAACCATTGGGACTTAGATTATTTTTGCCCAATTGGAACTTAGAATATTTTTTATTAAATTGCAACTTAGAATTTTCTTTATTATTAAAGTTTTCATTCCGAATGATTTTTAATTAATTTCGATTTCGATTATCAAGTGAAATATTTTCTCTCAACCGAATTAAACTGAACGAAATAATTTTGCCTCCGTATTCTGAGATCTGACGAAGCCTCGCGTTGATAGTTCTGAATCAATTATTTGAATAAATTCAAAATCATTTAACTGAAACCGAGTTTAATTAAATTAATTAATAACTTTCTCCTTTTCAGAGCCTTAATTTTTAACCTGGTCAACACCGCAGATATCGGTGTGGTTGACTATTCTGTCCTCATATTATAACCTGGTCAACACCGCCGATATCGGTGCGGTTGACTACTCTATTCTCATTTAACCCTAATTACCGACAAATTACCTGGTCAACACCGCAGATATCGGTGCGGCTGACTACTCTATTTCCCCATTTATTACCCGACCAACACCGCAGATATCGGTGCGGTTGATCACTCTCTCCTTTCAACCCAAATAGCATAAAATATATGAAACTCGTTTTCTCTTATTAAAATAAAATCAAATCGTCTATATGTACTCCAATACGTCAGCATCTCATGATAGAGTCGAAGGTGAAATTTTAAAATAAATTGTGATTGTTCGTGAATCCATATTATTCTTCGATTACAGTGAAGGTGAAAGATACGAAAAAGTAAATAAAGTGACATAAAAGTGAACAAAACAATTTTGATAAATTTAGAAAACATCAGAGCTCAAATTTTCAGTCAGTGACAATCATTACGGATCACGTCAAGAAAATCAACGTGCCCTGGACATCAATAACACGGTGAGGAAGTCAATCGATATTCCTAAAAAAAGAGAAACTTTAACGTAAATGAGAATTTATCGGGAGTACATTATATTTTGGGGGTTTTCTCGAAATTAATCATATCGAGCCAGTTCTTATACGTAACATGAGCTTTCATTGAAGCTCCTGAATATTAGTCGGTGTGGGATTCTATATGATTTTCATAACATAAATATATTGTAACGTGATATTTCCTCGCGTCACTCTTCTCGTCTGGTCGCGATTCGTTTTCGTAATTAAACAATGCGTCCGGAACGAGAGTCTCACTTCTTTTGTCAATGGGAGATCATTTGTTTTATTTAAAATTATTCTAATGAGAATTGTATTTTTTTTCTTCTTTTCAATTTGAATTGTACCGCTCATCGGCGATAATGTTCGTTATGAGCGGGAAAGAGCAGCACTGCATGGACGGACTACTCAGCGAAGAGGAGAAGGCTAGAGTTTATTAACTATAAAGAAACCATGGAATTATCCTTCAACAGATGAGGAGAAGAGAGGGAAGTCTAGAGAAGGTTCCAGCATTAATTGTCAACATATCAGGATTGACAATACTCCTTTGATTATCATTTTGGAGTTTTCTTTTCTCTGATCGTTGTAAGTGAAATTCAAATTTTTGCTGACTATCAGTCACCTGTTGACGTCACGAGCGTCAGCCAATTGGAGCCTACCACGCTGGAGTTTCCGTGCTGGCCGGCGTCTTCATCGTAACGAAAACAACATGGCGTTGATTCTCGTTTTGGACGCGTGCTTGCTTGGTTGTGCAATATTTTGTTGAGAACATTTTCCGCGTTTAAAAGTCAATTAAGACTAAATATTTGTACTGAGATTGTTCAGGAGAATTCGCTGAACTTGTTAAAATCTTAATTATTGGTGGACAAAGCAAATTTATCGACTGGTGAGTGAAATTAATATTTAATTGAATTTTTGTGTCATGAAGAAAATCTTCCTAGAGTCATTTTTTTTCTCTTTATTAATTTTTTCTGTCGGATTGTGACAATTTATAATTGTACTTTGAGATTTAAAACTTTCGTCGAGAAGATTTTCTTTAATGAAATATTTTTTTTTCTCAAAAACAATCAAAATCTCTCGTTGGCAATTGGATTTGATTTTTTTTTTATCGAAATTATAAATCTTCATAATTTTTGTCATTGCCGAACATAACCAAATAATTTAATTGTAATTTTCGTTTGAATTAATTATTATTATTATTTTTTTCTTATTTGTTCCTGAAAAAAAAAAGTTTTTTTTTTATTTTGACAATATTTTCATTTTTATAAGTTTTTTTTTGTTATTTTCATTTAATTTAAATTTTATTGTGAAAGTCATTTTGGGTCAATGTTTTTGGGAAATCAGGGACAGCGTCGTATCATCCCTTAGGGAATTTTCTAGTGATATAGTGACTTTGTTGTATTTGGCGGGATAGCACTAAATTCCTATTTAAATTCAAGTTTTGTCAAACAGATTGTAATTTTAATTTTCTTTACGATAAATTAATTAATAACTTTTGAATTATTAATTAATTTTTGAATTTTTATAAAATAACTAAATTTCATTAAAACGTCTCGTCACGTATGAATGAATACTATCGTGCTGTGCACCCTTAAATTGTTCATTTAATTGTTTTGTATTATTCTATTATTATTTTGTTAAAACACGATTTGATTCTATTTTATTAAATTTAAATTTTTGATTTCCCTAAACATTTTGTGTGGAATTATTTTGTTTATTATTATTTCCTTATTTTAACCCACAACAGCGACCCAGGGGTGGAATTGAGTTAGTCGAGCAGAATAAGGAAGTATTTTGGTTTGTTGATATTCTTGTATTGTGTAACGAGGTTTCTCGTTACGGCTATCGCATCGGCTTATGCCACCTTCGGGTGAAGCTATTTAAGTGTAGAGCTTGAGGAGACTCACACATGAACAGCTAGAAAATACTACCGTGGTGCCATCTGCGTAAGATGAAACCTTAAAGTTATCGGAAACTAACTGACACGTCAGTGGGTTTTATATGCGGCTGAGGATAAGGCAGAAGCCCAGCTGAAATGCTGGCGCTCCACTAGAGATGTCGGAGTTATCTCCGGGCCTGGCAGTGGTGTGAGAGGAAGAATCACGCAGGCACACGGAGAGACCTCTAGACGAGGAGAAGCAGCCTCAGCCGATATAAATAGACCCAACGACACGGAGCTCAGTTAGTCTGCCTTGGGCGGCAGACTCGAGAGGATCGGGAGACGTCCCTGGATCCTCCACCGCTTGCTTCGGTGAGAGTTATCGTTGGTTGCCCGTAGCGTGGCTACGTGGCGTTTCTCGTGTGGATGGAAGCGTCCGGTATGCTCTGGGTGACGATAGATCAGAGGAATACTGCGGGCGGGCTCATCCAGAGGCTATCGCGGAATACCCCAATTCCGATTTGTTCTCGCTAGAGGGACTGTGACTAGATCCATGCCCCTCTACCATAACCAGTACACTGGGTTACCGGGAATGGATTGCCCATGCCATCCATTGGGGTTTGTAATTCCCCGAGTAATTACAGCCGGAGGTTCAGCAGGTTAGCCCGAAACCGCCCTAAGAGGTTAAGCGTGGTTAGCCCAGGGAAAACCAGCACACAGTGAGTTTTGTTTATTCCTCCGGTAAAAAATAAACTGGCGCCCATGCTATCGAACCATGTGTGTGGAGAGGGATGACCGGAAGTGTAACGGGATTGGACGAATACCCGTTACAATTGATAAAATTGATAATTTATTTTGTTGGATACCTTTAGGTTATCCTGGCGCCCATTTGTTTTTGAAGTGAAACTTCTTTTGGGAGGGTACCAACTTTTTTCTCGCGTCACGAAACGAGTGTAAGGCTTTGAGGGGAACGTGGTAGTAGAGTAGTGGGGGGAAGAAGAAATGTTTGATGCTGCCGTCGGATCGCTTTCCGGGTGGTGGGGGAAGCCTGTGTTTTTTACTTTTTCTTTTCAATACACGGAGAGAAAAATATAGGAATTTATCTAAATGATTTTTTAAAAAATTACGGAAAATGGTCATTCAAAGGAGGAGTTGTCATGTAACACGACTGAAAAATATCCATGCTCCACCTCATAATTTGTGATTTTTATTTTTTGAAAAATTGCCATTTTACACTCGGCTTTGAATTGAAATATCTCGAAAACTACTCAAAAGTTATCGAGACATGCTGTGAATGAAATTTAGAGAGAAGATTAACGAATAAAATAAGCAAACCTCCGTTTGTTTACGACTCGTAGTTATTAAGATATATCGATTTTTGAATGAAAAATTCAGAAAGGACGTCCAAGCGCCCATTTATTTGCTATCGGGCCTCATCTATTGTTTCTGAACTACTCATTCAAAAAATGATATCTCGGAAACTACTGGTCGTAGAGAAACAGCGTTCTGCTTATTTTGTTCGTCAATCTTCCCTCTAAATTTCATTCACAGCATGTCTCGATAAATTTTGCCTAGTTTTCGAGATATTTTAATCCAAAGCCAAGTGTAAAATGACCAATGGCTCATGTATAAGAAGTTTCACTTCTGTCGCGTGGGTTCCACGCACCCTCTTTTTTGTTTTGTAGGATTTTATTTCAGGCGTGTCTAATTGTTGGGTTTACCGTTAGACCCGAGAATTACGTCACAATATATATATTATACATAAAAAAAAAAAAATTTTATATTCCTGAAGGGCCGTACCGACCATTTCCCTGAATGGATTTTTTTCGAAAAACTGATGTTCCTGGCCCCGATAGTCTCTGGATTACCGGCCAATTTCCATTCGCATTTAATTAATGCTAAGCAGGCTAATTTGTTATTCCAAGCTCAGATGCAAAATTTTGAAAATTCTCCGGATTATGTTGCGCAGAAATTTGAAAATTGATGAAGAGAATATGACCGGCCAAAAACTGAACCAGGGTTGGCTGTGCAAATAATAGATGAATGGGCAGAAAAATGAGGTGGCAAATCAAAGATTCAAAAAATATTACGCAAAGGAATGGGAATAAAACCCAATGGCAAGGGGAATTATAAAGGAGGTAGGGAGAAATTTTCAATTCAGCTTATCTATCTATAATTGCAGCAGTAAAGACGGAAAAGTAGGCCTTTCCACGTAAGAGAAGAACTTTGTCTTTTCACTATTGGTAAAAATGCACATGGCGCGCCCGGTTTCTTTCAAATAGAAGTCTGTATAATCATAGAACGACTTAACTTAATGAAGGCTAGGTCAGTCGCCCAATAATCATCTTGATTTCCAGATGAGCAAATGTTTACTATTTCAAAATTCTTATAAATCTATGAACTTTCCATGAATCAAATACCAATTCAAAGAACAGATGGTTGAGGTTATATTCATCCCTTTCTAACTGTTTAGCTAATTTTTCTATTTCATATTAATGAGTGTGTAATACTATGGAACAAATCCTTTCCCTCATACATGTTTATTGAAAATGATGTGTAATCATCATCATCTTCATTACGTTACAGAATGATTTCATCTATTTAAAAAAAAAAACCGGGCGCGCCATGTGCATTTTTACCAATAGTGAAAAGACAAAGCTCTTTTCTTACGTAAAAAGGCCTACTTTTCCGTCTTTACTGCCGCAATTATAGATAGATAAGTTGAATTGAAAATTTCTCCCTACCTCCTTTATATTTCCCCCTGCCATTGGGTTTTATTCCCATTCTTTTGCGTAATATTTTTTGAATCTTTGATTTGCCACGTCATTTTTCTGCCCATTCATCTATTATTTGCACAGCCAACCCTGGTTCAGTTTTTGGCCTGCCAAACAACGTTTAAACGTGCACATGGCGCGTTTTTTTCATTTTTAATAATTAGTCGCTCCCTATTTCATTTCTTTTGCGTCATTTTGGATACTGTCATTCTTACAGTATCGTAAAAAAAATTAGATATTCGGACGCCGGACTTATGGAATCATGTGATATTTTTTCTCATATTCTAAATTTAATTTAATTTTAATTTATAAAAGTTCTTTATTAACACGAAAATAAATTACTTGTACACAGAATTAGATACAGACTTAGTATATGTAACGTAGCCGAGGCCCTAGGGCTTTTACATACATATAAGTGGTGGTTGGGGGGCATATTCTAAATGTCTTGAGATCTTGGAAATCTTAACCCTTGAGAACCCGCGCTATGAGCGTGATTCAAAACAAATTCTCAGTCGATCTCATTCAGATCATTAATATTCAAAATTGAATGTTCACCAATAGAAAGGAGAACCATTCGGAACTGATTTGCTAATGACTTAGCAAATAAAACTATAATGATAACTATAATTAAAGCAAGTTTCCACTTGTTTTAGAATAACTCGGAAACTAAGTGGAATAGAGCGATTTTGTCCTAATCTTTTTTTGTAATTCTAGGAATTGTTGACGAACAAGAATTCACGTAAGATCATTCTATCTCACTTAGATTTCGGATTATTGTCAGAAAACTACAAATTCAAGAATCGAGAGGTCAAAGAAAGTCTGTACTCTTTGGGGAGGTAAAGCAGAGAAAAATCTCTTTTTCAATATTTTTTCTAAATCAGCTCGGAAACTAACAGAGGTATGTTTTTTTCCCTCATACTTTTTCATACTCTTAGAATTCTCGGCAGAAAAAACTTCAGGCAAAATTGTTCCATCTCGCTAAGTTTCCAAATCATTCTGAGAATACTGAAAATTCAAAGAAATGGGTGAAAGTGATGAAAGAAAAGGGAGAAAATTACGTGTGTAGCTTTGGCAGAAATCTATGCAATTTTTTGAGGATCAATTTTATGTGACAGATTAGAACTCTGTTATTATGTATAATAAAAATGATTATCATTTAGTGAAAAAAGAAATGATCGACAATTCATAAAATTATGTAGAAATTAATTTGTTTTTGGAATTTCGAACATTAGTATCACCTCATTTCAATTGAATTCTCAATAATGAATTAATGAGATCATAAGAAATGTCCTGCTCAAATTCAAATTGATTTTCGAGCGAAGTTTTCAAGAAAAAAATATTTAAAGTTCCAAATTTCGTACAGAGAGATATGGCAAGTGTTACGTATAAGAATTGACTCGAGATGATTTATTCCGAGAAAAATCCCCAAAATATAATTCACTCCCGATTAATTCCCATTTACGTTAAAGTTTCTCTACTTTTTGGAATATCAATCGACTTCCGGGGCTAGAGAGTCAGAAAATTTCGTTACTCACCGTGTTACTCTTTTCCAGGTCACTTTGGTCTTCCTCTCGCAAGCTTTACGTAGTATAGTCACTGCACGATAATTGTTCTTTACTGTTTTCTTAATTAATTCGAATTCTTTTGTTCACTTTTATGTCACTGTATTTATTTGCCTTGATTTCACCTTCACTATAATAAAGAATAATATGGATTCACTAAATTATCACTGTTTGATTTAAAATTTTGCCTTCGACTCTATCGTGAGATGCTGACGATTTTGTGTATTAATTTTTGATTTGTTTTTATTTGGAAAAACGAGTTTTAATATATTTGATTTTATTTGAATGAAAAGGAGAGAGTGATCAGCCGCACCGGTATCTGCGGTGTTGATCGGGTTTGATAGAATAGTCAACCGCACCGTTTTCTGCGGTGTTCACCAGGTAATATTTATGGACGAATAGGTTAAATGAAATAAGGATTGAGTAGTCAACCGCACCGGTATCTGCGGTGTTGACTGGGTTTAAATTTTAGGCTCTGAAAAGGAATAAATGATTAATTAAATTAATTAAACTCGGTTTCCACTTTAATGATTTTAAATTTATTTGAACAAAAAAAGTTTTATTCCTATCAACGCGAGGCTTCGTCAAATCTCCGGATAAAGAGGGAAAATTATTTCGTTCGATTTAATTCGGTTCGAGAAAATATTTCATTTGAGAAATAAAATTAAAAATTATTTGAATAAAAACTTCGATAATAAAAAAATTCTAAGTTGTGATTTAATAAAAAAATATTCTAAGTTCCGATTGACAGAAAAATTCTAAGTTCCGATTGAGTAAAACGATTCTAAGTGTCGATTGTGTAAAAATATTCTAAGTTCCGATTCAATAAAATATTCTAAGTTCCACTTCAATAAAAATTTTCTAAGTGTCGATCGACTGAAAATTTTCTAAGTTCCGATTCACTGAAAATATTCTAAGTCCAAACTGAGTAAAATGATTCTAAGTCCCGAGTGAGTTACCGTGACCGCGTCCGGAGGAGAGGTCTTTACCAGTTGAAGAGGAGCGATGAACTGACTGAACGAGCCTCGCGCATCTAGGTACATGGACAGTTCGGCGGCTTGAGCTGGTAGGGTGGGAGTACAATAAGTGGGGATGCGCTGTGAGTTTCTGGCGCAACTAGGTGGCTGGTGGTGACTGAGCTGGTGGGGAGCGCCTTTCTTCTACCCTTGTGCTGTAGCCTGTCCATGCGCTGAGGCGTATATATGTATCTTAGGCTATAGTACTTTTACAATAAAGATTATTACATTAAAAATACAATTTTGTTGTTTTCTTATTTTTAACCTGATTTTTGACATGATAATATATTGTTTTTAATGATTCTAAACAATTTCAAAGTTGATTTTTCACTCTTCGGGAATGGCTTCCTTTTTACCTCCTGATGTGTACCTTATAAACCGATTTTGTCAAATCCCCTTGGAAGTGGGACAAATTGACAATTTTCTATATTTGAACTTATTTTTGGCTAAATGAACGAATTTTAGTATCAAAAGTTGTAAATTATTCTTTTATAAACAATTGATTGTTAATAACTTTGTTAGTTAACAATATCTGGAATCGTGCTATAGTGCATCTGAAAGGCCATTGAATTTAATGATTTTTAGCGTCGGATTCAAGTCTTTAACTTTTATAGTTTCGGAGTTATTTATATTTAAAGTCGGATGACCTTGAAAGTGCTATTTGTTAATAACTTTTAAAATAATAACTTTAAAAATATAAGCTCAATTGCGTCTGGAAGAGACTATTTTTATCCATTGTTTAAATTTGGATTCATCTTCCTAAGTTAATAACTTTTGTTGTTATTCAATTATTAATTAAAGTCCAAAAATGGTTTTACATAAATTTTGGTTTTTCTTAGATTTTCTTTTATGAACTTTTAGTTTGAATTATTTGATGATTTCACAAATGGAAATTATTCCTTAATATTAATTATTGTGAAAGTTATTGATTTTTGAATATTTCCCATGTATTTTGTATATCTATATATGTGTGAATAAATTAAATGTTGAATAACTCTGTGGTTATTTGTTATTTTGATTTCGGATTGCTACATTATATTCTTCTGAGGTCATTATCTTTCTATTCCATCGGTTTTTGTCCTTCTCCAATTATTTTTCATATTAATTGTTTATAACAATTTAGGGTAAATATTAACTTTTGCCTAATTTTCTTAGCGCATTGTGTAGTTTGTATTTTTTCGTGAATTTAGACGTTATTTTGGTTTCTTAATCTTCGTAACTTTGAAAGATATGAATTTTTGAAAGTACAGTTATAATTATTTTGTATGTGTATGTGTGTATTTGTTATAAAATTCATATCTCGTTTAATTACCAATATTAAGAGTTGATTTTCTGTATTCGTCAATATATAATGATGGATTACATTTTGAGTCCATTTTTATATTTTTACTATTAAATTTTGATAAATTGTTTATAACAAATTATGTTGCAAATAGACTTTTCGATTGTTTTTCTTCTGGAATCGATGGTCTTAATTATTTAATGAATTTACCAATTGAAATTATCCCTCAATCTTTATTTTCCAAAGAGTTATGATTTTTCAAATGTTTGACATAGAATTACGTGAGTCTCTAGCGGGGGAAGTCTTGTCCCGCGCGTGTGACGTCACGCACTTACTCAATGAAAGTCGCTGAAGGCAGGCGCGGTCAATACTTCACCGTTGGCCTTTAAATGTGCATATCTTTGTTTCTTTTAAAGGGAATTTGTTGCAAATTGGTATTTGAACATTTCCAATGACATTTTACTTGTTTATGATCATTTTGTCTATTTTTCTTAATTTGTTAATTGACTTTATTAATGGACTTTTCAATGGATTTTAATGGTTTTATTTCTGATTTTGTTGACTTTTAACTTTTCAATGGAATTCCATGTATTATTGACCTTTTTCAAGGTGAATTGGTCTAAATATGGCAATTGTGGCCATTTTCAACTGAATTATTAGCTGTTTTTGGTTATTATTCATTTCATAATTTTTTTCGCAAAATAAGTTGGGTTGTCAATTTTGAGCTGAAAAACTTGAATAAATTCATTGTGTTCAACAATTCAATGAATTCGATATTCCAAAGTTATTAAATTTTTATTTCACAGTAATCTGTAAACAAAATAATAAATTCAATAGAGTAGAGTTTGATGTTTTGATTGAGTAGCGGCGAGGGGGCAGGGTGAGAGGTAAGGCAGGCATGCAATAATCGATTTCTTCCTGACAAATACAGTTGGTGTGAAAACACAATGATAAACAGAGACCAATGGTCTTAAGAAAATGGTAAATTTGGTAATTCAACCAAACGAGCCTTTTCTAGACCAGTATAATTTTGGGTCTCTGCAGTGAAACGTCAGAACTGTGTGTTTTGTTTTGAGAGCTAGTTGCCACCACTGCGTCTTGGTTTTTTTTTTTTTTTTGGAAAATCCATTTTTCAGATGAGTAATTTGAAGTTTCATTTGATCCGTATTTAATTTATTGAGGTTTCTTTTCATTGTTTTTTCGTTTCAATTTTTATGTGATATTTCAGATTAAAATTGTTCGACGCGAAGTTCACAAATTATTGACGAAAGAAGCAGAAGCTACATTTGAAAAAGCACATTGTGCATGAAGTACTTGTTTTCCGTGTGGTATAAAAATTGAAATTTTTTATGCCCAATGGAGGTGGGCGGAGTTAGTTGTCAATATTTTTTTTCCAATAAAATAATTTGCCGAAGGAAGGTCGGTGTGGGATTTTATATGATTTTCATCACATAAATATATATATATTATATATAGTAAAGAAAAAATATTTTTTTTCCAATAAAATAATTTGCCGAAGGAAGGTCGGTGTGGGATTTTATATGATTTTCATCACATAAATATATATATATTATATATAGTAAAGAAAAAATATTTTTTTTTTTTTTTTTTTTTTTTTTAGAATATATTCTTCATCTAAAAATCCTGAGTATCGTTTATAGGATGGGTCATGATAGGTTCCTTTTCAAGGCCTAGTACCACTACGTCCTCGTCGTGGCCTTGGGTTACGCCCAGCCTCCTACCACTTCCTGCAAGAGTAACTTCGTATTGTCGCCGGCCGTACTAATCCCCCAGTGTCCGCTAGCAATGTTTGTAGGCGAATCTCAGCGCGGATTTTGAGTAGCAAATGGTAGTTAGAGATGCAAAATGACGGTCAATTTTGAAATTGGTCAGGTCAGTCGTCAATTGACCATTTCTTGACCATTTCTGACTTGACCGCAATTTTCGTTGAAAATTGACCGTCAAAAATTCAAATGGTCAGTCAGGAGAAATAAATGACAAAATCCATCTATATAGATGAAAATTGACCGTCAATTTTATGATTGGTCATTTTTCATGTCATTTTTATGATTTTTTTTAAATTCAATGGAAATACTCAAAGAAATGATCCATTTCCAAAAGTGCAGTTTTCCTCATTTCTGGTAAAATATCAGCGATGGAGAAAACCAATTGAAGAATAAAGAACCAGAATCTATAATGAAATCCAGCTATTTAGATGCAAAATGACCGTCATTTTGTTCTCCGGTCATTTTTTTGTTACTTTTAGTAGAATGATATTTTGAAAGAGGAAAAGGCTTATTATATTTAGATACAATGATATCACAGAAATATTCTTTTATTTTCTCAACAAATCGTAAACTCTGCATAAATTCTGCACTTATTCTAATAGGCTTAGTTTACTCTTGTATTACACATCGAGATATAGATATATCTCCGATATTAGATATATTTCCGTAACGTTCTCTCATATTACTTTAATCCTGAATGTTTTTGACTCTAGTCAGTCTCAAATATCATGACTTTGATTAATACACAGAAGTATTTGGCTCATTGCACGAGTTAATTGTCTCCAGCATCTTCATCAGTCTCAGTTCCTTCCGAACCACCCTCTTCGTTATCACTGATGTCATCTTCACCTTCTTTGTCTTCAATTGCAAATTTTTTCTGGGCAATCAATTGAACAGCTTTTTTGAGAATTTTGTCTACTTTTTCTGATTCAAAAAGACGAAGGTTATGAGCAATGTAAGAGATTTGAGATCCTCGAGTAATTGTGAGTCTATTACGTTTGCTAGAGTGAATCCATCCGAAGGTAGAAAAAGTTCTTTCAGTAGCTGCTGATGTAGGAGATATCTTCAGAATTTCGACTGCAATTGTACTCAGCTTTGTAGAAAAACACATTGCTTTCCACCAATTCACAGGAGAAACTGCTGCCATCGCATCCTTAACGAATTCTTTCCCAAATATCCCCTCACTGACTTTGTACTGAGACAATTCCATCATCACTCCTTGAGCATCCAAATTGAATTTTCCAGCAATAGTATGAATAAACTCCATCCCAATCATTTCTTCATTTTGAGTAAGATTTTTCCCTTTTGCTGTGGGATCCAACATGTTTGCAGCATAATGGATCGGGCGCAAGCACATCTCTCGCCTCTTCTTGAAAATGGCTCGAACTTTTTTCGCTTCATCACGAGAGAAGAGAGATAACGATTTCTCCAACTCATTTTCCAAGTGCGTTCCAATCTTCTCAAATGCCTGACATACTTGACTCAATCCTGAGGTATCTGCCTCCAAACTTGTGATCCACTGAAAAATAGGACGTAGAATCTCATGGAGCTTTGTAACTTTTACCCAGAATTCTTCATCTAGCACCAGTGTCCTCGACAGTTTGTCCCAATTATTAATAAGTTTTGGATCAATTGCCATTGCTTGTAAATTGTGCTTATTGACGATCAAGCTGTGGAGACATATTACAGTCGAGCCAAACCTAGTTTGACCTGGATTTTTCAAAGTTATCGTCGTAGCATTAGATTCTTGATTGGACTTTTGAATTTCCAATAGACTGGCTGACAACGGACGACGAGATTTTACTTCCTTCACAATTGCCACAGCAGAATTTATGATAACATGTATTGAATCAATTTTTCCAACGTCCTTCATTAATAAGTTAAGTATATGTGCACTGCAACCAAAAAAACATAATTTTGATTCCTTGTACTCCTCCATTAGTATCTTTGCAGCACACAAGTTGACCTCTGCGTTATCTGTACAAACTGCAAACAGTTTATCGACTCCAACTTCTTCAATCACCTCACCAATTTGGCCAGCAATGTAGACTGCATTTTCTGATTTGTTTCCCAAAGAAACAGTTTTGAAAAACACCGGTTTTGGAGTTGTTAACACAAAATTAATGATACCTTCTCTTCGAATATTAGTCCAGCCGTCACATTGAATACCAATAGTTTTAGCATTGGCAACTAGTGAATCTACTTCGATCTTAACAGCTGAATGCACATATTTCAAAAGTGGTTCTGTAATATCGTACCGTGTAGGAATATGGAATGCTGGTCTTATGTATCCAAAAAAGTTCTGCCAATGAGGGTTAGCAGTCATTGATAATGGTGCACCAGATGCGAAAATCGCAGTGGCCAAAAGCACTTGGGCATATTTCTGTTCGTGATCTGACATTTTCCTCTCTACGTACTTGTGCAGATCCACCGAGTGCCCAGAAGTCGATGCACTTGCGTCTGTCATTTGCTTAACACCATTTGCAGCACTGGAAACCGAAGTATTGGATATTGAAGAAGAAATACTGCTTGCATCATCATCATCATCATCATCGTCGAGAGCTTCATCCAATTTTCTTTTCTGACCCTTTGACCGATCTTTTTTTTCCAGACTCTGTTTTACTATCAATTTCACACTCTCAGGACAACCTCGACATTCTGTTAGGTGCTTGGCCATCCTAGTAACATGCTGAGCATAATTTTGAGGACAATGTTGACATCGAAATTGCACAGATTTCATATTGGCTTTTTTTGGCAAAAGAATGAAATTCTTTCCTACGATCTCTTTCAGGTGCATTGTTATTTAAATCCTAATTCAATAAGAAAAAGCAATGTATTAACCGAATGTTGCATCCTATTATTATCATCATATGCATACGTAAAAATAATAATTACCTTTCGTAAAAAACAGCAAAATTTACCACATTCGTTTGCTCTTCGAGGTTAGGGATAATCACAAATGATCACAATCTGCATATACTGTGATTATTAAAACGATTCTCATGCCTCTACTGGCAACTGATTGACACTCGGGATTCTGACGCGGGAGATCCAAAAATTTATTTACGGAAATATTCAGAAGGTACAAAAAAAATCATCAGCTCTATATAGATGGAATTTGACCGTCAAAACAATTTTTGGTCAATTTTCTGACTCACGATTTGGTCATTTTTTTTTTTGACCAAAATGGTCAGTCATTGCCAATTGGTCATTGACGGTCAATTGACCGGTCAAATGACGGTCAAATGACCGTCACTTTTTTGTTTTGCATCACTAATGGTAGTGAACTATCTCAGAATTAATTTAGCTAGAATCAATTGAGGGCCAATGAAGTCTAGGATTCAGCTCATGAAGAAAAAACATCACAGAGAAATAAAGATAAGCCATAGACATTGAAATTTCAATCCTTCATTTTTATAACAATCAATTAGGTGTAAACTTTGAAATTTCCTTTTTTAGCTGATTTTGGCCAATTTTCTCTGGATTACGCTGACTGACATATTTATGCATTTTCAATCTCACATAAAAGCGAACGATAGAGCTAATTATGCCTGCTCCATGCTCTTCACATGGAAAACTCAATGGAGTGTTGTTGCTAATCTCAGAATCTACTTCTTCGTATATGAAAGGTGTCCATTGAGGATGTTAAAACTTGGCCAGGGTTTTCGATGCTCAAGTCAGGGATTCGAAGATTCCCGCCAGGGCATCCGTCTTGCCACGTTGGCAGCTTCTCCATCAGCTCCACGGAATCTCCCGAGAGGCCTCGGGAGATAACGAACGCCCGAAGCGGCGCTCTCACTTGGCTCTTCGCTTTCGGCTCCCTCACGAGGATGTGCGCGACTCACCGAACGGTTTTCCATTCAAAATTCTTTTCGGACAATTAACGTGTTTTTTGTGATAAAAATACCGGAAATCATCAATTTAACTATCGAAAACGCACTTGGCTTTCGGCTTTCTCACGAGAACGTGCGCGATTCACCGAGCGGTTTTCTCTTTCAAAATCCTTTCGGACTATTAACGTGGTTTTTTTTCTTGCTAAAATACCGAAAATCATCAACTTCATTGTTGAAAATCGACAGTTAAATCACCGATATAAAATACCAAAGATTAGTGTGAACAATTAAGTATTTTATAATAAATCAACGAATGGTAGCCAAATTGGCTTAATAACCGTGCATTTCGGCATCATTTCATCACCTAGCCAATTTTCAGGCTTCTCAACAAGGGTTGCTCTGCACCACTCACGGACCTTGGGCATCATCGTCGCAAAATTCTCTTCTCGAAAATCACCTAGTTTTTTAACAGAGGAGATGAAATTTCTTTTACAAAGATGTTCTCAAGTCCACAGATAAGATTGAAGATGTTTATATTCGGATGAATGAAATTACTTTTAGCTCTAAGTTCCATTAAATCAGCGGTAAAGTTATGGATGGAAGGTGTCAGATTTTTAATAGACTCGATGCAAATATCACACTCCGTCACTTGGAGAACTTTTTGGCAAATACATTCCGTTACATAATGTAGCATGAATTTAATAGGATCGTATTGAGGCTATGTATAGTTGTGATCGGTCAAAATTTCCTTTACTCTCCAATCTTCGATTTTTACAGCAATCAGTCACTCTTTCAGTGATTGAATATTAGTATTGTTTTGATCACATGCATAAATTTTTTTCAGTTCAGAAAGGGTAATGAGAGGAGTATGCTCTACCAGAACCGTGCAATTACCACTCTTTGGGGGTTTCAAGATAGTGTACAATGAAAGAATACGATAAATCTGCAGAAATGTAGGAGTCGACGGATGGTCGTTGCTTCCACCAACGCCTCTACCTGTCCCGAAAAATTGCTAAGAAAATAAAGATTCAAAGAGCATGGATGTTATAATATGTTTTCTGAAAAATATTGGTAATTTGCATAAATATTATTCATACCCTGGAAAAACAGAAATACTTCCAAGTGTCGAGACTGACTACGGCTACTGACCAATTGGAATCGATGAAATTGGAGTCTGACATATTCGTACGATTGTCAGACATATTTCTTTGTATTCAAGGTCATTAATTGTACAGAAGTTTTAAAGAAAACGAGTATGGAATAGTTAACAGAGTAGGAGTGTAGCATTGAGTTGTTATTATGCATGAAGACAAGGATTAGTTACGAAAGATGGAGAATAACAGAACCATTAATATTTATATTGGAAATAGGAAATTGCTGGCCAAACCTCCAGAGCATCTCGATTTATCCTTCCTGTGAATACAGTTTTGAACCCATTACTCGTTAAATCAGTGATTAAGTCAATAGTTCATTTCAAAGTAATTCTGAGTCCCTCTGCAGTTTCTCGTGTAAGAAATGCAGTTTCTTTTATCTTTTCATCTTTCAATTTCTTTTCCCAATCGTCAAGCATCTTCAATGAATCTCCCAGCAACTGTATTAATTAGTAAAGTTGAATGAAGAATCGTAACATTGGAAAACAAAATCAATGCATCAAAATTGGTTATACATACTTTGAATTCAGGATCACTGGGCTTAACTCCTTCTTCTTTATTGTTCAGAGCATCGAATAATGAATTCATCCAGCGACAAAATTTTATTGTGCTGCTACAATCCTGCAGTCCTGTAGTTCGTCTATATTTATACAACTGTAAACCATCAGCCACAGACTTGCTGAAAACGTACGTGCTAGAGAAAAAAAACGAGTTAATACTATAGAGAAAAAGCGTTAAACAGAGGAATCTGAGATGGAAGACTGTTTACTTGAACTGCCAGGCGAACTCTCATTTTGAATGAGATATTCAAACTTAAATGTTCTTTTTTGAGCCTAGAACATATTCGTACTTTGCCGAGGAGTTTGCCATCCACATCGTATAAAGTATTGACATGTTCCCATTTGATTAATTCCTCCTCAGCATCAAGCTATACATAAACAACATATTATACATTGTGACGTAATTCCTGAGCCTAACGGTAAGCTCAGCAATTAAGCACGCTTGAAAAGCACCCAATAGCCAAAAACGAAATTCAAAACAAAACCAAAATCCAAATGGGCGCCAGGATGTATCTCAACACCCGATCAATCTTATATTGATCTTAACAACTACAACAAAATCAAAAATTCAAATAATTTAACCACAAACTCAAATACTCCCTTATTCAGCATGAACTAGTTCAGTCTCCCCCTCAGGGTCGCTGTTGTAGGTTTAAATAAGGAACATAAATAATTTCAAACAAAATAATTTAAGGGATAAAATAAAAAAATTTTATATAAAAAAAATTAATTATAAATTATTAAACCCCTGCGTTACATCGGCGAGTGCGCAGCACAATCAATAAAATATTATTATTTCTTAAACAGATAAAAAAATTCAAAATAAATAAACAATTAGTTACAAACAAATTCTTTGAAACCAAATTTGAAATCAAATTAATCAAAAAAATAAAAAAAATTTAATTAATTAACAAATTGATTAATTTATTAACTAATCGTCAACGCATAATAAAGTCATCAATAAAAAAAATATTCAAAGAATTACATTCAAATTCAAATTCACAAGAAATTAATGGTGCTGCCACCTACAGTCATCTTTCGCAAAGAAACGAAAGTAACTAGTGGTCCCTAGTCTAGTGCCCCTAATGAAAATTTCCCTAGATGTAACGGTCGCCACAATGATATGTCAACAATGAAATTAATTGAATTAATTTCATGAAAAGAAGAAAAATAATGTGACAGACAAAATTTCTCAAGAATATATTGAATAAAAGTAAAAAAAAAAAATAATTACAAAATCCAATAAATTTTACAAAGTCGTGAGACTAAAATTCCACAATGAATTTCAATTAATTAGCTTTGGCCATAACGCCAAAATATATTCGTAATTGAATTTTCTTAATGCGCGACATTTTCTCCAAACAACAAAAAAAAAATATTTTTCTTTAATAATAAAAAAAATATTTCCTCTAGAAACGAGATCGAGAGTTCAAAAATTATTTAAAAAAAAATTCAATGTTTCCAAAAATTATCAAATCAATTCGCCGATAAATGGTATTCGATTTCGTGGCGTCTTTTCTACATGGCGTCATTACGCTAACAAAACAAGAAGGAGCTTCACCCCATGGGCATTTTCGTAAATTTCAACCCTCATTATTTACTTGATAATGTCTTTACTATTACAAAATTTATCACGAAGAACATTTAATATTATGCCAATACAATTGGCATGAAGCTTCCGAATGGAACTATTCAATCTTCATTTTTTATAAATTTAAAGTGATATCAGGATGAATACGGTCTTACTTATTTAGCAAAGATTATCTACTCTCTAATGATCAAATGATAAATACTAGTGACCTTAAAAAAAATTGAAAAAAATTTGAATTTCTGAAGTAAAAAGAAATTTCAGCATTCTTGTAGAAGAATCCTTTGAAAAATCTGAAATTTTTGAGATTGATGATGGTGATTTAAATTGATCTCTCAAGTTCAATTTGGATATGGTCAGACAAGCAATTCCGTGCATATACGCTCATTGCATGGAATAATTTTTCAAAAATATCTCAGGAGCTGTTCGGTCGATTACGTTGAAATTTAATATCGAAATTCGCACTCATAAAAAGTACAAACACACGAAATTTGAAGTCTCTAACTCAAATATTTTTTAAGATATCGCGATAGCCGTGATTTTTCAAAAATCACAGATGTGACGTCCGCACGTCTTTTTATTGTTAAATATTTCTGTCTCAAATTTGTTCTAAAAATTGGTGGAAACAGACGAGCGTTTCTACATGTAGGCCTCTTTTAGAGGAAGCACATATTTAGAAATACCGTACAGTACCTCATTACTATTCCCCAAATATAAAAATTTGTTTATTGCTTTCCCAAAATGAGTCGATGCACTCACGTGTCGCGTGAGAGTGATAGGTGATGCGTATGGATTAAGCCCGCGCGCTCTGTCTCTCTCTCTTTTACGACTTTTTCTTCCGGCCCTTACGAAAGTCTCACGCGTAGCGCAACAGCCTAAATAGAATTCTTTTTATGCGTTGTGTCAACATTGGGAAAAAGTAGGTGAACAAAACACACTTAGTGTTACTGTTTCTAAAAATTATAGGGCTATTAAAATGCAAAAGTGTAATTCAAAAGGGAAATTTGAACAGAGTTTACCAGTAGATTCTAAAATAAGCCGTTGTGGAGGGAAAAACGGTTCTTCCCGAAAAACTAATAGAGTTTAACCACGTATGAGATGTTTGAAAGAAAACCATGTGGAAGGGATGGAGTGATCCCAAAGCATTGGTCATAGAGAATGTTATGAAATTAGGGAAACGCCCTAACAAGAATATATAAAAACCTCACCACATTCAGTCGGTGTGCCTTCAGTTTTGACACTTCAGTTCAGTTCGTCAGTCAGTTCAAGTCAGTTCACTGTAGTCACCTGAGTGACTTACATATTTACTTCTGAAAGTAATATGTAATCAGTTATCAATTGAGTTGGGAATGAGTTTAGTTATTCTTGTATTCAAAACTGTGGGAAGAATCAGTTAATTTTTAAAGAAAATGAAAAAGCGTAAAAAGAAAAAATTAAAAAAGTAAAATTAAGAATTTAATAACTATCTGAATTGAAATTGTCAAGTAAATGATTTTTAGATATTATTTTCGAATAAGTTGAAAGTAAATTCGATATTAAGAGTCAAGTCAGGTTTCCAATCAGTTAAATCGCACATAAGATTTTGAATTAGTCAAATAAGACAACTGCAAAGGTAATGTGTCGGAAATATTCTATTTAATGAATTTATAAAATTTTGGATATCGAAATATAGGCCAGTTCGGTCATTTTAAATAAAATTAAATTTCTTCTCGTTCTTATTCATCCATAACTAGAACCATTCCAACATTACTCCAATCCAGTCTATTCACCGAAAGGTGAGGGCGAAAACGGAGGCTGAGACGCATTTCATGCAAACACTCCTCAGTGTTCGGGGCAAATTCTCAATATTCAATTAAATTAACATTTAGTTGTAATTACCCCCAACACTTGGACGTGACATTTTTTGGGGGCTCAGCCGGGATGCTCTCAATTTGTTGAATTAGTTTTAGTTGGAGAATTATTTGTTAAATAGTTTGATTTTTGGAAATCAAAAAAAAAAAGAGTAATAATGAAAGTGAAAAAAAAAAAAAGAAAAATTCAATCGAGAAGAAAATTATTGACAAAGTAAATTCAAATCAATTATAAATGTGAAAAATTCATCTATAATAATGATTGAAGGAGAAATATTTGGACAGAAGAGTATCAAAAAAAAAAAATGAAATAATGAGAAAAAAAATTCAGAAATAAATCGATTAAGAGAAGTAAGTAAAAATGGAACAAAATTCATTCAACTATTAGAATCAAATATACTTTTCGTGAAAATTGATGAAGAAAGAATAATTATTCAAAAAAGAAATATATATATCAGTAATTAAATGAAAAAAACATTCAAAAAAATGTTAAAAAAGAAATAAATTGAATAGAATATAATTCAGAAATTTTGATATTGAAAAGCATTCGGTTAAATAAATACAAGTGTAAAGAAAAATTGTTTCGTTGTGAAAATTAATCGTAAATGTCCAAGATTCGTTCGCAATAAATAATTGAAATTGAGTTGTCAAATGAGAGAAAATAAGTCATAACTGGATGAAAGAAATAAATGATATAGAAATCGGTTATTTCAAAATAAACTCAGTCTTTTTTTTTTTTTAATTTTAGTATTTGAAATTTTTTTTTTTCAAAACAAATTGGTTCCAACAATGAACTGAAAAATTTAAAGAAAATATATAAAAGATGGATAAAAAAAAAATTTCCAATTGAAATTATTGATAAGAATCAATGCAGTGGAATAATTAGTAAAAATTGAGAGAATGGTTATATCGAAACCATTCCAACATACTTTCGGAAATTAAATAAAAATTATTAATGAATCGTGAATAATTTATAGAAAATGTTTGTCCGTCAAAATTGAAAGGATACAGAATCCTAGTAAGAGTTAATAAAAAGTAATCGATTCTGTACATTTTTAAATCTGTGTGTCGTCGGTAAATGTTCTTCGTGAAATTGAATAATCGCTTCAATTACGTTTTTGAAATTCGAATAAGATGGCCGGAATGGAATTTGAGGAAGATTCTTCTGAAAATTGGCGGAAGATTTTCGATGAAATTCCAATCTTCGATGGAAAACCAGAAAATTTAAGAAATTTTATTGATAAATGTGAAAAACTCGCGAAAGTTTTAAATGCAGATGCTGAACCGAACATCACTCGTTTTATTAAAGCTCATCGTTTAACACGATCAGTAAAAGATTTTTTATTCGATTCGGATTACTCAAAGTTGTCAGATTTGGTTAACATTTTGAAGAAATTTTACGGTCCTTCAGTACGAACGTATTCAGAATCTGAAAATACGGATGACGGCTATTATAAACGCAGCAAACGTAATTATCAGGTGAAAATTGAGAAAATTTGTCAATCCTGTAATGAGAAAGGCCATAACGCGAGAAATTGTCCAGTTCGTAATAACAAATTAAATGAAAGAGTTCAGTGTCAATTATGCGATCAGTTCGGTCATATAGCTAATGTTTGTCGTTTAAGAAGATCGTTTAAATTTTGTACGTACTGCAATCAAAATGGATACACAGATGAAAATTGTTATCATTTGAGATTTTCAAGTTATATGAGAGAAAAAGAAAATTTATCCTCTGTTAAAAAAGAAAATGAACAAAATTCAAATTTGAGAAATAGTAAAAGTAAAAATGAATATTTAAAAATTGAAAGTAAAAATGAAAATGGAAATTTCAAATTTAAAAGTAAAAGTAAAAATGAAAATTCGAAAATTGAAATTGTAAAATTAGAAGTTTATGTTATTTCTGTTATTAATGAAGAGGAGTATTCAGAATCATGCCTGGTCTCCAATAAGGAAGTGGAAGTCAAAGCACTGACTCCAATTTTAGGAATTGAGGATTTTGAAAAGCCCTCAATTTTGGATTCAGAAAATGTTCCGACAGTTCCGAATAGACTTGAAACAGGAAAAGGATTCAATTTGTTAATAAATGAAAATGATAAAGATGAAATGAATAAAAATAATGAAGTTCCAAATAAATTGAACGGCCGTAGGGCTGAGAAAATCGAATGGAGAAATAAAATTAAAAATGGTTGTAGAATGGTAACAACCAAGTTGAAAAATAGAATCGAAGATGGTTCTACGGTTATGAGAACCGAAAATAATGTTTCGAAAGTTGAGAATAAATATAAAAAACCAAATAAAAGTGAAATTAATGTAAAGAAAAATAATAAAAGTCCCAGGAAAAAGGGAACAAAAATTAAAAAAAGTATTATTGAAAACAAAATGCCTGAAAGAAAAAGAGGCAGGCCCAAAGGAGTAGAAAACTCTAAGGGTGTGAAAGTGTCCAATGATACAGAAGTCAAGGATCACTCACAGGACGAGGATCTTGATTCTGAGGACTCTGATGATTCCAGAGCTGACGATCTGAAGTCAGACTGTAAATCGGAAATTCTAATTGATGAAATTGAAACGAAGGAAAAAAATACAAATGAAAAAGAATTGAAAAATATAATCAAAATTAAAGAAATCAAATTGAAGGAATTGGAATCAAACGAAATAAAAGAGATAAATTCCAAGAAATTTAGACGTGACGAGGTGCAGATGAGAAGTACTCGTTCACGTGGGTTTTCGCTCATCGTGAGGGAAACGTTGGATACTGACTCCAAAAGAATTAATGATTATAAGAGAAATTCCAAAAAGGATTTTAAAATTGGACGTGACGGGGGTAAATTAAAAGGTACTCGATCACGTTGGTTTTCGTTCATTATGAGGAAAATATTGGGAAATGATTTCAGAGGAAATTACACCCAGCAAAAAAATTAAGGGAACGGTAAATTTTGTCAGTTTTTTGCTTGATTTTCAAATGGCTGTAACTTCGCCAAAAATGATCGTATCAGGATAAAAAAAAAATCGTTGGAAAGCTTAAAGTCTCTACTCTTGAAATCTTGAGATGAAAATTTTTTATGACCATTTGTTATAACGAGATAGGAGAGTTGAAAGTGGAAAAAATTTTTTTCTTTTTTTTTCATTTTTTCAACTTGTTCCACGGACTTCAAAAAAATTTTCTCGACTCAACCCTTATAAGGATCATGTAGCCAGGTCTTTCAGCTTCAATTTCTTTTTTTTTTTTTCTCTACGACCCTTTGTTGCTGAGATATTGTCGATTGAATCAAAAAACACCCTTTTGTCTTTAATTGTTGATATCTCAGGAACTACTGATCGCACAGCGAGCGGATGATGAGATTCGTAAACTTGAATGAATTTCCTGTAAGATTCTTGCACTGTTTGATTGACAAAAAATTTTCTTCCAATTTTAAAATTGGTTCGAAAAAGTACCAAAAAATTGAGTTTTTTTCCGTTTTTGAAAATTGCCCTGCATTTTGCGAATTTTGCAAAAATTGAAAATGTTTCAACGTTTTTCTTTAGTTTAATGTGTGCTGGAACACCCCCTAAATTTTCAAGCCAATCGGTTAGACCGTTTTTTTTCCCGAACGAACAAAGTTTCAGCAAAAATTAAAGGAACACTTTTTTGTGCGTAAACACCAATTAATGATGATTAGGGCCGAAATTGTTTTTTCTCCATTATTTTTCCGTGATTTTTTGTGCAAAATTTGTTGAATTTCATCGAAAAATGAGAACAATGAAAAAAAAACAATAAAAAAATTGAAATTTTATTTTTCGTTAATCAATAAAAAATTCGATTTTTTTTTAATCAATAAAAAATTCAATTTTTTTTTTAATCAATAAAAAATTCAATTTTTTCTTTAATCAATGGAAAATTAGGAATTTTCTCTTCTTTTGAAAATCAATGGAGAAATCAATTTTTGTTCTCAAAAAACCAGTAGAAAACTCGGAAAAATTTTGAAAAATGAAAAAAAAAACACCGGAATCGCATTTGATTTGGAGAGATAGTGACTCAGCAGATTTTTTCAAACAATTTTTTTTTTCGATTTTTTTTCGTTTAAAAAAATTGTTTTTTTTGATATTTTAATTGATTTTTCTTCATTTTTCATTGTTCTCATTTTTCTATGGAATTCAACAAATTTTGCACGAAAAATCACGGAAAAATAACGGATAAAAAACATTTTCGGCCCTAATCATCATTAATTGGTGTTTAGGGCACAAAAAAGTGTTCCTTTAATTTTTGCTAAAACTTTGTTCGTTCGGGAAAAAAAAACGGCCGAACCGATTGGCTTGAAAATTTAGGGGGTGTTCCAGCACACATTAAACTAAAGAAAAACGTCTGCGGTGTTGACCAGGTAATATTTAAGGCCGAATAGGTTGAGTGAGGATAGAGTAGTCAACCGCACCGTTATCTGCGGTGTTGACCAGATAATAATCTTAGGTTGGAATAGTTTAATTTAGGAATGAGTAGTCAACCGCACCGTTAACTGCGGTGTTGACCAGGTTAAATTTTTAAGGCTCTGAAAAGAAGAAAATAATTGATTAATCAAAAGAAACTCGGTTTCCGTAAAATAACTTTAAATTTATTCAAATAATTAATTCAAAACTAGTAGCGCGAGGCTTCGTCAGATCTCAGAATAAAGAGGCAAAATTATTCGTTTCAATTTAATGCGGTTGCGAGAGAACGATTCACTTGATAATTGAAATCGAAATAAATTAAAGTTGATTCGAAAATAAAAACTCTAATAATAAGAAAATTCCCAGTTGTGATCCAATAAAAATATTCTAAGTTCCGATTGACAGAAAAATTCTAAGTTCCGATTGAGTCACCGCGACCGCGTCCGGAGGAGGAGGTCTTTACCAGTTGAAGTTGAGCGATGAACTGACTGACTGAGCCTCGCGCATCTAGGTATATGGACAGTTCGGCGGCTTGAGCCGGTAGGGTGGGAGTACAATAAGTGGGGATGCGCTGTGAGTTTCTGGCACAACTAGGTGGCTGGTGGTGACTGAGCTGGTGGGGAACACCTTTCTTCTACCCTTGTGCCGTAGCCTGTCCATGCGCTGAGGCTTATATATATGTATCTTATAATATAGTAGTTTTACAATAAAGATTATTACATTAAAAATACAATATTGTTGTTTTCTTATATATAACATTATTTTTGATATAATAATATATTGTTTTATATGATTTTAAACAATTTTAAAGTTGATTTTTCACTCATCGGAAATGACTTCCTTTTTCCATCCTGATGTGTATCTTATAAACAAATTTTGTCAAATCCACTTAGAAGTGGGATAAATTGACGATTTTCTATATTTGAGCTTATTCTCGGCTAAATGAACAAATTTTAGTATCAAAAGTTTTTTATCATTTTTTTTATAAACATTTGATTGTTAATAACTTTGTCAATTAACAATATTGGGAATTGTTCTATAATTGAAAGGCCGTCAAATTTGATGATTTTTAGCGTTGGATTGATTTTTCTAACTTTTATAGTTTCTGAGTTATTTCTATTTAAAGTTGGATGACCTTGAAAGTGCTAATTGTTAATAACTTGTAAAATAATCGCTTCAAAAATATAAACTCAATTGCGTTTGGAAGAGACTATTTTTATGTATTTTTCAAACTTGGTTCCATCTTCCTAAGTTAATAACTTTTGTTGTTATTCAATTGTTAATTAAAGTCCAAAAATGGTTTTACATAAATTTTGGTTTTTCTTAAATTTTCTTTTATGAACTTTTAGTTTGAATTATTTAGTGATTTTACAGATGGAAATTATCCCTTAATATTGATTATTATGAAAGGTATTGATTTTTGAATATTTGCCATGTATTTTGTATATCTATATATATGTAAATAAATTTGAATGTTGAATAACTCTGTTGTTATTTGTTATTTTGATTTTGGTTTTGGTTATTATATTCTTCTGATACCATTATCTTTTTATTCTATTTGTTTTTGTCATCTTCTAATCGTTTTTCGTATTAATTGTTTATAACAAATTAGGGTAAATATTAACTTTTTTTCAATTTTCTTAGCACATTGTGTAGCTTGTATTTTTTCATGAATTTTAGTGTTTTTTTGGTTTCTTAATATTCATAATTTTAAAAGATATGAATTTTTGAAAGTTCAGAAATAATTAATCAATAATTTATCTCCGGAATGGTGGACCTCTAGAATACCAAAGATATTGGAGAATTACGAAGCCTGGTGCAGAATGGAAGATTACCAGAGATATTGTATCTCTGAAACAATTCAGTTTCGGCTGAATAGGCATCCACTGGACGGTTTTGATTTATTCTATCCAAGCAGATGTCCCATGAAATTCTTGAGAGTCAAGTTCCAATTAAGAACGGCCAACTACTACACCAGGAGAATAATCATCGATGGGATCCTGTACCAAATCAATCCTCTGGATCTCTGCACTCTCTGCCACCTCCAAAGTCAAGAAGACCTCACACATATTCTCTTACACTGTCCTTTCTATGCACCGCTGAGAGAGCACTATCTACCCAAATATGTGATTCACTCGTCTGGAGACTGTTCCTCCGGTCTCTCTGCGTTTTTAAATAGCAAATCCCTAAATGATACTAGGATCCTCTACTGTTTTATAAGGAAATGTTTCCAACTGCGTTCATCGGAACTCAACGACTAATACTTGAAACCTTGTGATTATTTTTATTTTCATTTTTTTTATTTTTTATTTTTTTTATCCTGATACCAACTCTAATTTTATCTTTATTCTTTAATGTTAACTTTAATTTGATGTACCTCAATTGATTTAACACTTATGTATCTTTAAAAGAAAAAAGAAAAAAGAAAAAAAAAAAAAAAAAAAGGAAAGAACTAAAAAAGTTCATGCAATTTATATAAGCTTGTAAGAGATAAAGAATGAATAATTTAATTTAACCAAATTTTATACTATATATATGTACTTTGGATCCCCCTGCCCAAATGGTACCATGTACCAAGTGGCAGTCATCAATAAATGAATAAATAAAAAGTTCAGAAATAATAAGTTTGAGTGTATGTGTGTATATATGTTATAAAATTTATATCTCGGTTAATTATTAATATTAAGAGTTGATTTTCAGTATTCGTCAATATATAATGGTGAATTACATTTCGAGTCCAGTTTTATATTTTTACAATTGAATTTCGATAAATTGTTTATAACAAATTATGTTGCAAATTGATTTTTCAATTGTTTTTCTTCTGAAATCGCTAGTCTTAATTATTTAATGAATTTTGCAATTGGAATTATTCCTTAATCTTTATATTTTAAAGAGTTATGATTTTTCAAAAGTTTAACATAGAATTACGTAGTCCCTGGTGGGGGGAGTTTTGTCTGCAGCGTGTGACGTCACGCACCTACTCAGTGAGAGTCGCTGAAGGCCGGCGTGGTCAATTCTTTTTCGTTGGCCTTTAAATATGAATATCTTTGTTTCTATTGACAGGAATTTGTTGCAAATTGGTATTTAAACATTTCTGATGATAGTTCACCTGTTTATGACAATTTTGTTCGTTTTGCATGATTTGTTAATATACTTTGTTGATGGACTTTTCGGATTTTTCAATAAATTTTGATGGTTTTCTTTCTGATTTTGTTGACTTTTAACTTTTAGTGTACTTTCGTGTATTATTGACCTCTTTTAAGGTGAATTGGTCCAAATATGGGAATTGTGACCATTTTCAACTGAATTATTAGTTATTTTTGATTATTATTGGAAACTACGTATGATCACGCAGATCCATACGTAACATCTCCATAGTGGGGGAAGTTGCTTTTATCTGTTGTCGATAATAGCAACTTGTTTAAATTCTTAAGATATATTCAATAGTATTTTTATAAAACAATAATAATAATAATAATATATAAATGAAAAAAATTCTTGGCATAATCCGCCTTTTCAGTATGATTAATATTGTTTGTTTGTTTTGTATTCATACTTATGACTATTCTTAATTACTAATTTTTGTCCTCCGCTATGTCACAAATGTAATATCTGTCTCATTTTTATCTATCAATATCCTTATAATATAGTTAGTACGCTCGCAAATTTTAGCAAACGTAACAACACACCAAATTTGAAGTCTCTAGCTCAAATATTTTTTAAGTTATCGCAATAACCGCGATTTTTCAAAAATCATAGTAAAAAAAAATATTAAAAAAAAAAAATAAAAATCGGAGCCCTGGTCACCCTTGGTGTTTAATGTGCGCCTCATCCGCGCGCATCTCCTCGCGGAGGATAGACGCTGTAAATTGATTTTTCGCTGAGAAAAGTCTAAAAAACGATTTTTTGACAATTCGCTTTTTCTCGAGAACCGTTGAACCGATTTAGCTAAAATTTTGCAGAGAGCATTGCGCTCACGTAGTGAATATTCCCTCAAAATTCCATATCGATACATGCAGCCGTTTCCGCTTAAAGTGATGAAACGTGTCATCACACACATACCCACACACACACACACATACATACACACAGCCATGTAAAAAAAAAATATTTTTTCCGACATTTTAGATCATTTGTAGTCATAATCCGATGAAATCTCAAATTCGAAAAAAAATGACGATTACAATGCTTCCATTCGGAAGCAAAAATAATAAAATTTCCACGACCACGAAATCAATCACCGTACAAAATTTAATTAACCAAAAATTTGCTCACCAGATTATGCCAAATTTACTTCAACGTGAACAATATATTTTTTCAAATTTTAATTAAACGACAATTAATACAATTAATTCCAATGAATTAATTTATTCCAAACGTGAAAATGGCGGTTATACAAAATTTTGCAAAGAGACACGACAAAACATCTGTCTACTCTACGGCACACCAAACGAGAATCAGCCGACAGCAAGCGCTGTACACCGGCTAAGGTGTCTTTTCCGGGAAGGACGTTCTTCATTGGTCAATCCCGAAATACGTCATTCAATGCAGCTTAACCTGATGTTAAGTATTTTCTTTTTTCAATGACAATAAATTCCAACGAAGACAATTGAGAAACTCCAAGTCGATGACATTAGAGTTGGGACAATTTCATCTAGTCCAAGGATGCAACCAAGGTTCATCTAAACGTCTCAATTAATTCTCCCGATGAATCTTGTCATTGGCGCCAAAACTTTCGTCCAATTAACCGACTCCTTCGGTAATGTCGATTTCCTTCATAATCGTCCATATGGTGTCTCCCTCTTCCAGTCGTGAGACATCAACTCAATTGACGATAATCCAATGAGCGTTAACAAAAGAAATGAACCAATCGGCATTAGTTTTACATAATTTCTACTAAGATTGAACTCTCGTGATTCGTTTGTTTTGATTCTTGGTTGGTGGTGCCAAAACTATTAAAAATTCAAAATTAATTACGCGCCCAAACGACAAAAAGTAACGTAATCGAAATATTACGTTACAACATATAACTGTAATAGTCGGACTCTAGTGCGGAATCTTTGACTCTAGTGTGAAATCGTAGCACTGTTCTTCATGGCACTACAGTTTGGCTGATTCTGCCAAGGGAAACATGTTGAAGATTGGCTGAAAACCGTCGATACAAGTGATTCCCACACTTGAACTTTTCTACACGAATACACTACTTTCAACTATCACCGATAATATAACGGTAAATCAGTCCATTTTTTTCTACACTTTCTTTGAAACCATCCACCAATGATGCCGCTTCCATAGCACTAGAAGCCTCATTGCGTGAATAATTTCGTCCGCATTTATGCGGTCTCGCCTCTGTATCACTCGATACTTGTTCACATTGTTTACAGTATTCATTTTCCACGCCGCAGTATAATATTTTCCCTGTTCGCTTGCCAATGATAATCGCGGCAGATGATAGAGCATCGTATCTGCCACATTTATAGGATCGTTTACTCCATCCTCCATCTTAATCACAGTAATGAATGGGATTCCATTTTATAACATCCCCAGCTTGCTTAGCTAAATTTGCCTCTTCAAAGGCTGCTTCTTTCATATTTTCGTCTGATACCATTATCACTTTTTCCGCCAAATTCTGTCGAGTCAAGCGATATGTTTTGTCGGACATGCACAATATTCCCATTGCTGCCAATATTTCTTGCACTACATTATAACCTACTCCAGCTGTTAATGTTCCTAACACGAGAGCCTCATGCAACGACGTTCCTATATCTTTTGGATCATTCCACAATTTGAATATGAAGTTACATGCTGTACAAGTCCAAGCTCAAAGTTGCCACATTCCTTGCTGTTTGAGATTATATAACTGGAGATTCTTAAAAGGTTCCTTAATTGGACAATTCTCCCAGTGATACTGCACATATCCAAGAAATATTGTGAAAGATGGCAATGGATTGAAGATCACACGACTATTATTGTTGATATCAGCAACCAGTTGATCATTAAAAGTTTTTTCAATCTCTTCAGCTTTCTGTTTATTAGACCGTGGCAACCTTGACGTGCTCTCATTTTCGCCATTTTCTTTTTCATTTATATTTTTGATGCTGCAGTCTCCCATACTATGATTCCTACCACCTAGCTGTATCATCATTTGAGAGTCATCAAAGTCCTCAGCTTGAGATCTTAGGTTTCGGATACTGACACTCGATTGATGATTCTTATTCATGGGCATTTGTAAGTCAGCAGCCTCTGAATTCGCTATCACAGGCTCTGAGCCTTTTACATTCATAATTAATGTTGGCTCATCTACTCGACTGATGATTGATATATCATCGAAGATATCAGTCTCAGGTCCCAGATCTTCGATGAGAATGGAATTTTTATTCCATTTGTGACTATTGTCTGATAAATGCATCTCAATAGTCTCCTCAATATCTGGAAACAACGTAGTCTTTAAGACTTCCATTTTTGAATCTACGTATTCCTCATAAATTCCTGAATCACAGTTATTGATCGATGATGAATCCGTTTGATCATCATCTGAAGATGATATAGGAATACCCGACTCTTCAGATGAAAAAGCTGATTCCTGGAACGTATTGTCATCTTGTGCATATTCCAAAATTTCGATAATTTCGAACTCCTCTGAAATTCCTCCATCGTTTTCATTCTCATGAGTCAATGTCTCATTTTCATTACTATTCGCCTGTTGCCTCCATTTCGCCACACGTCTGTAAAAATTATAAATATTTTATATCCTATACTCCCAAAAGATGATAAAAGGAACAAATTTTCACACGAATTTAGAGTTTGACACCATTAAAAGTATCAGTAACTGTAGCTAATAGTTCGGTAAAAAGAGGAATAGACATCTCGGGAACTAAGCGAGATTGGTAGTTTTGTCCTCATCCTTTTTCTTGGAATGTCAAGAGCTATCAAAGAAGATTGGAGTAAAATGATCCTAACACCCTTAGTTTTCTGTATTTGAAAAAAAAAAGAGGGTGCGTGGAACCCACGCGACAGAAGTTCTTATACATGAGCCATTGGTCATTTTACACTTGGCTTTGGATTAAAATATCTCGAAAACTATGCAAAATTTATCGAGACATGCTGTGAATGAAATTTAGAGGGAAGATTGACGAACAAAATAAGCAGAACGCTTTTTTTCTACGACCAGTAGTTTCCGAGATATCATCTTTTGAATGAGTAGTTCAGAAACAATGGACGAGGCCCGATAACAAATAAATGAGCGTTTGGACGTTCTTTCTGAATTTTTCATTCAAAAATCGATATCTTAATAACTACGAGTCGTAAAAAACGGAGGTTTGCTTATTTTATTCGTTGATCTTCCCTCTAAATTTCATTCACAGCATGTCTCGATAACTTTTGAGTAGTTTTCGAGATATTTCAATCCGAAGCCGAGTGTAAAATGGCAATTTTTCAAGAAATAAAAAGCAAAAATTATGAGGTGAAGCATGGATATTTTTCGGTCGTATTTCATGAGAACTCCTCTTTTCAATGACAATTTTCCGTAATTTTTTAAAAAATCATTTAGATAAATTTTCATATTTTTCTCTCCGTGTATTGAAAAGAAAAAATAAAAACAAAAACACAGGCTTTCCCCACCACCCGGAGAGCGACCCGACGGCAGCAGCAAAAATTTCTCCTTCCCCCCACTACTCTACTACCACGTTCCCCTCAAAGCCTTACACTCGTTTCGTGACGCGTGAAAAAGTTGGTACCCTCCCAAAGGAAGTTTCACTTCAAAAAAGAATTATTTCTCTTTTTATTAAAGGGCATACTTCGCTATGTTGAAAGTAAAACGCACTCTTTCTCTCTTAAAAGTCTCGGCAAGTAAGGAAGATAGGACGATTGTGGATTTAATGTGAATAATTATCGGAGAATATCTCGAAAACGAAGCCAGATGGTGCAGTTTTGCCTCATTTTTGTTTGTAGCTCTTCCAATTCTCCACAAAGAAAGATTAGAACGAAATTGCACCATCTCACTTATCCAGTTCTAGTATATCAGAATTTTCGTTTCCCAAATACTACCTGATTTTTCCACCCCCCTCTCTGAGGCAATTTTCAATTAATTCTATCTTTACAGTCTCTATTCTGCATATTTACCGTTAAAATTTCGTATCTCTCTCATTTTCCGAGGTACCTCCAAAAACAATTATTCCCACTTTGATCCTGGGCGAGTGTAGGGTGAGGCGTGAATAACTTTCCAAAAATATTTCTTTCAAAAAATATACGTAACACGAGATAGCGAGATCTGGCTCACATTCTATCTTGTCGAGAATTTCAAGAATTACAAGAGAGATTGGTCATCAAAGTAAAATCGCCCCATTTTCCTTATATTCTAAGATATTACCAGAAAAGAATTATTTATACTTCTATTTCATCATACGAGATTGCGGAATGAAATGAAAATAATTATTCGAGAATATCTCAGAAATTAAGCGAGATATGGCGATTTTGCCATAATTCGTCACTGCAATTCTTGGAATTCTCTTTAGAAACGATTCGAGCAGATCATATCTCTCTCAGCTTTTGAAATATTTCTCGAAAGCAATAAATAATTTTTTTGTTATTTTTTCAATAATATCTCGGGAACTTAGCGAGATAACGCCATTTCACCTACATTCTCCTCTATAGTTCTTAAAATGCCTTACAAAGGAGAACTGAAACAAAATGACGATATCTCGTTCAGTTTCCGAGTTTTTCTCAAGTGATGATGAGAGAAAAAACTAATGATTAAGATTGGAATGAAGCTTTTCTTTCAAATTTCATGAGACATTTCAAAAACTGAGTCAAATGGGGCGATTATTCTGTCTCGATTATTATTCATAGCTCTCTAAATTTTTCAGATAAAAACATGAGGGCTGAACCACTCTATGCTGCTGAATTTCTGGAATATCTCAGAAAATGATCTTGAAAAATTCACTTATCCTCTTTCACTTTTTTCCTACTAAATTGAGAAGGACACTGTTCATATAGGGGAGAGAGAATTGGAATTTCATTAGAACAAATGGCGTTCACATTTTTACTTTCCTATTAATATAGGAATTATGGATATAGGAATATATTGATATAGGAATATAGGAATTTAATAATTGCGTGAATCGATAAATCTTTCTCAAATCTTCTGACTCAAGAGTCAATTTAGAAGGTAGTGATGGAGTTAGTGTTTGCGAGTGAAATACAGTGAGCGAGAAAGAAAAGTCGATTGAAGGAGACTCCAAAGGTGAAAAAAATAAGAAAAAGAACTACAATCAAAAAGCATGGACAAGAATAAAAAAAATTAGTTGAGTGTTGGATGACAAAACTCAACTAATGACAATTCATTTTTGCCATACATGTGTTTTGGCTTACCAGAATTGTAAAAAATCATAAAGCTATAAAAATCCAAACAATAGTCATTTTTGAGAACTCTTTTGAAACTACCTGAAACCTCTTTTCCTTCAACCTGTACTGGTACCAGTAGGTCATCAGAGCGGGTTTTCCATTTTCAAGCGACTACGATTGATTTTCAACGAAACAATAATAATAAATAATCAAAATCCAAAAACTCATGAGTGCTACTAATTCAATAGACATATCGAATATCCCTCAAAAAACATATAGAAAGGATTAAATCATGAGCTCCAAAGATGCACATAAATTACTCTGGTATCGATAGTTAATAAATACTACATAGGTATTTCGAATTTGTATTATTTTCTCAATTCTAAGTAATCCTCAAATAGATCCCTATTGAATCATTCTCTAAAATATTTATAGTGCAAAATTATCGCAAAATACTCAATGGTGTATGGCTCTCAAATTAATAGTCAAATTTAAAAAAAAAGTGTATAGTGGAAGGCCATGTGGAAATACTACATTGTTGTATCATTGTGCAAATCGGCCCACAAATATCAACGCAATGAAACAGAGGAGGTATGGCAAAGAAAGACCTTGAGAGGTTCGTCAAACGGAGGTCGGTAGGGGAGCAATTTTTCGGTTTTCCCCAAGACAAAAGTACCCATGATGACTGCCTTACCCCCTCAGAAACTCTTAACCAGGAAGAAATGGCCACAAATTTCTGTCCACAAAATTAATTTCAATGGAATATTTTTTCTCATTTTCTTCCAGCTTATGAACCTCCAAAAATTAATAATCGTTTGGCCTTATCCTTAGTCGCGTATATTAGGAATTGAACTGACGTAATCAATTCTTCATAATAAAATCATGCAATTTAAAGAAATATATATATATTTTGCATGGTGATAGAAGAAAGTATGTGGACAGGTTCTACTGTTACTGTTTTCTTAAAAGATGCTTCGAAAGTTCGTATAAATAGGTAAATGATTATTTTCCATAAAATTTGAATGAGTGATCAACTAAAGGACTTATATTGTGCTTCAAAATTAAATTTCTAGCATACATAGTTTACTCACAAACTAGAAGAATGGTGCGAATATATTTGAATAGATTGTAAAAACAAGCAGGAGCTTTACCCCATGGGCATTTTCGTAAATTTCAACCCTCGTTTTTACTTGATAATGTCTTTACTATTACAAAATTTATCACGGAGAACATTTAATATTATGCCAATACAATTGGCATGAAGCTTCCGAATGGAACTTTTCACTCTTCATTTTTCATAAATTTAAAGTGATATCAGGACGGATACGGTCCTATTTTTCAGCAAGAATCATCTACTTTATTATGATGGAATGATAAATACTAGTGACCTCAAAAAAAATTGAGAAAAGTTTGAATTGCTGAAGAAAAACAAATTTCAGCATTGATGTAGAAGAATCCATTGAAAAATCTGAAATTTTTAAGATTGGTGATGGTCATCTAAATTGATCTTTTAAGCTCAGCTTGGATATAATCAGACAAGTAGTTCCGTGCATATTCTCTCTTTTCATCAAATAGTTTTTCGCAAATATCTCAGGGACTGTTGGGTCGATTGCGCTGAAATTTAATACCGAAATTTGCACTCATAAGATGTACAAACACACGAAATTTGAAGTCTCTAACTCAAATATTTTTAAAGTTATCGCGGTAATCGTGATTTTTCAAAAATCACAATAAAAAAATATAATAAAAAAAGTAAAAATGGAAGCACTAGTCACCCTTGGGGTTTAATGTGTGCCATTTCCGTGCGGCTCTCCTCGCGGAGGATAGACGTTGTAAATTGATTTTTCGCTAAGAAAACTCGAAAAAACCATTTTTTGATGATTCACTTCTTCTCGAGAACCATTGAACCCATTTAGCTGGAATTCAATAGCAAAGTTGGCACTCGTAAGATGTATAAACACACCAAATTTGAAGTCTCTAGCTCAAATATTTTTTAAATTATCGCAATAACCGCGATTTTTCAAAAATCATAGTAAAAAAAATATTTAAAAAAATATAAAAATCGAAGCCCTGGTCACCCTTGGTGTTTAATGTGCACCTCATTCGCGCGCATCTCCTCGCGGAGGATAAACGCTGTAAATTGATTTTTCGCTGAGAAAAGTCTAAAAAACGATTCTTTGACAATTCGCTTTTTCTCGACAACCATTGAACCGATTTAGCTGAAATTTTGCAGAGAGCATTGCGCTCACGTAGTGAATATTCCCTCAAAATTTCATATCGATACATGCAGCCGTTTCCGCATAAAGTGATGAAACGTGTCATCACACACATACCCACACACACACACATACATACACACAGACATGTGAAAAAAATATTTTTTTCCGACATTTTAGATCATTTGGAGTCATAATCCGATGAAATCTCAAATTCGAAAAAAAAGACGATTACAATGCCTCCATTCGGAAGCAAAAAGGATCTATGCAGTTAATAGAACGAAAATTGAGGAAATAATTTAATTTACGCAATAAAAATTGCATCATAAGCTCTATGAAAAATTGATGTCACGTCAATTCAAATTTATCGTACGGAACGCTTGTGATGCTTACATCACGCGTGCTTGTGAAAATTAAGATGAGTTAAAAAAGTAGTCATTAGAAAAGACACAGAAAGTATTATCAACAAAACCGTGCTTGAAGAACATCTTTTTGCAGCATTAGTTCAGTTCATTTTTTCCCGTTCATGTTTCGTTCTTCAATTCAATGGGGTCCCAAAGATGATGGAACCATGCAACAATGTGTTCATAATAATTTTTGATAGTTTTTAGATGATTAAAAAAAATAACAGTCATCTCTGAGGGCATGGAATTGTAATGATCTGTACATATTGATCAATATTTATTTTATTTGTAGATGAATCATCGGTGAATTCTCGTATGAATTCATCAATAACTCCGGCGTTACAGAACGCACAATTCTAGGGACTAAGTCAGCAGTGTGCACTCCTCTATGCGACATTCATCTCGCGTATCACGCTCCGATTAAAGAAGGGCAACACTCAGTTGTGGTTTGTTAAATCCCAAAAACGCAAGAGCTGTATGCTCAAAAGAACATTTAGTTTTCAACTTTTGATGAGTCACACAATTGCTCAGTTACAGTGAATTAATTAATTGAATATCAGTGAATGTCTTGCCACATTTTCGGTTTACGATCTGCCTGAATTCACATCCTAAAACTCAAAATGGTGAGAAGAACTGACAGATTCATATGAAATAATTTTCTGTGATCCCGACATAAACAATTTGAATGTCGGGGGCCCAGAAGAGACTTGTCGCTATATTAGAGACCAATCTTCCCCGCGCCACTACTGAGTGCAATTGATATCGTCGACCTAGAAACAAAAGGGCGTAAGTGCCATTTTTTCATTTTTTAATATCAGAAGGGCGTAATTTTTTTTTCTTCGCTCTATCGATTATGCTCGACTTCGCCGATTATTTAGATCATTTTTTTTCTTAAATAACAAACAAGCGCATCTCCAATTATTAATATGGAAAGGGCGCATCTTCCTCACATACGCTTTTTTTTTGTTTTTAATTTCATCCTCAATTTAGCGATCCTGCTATATAGTTTGTTATAACAAAAGGGCGTATGTTTTGCACATGCGTCCATTTGTGATTAATTTGATTCTCAATCGCACGATCTTGCTGTATAATTTATAATAACAAGAGGGCGTAAGTCCGTGGTATAAATTCTAAATGAAATGATGGAATGAAATCAATGATATTTAATTTTTTGACGAAACGTTCAATTTTAATTATTATCAATAATTTACATAATTACATTAGATTTTCATAAAATACGGATTTTCATTTTTTCAATAAATTACGAGGGTTTTTAGATACGCTCTTTTGTTATTATATCTTGTCGAAATTAATTGGAAATCGTTCGAAATAATTGAAATCGAGAGGGCACAAGTACGGATGATACGCCTTTTTGCTGTTATCAATTTACATAACTTTCCAAAAATTGGTTTTCCAAGAACTTTCTGAATAAACCTGTATTAGGTTTGAAAGAATTGATTAAAAAAAATCCCTAAAACAAAAGAGCGTAATTCCAAATATTCTCATGAGATGAAAAAAATATAAAGACAAAGAGGCGTAAATGCGGAGATACGTCGATTTCATTTTAAGATTGGTAGTTAAGATTCGTCTTTTTCACTTTAAAAAAAAAAAAATTAAATTTTAATCATATTTTTGGTATATTATACTTTGCGTGACTTTTGCGTGCATTGTGCAAATAGCGTGGACCTTCAACAAATTGGTTAATGTATTGATCAATGTCTTGAAATCACCAAAATTCAGTTCGTTCGGAAATATCATGTTAGTCATTATTTCAAGCGCATCGAGTTTCAGCATCGTGGTAGCCCTCATGCCCATATGCTACTGTGGCTAGCTGATGCTCCAATTGACAAAAATAGATCTGATGCTATCACATTAATCGATTCTTTAATTTCTGTATCATCTCAAGAAGCTTCAAGTAATATTAAATTACAGACGCACAAGCATACATTTACGTGCTATAAAAAAATTGTGGCGAATAAGCCTCAGCATTGTAGATTCGAACACCTTTTATGCCTAGCCCATCCACTACAATATTATTACCAATGTCAAAAGATGAACCTGATTTTCAGACTTATGCTAAACGTTACAAAGATATTAAGATTAATCTTGTAAGTAATGATTACTCAGATTTTGAGACTTTCCATGAAAATAACGGTATTAGCTCAGACGAGGATTATCATAATGTACTACGAGCTGGTATTAAAACCCCGCGAGTTTTCGTTAAGTGTTATCCTTCTGAAATATTGCATAATTCATTCAACCCATTTATATTCAATATTCCAAATCGAATATACATATTCAATTCATTGCCGAGGAATATTCATCTGCTTACTATGTGGCAGAATATGTTAATAAAACTATTACGGTATTAGTCATCTTCAACGGCAGCTCATTGAAATTATGGATGAACATCCAGAGTTTGATGTAGTTGAAATTACAAGAAAGATAAGGGTTAATACGCTCAACAATATCGAGATAACAAGCCAAGAGGCTGCATGGTATCTTCTGCGGGAAACGATGTTCAAATGTTCTACTGTTGTTACCACTATTCCCACTATGTGGCCACTCGATCGTCGAAGGATAAGGAAAACGCAGAAGGAATTGGACAAGATAGGTATTGATGGGGATTCGACTTATGTTTGGAAAGAGAATTGGTTCGATAAATACGAACGTCGGCATCAAGATCTGGAGAATGTTACACTTGCCCCATTCGTTGCAAATCATGCTGTAGATACTGAGGGTAATCACACAATAAGAAAGGTGCCTCGTATCATTCGATATCGTAATCATGATATGGGAAAAGATTTAAATGAATATAAACGTGAAATGGCCACTTTGCACATGCCTTTCCGTAATGAAGAAGACGAAATACTTGCTGAAATGAAATTTATCGAGATATACAACTAAAATGAAAATACAATTTTAGAAAGACGAAAAGAATTCGAATCTAATTTGGATATCCAAAAAACTATGGAAATTTGCCGAAATCTTTGCCGTGAAGACGGTTCTGATGATGGAACTGAAATGTGAGATGGTGCAATGATAAGCAAAGAGAACTGTTATTACATGTCATTTCACATCTATTAACTCCAAATCTTAATCCATTTCAAATATTTTTCACGGGTCCAGCGGGATGTGGGAAGACCTTTATAATAAAGCTTCTTATGGAAATCTATAATAGATATACTGATAATGATGGATACTGCAACTCATACATTACTTGCGCTTCAACAGGCAAAGCAGCTGTTGTTATAGATGGGACAACAATTCATACTGTTTTGAGAATATCTTTATCAAGATTATTTCCATTGAGCATTAAAGTGGCACATCAGTATAGGGCATTATTTAAATACGTGAAAGTGATAATTATCTATGAAATAAGTATGATTGGTGCTGAATTACTTACTCAGATTGATTCACGATTGGAACAAATCACAGGAGAGTTCAATACGAACTATGGTGGTGTAGATGTAATTCTAATTGGAGATCTACGCCAGCTACCACCAGTCAGAGCTACTCCAATTTACAAGCAACAAAAGCAGAAGATGGTTGGACTATTTTGTGGCGCCGACTGAAATTTTTTGAGCTCACTCAAATCATGAGACAGGTAAATCAACAGTTCTCATCCGTATTGCCTAAAATTGGCAGTGGTAAACAGCTTGGAGTTGATGAAATAGCTCTATTAGAATCACGATTTGTAACAACTGAAGAAGCAGAAAAAAAGTGTCCACCTGCGATCCGATTATTCCACACGAATGAAGCTGTGACAGCATACAATAACGGAATTTTAAGTGCTGCACAAAATGAAATAATTTCAGTTTCAAAAGATGTATTCATTGGTTGCACTGCAATAGAACAAAGCACTTTTGTACGCCAATAATTACACAAAATGTCACTCATTAATACTGGAGGCTTACCATCTGAAACTATATTTGTGATGAATGTCTATTACATACACGAATATTGATGTACCAGATGGCTTGGCAAATGGGGCTGTTGGAGTATTAGTTCATGTTGAACGTGATGCAGAAGGAGAGGTAACCACTGCGTGGCTTGAATTCCCATGTTCACTAAAGATTGGCCAAAAAATAAGGAAGGAAGTTGCTGGATTCGTGGCTGCTCAGCATATAAGCAAAACTGCTGTGCCAATAGGAAGAGGATCAGCGACGATTCTACTCAACAATAATAAAATTATAAATGTAAAAGCGGTTCCATCTGCCTTTAGATTGTGCTGATGCGACACCTATTCACAAAGCTGAGGGAAGCACGTACCCTGAGATAGTTTATGAATATGACAAAAAACATCCACTACCTTTGGTATACGTTGCATTCTCACGAGTGACCAGTCTGGATGGTTTGTACATTACTACAAAAAACAGTGATGAAACCTTCTCATTGCCAAAACGCAACTACCACAATGATTAGTCTCCAAGATGAATTCCGCAGACTTTCGTGCAATCGTTTGATGACTCTGAGCGAAGATCTGTTACATTTCATCAGTCAAAGAAGAGGATTGACAACGTTAACTTTCAATAGTCAAACTCTTCGCGTTTACTCAAGATCTCACAGATTCAATTATTCAAAATTCTAATGTGCTAATTCTGAATGAAGCTTGGTTACATGATGAAGAATCCGTTAACATACTAAATTTCAATTGCATTGTTAAATATGAGAGATCAAATGTTCGAGCTGGAAGAGTTGCTATATATCATAGTGCTCATGATACAACTAATATTAACTCTATGTATCAATATGACTGTGAAACAGTCTGAATCAATAAGTTCAGCCATCACATCAGTTGGTGAATTCTGGTAGCCGAGTGTAGAATGCAAAATGGCAAAATGATTGTTTTAGAGTAGCAGTTTATATTTCTCCCAACCAAAAAATAGAAGACATCATTTATTTCTTGAAGCGTGGTCTACTCCCATATACAACAGTGGGAGCAGCATTCCTTGGGAGAGGAGAGGATAAATTACCTATGATTCTAAGTAGAGACTTCAATGTTAATTTTGCACGAGAAAATTCCAATTCACTCATTAACTTCCTTCAGGAACATCTTCATCGAGCCATGAGTAATCAGTCTTCTCAATCAACTACACGACACAATACTATCATTGATGCTGTACTTACACGATACCTCAACGATATACCACAAAACTCTTCGTATTATATTTTAGTTATTATAAGCCTCTGATAACTTGTATACCAATTCAGTCAACAGAAGCTATGGAAGAACAAGAGATTGAAAGCTAATCAATTGTTCTGTAACATATAGTTTATATAATAGAATTCACGCTGATAAAATTCTCCAAATGTTGAAGAAATGTAATTTAACACAGTCCGTAAAATCTAGAACGTGAATGATCCCTAGATTGGTAAAGAAAAATAAATCTATTGATTCTTTGATTCAATTTAAATTCAACCAATTGTAGTTATTTTCCGTCACTCATTTTCCAATTTCAGATACGTTTCTTAAATACACGATAAAATGAATTCCTGCTAATGCTAGAGAAGTATAACTTCTTCCGCGTGTGCAGAGTTCCACGCACCGTCCTTTTTTTAATCTGAGGAAGCAATGAGAAGTAGAAGATTCCACCATGTGACTCTTCGCAAGAATCCGCGAATGAGGTCCTGTATACTTACTATGTTGACTTGCTGGAACGAGCAGTTGATTGAAATGGAGAAAAAAATCATGAACAGAGAAATTCCCTTTTTTTCTTCCTGCACTTGTTGAATTAATGTGGTGTTGAGTTATTTGCTTCAGCAAAAAAAAAACGTTATTATTTTATTTGATTTTTTAAATAATTGAATTGAAAAAATGAGAACAATTTGAACAGAGAATATCTATAAATTATTGAGAAAATTCTAGCATTACTAATGTTGAAAAACTCTCAAAGTATTTTTACTATTGTGCCTAAACGAGAGTTCTTTTCAAAAATGATGGGAATGTCATGAATTTTTTTTTTGAAATTCTCGAAAACACCAACGAAATAACTGTAGTTTTCATGTGGCTCAACCCCCTCTTACAAGACATGTAGAGGGGGCCATCCTTAAGGGGCAACACCACTGTGAAAGGCTAAAAAAAAAGGTTTTTTTGGCTACTTGTTTTCTATGGAAAAAGCGGCAATAAAATGATGATATTTGAGGGAGTGATTGAACATATATTGGAGTCTTCAGAAAAAAAAATCCTCAAAAAATATCAGAAAATGACGTCACAGCAGCCATTCTTGCAAGACCCCTTAAATTTAAAACAATCTGCGGCACGCGCTGAAACTAATGCACATATCAATTGAAAAAAAGTAAATTGGCTCAGTCTAGTTACATATTGTTACAGAAATGCGTAGGGGATTTCAAATTTTTTTGTCGGTTTGGTGACCATTCGAATGAAAAATTTAAATTCCGACCAAAAACCGGCACTTTTTTTATCAATAAAACATGTGCAAAACAATTTTTTGAAAATCCCCTTCGTATTTCTGTTCGAAATATTGCTTTGAAGATGCTGTAGAACATTCAAATGTAAATTATTAAAGTGATGCTGCGTGCCAATTTGAAAAATCATGTTTCGAGAAAACACGATTAAAGTTTTGACTAAGGCTATGAATATGAAGAAATACCGTGGGAAAAATTAGAAATTTCATGTGAAATAATGGGTTTCAGGTGATAACTTTTCTTGCCCGTATTCTGGGAGATCCAAAGTAATTTTTAAAGCAAAAAAAACGATTTCTTGAAAATTCTACAGTGGTGTTACCCCTTAAGGTATTTCGGGAGTAATCTCACAATTATTGTGAAAAATTCATTGTCTTCTCTGAAGATTTCAAAAATTTCACGGTGATAAGTTGTAGTTATAGTTGTAATATTTAGGTATGGTTTTAATATTGATTACATTATTAAATTTCAGCGCTGGAATGCCTGGAAACAGCACGTTTAGGAGAAAGAAGCCACGTATAAATCTCATCATGATGTCACAGGTGGTGGATCACCAAGCGATATTGAATTTTCCGATCTCGAAAATGAATTGCTGGATTTTCTTGGCCCTGCTGCTTGCAGTATGGATGAAGTAAAGCAAGGTGGCTAACCTTATCGTAGCATGCGAGCACTGCAGCCGAAACCATTGAGAGAGAGAAAGATTCATAAGACATCGAGTTCTTCAGCTGCACGTCCTGAGCCCGAAATGAACCTATTCCCAAAAACGTCTGCTCATCTTCAGTGGCTCTCAGAGCATCGTCCTTTAACGACTCCACCCTTCCATTCGACGATTCTGATGTCGAACATTATGAAAACTTGGAGGAGTTTCATTATTGATCTCGATTCGGGAAAAAGAAATTCTGTACTATTGAATTGGAAGAAAAAGAATTGATTTCGATACAGAAATACATCGAGAAAAAAAATTATTGAATCAATTACATTCTTAGAAAACCTTCGAAGGATTTTTGACAATTTCAATTGTAAAAAATTCTTGATCATTCAAAGTTATCAGAGCTAACTGGTAATCGGTATGAAATTCCTCTTTATACTTTACAATACAAAGATTAATTAGATTGCAAAATTGAATTAGTTTGGTGCTCGATATTTATTGAAAAGAAATGCAAGAAAAATGTTATGAGTATTTTTTTCAAATTTGAACATGCCTGAATTCGAAAAAAATGAGAGCAGTTTGAAAGAGGATATTTAAAAATACTTGAGGAAATCCTAGAATTACTGATGTTGAAAAATTCTCAAAGTTTTTTTACTATTGTGTCTAAATGAAAGTTTCTTTCAATTATTTCCTCCTAATTGGCGTACTACTTGATATTTTTTGAAGGGAAAAGAGAAAAAAACCGGTTACGGTTTTTTGAAATATTAAACATGATTGAATTGAAAGAATGAGAAGAATTTAGACAGAGAATATTCTTTAAAAGTTGAGAAAATTCTGGAATTACTAAGGTTGAAAAGGTCTCAGAGTATTTTCTTATTATTGTGCTTCAATCGATGTTTCTTCCAATCAGTTTGTCGTTTGATATTTGTTGAAGGAAAATGAAAAAAAGTTATGAGTATTTGTCTCAATTATTAAACAAAATTGAATTGAAGAAATGACGGCAATTTAAACAGAGAAAATTGAGAAATATTCAAGAAAATTCTTAAATAATTGATGCTGAAGAATTCTCAGAGTGTCTTTACTATTACGCCTAAATGAAAGTTTTTTCAATTATTTTCTCCCAATTGATTTGTTACTCAATATTTTTTGAAGGAAAGAGAGAAAAAATCGTTATGAGTATTTTTTTTTCAATTATTAAGCATGGTTCAATTGATATAATTCTAAGAAATTGACAAAATTCTGGAATTACTGAAGGTGAAAAGGTCTCAAAGTATTTTTTACTATTGTACTTTAATCAATGTTTCCTTCAATCAGTTTGTCGTTGGATATTTGTTGAAGCAAAATGAAAGAAAAGTGTTATGAGTATTTTCACCAATTACTGAACATGATTGAATAGAAAAAATGAGAGGAACTTAAACAGAGAATATTTGAAGATTTTCAGAAAATTCAGAATATTTTAATATTCCAGAAAATTCTTGAATTACCGATGTTGGAAAATTTTCGGAATTTTGTTATTATTGTGCTTTAATCTAAGTTTCTTTCAATCAGTTTGCTGCTGAATATCCATTGAAGAAAAATGAAAGAAAACTGCTATGAGCATTTTTTTAATTATTAAACTTGATTGAATTGAAAAAATATGAGGGACTGATGTTGAAAAATTCCCAAAGTATTTTTACGAATGTGCTTAAATCAAAGTTTCTTCCAATTATTTCATTCCAATCAGTTTCTCGCTTGAATCAATATCAATAAATTGGCAGAAAATGAAAGAAAAACGTTATGGGCATTCTTTTCGATCATTAAACTTAATTGAAATGATATAATGAGAGAAATTTAAACTGAGAAAATTAAAAAATCTTGGAGACAATTCTTGAATTACTGATGTTGGCAAATTCTTAAAGTATTTTCACTATTGTGCTTTCATTAAAGTTTCTTCAAATTATTTTCTCTCAATCAGTTGTTGAGAAACATTTTCAATCTGAAATATCACATAAAATTGGAACGAAAAAAAAAAAAACGACGAGAAAAAACCTCGATAAATTTAATACGGATTGAATGAAAACTTTGAACTACTCGTCTGAAATCTGGATTTTCTAAGAAAAACACCAGCAGTGGTGGCAACAAACTTTTAATACAAAACAAACAGTTTTCATGTTGCACCGCAGAAGACCAAAATGATACTGGTCTAGAAAAGGCTCATTTGGCTGAATTATCAAATTTGCCATTTTCCTAAGACCATTGGTCTTTGTTTATCATTGTGTTTTCACATCAACTGTCTTTGTTAGGAAGAAATCGATTATTTCTTGCCTACCTTACCTCTCAACCTGCCCCCTCTCCACTACTCAATCAAAACATCAAATTCTACTCGATTGAATTTATTATTTGGTTTCCAAATTACTGTGAAATCAAAATTTAATAAATTTGGAATGTTGAATTCATTGAGTTGTTGAACACAATGAATTTATTCAAGTTTGTCAGCTCGAAATTGACAACCCACCTTATTTTGCGAAAAAATTTATTAAATCAAATTTTTCAAAAACTGACCTCATTGCGAACCTAGAATAGGCGCACTGAGCACGGCGCAAGAAAAAAATTTGAAATAAAACATTAAAAACACTAATTTTCAGTTGGCAGAGCTATAGTATCCAATTACCGAAAAATCCATGAAAAATGGTGAAAATTCCAGAAAAATTACTGGATTGAGCAGTAACTGTGGGACAACATAGTGGCCTCACTATGAAAGAATGCGCAGCCAGTCCGGTAAAATTTGAGACTGATGGGTTCCAGTAAAAAATCCGGTCTCAATGAATAAGAATTCACTTCCTCCGAATAAAAATGTATTGAGACGTTATAGTAATAATTCAAATTCCAAGAGTAAAAATTCCGTTCTAATTCGTAAAACTTATGTTCCATTCAATAAAAATTCAGGTTCAGTGAATGAAAATTTCATCACCCTAGCAGTGAAAATTCAGTGTCACAAAATGAAAATTCAATGATGGAAAAAATTGACAGATTTTTTTACGACATTTTGATTTTAAGAAAGTTTTCTTTTAGGCAAATATTAGATAAAAGCAAAAGGTAGTATATCCACTTTATGGTGAATTATTAGTTATTTTTGATTATTATTGGAAACTACGTATGATCACGTAGATCAATACGTAACAACATTGGCGATGAAGTATGAATCAGCGAATATAAAAAAAAATTTTTTTTTGAAAAAGGCTACACACCCAATTGGGTGACTGAGATATTCAGCGATGATTGAGTGCAAAATATTAATTCCATACCCTATAAACTCATTGATTGTGAAGGGAGTTCGATCGAAGGAGGCTTCTATCAGGAAGAACTTATAAAATTGCAATAACCAGATATATTTTTTTTGTTGAGGAAATGCTAAAAACTCATTGAAACAAAGTTTATGTAAAATCGTTAGAATTCGATGACTCTCATAACAACTGGATTTTAGCAAAAAATGATATGTTATTGATAATAAAAATACAACAAATGGAGGAGAAGAAAGTCTAGTTTTATCGTGAATATCCACATAGTATAGTTTTTTCTATGTGGTAATAAGATTCTTTTATCGTGCTGCCTATTCTGGCATAGCAATTGGTCCCTTTCTCATTTCGCTGATGAAGCAGACAATTTTTGTAATCTTCGAATGTGTTTGTCCTTAAGGGCTGAGACCACTTTAGACCGTTAAAAAAAAAGACCAAACTTTGAGAATTTTCTTCGGGGATCTGGGTAAAGGGCTCGGGGCTCATTTTTTTAGGGTCACGGAGTATGTATTGCATTATTTGAAAAAAAATTTTTATCAAATTTTTCAAATAAAATGGCGGTGATACCGTCAATCTACAAGAAGCGCTTTCTCTTTCATAACTTCACGAGCGAACTCGTAGCTTGGAAACTAGAGTAGCTCGAGCGAAAAAAATTTTTTTGTCTGAAAGCACATATGCAGTCCATGCTCTCTACAAGAACCGCAAAAACGGAGTCCCAAAAAAAATTCTTAGAACTGAAATGAAGTCAATATGAAATGAAATGGAATGAAATGAAATGAAATCATAATTCTGATTTAGAAGTGGAGGGAGAGCCGTTGTCGACGGAGGAAGTAATCAAGCAGGTGCAAATCATCAGAGACTTTCGAAGTTTTGTACGAATTATAGTATAAAAATTGTTTATAACATTGTTAAAATACATTTTCATACTCGCAAGTGATTCTTTACGTACTAATATGGAATCAAAAAAGTATAATATTAATATCTTTTTCCATTTTTTCGTATTTAAAAGACTAGTATCTTGTAGAGAGATTGCTTCCCAATTTTTTAACACGATTGCTAGAGCGAATTTGATCCCTTTTTAATTCCTGGAACGAGTATCTTGTAGAGACGTATTGTGTAGAGAATTATTTTGTAGAGAGAGTCATATACTAGTGAAACACATAGTATTTTCTTTTAAACCAATTCTTGGAAAATCAGCAAAGGTTAGGAAAAAAATCTAATTTTGCTTCCGAATGAAAGCCTTGTTCTCGAAATTTTTTTTTGAAATTCCAATTTTCATTGGAATCGACTCAAAATGGTCCAAAATGTTGAGAAATCATAATGAGAAAACAAGTAGATATGGATGTACACACATACATGTCTACTTTTTTACAGTGTCTGGATGTACGACTTTAAGACTCTCTATTACTCGAGAATGGTGGCAGATGAAAATCTGAAGTTTTGGCAAAATATGAGTTTCGATAGCGTGTATGTTCGATAAAAGTTTCAGAGAAACCGACCGAATGGTTCCTGAGATATAGCAATTTCGTAAAAAGTCGTATTTTTCTAAATTTCTCAATTTGCATGAGACGAATTCCATTCAAAATTTTACTCAATATTCGCAACCATGCAAATCGACAAACGCCTGCTTGTTAACAGAAATTTTCGTAGAAACTGGTTTTCATAAAGAAAAAGTTTACGTTTAATCGAAAACGATTATGTAGTTACTAGTGTAACGGGGATTCGTCCAATCCCGTTACACTTCCGGCCATCCCTTTCCACACACACGGTTCGATAACATGGGCGCCAGTTTATTCTTTACCGGAGGAATAAACAAAACTCACTGTGTGCTGGTTTTCCCTGGGCTCACCACGCTTAACCTCTTAGGGCGGTTTCGGGCTAACCTGCTGAACCTTCGACAGTAATTTCTCGGGGAATTACTAACCTCAATGGATGGCATGGGCAATCCATTCCCGGTAACCCAGTGTGCTGGTTATGGTAGAGGGGCGTGGGTCTAGTCACAGTCCCTCTAGCGAGAACAAGTCGGAATTGGGGTATTCCGCGATAGCCTCTGGATGAGCCCGTCCGCAGTATTCCTCTGATCTATCGTCACCCAGAGAATACCGGACGTCTCCATTCACACGAAAAACGCCACATAGCCACGTTACGGGCAACCAACGATAACTCTCACCGAAGTGAGCGGTAGAGGATCCAGGGACGTCTCCCGATCCTCTCGAGTCTGCCGCCCAAGGCAGACTAACTGAACACCGTGTCGTTGGGTCTATTTATAATGGCTGAGGCTGCTTCTCCTCGTCTAGAGGTCTCTCCGTGCACCTGCGTGATTCTTCCTCTCACACCACTGCCAGGCCCGGAGATAACTCCGACATCTCTAGTGGATCGCCAGCATTTCAGCTGGGCTTCTGCCTTATCCTCAGCCGCATATAAAACCCACTGACGTGTCAGTTAGCTTTCGATCACTTTAAGCTGTCATCTTACGCAGATGGCACCGTGGTAGTATTTTCTAGCTGTTCATGTGTGAGTCTCTTCGAGCTCTACACTTGAATAGCTTCACCCGAAGGTGGCATAAGCCGATACGATAGCCGTAACGAGAAACCTCGTTACACTAGATAATATGATTTTTCAGCCACAGTAAAAACTTCAAAGTAATCCATCGAACAGTTTTCGAGGAGTGATTCCACCCGAGTTGAAAAAATGATTTCGAAAAAAACGCTTTTAAAGTTTACAAGTAACTAAATCTATGAAAATCGTGTTTTACCTCTAATCAGCGATGCCTGCACCGTACATCTGACCATCTATGTTGATACTCTGTTCCCAGATGATTTTAACCCCTCAAGTACGGGGTCCTTACGTGGTATCGACCGACTTTCTTGTCCTATCGGCCGGGGGTCGATACGTCGTATCGGCCCTCTTCTTCAACATTAAAAAATAATTTTCTCAAATACTATCACAGATGTAGAAATTAAAAAATTGATTTGGGTAGATAATGGAACTGTCTTCGGAGTGGTGAATAATTTTTTTTTTTGCAATATTTTTAACCCTTATCTTCAATAAACAGAAGTTGTGGGCTGAAATTCCACGCTTGATATATTCAATCGTTTCGTTTATCGAAAAAATTTTCTTTGAAAATTCCGAAATTTCTACTCGAATTACTCTGAAGGTTCGTCTATCAAATGGTGCAATGCAAATTCCAATCAGATAGATAATTTGTTCGTTATAAATAAATAAATTCAGTAAATGTATAGGGTGCATGATTTCGGGCACAAGACTAATTGGATATTGTTCTTCAAACCCTGATTTTTAAGCTAAAAAAGAATTTTTTTGGAAATCCTAGAGTGGTGTTACCCCTCTAGTGTTGCTTTTCTTACACCTCTCGCTCTTTTCTTCTCTATGACTACACCCATGACTTTAAAACTAACGTTTTGGCTCGTAAACCCACGGACTCGATCATAATTTTCCCATCATACTCATTCTTCATGAGCCCCAATACTTTTTCATTGAATGGCAGCATTCTGTAGATATTATTGTCCGGATAATCTGAGGTATTAAACTTAAGAATATCTGCTTTCAGATAAATCTGACTTATTAAAGCAATATAACGAACTATCAGTGTTGGTATACATTAATTTAACTTTTTTTTCGTCAAAACACTGATTTTGCACAATTTTGATGAAAATCGTAGATATAGATTTTCGATTAATCTAGAATCGTAAAATCCAACATGTATTGGCTTCTCAAACATTATTTAAGTTCGACTCAGCTCAATGATAATGAGATTTTCATCATCATCATGGAAGACAAAATTACTGTGGAAATTCGGTTAAGCTTCGAGCTTTAGCCCCGTATTCCCCACACTTAGTAATCAATTTGATATCCTTCTGCTTCTTTATATTTTCCATAATCTTTCCGAAAACTGCATTATTTATCAATTTGAAGAAGTTCTCTTCGAATTCATCGGTCTATTTCTTCCTCAATTTTGTATTGAGATTTATATACAGTTTTAGCCAGGCTGCCTGTTCGAATTCGAGTATTCGATGAATTTTGTTTTGAGTTTCGAACCGAGATTTGAACACTGCCCCAAATTTTCATCGTCTATGATGAAAATGATCACTATATTTTCTTCTCCCTGCAGGATTAAAAGGCTTTCCACGGTTATGACACATTTTGATTTTTTCAAATTCTTCCAATTCATCCATTGTTAGAGGTTTCATGGGTACTACGTCATTAAAGTGAAAATTCACCATTTCAGCGATCATCTTCAATTCATCAATGAACCACTGCATGCCATCTAGTCCTCATTTGATTTCGAAAGTCGATAATCGATCGTCAAATGCACACTATGAATAGAATGCTGCACTATGTGGATTATATTTTTCGAACAAAGTCCCATCATCAACAGTTTTCTAGAATACACTCTAGGTTTGCCTGAACAACGGAGGAGTACAGTTTCCTTGAATTTATAATTATTAAAACTCAAAATTTTCTGCTGCTCAGTGGAAAATATCATCCTGCATTCATTTATTGCATAACAGTCTCCCCTATGATTCTCATAGCATCGCTCCTCTTGGAAATGGCGCCAACACTGATCACACAGCCACGTTCGAGGCTTATGTTTGGATATCTGTGAACTCTCCAATCTTGATAAATTTCGAATCCATGCGTAATGGGTTAAGTATCAACATTTCAACCCATGTCAATTCATAAAAATTAAAATACTAGGCAAAAAAGGTAATTATGCAGAATAGCGTCCATTCTAAAATTTAATAATCATCAGAATCAAATCTTCGGAAAAAATATGGAGTGCGCAAGCGAGGTCAAAGTCACCTTCTTCAAATTACCAGTCTGATGCTCTACCATCTGTACTTTCTGATTTTTTACTCCGAGGAATCATTTCATTTCTCACCACCTTCCTTCCTGAGGTAAATTTCAAATTAACTCTTATTTTCGGCTCTATTCTGCAAAATTATTGAAATAGTGAATTTCACATTCTCCTGCTATTCCAATGAAATTGAATGAAAACAAGTGTTACGTGTTCAATACGTAACACAAGCAGGCGTTTCATCGCTACGTTAGTTGCTATTCCTTCGATGTTATCCTTTACGATCACTATTTCTTCCTTTCGATTTCTGCCAATGAATTAGCACAATGCTTCTGGATGGTTCTCTCTGAATTTTCTCTATCATCTCTTTTCTTTGCGTGTTATAATAAATTAAAATATAAGATAAAATCATTGAGATTTATTGAATTCAATTATTTTCAAATAATACTAAATTTTACATAAAAATCACTTTTTTCTTTCAATGGTCCCTTTTGGCTGCAGTTCCTGACTGCCCCCTACGAAGGTGAGTAGGGGCTTATTTGAAAGAGAAAAATGTGTTCTTTCAGAAAACCAAATAAAAATAGGGGTGTCCAAGCAAAAAAATTGAGAAAAATGACACTCTTATGGTTTTTTTTGAAATATTGAGAAAAAAATACATTTTTTGAAATGTAATAAGCGGGAGCGTTATCTAAAAATTTCAACAATTGAGGGTCTGTTCAGCTTATAGAGACGAATCTTTTAAGCTTCGTTCCGATGAAATCGGATGATTAGTCTGGAAGATACTGCCTATTTCCGGAAAAAATTCAATTCAAAATATCTCGAAAATCGTTCAGTTGATATGCCTCAGATCCAATCCCAACCATCTTCATCAGAAACTACATATACACAAAAAGATTTGAAATCTTCAAGTCAATTATTGATTGAGCTATGGGTGGATACATCAAGTTTTTGAAAAAAACCACAAAAAATTCATAATTAACAGAATGATGAGATTGAATCCATGAAAATTTGCCAAAAGTTAGGATATTATAGTTGCAAATTTTGAGCAAAGATTTGAACGGAATTCGTCTCATGCAAATTGAGAAGTTTGAAAAAATACGATTTTTACAAAATTACCTTATCTTAGAAACCATTTGGTCGATTTTGCTGAAATCTTTATCGAACATGCACTTCATCAAAACTGATATCTTGCCAGAATTTCAGATTTTCATGTGTCACCGTTCTCGAGTAATAGAGAGTCTTAAAGTCGTACATCTAGACGCACACATATATGTCTACTTTTTTTCTCATTATGATTTCTCAACATTTTGGACCATTTCGAGTCGTTTCCACTGAAAATTGGAATTTCAAAAAAAATTGCGAGAACAAATCTTCCATTCGGACGCAAAATTAATCTGAAAGCAACTATATTCCACGAGTCATTTAGTATATACTTCATTACCCATAATAATGTTCAATTAAAAAATACATTTTCAACTTTCTCCGATATTAAAGCTTTTGAAAGAAGATTAAATAAAAATGATAGTAAATGTTATATAATAATAATAACGTAATTAAGTGTTTTTGAAGAGAATTTCAAATAAAAATAACATCAAATTTCAGATAATAGTGGCTCAATATAATAAGGTTTTTTTTTCAAAGTTGGGACGCAAAGAATAATTGATAATAATATAATAGATCTGTGAATGTATGTGCATTAGGGTGTCCGTTATTTACCAAGTTGACTTTATCCACTTGAGTATCATCTGAATTATTCGCTTAGGGTCTCCATACATTGTAGAAAAAAAAATTTACCACGTCGTTTAACTCTGCCTAGATGACGATACTTTTCCCATTCATTTAACATGGGATTTGTGCACTTTTTGCGAATTAATTTTTTTCTCACTTATTATCTTCAATATTTACGACAAATCCTTGATTCTGGTCCTATTATGAGTCTTTTAGAAGGGAAATTTTTTATATTGTATTCAAAAATTTATTTTGCAATTTTGAAGAAGGTTGAAATTTATCTACACTCAGCAAAAAAATTACGGGAACAGTAAATTTTGTCAGAAAGCTTGAGTCTCTACTTTTGAAATCTTGAGATGGAAAAATTTTCTGAGCATCCGTTATAACGAAATAAAAGCGTTGGAAAGCGGATAATTTTTTTTCGCTTTTGTTCATTGTTTCAAGGTGTTCCACGGACTTCAGAAATTTTTGTTCAACTCGACCCTCATCAGGATCGTGTAGCCTGGCCTTTCAGCTTTAATTCTCTTTTTTTCTTTTACGACCATTTGTTGCTGAGATATCGTCTATTGAATCAAAAACACCCTTTTGTCTCTAATCTTCAATACCTCAGGAACTACTGATCGCACAGCGAGCGGATGATGAGATTCGTAAATTTGACTAAATTTTCTGTAAGGTTCTCGCACTGCTTCATTGAAAAAAAAATTTCTTCTACTTTTACAATTGGTTCGGAAAAGTACCGAAAAATGAAGTTTTTTTTTTTTTAATCGCCCTGAATTTCGTGAATTTTGTAAAAACTGCAAATGTTCTAACGTTTCTCTTTAGTTCACTGTGTTCTGGAATACCCCCTAAATTCTCAAGCCAATCGGCTGGACCGTTCTTTTTTCCCAAATGAACAAAGTTTCAGCAAAACTTAAAGGAACACTTTTTCATTCCTTAAACACCATTTAATGATTATGAGGACCGAAAATCTTTTTTCTCCGTTATTTCTTCATGATTTTTTGTGCAAACTTCATTGCACTTCATCGAAAGAAAAAAACAGTAAAAAAAAGAATCAATAACAAAATCAGTAAAAAAAATTTTTTAATCGAAAGAAAGTGAAAAAATTTTTTTTTTGTTCAAAAAAAGTTTCTGAGTTTTACCCCCGCAAGTCAAATGCGATTCTGTTTTTTTTTTCATTTTTGCAATTTTTTTTTCGATTTTCCTATTGGTTTAAAGAAAAAATCATTCTATTTATTGATTTCAAAAAAAAAATTGAATTTTCTATTGATCTGCAGAAAAAAATCTCAATTTTTTAATTGCTTTTTCATTGTTCTTTTACGATGAAATTCAAAAAATTTTTCACAAAAAATCACAAAGAAATAACGGAGAAAAAACATTTTCGACCCTCATCATCATTAATTGGAGTTTAAGGAACAAGAAAGTGTTCTTTCAATTTTTGTTGAAACTTTGTTTATTCGGGGAAAAAACGGTCCAGGCGATTGGATGAGAATTTAGGGAGGTATTTCAGTACACGAAATTCCCGGCAATTTTCAAAAAAAGAAAAAAAAACTTCATTTTTCGGTACTTTTCCGAACCAATTTTAAAAGTAGGAGAAATTTTTTTTTCAATAAAGCAGTGCGAGAACCTTACAGAAAATTCATTCAAATTCACGAATCTCATCATCCGCTCGCTGTGCGATCAGTAGTTCCTGAGATATTGACGATTAAAGACAAAAGGGTGTTTTTTGATTCAATAGACGATATCTCAGCAACAAATGCTCGTAAGAGAAAAGAAAAAGAGAATTGAAGCTGAAATGCCAGGCTACACAATCCTTATAAGGGTCGAGCTGAAAAAAAAGATTTTGAAGTCCGTGGAACAATTTGAAACAATGAAAAAAAACGAAAAAAAATTTATCCGCTTTTCAACGCTTTTATCTCGTTATAACTGATGCTCAAAAAAAATTCCCATCTCAAGACTTTCAAAGTAGAGACTTCAAGCTTTCCAATCGTTTTTTTTATTCTGATCCGATGATTTTTGGCGAAGTTACAGACATTCGAAAATCACGAAAAAAACTGACAAAATTTAATGTTCCCGTAATTTTTTGCTGAGTGTAGATAAATTTTAACCTTCTTCAAAATTGAAAAATAAATTTTTGAATACAATATAAAAAATTTCCCTTCTATAAGACTCATAATAGGACCAGAATCAATGATTTTCCGTCGAATATTGAATATAATAAGCGAGAAAAAAAGGAAAACGCAAGAAGTGCAAAAATCCCATGTTAAATAAATGGGAAAAGTATCGTCATCTAGGCAGGGTTAAACGACGTGGGAAAATTTTTTTTTTCTACATTGTTGGGAGACCCTGAGCGAATAATTCAGATGATACCCAAGTGGATAAAGTCAACTTAGTAAATAACGGACACCCCAATGCACATGTGCTTTTTTATGCACACATTTGCAGCATCTTTGTTTCTTCCTCTCGATCGCCGCCATCTCCATGAAACGAGAACTTCCATAGAATTCTCCAACTAGAGATGCGACGAAAAAAATTACCGGTCAGTTTAACGTAAGTTTACCGGTAACTTACCGGTAACTGACCAAATTATAATGACTGACGGTTTTGGTAAAAAAATGACTGAGTGTCGTGTCACAAAGCTGACTCATTGATTTTATTACGGTCAGTTTTCATCCAAATGGATCTATATAATTCGACAATTCATTCAAAGATTCACTAGTATTTTGTTTCATGATATTTGATTGAAATAATTCTCATAGTTTATATGAAGAAATATATATGAAAGAGATGTAGAGACGTTCATACACAGAATTGTATGCAAGACTTTCAAAAGTCTAAATCAGTAGTGAAGAAATGAAATACGATTAGTAAATTTTCTTGCCATTTATCTATCAGGAATATCACAGAAATTAAGCTAGACAGTGAAATTTTTGGGCCAATCTTTTGATAGAAGCATCACAGCTACAGAAAGGTGCGTTCAAAAATCTCGCTATTTTGCTTAGTTTCAGAGATATTTTAGTAAGAATGAGCATGAAAATGAATCGTTTCGTCTGTTTTCCCTCTTCAGTACGTAGATCGGTATGCAAGATTTAATTTTAAAAAATCGTTAATACCGGATTCATTTATTCTTTGCTTGTTAAGAGTAAAAAAAAATAGAAAAATTACAGAAAGTGACCGGAGCTCAAATTGACGAATTTCTCATTGGCTCATTTTATTACTGACACTCTGAAAAAATGACGGTCATTTTGCAACGGGAATGAAAGGTCAGGTCAGAAACGGTCAGAAAATGGTAAGTTTACGACTGACCTGAGGGGTTTCAAAAATTACCGTAATCGCATCTCTAGCTCCAACCGTTCCAGCATCACCACAGCAGGGCGAATTTTATGCGTCCTCATCCAATGTTCTAGGAAGAAAAATGAACATACAAAAATGAAGGAAGCTCAAGCTTTAAGCATTTCATTGGTATGAAATGCTTAAAGCAGCTTAAAGCTCATGCATTACATGAGCAGGGATACTCAAAAGTACCTGGGTTTTCATTTGGTAGTGGAAGTGGTCACCGTTGGTTCAGTTTCAACCTGAGCCGGTGCTGCAGAAGTTGATGGTACTGGAGATTGGGCAGACAATTGCGCTGTTGATGGTGTTAGTGAAGCTACTGAATTTGGTGGTGGTGATGGTGGCATGGGTGAGTCAGACGGAGATGGTGTCAATGATGGTGACGAATCAGGAAAGGTAGGCAAATCTGGTGGTGGTAGTAGTTAGTGGTGGCCAGCGTGTTAAATCCAGTGCCACGATTGCTGGTGACATAGAAGCTGGTTGTCCTGGTTGATCGTTACTTTCGTCCATTCACCAGATAATACGCTCTATAATTTTCGGTCGTCTCGTGATCCGCATGGCTTTGACCATCTGGGTGAGAAAGGTACGGCAGGCCATCTGTCTCATCACAGTGGACTCTAGGTATTGTTCCCATGACATCGTGCAATGCATGTGATAGAGCTTTGGCAACAACTGTTGTGACTCATCTTGTACTGGAAAATGCGAAAAAAAAGTGCTCAAACCCACAAGAATGGGTGGAGCACTCATTTGGAGTAGCTGTGAACCAAAAATTATCAACAGATTAGGAAGAGCTTGATATCATTTTTGTAATGAAGTAAAATGGTAATTTTACCGTCTGAGCATATGTCGTGACGACTATCCACCTCGAGATGGCAACGATGCTCAGCCATACGTTTCTGTTGATCCTCCTGGAGGGCACCAGCAACCATCGACTAAAAAAAATTTTCGGTGTGAGTGGGAGATTCCGTCAAGAAATTATGCAACAGATCCTAGTGCATCATTCGATGAAAAATTGAAAAAGCATTCCCAAATGCCTCTCAATTTCATACTGGCGACCACTTAATGGAGCTCCAAATGCTATGAAGAATCAATTACATTAATTGTTAAGAAATGAAGGAAAGCTAGAAAAGTGTTATTTTCCTTGTTTCATGGAAAAATGAAGAATTAGAAACAAATGAGATGTACACGGAGGATGTGGAATTTTTTATTTTTCACTTTTGTACTTTATGCATGAAATGAATTGAATTTTCACTCACCGCATCTTCTGTTAATCTTGCATGCTGCATTGTCATTGATGTTTGGTTCACTCTCACGAAAAAGTGTCTCATGTTACGCATCGATCTGCGTGATCATACGTATTTTCCAATAATAACCATAAACAACTAATAATTCAGTTGAAAATGGCCACAATTGCCATATTTAGACCAACTCACCTTGAAAAAGGTCAATAATACATGGAATTCCATTGAAAAGTTAAAAGTCAACAAAATCAGAAATAAAACCATTAAAATCCATTGAAAAGTCCGAAAAGTCCATTAATAAAGTCAATTAACAAATTAAGAAAAATAGACAAAATGATCATAAACAAGTAAAATATTATAAAAAATGTTTAAATACCAATTTGCAACAAAATCCATTCAATAGAAACAGAAATATTCATGTTTAAAGGCCAACGGAAAAGTAGGTGCGCGCAGTCACACGCTGCGGACAAAACTTCCCCCACCAGTGACTCCCATAATTCTATGTTGAACTTTTGAAAAATCATAACTCTTCAAAATATAAAGAATAAGGAATAATTCCAATTGCAAAATTCATTAAATAATTAAGACTATCGATTCCAGAAGAAAAACAATTGAAAAATCAATTTGCAACATAATTTGTTATAAACAATTTATCAAAATTTAATTGTAAAAATATGAAAATGGACTCGACATGTAATTCACCATTATATATTGACGAATACTGAAAATCAACTCTTAATATTAATAATCAACCGAGATATGAATTTTATAACATATATACACACATACATTCAAACTTATTATTTCTGAACTTTCAAAAATTCATATCTTCCTAAATTATGATGATTAAGAAACCAAATTAGCACTAAAATTAATGAAAAAATACAAGCTACACGATACGCTAAGAAAATTTGACAAAAGTTAATATTTATAATAATTTGTTATAAACAATTTATATGAAAAATCATTAGAGAATTATCAAAACCTATAGAATACAAATATAATCACATCAGAAGAATATAACCTCCAGAAATGGAAATGAAAAAACCAATAGCAACAAAGTTATTCGATATTGAAATTTATTCACATATATATAGATATACTAAACACATGGCAAAATTCAAAAATCAATAACTTTTAGGATAATCAATATTAAGGAATAATTTCCATCTGTAAAATCACTAAATAATTGAAACTAAAAGTTCATAAAAGAAAATTTAAGAAAAACCAAAATTTATGTAAAACCATTTTTGGACTTTAATTAACAATTGAATAACAACAAAAGTTATTAACTTAGGAAGATGAAACCAAGTTTAAAAAATACATAAAAATAGTCTCTTCCAGACGCAATTGAGTTTATATTTTTGAAGCAATTATTTTACAAGTTATTAACAATTAGAACTTTCAAGGTCATCCAACTTTAAATAGAAATAACTCCGAAACTATAAAAGTTAGAAAAATGAATCCAACGCTAAAAATCACTAAATTCGACGGCCTTTCAAATGCATTATAGAACGATTCCCGATATTGTTAATTAACAAAGTTATTAACAATCAATTGTTTATAAAAAAATGATGAAAAACTTTTGATACTAAAATTCGTTCATTTAGCCAAAAATAAGCTCAAATATAGAAAATCGTTAGTTTATCCCACTTCTAAGTGGATTTGACAAAATCTGTTTATAAGGTACACATCAGGATGTAAAAAGGGAGCCATTTCCGAAGAGTGAAAAATCAACTTTAAAATTGTTTAAAATCATATAAAACAATATATTATTATATCAAAAATAAGGTTATACATAAGAAAACAACAATATTGTATTTTTAATGTAATAATCTTTATTGTAAAACTACCATATCATAAGATACATATATATAAGCCTCAGCGCATGGACAGGCTACAGCACAAGGGTAGAAGAAAGGCGCTCCCCACCAGCTCAGTCACCACCAGCCACCTAGTTGCGCCAGAAACTCACAGCGCATCCCCACTTATTGTACTCCCACCCTACCGGCTCAAGCCGCCAAATTGTCCATGTACCTAGATGCGCGAGGCTCGTTCAGTCAGTTCATCGCTCCTCTTCAACTGGTAAAGACCTCCTCCTCCGGACGCGGTCGCGGTAACTCACTCGGGACTTAGAATCATTTTACTCAGTTTGGACTTAGAATATTTTCAGTCGATCGACACTTAGAAAATTTTCAGTCGATCGACACTTAGAAAATTTTCATTGAAGTGGAACTTAGAATATTTTATTGAATCGGAACTTAGAATGTTTTTACACAATCGACACTTAGAATCTTTTTACTCAATCGGAACTTAGAATTTTTCTGTCAATCGGAACTTAGAATATTTTTTTATTAAGTCACAACTTAGAATTTTTTTATTATCGAAGTTTTTATTCAAATATTTTTTAATTTTATTTCTCAAATGAAATATTTTCTCGAACCGAATTAAATCGAACGAAATAATTTTCCCTCTTTATCCTAAGATCTGACGAAGCCTCGCGTTGATAGGAACAAAACTTTTTTTGTTCAAATAAATTTAAAATCATTAAAGTGGAAATTGAGTTTAATTAATTTAATTAATCATTTATTCCTTTTCAGAGCCTAAAATTTAAACCCAGTCAACACCGCAGATACCGGTGCGGTTGACTACTCAATCCTTATTTCATTTCACCTATTCGTCCATAAATATTACCTGGTCAACACCGCAGAAAACGGTGCGGTTGACTATTCTATCAAACCCGATCAACACCGCAGATACCGGTGCGGCTGATCACTCTCTCCTTTTCATTCAAATAAAATCAAATATATTAAAACTCGTTTTTCCAAATAAAAACAAATCAAAAATTAATACACAAAATCGTCAGCATCTCACGATAGAGTCGAAGGCAAAATTTTAAATCAAACAGTGATAATTTAGTGAATCCATATTATTCTTTATTATAGTGAAGGTGAAATCAAGGCAAATAAATACAGTGACATAAAAGTGAACAAAAGAATTCGAATTAATTAAGAAAACAGTAAAGAACAATTATCGTGCAGTGACTATACTACGTAAAGCTTGCGAGAGGAAGACCAAAGTGACCTGGAAAAGAGTAACACGGTGAGTAACGAAATTTTCTGACTCTCTAGCCCCGGAAGTCGATTGATATTCCAAAAAGTAGAGAAACTTTAACGTAAATGGGAATTAATCGGGAGTGAATTATATTTTGGGGATTTTTCTAGGAATAAATCATCTCGAGTCAATTCTTATACGTAACACTCACAATGAAAAAAAGTTGAATTGAAATGAAATTGAAACAGTCCACTAAAAAATGTCAGTTGCAGAGGAATATTTCCCAATAGAAAACTTGATTGTGTTAAAATCCCGTTTAAAAAGCCATAAGAGACTGAATAACTACACTGACTTTTTGTCTGAATGAAACTGTATGAAATTTTTAAAAAAACGTCATTTCAAAGAATGTATAATTATTATTGGTGTTTTATTTTTTCAAGATATGATGATTGAAATTGAATGAGAGGCACTTGATACACGAGAGTGTCACTTGGACACAAATTGAAAAAAAAGAGGGTGCGTGGAACCCACGCGACAGAAGTGAAACTTCTTGCTTATTATGTATAGATAACGGTAAATTATTCGGATTTTCTTAAATGAATAAGTGATATTAATTGAGAAAAGTAACAATACGGGTTAATCACAAAGGAAAACGGAAAAAAGCACAGCTCAGCACATTTAGCTGTGAAATGAACACAACACTTTGAGAATTTGAGTATCTGCCTATAGTATTTTTGTTATCTGTTTACTAACAAATTATCATTTTTTTCACGATTATGAAGTGTTCAGACAACTAGATTTTTTAAAATCAGTTTTTTGCGAATACACTACTAATTGATCGAGATGAAGCAGTTTTGCTTTAATCCTTCCTTGTAGCTTTCAAAGTTCTCTATAAAGAAGGATTCGTCCAAAATTGCTTTATCTCGCTGAAATTCAGGGATATTTGAAGAAAATTACGGATAAATCAATTTGTCTACAAACTTCATATTCTTTCGTTTTTGATATTCGTTTTGTCGAAAATATGTGGGAACACTTTCCCACATATTTTCGAGTGAGCAAGATGACGGAATTCTTCTCATCAGAAATTCAAAAAATCAATAAATGAAATAAAAATACCATCGAGTTACACATTAATTTCTCTTGATGTTACTGCACTTTTTACTAATGTACCGATTGAATTGGTATTCGACGCTATAATCAAGAAAAAAGATAAATTAAAATGTAAATTACCGTATGCTGAAATCATTCGTGCCATTGATGTATTGATGAATAATACATATTTTATGCTTGACAAAAAATGTTACAAACAAATATTTGGATTACCAATGGGGTCTCCATTGGCTCCAGTCTGTGCTGATTTAGTTATGCAAGTACTTGAAGAGAAATGCATTAAAAAATTGAGTTTTGAGGTTCCTTTTTTTAAAAAATATGTCGATGATATTTGTACTTGTGTACCTAAAGATAAAGTTAATGAGATAATTACAGTTTTTAACAACTACCACACAAGATTAAAATCCACTTATGAACTTGAAACATCAAATACTCTTCCTTTCTTAGATGTTTTATTAATCAGAGAAGCTGATAACTTATGTTTTGATTGGTTTAGAAAATCAACCTGGTCAGGTAGATTTCTAAATTTCAATTCCAAACACCCTTACAGTCAAAAAATTGCAGTCATTAAGAATTCAGTACATAGAATTGTCAATATTTCAGATGAAAAATTTATTATGAAAAAGCTTCATTTCATTTCAAAAATTTTAATTTATAATGATTACCTACTCGGTTTCACTAGAGAAATTATCATTAGCAGACTAAGAGAAATTAGAATGGAAAATAATAATAATATTGATCAGATAATCAAAAATAACTCAACTCCAGATTCCAAAAACACTTTAATTTTTCCTTATTCTGAAAAACTTGATAGACCATTAAAGAAACTCTATAGAAAATACAATCAACATATCATCTACACTGTTGGAAACAAGTTAAAAAATATTTTCGGATCATGTAAAGATAAAATTGAAATAGATTTTTTATCAAATATTGTTTATAAAATACCATGTCAGGACTGTGATAAATGTTGCATTGGCCAAACAAAAAGGTATTTCATAGGAAGAAAAAAAACAACATGAAAGAAGTACAAAAAATCCAAAGAATTATCATTCAGCTCTTGCTGACCATGTTGGAGATGTTGGACATCATTTTGATTTTCAAAAATCTTGTAAACTAAGTCAATCAGTTAATAAATTCAATAGAGATATTTCAGAGATGTTTTTTATAAAAAAATATAAAGAAAAGACTGTAAATTATGTAACAGACAGCCTTAAATTGAGTAGTTGCTATGATACCGTTATTAATTTTGAATAAAAAATGTTACTTTTTCTATTTGTAAATATTCATAGCACATTTCGTTGTTCTGGTTATTAAAATTTCTAGTCAAAGACATTCATTTATCATAAAATTTCTAGTCAACGCTTTTAATTTTATTAAATTTTTTTTTTTCTAGTCATTTTGAGAAAAAAAAATATTTTTACAGTCTTTTAATCGTTTGTGCAGCATTTATTTTAAAAATTTTACAGAATGAGAGACTTTAATGAGTCATAAATTTTAATTTTCGATTGATGCCGCAATTGTATTTGTCTCATATTATATTTTTTGTAAAAAAGCTCTTTAAATAAGAATATTTCAAATTATTATTTATTCTTTTCTAATATCTTGTTAAAAGAAGATGTTATCGTAATTATTGAAGTGAATAACACCATTATTTTGATGATTTTTAATGACATAAGGCTGTTTGAAAAGTCTAATTTATACCGCCAAATATTTGTACATATTAATAAGCGCCATAACCTAGAAAATAATTTAGTATTTGACATATTATGATTAAAAGACCAATGAAGTTTTGTTAAGATGAGTTTAATGATTAGAAGTTCAAAAATGAAATGATTAGTTGTAAGAAGACATTTTTATATCGAGTTTTTTTACCGTTTAATTTAAAAAGATTGTAAATTGATTGATAATTTTGTTAATAACTCTAGAATAGCCATTAAGCACCCTGATGAGGTCCACGCAGAGTGGGCGAAACGTTGGTGCATTTAATGAGTAAAAGTTAATTAAAATTTGTAAATTTCTTGGGAGTGAGCATGATGGCCGATAATTTACCGATTAATTTCTTCTCACACATTTTCTGTAGAGAATTTTGAGAACTACAAGAAGAGTTTCTACAAAACTTGCATCACCTCGCTCAGTTTCCCAGATATTCATCGAAGTCCTACGACAAAAAGTAGATTTATGAATAGAAGAATTGTTTCAATGGTTTTTTGCCTTGAGAATACATGAAAATCTAATGGAAATACGCCTATGTGCCTTAATCTTCTAGCTTTTGAAATCTTCTACAAAAAAATCGATTCAGGCAAAGTCACAGTACCTCACTTAGATTCCGAGTATTCTGAAAAAACTACACGGAGAGAATATTCTCGAGAAAATCAGGATGCTCAGCTCCATAGAGCTGATGCAAAATACATTCCGGGGACATCTTATGATTCTACAAATGGAAAAAACTGTCCTATTGTCAAGAATTAGCATGAGCCGATTCATTTTTCAGAAAAAAGTGTCACATTAATTGTGACGCGGTATCATGAAAATACTAGCCACTTTTGAGTAGTTTTCGAGATATTTCAATCCAAAGCCGAGTGTAAAATGGCAATTTTTCTAGAAATAAAACCTCTGAAGCCGACCCGAAGTAGAAATTTACATGTTGTAGCATGAGAGCCGAATATTTCCGAGATTACTTTATTGGCCAGCACGACTTTAACGAGCCATGCTGTAGGGATACGAGTGCGCATGCACATATTCGTTCTCTTACTCATCTTATCTCTCTCTCTTTCCCTTTCTTTTCCCCCAAAGCGTGGAAAAAGTAACGCAACAGCGTTAAACGGAAAAACCTCGTACAAGAAGTTTCACTTAAAAATAGAAGGAATTTAAACTGGGGCAGATAATCCTGTGAGGAATTAAAATATTTGCTTTGTTCTCCCTGTTTTCCGTACGCGCGATACCATTAATTTAAGCAAATATCCTAACCTTCACCTTCGGCCCCCTTGACACACCCTCCCCTTCCTCCAGTGTGGCTGTGAAACCCGATACGGCTCAAAATACCGTCCCCCAACCCGCCTCGAGAGTAGCACAAAATAGAAATAGATATGGGCGCCAGATAGATTTTGATACTGCTGGACCTATCTAACCAGACCACGGTAAGATTACGGTAACGGTAACGGTAAACTCTTGAGGGGATTGGAGAAACGCCAGGGAAAAGGGTGTCGGAAAAGGGGGTTGCGGCTTGTGCTAGGCTAGTTCAGTTTCGTGGAAAGAGGGCGTAGATCTAGGGCACACTCAGAAGTCGCCAAAAATGAAATAAAACACCAATAAAATCCGAAGAAGAGATCCGAACCATAGATCGAGAGTTTGGGGTTAGGGACTGAGAAATGAAGAATGCGAGTCAATAATATCCTTACGTGTTTCGCTATTGCACCCAGAATCCGAAAATCATACAAAACTTTCAGTTATACATTAATTAGTACATTATCTCCTTCGTTACTGTAAAAGTAGCCAATGCTACTAGGAAAAATTGCGAGAAGCGCCTTTTATTAAGAAACGTCTAAAAGATCGACTCAAAATCCCTTCACGACATTAAAAAGGTCGAATTAATCGATAAATCCCTTAGAGAGTCTGACGAATCAAAAAAAGTACTTAGTGTCTTAAATCAAGCGAGAGAGAGAGAATAATCGTAGAAAACGAGAGAATTACTTAATTTTATCAATTTGGACCTAAAATCGCTAATAATGAAAAAAATATAATAAAAGATACAAAATCCAAAGATACAAAATCCAAATATAATAAAAGATACAAAGCCTCAAAATCTGGTAAAGATAATTTTTAGATAATTATCTATCAGTTAGATTGGGCGGAATTCCCTAAAAGATACTCGCCAATGTTAATTAATAATTATTTTTAATGAATCCCATTAACTGACACATGCGCCATGGCGAAAGACTCCTACGCCCTTACGTTCCTATGAACTGGCGGAAAAGATAACCGGTGGCACGATTAATCCCATCATCTTTTCGAATTAGGCGGCATTACCTTAAAATGTTGTGAGGGAACCGAAAATGACCACAAATATCCTAATCCATTGATAGGTATTGGGAATTATTTATTGCACCTCCATTAAAGCAAAAATCCCAAAAGATAACCCAAACTCCAAAAGTCTATCGGAAGAATTCATAACAAGCAGGAGCCCCATTACTTGTGCATAATTTGAGAATCTTACATCTAATATTCTGCCAATGCAATTGGCAGAAAGCTTCCGAATGAATTTTTTAATTTCAAATCTACCATCACTGACCTTATTCATATTAATCACGTCAATTCATGTTCTTTTTGTTAAATATGATATCTCTTTGAACGTTCTGAAGATGATGAGAATCCCCTCGTTTGCTATGAGTAACAAAATTCTTCTTTATTGTCATATTTCTACTTTTTGGAACATCTTGAGTCATATTCCATTGAAATCTTGAGCTTCAACTTCATAGTCAAGTTAGCTGACTCGAGCTTAGCCTTGCCCAAACTCAGCCTAATTCAAGGTTGCTTATGATAAAATTCTCTGCAATGAGAAATTTCAAAATTTGCGAAACTTTGATTTTTTTCTCAATATTAAAATTGTGCTACCAAAAATCAATACAAGGAAAATATAATGTATAGATAGCATGAATCAACCAAGTTGATATAAACTACAGTCAAACCTGGTTAAGAGAGAGTTCAAGGGACCGTGATTTTTTTCTCGCTCATAGAGGTTTCTCACTAATGCGAATTTCTAGCTTATAGAGGTACAGGAGAAGTTTGTCTCACTAACAGAGGTTTATCAATAATATTCAAAATATTTAGTTGTAAAAATGGTAGAGAATAATTTATTAGAGTGATATACAAAGTAATTATTAGAGTGTGCATTTACAAAGAAAGCAAATAACATGCGGAGTTTACTTGAAAAATCTGTCAACTTTTTTTGTATTCCTGATTTTACATTATGTGCATGTTTTTCGAGTCCATATATTTTATCAAATATAGTCCTATCACCAATCGCTGAATATTCATAAAACTTATGGAGCGTCTCCAAAGCCTTTAAAGCTTCTTGCTTTTTTGGTATTTTGTCCAGTTCTTGTTACGTTCGCGAAAAGTCGCGAGCGTACTAATTATATTATAAGGATATTAATAAGTAAAAATAAGACAGACATTACATTTGTGACATAGCGGAGGACAAAAATTAGTAATTAATCATAGTTATAAGCACGAATACAAACAAACAAACAATATCGATCATACGGAAAAGGCAGATTACGCCAAGAATTTTTTTTTTCATTTATATATTATTATTATTATCATTGTTTTAAGAATACTATTGGATTTATCTTAAGAGTTTAAACAAGTTGCTATTATCGACAACAGATAAAAGCAACTTCCCCCACGATGGAGATGTTACGTATTGATCTGCGTGATCATACGTACTTTTCAATAATGATCAAGAATAACTAATAATTCAGTCAAAAAGGCCCACAATTCCAATGTCTGGACCAGCTTACCCTGAAGGAGGTCAATAATACATGAAAGTACACTAAAAGTTGAAAGCCAATAAAATCAGAAAGAAAAACATTAAAATTCATTGAAAAATCTGAAAAGTCCATCAATAAAGTATATTAACAAATCAAGCAAAACGAACAAAATTGTCAAAAACAAGTAAAATATCATTGAAAATGTTTAAATACCAATTTGCAACAAATTCCTGTCAATAGAAACAAAGATATTCATATTTAAAGGCCAACGGAAAAGTATTGACCGTGCCGGCCTTCAGCGACCTTCACTGAGTAGGTGCGCGCAGCCACACGCTGTGGACAAAACTTCCCCCACCAGTGACTCTCATAACTCTATGTCAAACTTTTGAAAAATCATAACTCTTTTGAATATTAAGATCAAGAAACGATTCCGATGCTAAAATTCGTTAAATAATTTGAACTAACGATTCCAGAAGGAAAACAATTGAAAAATCAATTTGCAACATAATTTGTTATAAACAATTTATGTAAAAACTCATTGTAAAAATACGAAAATAGACGTAAAATGTAGTTGACATCGAGATATTGGAGTATACTGAAAATCAACTCTTAATATTTATAATTAACCGAGATATGAATTTTATAACATATACACACACATACATTCAAACTTTTTATTTCTGAACTTTCAAAAATTCATAGCTTCCAAAATTATGATGATTAAGAAACCAAACTAGTACTAAAATTAATGAAAAAATACAAGCTACACAATGCGCTAAGAAAATTTGACAAAAGTTAATATTTACAATAATTTGTTATAAACAATTTATACGAAAAATCATTAGAGAATTATTAAAACCTATAGAATGCAAAGATAATCACATCAGGAGAATATAACCTCCAGAAATGAAAACGATAAAACCAATAGCAACAAAGTTATTCAACATTTAAATTTATTCACATATATATAGATATACAAAATACATGGCAAATATTCAAAAGTCAATAACTTTTATAACAATCAATATTAAGGAATAATTTTCATTTGTAAAATCATCAAATAATTCAAACTAAAAGTTCATAAAAGAAAATTTAAGAAAAACCAAAATTTATGCAAAACCATTTTTGGACTTAAATTAACAATTGAATAACAACAAAAGTTATTAACTTAGGAAGATGAAACCAAGTTTGAAGAATAGATAAAAATAGTCTCTTCCAGACGCAATTGAGTTTATATTTTTAAAGCAATTATTTTACAAGTTATTAACAAATAGCACTTTCAAGGTCATCCAACTTTAAATAGAAATAACTCCGAAACTATAAAAGTTAGAAAAATGAATCCAACGCTAAAAATCACTAAATTCGACGGCCTTTCAAATGCATTATAAAACGATTCCCGATATTGTTAACTAACAAAGTTATTAACAATCAATTGTTTATAAAAAAATAATTTACAACTTTTGATACTAAAATTCGTTCATTTAGCCAAAAATAAGTTCAAATATAGAAAATTGTCAATTTGTCCCACTTCCAAGGGGATTTGACAAAATCGGTTTATAAGGTACACATCAGGATGTAAAAAGGAAGCCATTTCTGAAGAGTGAAAAATCGACTTTGAAATTGTTTGGAATCATTAAAAACAATATATTATCATGTCAAAAATCAGGCTAAAAATAAGAAAACAACAAAATTGTATTTTTAATGTAATAATCTTTATTGTAAAACTACTATATCATAAGATACATATATATAAGCCTCAGCGCATGGACAGGCTACAGCACAGGGGTAGAAGAAAGGCGCTCCCCACCAGCTCAGTCACCACCAGCCACCTAGTTGCGCCAGAAACTCACAGCGCATCCCCACTTATTGTACTCCCACCCTACCGGCTCAAGCCGCCAAATTGTCCATGTACCTAGATGCGCGAGGCTCGTTCAGTCAGTTCATCGCTCAACTTCAACTGGTAAAGACCTCCTCCTCCGGACGCGGTCGCGGTGACTCACTCGGGACTTAGAATAATTTTACTCAGTTTGGACTTAGAATATTTTCAGTGAATCGGGACTTAGAAAATTTTCAGTCGATCGACACTTAGAAAATTTTTATTGAAGTGGAACTTAGAATATTTTTACTCAATCGGAACTTAGAATTTTTCTGTCAATCGGAACTTAGAATATTTTTATTAAATTACAACTTAGAATTTTTTTTATTATCGAAGTTTTTTTAAATCCAAATAATTTTCAATTAATCAATTCTGATTTTTATTATCAAGTGAAATATTTTCTCTCGACCGAATTAAACCGAACGAAACAATTTTCCCTCTTTATTCTGAGATCTGACGAAGCCTCGCGTTGATAGAAACAAATCAATTTATTTGAATAAATTTAAAATCATTTGAGTGAAACCGAGTTTTTTTTTATTAATCAATTATTTCTTCCTTTTCAGAGCCTTAAAAATTTAACCTGGTCAACACCGCAGATAACGGTGCGGTTGACTACTCTTTCCTCCCTCAACCTATTCGGCCTTAAACATTACCTGGTCAACACCGCAGATAACGGTGCGGTTGACTATTCTATAAAAACCTGGTCAACACCGCAGATAACGGTGCGGTTGACTACTCTTTCCTCCCTCAACCTATTCGGCCTTAAATATTACCTGGTCAACACCGCAGATAACGGTGCGGTTGACCATTCTATAAAAACCCGATCAACACCGCAGATAACGGTGCGGTTGATCACTCTATCCTTTCAATAAAAATAGAAAAATACATAAAACTCGCTTTCTATCATTAAATCATAATCAAATCGTCTATGTACACCTTTATCCGTCAGAATCTCATAATAGAGTCGAAGGCAGAATTTTAAATCAAACAGTGATAATTTTGTGAATCCATATTATTCTTTATTATAGTGAAGGTGAAATCAAGGCAAATAAATACAGTGACAGAAAAGTGAACAAAAGAATTCGAACTAATTAAGAAAACAGTAAAGAACAATTATCGTGCAGTGACTATCTACGTAAAGCTTGCGAGAGGAAGACCAAAGTGACCTGGAAAAGAGTAACACGGTGAGTAACGAAATTTTCTGACTCTCTAGCCCCGGAAGTCGATTGATATTCCAAAAAGTAGAGAATCTTTAACGTAAATGGGAATTAATCGGGTGTGAATTATATTTTGGGGATTTTTCTCGGAATAAATCATCTCGAGTCAATTCTTATACGTAACATTCTTTATCCAAACTCTGTGATTGGTCAGCATCATCGTCACTTTCATTCCCGTCAGTCACGCAATTTTGAATAATATCATTTTCGGTGAATTCTCCAGCAGTAGCCACGTCGTCGTCAATCCGTATAAAATCATCAAAGGCTGGCATTACCTCAAAATCAGTTGTTCCATGAGACACAAGCTTGGCCCATTCGTCATGACTAGGTCCAACTTCAAGTTCAACCTCACTTTCATCTGGCAGAATATTTTGTTTATTAATATGAAATCGAGCTTTCTTAAAGCAATTTTGAATGGTAACGCCACTTACTGCGTACCACGCTTTTCTTGCAAATTTCATTGCTAAAAAGTACATTGATCTCAGAGCTAACACTTTCGTCTGAACACTTGAGAGTATGATTAACAACTTCTCTACGATAGAATCGTTTAAATGTGTGTATGATGCCTTGATCTAACGGTTGAAGTTTACTGGTGGTATTTGCAGGTAAGAACAGAATTTTAACATTTTCCAGTTTTAGTAAATCTGTGTGTGCAGTACAATTGACTATAATAAGCAAAATTTTTTTTTGTTTTATTATCATTTGCTTGTTAACTTTTCTCAACCAATCTTTGAACAATTCTTTGGTCATCCAAGCTTTTGTATTATTCGCATAATCGACGGGTAGAGCGGTTTCATCAGCATTATAAATATCCTCTGCATCATATCTTTCTAAAAGATTTGGTAAATCTTTTGTCCATTGGCTACACACTCCTAGATCCACTGATTTACTTTCTCCAGCTACTTTCTTAAACGATATGTCGTTCCGTTTTTTAAAACCCTCTAACCAGCCATTACTGGCTGAAAAGTTTTCAACTCCCAATTTTAAGGCAAAGTCTTGCGATTTTTGTTTTAACAGTGGCCCATCTATGGGAATTTTTTTATCGAGAGTCTGTTTGATCCACTCAAGAAGACATTTTTCAACGTCGGGAAACTCAGAAAGCCGGATCCGCTTGATGTTTCCGTGTCCCTCGGAGCACTGGGACTTTATTGAATGTTTCAATTTTATAATTTTATAATAGCTTGATTCAGGTAATCCAAATTCACTCCGTATTTCACACCTTGATTTACCCGATTCAAATGCATTTATAATTTTAAGTTTATTACTTAACGACAACACGTTGATTTTTCGTTTAGGCATTATAAGTTGCTATAAGAGAACTGATCGTTGCAAATGATATTTATCAACTGTAATAAACATGACAAGTAAGTTAATACAGTTAAATATTATTTCTTCGAACCATAAGAAAACAAAAACACACAAAGTTCCTGAAAAAAGAGGGTGCGTGGAACCCATGCGACAGAAGTGAAACTTCTTATACATGAGCCATTGGTCATTTTACACTTGGCTTTGGATCAAAATATCTCGAAAACTATGCAAAATTTATCGAGACATGCTGTGAATGAAATTTAGAGGGAAGACTGACGAACAAAATAAGCAGAACGCTGTTTTTCAACGACCAGTAGTTTCCGAGATATCATTTTTTGAATGAGTAGTTCAGAAACAATGGATGAGGCCCGATAGCAAATAAATGAGCGCTTGGACGTCCTTTCTGAATTTTTCATTTAAAAATCAATATCTTAATAACTACGAGTCGTAAAAAACGGAGGCTTGCTTATTTTATTCGTTAAACTTCTCTCTAAATTTCATTCACAGCATGTCTCGATAACTTTTGAGTAGTTTTCGAGATATTTCAATCCAAAGCCGAGTGTAAAATGGCAATTTTTCAAGAAATAAAAAGCAAAAATTATGAGGTGAAGCATGGATATTTTTCGGTCGTGTTTCATGAGAACTCCTCTTTTCAATGACAATTTTCCGTAATTTTTTAAAAAATTATTGAGATAAATTCCCATATTTTTCACTCCATGTATTGAAGGAAAAAATGAAAACACAGGCTTCCCCCGCCACCCGGAGAGCGACCCGACGGCAGCAGTAAAAATTTCTCCTTCCCCCCACTACTCTACTACCACGTTCCCCTCAAAGCCTTACACTCGTTTCGTGACGCGAGAAAAAAGTTGGTACGCTCCCAAAAGAAGTTTCACTTCAAAAAAGAATGAGTCATACATAGTTAAATTGTCGCTTATAGAGGTACATGCAAAAGAGGCTCTCAGTTATAGAGGTCAGATGGGAAAAACGACTGTCGCTTATGCAGGTTTTTGTTTCTCACTTATAGAGGTTTTTGAGAGGTCAAAGTACGGGACTTGAGAATTATTCTCACTAATAGAGTTTTCTCGCTTTTCCAGTTCTCTCTTACTCAGGTTTGACTGTATCTCATTTCAGAAGTCGAAATAATTCTACCACAACAATCAATCATATCACATAAAAGGCGGAAAATTACTGAGTACCGACGCCTAGTAGAATGGTCAATTATTCTCAAATTATTGTTCGCTAACAATAATTTCCAACAAATTATGATGATGTGGTACTGAACAATTGTACGACCGAAATCAAGGCCTAACAGACAGAAGGGCGTAAATGTTATGCTTATAAACAGCATTTCCAAGAACCAGAACCAAAATATAAGTGCTGTTTATAAGCATAACATTCACGCCCCTTTATTTCTAAGGTGATGATGGGAAAGTCTGTGTAACAGTCAACTGTCACAAAATTGTGAATTACGTTATTCGATTTATTCAGTTTAGATACTCATTTCACGTTATTGAATAGTGCAGATTCATTTAACCAATCTAATTGCGATTATCATTAACTCGTGAATATTATTCATTGAAAAAAAAATGGAAGAATATGAGTACCGTAAGTTTTCATTTGCAATTGACAATAATTATCTACGAAAAATGATTTATTCAGATACTTACATATTTATTATTTGGATAGTTTTTGATGACGGCTGGGATGAAGCGATGATTGAAGCATTGGTAGAGTTCGAGAAGAATGTTCACGCTTTCGCTAGTACGACAATAACCTACAGATACATTTTGCTCAAGTTCCTTCTATATACCTATTCTTTTTTAATTTTCTCAATAGGTCCTCATTAAGGAAAGATGAAAAATCAAATATATCAAATTCGGAAATATCAGAAAAATCAAGTTCCTATGAAAATTAAGGTGGATCAAGGGATGCAAAAAAAATTAATCAATCAATTCATGTTCAATTATTATCAATCATTAATTTCATGTGTTATGGATAAATAAATATTTTTAATATAATTTTCGTCAATTATGTATTAAAAATATACCTACAATTTTCAAGATAATTATCAGAATTTCTGACATATATTGCTGGAAAATAAAAATGAAGTGATTCAATTCAATTTTTGTCATGAAGTCAATGAAGGTAAGTTGATTCAATTATTGCTTTGGACTTTGCATCATCTTGTTCAGATTGCTATCCCAATTTGTAAAATTCAGGGTTTATATCTGAAATGATTATAAAAAAAAATTGAAGGAGAAGACAACTCTATGATATCATTGCAGGCATAATGTTCAATCAATTTAATTTGAAATATAAATTCAATTGAAGTTCATTTGAGAAATTAAAAAAAAATAATATGCATTCTTGGAATATGAATACATTTTATAAATAGAATGAAAAAGAAATATCCTTGGTCATTCAAGATAATTATTATTGAATGAATGAGAAATGGTAAATGAAAAAATAATATTCTTGACAAGTACTCACTTAACGAAGTTTGGGCTTGAAATTGAAAAAATACAAACATTCTCAAGTCATCTTATTAATTTTGTTGATAAAAATCATTTAGACTTTTCCTATTAAATTTCTGTTTCATGACGTTTCAATGATGGATCAATGACTTTCCCTTGATGTCTGTGTTATCAATTTCAATTATTCAATTAACTATTCCTGCGCTTACAATGACTGAACGATAAAGTATTAATATTATCATAAGAAGTTAAAATAGAAATACATCAATGAAGTTGAAACTGACACTAAATTAACTGTAGTAATTAAAAAAAGAACTAGATGTGGAAAATATGGGGCTTATATTGGACATGACTATGGTAAGTATTTCTTCTATCGAAATATGATTAAATTTGGTGCTAATAGAAGAGCTCAACAAACTTCCATGATGGAACGATATTTAAAGACGAATTTAATGATAATTGCTTGAAGTATGCCAATTGGATTGGTGAGGATAGCATCCAGCTTCATCCATTGCTAAACCAATACCAGGAGGATCAACACCCAAACCATGGAGACATCAATTCTTAATGCATAATAATAAATAAAAACACATCAAACAGTTTGAAGTATTCCTTGTGATGTCAAAGTGACCACAACATTGATCATTGTTCACGTTTCAAAAGAATCGTGTGTGTAAATTATTTGTTTCAAGTGCTGCATCATCATCCTCAATAGCTGACTGAGAACATGTAACTGTACAAAGCAAAAATACCCAAGCACATCTTGCAGAGGATTCTAATGATCATGAGTCAGCCCAAAAGCAATCCGTGATTGGCTTCAAGGAGTCAATTAGCAATAGCAACACAATTGATCCGCTCAAGTCATAAATCATTTAGCCATCCTTCAGCCGTAGTGAGACTAGTACAGATAACCCAAGTACAAAGTCATAATCAATCATTAGCTTATGATGAAACAGCATAGCTAGTTTGTTTTCAGGTATTCATCACCAAAAAGTTTGATAGATTGTGCACTAATCTGTCAGACATGGGTGAGATACAGCATTAAATTGATATCATGAAGGCCAATGGATTATCACATGCACATTTGATAACGTGTGATCAACGGGCTTTGCTAGCAGTCAAGTGTTACGCTCACAAAAATTCGCGACCGTACTAACTATATTATAAGGATATTGATAGATAAAACCAAGACAGATATTACATTTGTGACATAGCGGAGGACAAAAATTAGTAATTAAGAATAGTCATAAGTATGAATACAAAACAAACAAACAATATTAATCATACTGAAAAGGCGGATTATGCCAAGAATTTTTTTCATTTATATATCATTATTATTATTATTTTATTATTATTATTATTATTATTATTATTATACTATTGAATATATCTTAAGAATTTAAACAAGTTGCTATTATCGACAACAGATAAAAGCAACTTCCCCCACTATGGAGATGTTACGTATTGATCTGCGCGATCATACGTATTTTTGAACAATAATCAAAAATAACTAATAATTCAGTTGAAAATGGTCACAATTCCCATATTTGGACCAATTCACCTTAAAAGGGGTCCATGATACACGAAGTCACAAGAAAAAGTAAAAAGTCAGCAAAGTCAAACAGAAAATAATCAAATTTATCGAAATCCATCTGAAAGTCTGAAAAGTCCATCAACAAAGTATATTAACAAATCATGAAAAACGAACGAAACTGTCATAAATGAGTAAAATATTATGAAAAATGTTTAAATACCAATTTGCAACAAAATCCATTCAATAGAAACAGAAATATTCATGTTTAAAGGCCAACGGAAAAGTATTGACCGTGCCGGCCTTCAGCGACCTTCACTGAGTAGGTGCGCGCAGTCACACGCTGCGGACAAAACTTCCCCCACCAGTGACTCCCATAACTCTATGTCAAACTTTTGAAAAATCATAACTCTTTAAAATTTGAAGATTAAGGAATAATTCCAATTGCAAAATTCATTAAATAATTAAGACTATCGATTCCAGGAGAAAGACAATTGAAAAATCAATTTGCAACACAAATTGTTATAAACAATTTATCGGAATTTAATTGTAAAAATATAAAACTGGACTCGAAATGTAATTCACCATTATATATTGACGAATACTGAAAATCAACTCTTAATATTAATAATTAACCGAGATATGAATTTTATAACATATATACACACATACATTCAAACTTATTATTTCTGAACTTTCAAAAATTCATATCTTTTAAAATTATGAAGATTAAGAAACCAAAATAGCACCAAAATTAATTAAAAAATACAAGCTACACGATACGCTAAGAAAATTTGACAAAAGTTAATATTTATAATAATTTGTTATAAACAATTTATATGAAAAATCATTAGAGAATTATCAAAACCTATAGAATACAAAGATAATCACATCAGAAGAATATAACCTCCAGAAACGGAAATGGAAAAAACAATAGCAACAAAGTTATTCAATATTCAAATTCATTCACATATATATAGATATACTAAACACATGGCAAAATTCAAAAATCAATAACTTTTAGGATAATCAATATTAAGGAACGAATTTCATTTGTAAAATCATCAAATAATTCATACTAAAAGTTCATGAAAAAAAATTTAAGAAAGACCAAAATTTATGTAAAACCATTTTTGGACTTTAATTAACAATTGAATAACAACAAAAGTTATTAACTTAGGAAGATGAAACCAAGTTTAAAAAATACATAAAAATAGTCTCTTCCAGACGCAATTGAGTTTATATTTTTAAAGCAATTATTTTACAAGTTATTAACAATTAGAACTTTCAAGGTCATCCAACTTTAAATAGAAATAACTCCGAAACTATAAAAGTTAGAAAAATGAATCCAACGCTGAAAATCACTAAATTCGACGGCCTTTCAAATGCATTATAGAACGATTCCCGATATTGTTAATTAACAAAGTTATTAACAATCAATTGTTTATAAAAAAATGATGAAAAACTTTTGATACTAAAATTCGTTCATTTAGCCAAAAATAAGCTCAAATATAGAAAATCGTTAGTTTATCCCACTTCTAAGTGGATTTGACAAAATCTGTTTATAAGGTACACATCAGGATGTAAAAAGGGAGCCATTTCCGAAGAGTGAAAAATCAACTTTAAAATTGTTTAAAATCATATAAAACAATATATTATTATATCAAAAATAAGGTTATACATAAGAAAACAACAATATTGTATTTTTAATGTAATAATCTTTATTGTAAAACTACCATATCATAAGATACATATATATAAGCCTCAGCGCATGGACAGGCTACAGCACAAGGGTAGAAGAAAGGCGCTCCCCACCAACTCAGTCACCACCAGCCACCTAGTTGCGCCAGAAACTCACAGCGCATCCCCACTTATTGTACTCCCACCCTACCGGCTCAAGCCGCCAAATTGTCCATGTACCTAGATGCGCGAGGCTCGTTCAGTCAGTTCATCGCTCAACTTCAACTGGTAAAGACCTCCTCCTCCGGACGCGGACGCGGTAACTCACTCGGGACTTAGAATAATTTTACTCAGTTTGGACTTAGAATATTTTCAGTGAATCGGGACTTAGAATATTTTCGTTCGATCGACACTTAGAAAATTTTTAGTGAATCGGGATTCAGAATATTTTTACAAAATCAACACTTAGAATATTTTTACACAATCGACACTTAGAATATTTTTACACAATCGACACTTAGAATATTTTTACTCAATCGGAACTTAGAATTTTTCTGTCAATCGGAACTTAGAATATTTTTATTGAATCACAACTTAGAATTTTTTTTTATTATTAGAGTTTTTATTTTTGAATCAACTTTAATTTATTTCGATTTCAATTATCAAGTGAATCCTTCTCTCGCAACCGCATTAAACCGAAACGAATAATTTTGCCTCTTCATTCTGAGATCTGACGAAGCCTCGCGTTACTAGTTTTGAATTAATTATTTGAATAAATTTAAAGTTATTTTACGGAAACCAAGTTTCTTTTGATTAATCAATTATTTTCTCCTTTTCAGAGCCTTAAAAATTTAACCTGGTCAACACCGCAGTTAACAGTGCGGTTGACTACTCATTCCTAAATTAAACTATTCCAACCTAAGATTATTACCTGGTCAACACCGCAGATAACGGTGCGGTTGACTATTCTATAAAAACCTGGTCAACACCGCAGATAACGGTGCGGTTGACTACTCTTTCCTCCCTCAACCTATTCGGCCTTAAGGGTCGGATGTAAGAAAATTTCCCCTAGACAAAATAATTTTTTCCCCCTATACCAGAGAGTTTTCAAAGCTCGACTAATGCTGGCCGGAAAAATGCAGCAATCATTACGATTCAATAATCCAATGAAAGCTTATTTTCAGCTGCATGGCGGAAATTCGGTCTAGAGCTTCACAAATTTTTTTTGTAATTATAATTATTTAAAGAAAATAATACCTCGATTATCCCTATATACATGATTCAAACACACAAAACATGGCGGCGAGCTGACGCTAACACAAAACCACTAATAATTATTTTTACAGATAGCACATCACTTGGAGACCGAATTTCCGCCGTTTGCACTATTTTTTACGATATATTGCCATTTTTTTCAACACAATTACTATTAAATTACGCCCGTAATTAGTAGAGCTTCTGATGAAGCGGTCAGCTGTCAGTTCGCGAACTGATAATCTCCGAGGGATGGCGCTACCATCATCATTATCCACCGAATTCATATTTTTCGAGGGTAATGCAGTTTTTTTCAGGGATGTACCAACATAGGGCCCTGCGGGCGTTTTGCTCATTCGAATTCAAATGGAGCGGTTCATTTGAAGAGTTTCGCGCATGATAATGAAATGTGCGCACATTTGATAATTTTCGGATTTTTTATACATTATCATAAAAAAATATTGAAAAAATTAGTATGAATAGTTTTTTTATGATATTGAAAATAGCAGACATCTGATAATTCTCAGTCTCTTTTTACATAGGAAATAGAACATTAAAAAAAAAATGAAAAATATGCACATATAGAAAATTCAAAAAACTACAAGTGCTAATTTTTCAAGGATTTTTTTGCAATAATTTATGTGTTAAAAAAAATCGCAAAAAATGCTCGATGTCTTTCATCTTCGGCATCATGTGCTTTCCACTTTTCTCCACTTGCATTTCTTTCATTTTTGAATAATTTATTTGTTAGATAATAAAAAATATGAAGAATTATCAGTTGTAGTGTAGATATTCCAAAGGGAGGTGAAAGGGTGAAGATATTTGCCATTACTTTATGACATATCAAAATGGAAAAATACAAAAACATGGATTCTGACACTTGTTTTCCGCTTGAAATTTCCTCAGTTTTCCCATGGAATTCTAAAAAGAAATATTATCTCCAACCATTCCATTCAGATGTCTCTTCTGCATTGATGAACAATCGATGCTGAAGAGAGAGAAAGGAGAAAATTATCGAAAAAAATTGAAAAACTTTTGAAAATTTGGATTTTTTTGGCATAAAAAATCCAGGATTTTGTTTTAATCCTTTCGCATTTTCCACTGATCATTCTCCTCTCTCCAGTCACGGTGGAAATCATCGTTGAAGAGAGGGGAACAGTCCAATTGAAGGGAAAAATTGAAAAGAAATTTATGGCTGAGAGGCTCGGCCTTTACTACTATTTTTTCATTTTTTTTCACCTATTCCTTTGCCTTCACGTATTCCCCTTTCTCCAGCAACGATGAAAATCATTACTGAATGAAGGGGAACGGCCAAATTGAGGGGAAAAATTGGATGAAAAAAAAAGAAAGGATGGCAGAGAGGATCGATCTTGCGTGCTATTAAAAAGAAAAAAATTCGCAACTATTCCCTTGCCTTGACGGATTTCTCTCTCTTCAGTAACGATGATAATCATTCCTGGAGAGAGGAGAACGGTCAAATTGAGAGAAAGAGGTGAAAAAAAATGATAAAAATGGCAGAGAGTGCAGGTCTCTTCTACATTTTCAAAATAAAATTTTCAACTGTTTCTTCGCCTTGACACTTTTCCCTCTCTTCGGCAAGATGAAAATCATTGCTGAGGAGAGGGGAAGGTCAAATTGCAGGAAAAAATTGAAAACAAAAATCGCAAAAATGTCTGTGACAGCCGCATCTTTCTACTATTTTTGAAAGTTTTTGTTTTCAACTGTTTCCTTGCCTTGGCGCATTTTCCTCTCTTCAGCAACGATGAAAATCATTGCTGATAAGAAGGAAACGGTCAAATTGAGGGAAAAAGTTGGAAATTAAAAAAAAATGAAAGAAAGTCCAGGCCTCTCCCACATTTATAATTTTTTTTTTCAACTGTTTACTTGCCTCGACGCACTCTCCTCTCTTCAGCAATGATGGAAATAATTGCTGAGGAGAGAGAAAGGGTCAGATTGAGGGAAAAAGTTGAAGAAAAAAAATTAACGACAATGGCAGAGAGTCCAGGCTACTTTCACATTAAATTTTTTTTTTTCACTGAAAGAATTTCAAGAATTTGGATGATGAAAATGACAAAAATTTAGTAGGGTAAAAAATAATAAATTTATTGGCATTCTCAATTTTTGGAGATAATGACAAGATGATACAGTATCATAATAGTAAAAAAGGAAGGCTATCAGTACCACCCACGTCTGCCTCTATATCCCCTCCCATAGCCACCATGGTAATCACCCCAATTTCCATATCCTTTGCCACCTCTTCCTTTACCCTTTTCCTTCCTTAAGTCCTTCAATTGTTCCCTCAGTCTGTGATTTTCCTGGAGTAGCTGCATCAAGACCGCTTGCTGGAGAACAGAAAATTCGCATGAGTTTGTGATTAGGGGGAAGTGTGGTGGAATGGACGCAAAGAGTAGAACGAACATGGTCGAAAGGTATTTTTTTGAATTCTTCAAAAATTCGATTTTTTTTGTTAAGATTTGAAGGTGAGACCTTTCTATTTTTGAAAAATTTCAGGTTTTCGGGAATATCTCTGGTTTTGTCGGTCATAGCGACCTGGGGTTTATCTTGAATGAAAGGTGAGTTCATTTCCCATCGATTCATGCGGTTGAAAATGAGAAATTATCAATTTTTCAAATACTTAGAGGGCAGAAACTGATTTTCAGAAAATGGCTCATAAGTATTTGAAACGTTGATTAACAAAAATTTTAAACCGCGTAAAATTGACTGGAAATGAGCTCACTTTCCATTTAAGACCAACCCTAACTCACTGTGACTAACGGAACCGAAGATATCGCCGAAAAAGTGAATTTTTTCGATTCTCAATAGGGATTTTCCAACTGGTCCAAGGAAGTTAATTTCAAAAAAAATTGAGAAATAAAAATTTTGACACATGTATTCTGCTGAAAATTTCCTCAGCTTTTCGATGGAATCATTGGAAAATTTCTATCTGGAACCGTTTAATTGTAGTGTCTATTTCACCCCACCTTCCCCTAATACTTGGAGAGTATGTGGGAAAATGAGCGAAATAATGAAATTCTTGTATGAAGTTTTTCGCAGAGATTATCAATGCTACGAAAAACTTTTCATAAGGATATCGTTATCTTACGCATTTTCCAACGTATTCAACGGAAATAAGTACACTTACTACTTCAGGCGAACAATGGAGAAGAAGAGGAGCATCTGCTGGGAGGTATCCTTCAGGAATACCGTATTCCGGCACGTCTCCATAAATGTAAGGTGCAGCAGCACCAGCGGCTTGTGGTGCAGCATTAGCTGGCTGTGGTGCAGCACCAGCGGGCTGTCGACCGTCGTTTAGAACCTGCGGACCATCATTCGCAGCCTGCGCATCAGCAGCAGGGGCTTGCGCATCAGCAGCAGGGGCTTGCGGAGCAGCAGCAGGGGCTGGCGGAGCAGCATCAAGAACCTGCGCATCAGCACCAGGAACCTGCGGTACAGCACCAGGAATCTGCGGTACAGCACCAGGAACCTGCGGTACAGCACCAGGAATCTGCGGTACAGCACCAGGAACCTGCGGTACAGCAGCTTGTGGGACAGCACCATCAGCAGGGTACTCTGGAAGCTCCAACTGTCTCTGAAAAAGGAGAAAGGTTAATTTTTTGCTGATCAAGGGGAGAGGAAGATAGAGATCCGTTCTATGTGGTTGAAGACCTATATCTCTTTCAGTGCCGATATATTTTCTCTAAACTGTTAGATAAAAAAATTGAATAGCATGAGACTACTTTTTTCTCGAACAATTTGTATAGGATATCTCGAAAACTGAGTAAAATAATGTGATTTTACTCGGATACTTTCTTGCAGAGAATTTTAAGAGCTACAAAAAAGCATGAGACAAAATAACGCTATTTCGCTTAGTTCCCGAGATATTCCAAGAAAATTATTTGAAGAAGAAATAGCCTTTCCTGGCTTCATTTTTCCCTCAAATTGTTTTGCAAAACTATCTCGGGGAATAAGTGAGATAGACCGATATTTTCTAATCCTTTTTCGTGGCTCTTCCGACTTTTTACAAAAAAGGGTGAAGCTCTCAAAATTTTCTGCGAAAAAATATTCAGCCAAAATTTGAAATCACTGGAAGAGAAAATTTACACATGCTTTGGAATAATTGAATCCAACAGTTTTACGAAAATATCTTGGCAACTAAGCAAGATGTGGCGATTCATCATCCATCCTCTTTTGGAGGTCTTAGAATTTCCTACCAAAAAGGATTGAAGCAAAATCGCTCTATTTCGTCTAATGTTCAAGAGACTCAAGGAAAAATATAGATGGACTCAAATTCACTTCTTTTGTTCTGAGCTTTTGTTTGGAATTTCATTTTTATTGAATATGTCGGGAAAACAGCAAGCTAGATCGATTACATTGATCGCTCTATCTCGCTTATTTTCCGAGATATTCAATAAAAATGGAATGCTCAACAAAAGCACAGAACCAAGAAAGAGAATTCAATTCCATCCACAGTTTTCATCGAATCTCTTGGAAACTAGATGAGATAGAGCCATTTTGCGTCAATCCTTTTCGGTAGAAAATTCTAAGACCTACACAAAACGATGGGTAATGAATCGCCATATCTTGCTTAGTTGCCAAGATATTTTCGTGAAACTGTTGCATTCAATTATTTCGAAGGTTGTGTCAATTTCCTCTTTCTGTGATTTCATAATTTCGCTTGAGAATTTTTTTGTAGAGAATTTTGAGAACTACAAAAAAGGCGTCTGACGAAATCATGCTACCTCGGCTACCTATTTTTCATACTCACCCTATAATAATTTCGCGAGAGCAGTGGATTAGCTGCAGAACGCTGCCCACTGGCTCTCCAGAATTGGGGAAACCCGTACCAATAATTGTAATTATCTGCAGATAAGAAAATAATAATTAGTAAAAATTATCACCCGATGAAAGCGATTGATATCGTCACCTTGAGAACAAAAGGGCGTAAGTGCTATGCTTATACACAGCACTTTGATTCGAATTTTGATACGCCCTTTGGTTTCGAAGGTGACGATATGATACTGCAAATAACAGACAACTCTTGAAATTTTTCGAACCAATGAATAATGAAAAATAAATGATGAAATTAGCATTTATATCTTTCCGAATTCTCGTCATGTGCATATTTTTTTTCGTTTAATAATTTATTGGTTGAGAAGAAAGAAAATAAAAATTGTCAGATGTTGGCTATTTTCAGTATCACATGGTCGCCTTAGGAACAAAGGGGCGTAAGTGCTGTGTGTAATCATAGCACTTACGCCTCTTTGTCTCTAAGGCGACCATATGACACTGAAAATAGCAGACACCTGACAATTTTTTGTTTTTTTTTCGCAACAAACAAATTATTACAAGAAAAAAAAATATGCACGTGCAGAGAGCTTGAAAACGTATAAATAGTAACTTTTATAATTTTTTGTCATCATTTATTGGTTCGATGAAATCCCACAAATTGTTAGGTATCTTGAGTGTAATCGATCGATTATCGTTGTATTTTTCAATCACTGCCTTTTATTTTCATGCAAAACACTTCACTGTTTAAATTATCATTAATTTTTCTTTCAAAACTGAGAAATAAATGGAAAACCGTTAGCACATGAGATGATACTTACCGCTCATGCTGTCAAAAACACACTGAAAGTATCGCCGGCGATGCTTGTGGGCGGGTAATTTGCGCGCTGCAGGAATTTGCATGACCCGTCCGGCTTATTGTGATTGGTCGGTGAGGGCGCGCTGTTATCGCTTGACGTGCGGTGACGATCATTATATACAATAGCAACACGTGGCTATTGTGAAGAATTTCACGCTGACTCAAACACACAACGGAAACAATCGCGTAAGTAGTTCTTTCTTCTTTGAAATCTATGTCCAATAAAGAAGGAACTAATTCAATTGTTTCCTCATTATTGTTTAGGTGTCTTTCAGCATGACGAAGTCAGGACGAGGTGTCAGAGGGAAAGAAAATGACAAGGCTCATTTGAAATTATCAACAAAACGCCACAAAAGGGGACCGAAAAAGTAAGTGAGACAAAAATCTATCATTCAATTTTATTCTGGCCCCAATTTTTCACAAATATCTCGGAAAATAAGAGATATATAGTTATTCAGGCCCAATGCTTTTCTCAGAAGAAAAATTCTCAAAAAAAAAAGTCCCCTGTGGAAAGGGCGTATCTCCATTCATTCCTGAGGTATATAAATGTATTTTTTCGGTATTATTTTTTTTACGCCTCTTGAAATTCACACACACACACACACACACACACACACACACACACACATACACACACAGAGTTAAATTCCAATAACCAAATGTTGTAACATTTATTGTTTTTTGATAAAGGGGAAAATTAATAACGCTCTCACGTCTATTTGTTCTCAAGATTTTTTTAATTTTGGAAAAAGTCACGGCAAATGGACATTAGAATGAAACTGCCGTAGATATATTTTTTCTGATGATTCCATTGACAAGCTGAGGGAATTTGCGGAACATAAATGGCGTGTCAGAAATGATTTTTTTAAGAAATCCTTCTTTTTTGGTTAATGTTCGAAGGGGTACCTCTTCTCATTTTGGAAAAATTCTTTTTTTCTAACATAACCCCGGTTCTATTAGTGATAACGTAAAAATTCTGGGTGGAGATCAAACTTGGGATCATTCGCCATCGACTTATGGGGTTTTGAATTTAAAAATATCGATTTTTGAGGTATTTATGGACTTTTTTTGGAAAAATCAGTTTTTGCCCCATAACTATCGTAAAAATTGATATTTTTCAATTAAAACCCCCATAAATCGATGGCAAACGATCTCACCTTTCATCTCCATTCAAAATTTTTGCGCTAGTACCAATAGAACCAGAGATATGTTGAAAAAAGTAAATTTTTTCATAAATGGAAAGGGACATTACCTCTACAGTACCCCTTCAAATTTTGACCAAAAAATTGAATTATTAAAAAATACAAAATAATCATTCCTTACACATGATTTCCACTGCGAATTTCGGCAACTCTCCAATGGAATGGCGCGAAACGATCTATCTCTATTATTCCTATTAATTTCAAGAGTTTTTCATGATGTAGACATGAAAAACTCTCCTGTATCCATTTCACCCTTCATGTCGTCGCCTTAGTAACAAATGGTCGTAAGCGCCATTTTCCCAATTTTCTCATATTGCAAATAACAAAAAATCATTTTTTTTCTTGACTCCAATCGATATAGTCCAATCAAGGGGAGTTTTAATTCTTCACTCGCCTATCAGCTTAATTATTTTTAGAATAATTTTTTTTTGATTCATATTTTAATTATCTCTAATAGAAAAATCCCAAAAGAGTTATGAAGGGGTGGAAACAAATCAAAACCACCCCTAAAATAATGTTTTTTGCCAATATCTCAGAAATGGCAAATGTGACGAAAAAAATATCGAACAAAAGTTGAAGATATCAAAATTATCGACAAAATAGTTCTGATATACTTCGTATCATTTGCCATTTCTGAGATATAGGGAAAAAACATTATTTTTGGGATGGTTTTGATTTTTTTCTACCCCTTTGCCACTCTTTTGGGATGTTTCAATTAGAGATAATTAAAATATAAATCAGACCAAATTTCTTTTTAAAAAAATTGAGCTGGTAGGCGAGTGGATAATTAAAACTCTTCTTTATTGGACTAATATCTCACGGCCTTTCCTTGAATGAATCTAAGAGGAGAATTATAAATCTCAAACGGTCGTGAGTACCACAAATTACTCACAGAGAGTCGTATCTCCAGCACTTGCATCTTTTTGTTTTCACTGACTCTCACGGAGAGCAAGAATTGGTGAATAATGCATCCAATGGAGGACTACTTGCTTAGGGGAAAGTGGGGTGAAACAGGCACAAGGGGTAGAATGGATACACTTCAGTTTTTGATGTCTATATCATGAAAAACTCTTGAAATTAATAAAAATATCAGATAACTTTTTTCTCACCATTCCGTCGAAAAATTGAAGAATTTTGCGATAGAAATCAGCTGTCAGCAATAATTTTTTGTATTGTTTAGAAATCAAACTTTTTCGGTCGAGATTCGAGAAAGTACCCTTTCCCTTTTTGAAAAATTTACCCTTTTCAACATATCTCCGGTTCTAACGGTCGTAGCGTAGAAATTCCAGGTGCAGAATACACGTGAGATCATTTGCCATTGATTCATGAGGTTTTTAATTGAAAAATATCGATTTTTAAGATAGTTATAGGGTCAAAACTGATTCTCCTAATAGCGTCTATAAATAACTTGAAAATCGATATTTTAAAATTGAAAACTCAATAAATCCATAGTAAATGATCTCGTCTTCCATCTCCATTCACAATTTCCACGCTACGACTAATAGAACCAGAGATATGTTGAAAAAATAACAATTTTTTCAGAAATGGAAAGCGATATCCCTTCAGCCTTGACCAAAAGATTAGGATTTCTAAAAATATCTGAAGAATTGCGCTATCCCAATTAGTTTTCAAGATATTCAGCAAGAACAAGATAGAAAAAGCGTTACCCTAAATAATTTTTTTATTATTTTGAAATATTGCGGTAGCTAGGTAAGATAGCGCAATTCTCTTTCCGTCCTTCCATATAGAAAATTTTGTAGCTACAAAAAAGTGTCAGAGCGAGAATGGCAAATCTCCATCCATTTCCGAGATAATTTCAAAAAACGAATATAGAAAAAATTCAAATTCCCCTGCTCCACCTCTCCGCTCCTCAAATGCGATTCGATAATCAATGAAAAGATCATTCAATTTTGCACTGGAAACAGAAAGTCGTATGTCCTATGCATACGACCTTTTGCTATAGAAGTTGTATGCCTCATTTTGGGGCATACGACTTTCGGCTTTCAGAGCCTCGATATATTTTTCATATCGTCACCTTAGTAACAAATTGTCGTATGTGCCAGAAATTCAAGAATGAAAATCAAAAAGTCGTATCTCCCAAACCACTGCTAAAGTTTATTTTATGTCATTCTGGCCATTTTTTCCTAGAAATTCCAATAAAAAAATAACTACCAATGTCCCTTTGTTTTCACTGTTTTCAATGCAGGGAAAAAGCAATAACGCTCTTACGTCTATTTGTTTTCAAGATTTTTTAATACCGGGTGAAGTGAAGAAAACTGGATATTACAATGAGATAGATTTTTTCTGATGATTCCATTGAAAAGCTGAGGAAATTTACGGTGAAAGTTATGTGTTAGAAATAATTGTTTTATATTTTTCAGAAATGCAATTTTTTGTTCAAAATTCCAAGAGGAACCTCTTTCCATTTTTGAAGAAATTCATTTTTTTCAGAATATCTCCGGCTCTATTAGTTGCAGGGTGGAATTCCCAAATGGAGGCAAAAGGTGAGATAATTTGACATCGATTTATGGGGTTTTGAATTTAGAAATATTGATTTTCAACGTGTTTATGGACACTATTGGGGAAATAAGTTGTTGCCCCATAACTATCTTGAAAATTTAGGTTTTTTCATTTGAAACTTTCGATGGCAAATCATGCCACCTTCCATCTCCATTTAGAATTTTCACCCCACGACTAATAAAACCAGAATTTTTCTCAAAAATGGAAAGGAGTACCTTCGAAATTTGACCAAAACAATTGAATCTCTGAAGAATACAAAAAAATAGTTTCTGATACATGATTTCCAGCTCAAATTTCCCTAGATTTTCAATGTACAGACAAGGCAAACCCTATCTCTGATATTTCTATTAATTTCAAGAGTGTTTCATAATATAGACATCAGAAACTCAACTGTATTCATTTTACCCTTCATGTCTGTTTTGTACCACCTTCTCCTAAGCATATTCACCATTTCTTCCTGTCAGTAAAAAACAGTAGAAACAGAAAGACATAAGTGCTGGAGATCCGACTCTCTGTTAGTGATTTGTGGCATTTACAACCGTTTGTCATTCATATATTTTTGTTGATTCATGCAAGGTGAGCCCATGAGCTATCGACTGGGGTAAGAAAAAAAGATCTGACTTTTTCTTATTTGCAATGCGAGAAAATTGGAATAATGGCGCTTACGACCATTTGTTACAAAAACGACGATATATTGATGACTTTTGACTTGAAAAAATAGGGGAAGGTGAGATAAAATGGACATAAGGGGTGAAATGAGCCCGGGTTGATTTTGGTATTTTATATCATATTTCGATGAAATCTCAAAATCGAAAAAAATCGCGTTTACAATGCTTCTATGCGGAAGCGAAAAGGAGTCGAATATGTCCCGCAAAAGTAGTACCCCACTCTGCTTCGAATATCCCAATTTTCCCCCGGTCGCCCCTATATCTAATATAATATCAAATATCCCTATAGTAACACAATTTTCAAACGATCTGCATCACTTCACACATAACACTTCTATGCTCATCATTTTTCGAAACAATCAATAGAATAATACAAGTAGTCTTTTCTTTCAACCAAAACCCAATTGCGGACATTACAGAATTTCTTTTTGACAATTTCGGGAAATCGCTGACTACGAAGCACTTCGTTCGAAGAGTAACGAAAGACTGACTTGCTTGGTATGTCTTTCACCCTTTGCATCTAGGAAGCACAGTTGAAAGGAAAAAGCTCTCAACTCCTCAATCCAAAATTTTTCTAAGTTCCGAATTGAGAAGATCTCGGAACGAAGCGAGAACCACTTCTGTCTTTCTCGGAAAAATTGCAAAACGTATTGCAATTTTCCCGAGAAAGACTGTACAGTAACAAAATATTTTGATGGTGATTAACCCTTGACATTTATACCTGACTCAATAGTTCAAATCCCTGTGACAGCTGAGGACAGCTTGCACACAGCAAGTGGTATTCACTAAGAAGCAGTGATGAGTTTGAAAACGGAAACTGCCATGTGAAATCGCTGAAAAAAGAATGCGAGAACAATAATTTGAAGAGAACGATAACATAAACACAATTTAGAACAACCTACTTTTCGACTCGGGCAATTATAAGGAACAAATCTAGCTATTACTTCAGATATATTATCATTCTAAAATGGGCATTATAATCTAAGTTTTTACGGTACGATTTTTCTACTGATACTGTCGACAAGCTGAGGCAATTTGCGATGAAAAAGTTATGTCGTAATGAACTTGTTTCGTTTTCTAATTTTACTATTCTGGCTGGAAATTCTCGTTAGTTTCCATCTAATGAATTTCTATTTCTTTGAGTACTATATCTAATTGTCATGATCATAATGAAAATTGGAAGACAAGCTTATAAGCTCATTTTCGATATATTTTGAATTTTTGCAATCAATATCTGAAAACTGAACACTTTAAAAATAAAATAAATTGGAGCTCTTTTTTTGTTAACGTAATGCATTTTCCAATAAAATTCCTAAAATCAATTTTAATACATTTTTGCTATCAGAAATTTGTTCGATTTTCTTATCAATTTCCGCAGGAATAAATGTAGTAAAGAAAGACTATAACAATGGATCACTGTCATTGACGAAAAAAAATTTATCTGATAAAGCTTAATTCTGTAATATGAACATAAAAAATTAAATTTCATCTCGAACATAACTTTCTCTTTGAATACAATTCTTCGCGCTTTCCCCAAACAAATCATTCAAGCAATACAGGAATTTTCGATGGTGGATAGAAATTTTATAGGGTACGTTAGTACCAATTATCAATCGATAGAAAATTTCAGTGTTAAATTATTCAGTTCTTCAGTACAATTCCAAAAATCGATGTTTTGCTTGTGAATGGAAGCATTGTAAACGCGATTTTTGTCGATTGCAGGATTTCATCGGAACATGACTCAGAATGTTCCAAAACGCCGAGAAATGACATTTTTTGAAAATGTATGTGTGTGTGTGTGTGCAACAAGTATCAGCCCATTGTTCCGGAATGGAGATATTTGGCGACCTTAAAATTTAACCATACTTTCCCTTTCTATGCAAATTGCCGCCAGCGAAATTTTAGCGAAATCGGTTGTCTACTTTTCAAGAAAAATCAAATTTTCGAAAAATCGTTTTTTCTATTTTTCTCCGTGAAAAATTGATTCACAGTCTACTCTGAGCCATGAAATTCATCGCACCTGAACTCACAACTTTGACTTGGGTTAAATTTAGCTGCGATTTTTCGTTTGCAGATAATTCCAATGACAGTGTTTACTATCCTGAATTTTGTATCCACGATAACTCGAAAACTATTCGAGTTAAAGATTTCAAATTTCGTCAGTTTGGTCATCTGATGAGCGAAAAGTGTCGTATTGAATTTGGGCGAAATCACTGCAGTAGTTTCTAAGATATCTGCGAAAAACCATTTCATGGAAGCAGGTTATTTCTTCAAAACTATCCAAGCAGTTACATTCGAGTTTATATATACATGACATTTTCTATTCGGAAAGAGTATACATGTGAATATTACATTTCACATAATGAAAATGAGAGCAATTACAACACTATATATAAGAGTCCTGGAGGAGCGCCTATCATGGCATGTTTCCTTGTCCGCTCGATCGTGATTAGGGGCTGAAATATAAATTAAAAATGGATGTTAATTGTTTTTAAATAGATTTTGGAAAACATCTCGCAAACTGAATGAGATAGAGTGATTTAGCCTCAATCCTTTTTTATAGCTCTTCAAATGCTCTACAAGACAGCTTCAAGGAAAAATTGCTCTATCTCGCTTAGTTTCCGAGATATTCTTAAAAACCTATTGACAATAAATATCAACTTTTCCTTTTTTTTCTTTAATATATTTGTCAATTTTCTGAGGCTATCTTGGAAACTTAGCGAGATTAAGCGATTTTACCCTTGAGCTTTTTTGCAGAGCTATCCAAGAACTACAGATATAAATCACGATAAAATCGGTCTATCCTGCTTAGTTTCCAAGATATTCTCAAAAAATCATTTCAATAGAGAGTCATTTTTTCTTTCGAATAAGTCTATTTCATTCAAATTGATTGGATTTTATGATCGATTTTCTTTCAATATCTTGAGATATAATGGAGGTAGAGCAATTCTAGCTCCATTTTTTCTGTGAAGAATTTCGAGAGCTACAAAAAACGATCAGGGCAAAATCGTATGAAGTGTGGTATCCATGGAATCGAAGAATTAAAAGTTACAAGAATGAACTTACCACCAAATGCGAGTACTTTTGCATCATTCTTTGTCGTTTGTCCACTTGCTTTGTCCTTCCATGTAAGTGTTCTCATATCACCCGCACTCGAGTTATTCTTCCCTACGATTTTCACTGAACTAACGTCCTTTCAAGGAATATTCACCCGAAAAATGAGCACTAACGTTGGTTTCCGTGACTTAACTGGATCTTTTTTAAATTCTTCGCACCGTCATTGCGTCTAATCAACAGTCATCTATTACATGACACACTTGAAATTTGCAGTCATAGTCAACTGATATTTATAATTTTAATTTAGAACGGAATATTTCTATTGACTCGATGAAGCCTGCTAAGTAAACGATGTATCCGAGCTGGAGTTCAACTGGCTACTGAAGGGTAAACGAAAATATTCTTTTCTCTGAAAATGGTTGACAAGTTTTGTTGAGAAAGACCAGCGTTGGAGTGTACGGCTTTCAGACGCACATGTGTTTACTGCAATGGAATGTTGTTAGAAAAAAATTGGGAAAAATGATGGGGGAATTCTACAGCCACGGTCAATGGGTTCTTGGAAAGAGTCGACCAAGGACTGTGATGGGAACAATTGAGAAAAATAGTGTATTGAGACTCATCTGAGGTTAACGAGATTTCGGATACCCAAAAAAGTATGGATGGCTGTAGGAAAGAGACTGCAGAGGCTCAAATATGGTTCCAAGTGCTCTTGAGTCTCACCTGAGCCTCACATCTGAGTTCTTAGCGGTCTACGAGGGCAGTTGGAGGCTAAATGAGAGTAATGAGGTCTATTTTGAGGCTGAAATCTTCGACTTGGGACCCCCTGATTTCTCGAGGATAATCCCATTTTAAAGTATAACGAGCAATCTGAATTGTCACTTTTGATTTTTACACCTAAAATCGATCCCCCCCACCTTCTTTGGACCCTATTCTATAGATCCCCATTGGAAAATAGGCATTTCTCATCAATTTCGATTTGGAAATGGACTAGAAAAGTGAAATTGACTGGCCCACCCCTTTTTTTCGATGAATAATTAATTATCCAAGTGCAGCGAACAATCTGAAGTGTCACTTTTGAATTCCAGAGCCAAAATCCATCCCCCATCTTCTTTGGACCCTATTCTATAGAAGCCCTTTGGGATCCAGGCATTTCCCATCGATTTGAATTAAGAAATAGGCTAGAAAAGCGAAATTGACGGGCCCACCCTATTTTTTTCGATTTTTGATTAATTAATTATTCAAGTACAACGAGCAATCTGAAGTGTCACTTTCGAATTTTGAAGCTCAAATCGACCCCCCCCCCCCTCACCTTCTTTGGAACCTATTCCATAGATCCCCATTGAAAAATGAGCATTTCTCATCGATTTCGATTTGGAAATGGACTAGAAAAGCGGAATTGACGGGCCCACACTATTGTTCTCGATAATTAATTAATTATTCAAGTACAACAAGCATTCTGAACTTTCACTTTCAATTTTAACCGCTCAAATCGATCCCCCCACCTTCTTTGAACCCTACTCTATAGATCCCCATTGAAATCTAGGCATTTCTCATCGATTTGAATTAAGGAATAGACTAGAAAAGCAAAATTGATGGGCCCACCCTTTTTTTTCCGATAATTAATTGATCATTCAAGTACAACGAGCAATCTGAAGTGTCACTTTCGAATTTCAGAGCTAAAATCGATCACCCATCCTTTTGGACCCTACTCTATAGATCCCCATTGAGAAATAGAATTTCCTCATCGATTTCGATTTGGAAATGGACTAGAACAGCGGTATTGACTGGCCCACCCCATTTTTTCCGATAAATAATTGATCATCGAAGTACAACGAGCATTGTGAACTGTCACTTTTGATTTTTGGAGCCCAAGTCCTTCCATTCGACTTCTTCGGACCCTATTCTACAGATCCCAACCATAAAATAGACATTTCCCATTAATTTCCATATAGAAATGGACTGGGAAGTGCAAAATATATGGCGCACCCCCTGATTTATCGGGGATAATCCCATTTCAAAGTACAACGAGCAATCTGAATCATCACTCTTGATTTTTGGAGCCCAAGTCCTCCGATTCGCATTCTTTGAACCCTATTTTGCAGTTCAGAATTCAATTCTATAATTCTTTATATTATTAGCATTGAACGTTATCCTACATAACTGGGGAATTCTATCCCTGCATTATCGACAAAATTCACCAGCTCGGCCGCCATTGTGTATCAGAATGAGACCCCTTTGGAGTCTCAAAAGTGTCTACAAAATGAGACCCTTGGGGTCTCAAAATGAGACCCTCCGAGTCGAAAAATAAGTCGTCGTAAGATGTAGTTTTGACTGCTTCGAGTGTCATTTCTTTTGTTCTCCGACCTTTTTCCATGTCTTAATTTGACGTTTTTCAACATCAAAGACTTCAACAATTTTGGAGGGAGTCAATAAACTTCAGTTTGTCGTCCGCTATCGTCGTTTTACCTTTTCCTGCAACGTCATACGACACTAAAATGAAGATTCGGAACGTCAACCGGACGAAAACTTCGTAAGCAGTCGAATTGGTGTTATGCGACTTCAGAAATTTTTGACCCGCACCGGGAACGGACGGTCACAGGTATAATAATCATAAAAATTTTATAGTTCCCCCTGAAATTTCCAAGAGAAGGATGGGTTATTGTTTGGGCAGGCTAGGTTTCCCTTCATTCAGGAACTTAGAGAATTTTCAAACTCAATTGGACTTTGGAAAATTTCAGTATTTGTTGAAATTTTAAATTTTTTTATTTTACTGTGGGCTCAAAACTTTTGATGCACTTTCAGACGCTGAATTTAATGAAATATCAAGTAAACAAAGAATTGTTGGAAATTTTGATTTTTCAAATTGACCGATATTCTATGCGTTTCTCAGGTAATAAAACCCGCAATCGTCAAAGGGCTGCCAGTATGCCGTATTGGGTACAGCTATGGCTCGTACATGTGGTCTTTTTTTTCATCAGGTTTTTCCCATTTTTATGACGAGAGGGTGGTAAAAGGTTCAAGGTATTTTCTCGCCACGTCCGGAAATTTGAGAGACCAGAGGCATCGAAAATTCAGTCTTAAACCAACCCTTGTAAGGAGTGCATCGTTCAGGGCAGCCTATGTGAATTCATGTGTCAAGTGTTGTGCTGTTCAGTTTGTCGTAATTTCTGCGTCAATTTTTTAGATAGGGAAAAACAAAACAAAAGTTATATTCTGCCTGTTAATTTAATTTCAGACGTAACTTTATTGCTATTCGCATTCAAGACGCTATTACCATGGTGGGCCCAGTTACCGGACATACTCCAGTTTACGAACGTAGCGGCAAGATATACTAATATTCAATATTTGAGTGAGAAAACCAGATTTCTCAATACTTGTGAAGTGTCAGAACAGAAATCAATTGAATTGTTTGATTCACTGAAATTAAATCTTTTATCATTTTGATTAGTCAATTCTCACTGTCCAGATACTAGTGCCATTTCCTTGACTTTCCGATAACTGGTGCTTCCATGGTATCTTTAAAATATGCAAAATATAATTCATATGATGTATTAGATATATTTACATGTTCAGATATATGATATGTTAGATGCATAGACGTATTAGATTAGGAGGAGATGGAGAAAGAAGTTCAGAACTTTAAGATTTCATCATTCCTGATTGAAATAGCCTGTCTTTAGTGGCCTGTATGTTTCTATTTTTCCAAATTCAAGCGTAAATAAATTAACTGAATTTTCGATTTTCAAATAAGTGGTTTTAATCGAGCAAAAAAATGGGGCAACCCCCATTTTTATACCTGTAATCCCAGCCTTCCCCAAGCCATAAATTAGAATTAGAGAGAGATAAACATACCCTTCAAGGGTCATAAAAATGAAACTAACCAACGTCAAATTGAAGCCAAATGTCGTGCTACCCTCTTAAATATCGAAGTCGAAAGAAAATTTTTGTCGTTTTCAGTCGTCCTTTTTGAGTAACGACAATTCAAAACGATATTTTCACACCAAATGACTTTAATAATTTTATGACTTCTACCGAAATGGGCGTCGTTTGACTTCACTTTGATGTCGAAAACCTTCAAAACACCTCCGAAAAAGAGGATATTTTTGAAGTCAAAACTACGTCTTATGAAAACTTATTTTTCGACTCGGGCCCTGCATTTTCAGTGTAACATTATAATCTTAAGAGAGAAATAATCACCTCAAATGTTCTCAATGTTAGCGAAAAAAAAAATTATTGCGAGATGGGCTCGTAAAGTTTGGAAACGCTACAGTTGAATAGTACATTACCAAACAAGTGCGGTAAAGTATTTTTCCAACGAGTGAGAGGTTGCAGAACGAGCCGAAGGCGGGTTTTGTAATCTCACGAGTCTGAAAATCTTTACCGCACGTGTTAGGTACGATTTTTTCAAGTACAACGTGTTGAAAGTGCCACTGACACACACATAGAGCTTGCACGGAAATGACGTTATATCACGCGGTAGTGCCATATTAGTTACTGGATGCGTCATATCCTATCGTGGAACAGTATAAACCCATGAATTGCAATGGGAAAAGGTCCGTAAGTCTTACGGCGTAAGGCCGTAAAAATACGGTCACTTATCTCTCCTGATTACTCTAGAGAGATACTGATCAGTTTTTCAATCAAATATTACTTGTAATTTGAGAGATTGTTTTCTTTGTGTTCGATTTATCGGTACGGATCCGCATGCTCTTGAGGGGCTATTTATAACCAGAGATTCATATTAACTCATCATATCCAAACTAGGTTCAAGGACGAATTGGAAATTTAACCTGAGTCGAATGGTATGTGTAAGAATAACATATTAATTTTCTTTCCATCTTCTTTTCAATTGCGGTGGAATTCTGGCTTTATTTTCGCCAGCGTTCACAACCTCTTTTACAACTTTCCACGAATTTCGAATCATTGCAGATTTCGAATTATTCCACAAGTTCGACAAAGAGATAGCAGTATTTTCGTTTAATTTGAACCCTATACAACTCCTCCTCTCCACCCCAAATTCTCAAACTCTATCGCATTGCATTCACTCGGCTGCGGTTTTCTGCAAGCCACTGCGCGCCGCATACGAACGATGCATTGAGTGCAGTTACGGTGCAAAGCTGCACTCTAAGTCTGCTACCGCTACCGCAACAATAGGAGCAAAATTTTACAATAACTTTTCGCAAATGAGACTTCTGCTCCTTTAATATGCTGAATCGAAGGATAACATGTCTTGTCATTCATCATAAAAATATCTCTTTCGCCTCCTGAAAAAACATGGACGTGTGTGTCTAGATTCTAGACAGTCCTCTCCGTCTTAGAACTCATTTTCTTTTACAATGAGTGTTTCTTGTATTTTTTGTAGAAAGAATCAGATTAGTAGAACGGGCTCACAGGCTTCAACCTCGGATTGGACGGATGTTGAAGATTGCAACGGCACTGCTAAAGTAACACACAGTGGTTCAAGTGATGCGAGTGTTGGAAATGCATTGCCTAATTCGTTTGCAGCCTCATCACAGGAAACAAATTGTGGAGACAGTTTTACAGCCTCTGACCAATCAATGACTATCGATGGAATGAACAGTTCATGTGCCATGGATCTTGAGACCATGAATCTGTGTGAAGAAGATCTGTTGAAGACGCCTGACCCACAGGAGCAAAGCACCACAGAGCATGGAGAACGAAAACGCCATGCTACGGATGAGAGTATTGGAGAGCAATCAAGCGTTTCTTCAAATGGACAACAAGGACGGACAGGACAGGGAGAAAAAAGGATGAAGTTTTCCAGTGATCCTGGAACAGACAGCGAGGTACAAACACCACGAGTCAATCCAGAGTTATCGCATGTCAGAGATTCGACTGTACATACACAGCTCCATAGCTCGAAGTTACCAGCATCATTCACACAATCCGAGAGCAGTGGATCGTGCACATCATTTCTGGCCAGGATGAACATTAGAGAAAATGATCTGATGAGTGAAATAACTGAATCTAATGAAGACTTAGATTCTACAAATGAAAACATGACTCAAGATACTGGACCAAAGGTGAACGCTGAACCTGGCTATAATTGCGATCAACAAGAGAAAATGGATTACGAAGATGCAGAATCAGAAAAGGATACCTACATAGATGAAGAACGTCTAGATGAGGAAGATGATGAACCTATTTTCGATGAATGGGCAGATGAGACGGGATTTGATCCGAATTTTCGAACCGAAGAAGAACACAGGGACTGGCTGAACGCACAAAACGATGCCTATTATGATCGCGAAGAACCCGACGATGATCCTGCTTTTGATAACGAATTCGAGAACTATGAAGACAATCAAGATGATACAGATAATACGGTGAATAATGCATCTCATGGGAATCTGAATGGCGATGGCACTCAATCAAAGAGAACAAGAAAAGAAAGAAATCCATTCCATAAGTATTCACGGAGTATTAATATGATAACTGCCGTCCATGAGGGGCTAAAGGAGTTCTGCCGATCAACAAAGCATCGTTCCCCAGATTGTAATTTTTTCGACACAGAGTTTATAAATAGCAAACCGGATGGCCTGAAGAGTGGATACATAATAAAGTGTGGAAGATGTGAACTGGAAGGCATAATAAAATCTGAGTACGAAGATGGAAATTATATGGATCTTAATCGCTGTGCCGTTCTCGGTAGTCAGCATATTGGCAGGAGTTTCACCGCTCTTGACGAGATATGCGCTCACATGGGTCTCCATAGCATGGATTCCAAAAAATATTATGCTTTGAGTAAAGAAATCGATAAGCAGCATATAGAGTTGTCGAAAAAAATTGTAAAGGAAAATCGCGCAGAAGAACATCGATTAGCTAGAGAAGCTGGATGCGTTGGTACTGACGACATTCCATTCACAGAAGTTTATGGAGATGGACGATGGGCTACACGGACATATGGTAAAAAGGGAGTCCGCTCTCAATCCGGTTCCGCGGTCCTAATTGGAGCCCGAACCAAAAAAGTTCTGTATGCAGATACCAAAAATAAATACTGCCTTGATTGCGATAATGGACTGGCACCTGATGAGCATGAATGTAACAGGACCTGGCCTAAAGGTGAGAGCATTTTGGGCGCTGAGGCTCAAATAATTCTAGAAGGTTTCCAGAGTACTCTCCTTGAAACTGTGCCTGAGAAGAAACTCAAATTTCTTCGGTATATAGGCGATAGGGATAGCGTTTGTTACAAGAAAATAATAGATGCAGATGTATATTCGGGTACATTAGTTGAAAAAGGAACCTGCGTATTACATATTAAAAGAGCACGGATTGATGACATTATGAAAAGAATCGACAAATTTAAAATTTCAGCTAAAGGATTTGAGGGCTTAGATGGTGAAAGAAGAGAGTTGAAAAAATATCTCGAAACGTTGCCACCCCGTATAGGTAAAGACGTTACAAGTTCTGCAAACTATTGGCGCCAACAGGATTACGTCGACGGTATAAAAATTACTGATGAAGTCAAATGTAAAAACATCGCACACGATGTCAAGAATATTTTGCATCACATATTTGGAGATCACGAAGCGTGCGCAGGATATTTCTGCAATCGTAGTGATACCTCTGATACGAAATTTTCGATCGATACGCTAAAGACGCATAACATATATGAACCATTGCAATTGGTCATGGGGACGTGGTCGCTCGATTCCTCAGACTTACTCCGTGGGCAAACCACTAATCTAGCAGAATCATTCAACGCACAAATCAGTAGATATACTGACCATAAGGCAGTAAATTATCAACAAAAAAGTGCGTTGACCGCCCGTGTTCATTTGGCTGTTATTGAGGACAGTACAAAAGCATCTGGAAGTAAACTTCATGAGGAATTATCCAAAATTCCTCCCCAAACACTTCTAGAATTTGAAAAGAGACGCCGTGATAAAAATGAAAACAACAAAAAGTATCCGCGAAGACTGAGAATCCGAGGAGTACGTTTTGCTGAAACAGACAACTTGACACAATCTCAACTTTATGGATTACATCCTGCGCAATTAGATATGTCAGCTGAAGCATATGAAGAGGCATTGCAACTTCATGAGAGTTTTCTGAAACGTTGGCAGGATGAGAATGAAGATGTCGAACGGAGGACTCGAGGGGGACGCGAGCAAGAGTACGCTTATCGTAAAAAGTTACTTTTCAGTGATGTTTTTGGGGATGTTTGCCGCATGAGAAAAACTACCCCTACAGCATCTTTAGTGAAGAAAATTTTGTATCCACCTGTAAAGAAAAGAGCAATTGAACAATATGAATTGATACGAAAGGATCAATTGAAGGGGATTATTGCTGGAATGATAGAATGTGGTATTATCATTCATCCGAAAAAACCATTCTTGGCTACGAAACCGTTTGGCGTCATTGGCGATGACACTATAGTTGAAGTGTATGCTCCACATGAAATGAGCCAAGGTGATTTAGATGAAGCATTCAAGAAGAATAAATCAGAAGTTTTGAAGCTATTGAAGAAAGACAAAGACGGTGGTATAATCGTAAATCGAAACAATAAAACTTATTATAACATCATTGGCAGTCTCGCGATAACTAATAAGAAATTTTGTCGAGTGTACATTGCAGCAGGCGAAGGTTCCATACAGATAACAATCAACCGTGATGATGATTGCTGGAATAAGAATATTGAGAAGCTGGAGAATTTCTACATGGATCACTTACTTCCAGAGATAATTGATAGTAGGTATAACAGAAGCATGCCATTACGTGATGCTGAGCGATTGAAAGGAATGAACGTTAATTCCCAACGTTCTAAACCTCACAAGCCATCGGGCTCCATGCATAATGCAAATAATGAGCCCACTCATGAAGACATCCCAGCTGAAGACAATCATGCTTCCAATGAACAAACTTTTACGGCGTCAGGACTTGCTACAAAAGATTTGCTTCTTGTGATTAATGGTGACTGGCTAGAAGACAATCACATGGATAATTTCGGACTCATTGTCATGCGCGAGACTAATGGACTTTATCAGCCTCAATCGCCATTATTAATTCAAACCCCCCAGCAAATAAAACGAATAAATCCAATGAGGGAATATATACAAATTTTACATAGTGGTCGAAATCATTGGGTCTGTGCTTTTTGGAACACTCAAAAGATTATAATTTATGATTCCTTGCCCGGAGTGATATATGAAAATAATATAATGCCTGGAAGAAACATTCCTGAAAGTTACCGAACATACCTGAAAAAATTATTACCAGAGTATGATTTGGAACAGGGTATTGAATACCCATCAATCCAGAATCAAGGAAATGGTGATGATTGTGGAGTATTTGCTATTGCCGTATTCGTGAGTTTATTACATGGACTCGAACCCGTTCTGCCTCAACTTCGATATGATAAGCCACAGATGCGTCGTCATTTGAGCAGAATTTATGAGCAAAATTCTCTCGAGCATTTCCCACTTGAAAGCGGATGCGGTGTGGAGATTCCTAATCTTTACGAAGCTATACGAAGGGAGAAAGAACAGCAATGAAATCATTGTACATGATTTGAAGTGAATCGACGCCACAACTCTGATAGCACTTGTGAGAAATTAAAATATTGGGGGAAAATGCGTTCTCCCTATAGCCCTGACCTTCCTTAACCTTATCCATTTTATTCCGGCCGAAAAATAATTCATGAAGTGTGAGTTATGATTTGGGAATCGCTAACAGAACTGAAATTTCGAAATAAATATCGTCGCCTTAGAGTTAAAGGGGCGTAAGTGCTGTGCTTATACACAACACTTACGCCCCTTTAACTTTAAGGCGACGATATGTTCAACGTCTTGGCTAAATATCGTGAATGTGGATAGTAACTCGAATATTATAATTCTGCGTAGGATTACTCACTTGGAACAATAGTTCGTTGCGCCCTCAACATAATACCACCGATACTGCTAGTCAGTGGTTATAGTGTCTAGTTTGCTTCATGTAGTATCTATACACAAGATAGAGCTCCAAGTGAGTTAGAGAGAGAAATAAAATATGGAAAGTCCAACTTTCATTCTTTTTCACTAATTACTACTATTACATGCTCGGAAGCTGCGTTTTCAAGGGTTTAAAATTATTAGACATAATTTTTTATCGTTTTCCTTTTATTCGCATACAAATGCGAACGGACAATTTTGTAAAATATGATGAAATGTGCAATTTTTCATGAAGCTCAATGTAGAACTCGTGAAATTTCAAGTGTCAATATTTCTTGAATCGGTCTCGCTAGCCCTTCGAAAATTTAACTGGATTATCATCTTATCTTAATCTACAAATGTACTGAATCTCTAAATTTCTGGAACGGTCAATCAACTACCGTTGATACTGCCTCAACTAGTGATAGCTAGTCATGTCAGTGGGGAAAATCGAGTTTAGTATACGTCGGAGAATGAAATAAAAAGCGAATGAAGTATAAAAATTATCAGCGGAATATGATGAAGTATCGTGGAAGTCTGGTACTGTGTATCTAGTCGATGATCACAGGCGGTTGGCTCGGGTTCAAATCTTGTCTATGACACTGGTGAGATCTAACCAGTGTAAAAAGTCTGGATCAGTCATAAAAAAACCTAACTATAATGTGAATACCGCGATATCAAATAAAATCTCAAAAAACTGATGGAGAGAACAATTAATATATCAGTGCATGATATCAATGTACCAAAAAAACGAAGATAATGCAAGTTGAATCCAGCTTATTTGGAAAAACAAAAAAGTTGAACGTTTGTATTTGTAAAAATTAATGTACGAAAGGAAAGCATGATTAAAAATTACAATAATTGATAATTGAATAGTATGAGATATATAAGAAAAAGGAAGAAAATAACTTTGCAATATACATGAAAAAGAATTATATTCTATGCTTAGAAAAAAATCGTGCATGTAGAATGAATTAAAAAATAAAAAATGAAAGGAAAGGATTGAGAAACAGAAAATCAATAATGAAAGATGATACAGTCAAATATAATTGAAATATTGAGTAATGAAACAATAATATATTGCATGCTCATAAGAAAAATCCTGCATGTGAAATGAATTGAGAAATAAAAGGAAAAAAAAATTGAGAAATGAAAAATGAATGATAAGAGATGATACTGTCAAATACAATTGAAATGTTAAGTGATAAACAAAATAATATATTGCACGCTCATAAGAAAATCCTGCATGTGAAATGTACTGCGACGGAAATAATTGAATCTGATGAAAAATAGAGAAATAATTATGAAGGGAATATTGATACAGCATTAGATGAGATCGATAAAGAAAAATGACAGATGATACACTTAATTGTTGCATTATTGAAAAAGGTAGTTTCTCGGTCCTGGGAGAAGTGCCAGTCACGAGGGCCCAAATTGTCTACGGGGCTGGCCCTTCACCTCAGGAGGGCTGAGTACCAACCGAGCGCGTCTCCAGGTGGCGGATAGGAGAATGGCTGCATTGTGGTGAGCTCCCTGAAAGGGGTTCGCGTGTTTTGGAAACAGCGTGGCCCCTAGACGGAGGTGAACTAGCAAAGCAGTTAGCAGTTGCTATAAATGCTCTTACCTGAGTTACAATTCGGGAAGAGCACCAAAGCGCTGCCGCGGACCGACTCTTGTAGATGAAATTTCGAAGTCTGCCCAAGTCGAGTTTTTCAGGTTTAGAATGGGCCTCAGTACACTCATTCAGCCTTCGTGCAGCTCTCATAGACTGATAGAAGCTCAAATGTGAGGCTCAGGTGAGACTAAAGAGCACTTGCAACCATATTTGAGCCTCTACAGTCTCATTCCTACGGTCATCCATCATTTTTCGTGTATTCGAAAGGTCGTTAATCTTAGATGAGCCCAAACATACTATTTTTCTCTATCGTTCCCATCGCAGTCCTCAGATGACTCTTTTTGAACGCCATTGACCATGGTTGTAAAATTTCCCCATTTTTTCCCCAATTTTTTTTCTAACAGCATCCCGTTGCATGGAACACATGTGCGCCTAGAAGCCGTACCATGCAACGCTATCCTTGTTCAACAAAACTTGTCAACCATTGAAAGAAAACCGATCATAAAATCCAATCACTTTGAGTGAAATAGACTTATTCCAATTGAAAAATGACTCTCTATTTTCACGATTTTTTGGGAATAGCTTAGAAATTAAGCAAGGTAGAGCAATTTTCTCCAGACTTATATTTGTAGCTCTTGGAAAGCTCTGTAACAAAACTCGAGGGTAAGCCGCTTGATCTCGCTTTGTTCACAACATATGCTCGAAAAATTATTGACGCAAATGAGAATGGAAAATGAAAGTTGATACTTATTGTAAATACACGGAGAGAAATTTGGATGAAAACTTACCCTGCTAGAAGATGAATCGTGGGCCGAAGTGTCATATGATCAGAAATTATACGATATTCGTTCAAGAATTCACGCACGCTGGATACTTTTTTGCCATTGGCAGAATAATTTCTGTGCAACCCAACAATTGTCCCTCTAGCATGGGTGAAAACTCATCAGGCAATTGGTAAAAAGTTCTGTGCTTGGATGAATTTTTACCCTGCTACGGAATAATTTTCAACGGGCCCTTCGCGACATAGGCTTCCGTCATAGCCGATGATAACCGATAATAGCCGAGTGATTGTGTTGTCGATTTGCCTCGTCGCCAATATTCCTTTTTCCCTGAGCATTGACGAATTTGTTAAAGTGTAAAATTAATAAACGAGATTCGTGAAAGTTTATACATTTGCTACCATTCTTTAATATTTTCATTATTTTTGTGAAAAGTGATATTTATAGAAAATAAAAAAAAAACCTCCTTCGTCGACGTAGTATTCTATGAGTATAACCTCATTCTGGATGTGACGCTTGAAACAATTAATTGATATTTTTAATGTGAATGGTTATTAATGATATGATTATTGAAGTATGATTATTACTATTTAATGTGGAATTATTCTTTCTCATTTTCTCTTGTCCCGGTCCGATAGTCCTGTGGATTGAAGAAAAAAATAGTTGTTCATCCAAAAAAATGAACTTTCCTTCCAATGTTCTTGTTATTAAATTATCGAAAATAAGATGAATTTTGCCACTCTGATAGGTAATACTATTATTCACATCAAATCTCAATTTTCGTTGATGAATATAAACCCGATTTTTTAATTTCAACGTCTTATTACAAGATTTTTTTAGACATGCTTAGTGTTTACAATTTTACCATGCTGGCGCTTCAACCCACGTTTCTCCTTCGGCACTTTTTCATCTACTCTCCGGTCAAAAACTCAACTGAATTTCTCTCCGTGTAGTTATTATAGAAATATCTAGGAAACTAAGCGAGATAGAGCGATCTGATCTTCACTATTCAGTAGTTTTCCGAAAAATATCTCGGAAGTTGAACGAGATAGAGCAATTCTACCTTCGAGCTTTCTTGTAGTGCATTTGAAGAGCTATGAAAGAGGATTGAGGATAAATCACTCTATCTGACTCAGTTTGCGAAATGTTCTCCAAAATCTAATAATAAAGAATTAACATTCATTTTCAATTCATATTTCAGCTCCTAATCACGATCACACAGACAAGGAAACATATCATGCCATGATAGGCGGTCCTCCAGAACTCATATATACAATTTTGTAATGTCTCTTATTTTCATCATATGAACTGTAACATTCCCATGTATATTTTTTCCGAATAAAAAATGTCATTACGAGACAAATAATATTGATTTTTTTAATTCCTAATCTTTAAGATTTGGTTAGGAAGCAATGAACAGACAGGGGAAGGAGAGGGGCAAGGGGCAGCGTGGAAATCAATTTTGAGATCAAAGAGGCTCTTTCCCGGCCGTACAGCTGACCTCATATCAGCCTCTGGACGTCCAAAAGGGAAATACTGAGCAATCTGAGGCTGATATGAGACCGTAGATGCAATATATTTTTCCTATGTCAAGAGCTTCATCTCAGTCTCATCAACTTCAGCTTTAACCTCAGTATGAGACCGAAATGAGGCTGGGATCTTCGACTTGGAAAGACCAAGAGCTTCATTGCAGTCTTATAAACCCCAGTGTGAGGCTGAAATCCTCGACTCGGGAATGGTAACTGCATTCCTAGAATTATTATGGAAGAAACATGTTCCAAATATCAAATATTTTAAAACAAAGATATCATATGGATAAGAAAGGACAGGTTCACCATTTTCGTTGCAAAGCCCAGCCTCTCCCGGTAATGGGTGGAGCTAACACTTGCTAGGGTGGAGCCTCGGGTCTTTAGAGACGACTGTACTATATTCGAGATGACATCCATTCCTATGCACTTGAATTTCTTCACTTATATATAATCTATGCAACAATAGAACAGAACACGGTTCTGAAAGGTCAAAATTGGGAGTTTCGTAGTGAAGCTCCTATGTTTTTCTATTACTCATAGTGAGATTTTTCAAATACATTCCCAGGAGCGAGAAAATGTCAGGTTCGGGCATTCGTAAATGACGGGTTAGTCACGATTTGGAATTTTGTAACCGCGAAGTTGCAGGATTCAAACCGAAAGCCCTCTTCAAACTGTCTTCGCGGGAAGATCGATTCTAAGATGAACTTGTTTTTCGATATATTCAATCGTTTCTTCAGGATGTATTCCTGAAACGAATATAAACAGATACTCTCACGCATTTTGCAATTCAATTTTATATTTTCTTGCACTACCACGTCTGCCACATATCACATCACATCATTCTTCATTGCTTACGGAATTGACCATTATTCACATCCTCAAAGTTTACTATCTCAGAATGTATCAAATTTTGTCTAGGGACTTCTAAACCTGGATCATCGGCAATTCAGCCACCGTTGTGTCTCGAAATGAGACCTTTTTTGAGGTATGGAAAAGTGTCTACAAAATGAGACCCCTGAGGTCTCAGAATGAGACCCCTGGATTTGCAGTGACGATGTTCATATATTGCAGCACCTTTAACGAAGTCCTTAAATCCAAAAAAATCCTGAATCAGTTTGCTCTGGAGTTTCATTTCGTCCCACTCTCCCCCCTTTGAATATTATGAGAGACAAAGTACGAAAGAACATTCTTTGCATATATGTCAGAAACTACCGAACCGTTTTCGCCCCAATACAATACCAAACTGTGCACCCGAGTCGAAATTTTTGGGCTCGTTCACCCTACATTTCGACTTCCAACTTACTTTCAATCTACATTTCTTTGATGTCCAAGAAGTCCCGCCAGAATCTCACCTTCCTTTCGCCGTATTTCGACTTTACGTCTCTAATGTAAGGCGAAATGTAAGGTGAATGAGTTCAACTTACCTGATTCACCTTCCTTTCGACGTCTACAACTTATCAGAAATCGAGTGTAGGGCGAGAAGTAGAGTGAACGAGTTCAACTTACCTAGTTCACCTTACTCTCAACTTCTTGAACTTATCGCCAGAAAAAAAATGAAAATAAAAATAAATTTTAAAAAATTTCGATTTTATTTCCGGGAATTTCCATTATTTTCATTTTTATAACTCTTTTCTCATGCGATTGATACTTCTTTCGCGATCCGATGCATTTTCGTGGTGCATCATGATCGGGGATGCATCTGTAATCGAATGATAACGAGATATTTGTGTCCCTCCTCGATTTATTCATTGAATTCTTTTATTCCTCATTTTTGGCCAATATTTCGAAAAATGAGCGAGATAGAGAAATTTAGTGCTGATTGCATCTTGGAGAGAATTCCAAGAGCTATAAAAAAGGATTCAGGTGAAATTGCACTATCTCGATCAGTTCCTGAGGAATATTGAAAGAATTAAATCCTGCAATTTGCACGCAAATGATCTTGTCTTTTACGTCTTTTGAGAAATTTTACGGTATCACATCTAGAGCTAAAGATGTTTTGAAACCGTGAATTTCTCAAAACAAAGAAAATTCTCGAAGTAAAAAAAAAATCAGTTCTGGCGCTTCTTGTTCAGCTAAAATGCATTCTTATGGATTAATTAATTTATCATTATTTTAGATTTATTATTAATTATCATTATACATTCGATTCATTATTATTCTTCTTTTTTTTCAAAGAGCCTAAAAGGCGCAATGAGAATCGAGATAGTTATATGTTTCAGATCAGCAGCAGTCAACGAGAGAACTCCAGGCGGTCACCGAAGTTAAGCAGCATTGGATCTGATCAGTACTTGGATGGGTGACCGCCTGGACTATCTCGAGAACTACTAGACCGAATTCTTTTTTTTTTTTTTTATTCATTTCATTGAAAGAAAACTAGAATAACCGTGCTGGGGGGCTATTCTTAATCATACAATTGAGCGCGAAATCAATTAAAAACGCGCATTTAGGGGAGAAAAGGCTTGAAGGGAGGGGATGGAGGAGAATTTTTAGAAAATTTCAACTTCCTTTGAACTTACAAAGTGGAAGAAACTCAACTTACTTCGAACTTACAAAGTGGAAGAAACGCACATTTCGGCCGTTTTGTAGGTTCAAAGTAAGTTGAAAATACACGGTGGCCATACGCCGTTCAACTTCCTTTCGCTCTCTTTCAATCTACAATTTTTGTAGGTTGAAACAGGAATTGAAACGACCGAAAAATTTAGACTCGGGCATTCATACAAATAATATCTCGGGTTCTATCAATCGTAGCAATTTGTGGTTGGTCTCAAATAAAAGAGGAGCTCATTTCCCATCGATTTATGGAGTTTTTCAATTGAAAATATCAATTTTTGGGATAGTTATAGGCCAAAAACTGTTTCACCAAACTGTTTCACAGAAATGTCCATAAACACCTCAAAAATCGATATTTTCAAATTGAAAACCCCATGAATTGATGGCAAATGATCTCACCTTTCACCTCCCGTCGGAATTTTTATGCTACGACAAATAGAACCGAAGATATTCTCGAAAAACTAAAAATTAAAAAAAAAGGAAAGGTTTTATGAAGGGATAGATGATATTTAATTTATGTAATTAATTAACTCCGTTAATTCCACTTCAATTTACTTTATTAAACAATCGATTGTTAATGCGGAACTCATGCAAAATAGTGTATATATAAATGACTCTACAGTTTGAGTTGAAGAGAGAACATGTCTGCAGACATGTTCTCATTCGTGTCGCGACGTAGAGTGTTTCCCCAAATTTCCCTCGCGGGGTACAGGGGCCCAGGTCATCGATCTGGTCATTCTACGCGGGAAAGAAATAACGCGCGAAATTATAAATTGTCTGATTTACCCCTCTCAAATGCTGAAAAAAGTCAAAAATTCCAAAAATTAAAAAAATATAATTCAGGCACTTGTCTCCCACCTAGAATTTCCTCAGCTTTCTGATGGAATCATCAAAAACAATCTACCGCCAATATTTCTATTAATTACAAAATTTTTAGGCATATATTACGAAGAACTTCTGTAATGAATAAAAATTTTGATGGCAGATTGTTTTTGATGATTCCATCAGAAAGCTGAAGAAATTCTAGGTGGGAGACAAGTGCCGGAATTATTTTTTTTTTAATTTTTGGCGATTTGGACTTTTTTGAGCATTTGAGAGGGGTAAAACCCTTCCTTTCTTTGAAAATGTTCAGTTTTTTGAGAATATCTTCGGTTCTATTTGTCGTAGCGTAAAAGTTTCGATGGGAGGTGAAAGATGAGATCATTTGCCATCAATTCAGGGGGTTTTCAATTTGAAAATATCGATTTTTGAGGTGTTTATGGACATTTCTGTGAAACAGTTTGGTAAAACGGTTTTTGGCCTATAACTATCCCAAAAATTGATATTTTCAAATTGAAAACTCCATAAATCGATGGGAAATGAGCTCCTCTTTTATTTGAGACCAACCACAAATTGCTACGATTGATAGAACCCGAGATATTATTTGTATGAATGCACAGTTTGGTATTGTATTGGGGCGAAAACGGTTCGGTAGTTTCTGACATATATGCAAAGAATGTTCTTTCGTACTTTGTCTCTCATAATATTCAAAGGGGGGAGAGTGGGACGAAATGAAACTCCAGAGCAGAAACCAGGATAAAAAAAAAAATTTATTAATTATTATGGGCGTTCTTATACACATTTACCCTCTCATTAAATGTGCAGAATCGATGGGAAATGAGTTCCTCTTTCATTTGAGACCAACCCCGAATTGCTACGACTGATCGAACCCGAGATATTTGCATAAAAATGGGAATTTCCAATCAAGGAAAGGCTTGTATACCCCTAAAAAATGCCGACAAGTATCGAATTCGTGAAAAAAAAAATACATCCGACACTAGTTTTCCGGCTGAAATTTCCTCAGCTTTCCAATAGAATCATTGAAAAAATTTATCTCTAACTGTTTCATTACAGTGTCTATTTTGCCCCACTCTCTCCTCTTGTATATGGGTCATTCCACCAAATAAAATCATTTTTACGGGGTGACCCTCCCGGATTGTGTTCCAAATTTTTTAAGCTATTCTCTATAGCAAAATAAGACTCGGGGAAAAATTGCGCTTTTTCTATTGAGCAGTTTCGCGATAATCATTTTTTGAATTTTCACGATTTTTTTTTCTTAAATTTTTTGCTAATTGTTTTCAAAGTAGGAACATTAGTCATAAAAATATAAACTGTATAGTTTCTTTCGCAGACAATTCTCAGCTTTTCAATGGAAATATTCATTTTTCATTTTGAGCTACGCAAAGCTCTCAAAAATGCAATCAGAGTGGAAAAAACGATTTTTCTGGCCTTGCGGAATTCTTTATTCCAAATTCAATATTTTTTTCTGAAAGCTGAGCATTTTTCACTCAAAATATGTATTTTCGACGATGTGCTTATTTTTTGTTTGACTGCAATCAAATAATAGAGAACTTGTAACAGATTCTACACTACTCGAAAAAGTTAAAGGAACAAAAAATTTTTCCATTCTTTTCAGTGATTTTTGGAAGACTCGGATCAGGATAAAAAAGGAAGCGTTTTAAAACTTGAAATGTCTAGTTTTGAAATATTTCAAGGAGAAATTTTCTGGAGCATTCCCTATGATGCAAAGAGAGGAAAAGAAGCAAAGAAGAAGTAAAAAAAAATTCGTCTGTGAAAATGGTCTATGGGCTCAAAAGAATTTTTTTCAAGTTGACCAATGCATGGATCATTTAACCCAGTTCTTTAGCTTCAATTTCTTTTTTTTTTCTTCGTACAATCATTTGTCTCTGAGATATCGACTGTTGAATGAAAATTCGTCTTTTTCTCTTCGATCATCAATAATATCTCGTGAACTCGTAATCGTACAGCGAACGGATGGTGGGTTTCACAAACTTGAATGAATTTTCTAGAGGTGGTTTTTGGAATTTGATTTTTAAAAGAATTAATTCTACACGTAATATTGGTTCAAAAAGTTATCAAAAAATTGAGTTTTTTCACTGTACTCGTAGTCCTACCTAAGCTTTGTCATTTTTCGGAGAACTGCTACTGTCCTTGGGTTCTTTTTTAGCTGAATGCATGCCCAAACACCCTGGAAAATTTCAAGTCAATCGGTTCAGCCATTTTTTTTACCCGACCGATCAAAGTTGTAGCAAAAATTAAAGGAACAATATGCTTGTTCTTTCAACCCTAATTGATAAAGGTTTTTTTTTGTAAGAATTTCGTCTTAAGTGCTCACCTAATGATAGGAAACGATGAGAAAAAGACATTGGAACATTGGATGTCGGACATTTTGTTTATTGAAAATAAATTTGATAAAAACTGCAATTTGCAAGAATATGTGTATGCGTGTGGAATGAAATTCTTCAGAAATTTCTCAATTCTGAAAAAAAAACCTTCATTGATTAGGGTTGAAGGAACAAGCATATTGTTCCTTCAATTTTTGCTACAACTTTGATCGGTCGGGTAAAAGAAATGGCTGAACCGATTGACTTGAAATTTTCAAGGGTGTATGGGCATGCATTCAGCTAAGAAAGAACCCAAGGACAGTAGCAGTCCTCCGAAAAATGACAAAGCTTAGGTAGACTTACGAGAACAGTGAAAAAACTTTATTTTTTGATAACTTTTCGAACCAATATTACGTGTAGAATTAATTTTTTTAAGAATCAAATTCCATAAACCACCTCTAGAAAATTCATTCAAGTTTGTGAAACCCACCATCCGTTCGCTGTACGATTAAGAGTTCACGAGATATCGATGATCGAAGAGAAAAAGACGGATTTTCATTCAACAGTCGATATCTCAGAGACAAATGATTGTACGAAGGAAAAAAAAAGAAATTGAAGCTAAAGAATTGGGCTAAATGATCCTTGTATTGGTCTAGTTGAAAAAAATTCTTTTGAGCCCATAGACCATTCTCACAAATAAATTTTTTTTTGATTTCTTCTTCTTCGCTCTTTTTCCTCTCTTTGCATCATAGGGAATGCGCCAGAAAATTTTTCCTTGAAATATCTCAAAACTAGACATTTCAAGCTTCAAAACGCTCCCTTTTTTATCCCAAACCAATCATTCTTCATGAAGTTACAGTCTTCCAAAAATCACTGAAAAGAATGGAATAATTTTTTGTTCCTTTAATTTTTTTGAGTAGTGTAGAATCTGTTACAAGTTCTCCATTATTTGATTGCAATCAAACAAAAAATAAGCACATTGTGAAAAAGACATATTTTGAGTAAAAAAAGCTCAGCTTTCAGAAAAAAATATCGAATTTGGAATAAAGTATTCCGCAAGGCCAATAAAAACGTTTTTTCCACTCCGATTGCATTTTTGAGAGTTTTGCGTAGCTCAAAATGAAAAACGAATATTTCCATTGAAAAGCTAAGAATTTTCTGCAAAAGAAACTATACAGTTTATATTTTTATGAATAATGTTCCTACTTTAAAAAAAATTAGCAAAAATTTAAGAAAAAAAAATCGTGGAAATTCAAAAAATCATTATCACGAAATAGCTCAATGGAAAAAGCGCAATTTTTCCCCGAGTCATTATTTTGATGTAGAGAATAGCTCAAAAATTTTTGAACACAATCCGGGAGGGTCGCCCCGTAAAAATGATTTTATTTGGTGGAATGACCCATATAATAAACATATATTCACATAATCATATGAAAATTCTGGAAATTCCTGAGATATCCTATTTTATCAATGTTTATGCAGTATTTCATATTAAAGAATTATTCCACTTTACCCTTGCGTCCCCATTGCCCCACCCTCCCCTCAGTATTTTTGATTTATGAAGCAAGTGCTTCATGCTCCTGTGAATTCTGAAAAGTACTTGATTCAAGTATCTGTCATACTAGCGACAAGTATCTTTTATACTGCTGCCAAGTATAAAAGATACTAGTGACAAGTATCTTTTATACTGCTGCCAAATATAAAAGATACTAGTGACAAGTATCTTTTATACTAGAACTGAGTGTATTTTAGACTCGTCCCAAGTATTTCACGGATCAAGTGGATACTTCTGAGGAGACTATTCACTACTACTAACAAGTATAATTAATGAATTCTCGCAAGTTCCTTAAAAATACTTACTACTGGCAAGTATTTTTGAGAAACTTGCGAGAAACTTATAATTCATACTAGAGAGAAGTATATTTTTTTTTGAGTGTAAAATATACTGACTGACAAAATTTGAAGACCGTAGTTCAAAAATCCTCTAAGTTATTGCGCCACCAAATCCTGAAAGGAAAAATCACTAAAATTGATATAATCTCCAAAACCAGAAATTGGAGAAAACTTTACCGCACATGAAAAATGTAAGTTCCAATGAGATGAATCTCATGGCTCAAACTAGTGCTACCAATGGAATTTTCGTAAAGGGCATTTGAAGAAACGCTTCTTCACAACTTGCATTTTTCTCGGGAACGATTCAACCAATTCCGCCGAAATTTCGTCAACAGCATTCACAAAAATTAACAAAGTCTTTTTTTTTCAAGTCACAAAGAGATCCGGTTTTTCTCTTTTTCTCATCACGTTTGGAATTTTTCTTGCCAGTGATATTCTATGCTTGATAAAAAAAAAATATTCTTTGCAATGTGTTTTGTTGAATATTTCTGAAAGAATGATCCTTTGAAAATTTGAATTTTCGCATATCGTCGACCTAGAAACAAAAGGGCGTAAGTGCCATTTTTTCAGTTTTTTCTTTTTCAATAACAAAAGGGCGTAATTTTTTTTTATTCGCTCCATCGATTCTGGTCGACTTCGCCGATCGTTTGGAGCATTTTTCTTTCTCGAATAACAAACAGGCGTATCTCCCTCACATACGCCCTTCTGTTATTCATGTTATCTTCAATTGCGCGATCCTGCTATATGATTTATAGTAACGAAAAGGCGTATGTTTTGGCAAATACGCCCTTTTGTTACTCAAATTTTGAATTCTTTTTTTTTGCATCGGGAGAGCATAAAAAACATTTTCAGAAACATTTTGGACATACGCCCTTTTCCCTCTGAAAAGTGGGTTTTTGGCGCTTACGCCCTTTCATTTCTAGGTTGCCGATATATTAAAAAAAGAAAAAGGTCACAGGGAGAATTCATCTCACCAAGCAGAAAAATCATCGACTTTTAAAAATTGAAACATTTGCGGCATAAAAATTATAATAATAATAATAATTATAATAATAATAATAATAATAATAATAATATATCCAATTTTAATAATAAGTCCAGCTTTTCCACTGGAAACCAGCTTCTTTCTCCTCCACCGACCTCCCTTCGGCAAATTAAAAATTTTAATTTTTACATTTCTATTTTTCGTCGGACTTATTCTACGCGAGAGCTCCACCTATCGGAATTTCGGCTGCAAACTTGAAAATCGTAAAAATTTTCAGTAGAACCAGGGCCCCGTATATTTTCCATGAACTCGGCCCTGTTCTATTCGTGGCTGAACCAGCCGCGCTGTTACCGACAGCGCAAACTCTGACATAGAGCTTCGCGAATGACCACTCAATGGGAGGTCGCGTCAGTCTAAAAAAAAATCACTATATCTTACATCCGACCCTTAAATATTACCTGGTCAACACCGCAGATAACGGTGCGGTTGACTATTCTATAAAAACCTGGTCAACACCGCAGATAACGGTGCGGTTGACCATTCGATAAAAACCCGATCAACACCGCAGATAACGGTGCGGTTGATCACTCTCTCCTTTTAACCCAAATAGAATAAAATATATGAAACTCGTTTTCCCTGATTAGAATAAAATCAAATCGTCCATATAAAGATGTCAATTCGTCAGCATCTCATGATAGAGTCAAAGGTGAAATTTTAAATTAAAGTGTGACCATTTTTGTGAATCCATATTCTTTATTATAGTGAAGGTGAAATCAAGGCAAATAAATACAGTGACATAAAAGTGAACAGAAGAATTCGGATTAATTGAGAAAACAGTAAAGAACAAACATCGTGCAGTGACTATACTACCTAAAGATTGCGAAAGGAAGACCAACGTGCTCTGGACATCAGTAACACGGTGAGTAACGAAATTTTCTGACTCTCTAGCCCCGGAAGTCGATTGATATTCCAAAAAGTAGAGAAACTTTAACGTAAATGGGAATTAATCGGGAGTGAATTATATTTTGGGGATTTCTCTCGGAAGAAATCATCTCGAGTCAATTCTTATACGTAACACAAGCAAAGATATTGTGCTTCGATTTGAGGAATATGCTAAAACATAATTGGTTCGATCGCTCATCACTAATTTTATTGCTTCAGAAATTCACTTGTTCGAGGATTGCGTAATCGAGACATCCTCATGTCCATTGCCGGGGACAGTGGACCTTTCACTTGTCACTGAGCTCAATAATTTTAGTTTCCGAAAGTTTTTCAATTCATTTACGAACTCTGCTGCTTAACTCATCAACAAAATTTGCGTATCAAGCATTTGAAGAATTTGTCTGCCGCTGGGTGTGATATAATTGATGCGGTATTGAGGTAACAGTAGTTCAGCAACTTGATGCAATTGATCTGGACTCGTGCAGAAGAATCGATCAAGCTGGTGTAGCACGAATTGTTACACCCGGACAGTATCCATCACAAGTCTTGGCAGTTTGAATCGTGACTTGTCAGTCTCCAATTGATACGAATAATTTGTACATCTGAAGAAGTACAACATACTGAAAAGCCTTCATTCGAAGCACACCACAAAATTTTGATAATTCACATTTGACTGATGTCATGTTAATTGCTGAGACGCAAATTACAATACTAATGAAACATGAAAATTGTTTGAATTATTAATGGTTAACAAAATGTATAATTCTTTAGGTATACATGTGCGGTATTATCGTATGTATAAAATTATTTTATAATTTTGATTGAGAATTGTATAATTCATTATTTTTCAAGAGATTTTATAATGGGTTAAGTTTATATAATTCAATTATTATTTTCAAACTGAAAATAAATTTATTGGGAGAAAATATAAATTCGTTATCGATTAAATACAATGTTGTAAAATGATCTGACAACCCCATCAAGTAAATAATAAGAAGAAATTGATTAATATGTGAATATGATAATCATCTAATTACCAAAATGTAAGTGAGCATGGAGGTCGTTCATTTTCATTTCTTGAACATTTTTTTTCTTCGAAATAATTTCATTCTCAACTAAGTCATCTTTTCTGATATTCCCATATCTGAAAAATCATAAACATTATTAATAATAACATATGAAATTCATAGTGAAGTAGTAAAACTGTAAGTCTACTTCGTTCACATTCATCTTCGAGAAATAATTTCGGAAATAATTGAGATAACATATTTTTTATCATAACATTTTTTGTAGTTTCAATTTTTCTAGATAACAATAATAACTCATTATCAAAATTGGACTATCCTAATCAGTACCAGCAATATAACTTGAAAGGAATTGTTTAAACATCCATTGAAGGATGAATGAAATCAATTTGATTCTTTAATGTTTCAAAATTATTATTTTTGATTTTTTTTATCATTACCGTGCGTTTCTATAATTTAAATTACGGTCAGCTCCTGTTTTTCGTACTGATCCATCATTTATTCTTCTATTATTATTGAGAATATTACTTCTTCTGCGGTTCCAATCATTCTCGTAAAAATTTGGAGTAGAATTTCTAAATCTCTGTAACCCTTGATAACCTGTTTGCTGATATTGTCCATTTGCACGCCCTTGATCAATATTTAGTTGCTGATATTCATGTTGATTTCGTCCTCGGTAATTTGTTTGCTGTTCTCGTTGATTTCCTCTACCTTTATCATTTTGTTGTTGTTGATGATTACTTTCATTTCGTCTTTGGTAATATGTTTGCTGTTCTCGTCGATTTCCTCTACCTTCATCATTTTGTTGTTGTTGATAATTACTTCCATTTCGTCTTTGTTAATATGTTTGCTGCTCGCGTTGATTCCCACTACGTTGACCAGTTTCCTGTTGCTCATAATTACGTTGATTTTCTGTTTGGTAATTTCTTTGTTGCTCTCGTTGATTGGCTCTACGCTGATCAGTTCGTGGTTGGTGAGAATTACGTTGATTTGCTTCTCTATAATTTGTTTGGCGTTCTTGTAAACTTTCTCCACGTTGATTTGTATCTTGTTGCTGAAAATCACGTTCATGTTGCTCTCCGTAATTTGTCTGTTGCTCTTTTTGATTTACTCTACGTTGATCAGTTTGCGACTGGTGATAGTTACATTGATTGTGTCTTCTTGAATAAATTTGCTGCTCTGATCTATCTCCTCTATACTGATTAGTTTGTTGTTGCTGAGATTGAAATTGTGGATGCTGATAATCTCGATTTCCTTCTTGATATTCATTCCATTGTCCTGATTGTTCTTGCTCAAATTCACTGTATTGATCATCGCCCGTTCCATCATAATCATCAATTGGACTCGATGGATTATCATTACACGTGATTATTGGCGAGTTTCGCGTTTGATTATCGAATGAATTTGTTTCACATTGCCTGGATCCATCATCAACAAATCCTGTATCAGCAAATGAATTATATTGAGTACTTGGTCGAGTGTTTCTGAAACGAGGATATCTGTTGGTCTCAGATGATGATGGTTGATAATTCTGTAAATATTTTTTTGAATTAATCTTTTATTTTATTTGATGAGATACTCATTGAAATTATTATGAGTTATAAAGCTATGAAGTATTGATTAACGAATGAATTAGTGAACTATTCAGTTAACATCACAAGAATGCAAAAAAATATAACGAAAAGTGAACACATCATGGCAATTCTTCCTAATTTTGAGAATAATTGACAAAAGTAGACATTTTTTAAAAAGACATATAATATGTAATGAAAATAATTATGTTGTAATTTATTAATTTATCCATATTTAATCAATTGTCCTAATCAATCCTGATAGTGAATTTTATTTCTATGGAGTAATTTTTTTCCAATACACTTACCATGATTTTATGACAAAGGCTTTAAAAATTTCTTCTTCGAAATTAAAAATTTTCACTTCCATTTACGAATGAATAACTTCATATTATTGACAAGAAAATTGAAAATTGTTATTCGTTCCATTACTAACTTCTTTACTGTATCATTCATCGATCGATTGCTAAATAAGTGAAGAATGTATCAGATATGTATACACACAGTAGATACCTTTCTTTGTTACTGAACTATCGATATATATTTATCAAAAACTATCATTCAATAAAATGACTCATTTAGAAACTTGATTATTTCGTGAAGTTTAGAAAATATTCACAATTGAATTTTATTTTTTTTATCAAGCGAATCATACGATAAGTTTCAATTTTTCAAATTCCATTCTTTTTCTCTAGTTGTTCATAGGGATATTGAGAAAGAAAATTTAAACACAAAATATTGTCAAGTTGTGACGTTTTGCTGGACAATGCTAGCTTCGTCAGTTATTCATGGTTTTTGGAGAAATTATAGTATGTAACAAGTAATTTATTTAAAGAATATCTAATCAGTAATAGAAAAAGAGATCTCGCTCCGTTTCAGAGCTTGAAGAAGCTGACATTGTCCAGCGAAGCGTCGCAATTTGACAATATTCTAGACTTCTTAAAATATTCTTTTTCAATATCCCTATGAGCAACTAGAAAAAAAATTAAATATTTAATCATGGAAATGAATCAGATAATTAATTTAAATTTTTCAATTGAATTTAACGATAATGGATTTAATATATTTAAATTAAAAAAACATTGAATAAAAAAAGAAAATTGAACCAAGTTAGTTGATCTCCTTCTCAAGATGTTACTGGAATGGTTTAGTAATTCATATAAGTTCCTTGAGGCGTATTTTTCTAGGAAATAAAATCTGGGAATCACAAGAGCCGATATGATGATTCATTTCATTTTATCGATAGATTACCTAAAACCTCAAAATAGTTTTATGATTCTCTTTTTCAAATATATTGTTTTTGTAAGTTTTTCTGAATTTGTACGATTTTATCTATATTATCTACTAATTTACATAAGTGTTTCAATGGATATTTTCAATATTATTTTATAGATTAATGTGAATGAATAAAATACATATGATTATCTTTCTAATTTTATATATAAATTTTATATTTCATTAGTCTGTGAGAAATATCAGTACGAATTTCTTGATCAACATTTCTGATAGAATCGATATCAATTTTTTTCAATAGAGAAATCTTCAATAGGCAGAATGATTGTTGAGTATTTCGCTGATTTTTTCAATCAATATCTTAAACTGAATAGAATTCATAAATGTTATTTTTTTTCTAAAATTCATAATTAATCATTTTCATTCGAAAATTTATTTATTCGTCATTTTTCTTATGAAAAAATTTGATGATTGAGTACTTAAAATTTTCAATTCTATGAACGCAATAACGTTATCAATTTCCTATTAATTGATATAGAATTAAATTATAAATAATTATAAACTTGTGATTATTGATCTCTAAAAATATGAATGACATTTTTATTAATAAATGAATGAAGTTAGCTTAGAATTATGAGCTAGTGAGAATGATTATTATCGTTCATTCAGTTGTTTAATTGAACTCATTTACTGTCATTTATTTAATGTCATTTTAATTTAATTGAAGTACCTCTGAGGAAGATTTTAACCAAAGATCATATTCGAGTAATATATTTTTTTAGTGATATTGATATGGATAATTTATCATTGTATTCCAATATATTTATATTATTAATTTTTCATAAATCCATAATGTGTGAGGATATCAGTTTAGTTTATAAAAATTTGATAGAGCTGGCTAATGATGTATTTGGTGATCAATGGATACATGAAATAGTTGACCAAATCATAGGTGATTATTATTTTTTATATTTTTATTCAATTTTCATAATCCATCACTCACATATTTAAATAAAAATTCATTCAGATTTTAGCGAGCAAAGAGGACCTTCACTCGCAGTAGCATGTACTACGAATATCAAAATCACTCTCCAATCAAGATTATTCCATAAAGATTTTGGATATTTTGAAAGTTTAGAAAATAGCAGAGGTGAAGCCTTCTTCAAAGCTAGAATGGTTGAGTACTCATCTTTCAAATTGATGATCGTAATATCATATCAATTCAATCAATTATTTCCAAGTATAGTCCACATAATACTTCATGTTGGCTTAATCAATTTTTTTTTCTATTAATTTAGATTGTTAATTAAATAATTGAAAAATCCATATTTCAAATCGTTTAATAGTCGAATGGAGAATTCGTGGAAGTCCTATTGAAAAAATTATTTACAATAAATATTTTCTGATTCGTCTTTAATTTTGATATGTTTTGAATTCTTCAGCTATCAACCACCAATGGATTTCGTAAAACTTTGTATTTTTTTACAAAATCAAGGTTGTCACATTTAGAAAAAGAATCGATAAAATCAATTTCCGAGAACAATTGTACCACGGAACAAAGAGGAAATAGTGATTCAGAATGATTCTATTTCATTTTATCTCTCGATGCCTCATTGAATAAGAAAAAAGGGCTGTCTTGTAACGACTGTTTATCATTACTCAACATAAAAAATATTTTTAATTATCTCTCTAAAAAAAAGTGAAAGATTTAAACAGCTATCAATTAACTAGTATCACAATTATCATTTTCTGTTCGTTTAGAACATTTCCCCTTCAAATCAAGATAGATTGACAATAATTTCGTCGTGAAGCCGCAGAAATTCAATCAAAATAATATCACTACATCCATAACCTAGTTTTTCTTCAAATAACAAAGGTGATACTGCATTTTTCATTTGTAATTCCAAATTTTCTCCAAAGCGGCAATCTCCATGCGTTCTCAATTCTTCTCCAATAGTCAAGGAAGGGCAGAATGATGAATCACACAATCTCAATTTGGAATAATACCATAATTCTGCATAATTTAACACAATATTTGTCAGGTACACAACAAAAATGTGACATTCGGCTACATCATTTGGTTACCCATCAATAATTCACACAATCTCCATGTTTCTTCATCATTCATACTCACTGAATAAATAAAAATCGGTAATATGTAAATGATGAATAGTATATGCAGGAAATTCATAATCCCCAGAGTTGATACACATGGTCTCAAATTGAGTTTCTTCAATATCTTGCACCTCGTCTGCTGATTCAAAATTATTTCTATCTACAGCCGCCAATTTAATAAATTTAACTTGAGGAGATTTGTGATCACTAGGGACGTTGCTGTAGTAATTTATCAAATACCAGTGTCAATCACTCAATGTTTTGAACTGCTGAAGATGCTGATCAATATACTTCAACACCACATCAGTTATATCACAGCTGGTGAACGAGAAATGTTCCGAATTCTTGAGCCTCGATACCGCGTTGATGAGTTCGGGATTTGATTCAGTAGGTGGAAGACTAGAGTTATTGAGGTTAGAGCCATGTGAGAGATCCAATGACACCAGCGGCAGACATGCGAACTACCTGAAACTCTGTGTAACAGCCAGCTGTTGCAATGATTGTAAATTACATTATTCAACTTACTCAGTTTGTTTTATCTGTTTTGTCATCAGAATCTATTTTTTTTGCCCTACTTCAGAAAACATCAAGGTGTTTTTACGAAAATTGGTATTTCTTCTAACAATACTTGAACAGTCATTTGTAGAATTAAAATGAATAAAGATTGTCGTTTGCAAAATATTGTATCTGTCCATACAAACTTCACAAAGCTCAATCAATATATATTAATTTCAACAGATTTTAATAAATACCGCTTTTCGTAAGAGACATTGCGAATAATTGTGATTTAATATCATTAATCGGAGAATCGGCCAATCAATGGATATAATACAATTCCCAAATTCCGAGCCTTCTATGATTATAGAAGCAGTTTCTCAAAGGTAATTTTAGAAAAAGTTAACCTTTATATGCTGCACATGAATTTCCAATAATGAGTCATTGATTGATAATGGATTTCTAAAAAAAAATTGAAATAATTTTATTGGTCTGGGCTATGTACTTCATATTTCTCTGCCTCCCTCCCTGGGACCTATCCATCAGAATATTAATTTCAAAAAAACATTTCGAGGAATCGAGTGAGCTTTCTCTTCAATTTCATAAAACATATATAATGAATAATTAATTAAAGTTCATAAATCGTATAGTTATTATCATCAATTCACAATTCTTTTTCTCGTTCTTCTTTTATACTTAAAAGAGTCTTCCTGCAATATCTCTGGTTCTTTTAATGGTATTGATCTAAAATTTATTTTGGATGCAGAATAAGCTAATTTCTTATAGATTCATGTTTTCAGAAATAATTAACATGCAATGTTTTCAAGAGAAAAGTTAAACTCATAAGGAATCATTATCAAAATTAGATTCTTTGTTTTCCATTTTTATTACCAATTTATCAAGATTTGTACAAAATTATGATTTTTTAAAATAAATTATTCCTAATCGATCGGCGAGTAATTCGATTATATCAACATCCTATTTCTAAAGAAATAATTTTTAAAAAATAATCAGATAATTATTTGCAAAATTTAGCCAATTTAACCAAATTCTCATTGAAATCTCAATGATATTTACTCCTCAACGAAACTCCTTAAACTTTACATATTAATGATTGACAAACATAAAAATCTCAAATTCGTAGTTATTGAATCAATCTATTGCAGACTTGTTGGGATTATGTCACTGGTCATCGGGCATACAACAACTGATAATAGATCATCTTTTACTTTCGTCCTTAATAATGGACGCACTCCATGGAATCGGATTGTCATTTTTGATGAGAGAATGATAAATGATTTTATACTGAGATATCCCATGAATCATGTAATCAATTTGAATCTACATTCAATAATTATGATAATTCTGATAATGATAATAATAACAACAATAATGATAATATAATTGATTATTTTTTTCAGTTTATATGCATACAAAATGCGATACCTCACTTCAATGGCCATATACCTCAGGGAGTTAATCCTGATTTAGTAACTGATTTTGAATGGCATGTTGAGCATAAGCATGCTCAACATGCCATTCAAAATCGGACAATTTGCTAAGCAGCAAATTGTCCGATTTGGTGAAATAGAAATATTTAGTACTAATATAATTGAAGCTGAAACATAATTTTTTAAAAGTTTTATTTAATAGAATATTTTTACTTATGAATAGGACTTTCATAGAATATAAAGTAATTTTAGATAAATATATGATTATACACTTCAAATTCCAAAATGAAATAAACCGATGGATGAATTATTCATTTATAAATTTCCTTTAATTGATCAGGATTAATAACTATAAACATAAATTTTAGAATTTCCAAAAAAAATTGTGAACAGGATATACCATAAATTGTAGCACCCGCCACCCCGTGGATTAAAGATCTCTTAAGCTCGCATCTCCTCACTGAGAGTGGATGTTGAAATTTAGTTTTGCTTTGAGAAAATTGGAAGAAGCGATTTTGAAAATTTTTCATTTTTTTCATGAACTATTCAGCTAGAATTTGGGTCAACACATGAGGCATGCATAGCAATCATACTGTCAAATTGTCAGATCATTAGCTGGTGTTGTTTCTATATAAGTGCGAAAAATGCGTCATCACACAACATGCAGATATTTTTGAAAAACAGTTGTTTGTGACTTTTCGAGTCATTCTCAGGCATTTTATGATAATATCTTAAACTCGAAAGAAGCACAATTACACAGCTTTCTTTTTGAGGCAAAAGTAGAAAAATCGAAAATAATCAGGTGGTGAAAATACAGATGTCTCATGAAACTTGTAAAAAGGTAATTAATTAATAAATTCATTTTGAATCATTCTGAATCATTAATTTTATGTGTTAATGGATGAATGAATATGTTTTATAGATTTGCAAAAAAGAAAACGAAATTGATCAATTTTTTCTTTAATAAGATTATTCAATGTTTTATTTCAACTATCAATCGCTATGCAAGATAATTTAATTAGATAGATTAAGAATTGAAAATCAAACGATAACACTCATCAATAGTACAAATTACACGAAATTTAGGTATGATTTCAAAATGAGACAGGTATTATGAAATGATTTTCTCAACTTCTTCTTCTTATTCCTTGTTGGCTATATCCCCTAGAGGGGCAAGTGCCACAAAAATTTTTTCTCAACTTTCTATACGAATCATTCGAACTATTCCTGTTGGACTTCTGTTCTATGACATTTCAATTACAAATCAATAACTTTATCTCAACGTCTCTATATTTTTTTATTCAATTTTCAGAAGTAATTGGAAATATTACATTAGCTGGATAGTAATACACTGTGCCTAGTAAACAGAGAAAACAACGTAACAAACTCATTGTATAGGAAAAATCGTGAATTGTCACATTTCGAAGTCAACTTCATGATGCATATAAATGCTTTCCTGTCATTAATCGCATCGATATTATAATAAATTCGATCTACATATTTGAAATGTACTTGTGACATTCCCTGTACTGCAATCGTATGAATAATCTTTGTTAATGAGGTTTCACATTCAATTTGAAGATTTTCATTGAACTGATTCTCCATCTTGAAGGTTAACCATTATCTGCAACTTATTTTCAGCAGAATCATCTGGATTATGACTATTCAATAAATTGAATCATCCATGATCAGCATGAAGACTCAAGTATTTGGAAGAACCGTTTGAAAAAACGTTCCTATAAAATATAAATTAATAGGTTCTATAAATCGTGATTTTCATACTGAGTAAATTATCAAGGTTAACGGCTGTAAACTCTCAGCCTGTGTGGCTGTTAATTCCTAACTTTTTTCGCTGTAGACTCTTCAGCCTGTGTGGCTGTCAATTCCCAGCCTTTGTGGCTGTAGACTCCTCAGCCTGTGTGGCCGCCAAATTCGCAGCCTTCACGGCTGTACATTCACAGTTTTCGTAACTGTAAGTTTCCAGCACCTGTGTCTGTAATCTCTCAGCTTTTGTATCTATATATCTCCCATTTTTATAGCTGATAATCTTTAACTTTTGTCATTATAACATTCAGGATTTCTGGTAAACAGTTCTAGTACTGAATTTAAACGCTTTAGATTCTATTATCGTAAAAAAATTTTTTTTAAGTTTTCAATCATCATAGCTAAATCATGAGAGCTTATTTCTTTCCATGATTTAAATTAGAAATGAATAAATCAATAAAATCGATATTGGGGTTCTACTACACGGAAAGAAATTTTCAGTATTAAGTGATGAAAGTTCCCAGCAAAAAGTAATGAACCACGCAGGAAACACGGGACATCTCGTAGGGTAACGCAATATTTCAAGCACGCATCAGACATTTTTACCATTGGCAGATTGAAAAGTAATAAGCAGTAACGGACAGATGGCGTGGTTAAGAGAATTAGAAATTACTGAACCAGTACCTAAAATATTCATTAAATTCCGCGCAGTATTCAACGGGATAATATATGAAAAAAATAAGCTCTGAATACTAAATTTTACAGAGATTGTTGATTAAAAATCAACTCTCACTTCTTAAAAATTATACAGAATCCTATTTTCTCCCTTTTGAGCCCGCTAATGGGTTATAATCAATGAAATAAATTTTTTGTAGACAAAAAAATACAAATGCAGATATTTATTGGGCAATCATTTTTTAATTGCAAATCATTGGATTTTACAAAATTATTATAATTAAAAACAAACATAGAAAAATAATTAACGCGATAATAACTGTATGGTATCGAGAAACACACGCAAGCATCGAAAATCAATCGAGACATATTTAATGCCAATTTTTCAAAATGAATTGACCAGCACTTGCTAAATCTACTAAGTGAGTCATGATACAGCTGTGCAACTGCGAGCATGCAAGTACTTTCCACGAAAACTGTGGACTGCAGAGTTCATATGCTTGAGTGTGTTCGTCAAGAAAAGCATCATGGAATAATTTAGCAATTATTATAAATTTTTCAATTCCGTGTAAGAGAATATGTCCGACTTCATACAGACATGGTCGATTCTCTCCAGGAATCATGAAAATTGATCCAATTTCGAAACAATTTCCTTCAAATTCCACTTTCTTAATAGTCGATATTGTCATACTTGAATTTTCTTTGTAGTCTGGAAAATATTTTTCTAAATTTATAATATTATTCAATTTTTTCAAAGGCACAATTCTTTCTGAACGTTTCTTGTACTGTAATTCTCCACACTGTTTATTCTTGCTTAAAAACATATAATTCAATTTTAGCTGCTGCTTAATGGCGATCGTTTTAGACAAATTGACACGATTGTTCGCTGCTCGTGCGGTAGCTTTGCCTTCACTATGCTTAGATTCGGACCTGAATGACGTTAACTTAGAAGGAGGACCACAAGAAAAAGTTATTCTAGGGTAATGAATTAAGAAATGATGTTTTGGTTTCAAAGAATCTGGAAATAAACGGTTGAGTTCTCGTAGATATTCCGCTATTTCAACACGTAATACTCGATAGGCATCTAAATGAAGACTCCGACTCATCAGCATTTCTATAATATCTTTCATTTGTAGGAATAAATTCCACACTTCATCCTTTGATGGTATAAAATCACCAATCATCAGAGCGAAACAGCGAACAAATGTCAACATTTCTGATCCAGACATAATTAACTGCTTTTTCTTTAACTGTGTTGATGTAAGCATTGGGGGCTTATTCTTAAATATACCATAGTTAAAATCGTTGATGCGACTGTTCATGTAAGCTAATGTAAGATCGTGTTTACGATAAATGAAAAAATGAATTATGCTCCCCATGTCATATCTACAAATTCCCTCTAAGGTATCGTGAAGAAGATCACCCGATATATTTTTTACAGGATGAAAACCCCCAGTACCAGTCAGAACATATTTTTTTTTATTCCAGTTTGTTTAGGATCATCTTTCATTAAATCTGCTTCATAATTCTCTTCATCACGTAAAATACAATCTTTTTCAGTTAAAACATTTGCGTCTGATGTCTGAACGATTTGTCAAGCAGTATCTACAGAATTTTTTCTGATTAAAATTTTCAACAAACCCCAAAATTTCATTCATACCCAAATTATCACCAATAAGCAATGTCAATCGAAAATATAATTTTTTTTCACCTGTTGGTAAATTGATTACGATTCCTATTGTTTCTAAAAATTTCAATTCCTCAATAACTTTTGAAAATACTATTTTGTTCTCGAACAATTTTCGATCACGTGAATTGAATAATATGAAGAGAAATATATTTTGTAATTTTGACTGATAACTTGGTGGTAGGCACCGTATTGATAAGTACACTGCTCCGCATTTTGCCTTTCCACGATGTGAACCTAAAGGATTGTTCACTTCATAGTCATCAAAATAAATAAATAGTGGAAGATACAGTTTATCCCCATCATGAATGCTGAGTTTTTTCCACAAATCGCCTTGAAGAAAATTATGACAAATAGACAAATTTTTCTTTGCACTTTCCACTGTAACGCCATATTTTGGCCGTTACAAATATTTGTTTGTTTTAGACCGGTATCGCGGTGAATGTTTAATTTATTGGAATCACCAAGACGGAAGGTCCCGAGAAACGAGAAAAAAAAAATATTTTTATTTAATTAATTCGTTTATTTTGAATTTTCCGCCTTGAATATTCCCGCGTTTGCCGGAGTTTTCTCTCCAAGATGGAAGGAGGCGCTAGCAGACGGACAAAGACAACAGGGAACTGCTGAGATGGATTATCGACGCAGATAGCGGAAATCGATGGAAGGAGGTTTTCTTTTGGATTCTTCCATATGATTGGCGAAAATGGAAATCAAGGACGTCTGGAAAATGAGAATTAATTCGATATTAATTGATTATGATGAAAATTAATTGAGAGATCATCATAGAAAATTTTAACGGAATTTTTGACGTAAAATTATGAGATTTATTCTTTTATTATTTATTTAATTACCGGATTTAAAGTAAAATAATACCGGTGATAAAAGAATGGAATTAACTTCATTGGCCAATTAATTTGGGAAGAGCCACCTGTGGTCTAATTTTCGACGCACACCGGCATCTTCCTCACTTTCCGTTTTGGTGGCAAATAGTACAGACGTGATTTTCGCTGTAGGAAAAAAATATATTAATTACCGTTGCAATAATCGCAATACTTGTTGTAATTAAAATTTTTGGAGAAATTACACTTATCGAGGATAATTAAAGATTTTATTGGACGATTACCGGGGAATTGGAGATTGAAGAGGAATTTGGCTTCGAGGTTAATCAACAACACTCCGGTAAGCGTGTGATTATTCTCGGCATAATTTTTGGACATTTTTTTTTTTGTTAGCGTCTCACGACGCCGGTAACCGCCATTTTGGGATTTTCCGTGGCGTGATAGTTTTTTTTTGTATTATTCGCGAAATTAAATAAACGCAAATGGTTTAATGTTTCTCGTTTCTCGCTAATTATTTTATTTTCGAAAAATTATTGTCGGGAAAATTAATTGGGAATTTGTGATTTAATTAATTTTTTTATTTAATTTGGTCGGCATTTAATTTGATTTTCAGCGATAATTTTAGACGATAATTTTGATTATTGTGATTATTTTTTTTATTTAATAACGGCGATTGTTTCGTCTAATTTATTTTTTTATTATTATTTTTTTATTTCGAGTTATCGCTGGGAATTATAAAGGTGTATTTTTAAAGGACGCCGATCGTCCATGCGGCGATAGAGCCTTAAGGTGCTTGTCGCGTGAATCAGAATTAATTCAAATTTTGACTTTTAAATTTTCTTTGACTATTTCTTTTAACGACAAATTGAATTGTGTTGTTAATTACTGTTTTGTCGTGTTCGTAAAATTTGTCTAGACTTTTGAATTAGTTCTGATTATTATTTTTTTTTATTTTTGACAAATAAAATTATATAGAGTCTTGAATGAAGTTTTAATTTGTTATGTTCCGACATTAATTAAATTTTTGATGTTATCTAACCAAATTTGAATTCAGTAACTAAATATTTTTTTTATTATCACTGTAATATTATTTTTTTATTTTTCTAAAAGAGAGCATAAAAAGAATATCGCTCTGGAATTAAAATTATCAAACGAAAATTGAATGTTATTTTCTTTGAAATCTGTATTCCTTTTCAATACATTACAGGTGAGTTATTGAACCCAGCCGCCTCCGCGGTCATTAGGATTTTTGGATTTGAAATCCTTTTGTTACTGACTAGTCGGATAATCACCTGGGGATTAAATTTTGATAGTTCTTTGTTTGTTTTGATTTTCGGACGAAAGGTCGTCCTGGCGCCCAACAATTAACGTTGTTTGATTTTATTGATTTTTTTTTTTTGATATATTAATTTTATTGAGTTTCACGAGATTATTTTAATTACCGTGGATTGAAAAATACGTGACAACTTTTTGGCGCCCAACGTGGGGCATAGTCAATTAAACGGTCGGAAGCAGCATTTTAGATTAACGGTCCGAATTGGCAGTTTGACTTATTAGCCATGTTTTGGGGCATAGTAGATTAAACAGTCAGATATGGGAATTTGAATTATCGGCCATTTTGGGTATGTTTTGAATTATCGGCCATTGTTGTTTTGGGCCGAATTTTGGAAATTTTAAGGGCCATTGATTTTTTTGGACTGTTTGATTGAATAAAATCACGGAATTTTGGTTGATTAATTTTGTTTGAAACAGGAATACAGAGAATATTGTTACTGAATTTTTTTTTGTTTTTATTCGCAAATTGTTTTGTTTTGTGTTTGTGAATAATTTATTTATTTGAATATGGTTGAGGAAGCGAGAACAGATGCGAGTCGTTTATGGGCTGGTGTTGCTCAAAATCCAAATCGATCTCATACAACTCCTGTCACAAGTTTCGGGAATGTGGCAAATGTTAATTTACCGATGCAAAGTATACTGACATCAAGTTTTCCCCGTGGCAACAATTTTGACGGTGTTCGACAATTGCATATTGATGCATTTTTAAATAATCAACAAGCATCATTGCCGCCATTAGAACGAGAAGTGCATTCTGATAATGTGCAACAGGGCTATCAAACAATGGTTCCAGTTTCATCTTGTGAATTGCGCTCGATCAATGGTGTGCAATGTTTCGTGCCTGTTTCGGCACCTGTTCTTTTAATTCCAGAAAATCGGTCTGGACGACAAGGTCATTCGCATTTAAATTTGGCGGCGTATGATCATGTAAAGGCATGGGATTTGACGTTTTCAGGGAATAAAGATGAAGATGTGAAAGTATTTTTGAAAGAAGTTCAGATTCATAAAGATGTTTGTAACATGGGGAATAACGACCTTTTTCGGGTTATGCCAGTTTTGTTGAGAGGCATCGCTATGAATTGGTGGCTTGAGCATCAGAACACGTATCGTTCTTATGAAGAGTTTTGTCGAGCACTAATTCATCGGTTTTCGGATCCAGAAATGGATAAATGTCGAGTTGTTAGAGATATCGTTGTGCGTACTCAGGGCGATCAAGAAAGGGGTTTGGATTACGTCGATAATGTGAGACTGATGTGGAGTCTTTCTGGCGACGAGAATTTTTCAGAAGCAGCACGTTTAGATATCGCGTACTTTAATTTACGTCGCGAATACATTGAGGTAATTTCTCGTCGTGATTTCAGAAGTTTTGATGAGCTTGGCGAATTGGTTCGAGATTTCGATCGAAGACGTAATTTACCGAAACTCGCAGTACCTCCTAAGGCTACTGAGTCTATTTACGGACAGTGTGCTTATGTTCCTCCAAATATTAGGCACAACTGTCCAAATAGCGAGTCAATGGGTTATAGCGTCGATGCGGTCGATGTTTCAGCTGATTATGCCAGTGATTCGGATGATTCTGAGGATTCTAACGCACCGACCACCACATTAGAGAAGAAACGGAAAGTCGGCCAGGAAGATTACTGGTCTTAAAGGTGCTTAGAATAAAATTTCATTCTGTGGGTGGACGATTAACGCGGTGAATAAAGAAATTCACCAATGAATGGGGATTTCTAGAAATTCAAGTGCACTGAATATTTTCGCGGCGTTATCGTTAATTGTAGACGTCCTGGAACGGTGAAATAACCGCCTGCTCCGCGTGCATAGCTCGTCGTAGAGGTACGGGTAGCTTCCAGAAAGTCAGTAACTGATCCCATACTGATTTGTTATCCTTGGGGATCAAATTTTCGGGAAGAAGGATAATTTGACGTCACGATTTGATTTTTTTTTGGTTTCTATTGTTTTTCGGTGATTGCACAGAATGAATGGAAATTTTTTCGGTTTTGGATCCCGAATTTTGGTTTAACGGATCGAGAAATGTTTTATGTCCTGATTGAGTCTAGAGTTGAAATGGAACAATTTTTAATTCGAAACTCGTTACATTCGCGCATTGACTTGCTGATAGCGATCGGATTGGTGAGTCGGTATGTTGTCTGTTAGATCAGGATACGTGAGATATTTTGAGATCTTAGCAAGTTTTGCTGATGATTGAATTTGGACAAGTGGTAGTCTGACGACTCGATTGCGGTCAGTTATATTGCTGTCGAATTTGACTGGGCGATTATAATGAATGGTACCGTGGCAGATGATATCGACGCGTGGGATAATTATCGCGGCGAATCATATATCGTCGACTGCTAGAAACTTGACGAATTGATGATGACAGATGAATCGGAACGAATTTTTTAGACTTTGGGGTCATTCGTTGATCGGTTTAATGAAAGGGATTTCGGAAATTTCGGGTTTTCCGGGTGCGTTTAGTTACGCACAGATTACGATTTATCGTCATGGGTTTTGACAAGAGGTCTCGAACCAGTTGATTTGGTTTGCGGATGATTTTCCGGCAATGTTTAGATTGCGGATTGCGTCTGCGTGTCTGGTTCTTGTTCCTCTGCCATATATGTTGGTTATGGTTTTGTGTTGTTTTAATTTATTAATTATTGTAAATTTCGAGTTTTCGGGAAATCCGATAATGGTGGTTTCCTGGCTAGATTGCCGAGGGTTTTCACCGCTTCCGGTCTGGGGGGAGTTAGTTGTAACGCCATATTTTGGCCGTTACAAATATTTGTTTGTTTTAGACCGGTATCGCGGTGAATGTTTAATTTATTGGAATCACCAAGACGGAAGGTCCCGAGAAACGAGAAAAAAAAAATATTTTTATTTAATTAATTCGTTTATTTTGAATTTTCCGCCTTGAATATTCCCGCGTTTGCCGGAGTTTTCTCTCCAAGATGGAAGGAGGCGCTAGCAGACGGACAAAGACAACAGGGAACTGCTGAGATGGATTATCGACGCAGATAGCGGAAATCGATGGAAGGAGGTTTTCTTTTGGATTCTTCCATATGATTGGCGAAAATGGAAATCAAGGACGTCTGGAAAATGAGAATTAATTCGATATTAATTGATTATGATGAAAATTAATTGAGAGATCATCATAGAAAATTTTAACGGAATTTTTGACGTAAAATTATGAGATTTATTCTTTTATTATTTATTTAATTACCGGATTTAAAGTAAAATAATACCGGTGATAAAAGAATGGAATTAACGTCATTGGCCAATTAATTTGGGAAGAGCCACCTGTGGTCTAATTTTCGACGCACACCGGCATCTTCCTCACTTTCCGTTTTGGTGGCAAATAGTAAAGACGTGATTTTCGCTGTAGGAAAAAAATATATTAATTACCGTTGCAATAATCGCAATACTTGTTGTAATTAAAATTTTTGGAGAAATTACACTTATCGAGGATAATTAAAGATTTTATTGGACGATTACCGGGGAATTGGAGATTGAAGAGAAATTTGGCTTCGAGGTTAATCAACAACACTCCGGTAAGCGTGTGATTATTCTCGGCATAATTTTTGGACATTTTTTTTTTTGTGTTAGCGTCTCACGACGCCGGTAACCGCCATTTTGGGATTTTCCGTGGCGTGATAGTTTTTTTTTGTATTATTCGCGAAATTAAATAAACGCAAATGGTTTAATGTTTCTCGTTTCTCGCTAATTATTTTATTTTCGAAAAATTATTGTCGGGAAAATTAATTGGGAATTTGTGATTTAATTAATTTTTTTATTTAATTTGGTCGGCATTTAATTTGATTTTCAGCGATAATTTTAGACGATAATTTTGATTATTGTGATTATTTTTTTTATTTAATAACGGCGATTGTTTCGTCTAATTTATTTTTTTATTATTATTTTTTTATTTCGAGTTATCGCTGGGAATTATAAAGGTGTATTTTTAAAGGACGCCGATCGTCCATGCGGCGATAGAGCCTTAAGGTGCTTGTCGCGTGAATCAGAATTAATTCAAATTTTGACTTTTAAATTTTCTTTGACTATTTCTTTTAACGACAAATTGAATTGTGTTGTTAATTACTGTTTTGTCGTGTTCGTAAAATTTGTCTAGACTTTTGAATTAGTTCTGATTATTATTTTTTTTTATTCTTGACAAATAAAATTATATAGAGTCTTGAATGAAGTTTTAATTTGTTATGTTCCGACATTAATTAAATTTTTGATGTTATCTAACCAAATTTGAATTCAGTAACTAAATATTTTTTTTATTATCGCTGTAATATTATTTTTTTATTTTTCTAAAAGAGAGCATAAAAAGAATATCGCTCTGGAATTAAAATTATCAAACGAAAATTGAATGTTATTTTCTTTGAAATCTGTATTCCTTTTCAATACATTACAGGTGAGTTATTGAACCCAGCCGCCTCCGCGGTCATTAGGATTTTTGGATTTGAAATCCTTTTGTTACTGACTAGTCGGATAATCACCTGGGGATTAAATTTTGATAGTTCTTTGTTTGTTTTGATTTTCGGACGAAAGGTCGTCCTGGCGCCCAACAATTAACGTTGTTTGATTTTATTGATTTTTTTTTTTTTGATATATTAATTTTATTGAGTTTCACGAGATTATTTTAATTACCGTGGATTGAAAAATACGTGACACCACATATTTCATAGTTTCAACAAAAACTTGAGGCATCTCGAAGAATAGCTTTAATACATGTCTAATGGGAATAAATTGAGCAGTGACATTGATTGTTCGTGAATGCCCAATAAAAAAAAAAATATATTTTTTCTTTACTATATATAATATATATATATTTATGTGATGAAAATCATATAAAATCCCACACCGACCTTCCTTCGGCAAATTATTTTATTGGAAAAAAAATATTTTTTCTTTACTATATATAATATATATATATTTATGTGATGAAAATCATAAAAAATCCCACACCGACCTTCCTTCGGCAAATTATTTTATTGGAAAAAAATATTTTTTCTTTACTATATATATAATACCTCTCTTTCGCATGGAAATTTTTTTTCGGCCAATAGTATAAGAAATAGGCTCAATGAAGGTTTTTTGTTGTTTGAATAGTTTGAAACACTTATGTTCAGAGTTTACGGACTCAAATGGTTGGAGAAAATCTCTTTTTACACCTTCAATATCTTGAAGAATAGCAGTTTTCTCATCGACTCTTAATGTGCAGTTTTGAATCACGGCGTCAATTTCTGAAGAATATTTAGTAATCAGATCTTGAGTCATATCGAGAATTTGTTTAATTCTAATACGAGGAATGTCTGAATAATCATGCAATTTTGCAGCCCAGAGAACAATACAATTGATATTGGAGATATCTTTCATCTCCTGTATTGTTTCATCATGGAAACCTTCCTTCCTTGTTTGAGACTCTGTAGTAAGTGACGGAAGAACTTCTCCTTCTTCTGTTTTATCATTCTCAACAATAACTTCCACCACATCTTGTGCTTGAGCCAAATTCGGAGATTCAACAATCACATTGCAAGAAATTTCCTCAATTTTTCTTTTTTTTGCTCGATTGGGACTACTGTGTTTAGTTCGTACATGTTTTCTGAATGACTCGAACGATTTGAAGTTCCTTGAACAAGAATCAACAGTACATTGAAATGAAGAAAGTTCTGCATGTCCGTATTTCATGTGACTAATATACTGGAGGCGCTCATCGAAAGTCACTTCACAATTCGAATACATAAACATCGTCATTTGTACGAAAAAACTGAATTGAAAGGAAAAAAAATAATTGCCAAGGTTTTGATCTGCTAAGTAATGAAAAAATTTGTTTAAACAATAATGCTGTGTGAAATTAGAAAAGAGTCATTGAAAATAATTTTAAAAAGAGTAAAATCTTCGAGCATTAAAAACTTGATGATTATTTTTTTTCTTTTCAATTCGACGTAACTTATGTATTAAATGATATTCGCATGTAACTTTGATCTTAAACTAATGAAGATTTAACGATACATAAACTCTCATATTTATCACTAAAAAATATTAATCCTCCTGCTGTGGTGCAGCGTTTCTCTGAGCTTGAACAAGTCCCAATAAAACCTTCACTGATTGATTGGGTTTATCATCAGCAGCTGTGATGTTATACAATGCTCGTTTAATAAATAGCCAGCATTGCATGGCTCGAGGCTGGAATTTACATTGCAGTGCATAAGTACTCTGCATGCAGAAATTGATGGCATCAGGAATCGTTCTCATCTCATAGAGCGTGGGCAATTGAGTATCAGGATCAGGCTCATCATTCATACACACATAGATTTTATCCAGGTCGACTAAATCACCAACAAGAATGGGAATTGGTGGAAATTGTAACGTATCCGTATCAAATTTGTCTCGTAGACGATTCAATCTCTGAGGAATGCATGCCTCATTCTCTACATGCAATAAAAAAGACTCTTGCCGCTCTTGAGATGAGAGCTTCTTCTCGTTTTTTGTTTTTTTTGGTGCTGGAGGATCGATTAAATATGGTAACAAGTATGCTATCACTGCATCCTTAGCAGTTTTCACCATTCCTGCCCATCCTCGAAGATATCCGCGATCCTGTAATGGAATAGCCTTGGCGTATTGCACTTGTTCCACTAGTATCGGTACTGTCTTATCCCAGTTGGTAGAAAAATTCATCTCTTCTGGGAACAATACAGTGAAGTCACTTTGGAGTAATTTAATACCAACAGGTGTTTTCAAACATTCCAATGTTTGAAAGTATCCATCGATCGTCGTTGTATCTTCAAGTAGGAATTTCTGCCTTGAAGCAAATGAGTCCTTCCATTTACTAACAGTCTCGTTTGCTGGTTTGGGATTTTCATTAAGCCAATTGAAGCAATCTACTGATGTCACTGTAAATAGCAAAGAATAGTGCAAGATAGTAAATAGTGACAATTGGAATGGTACTGCAATACTATTTTTAAAATATCATTCCAATAATAGTATCTAAATAAAAACAGGGGGGGAGGGGTAAATGGAGGTAGGAGGAAAACAGACCTATGTTAGTTTCGGTAATTTGTTCTATGAAAATTACTCGAAATTGATGGAAATATTAGGGATAAATTTTTTGTGATAATTCTATTGACAAACTCCTCCTGATAATTTCTCATAAAAGTCATATACCAAAAGTTATTTATTGCGAATTGTTCAAAAACTTCATTTCCTGCTCAACTTCTGAAGGTAAAGACGCTTTTGCTTTCAAAAAATTTCAGCTTTTAGGGAATTGTTACGTATAAGAATTGACTCGAGATGATTTATTCCGAGAAAAATCCCCAAAATATAATTCAATCCCGATTAATTCCCATTTACGTTAAAGTTTCTCTACTTTTTGGAATATCAATCGACTTCCGGGGCTAGAGAGTCAGAAAATTTCGTTACTTACCGTGTTACTGATGTCCAGAGCACGTTGGGCTTCCTCTCGCAAGCTTTACGTAGATAGTCACTGCACGATAATTGTTCTTTACTGTTTTCTTAATTAGTTCGAATTCTTTTGTTCACTTTTCTGTCACTGTATTTATTTGCCTTGATTTCACCTTCACTATAATAAAGAATAATATGGATTCACAAAATTATCACTGTTTGATTTAAAATTTTGCCTTCGACTCTATTATGAGATTCTGACGGATAAAGGTGTACATAGACGATTTGATTATGATTTAATGATAGAAAGCGAGTTTTATGTATTTTTCTATTCTTATTGAAAGGATAGAGTGATCAACCGCACCGTTATCTGCGGTGTTGATCGGGTTTTTATAGAATGGTCAACCGCACCGTTATCTGCGGTGTTGACCAGGTAATATTTAAGGCCGAATAGGTTGAGGGAGGAAAGAGTAGTCAACCGCACCGTTATCTGCGGTGTTGACCAGGTTAAATTTTTAAGGCTCTGAAAAGGAAGAAATAATTGATTAATAAAAAAAAACTCGGTTTCACTCAAATGATTTTAAATTTATTCAAATAAATTGATTTGTTTCTATCAACGCGAGGCTTCGTCAGATCTCAGAATAAAGAGGGAAAATTGTTTCGTTCGGTTTAATTCGGTCGAGAGAAAATATTTCACTTGATAATAAAAATCAGAATTGATTAATTGAAAATTATTTGGATTTAAAAAAACTTCGATAATAAAAAAAAATTCTAAGTTGTAATTTAATAAAAATATTCTAAGTTCCGATTGACAGAAAAATTCTAAGTTCCGATTGAGTAAAAATATTCTAAGTTCCAAACTGAGTAAAATGATTCTAAGTCCCGAGTGAGTTACCGCGACCGCGTCCGGAGGAGGAGGTCTTTACCAGTTGAAGAGAAGCGATGAACTGACTGAACGAGCCTCGCGCATCTAGGTACATGGACAATTTGGCGGCTTGAGCCGGTAGGGTGGGAGTACAATAAGTGGGGATGCGCTGTGAGTTTCTGGCGCAACTAGGTGGCTGGTGGTGACTGAGCTGGTGGGGAGCGCCTTTCTTCTACCCTTGTGCTGTAGCCTGTCCATGCGCTGAGGCTTATATATATGTATCTTATGATATAGTAGTTTTACAATGAAGATTATTACATTAAAAATACAATTTTGTTGTTTTCTTATATATAACCTTATTTTTGACATATTAATATATAGTTTTTTATGATTTTAAACATTTTTCAAGTTGATTTTTCACTCATCGGAAATGGCTTCCTTTTTACGTCCTGATGTGTACCTTATAAACCGATTTTGTCAAATCCCCTTGGAAGTGGGACAAATTGACAATTTTCTATATTTGAACTTATTTTTGGCTAAATGAACGAATTTTAGTATCAAAAGTTGTAAATTATTTTTTTATAAACAATTGATTGTTAATAACTTTGTTAGTTAACAATATCTGGAATCATGCTATAGTGCATCTGAAAGGCCATCGAATTTAGTGATTTTTAGTGTTGGATTCATTTTTCTAACTTTTATAGTTTCGGAGTTATTTCTATTTAAAGTTGGATGACCTTGAAAGTGCTATTTGTTAATAACTTTCAAAATAATAACTTTAAAAATATAAACTCAATTGCGTCTGGAAGAGACTATTTTTATCTATTTTTCAAACTTGGTTTCATCTTCCTAAGTTAATAACTTTTGTTGTTATTCAATTGTTAATTTAAGTCCAAAAATGGTTTTGCATAAATTTTGGTTTTTCTTAAATTTTCTTTTATGAACTTTTAGTTTGAATTATTTGATGATTTTACAAATGAAAATTATTCCTTAATATTGATTATTATAAAAGTTATTGATTTTTGAATATTTGCCATGTATTTTGTATATCTATATACAATATGTGTGAATAAATTTAAATGTTGAATAACTTTGTTGCTATTGGTTTTATCGTTTTCATTTCTGGAGGTTATATCCTTCCGATGTGATTATCTTTGTATTCTATAGGTTTTGATAATTCTCTAATGATTTTTCGTATAAATTGTTTATAACAAATTATTGTAAATGTTAACTTTTGTCAAATTTTCTTAGCGCATTGTGTAGCTTGTATTTTTTCATTAATTTTAGTACTAGTTTGGTTTCTTAATCATCATAATTTTGGAAGCTATGAATTTTTGAAAGTTCAGAAATAAAAAGTTTGAATGTATGTGTGTGTATATGTTATAAAATTCATATCTCGGTTAATTATGAATATTAAGAGTTGATTTTCAGTATACTCCAATATCTCGATGTCAACTACATTTTACGTCTATTTTCTTATTTTTACAATGAGTTTTTACATAAATTGTTTATAACAAATTATGTTGCAAATTGATTTTTTAATTGTTCTCCTTCTGGAATCGTTAGTTCAAATTATTTAACGAATTTTAGCATCGGAATCGTTTCTTGATCTTAATATTCAAAAGAGTTATGATTTTTCAAAAGTTTGACATAGAGTTATGAGAGTCACTGGTGGGGGAAGTTTTGTCCACAGCGTGCGGCTGCGCGCACCTACTCAGTGAAGGTCGCTGAAGGCCGGCACGGTCAATACTTTTTCGTTGGCCTTTAAATATGAATATCTTTGTTTCTATTGACAGGAATTTGTTGCAAATTGGTATTTAAACATTTTCAATGATATTTTACTTGTTTTTGACAATTTTGTTCGTTTTGCTTGATTTGTTAACATACTTTATTGATGGACTTTTCAGATTTTTCAATGAATTTTAATGTTTTTCTTTCTGATTTTATTGACTTTCAACTTTTAGTGTACTTTCATGTATTATTGACCTCTTTCAGGGTAAATTGGTCCAGACATTGGAATTGTGGGCCTTTTCGACTGAATTATTAGTTATTCTTGATTATTATTGAAAAGTACGTATGATCACGCAGATCAATACGTAACATCTCCATAGTGGGGGAAGTTGCTTTTATCTGTTGTCGATAATAGCAACTTGTTTAAACTCTTAATATAAATCCAATAGTATTCTTATAAACCAATGATGATAATAATAATATATAAATGAAAAAAAAAAAATTCTTGGCGTAATCTGCCTTTTCCGTATGATCGATATTGTTTGTTTGTTTGTATTCGTGCTTATGACTATGATTAATTAGTAATTTTTGTCCTCCGCTATGTCACAAATGTAATGGGAATCTCATTCTTATCTATCATTATCCTTATAATAAAGTTAGTACGCTCGCGAATTTTTGCGAACGTAACATCTCCATCGTGGGGGAAGTTGCTTTTATCTGTTGTCGATAATAGCAACTTGTTTAAATTAACGTTACTGTTTTTCTACTTATTCAGCTTTCTCACGGTTTTCATGACTGAATCTTCATTCTCTTATTCTAGCTTCATTTCTCAAGATATTCGTTACGGACTCTTTTTCACATGCATCTCTTGTTCCATTTTTATCACTTAGATTTCCGTTACGGTCTCGTCTTCACTTTGCGTATCGCTTTCAGTTGATAAATCTTCGACTTCTTCATTAATTTCTTCGCTATTTAATTCCAAAGTCTTAGTCGCTAAATATTTTAATCTTCTGCCAAATATATTTTGAATAGAGATAAGTACTTTTGTTCGACCTTTATATATATGTATATAATAAAAAGAAGAAATCGCTGAATATATATATTAATTGATAATTTTCATGATAATGTTGTCTAAGTACAAAAAAAATACTCGTATTCCGTGTAGAATATTTTGAGGTAGAAAAAGGGAAAATTGCTCATTGATAATTATAATAATTGATTGAAGAAACTTATCGGGTCTTTTATGATCCAAACAAGCAAAAAAAAGATGTTTATAGTGCGAGAAAACCTTAATTCTATGTACTCATGATTATTCATTATATGATATAGTTGAAATAATGTTTATGTAAATGCGTGTATGTGTAATAATAGTGCATTTAAGTAAATTAACCCAATATTTTTTGATGAAGAAAAAAAATTCTCAGAAATTGGAAAACGATAATCATAGAATGCACGTATGCGTAAAAATAGTGCATTTAAGCAAATTAATCTAATATTTGTTGATGAAGAAAAAAAAATTCTCGGAAATTGGAAGCGATTATTATATAATGCACGTATGCGTAAAAATAGTGCATTTATCTAATATTTGTAGGATAATATACTTGTATAATATTGTAGTTAAAAAAAATAGAAAAATTATATTGGTACTTGATGCACGTATGCGTAAAAATAGTGCATCTATGTAAATAGTTGTATAATGTTGTTAAAAAAAATATAGCAAAATTAATGAAATAATAAAGTGAATAATATGATAATGTCTTTTAACGTTTTTTTTGACTTATTCTAACTTAATCCTAAAACTATAGGGGACCCCGCGGCTCGTCGTTTCCGCAGTATTTTGTGACTCCAAACCCCCGGGTTTCTATCCTAGTTAACAATCAACTTTTCTAAACTATAATATGGATGATCTTTGGATCCTTCTTCATTGACTTGAAACCAACTGAGCGGCTGCAGCTGGTGCTGGAGGTTCCGGGTCTTCATCTTCATCAGATGAAAATTTGCCATCCTCATCTGGTGAAATTTTACCGTCATCATCTTGAAATTCTTCGGAGTCCGAACTCAAGCATGCACTGACGAACTCGTCGAACAGTACTCCTGGTGACCAAAGCTGAGTCTTCTTCATACCCTTTTTCTTGCCTTTCTCAAGGTTAAATGCCCACTCAATGTCTTTTAATAGGCAAATTCTATTGCGCAAACTGTCGACAAGCTCCATCTGTTGCTCTGCATTTTTCCTTACTTTTCGTTCGATCTTCCTCAATACGGCTAGCATTCTCCTACGTTCCACACTGCCCATGCTCCCGATGGTCATGTTTTTTTGTGGAGCCATGACTCAGTGCGTTTTTATCCTGTAATTTCGGTTCATTTACTTGTAACATACTCAAAACTCATGCAAGAAGGACAATTAAAAATAATCGTGATGCGGCATGCGTGAAGCAAAAGTTTATCTTTCATGCCATTAATAATTATGAGGGTTTCACAACACTATAATTCTCATCATTATACTTGAACTTAATTCTGGGACCCTCGCAGTGCGTTATCTTTTTTCCGCCATCTCTTCAGCCAATGCTGTTTTTTGTCGGCCTCTTTTTCTGCACTGTCTGACACTTGCCGTTCCCCTTCCTTCAACTTTTGAATCTTCCTCTGCAAGTAGTTTGAAAAACTCCATAACACTTGCCCCATTTTCGTCAACTCCACCCCAACTTCTTCAACAATTTCTTTTTCCCTCTCACTTCTACTGTAGTCCGAGGTTGTGGTGGGAGAGGTAACCGAATCAAGTTGCAATTGTCCCGCAAGTTTCATGTCAAGAGCCATTTTAATTATTTGCTCTCTGACTTGGTTAATAGCTTCAGATCCTGGTACGATTTTTGATTTTTCTTTAGAAGACATCTGTGAATTTTGTTGATAATGTGAATGGAATGTGTGTAAATTTCATTGGTGTTATTATCATTTCATGTTTGGCGAGTAGCGTTAATACATTGAAGTTAGCAGCATATTACTTATCCGATTTACTGTTTCATCAGGTGATATACTAAGCGAGTTTCTTTCATTGTAAGAATGATTTTAATGCGGAGGCAGCCCTCAGGCAAGCCTTCAACTGTAGTTTCCAGATTGGTTAAACACCAAAAGCTACCTCTATGATTTCAGGAATTGTATTTAGTCGTATTGTATGAATGTTATCTCCAATCATACCTAGGACAGCTTTAATATCCATAGGATATGAGGCTTCTTCTAATAGAGTAACCATATCATAAACTATTGAAGGTTCTTCATGTTCAGAGGTCTTTTCACGCAGCAATTTTTCATACTCAGTTAAATTTTTAATGATTTGTTCTCTGATTTCTAAAGGGTAGGTCCTTTTCATGTATAAGTGCATGTCAGCGAGAATCAAGTTACGTTCCATGTTAATCAGGGTATTTGCAGACAATGAGAATTGTTTGAAGGAATTCTATAAAAATAAATATGAAGGTCTGATGTTTAGGGATTTTACAGGCATCAAGCAATAATTGTAGGTGAGTGTTTCATGCTTTGTTGTGAAACAAGACAATATGTGAGCGTTTTTTTTTTCGAAGATTTGATGAGGACTGGCATTTACGTTGTTCATGGGTAGAATATTGTGGCGACGTCTGGAACAAATTTTAGTGCTGACTTTCGGTTTTTTTTTCTTGAAGTGTATGTATTCTATATTAATTACACTAACAATCAGTTATACATTTCTATATCTCAGTTTTTTCCACTGATCTAACAATGTTCAAGTGATCTAACAAGTTTTCTGTATAAATACTGATTTTTACGATAGCATTTACAAAGGTTTCTATGTATTAATATATATCGAGATTTTCTTAATGATTTATATTATTAATAATTACTGAGTTCGATTACAATTGTGACAAGCGGAGTTTATTTTTGTGAACTTTTTTTCCATTACCATTAACATTGATTATGACATTTTCATTATGGAGAACCTCTATTACTTCAAAAGGTCCTTCATATTGATCCGACAATTTACCTTTCTGAGGTTCTTTCAATAGAAAAACTTTACTACCAATTCCAAATTCTTGTGGATTGATATGAGCATCATAATACTCTTTTGATTTTAATTTAGCATTATGTAAATTATGCCGTGCTACTGATTGCACATCTGTCAGTCGCGTGAAGAGTTGCCTTAGATAATCTGAATAAGTGGGATCAGTTTCTTCGATTGTTTGACGACTTGAAGGTAGTCTAGCTAATTTCCCGAAAACTAATTGATAAGGTGTATATCCAGTTCCTTCGTGGACACTGGTATTATAGGCAAAAGAAGCTAAATGACATATTTCATCCCAATTATTATGATTATTCGCGTATTGTTTTAAATATTCAGTGAGCACGTGATGTGAGCGTTCTATAGATCCGTTACTTTGAGGTCTATATGAAGTAGTATGATACTGATCAATTTTAAATTTTCTAGCAATATTCCTCATTAAACTAGAGAGGAAATTTGACCCTCTATCCGTCAGTATAGCCTTAGGGGCTCCGAAATAACAAATAAAATTTTGTATCAATGCTTCCGCAATTTCCATTGAATCTGCTAATTTGAGAGGAATCGCAAGTGAATATTTTGTAAGTAAATCTTGAATTGTGAGAATATATAAATTATTGTTCTTTGTAATGGGTAATGGACCCATCATGTCCATAGCAATTTTATCAAATGAAGTACCGGGTGTATCAGTAATAACCATAGGCTGTTTAGTTTTTATTCTAACTAGCTTTTTGAGTTGACAATTTTTACAATTTTTTATAAAAGTATTCACATCATTTCTCATAGATGGCCACCAAAAATTTTGTCTTAATCGATTATATGTTTTAGTCATTCCCTTATGGCCGTTAATAGCTGAAGAATGATATTCGTTCAGAATATTTTGTCTATCGTTTTCAGGTGGAATTTCTACTTGTTGGGTACATATTGTAATTCTAATTTCTGTATTCTTGAATGTTTTCATCCAAAGATTTCTCTATTGTTCCCCATGGAATATTATCAATTGAATTTGTTTTACTAATACTCATAGATTGCAGGTTCAAATTAATCATCAATTGTTTTAATGACTCTAATCCCTTTAGAACTTCCTCTACAGTTACTAATTTTGTTAAATGCTCTTTTAACGGAATGATGATTGTGAAAATTTTGTCAAAAGGAATTCTAATTGCTTCTAGAAGTGTCAAAGTAATATCAGAAAAATTTATTTTATTCACTACTTCCAAAGATCCATCATCGCAAGGTTCTCCTTGGGTTGTGGTGAAAATGACTAAGTTATCTGAACGCATGATTAACCTATCTCGACATTCCATCATATTTGCTGTTATGTAACGCGTATTTGGTGGATCACCCTTCCGGATGGATTCATATGGCTCTCGTAATCGATCAAAAATTGGTTCTTCCTCAGAATCGGACACTTCTGATGAATGGTTATCATTATCATTTGTTAAATTGTTGCTGTTACGGTTTGGTGAATTTAGTTGTGAGAAAATAGTTTCTAAATGATTCTCTAGACGTTCTATGGACTCTACATCACTACCTTCAGATGAATGGATACTATGGGAATCGTTTTGACCTGTATCAGAAGGATCAGGCTGAATGTTTTGCTCATGTCTATGGCTATCTCCTCTCTGCTCTTCTTCTATTCTTTGCCAGATAGTTGGGACAGGACTTGTTGAACCATGTTCATGAATTATGGTATTAGGATATAAGTTTTCTTGAGTTTCATCTACTTTATTTGTTGTTTCAAAGTCTTCTAATGATTCTTGCGGAGTTTCGGATTCATTGTTAATATTTTCGTCAGTCTGATTGTTACTTTCGTTGTTCTGAGTGTTCGTAGAATCAATTATTTCTTCAGTTTCGAAAAATCTAAGCCTTTGTCTTGGTGAAGTTATGCTCTCATCACTTGAATCGCTTTCAATTCTTATTCTCTTTTTGAATCTATTGCGTTCCGGGCTACTATCTTCTTCTAACATGAATAATTTTTTTATGTCTATAGCGTGAACATCTGCACTAATAAGTTCTCCTATTTCTGTTTTAGACAACTCTTCAGGCGCAATATTACGAGATAATGCATCAGCGTTTGCGTTTACCAAGCCTGGCTTGTAAACGACCCTATAGTCAAAATCCTGCATATTTAATCGCCATCTAACTACTCTTGAATTTGGGGAAGAAATTGAATTGAGCCATGTTAATGGTCTATGATCGGTGACTAAGGTAAATTTTCTCCCGTATATGTATGGACGAAAATATTGAACTGAATATATAATAGCTAACATTTCTTTCTCGATAGTGGAATAATTTGTTTCGGCTTTATTCAATACTCTAGATATGTAAGCGATAGGAAGATCCTTACCGATGTCACCTTGACTGAGGATTCCTGCTATGCCGACATTACTTGCGTCTGTGGTTATTATGAACTCTTTAGTGAAATCTGGGTACTGTAAGATGGGAGATTTACACAAAGTATCCCTCAACTCAGTAAAAGCTTGATTCTGATCACTACCCCAATTGAATTTAACGTCTTTATGTAAAAGAATAGTCAGTGGTTTTGAAATTTTTGCGTAATTAGGGATAAAACGTCTGTAGTAACCTGTCAGTCCAAAGAATTGTCGAATGTTCTTTTGATTAGTGGGTCTAGGAAAATTTTTAACAGCTTCTAATTTTTTTGGATCATGTTGAACACCATCAATTGATATAATATGACCTAAATAATTGATAGATTTGCAAAGGAAATGACATTTATCAGGCTCGAGCTGTAATCCTGCTTTTCTAAGTCTTTCTGATAATCTGGTGAATTTTTCTACGTGTTCTTCTAATGTTCCGGAATATAATACTATGTCATCCATATAAACGAAAATTTCTTTTCCTTGAAGTCCTATTAAGACTTTATCCATCATTCGTTGGAATGTTGGTGGAGTATTTTTAAGCCCGAATGGCATTCTAGTAAATTCATAGTGTTGATACGGAGTTGAAAAAGCTGTTTTGTGAATATCATCTGGATGAATGGGTATTTGATGAAATCCGCTTGCTAAATCGAAAGTAGAAAAATATTTTGCGTTTCCTAATTGATCTAAAATTTCGCTAATGTTGGGGAGTGGATATGCATCCCCTATAGTTTTTTCGTTTAGGCTTCTGTAGTCTATTACCATTCTCATTCGTTTGTTCCCCTGTGAATCTTCCTTTTTTGGAACGACCCACACAGGTGAGCTGTATGGAGATTCAGAAGGGCGTATTATTCCCCTTTCTTCTAATTCCGCACATTGCTTTAAAATTTCGTCTTCATGTTTAGGAGGAAATCGGTATTGTCTTTTGAAAACTGGAGCGTCATCTACTGTATTAATTCGGTGAAAAATAGAATTTGTACAACCGAGGGGTTCATCTTTCAATACGAACAGGTCCTGGTTGTTTTCAATAAGTTTATTTAGTACTTGTCTTTCTTCGATTGAAATTTCGTCAGTATGAATTGATTCTTTTATGATATTAGCTCTTTCTGGGGTCAATTTGTCAGCTGTGATTGTATTAATATTAGTTGTATTCGTTAACGAATGGCATTGTAATGATTCCGATGATAAATGATTGATTGTACCCGCGTGTGGGCTTTGTTCAAGTATATAATTAATTCTAGTGACCTTAGAATTTTTCTCGTAAGGTAAAATAAAGTTGGAGTCTACGTTCGACTGCCTATTAAGTAGTGCCTCGTTAATGAGTTCTTTGTGTAATAAGTTTTCATTGGTATCATCGGAAATATTTTGTGCATTTTCTTCATCATTTTCAGTTTTGGCGTTGAGCCAGCAGCATTGACCCATTTTGACAATTGGTGTAGGGATGTGAATATCCTGATCTGACTTGTTGTGAGCTCGAATATAAGTATAACCTCCGAAATTTGCTTCTAAACCTCCAGTTAAAGTAATTTCTTCTGAAATGCGGAAATCTGGTATAATACCGGCATTTAGTGAATCTTGGGTTAATCTAATAAGAAAGGCGCGAGTAGAATGTTTTGATACTAGTTGATGTTCATCATAATGAATTTCAATGACTACGTCTTTAAATGAGAAAGTTCGATTTTCATAAGAAAGTGTTGCTTTATATTCATCAAAAAAATTTGCACCGATTATTCCTCCGTAAATAATAGGAAAGTCGGCTTTTACTACGTGAAACTTTACAGGATAATTATGAATTTGAAGGACTGTACTTCCTATTGTAGCCGTGCGGCTGTCTGTAATTCCCGTTAAATGAATTATATCGTTATGATCGATAATTTGATTTGAATTTAATATGTTTGATTTTATCAAATTCACTTCGGCTCCACTGTCTATCATTATCATAGTGGAAGTACATAATTCTCTTGAGTTTAGAGTAAAAGATGGGATTTTAGATTCTTGTAAATTTATTGACGCGACGTTGACGGGTTTGGTTGCAGTGGTTGCTGATTCATTTGAGCACTCTGTTGTGCTTGTCTCGGGTGATTGTTCAACGGGATTTCGCTCGTTGCATTCCCCAGGGACCCATTGGAATTCACCTCGGGGCAAGATTCGTTTTTTGATGCAATGATAGACTCTCTTTTTGACCAAATGTTACATAAGTTTCGGCATTCACTTAGGTCGTGACCCCGACGGCGACAGTATTCACAAAATTTATTTGGATCGTAATCAGCTGAAGGACTTCGGCCTGTTGGCTGATTAGGATTATTATTCGAATTAATTTCATTATTATTACCGTTGTGAGCGTATTGACGATTGTTATTATAGTTGAAATTCCCGAAATTCTGATTCGGGATGCAATTTTGATTATGACTACCTCGGGAAAAATTGCGATTATTTGGATTAAAGTTCCTATTAGCATTGCCCCCATTAAAAAAATTTCTTGGGTAATTATTCCGATAAGGATTATGAGGAACATTATTATTGTTGTTTCGATTTTGATAATTAGAATTATTTGAATTAGATTGCAAATTTGTATTCTCTGGGACTTGAGAATTTTCGTTATAATTATTCGGATGACTTTGCAATTGAGAGTTTGGGACAGTAGAATTTTTAGTGTCTTGCGATGACTGACGTTTTTTCGATCGATTAGAATTAATTGATTCTGAATTTTCAAAGTTTTGGGGAGACTCTAGTGTTGGAGTGATTCCTATAAATTTAGCGGAATCACCGAATCTTTGCAAATCTTGTTGGGCAGTTTTATAAACTTCAGTGGCGGCTTTGTAAGCTTGAGATAAAGTATGATGAGGTTTAGCTAGACATTGAATTCGCAGAGCAGGTGGCAGCCCGTTCATAAATGAATTAATAGCATCGTTTTCGATTCTTAGTGCATCCAATTGGCTAAAACCCGTTCTTTCGCGTATTTCAGCGTTAATAATATCAAGATAAAGCGTTTGAACCCGGTTTACATAGCTAGCAACATGCTCGTTAGTCTCTATCATGATGCTTTGAAGAGCAGCTTTGTATTGATTAGCAGTGCATAATGGATCAAAGAGGTCACGCAATTTAGACTCTAGATCAGAAATCGATAGATATTCCATATTTTCTACAGCAATTCTAGCTATTCCCTCAAATTTTGAACGTAATAATTCTGAAAATATTGGCATAGCTTGATGACTCATCATAGCACAAGCCCTTTCACAAGTTCTAATAAATTGAGAAACTGACATATTATTCCCATTAAATTTTGGCACATAATATAAAGCATCTTTAACTGATATGTGAGGTATGTGATATTCTGTACGGGGGATTCTAAAATTTTCTGGCCCACTATATTCGTCATGGCTTGTATTAGCATCTGGCATTTGTTTAACCTTATTTAACTCATCTCTTATTTTTATGATTTCGGATGTTAAATCTCTCATCATTTCCTCAACAGAATTTGACGTTTGTTTAGGGTCTTCTGACTGTTGGTTACTAGTGTTTGGTGAATTTTGGCTTTCCTGATTTTCATCGCGTGGTGTGCTACCTGAATTTGTATTGTTATTGCCTTGTAATTCGCGTACATTATTTTGAAGGTCTTGATTGTGACTGTGTAATTCTTGAATAAGTTTAGCTTGCTCATCAATGAGTTTCAATTTTTCTGCTAATTGTTCATTAAGACGTCGCGCTTCTTCTAGAGTTGGGGATTCCATAATGAAAATTTAGTAATAATGAGTTGAGAAAGAAAAAAAAAAAAAAAAGGAATGAAATTAATGATGATAAATTGTATATATATAAAAAAACTTTTTATATGTACTTGAAGTAGTTCAAAAAAAATTTAAGTCAAAGGTGAATTGAAATCAACTTGATTCTATGCTGTTGGAGACAATGGGAAGAATTTAATGATAATAATAAAAAAAAAATTTATTTCAATTTATTCAAGAGAGAAAAAATAAATTTTATTTATGGATAAACGATTTGAATACTCATCGGCTAATTGATGGTCTATAAACATGAACCTAATTGATTGTAAGTATATATAAAAAAAATTTCCTCAAGAGTGGGACGATTGAATGTCCAAAAAAAAATTTTTAAGGAAAATTTAAAATTGAACCAATCAAAAAAAAAATTTTTCAATTTGAATAATTGGGTGTTCCAAAAAAAAATTTTAATTGGAATAGTTGAATATCAAAAAAAAACAAATTCAAACTGGAATAATAGAATCTTCACACAAAAAAAAAATTTTTTAATTGGAATAATAGGATGTCCAAAAAAAAAAAAAATTTTGAAAATTTGAGTAGTTGAGTATTCAAAAAAAAAATTTTGAATTGGAATCGTTGGATGTCCAAAAAAAAATTTAAACTAAAATAATTGAATGTCGGAAAAAAAATTTAAATTAGAATCGTTGGATGTCCCAAAAAAAAAATTTAAAATAAAATTTTCAAAATGAAATAATTGGATGTCAAAAAAAAAATTTTTAATTGGAATAATTTAAAACTCAAAAAAAAAAGAATTCAAAAATGAAAAATTCCAAATTGGAATAATTGAAGGTTCAAACGAAAAAAAAACCCGAAAACGGAGTAATTAAATATAAAAGAAAAATTTTTGTTTAGTTGTAATTTAATTAATTCGATTCAATTAATTTGATTTAATTCAACTATGACACTTTCAGATAGAATGTACTGATTGAATTTCATGTAAAAGAATTTTCTTGGATGATTTGAAACAAAAAAAAATGAATAATTTCGAGAATAAGTCACAATGGAGTTTTAAGTGGATAGAGATTCCGTAATTAAAAGAATTTACTTTGAATTGATGTTGAACGATAGAACAAAAATTATTATGGAAAAAGGAACCACAACTCTAACACAGGTCACATGAAATTTTTCTATTACCACCCCACACTTAGCACCATTTTGTTAGACAAAATTGCTAATGTGTGGTAAATTAAATTGTGAGAAAAGAAAAACAAATAAAATAAGAAAACGATGTAGGATTGAAGCGCAGTGGAAACGAAATTTTCTATCAGTACCCCACACTTAGCACCATTTTGTTACGTATAAGAATTGACTCGAGATGATTTATTCCGAGAAAAATCCCCAAAATATAATTCAATCCCGATTAATTCCCATTTACGTTAAAGTTTCTCTACTTTTTGGAATATCAATCGACTTCCGGGGCTAGAGAGTCAGAAAATTTCGTTACTTACCGTGTTACTGATGTCCAGAGCACGTTGGGCTTCCTCTCGCAAGCTTTACGTAGATAGTCACTGCACGATAATTGTTCTTTACTGTTTTCTTAATTAGTTCGAATTCTTTTGTTCACTTTTCTGTCACTGTATTTATTTGCCTTGATTTCACCTTCACTATAATAAAGAATAATATGGATTCACAAAATTATCACTGTTTGATTTAAAATTCTGCCTTCGACTCTATTATGAGATTCTGACGGATAAAGGTGTACATAGACGATTTGATTATGATTTAATGATAGAAAGCGAGTTTTATGTATTTTTCTATTTTTATTGAAAGGATAGAGTGATCAACCGCACCGTTATCTGCGGTGTTGATCGGGTTTTTATAGAATGGTCAACCGCACCGTTATCTGCGGTGTTGACCAGGTAATATTTAAGGCCGAATAGGTTGAGGGAGGAAAGAGTAGTCAACCGCACCGTTATCTGCGGTGTTGACCAGGTTTTTATAGAATAGTCAACCGCACCGTTATCTGCGGTGTTGACCAGGTAATGTTTAAGGCCGAATAGGTTGAGGGAGGAAAGAGTAGTCAACCGCACCGTTATCTGCGGTGTTGACCAGGTTAAATTTTTAAGGCTCTGAAAAGGAAGAAATAATTGATTAATAAAAAAAAACTCGGTTTCACTCAAATGATTTTAAATTTATTCAAATAAATTGATTTGTTTCTATCAACGCGAGGCTTCGTCAGATCTCAGAATAAAGAGGGAAAATTGTTTCGTTCGGTTTAATTCGGTCGAGAGAAAATATTTCACTTGATAATAAAAATCAGAATTGATTAATTGAAAATTATTTGGATTTAAAAAAACTTCGATAATAAAAAAAAGAGGGTGCGTGGGATCCCCGCGCGGTAGAAGTGAAACTTCTTGCCTATGAGGTATAGATCAAGATAAATTATGAGTATTTTTTTAATGCAGAAGGGATAAAATTTCTCGTTCGTTAACGAAATATAATTTTTTTCACAACCAATAGATTTTTTAAACTCATTGTGTTTGTGAATATTTCTGGAATTGACCGAGATAGAGCGATTTTGTCACAATCTTTCTCTCGTGTAGCTCTTGAAATTCTCTACAGGAAAGGACGAGGGCAAAATTGCCTTATCCTCCTGAAATTTCGAAGTATTTAAAGAGAATTGCTGATATGATGAAATTAATCCGTCTGAAAACTTTGTTAGATATATATTTTTTTAATTCCAGTTTTTCAAGGATATTTATAAAATTGAGCGAAATAACAGACTTTTTCTGGAGAGCTTTTTTGTAAACAATCTGAAAATGTGCGAAAATGGTTTCCACATCAATTGCCTTATTTTGCTCAGTTTCTGAGATATTCATCAAAACCTTATGACACCGTATAGATATATACGTCTCCGTTGCGATGTTTTTTTCTTTTGAAGAATCTATCATAATTTAATAGAGATATACTTAGGAAAAGATTCGAGTGAATTAACGCTGTCTCTCTTAGTTTCTGGAATGTTCATAAAAAATTGACGAAAGCAAAAATAGACTTATAGCTGGAGTTTCTTTTCCAATAATTTTTCACGAATATCTTGGGAGATCCTTTTGAAAACATTTATCAAATAGAAGTAACAGAGAAATAGTTTTACTTCTGAAAAAAATGACTTTGTATTTCAATGAGTTTTTGAGAATTTTGGAAACTAAACGAGATAGGGCAACTTTACACCGGAGATTTTTTATACGGAATTCAAAGAGCTACAAAGAAAGAAAGAGAGCGGAATAATTCTATTTGGCTTATTTTCCAAGAAATTTTAGAATTGTTAATGATAGAAAATTAACATTTTGGTTTATTTCTTCGCTATTAAATTGTTTTTCAATGAATATCCCGTAAACTAACCGAGATACAGCGGATTCGCCTGATTCTTTTTTTGCAGAGAACTCTAAGAGCTGCATGAATGGATGAAGACGAAATCGCTCTATCTCCCTTGGATTCCGAGATATTTTCAAAGAACTGACGGCTTTTCTCACGATTACACTAGCATGTAGCAAGCGATAGAAGGACTAGCGAATGAATCAACATCGGGTTTCTTCGGCTTCCATGCCCCACCAAATAAATTGTGGCTTCGGCACGCCTCGTGTGTCGATTCTTTCGTTAGTACGACAATACACTGCAGCGTCACCTCGCTTCTCCCACTACCCGACTACCGTGCCTATAGAGCCTGCAGTCTCGCTCCCACTCTAGCTTCCCCCGCCAACAACGCAAGACTTCTCCTTTACCCCCACTTCTCGACTATCGCGTTCCCCTCAAAACTTGACGGTTTCGGTACACGCTCGAAAAAAGTTGGTCCCCTGCCAAAAGAAGTTTCACTTCAAAAAATTCTAAGTTGTAATTTAATAAAAATATTCTAAGTTCCGATTGACAGAAAAATTCTAAGTTCCGATTGAGTAAAAATATTCTAAGTTCCAAACTGAGTAAAATGATTCTAAGTCCCGAGTGAGTTACCGCGACCGCGTCCGGAGGAGGAGGTCTTTACCAGTTGAAGAGGAGCGATGAACTGACTGAACGAGCCTCGCGCATCTAGGTACATGGACAATTTGGCGGCTTGAGCCGGTAGGGTGGGAGTACAATAAGTGGGGATGCGCTGTGAGTTTCTGGCGCAACTAGGTGGCTGGTGGTGACTGAGCTGGTGGGGAGCGCCTTTCTTCTACCCTTGTGCTGTAGCCTGTCCATGCGCTGAGGCTTATATATATGTATCTTATGATATAGTAGTTTTACAATGAAGATTATTACATTAAAAATACAATTTTGTTGTTTTCTTATATATAACCTTATTTTTGACATATTAATATATAGTTTTTTATGATTTTAAACATTTTTCAAGTTGATTTTTCACTCATCGGAAATGGCTTCCTTTTTACGTCCTGATGTGTACCTTATAAACCGATTTTGTCAAATCCCCTTGGAAGTGGGACAAATTGACAATTTTCTATATTTGAACTTATTTTTGGCTAAATGAACGAATTTTAGTATCAAAAGTTGTAAATTATTTTTTTATAAACAATTGATTGTTAATAACTTTGTTAGTTAACAATATCTGGAATCATGCTATAGTGCATCTGAAAGGCCATCGAATTTAGTGATTTTTAGTGTTGGATTCATTTTTCTAACTTTTATAGTTTCGGAGTTATTTCTATTTAAAGTTGGATGACCTTGAAAGTGCTATTTGTTAATAACTTTCAAAATAATAACTTTAAAAATATAAACTCAATTGCGTCTGGAAGAGACTATTTTTATCTATTTTTCAAACTTGGTTTCATCTTCCTAAGTTAATAACTTTTGTTGTTATTCAATTGTTAATTTAAGTCCAAAAATGGTTTTGCATAAATTTTGGTTTTTCTTAAATTTTCTTTTATGAACTTTTAGTTTGAATTATTTGATGATTTTACAAATGAAAATTATTCCTTAATATTGATTATTATAAAAGTTATTGATTTTTGAATATTTGCCATGTATTTTGTATATCTATATACAATATGTGTGAATAAATTTAAATGTTGAATAACTTTGTTGCTATTGGTTTTATCGTTTTCATTTCTGGAGGTTATATCCTTCCGATGTGATTATCTTTGTATTCTATAGGTTTTGATAATTCTCTAATGATTTTTCGTATAAATTGTTTATAACAAATTATTGTAAATGTTAACTTTTGTCAAATTTTCTTAGCGCATTGTGTAGCTTGTATTTTTTCATTAATTTTAGTACTAGTTTGGTTTCTTAATCATCATAATTTTGGAAGCTATGAATTTTTGAAAGTACAGAAATAAAAAGTTTGAATGTATGTGTGTGTATATGTTATAAAATTCATATCTCGGTTAATTATGAATATTAAGAGTTGATTTTCAGTATACTCCAATATCTCGATGTCAACTACATTTTACGTCTATTTTCTTATTTTTACAATAAGTTTTTACATAAATTGTTTATAACAAATTATGTTGCAAATTGATTTTTTAATTGTTCTCCTTCTGGAATCGTTAGTTCAAATTATTTAACGAATTTTAGCATCGGAATCGTTTCTTGATCTTAATATTCAAAAGAGTTATGATTTTTCAAAAGTTTGACATAGAGTTATGAGAGTCACTGGTGGGGGAAGTTTTGTCCACAGCGTGCGGCTGCGCGCACCTACTCAGTGAAGGTCGCTGAAGGCCGGCACGGTCAATACTTTTTCGTTGGCCTTTAAATATGAATATCTTTGTTTCTATTGACAGGAATTTGTTGCAAATTGGTATTTAAACATTTTCAATGATATTTTACTTGTTTTTGACAATTTTGTTCGTTTTGCTTGATTTGTTAACATACTTTATTGATGGACTTTTCAGATTTTTCAATGAATTTTAATGTTTTTCTTTCTGATTTTATTGACTTTCAACTTTTAGTGTACTTTCATGTATTATTGACCTCTTTCAGGGTAAATTGGTCCAGACATTGGAATTGTGGGCCGTTTCGACTGAATTATTAGTTATTCTTGATTATTATTGAAAAGTACGTATGATCACGCAGATCAATACGTAACAGAATATTTCTGGCTCTATTGACTGTAGCACCTGAGGTTGATCTTGAATGGGAGGTGAGCTCCTTTCCCATTGATTTATGTGGTTAAAAGAAAAAACTAGCAATTTTTCAACATAAATCGATGAAGGATGCGCTCATCTTTTATTTCAGATGAAGCCCAGATCACTATGATAACCAGAACCGTAAATATCGTCAAAAAAGTGAATTTTTCGGATTTTCAAAAAAGAGGCACCCCTTGAAAAGCTGGTCGAAACAGGAAAACTGTCGAAAAATCGCAAAATTTAATTTTCAGACATGCCCCCGCCCCTCCCTCCTCTAACATTTCTTAAGCCTTCAGATGCAATTATTAAAAAACCTTTATCTTGGATTATTCAATTGATATGTCCATTTTACTACACCTCCCCTTAAATCCCATGTAATTATTTTCGTTTCAATGATTATCAATACCTGGAATGTCTTCTTCGTCCTCGACGGTAGGTATGTTCAGACGAGAACCTGCTAATAAGCCTTCCCTCCTTCTTTTTCTCAATAAATACTCATAGTTACGCACTAATTTACCTGAAGCACCAATTTTTTCTCTATCTATATATCTAAATGGCGTATAGTAGGTTGTACATTCTCCCCCAGGAAACACTTCAACAATTTGATTGGACCAGCAGATGAATTGTGCTCGTGAAATTTTGAATTCTCTTATTTGACTACAGCCTGGTACTCGATGAACATCACTGAACACTCTTTCCTCTTCTCTACCAACTACAATCTGTGTTACGGCATTTCTATAATTGTTTATCAGGTATCCATGTTCCTTATAAAAAGAAATCACAGCCTTTCCTTTCACTGATGATCGTAGCAGATTATAAATTGGCTGCAATAAAGAAATTTCATTAATAAACTGCGATTACTCTACAACATAGGTGATAATACTTTTACCCAGAAAACTTACATTGTTGCAAACAGGAGGGTTTGTGAAGTGACCAGCGGCAGCCTATAGAATGATAAATTATTGGAATTAAATTACTGCAATATTCTTGATAGTAAGAGACTATTCCTTCAAAAAAATTCACAAGTTCTGAAACTACGATAAAATAATCAAATTTAATTATGTTTGAGAAAACTCTTGTGATTAGGTAGTAATAAGAAAATAAGAGAAAATATTTTGGAAACCTTATACCAAGGACTAAATTTATTCATATGTTATTTTCCGATCTGAAACCTTCTGAGACATTGTCTTCTCTAGTTGCTGTGATATTCATTCTTACCATTCTGGAATCAACTGAAAATGCAGTAAAACAAAAAAGGATGCATGGTTATTTAAGGAACAGCGATTTTACAGTCACCAGTAAACGAATATATCTGCCAGTTTGTTCTCTATTATGCGATGTTAAGGAGCATGCGGAAAGTATAAATGATAATGAATAATTAGGGGAAGACGGTGTAAAGTGCACATTCCTATTGAACGGTCTGAGATATCGATTTTCTAATGATTTCACTAGAAAGTTGAAAAAGTTTTAGGCAGTGAATATGTGTCACAATCACCTTATCAATTTGTTAACAGTTTTACTTTATTGAGCAAGTGTTGAAGGGATACTCCTTTTAAAATCGAAAAAATTCCCTTTCTTGGCTATATATCCGATTTAATCGATCATTGCGACGTAACATTGATCGTGAAAGAAATGTGAGCTATGATACACATCTCTTTTAAGCCAATTTTCCGAATACTCATAGGCAATTTTCTGAAAATCAGTTTGTGCTGTAGAAGTACTAAGAAAAAATTGATAATTTATGTAGTTGAAAAGAAAAATTATCCATTTTTTCTTTGAACTACATAAATTTCGAGGAAATGAAGTCACCTCTTATTTAAGATCAGCCCCAAGTCGTTACGATCGATAGAACTAGAAATATTTCCGAAAAAATAAAATTTTTCATAAACAGAAAAGTTACACCATCTTCAAATCTTGGACAACAAATGGAATTAAAAGAAAAAAACTTCTGATCTTTGATTTCTATGGAAAATTTCCTCAGCTTCCCAATGGATTCATAAGAAAAAACAAATCTCTAATATTTCTATTGATTTCAAGTCATTTTAATTTTTATAGTAAAAATACTAAAATTGACAGATGTTCATTTTACCCCTTGTGTCCATTTTACCCCACCGTCCCCTATATTTATTTTTCCATGTTCGTATTAATGGCAAATGAATTCGTAATTACATTATAATTAATTTTATTAAAATAAAATGAGGGATAGAAAGAGAGAAATAAATAACAATTATAACCTTTGATCAAGATGCAGCGATTGCAATGCACTGTCTGAATAATCATTAAATTGTCAATTATTTTACAGAAAAGATATCACAATGCCTTGAGGCAGTTATTTGTCATGAAAAGTGAAAAACAGCGTATGTACTTACAGCTCCTTGGAGATTTTTTCCCGTTCGCTCTCACCGACACGTTCAATACACCATTTTCTTTGCTTTATAAAGCCAAGGAAATATACCGGTTAAAATGGCGACGGCTTCCTGAGCCCTTGCACCTGCGCCATCTCTCATCAAAATCAAGAAAAATTGTAGAAATCTCATTATCTTGTGAAGAGAAAGGTAGATTACTGTTTCATCTACAGAGGTCCTTCCTTTCTGCGAGTTATTATTATGAAATTGTAGTGAATGGTTCAGTAAAATTTGATACTCGGATTGTATTTCCTGATATGCCTATAGGAAAGTCTGATGTGATCCTATGAATTTGCATTGAATGTGTCCATGAAAAGTTGATGTCCCGAAAGAAGTAATGAACCTGTCCAGTAAATTTTGCCGAAGGTATTTGAAAAAATAACTGACGTACTCGGTCATGTTTCATCAGCTCTCATTATTTTTTCGTCCATCAAATGAAATGTCCCGGGACTGCTGAGAAGGTTCGGTACTTTTTACGGGAAATTTCTTTCCGTGTAGATTAACATTGTCATCTATAAAATTTCGCTCGAAGTTAACTCATTTGAATTCCATAGTCATCATAATTTTCATATTAAGTTATATTGATCGTGAAAGTTGCATCGAGAATAATTGTAAATTCGACTGATATTAATTATTGATTTGAATATTCGCGTTTAAGTATGCCAAAACTTAAGAACAAAAGTAAAGAAATGAGAACGAAACATAAAGTGACATACACAAGAAAGAAAAGACAAGAAAATCAAATTACAAAGCGTAAAAAAAAAATAATAATAATAATCCAGGGAAAAGAAAGGATGGGTATAAAACTCTTAATAAAATCCACGCAGCTGAACTGAGAAAAATAAGATCAAATCAATATTATAAAATTGCAGAGAGAACTTCAAATTCTTTACGAAATAAAGAAATGCGTTCAAATGAAGATTATTATGCAAAACAAAATGAATCTAACAAAATACATATGCGTGATATACGTTCAAAAAATGAAGAATACAGATTTGAAGAAAAGAAAAGGAATTTAAGTGCAATGAAGAAAGTGAGAAAAGATGAACAATATGCTTCAAGTGAACGTGCTCGTAATCGTATATCAATGAAAAAAATGAGGGATAATACTTATTATCGTTCTGAAGAACGAAAATTTAACCGTGAGAATATGAGAAGTAGAAGGACAAAATCAGAATATAAGAATCAAGAATCCAAATACAACCAACTGTACATGAAAAATGTGAGGATGAATTTAGATCGTTATGATAATGAAAAATTAAATAATAAATTACGCATGCAATGTATTAGAAATAACTTCAATTACACCATTTGGACAAAAAAATTTGAATTAATGAGGCAGAAGTACAAACGGAAAAATAAACAGATTGATTTTATGAAATTTCAAACGGTTTATAAAAAATATAAGAAAAAATATAGATCAAACATGACATATAGGGAAAAAGAAAAAATGAATAACAGAATACGCATACAAAAGTATAGAATATCTCAATGTTACGTTAAAATAGAGAGAATGAAGAACTTGGAAAGAGTGATCACTAAACGACAGGATCCGAATTATAAACTCAATGAGAAGCAGCAACAGAAGCAGAAAAAAAAATCAATCCGTGAGAATGAAATTTTGAATTATCGAGAAAAGTTTCCAAAAGAAATTAATGCAAAACAGAAGGAAAATCCAATGTTTTTAAATGAATATTCCTTAACTTAATTATGAACTATATACGAGATAGAAAGATAGGACCTGATGTTGTTTGTATTTGTTGTGATAATCTCTTCTTCCCAAAATCTGTAAATATTTACAATCACATGAAAATAATATCTTAATTGAAGAATAAATCGATTAATATTGATGAATTAATGAATCAAGTCGAAAATAATTCTTCAAAGTATATTTGCAAGAATTGTTACAAATATGTGATGAACGGGGAAGTTCCTAAAACGGCTGCATTTGATTTGAAGTTTCCGTCAATACCAAATGAATTACTTATTCTATCGCCTCTTGAACAACGTATGGTTCCGCCATATTTGCCATTCATGCAAATTCGAGCTCTGAAACCTCATTGCCTGAAGAATCCACAACTATCTATATATGGTAGTGTAGTTAATGTCTTTTTAGAAATTAATGATATAATCTTTATTTTGCCCAGAAAATTCGATGATATGTCTACTGTACAAATTAAACTGAAACGGCATCTAGATCATCAATCAAGTTATATGCATGAAACAATTAAGCCAGCAAATGTATGTCGCGCATTAGCTTTCTTAATAAATTCACCACTTTATATTGAAAATGAAATCGAAATTAATACTGATTTTTTTTCTAAATATGATAAAAATGATGATACCAAAATTAATTTCATCGTCGACAATGAAGATGATGAGCCTAACAAGAATAATGAGCGGCATAATGTGAATGATATCAATGAGGGAATACATGTTGAAGAAAAAGAGACTGAATCGAATTCAGAAGATGAATCATCTGATGAAGATACCATATCTGATCCAATACATAAAGATGAAGTTCTAATTGTAAATGAAAATCAAGAAGTGTGTCGAGAAACACAAATTATTGCACCTTGTCAGAATAATCATCCACTTCCTTGGCATTTAACTGAAAACATTGATGAATTATGTTTTCCTCGAATATTCCCTGGTGAATGTTTCGATAAAAATACAAAACTCACATATTGTCAACGTGTGAAATTTGAAATAAGGAATAAAGATCGTAGATCTTGCGAACCTACGAGACCTATTATTCATGGCAAAACAAAAATTAGAAAGGCTGGTCATGTCTACCATCACAACGTGTTTAAGGAGAATAAAACAAACAGATAGGTGGACAGCTGGACAAATGAGAGACGGAAATTATATGAATGATATAATTAAACATGATGATGGATACAATTTTTTAAGAAATGTGCGGCCATCTCCTGCATATTGGGAAGCTAAAAAGAAAAATATTTGTGCAATGATCCGTCAATTAGGTACACCGACATTCTTCTTGACACTTTCGGCATCAGAAATTAATAACCCTGAGCTGATACAACTGCTATATAAATTGAAACATAATGAAATTTTGAGTTTGAAAGACAGCCTTGAACTTGATCAAGATGTAAAGAATATGTTGATCAGAGATGATCCTGTGAAAGTAGTACGTTATCTGGATAATCGATTCAATCAAATTTTAAACATAGTGAAGAGCAACCACGGACCATTCAAAGAGAATCATGTTATCGATTATTTTAATAGAAAAGAGTTCCAAGGTAGAGGGACAGCTCATGTTCATATGCTATTATGGTGTCATAATGCTCCGAAATATGATCCAGATGATGAAGGATCTGTGGATGTTATAAATTTTGTTGATTCACACATAACTTGTGAGAATGATCAAAAAAAATCCATTCGTTGGATTTCAGAGGCACAGACATACAACAACATGCAATAAAGGTAAAAAAAATAAGAAATCTTGTCGATTTCACTATCCTCAATTTGTTATGAAACGTACTCAAATATTGAAACCTCTTCAAAGGGATGAAATAACTGGTAGTGAGAGAAAGAATCTTAAGAAAATAAAAGCAAAAATGGATGGTTATTTCAAAAATACAATGATGGTAGATTTCGAGGATATGTTGAATGAGTTAGGTTTGACTGAAACAGAATATATTAATGCTATAAGGAGTACAGTACAAAGAGAGAAATTATTTTTGAAGAGACGAAGCAATGATGTTGCGATCAATAATTATAATAGAACAATTTCAACACTCTTAGAAGCAAATATGGATATTCAGTTTGTACTCAATCCTTATGCTTGTGCTCAATACATCATTGACTATATATCGAAAGTAGATTTTGGAATCTGTAAAATATTAAGAGAAGCGGCAAATGATTTTAAAACGAATCAAAACAAGTCTTTGCGTGAAAAACTAAGGACGTATGGTAATATTTTCATAAATAGTAATGTGATGTCAGCACAAGAAGCAGTCTATCATATAATGGGATTACCACTTTGTAGTTCAAGTCGAAAGGTGGAATTTATCAATACTTGTCCTAATAATGAAAGAGTGCGTATCTTGAAGCCGTTAGATAAACTAAAAAAATTGGATGATGAAGATACTGAGATTTATGTAGAGAATATTTTTGATAAATATGAAAAAAGAACAAAAAAATTAGAAAATGTTTGTTTAGCTGATTTTGTAGCATGCTACAATTCCTCTAAATATTCGAATAATTGTGATAGTGATGAGGAAAATGATTCTGCAGATGAAAATATAACAATATCGAATGATAATAATGAGGTAATAAAGGAACGACGACAACTAAAAGTGATTAAATTTTGTAGATATAGATTCCAACAAGATGAGCATAACTTCTATAGAGAGCAAGTATTATTATTCAATCCATGGAGAAATGAAATAAGAGATATTGAGAATATGGATTGTAAAATGATATATATGGAAAATCTTGATAATATTAAAATGAATAGAGCAAAATATTCCATTTCAGGAGATGATATAATCGACGAAGCAATGAATGATGCGACTGAAAAGAATGATGATATAGAAGAAGATGAAACACCAGAATTTGAAAAGAGACGACGCCAAAATGAAGAAATAGATATTTTCAATCAAGCTGGATTAGAAAGTAATAAGAAAAAATACATGATTCGAATAACAATTCCAGACGTAATCAATAGAGAAGATATTCTCAATATGATGGATAACTTGAATACATTGCAGAGACAAATTGTAATGCATATTCTCCATTGTTTCAAGACAGACTGTTTGCCTTCAAAAATATTTATTAGTGGGTCAGCAGGTGTTGGTAAAACTCTCTAGTTTTACCAACTGAGTGATCAATTGTATTCATCAAATATTATCATTATATTTTAATGATATTCCCGGAGACAAAAATGATTCAGTTGAAATTTTGTTGTGCGCTCCAAGTGGAAAAGCTGCTCATCTAATTGGAGGAATAACTTTACATACAGCTTTTGCATTACCTTTACCAGAATTCGGAAGTCAAATGCCACAATCATCTGCTGATTTAACAAATACTATTCGTGCAAATTTGGTTGATCTAAAGTTACTGATGATTGATGAAGTATCCATGGTTGGCTCTAACATGCTAACGCGCATAAATTCGAGACTGAAACAAATCATGGGTAAAAATATAAGTTTCGGAGGTATTTCAGTACTTTTAATAGGAGACTTACATCAATTATCTCCTGTGAAAGATCGACCTATTTATGCAACACCAACAGTCGGATCACTTGGTTCATTATCAGATTCGATTCTTTGGGTAGAATTAAAATTTTTCAAATTAACTGAGGTAATGAGACAAAAAGATGATCAGAAATTTACTACAGCTTTAACTAATTCAGCTTCGGGTAAAATGACCTAGTCGGATATTGCATTAATAAAAAGTAAAGAGGTAGATGAAAGTAAAGTTCCAGCTGATGCTATCAGATTATATAAAAAGGTCGAGAAGTATAATAACATGAGAATAAAAAAATATCCTGGTGAATGTTTTGAAGCTATTGCCGAAGACACAATCATAGGAAAAGTAGCTTAGTCTTCTAAAATCAAAATATTAAAGTCTATGAAAAGAAATGACAATAGAAAAGAATGTAAAATCTTACGATATCGTGTATTATTGAAATTAGGAATCAATTATATGATTGCTTCAAACATAGATGTTCCAGATGGTCTAGTTAACGGTACATGTGGAGTATTGAAAAAAATTACTTTCACGAACAACTCTAAAAGACCGTTAAAATTGTGGTTTGATTTCGGTAATCCAAGTATAGGAGCTAAACAACGAGGAAGATATATCAATTATATGAAAGAAAACAACATAGATCTCAATTTAGTGCCAATATCAAAGATCAATTTAACAATACCTTCCAGTGGGAGATATCAAATAATACGAAATCAATTTCCAATAGTTGCAGCAGAAGCTATGACGATTCATAAAAGTCAAGGACAAACTTATAGAAAGGTATGTCTTGATTTAAGGCAAACATCACACAGTAGACCTTTACTTTATGTTGGTTTGAGTAGAGTATGTAAATTAGAAGATCTTTATATTCTGGGTACCTTTAGAGAACCGACATCTCCAAAAGATGATGATCCAGTTATAATGGAATATCAAAAATTGGGAAAACGAAAACTGGAATTATCTTATATAATCCATATTAATACGAATGGTTTGAAAATTATTTATCAGAACATACGATCGTTCATTAAACACTCGAAACATATACAGAGTGATGAATGGTATAATCAAGGTGATATATTGATATTTTCAGAATGTTTCACACAGATGAGCGACAATATAGATTTAAAAAATTTCAATCTAATATCAAGAACTGATACAGTGAGAAGATCACATTCTAAAGGTATCTTAATATTCTGCAATAACGAATTAATATTGAATATTCAATTTTAAGACATGTGATGGTAATTGATGATGAAAATCAGAGTCACTTAGATTCATTGTTAATACAAATCAATGGAATACAGATAATTACGGGATATAAGTCAGCAAGTTTCAATAATGCTCTATTCGTACGAAACTTGAGAATTTTATTTGAATTGATGTCATCGAATAATCAGCAAATCCTGATCGGAGATTTCAATTTAGATGTGTATAATAATGATCATTACATCATCAACTATTTGAGTAAGTTTGAATTCAGATGTGCGATTGAACCCCTCACATCAACTACTAACTTCAATACTCAAATAGATATCGTATTTATAAATGATAAAATTGTAAATCATATATCTGGAGTCTATAAAACATATTTCTCTGATCACAAACCAATATTCATTGGATTAAATGATGATTCTAATCAATCTATGCATGAAAATGAATCAAAAAATAAAGAAACATTTCAATCTCACAAAAAAATGACACTTGATGAAATGTATAATCCATTAGAATCTGACGATAACAATTATCGAGAGAGTATGTCGAATACTGACGTTGAGATATCAAAAGATGAAAACAGAAATCATAAGACAAATATTATCTTGAAAAATGGAAATTTGTGCTCGAGTTTCAGAAGAGAATCGTCACTATATTCCCTCAACAATACTTGTGGATTTGATAGTATCATCCAAATATTAATATCCGCTTGTGATCATGACTATTTCAAGAATGTAATTAATAATTCAAATAGCTATGAATTTCATTTCATTAAAAAAATTATAGAAAAAGATATGATTGATTTAGAAATATATGAAGCAAGGCTAGAGATTTTTTCAAGAGTAGACTATTTTTATGATAATCGGATTATTACGAATAGTTCTGTAACCCTCAATATTGCTTCCAACGTTATTGATATCTGTCAAAAAATATTTCATAATGAACCTAGCTACACAATAGAAGCACAATGTAACAATTGTGGTAGTGTTAATATTGATAAATTGTTAATTACACCGAATTTGGAAGCTATGTTCACATATAACTATACAAAATTCCCTCATGTTTTAAACATAACGATTGAAGAAATAATGACTACGAGACACATCAAATGTCCACGAGGTCATAATTGTAAAATTGGAAAAATATACTTCAATAATCATCTTTTTATAGAATGTTTGTCTGATCATAATTTGAGAGTATCGTTGGACAAATTTCCAAAAATATTGAAGATCGATCATGAACGATAGATTTTAACTGGGATAGTGAATTTTATAGATTCAGATATCATAAGTGAAGAGAATATTGGACATTACACAGCGTATATTCTGAAATTTGATGAGTGGTATGAAGTAGATCATTTATCACCTGATTAAATGAATGGAAAAGATTCATCTGATTCAGTCAATCCTCATCTATGCATATATATAGAAATTGGTAGTTGCGATTGAACGAAAATTATGTGAAGAGAACGTGATTAAAAATAATGTTATAATTTTGAAAAAGAAAGTATATAGTTGATCTCGTTATTAATTATCATCAATTTTATCATTGAAATGATTTTTTTAAGAATATATTAATATATTATCTTCAAAAACATACCTTTCATAAAACTGGGATTATTAACCGACGCAGCTGATACTTTTTCAACAAATATAAATTAAGAATGTTGAATTTATTCCAATATCAATATATTTGGGATATAAGATATTCTTCAAATTTGGCAAATGATTAAGTCACAACGACAATGGGTTCATCTTTCAATAAAAAAAAAGATTTACTTCACGATAATTAATTCAGATATATTGCCCTCCTCAGGGAAACATATAGGAAAATGGAAATTCATGGAGGATCAATTTTGTGAATGGTTCCCTAGAATTATTATTTCAAGAATTCTAAAAGTTATAACACAAATGACGCATAGCCAAGACCTTTTAACCCTCTGAGGATTAATCCGCAAGCTTTATCTGGACACAGTTGCTTTAGAAAATTCCTATTCAGGAGGAAGAGAGCAGAGACGGACCAATGCCCTTGATGCGGAATGATAGACAATGTCAGTCACACGATATTTATATCGGACATAAATCCGACAGATGAAACGAAGAGAGTCTTGAGTTGAAAGCTCATACCGGACGATAATTCAATAAGATTAGTACGATGATCAGCCTAACAAGCAACAAGGGGAGCTGGAATCATCCACACAATGATTGATAAGAAAGAAGATGACATCAGAGTGCTACGTCACAGCGTCTGGAGACAATGTCCATGCTGAAGTGAAGCGAAAGTGGTTTGCAGCATAGTGCATGAATGATGTCACGGAGGTGGGTTTTTTAGTCAGTAGGAATCTGACAGTACCCGCATCCCATCTGCGGGTGTCTCATGTAAGACTTTTCCCACCTCAAAAAAAAAAAAAAAAAAAAAAAAATGGCATCACTGATCTGTGCGTGGAATGCGAAAACTAAAATAGGCCTCAGAGGGTTAAGTTTGTTCCAAATATAATCAATTGAATAATTTTGAAGATATAGCTTGCTTTTTCTGATGTTTCTATGCTAATATCGAAAAAACTACTGGACCGATACCGCCCAGTTTCAATACCAACCTTTGTGCTCATCAGATGTATAACCTCACAAAATTTGAGGTCTCTAGCTCAATTATTTATTAAGTTATCGTGGAATCAAGATTTTCACGAAAAATTTATCAAAAGTTTTCTACTGGCTAAAATAAAAATCTGAGCTCCCACCACCCCGAGGGTAAGAGATGCGGCTCTTGGATGCGCATCTCCTCGTGGAGACTGGACGCTGCGATTCCATTTTTCATCGAGAAAAGTCGAAAAAACGATATTTCAACATTTTCATTTTTCTCAAAAACTATCCGGCCGATTTAGCTGAAATTTTTGTGAGAGCTTGGGGCACGCATGGCGAACTCATGGTAAAATTTTCAGATCGCTAGCTAACCCCACTTCAGAGTAAAGCGGAAAATGCGTCATCACACACACACACACACACACACATACATACAGACATTTTTTAAAAACGACGGATCTCGACGTTTTGGGTCATTTGCAGTCATATTATGATGAAATCTCAGAATCGAGAAAAATTGCAATTACAAAGCTTCCTTTCGGAAGCAATAAAAGATATTTTCCCTCTGCATTTATTGTGAGAGAGTGTTTCAAGGACGATACTCTTGAAAGCGCACCTAAATCTCCCCCTAGTTGGTTCCTAGGGGGTTTCCCCTAGCCTAGGGAAGTCGCTGAGTCGCTGGTTGTGAGCGTAACCCAACTGCCTTCGCACCGAATTGGGTGTGAAGGAAAAAGGAAGAGAAAACGGCACAGAACGGAAAAAAGACATCGATGCCTGTAAAGAAAGGCACTCGAAAATTCCTAGAAATCCGGCTGGAATTATTTCTCCGAATCGAAAGGAGAAATAACTCAACAGCGTATTTACATGAATGCATGCTTTATTTCAGGTAGAAATAATATTCGGAAAAAGGTACGAGTGCGAGAGAGACAGCACTAGCTGTGAATTCGAAAGAATTCAAACAGCTATGCGTGTGAGAGAGAGAAAAGATAGAAAAGGTATGAGTGCGAGACAGACAGCGATAGCTGCGAAATTAATAATTTCCAACAGCTATGCGTGTGAGTGAGATAGCCATACGCGAGTGAATGTGTGCGAGAGAGAAAGAGATAGCCGGCTCTACCCAAGCGTTGGGGAGCACGTGCTTAGCGGCATTGCATCAACTCATTGATGCATTGTTTTGACCGCTTAAAATGCCCAAAAATCCTGGAATAAAGGTCCTGAAACATATTTCATTTAATTATTTTTCCCATTATCTCCTCACTGGCCTTTAATTAAATAAAGAAAACCGGCCAGGAGTGATAAAGAGAGCCGGGGAAAATTTTAATTTGAGGCGCCACGAGGTGCGTGGCGTCATTTCTCCTCACATTTTCCTGGTCCTTGGAAAATCCTAAAAAACTCCTGAAAATCGCGAAAATTACACAAAAACCATTCGCGAAATTTCCGTTAGTTATTTTCTCAGTGGCCTCATTAATTTTTGAGGTAACAGACCACGAGAAAATAGAGAAAACGAAGGAGATAAAAGGGACGTTATAGCCATGTGTAGCGTCTCATCGGTTTAGGCACTTTTTGGGGAATACTTGGGGTTTTTGGGGAGACTTTTTCTCGCGAAACACGAATAATTATCTACGGGGGTCTCGAGTGATGTTCACTGTCTCGCCACTCTACTCGAACTGACTCTTCGAGGAGAGGGGAGTGAGTTGCGTTGAGTGGAGCGGTGGGGTCAGCTGCGTTGTGCTGCACCCTCGCGCCACACGAAGGTATTAATGCCGCACTCATGCGCATTTATTCGAGTGGGAGAATTCAAATACTCTTGAATTCTCCCATTTTTATCTTTTATAATTTATTTAACGAAATTTGGGGATTTTTGAACGGGATAATTTTTGTGATCGATAGAGGATGGATAGGGGTTGGTTTTGAGGGTTTTCTCGGAAACTATGGTGGCTTTACAGGAGTATAAAAAAATTATTATTATGTGGGGAAATTGTTGGGATGATGGGTTTTGGGAGATACTCTTTGGCCTGTTGTTTTTGAGCCTGTTTGGGGAGATGGTTTTCCCTTTCCTATGGTGGATAGCCGCCATCAGAGGGGCACGTCTCCTGGGGAATGAGCAGACTCACCTCGGCGATAACGTAAACCCAATTTTTGGCAATTCCTTTGGCAGGATGGGTTATTCCCTGCCTCCAGACCTTCCATCCGAGGGCCTGATCATTCCCACATACTTGGAGCGTGACTCCTTTCAAATCGTCCTCTGCACTCACCCCTGAGGACGGCCAAGAGGGTGGTCCGGAAGCTCCTAGGAAACACGTTATTCTGGTCAATTAACCATGGTGCTTCCAGGCCCTCTCTTCCACCACAAGATAGCCAAAAGGTACTGCCCTGCGGAAAATCTATAAAAATGAAGTGGAGGTACTATTGCTCTATTTTTCGCGGGAATGAACGTATTTTATGGGCTGTATCTAATAGAATCCTTAAGGGATCGTTAAAATACCCGATTGAGAGAACCGTAAGTCAGTTTTTCCTCGTGACTTGGAGGTTTTGATACTCAATATTCTCAAGATAGCCGTAGGCAGTTTTTCCTCATGACTTGGAGGATTTTTAAGATAACCGTGAGTCAGTTTACCCTCGTGACCGGGAGGTATTATACTACTTAATTAATTTATTCAATCGCGCGGAATTCTCTCTCTCTCTACTCACGAATCTCCTTTCTCTCTAGCCTACAGGTGGCGTGGAAAAATACCACGTCACAATCCTTATTGGAATAAAGTATTCAATGCTCTGGAATTGGACTGCTTGATTATCTACTCTATTCGAGAGAATTATAATCAGCTGAGGATTCACTGAAGAACGAAGTACACACTCCAGTGGAAAATACTGGACTGATCTTTACTATAGAGACTGGGTACGTCAAAATTGTCATACATATCATTTGACACTTTTGGGCTGATGATTGATTACCGAATCGCGATTTGACTCCGCATTTTCTTCATTTCGAATTATTCCTTCGACTTTGTCTTCAATTTTTTTTTAACCCCTGGGAGGTACACGTACCCAAAATGGTTCGACCAAAATTTTTCAGGTAGACATTACACAGAGGGACTGCGACTTTGAGACCGCTATTGTACCTCGAAAAATCCGTTAAAAGACTAGGAAACATGCTGTGTAGCCATTGTCGTCAGTTGCGAAGCAACCGTCGTGCTGTGGAGATGTTTGTATATTTTGTGGACCCAATTGGGGACAGTGTACCGGGACCGTGAAGTTTTTTATTTTTATAAAACTAAGTATTTTTTTGTCATCAGTTTTTGGATTGATATAACTATTATCAAATGTAAGTATGGATCATATTTATTTATTTGCATTCAAAAATACATACTGTCATACTATTGTAATAAAAATTATGATACTTCATATTATTATACTAGTGTAATAAAAATACTTTATTCTTTGTAAATTTTTTGTTCACTTTGTATAAAATCACCTAACATTTATATTTTACCTGTCCTAAAAAAAAGTCCTATTATCCAAATTCATCTCAAGAGAAAAAATCGAGGATTTCGAAATAATTAAAAATCAATTATTCCACGTTGAAGAGCACATTTCGAACTATAAACCCTGAAATTCTCATTCAAATATCTTCAATAGCATCAAAGATATATAGAATTGAGCGAAAAACGGAAGAATCGTCGATTTTTCACGTTCAAGGCTTTGTATTGCTCATAAAACATAAGATAATTGAAGAAACAAGCAGACCTCCGTAAACTGCGAATCAAGCACTTTATTCTGAAAAACAATGGACGAGGCCCGATAAATTTATTTGTTTAATGGCGACATTGCCTCGTGTATGGGAGGTGGAGAAAAGATGTGAGAATCAAAATTCGAAGGTAAATATAGTAACTCGCAATAGCTCAGCGGTAGAGCACCTGACATGTAATCAGAGGGTCGTGGGTTCAAATCCTGCTTGCGCATTACATATTTTTTCCGAAATTTGATTCTCTTAAAAATTTATTAATAAAAATTAATTTATTAATAAATTTATTTGTTTAATAGATTGGGCCCCTCAGGAGAGAAATACACCGATGTACAGTATAGTCATTCCACGCACGTTTGCAGCTACATTCATCCTGTGAAATTTCTGACTCGGCGTGCGCGCGCACTTTGTTTCACTCAGAAATTTCACTCTCATCGGATTTGCGTAACGCGCCTAAAGAAGTATAACTCCAAAAATCATATGAACCAGAATGATTTCCAGGTGAATGTCCAACTAGTCAGTAACAGAAGAATCCAAAATTCTAATGACCGTGGAGGCGGCTGGGTTCTCAACTTCACCTCTAAAGTTCGGAACTAGGAATATAGATTTCGAAATGAAATAAAAATCAATTTTTAATTTTTTAATTATAATTAGAGCAATGTCCTTTTTAACTTTTGCTCTTTAAAAGAAATAGGATTACAATAATAATAAAAAATAAAAAAAAATCGTTACGAAATTTTAATTCTTTCAAACAATTATAAATATTGCCGTTATTATCGGAAAAATTTCACACAATTAATTTATCATGATTCGATACAATTAAATTCAGTGATAAATAGAAATAATTGAGAAAAGTGAGGATATGGGGCTTATCTCAAAGGAAAACGGAAAAAAGCACAGCTCAGCACATTTAGCTGAGTAATGAACAATACTTTGAGAATTTGAGTATCTGCCTATAGTATTTTTGTTATCTGTTCACTAAGAAATTATCATTTTTTTCACGATTATGAAGTGTTCAGACAACTAGATTTTTTTAAATCAGTTTTTTGCGAATACACCACAAATTGATCGAGATGGAGCAGTTTTGCTTCAAACCTTTATTGTAGCTCCCAAAACTCTTTATAAAGAAGGATTCGTGCAAAATTGCTCTATCTCGCTTAAATTCTGGGATATTCGAAGAAAATTACGGATAAATCAATTTGTCTACAAACTTCATATTCTTTTGTTTTTGATATCCGTTTTGTCGAAAATATCTAGAAAAGTAAGCGAGATAACGGAATTCTTCTCATTAGTTTTTCTGTAGAGAATTTTGAAAACTACAAGAAGAGTTTCTACAAAAATTGCATCATCTCGCTCAGTTTCCCAGATATTCATCAAAGTCCTACGACAAAAAAATAGATTTTTGAATAGAGGAATTGTTTCAATGGTTTCTTTCCTTGAGAATATAGGAAAATCTAATGGAGATACGCCCATTTGCCTTAATCTTTTTTTTAGCTTTTGAAATCTTCTACAAAAAAATAGATTCAGGCAAAATCACACTATCTCACTTAGATTCCGAGTATTCTCAAGAAACTACACGGAGAGAAAATTCTCGAGAAAATCATGATGCTCAGCTCCATAGAGCTGATGCAAAATACATTCCGGGGACATCTTATGAGTCTACAAATAGCAAAAACTGTTCTTGTGTCAAGAATTAATGCTTGAGCCGATTCATTTTTTAGAAAAAAGTGTCACATTAATTGTGAAGCGGTATCATAGAAATATTAGCCAGTGCCTTTCTCTTTGATAATTGAAGAACAATTCTCCATCCATCCAATGACAAACTCTACTGGCACTTAGAAATTTTAGGTAGCCAGTCAGAATCTTTACACGTTTACTTCTGAATTTTTCTCATGCCAGTCTCATAATATGTTAGACGAAGCGGCATAGTTGGGTCCCTTCGACTGTTTTCGGTACATGAGCCATTGGTCATTTTACACTTGGCTTTGGATTGAAATATCTCGAAAACTATGCAAAATTTATCGAGACATGCTCTGAATGAAATTTAGAGGGAAGATTGACGAACAAAATAAGCAAAACGCTGTTTTTCTACGACCAGTAGTTTTTGAGATATCATTTTTTTAATGAGTAGTTCAGAAACAATGGATGAGGCCCGATAGCAAATAAGTGAGCGCTTGGACGTCCTTTCTGAATTTTCCAATTCAAGAAACGATATCTTAATAACTACGAGTCGTCAAAAACAGAGGTTCGCTTATTTCATTCGTTAATCTTCCCTCTAAATTTCATTCACAGCATGTCACGATAACTTTTGAGTAGTTATCGAGATATTTCAATCCAAAGCCGAGTGTAAAATGGCAATTTTTCAAGAAATAAAAAGCAAAAATTATGAGGTGAAGCATGGATATTTTTCGGTCGTGTTTCATGAGAACTCCTCCTTTGAATGACAATTTTCCGTAATTTTTTAAAAAATCATTTAGATAAATTTCCATATTTTTCTCTCCGTGTATTGAAAAGAAAAAATAAAAACAAAAACACAGGCTTCCCCCACCACCCGGAGAGCGACCCGACGGCAGCAGTGTTACGTATCGATCTGCGTGATCATACGTATTTTCCAATAATAACCAAAAACAACTAATAATTCAGTTGAAAATGGCCACAATTGCCATATTTAGACCAATTCACCTTGAAAAAGGTCAATAATACATGGAATTCCATTGAAAAGTTAAAAGTCAACAAAATCAGAAATAAAACCATTAAAATCCATTGAAAAGTCCATTAATAAAGTCAATTAACAAATTAAGAAAAATAGACAAAATGATCATAAACAAGTGAAATGTCATTGGAAATGTTCAAATACCAATTTGCAACAAATTCCCTTTAAAAGAAACAAAGATATGCACATTTAAAGGCCAACGGTGAAGTATTGACCGCGCCTGCCTTCAGCGACTTTCATTGAGTAAGTGCGTGACGTCACACGCGCGGGACAAGACTTCCCCCGCTAGAGACTCACGTAATTCTACGTCAAACATTTGAAAAATCATAACTCTTTGGAAAATAAAGATTAAGGGATAATTTCAATTGGTAAATTCATTAAATAATTAAGACCATCGATTCCAGAAGAAAAACAATCGAAAAGTCTATTTGCAACATAATTTGTTATAAACAATTTATCAAAATTTAATAGTAAAAATATAAAAATGGACTCAAAATGTAATCCATCATTATATATTGACGAATACAGAAAATCAACTCTTAATATTGGTAATTAACCGAGATATGAATTTTATAACAAATACACACATACACATACAAAATAATTATTACTGTACTTTCAAAAATTCATATCTTTCAAAGTTACGAAGATTAAGAAACCAAAATAACGTCTAAATTCACGAAAAAATACAAGCTACACAATGCGCTAAGAAAATTAGGCAAAAGTTAATATTTACCCTAAATTGTTATAAACAATTAATATGAAAAATAATTGGAGAAGGACAAAAACCGATGGAATAGAAAGATAATGACCTCAGAAGAATATAATGTAGCAATCCGAAATCAAAATAACAAATAACCACAGAGTTATTCAACATTTAATTTATTCACACATATATAGATATACAAAATACATGGGAAATATTCAAAAATCAATAACTTTCACAATAATTAATATTAAGGAATAATTTCCATTTGTGAAATCATCAAATAATTCAAACTAAAAGTTCATAAAAGAAAATCTAAGAAAAACCAAAATTTATGTAAAACCATTTTTGGACTTTAATTAATAATTGAATAACAACAAAAGTTATTAACTTAGGAAGATGAATCCAAATTTAAACAATGGATAAAAATAGTCTCTTCCAGACGCAATTGAGTTTATATTTTTAAAGTTATTATTTTAAAAGTTATTAACAAATAGCACTTTCAAGGTCATCCGACTTTAAATATACATAACTCCGAAACTATAAAAGTTAAAGACTTGAATCCGACGCTAAAAATCATTAAATTCAATGGCCTTTCAGATGCACTATAGCACGATTCCAGATATTGTTAACTAACAAAGTTATTAACAATCAATTGTTTATAACAGAATAATTTACAACTTTTGATACTAAAATTCGTTCATTTAGCCAAAAATAAGTTCAAATATAGAAAATTGTCAATTTGTCCCACTTCCAAGGGGATTTGACAAAATCGGTTTATAAGGTACACATCAGGACGTAAAAAGGAAGCCATTCCCGAAGAGTGAAAAATCAACTTTGAAATTGTTTAGAATCATTAAAAACAATATATTATCATGTCAAAAATCAGGTTAAAAATAAGAAAACAACAAAATTGTATTTTTAATGTAATAATCTTTATTGTAAAAGTACTATAGCCTAAGATACATATATACGCCTCAGCGCATGGACAGGCTACAGCACAAGGGTAGAAGAAAGGCGCTCCCCACCAGCTCAGTCACCACCAGCCACCTAGCTGCGCCAGAAACTCACAGCGCATCCCCATTTATTGTACTCCCACCCTACCAGCTCAAGCCGCCGAACTGTCCATGTACCTAGATGCGCGAGGCTCGTTCAGTCAGTTCATCGCTCCTCTTCAACTGGTAAAGACCTCTCCTCCGGACGCGGTCGCGGTAACTCACTCGGGACTTATAAAAATTTCAGTCAGTAGACACTTAGAAATTTTTAGTGAATCGGAACCTAGAAAATTTTTAGTGAATCGGGACTTATAAAAAATTGCAGTCAGTAGACACTTAGAAATTTTTATTCGATCGGAACTTAGAATATTTTGAAGTGAAACTTCTTTTGGCAGGGGACCAACTTTTTTCGAGCGTGTACCGAAACCGTCAAGTTTTGAGGGGAACGCGATAGTCGAGAAGTGGGGGTGAAGGAGAAGTCTTGCGTTGTTGGCGGGGGAAGCTAGAGTGGGAGCGAGATTGCAGGCTCTATAGGCACGGTAGTCGGGTAGTGGGAGAAGCGAGGTGACGCTGCAGTGTATTGTCGTACTAACGAAAGAATCGACACACGAGGCGTGCCGAAGCCACAATTTATTTGGTGGGGCATGGAAGCCGAAGAAACCCGATGTTGATTCATTCGCTAGTCCTTCTATCGCTTGCTACTTGTAGTGTAATCGTGAGAAAAGCCGTCAGTTCTTTGAAAATATCTCGGAATCCAAGGGAGATAGAGCGATTTCGTCTTCATCCATTCATGCAGCTCTTAGAGTTCTCTGCAAAAAAAGAATCAGGCGAATCCGCTGTATCTCGGTTAGTTTACGGGATATTCATTGAAAAACAATTTAATAGCGAAGAAATAAAGCAAAATGTTAATTTTCTATCATTAACAATTCTAAAATTTCTTGGAAAATAAGCCAAATAGAATTATTTCGCTCTCTTTCTTTCTTTGTAGCTCTTTGAATTCCGTATAAAAAATCTCCGGTGTAAAGTTGCCCTATCTCGTTTAGTTTCCAAAATTCTCAAAAACTCATTGAAATACAAAGTCATTTTTTTCAGAAGTAAAACTATTTCTCTGTTATTTCTATTTGATAAATGTTTTCAAAAGGATCTCTCAAGATATTCGTGAAAAATTATTGGAAAAGAAACTCCAGCTATAAGTCTATTTTTGCTTTCGTCAATTTTGTATGAACATTCCAGAAACTAAGAGAGACAGCGTTAATTCACTCGAATCTTTTCCTAAGTATATCTCTATTGAATTATGATAGATTCTTCAAAAGAAAAAAACATCGCAACGGAGACGTATATATCTATACGGTGTCATAAGGTTTTGATGAATATCTCAGAAACTGAGCAAAATAAGGCAATTGATGTGGAAACCATTTTCGCACATTTTCAGATTGTTTACAAAAAAGCTCTCCAGAAAAAGTCTGTTATTTCGCTCAATTTTATAAATATCCTTGAAAAACTGGAATTAAAAAAATATATATCTAACAAAGTTTTCAGACGAATTAATTTCATCTTATCAGCAATTCTCTTTAAATACTTCGAAATTTCAGGAGGATAAGGCAATTTTGCCCTCGTCCTTTCCTGTAGAGAATTTCAAGAGCTACACGAGAGAAAGATTGTGACAAAATCGCTCTATCTCGGTCAATTCCAGAAATATTCACAAACACAATGAGTTTAAAAAATCTATTGGTTGTGAAAAAAATTATATTTCGTTAACGAACGAGAAATTTTATCCCTTGTGCATTAAAAAAATACTCATAATTTATCTTGATATTCAATACCTCATAGGCAAGAAGTTTCACTTCTACCGCGCGGGGATCCTACGCACCCTCTTTTTTTTTTATTAAATCACAACTTAGAACTTTTTATTATCGAAGTTTTTATTCAAATAATTTTTAATTTTATTTCTCAAATGAAATATTTTCTCGAACCGAATTAAATCGAACGAAATAATTTTCCCTCTTCATCCTGAGATCTGACGAAGCCTCGCGTTGATAGGAACAAAACTTTTTTTTTGTTCAAATAAATTTAAAATCATTAAAGTGGAAACCGAGTTTAATTAATTTAATTAATCATTTATTCCTTTTCAGAGCCTAAAATTTAAACCCAGTCAACACCGCAGAAAACGGTGCGGTTGACTATTCTATCAAACCCGATCAACACCGCAGATACCGGTGCGGCTGATCACTCTCTCCTTTTCATTCAAATAAAATCAAATATATTAAAACTCGTTTTTCCAAATAAAAAACAAATCAAAAATTAATACACAAAATCGTCAGCATCTCACGATAGAGTCGCAGAAGAAAATGTAAAACCAAGTGAGCTCATTTTATTTTACTAAATTATAATATTTTCAGTGCACATAGAAAGTGCACATAGGAAAGTGACTAGCAAAAGTGAACATTAATAGTGAACATTGACACTGAATATATACATGTAAAGACAATTTACATCCGCCGACAAGGATTTGGATTAGGAAAAGAATCAACAAGGTGAGTAACGAAATCTTTCTATATCTCTAGCCCCGGAAATCGGTTGATATTCCAAAAAGTAGAGAAAATTTAACGTAAAGAAGAATTAATCGGGATTGAATTATATTTTGGGGGTTTTTCTCGGAATAAATCATCTCGAGTCAATTCTTATACGTAACAGTTGGCAGAGCTATAGTATTCAATTACCGGAAATTTTCTATTTAAATCTTCATTTTTCGGTTTTCTATCGATTGCACAAAAATGATAAATAGAAAAAAATCAGATAATTAATGTTTCATAATAATTCGGACGGATTGATTTTCGTTTTTTTTCGGTTTCTATGATTTTTTATAATTCAAAATAAAGGAAAATGGAATAATTCAATTTTCGAAATAGTTCCGACGAATTGATTCTCTTCTTTCCGGGTTTCATGACTCTTCCGCTTGAAATATTTGAAAATAAAATAACTAAATTTCCAAAATAGTTCCGGCGAATTGATTTTCATAATTTTTTTTCTTTACAGATTTCGATTATTTTTCAACTCGAAATAAAAAAAAATTATAATTAGATTTTTCAGAATGATTTCGATGGATTGATTTTCCCTTTTTTTTGTCCCAGGTTTTTATTATTTTTCAATCAAATCATTTGAAAATGAAATGATTAGAATTTTTCAGAACAATTCCGACCAATTGATTTTACTTTTTTTCTTAGGGCTTTATTATTTTTCAATTAAATTATTGAAGAATAAAACAATTAGATTTTCCGGAACAATTCCGACGGATTGATTTTACTTTTTCCTTCAGGTTTCTATTATTTTTCAATTAAATTATTTCGAAATAAAATAATCATAAGCACAAAAAAAATCGATAGAGGGGAAATAGAGCTCTGCCAACAAAAAGTATTCAATTTTGACATTAAAAATCTGAATTTTTTGATCAATTTTCAACCATGTCTAGTTTCAACTGTCACATTGACAATAATAATATAGAAATTTAACTTTGCAAGTTTTAAAATATCATCATTGAATATTTCCCTTCGAGCTAAATAACTTGAAGTGATTTCGTTGTTGTCAACAAATCAATGAATTAATTTCGATAATTTTTCAAATTTTAACTCTTGAAATTGTAGAATAATAATAACTTGTTCCATATACGGTATATTTTCATGTTTTGATTGAATTGAAAGAGAGAGGGAACCTGATGGGAAGGGAAGAGGTAATGAAATAATCGATTTCTTCCTGACAAAGACAGTTGGTATGAAAACACAATGATAAACAGAGACCAATGGTCTTGAGAAAATGGTAAATTTGGTAATTTGTTACGTATAAGAATTGACTTGAAATGATTTATTCCGAGAAAAATCCCCAAAATATAATTCACTCCCGATTAATTCCCATTTACGTTAAAGTTTCTCTACTTTTTGGAATATCAATCGACTTCCGGGGCTAGAGAGTCAGAAAATTTCGTTACTCACCGTGTTACTCTTTTCCAGGTCACTTTGGTCTTCCTCTCGCAAGCTTTACGTAGTATAGTCACTGCACGATAATTGTTCTTTACTGTTTTCTTAATTAATTCGAATTCTTTTGTTCACTTTTATGTCACTGTATTTATTTGCCTTGATTTCACCTTCACTATAATAAAGAATAATATGGATTCACTAAATTATCACTGTTTGACTTAAAATTTTGCCTTCGACTCTATCGTGAGATGCTGACGATTTTGTGTATTAATTTTCGATTTGTTTTTATTTGGAAAAACGAGTTTTAATATATTTGATTTTATTTGAATGAAAAGGAGAGAGTGATCAGCCGCACCGGTATCTGCGGTGTTGATCGGGTTTGATAGAATAGTCAACCGCACCGTTTTCTGCGGTGTTGACCAGGTAATATTTATGGACGAATAGGTAGAGTAAGGATAGAGTAGTCAACCGCACCGGTATCTGCGGTGTTGACCAGGTTTTTTATTGAATAGTCAACCGCACCGTTTTCTGCGGTGTTGACCAGGTAATATTTATGGACGAATAGGTTAAATGAAATAAGGATTGAGTAGTCAACCGCACCGGTATCTGCGGTGTTGACTGGGTTTAAATTTTAGGCTCTGAAAAGGAATAAATGATTAATTAAATTAATTAAACTCGGTTTCCACTTTAATGATTTTAAATTTATTTGAACAAAAAAAAGTTTTGTTCCTATCAACGCGAGGCTTCGTCAGATCTCAGGATAAAGAGGGAAAATTATTTCGTTCGATTTAATTCGGTTCGAGAAAATATTTCTTTTGAGAAATAAAATTAAAAATTATTTGAATAAAAACTTCGATAATAAAAAAATTCTAAGTTGTGAGTTAATAAAAAAAATATTCTAAGTTCCGATTGACAGAAAAATTCTAAGTGTCGATTGACTGAAAATTTTCTAAGTCCCGATTCACTGAAAATATTCTAAGTCCAAACTGAGTAAAATGATTCTAAGTCCCGAGTGAGTTACCGCGACCGCGTCCGGAGGAGGAGGTCTTTACCAGTTGAAGAGGAGCGATGAACTGACTGAACGAGCCTCGCGCATCTAGGTACATGAACAGTTCGGCGGCTTGAGCCGGTAGGGTGGGAGTACAATAAGTGGGGATGCGCTGTGAGTTTCTGGCGCAACTAGGTGGCTGGTGGTGACTGAGCTGGTGGGGAGCGTCTTCCTTCTACCCTTGTGCTGTAGCCTGTCCATGCGCTGAGGCTTATATATATGTATCTTATGATATAGTAGTTTTACAATAAAGATTATTACATTAAAAATACAATTTTGTTGTTTTCTTATATATAACCTTATTTTTGACATATTAATATATTGTTTTATATGATTTTAAACAATTTTAAAGTTGATTTTTCACCCTTCAGAAATGGCTTCCTTTTTACATCCTGATGTGTACCTTATAAACAGATTTTGTCAAATCCCCTTGGAAGTGGGACAAATTGACAATTTTCTATATTGAACTTATTTTTGGCTAAATGAACGAATTTTAGTATCAAAAGTTGTAAATTATTTTTTTATAAACAATTGATTGTTAATAACTCCGTTAGTTAACAATATCTGGAATCGTGCTATAGTGCATCTGAAAGGCCATCGAATTTGATGATTTTTAGCGTCGGATTCAAGTCTCTAACTTTTATAGTTTCGGAGTTATTTATATTTAAAGTCGGATGACCTTGAAAGTGCTAATTGTTAATAACTTGCAAAATAATTACTTTAAAAATATAAACTCAATTGCGTCTGGAAGAGACTATTTTTATCTATTTTTCAAACTTGGTTTCATCTTCCTAAGTTAATAACTTTTGTTGTTATTCAATTGTTAATTTAAGTCCAAAAATGGTTTTGCATAAATTTTGGTTTTTCTTAAATTTTCTTTTATGAACTTTTAGTATCAATTATTTAATGATTTTACAAATGAAATTCGTTCCTTAATATTGATTATCCTAAAAGTTATTGATTTTTGAATTTTGCCATGTGTTTAGTATATCTATATATATGTGAATAAATTTGAATATTGAATAACTTTGTTTGTATTGGTTTTATCGTTTTCATTTCTGGAGGTTATATTTTTCTGATGTGATTATCTTCGTATTCTATAGGTTTTTGTCCTTGTCCAATTATTTTTCATATTAATTGTTTATAACAATTTAGGGTAAATATTAACTTTTGCCTAATTTTCTTAGCGCATTGTGTAGCTTGTATTTTTTCGTGAATTTAGACGTTATTTTGGTTTCTTAATCTTCGTAACTTTGAAAGATATGAATTTTTGGAAGTACAGTAATAAAAAGTTTGAATGAATGTGTGTGTATATGTTATAAAATTCATATCTCGGTTAATTATGTATATTAAGAGTTGATTTTCAGTATACTCCAATATCTCGATGTCAACTACATTTTACGTCTATTTTCGTATTTTTACAATGAGTTTTTACATAAATTGTTTATAACAAATTATGTTGCAAATTGATTTTTCAATTGTTCTCCTTCTGGAATCGTTAGTTCAAATTATTTAACGAATTTTAGCATCGGAATCGTTTCTTGATCTTAATATTCAAAAGAGTTATGATTTTTCAAAAGTTTGACATAAAGTTATGAGAGTCACTGGTGGGGGAAGTTTTGTCCACAGCGTGTGGCTGCGCGCACCTACGCAGTGAAGGTCGCTGAAGGCCGGCACGGTCAATACTTTTCCGTTGGCCTTTAAACATGTATATCTTTGTTTCTATTAACAGAAATTTGTTGTAAATTGGTATTTAAACATTTTTAATGATATTTTACTTGTTTTTGACAATTTTGTTCGTTTTGCTCGATTTGTTAACATACTTTATCGATGGACTTTTCAGATTTTTCAATGAATTTTAATGTTTTTCTTTCTGATTTTATTAACTTTCAACTTTTAGTGTACTTTCATGTATTATTGACCTCTTTCAGGGTAAATTGGTCCAGACATTGGAATTGTGGGCCTTTTTGACTGAATTATTAGTTATTCTTGATTATTATTGAAAAGTACGTATGATCACGCAGATCAATACGTAACATCTCCATCGTGGGGGAAGTTGCTTTTATCTATTGTCGATAATAGCAACTTGTTTAAACTCTTAAGATAAATCCAATAGTATTCTTAAAACAATGATAATAATAATAATATATAAATGAAAAAAAAAAATTCTTGGCGTAATCTGCCTTTTCCGTATGATCGATATTGTTTGTTTGTTTGTATTCGTGCTTATGACTATGATTAATTAGTAATTTTTGTCCTCCGCTATGTCACAAATGTAATGGGAATCTCATTCTTATCTATCATTATCCTTATAATAAAGTTAGTACGCTCGCGAATTTTTGCGAACGTAACATCTCCATCGTGGGGGAAGTTGCTTTTATCTGTTGTCGATAATAGCAACTTGTTTAAATTAACGTTACTGTTTTTCTACTTATTCGGTTTTCTCACGATTTTTATCATTCTTTGCAAAGATTCTTATTTCGTTCTCTTATTCTAATTTCAGCTCTTCAACTTTCTGTCAGCTTTCTCACGATTTTTATCATTCTTCTCCCATACTCTTATTTCATTCTTATCACTTAGACTTCCGTTGGAGTTTCTTCCTCGCTTTGCGTATCGCTTTCGGTAGATAAATCTTCAATTTCTTCTCTAACTTCTTCGCTATTTAATTCTAAAGTTTTAGTCACTAAATATTTTTCGAATTTAACTATTGTTCTTTTCATTTTCATAACTTTTCTTATTAGTTGTCTACATATTATTATTTTTCTCTGTTTTTGCATTCTTGCTCTCATTGCAGCTCGGCTTGGAGTCTTCCATGCTCTTACAGTTTCTTTATTACTTTCTTTCTCTGCTTGCATCTTTCTGTAAAAAATATTTTTTTCTCGTTTTACGTCAAGTAATTTATAACTATGTCTACTCATGCTTTATTCGTGCAGTCATGGAAGCGTGCAGCAATCTTGATCCTATAAGAGTAATAGGTTATAATAATAATAAACCTTCACCAAAATTAGGATAATGTATGTATGCTTTTTTTTTTTTTATTAGCAACAATGGAATATAATGATTAGTGCTTGATTATTATAATTGATTGAATGTTTCTTATATAATACGTTGGGTAATCTTCTGACAAATATATTTTGAATAGAGATAAGTACTTTTGTTTGATTTTCATATATCTGTATATAATAATAGAAAGAAATCGCCGAATATATATTAATTGATAATTTTATGATAATGTTGTGTAAGTACCAAATAAAATACTCGTATTCCGTGTAGAATATTTTGAGGTAGAAAAAGGGAAAATTGCTCATTGATAATTATAATAATTGATTAAAGTAACTTATCGAGTCTTTTATGATCCAAACAAGCAAAAAAAAGATGTTTATAGTGCGAGAAAACCTTAATTCTATGTACTCATGATTATTCATTATATGATATAGTTGAAATAATGTTTATGTAAATGCGTGTATGTGTAATAATAGTGCATTTAAGTAAATTAACCCAATATTTTTTTGATGAAGAAAAAAAATTCTCAGAAATTGGAAGCGATTATTATATAATGCACGTATGCGTAAAACTAGTGCATTTATCTAATTTTATAATATGATTCAATAAAAAAATTTAGAAAAATTATATTGGTACTTGATGCACGTATGCGTAAAAATAGTGCATCTATGTAAATAGTTGTATAATGTTGTTAAGAAAAAATATAGCAAAATTAATGAAATAATGAAATGAAAAATGTGATAATGTCTCTTAGCGTATTTTGACTTATTCTAACTTAATCCTAAAACTATAGGGGACCCCGCGGCTCGTCCGTTCCCGCAGTATTTATCGACTCCAGACCCCTTTTAACTTATTTCTCTCTAACAATCGAAAATTTTCGGATACTATAATATAATGTAAAATCTCTCGATGACTTCTTAATTACTAGACACTAATTGAGCAGCTGCAGCTGGTGGTTCTGGGTCTTCATCTTCCCCAAGGTCTTGGTCTTCGTCCGACGAAAATTTCGCGTCCTCCTCTGCTGATTCCTCAGGGTCTGTGTCACTCAAGCATGCACTCACAAACTCATCGAACAATGCTCCTGGTGATAGGAACTTATTCTCTTCCTCTGTTCCTTTCCCCTTCTCATGCTTAAATGCCCATTCTATGTCCTTCAACAATAAAATTCTGTTCAGCAGGCTGTCAGCCAGCTCTATCTGTTGTTTCCCAATTTTTCTCGCTTTTCGTTCAATTTTCCTCAGTACGACAATCATTCTCCTACGTTCTAGACTGCTCATGTTCCCAATGGTCATATTCTTATGTGGAGCCATGACTCAATACGTTTTTATCCTGTAATATGATTTATTTATTATAACTAAGCTTGTGATTATGCAGGAAAGACACAAAAAGAAAAGTCATGCGGCATGCGTAGAGTGCAAATTTTTGTTTAAAAGCTTTTCAAATTTGCTATCTGATGTGTTCAAAGGTAATTATGCGAAGTCCGTCATGCACCGCATTTGTTGTTGTTATTGGTAAGAAATCACATTCCATTGTTACTAACAATAATGACTCTTATTACTACGTATGAACATAATTCTGGGACTCCGCTGTGCTTCACTTCATTTCCTCCATCTCTTAAGCCAATGTTGTTTTTTGTATGGCTGTTCTTCCAAAATATCTGCCACTTGCCGTTCCTCTTCTCGTAGCTTATGGACCTTCCTCTGCAAGTAGCTAGAGAAACTCCACAATACTTGTCCCATCTTCGTTAGTTCCACTCCAACTTCTTCAACAATTTCCTTTTCCTCCTCACTTCTACTATAGCTCGAGGTCGTGGTGGGCGAGGTGACTGAGTCAATTTGTAATTGTCCAGCAAGTTTTAGGTCGAGTGACATTTTCATTATTTGCTCTCTGACTTGGTTAATAGCTTCAGATCCTGGTACGATTTTTGATTTTTCTTTAGAAGACATCTGTGAATTTTGTTGATAGTGTAAATGGGGTGTTTGTAAATTAGCTGGGGTTATTTGCAACTCATGCTTGGCAGGTAGCGTTAATACATTGAAGTTAGCAGCATATCACTTATCCGATTTACTGGTTCATGAGGTGATATACTAAGCGTGTTTTTTTTTTCATTGTAGGAATAATTTTAATGCGGAGGCAGCCCTCAGGCAAGCCTTCAACTGTAGTTTCCAGATTGGTTCATCACCGAAAGCTACCTCTATGATTTCAGGAATTGTATTTAGTCGTATTGTATGAATGTTATCTCCAATCATACCTAGGACAGCTTTAATATCCATAGGAAATGAGGCTTCTTCTAATAGAGTAACCATATCATAAACTATTGAAGGTTCTTCATGTTCAGAGGTCTTTTCACGCAGCAATTTTTCATATTCAGTTAAATTTTTAATGATTTGTTCTCTGATTTCTAAAGGGTAGGTCCTTTTCATGTATAAGTGCATGTCAGCGAGAATCAAGTTACGTTCCATGTTAATCAGGGTATTTGCAGGCAATGAGAATTGTTTGAAAGAATTCTATGAAAATAAATATGAAGGTCTGATGTTTAGGGATTTTACAGGCATCAAGCAATAATTGTAGGTGAGTGTTTCATGCTTTGTTGTGAAACAAGACAATATGTGAGCGTTTTTTTTTCGAAGATTTGATGAGGACTGGCATTTACGTTGTTCATGGGTAGAATGTTGTCGCGACGTCTGGAACAAATTTCAGTGCTGACTTTCGATTTTTTTTCTTGAAGTGTATGTATTCTATATTAATTACACTAACAATCAATTATTACATTTCTATATCTCTGTTTTTTTTTTTCACTGATCTAACAATGTTTAAGTGATCTAACAAGTTTTCTGTATAAATACTGATTTTTACGATAGCATTTACAAAGGTTTCTATGTATTAATATATATCGAGAGTTTTTCTTAATGATTTATATTATTAATAATTACTGAGTTCAATTACAGTTGTGACAAGCGGAGTTTATTTTTGTGAACTTTTTTTCCGTTACCATTAACATTGATTATGACATTTTCATTATGGAGAACCTCTATTACTTCAAAAGGTCCTTCATATTGATCTGTCAATTTACCTTTCTGAGGTTCTTTCAATAAAAAAACTTTACTACCAATTCCAAATTCTTGTGGATTGATATGAGCATCATAATACTCCTTTGATTTTAATTTAGCATTATGTAGATTATGTCGTGCTACTGATTGCACATCCGTTAATCGCGTGAAGAGTTACCTTAAATAATTTGAGCTCTCTTAACGCTTATTATCGAGATTCGAGGAATTAAAATGATGAGAGAAATGTTTATAAATTATTTTCTATATGTTCTATAGACTCTACATTATTGTATGTAAATAAATGATTATTGTGTAAATTGTCTTGACCTGTATCATAAGGATCAGGCCTAATTTCTTCCTCCTCGCTCGACTCTATTTCAATTCTCATTTTCTCTTTGAATTTGTTAACTTCTGGACTACTATCTTCTTCTAAAATGAATAATTTTTTTATGGCAATAACGTGAATGTTTGCACTATTAATTTCTTCTATTTCTGTTTGAGACGACTCTTCAGGCGAAATGTTACGAGATAATGCATCAGCGTTTGCGTTTACTAACCCTGGCTTATACACTACCCTATAGTCAAAATCCTGCATATTTAATCTCCATCTAACTACTCTTGAATTTGGGGAAGAAATTGAATTTAGCCATGTTAATGGTCTATGATCTGTGACTAATGTAAATTTTCTCCCGTATATGTACGGACGAAAATATTGAACTGAATATATGATAGCTAACATCTCTTTCTCGATAGTCGAGTAATTTGTTTCAGCTTTATTCAATACTCTAGATATGTAAGCGATAGGGAGATCCTTACCAATGTCACCTTGACTGAGGATTCCTGCTATGCCGACATTACTTGCGTCGGTCGTTATTATGAACTCTTTAGTGAAATCTGGGTATTGTAAGATGGGAGATTTGCACAAAGTATCCCTCAACTCAGTAAAAGCTTGATTCTGATCACTACCCCAATTGAATTTTATGTCTTTATGTAAAAGAATAGTCAGTGGTTTTGAAATTTTTGCGTAATTAGGGATAAAACGTCTGTAGTAACCTGTCAGTCCAAGAAATTGTCGAATGTTCTTTTGATTAGTGGGTCTAGGAAAATTTTTAACAGCTTCTAATTTTTTTGGATCAGGTTGAACACCATCAGTTGAAATAATATGACCTAAATAATTCATAGATTTGCAAAGAAAATGACATTTATCAGGCTCGAGTTGTAATCCTGCTTTTCTAAGTCTTTCTGATAATCTGCTAAATTTTTCTACGTGTTCTTCTAATGATTCGGAATATAATACTATGTCATCCATGTAAACAAAAATTTCTTTTCCTTGAAGTCCAATTAAAACTTTATCCATCATTCGTTGGAATGTTGGTGGAGCATTCTTAAGCCCAAATGGCATTCTAGTAAATTCATAGTGTTGATACGGAGTTGAAAAAGCTGTTTTGTGAATATCGTCTGGATGAATGGGTATTTGATGAAATCCGCTTGCTAAATCGAAAGTAGAAAAATATTTTGCGTTTCCTAATTGATCTAAAATTTCGCTAATGTTGGGGAGTGGATATGCATCCCCTATAGTCTTTTCGTTTAGGCTTCTGTAGTCTATTACCATTCTCATTCGTTTGTTCCCCTGTGAATCTTCCTTTTTTGGAACGACCCACACAGGTGAGCTGTATGGAGATTCAGAAGGGCGTATTATTCCCCTTTCTTCTAATTCCGCGCATTGCTTTAAAATTTCGTCTTTATGTTTAGGAGGAAATCGATACTGTCTTTTAAAAACTGGAGCGTCGTCTACTGTATTAATTCGATGAAAAATAGAATTGGTACAACCGAGGGGTTCATCTTTCAATACGAACAGGTCCTGGTTATTTTCAATAAGATTATTTAGTACTTGTCTTTCTTCGATTGAAATTTCGTCAGTATGAATTGATTCTTTTATGATATTAGCTCTTTCTGGGGTCAATTTGTCAGCTGTGATTGTATTAATATTAGTTGTATTTGTTAATGAATAGCATTGTAATGGTTCCAATGATAAATGATTGATTGTTGCCGCGTTTGGGCTTTGTTCAAGTATATAATTAATTCTAGTGACCTTAGAGTTTTTCTCGTAAGGTAAAATAAAGTTGGAGTCTACGTTCGACTGCCTATTAAGTAGTGCCTCGTTAATGAGTTCTTTGTGTAATAAGTTTTCATTGGTATCATCGGAAATATTTTGTGCATTCTCATCATCATTTTCAGTTTTCGCGTTGAGCCAGCAGCATTGACCCATTTTGACAATTGGTGTAGGGATGTGAATATCCTGATCTGACTTGTTGTGAGCTCGAATATAAGTATAACCTCCGAAATTTGCTTCTAAACCTCCAGTTAAAGTAATTTCTTCTGAAATGCGGAAATCTGGTATAATACCGGCATTTAGTGAATCTTGGGTTAATCTAATTAGAAAGGCGCGAGTAGAGTGTTTTGATACTAGTTGATGTTCGTCATAATGAATTTCAATAACTACGTCTTTAAATGAAAAAGTTCGATGTTCGTAGGAAAGTGTTGCTTTATATTCATCAAAAAAATTTGCACCGATTATTCCTCCGTAAATAATAGGAAAGTCGGCTTTTACTACGTGAAACTTTACAGGATAATTATGAATTTGAAGGACTGTACTTCCTATTGTAGCCGTGCGGCTGTCTGTAATTCCCGTTAAATAAATTATATCGTTATGATCGATAATTTGATTTGGATTTAATATGTTCGATTTTATCAAATTTACTTCGGCTCCACTGTCTATCATTATCATAGTGGAAGTACATAATTCTTTAGAGTTGAGAGTAAAAGATGGGATTTTAGATTCTTGTAAATTTATTGACGCGACGTTGACGGGTTTGGTTGCAGTGGTTGCTGATTCATTTGAGCACTCTGTTGTGCTCGTCTCGGATGATTGTTCAACGGGATTTCGCTCGTTGCATTCCCCAGGGACCCATTGGAATTCACCTCGGGGCAAGATTCGTTTTTTGATGCAATGATAGACTCTCTTTTTGACCAAATGTTACGTAAGTTTCGGCATTCACTTACGTCGTGACCCCGACGGCGACAGTATTCACAAAATTTATTTGGATCATAATCAGCTGAAGGACTTCGGCCTGTTGGCTGATTAGGATTATTATTCGAATCAATTTGATTATTATTACCGTTGTGAGCGTATTGACGATTGTTATTATAATTGGAATTTCCGAAATTCTGATTCGGGATGGAATTTTGATTATGATTACCTCGGGAAAAATTGCGATTATTTTGATTAAAGTTCCTATGAGCATTGCCCCCATTAAAAAAATTTCTAGGGTAATTATTCCGATAAGGATTATGAGGAACATTATTATTGTTGTTTCGATTTTGATAATTAGAATTATTTGAACTAAATTGCAAATTTTGAGAAGTAGTTTCTGGGACTTGAGAATTTTCGTTATGATTATTAGGGTTACTTTGTGATTGGGAATTCGAGACATTAGAATTATTAGTGCCTTGTGGTGGCTGACGTTTTTTCGATCGATTAAAATTTCTTGATTCTGAATTTTCGAAGTTTTGAGGGGACTCTAATGTTTGGGTGATTCCAATAAATCTAGCAGAATCACCAAATCTTTGTAATCTAGTTGAGCAGTTTTATAGACTTCAGTGGCGGCCTTGTAAGCTTGAGATAAAGTATGATGAGGTTTAGCTAGACATTGAATTCTCAAAGTAGGCGGTAATCCGTTCATGAATGAATTAATAGCATTATTTTCTATTCTTAGTGCATCTAATTGGGTGAAGCCGGGTCTTTCGCGAATTTCAACGTTAATAATGTCAAGGTAAAGCGTTTGAACACGATTTACATAGCTTGCAACATGCTCATTAGCTTCTATCATTATGCCTTGCAGAGCAGCTTTGTATTGGTTAGCAGTACACAATGGATCGAAGAGATCACGCAATTTAGACTCTAGATCAGAAATCGATAGATATTCCATATTTTCTACAGCAATTCTAGCTATTCCCTCAAATTTTGAACGTAATGATTCTAAAAACACTGGCATGGCCTGATGACTCCTCATAGCACAAGCCCTCTCACAAGTTCTAATAAATTGAGAAACCGACATATTGTTTCCATTAAATTTTGGCACATAATATAAAGCGTCTTTAACTGAAATATGAGGTATGTGACATTCTGTACGAGGAGATCTGAAATTCCCCAGACCACTGTATTCGTCGTGGTTCACATTAGTATTTGGCATTTGTTTAATATTATTTAACTCATCTCTTCTTTTTGTGATTTCAGATGTTAGGACCCGCATCATTTCATCAACCGAATTGGATGTTTGTTGAGGATCTCCCGACTGTGGATTACTAGTGTTTGGCAAATCGTGACATTCCTGATTTTCATCGCGTGGTGGACTATTTGAATTTTTATTACTGTTACTTTGCAATTCGCGTGCATTATTTTGAAGGTCTTTAATGTGACTGTGTAATTCTTGAATAAGTTTAGCTTGCTCATCAATGAGTTTCAATTTTTCTGCTAATTGTTCATTAAGAAGTCGCGCTTCTTCTAGAGTTGGGGATTCCATAATGAAAATTTAGTAATAATGAGTTGAGAAAAAAAAGGAATCAAATTAATGATGATAAATTGTATATACATAAAAAAACTTTTTATATGTACTTGAAGTAGTTCAAAAAGAAAAATTTAAGTCAAAGGTGAATTGAAATCAACTTGATTCTATGCTGTTGGAGACAATGGAAAGAATTTAATGATAATAATAAAAAAAATTTTATTTCAATTTATTCAAGAGAGAAAAAATAAATTTTATTTATGGATAAACGATTTGAATACTCATCGGCTAATTGATGGTCTATAAACATGAACTCAATTGATTGTAAGTATATATAAAAAAAATTTCCTCAAGAGTGGGATGATTGAATGTCCAAAAAAAAATTTTTAAGGAAAATTTAAAATTGAACCAATCAAAAAAAATTTTCAATTTGAATAATTGGGTGTTCCAAAAAAAAAATTTAAATTGGAATAGTTGAATATCAAAAAAAAAATTCAAACTGGAATAATAGAATCTTCACACAAAAAAAAAATTTTTAAATTGGAATAATAGGATGTACAAGAAAATTTTTTTTGAAAATTTGAGTAGTTGAGTGTTCAAAAAAAAAAATTTTGAATTGGAATCGTTGGATGTCCAAAAAAAAAATTTAAAATAAAATAATTGAATGTCGGAGAAAAAAATTTAAATTAGAATCGTTGGATGTCCCAAAAAAAAAATTTAAAATAAAATTTTCAAAATGAAATAATTGGATGTCAAAAAAATTTTTTTAATTGGAATAATTTGGAAACCCAAAAAAAAGAATTCAAAAATGAAAAATTCCAAATTGGAATAATTGAAGGTTCAAACAGAAAAAATTAAAATTGGAATAATCGATTGTTCATGAAAAAAAACCCGAAAATGGAGTAATTAAATATAAAAGAATAATTTTGTTTAGTTGTAATTTAATTAATTCGATTCAATTGATTTGATTCAATTCAACTATGACACTTTCAGATAGAACGTACTGATTGAATTTCATGTAAAAGAATTTTCTTGGATGATTTGAAACAAAAAAAAATGAATAATTTCGAGAATAAGTCACAATGGAGTTTTAAGTGGATAGAGATTCCGTAATTAAAAGAATTTACTTTGAATTGATGTTGAACGATAGAACAGAAATTATTATGGAAAAAGGAACCACAATTCTAACACAGGTCACATGAAATTTTTCTATTACCACCCCACACTTAGCACCATTTTGTTACACAAAATTGCTAAAGTGTGGCAAACTAATTTGTAGAAAAAAAAATGAAAAAAAAACTTGATAATGTGAGTGTAACGGATTTTCTAATTACCCCACACTTAGCACCATTTTGTTACACAAAATTGCTAAAGTGTGGCCAATTTGATTGCAAACAAGCAGGAGTTCCACCCTTTGTGCGTTATTTGCGAACCCCACTCTTTATGTGACATTTAATATTTTGCCAATTCGATTGGCAAAATGCTTCCGAATGGGATTTTACCCATAATCAATCGAATCTCTATAAAAATGAATATCTTTTCAATCGCTCAAAAAATAACATTATTCTCTCAAGAAATACGCACTTATAGATCCCTACAAATTTCAGTTCAAAATAATCGATTAAATTGCAATAATACCACATGGTACATAAAAATTCAATACTAGATGAAAATTCAGATCCTATGATGGAACACAAAAATTGACGTTCGGGTTCCAAATAGGATTTCTATTCTTTCTGATTGTCGTCAGGATGAAAAGGTACTCATTTTGTAGAAAAAATTGTCTACTTTCGAATGGTGAAATAAAAAATAGTAGTGTTTTTAGGGAGAAAGCTAAGAAAAACCGTGATTTTTGAAAAAACTAATTTATCGACCATCCTTACAAGAGACTTCTTCTGAAAAATCTGAAATTATCACCATTTGTGGGGCTCATTGAGATAAATCTTTTAAGCTGAACTTGGATGAAATCGCTTGGATAGTTTTCGAGATATAACCTCTTTTCATAAAATGGGTTTTGGCCAATATCTCAGAAACTACTGGAGCGATTTCGCCCAATTTCAATACCAAACTTTTCGCTTCTTAAATGCACAAACTGGCGAAATTTGAAGTCTCTAACTCAAATAGTTTTTGAGCTATCGTGTATAGTCAATTCAGGATGAAAAACACTGTAATTGAAATTATCTGCAAACGAAAAATCTGAGCAAAATTTACCCCGAGTGAAAATTGTGAGTTCAAATGAGATGTATTTCGTCGCTGAGTGTGGGGGCTGTGAATCAATTTTTCGCGGAGGAAAGTCGAAAAAACGATTTTTCAAAAATTTGAGTTTTCTCGAAAAGTACTCAACCGATTTCGCTCAAATTTCACTGACAGCAATTTGCATGGGGAGGGAAAGTACTGTTAAATTTTCAGCTCACTAAGTATTACCGTTGCTGAGCAATGAGCTGATATCTGTCACACATACACACACACACACCCACATACACACACACATACAGACATTTTTTAAAAATGTCATTTCTCGACGTTTTGGATCATTCTGAGTCATATCCCGATGAAATTTCAAAATCGAAAAAAATCACGTTTACAATGCTTCCATTCGGAAGCAAAAATGAGAAGAAATAATGAAAAAACTAAATTGTAGTAAAAATGATTCTAATAAAAAAAATTGATGGGGAGAGGCGTTGATAGCACGGTTAGCACGAAAATCTGATATACCCCACACTTAGCACCATTTTGTTACACAAAATTGCTAAAGTGTGGCCAATTTAATTGCAAAAACAAAAAAAAATGATCATGAAGAAAAAGAACACGACTGTAACGAAACTTTGAAGTACCCCACACTTAGCACCATTTTGTTACACAAAATTGCTAAAGTGTGGCCAATTTAAATTGTATAAAGAAAAAAAAAATGAAAAAAAGAACAAGGCACGGTTGCAACACAGTTGGAACGAAACTTTCGATTACCCCACACTTAGCACCATTTTGTTACGTATAAGAATTGACTCGAGATGATTTATTCCGAGAAAAATCCCCAAAATATAATTCACTCCCGATTAATTCCCATTTACGTTAAAGTTTCTCTACTTTTTGGAATATCAATCGACTTCCGGGGCTAGAGAGTCAGAAAATTTCGTTACTCACCGTGTTACTCTTTTCCAGGTCACTTTGGTCTTCCTCTCGCAAGCTTTACGTAGTATAGTCACTGCACGATAATTGTTCTTTACTGTTTTCTTAATTAATTCGAATTCTTTTGTTCACTTTTATGTCACTGTATTTATTTGCCTTGATTTCACCTTCACTATAATAAAGAATAATATGGATTCACTAAATTATCACTGTTTGATTTAAAATTTTGCCTTCGACTCTATCGTGAGATGCTGACGATTTTGTGTATTAATTTTTGATTTGTTTTTATTTGGAAAAACGAGTTTTAATATATTTGATTTTATTTGAATGAAAAGGAGAGAGTGATCAGCCGCACCGGTATCTGCGGTGTTGATCGGGTTTGATAGAATAGTCAACCGCACCGTTTTCTGCGGTGTTGACCAGGTAATATTTATGGACGAATAGGTAGAGTAAGGATAGAGTAGTCAACCGCACCGGTATCTGCGGTGTTGACCAGGTTTTTTATTGAATAGTCAACCGCACCGTTTTCTGCGGTGTTGACCAGGTAATATTTATGGACGAATAGGTTAAATGAAATAAGGATTGAGTAGTCAACCGCACCGGTATCTGCGGTGTTGACTGGGTTTAAATTTTAGGCTCTGAAAAGGAATAAATGATTAATTAAATTAATTAAACTCGGTTTCCACTTTAATGATTTTAAATTTATTTGAACAAAAAAAAGTTTTGTTCCTATCAACGCGAGGCTTCGTCAGATCTCAGGATAAAGAGGGAAAATTATTTCGTTCGATTTAATTCGGTTCGAGAAAATATTTCTTTTGAGAAATAAAATTAAAAATTATTTGAATAAAAACTTCGATAATAAAAAAATTCTAAGTTGTGAGTTAATAAAAAAAATATTCTAAGTTCCGATTGACAGAAAAATTCTAAGTGTCGATTGACTGAAAATTTTCTAAGTCCCGATTCACTGAAAATATTCTAAGTCCAAACTGAGTAAAATGATTCTAAGTCCCGAGTGAGTTACCGCGACCGCGTCCGGAGGAGGAGGTCTTTACCAGTTGAAGAGGAGCGATGAACTGACTGAACGAGCCTCGCGCATCTAGGTATAGGAGGACTAGTCAGAAAGGGAACCTCTGAAGCTGAAATTTACACGCTGTAGCATAGGAGCTGAGGTTCCCCTTTTGGCCAGTACAACTATACATGGACAGTTCGGCGGCTTGAGCCGGTAGGGTGGGAGTACAATAAGTGGGGATGCGCTGTGAGTTTCTGGCGCAACTAGGTGGCTGGTGGTGACTGAGCTGGTGGGGAGCGTCTTCCTTCTACCCTTGTGCTGTAGCCTGTCCATGCGCTGAGGCTTATATATATGTATCTTATGATATAGTAGTTTTACAATAAAGATTATTACATTAAAAATACAATTTTGTTGTTTTCTTATATATAACCTTATTTTTGACATATTAATATATTGTTTTATATGATTTTAAACAATTTTAAAGTTGATTTTTCACTCTTCAGAAATGGCTTCCTTTTTACATCCTGATGTGTACCTTATAAACAGATTTTGTCAAATCCCCTTGGAAGTGGGACAAATTGACAATTTTCTATATTTGAACTTATTTTTGGCTAAATGAACGAATTTTAGTATCAAAAGTTGTAAATTATTTTTTTATAAACAATTGATTGTTAATAACTTCGTTAGTTAACAATATCTGGAATCGTGCTATAGTGCATCTGAAAGGCCATCGAATTTGATGATTTTTAGCGTCGGATTCAAGTCTTTAACTTTTATAGTTTCGGAGTTATTTATATTTAAAGTCGGATGACCTTGAAAGTGCTAATTGTTAATAACTTGCAAAATAATTACTTTAAAAATATAAACTCAATTGCGTCTGGAAGAGACTATTTTTATCTATTTTTCAAACTTGGTTTCATCTTCCTAAGTTAATAACTTTTGTTGTTATTCAATTGTTAATTTAAGTCCAAAAATGGTTTTGCATAAATTTTGGTTTTTCTTAAATTTTCTTTTATGAACTTTTAGTATCAATTATTTAATGATTTTACAAATGAAATTCGTTCCTTAATATTGATTATCCTAAAAGTTATTGATTTTTGAATTTTGCCATGTGTTTAGTATATCTATATATATGTGAATAAATTTGAATATTGAATAACTTTGTTGCTATTGGTTTTATCGTCTTCATTTCTGGAGGTTATATTTTTCTGATGTGATTATCTTCGTATTCTATAGGTTTTTGTCCTTGTCCAATTATTTTTCATATTAATTGTTTATAACAATTTAGGGTAAATATTAACTTTTGCCTAATTTTCTTAGCGCATTGTGTAGCTTGTATTTTTTCGTGAATTTAGACGTTATTTTGGTTTCTTAATCTTCGTAACTTTGAAAGATATGAATTTTTGAAAGTACAGTAATAAAAAGTTTGAATGAATGTGTGTGTATATGTTATAAAATTCATATCTCGGTTAATTATGAATATTAAGAGTTGATTTTCAGTATACTCCAATATCTCGATGTCAACTACATTTTACGTCTATTTTCGTATTTTTACAATGAGTTTTTACATAAATTGTTTATAACAAATTATGTTGCAAATTGATTTTTCAATTGTTCTCCTTCTGGAATCGTTAGTTCAAATTATTTAACGAATTTTAGCATCGGAATCGTTTCTTGATCTTAATATTCAAAAGAGTTATGATTTTTCAAAAGTTTGACATAGAGTTATGAGAGTCACTGGTGGGGGAAGTTTTGTCCACAGCGTGTGGCTGCGCGCACCTACTCAGTGAAGGTCGCTGAAGGCCGGCACGGTCAATACTTTTCCGTTGGCCTTTAAACATGTATATCTTTGTTTCTATTAACAGAAATTTGTTGTAAATTGGTATTTAAACATTTTTAATGATATTTTACTTGTTTTTGACAATTTTGTTCGTTTTGCTTGATTTGTTAACATACTTTATTGATGGACTTTTCAGATTTTTCAATGAATTTTAATGTTTTTCTTTCTGATTTTATTAACTTTCAACTTTTAGTGTACTTTCATGTATTATTGACCTCTTTCAGGGTAAATTGGTCCAGACATTGGAATTGTGGGCCTTTTCGACTGAATTATTAGTTATTCTTGATTATTATCGAAAAGTACGTATGATCACGCAGATCAATACGTAACAAATTCAACCAAATGAGCCTTTTCTAGACCAGTATAAATTTGGGTCTCTGCAGTGAAACATCAAAACTGTGTGTTTTGTTTTAAAAGCTAGTTGCCACCACTGCGTTTTGTTTTTTTTGGAAAAACCAGATTTCAGATGAGTATTTTGAAGTTTTCATTTAATACGTATTAAATTTATTGACGTTTTTTTCGTCTTTTTTCTTTTTTTTGTTTCTATTTTTTATTGATATTTTAAATTGAAATTGTTCCACGCGAAGTGTACAAATTATTGACAAACGAAGGAAAAGGTACATTTTTTAAAAGCACATTGTGCATGAAGTACTTGTTTCCGTGTAATATCAAAATTACATTTTCTATGCCCAACGGAGGTGGGCGGAGTTTGTTGTCAATATATTCTTCATCTAAAATCCCGAGTGTCGTTTATAGGATGGGTCGTGATAGGTTCCTTTTCGTGGCCTATGCACCACTACGTCCTCGTCGTGGCCTTGGGTTACGCCAAACGTGGTGATAATCTCAATTTTCATTTAATTGTGTTTTTTTTGGTTCAATTGGTTAGTGACTTCCAACAAAAGTTCGTTGTTTTTGTGAAAAATTCATTTAAGATTCTGTCTCTTTGTCCTTGAATCTTGTGACCGATCTCTAATCAATTAAAATACATCATATCATAGCATAAAAACTCAAAAAATTTTCAAGAAATTCAATTTTATTTGGCTGAGTGAAACTACCCCTTCACCAACAAATCTTTCTGAATTCTCCCGATGCGCAGAATCTGCGCGCGCAAGATCCACCTATTGCTCCTTATTCAATTTGTCCTTTTTCGTTGGGTTTCTTTTTTTTTATAATTCCTCGTTTCCCTTTCCCTTCTTCTGAATTCAAGAAGAAAATACTCATTCAGTCTGTCCAATAAATGAATTTAATTTTTTTTTTTGTAAAGAACGCCCTGAATAATAAGTAATTCATTTGGAATTTACCTCAGGAAGGGAGATGGCGGAAATGATATAATATATCTTGGTCGAAAATTTGAAGGAAAGTGTAGGAACTCGCAATAGCTCAGCGGTAGAGCACCTGACAGTTAATCAGAGAGTCGTGAGTTCAAATCTCGCTTGCGCATTCCATATTTTTTTCCGAAGATTTGACTTTGATAATTATTTTCAGTTTGTGGGCACTATTCCGCACATTTACTTAAATGTGCATGAGAACGCCCAGAAAAATAACTAACTTTTTTTTACCTTCCCGATAAGGGAAGTTTATGTAATGATTCCGAAAATGGAAAATCGATTTTTCGATCGATCTCCATGTTTTAAGACCTCCCCAACATTTTTTGATGGTTTATACGATCATGTCTGTGTGTGTGTGTGTATGTATGTATGCGACCAATTTTTTCATTCACGTTTTCTCGTTAATCAATAACGCGATCGAGATGGTCAATGTTGCAATCGAAGCATCTCGATATAGATTCGATCCAATTAGTTTTCGATTGAAATCGATACAGTACTTTCTTAGTTTTTTAAGAAAAACATTATTCAATTTTTCTCAACTTCCCTGAAAGTGAAGTCTATGCACTGATCCCGAAAAGGGAAAATCGATTTGTTTATTGATCTCCATATTTTGAGATCTGCCCAACATTTTTCGATCGTTTCCACGATTATGTCTGTTGTTATTTATCGTTTTTATTATTTTTTCATTTTTTCAAATAGTAAGTGAGAGAAATTATCGGGAAGTTCTTAGTGTGGGTTGAAGTCACACTCATCACAATACATTCTCACTAATTCTTTTTAATCAGCAGTAACGCACTCCTCCATCCGCGAGCGAGCACGCATTCCTCTATTCGCGAGCGAGCGAGCGTAGCGAACTAGCAATTACGCACCCCACTTCGCGAGCGAGCAACTGCTCACCCCTAGTTTTTTTTTAAATTATTAATTTAAATTATTCATCTAAATTGATTTAAAAAAAAAAAATATTTTTTCTTTATGACATATAATATTGTTATAGAATGAGTTAACTGAGTTTCCCCTTCCATTGGATATATGAACTGAAGTGAGTGAGGATGGTTGCTAGGGTGTGTTTGGAGAGGAGAGAAATTATTATTAAGCGGAATGTCAACTAATAAAGAGCTTGTCATTTAATAAAGAATTAAATACGTCTAAATTCTTCACAATATACAGGGTGTCACTAAATAAGTTTAAATCCGGTGAGCTACTGGTGCAGAAATGTACCACAGCACTAGAAAAATATTGGAAAAAATCATTTTCCAATCGATTTTGAATAATTAATTCTTTAAGTAGACCAATGAAACTTTGTGTTCCATCGAGTAGAAGACCGTGTGGAGAGGATACGCAGGGTGCGCGCCGCGATGTAAGTGACGTGACCATAGCATCTGGGTTCACGTTTGTTATTCATGTTTAGTTGAGATAATTTCGTGCGTAATTTTTTCAAACTCAATTCAAAGCTAGGCTCTGTGCTTCAAGATGACTCAAACTAACTCTGACTAACCATGGCAAACGTAAGTGATTAATTTCCATTTAATATCAGTTTCGTGCTGGAAATTTGATTTTTATAGTACGGAAATTTGGCTTGTTGGTCATTAGAAGATGATTTTTCCTCTAATTAGACAGGGCAAGTCCTGGAATGCAAGTAAAGACCTGATCTCGAGCGTGATCGTTTGCACTTCTAGCGCGTAGCATGTGCACTTCCCGATCATAGGGAAGGCACTCCCGATGCACAGAGCGTGCATTTCTGCTGCATTTCCAAATCACAGAACGTGCATTTCTGCTGCATTTTCAGTACACAGAACATGTATTTCCACTGCACAGAAAGTGCATTTCCCAGCCACTTTTGGTACACAAAGTGTGCAGCTGAGGCGCACACAATGTACTATGACGGGGGGGGAAGAACATGGGGGGGGGGGGGGAAGAGAAGACAGAAAGAAGGGAGGGAAGAAGGCTGGGAGTGGGAAAAGAGCCGAGTAGGGAGGGGAAGGAGTAGGGAGAATTGGTTACGTAAGGCGGCATTTTGGCTAGTGTTACGTATTGATCTGCGTGATCATACGTACTTTTCAATAATAATCAAGAATAACTAATAATTCAGTCGAAAAGGCCCACAATTCCAATGTCTGGACCAATTTACCCTGAAAGAGGTCAATAATACATGAAAGTACACTAAAAGTTGAAAATCAATAAAATCAGAAAGAAAAACATTAAAATTCATTGAAAAATCTGAAAAGTCCATCAATAAAGTATGTTAACAAATCAAGCAAAACGAACAAAATTGTCAAAAACAAGTAAAATATCATTAAAAATGTTTAAATACCAATTTACAACAAATTTCTGTCAATAGAAACAAAGATATTCATATTTAAAGGCCAACGAAAAAGTATTGACCGTGCCGGCCTTCAGCGACCTTCACTGAGTAGGTGCGCGCAGCCACACGCCGTGGACAAAACTTCCCCCACCAGTGACTCTCATAACTCTATGTCAAACTTTTGAAAAATCATAACTCTTTTGAATATTAAGATCAAGAAACGATTCCGATGCTAAAATTCGTTAAATAATTTGAACTAACGATTCCAGAAGGAGAACAATTGAAAAATCAATTTGCAACATAATTTGTTATAAACAATTTATGTAAAAACTCATTGTAAAAATACGAAAATAGACGTAAAATGTAGTTGACATCGAGATATTGGAGTATACTGAAAATCAACTCTTAATATTCATAATTAACCGAGATATGAATTTTATAACATATACACACACATACATTCAAACTTTTTATTTCTGAACTTTCCAAAATTCATAGCTTCCAAAATTATGATGATTAAGAAACCAAACTAGGACTAAAATTCATGAAAAAATACAAGCTACACAATGTGCTAAGAAAATTGAACAAAAGTTAATATTTACCCTAATTTGTTATAAACAATTTACATGAAAAATCATTAGAGAATTATTAAAACCTATAGAATGCAAAGATAATCACATCAGGAGAATATAACCTCCAGAAATGAAGACGATAAAACCAATAGCAACAAAGTTATTCAACATTTAAATTTATTCACATATATATAGATATACAAAATACATGGCAAATATTCAAAAATCAATAACTTTTATAATAATCAATATTAAGGAATAATTTTCATTTGTAAAATCATCAAATAATTCAAACTAAAAGTTCATAAAAGAAAATTTAAGAAAAACCAAAATTTATGCAAAACCTTTTTTGGACTTAAATTAACAATTGAATAACAACAAAAGTTATTAACTTAGGAAGATGAAACCAAGTTTGAAAAATAGATAAAAATAGTCTCTTCCAGACGCAATTGAGTTTATATTTTTAAAGTAATTATTTTGCAAGTTATTAACAAATAGCACTTTCAAGGTCATCCGACTTTAAATATAAATAACTCCGAAACTATAAAAGTTAAAGACTTGAATCCGACGCTAAAAATCATTAAATTCAATGGCCTTTCAGATGCACTATAGCACGATTCCAGATATTGTTAACTAACAAAGTTATTAACAATCAATTGTTTATAAAAAAATAATTTACAACTTTTGATACTAAAATTCGTTCATTTGGTCAAAAATAAGTTCAAATATAGAAAATTGTCAATTTGTCCCACTTCCAAGGGGATTTGACAAAATCGGTTTATAAGGTACACATCAGGACGTAAAAAGGAAGCCATTTCCGAAGAGTGAAAAATCAACTTTGAAATTGTTTAGAATCATTAAAAACAATATATTATCATGTCAAAAATCCGGTTAAAAATAAGAAAACAACAAAATTGTATTTTTAATGTAATAATCTTTATTGTAAAAGTACTATAGCCTAAGATACATATGTACGCCTCAGCGCATGGACAAGCCAAAGCACAAGGGTAGAAGGAAGACGCTCCCCACCAGCTCAGTCACCACCAGCCACCTAGTTGCGCCAGAAACTCACAGCGCATCCCCACTTATTGTACTCCCACCCTACCAGCTCAAGCCGCCAAATTGTCCATGTACCTAGATGCGCGAGGCTCGTTCAGTCAGTTCATCGCTCAACTTCAACTGGTAAAGACCTCCTCCTCCGGACGCGGTCGCGGTGACTCACTCGGGACTTAGAATAATTTTATTCAGTTTGGACTTAGAATATTTTCAGTGAATCGGGACTTAGAATATTTTCGTTCGATCGACACTTAGAAAATTTTTAGTGAATCGGGACTTAGAATATTTTTACACAATCAACACTTAGAATATTTTTACTCAATCGGAACTTAGAATTTTTCTGTCAATCGGAACTTAGAATATTTTTATTGAATCACAACTTAGAATTTTTTATTATTAGAGTTTTTATTTTCGAATCAACTTTAATTTATTTCGATTTCAATCATCAAGTGAATCGTTCTCTCGCAACCGCATTAAACCGAAACGAATAATTTTGCCTCTTTATTCTGAGATCTGACGAAGCCTCGCGTTGATAGAAACAAATCAATTTATTTGAATAAATTTAAAATCATTTGAGTGAAACCGAGTTTTTTTTATTAATCAATTATTTCTTCCTTTTCAGAGCCTTAAAAATTTAACCTGGTCAACACCGCAGATAACGGTGCGGTTGACTACTCTTTCCTCCCTCAACCTATTCAGCCTTAAACATTACCTGGTCAACACCGCAGATAACGGTGCGGTTGACTATTCTATAAAAACCTGGTCAACACCGCAGATAACGGTGCGGTTGACTACTCTTTCCTCCCTCAACCTATTCGGCCTTAAATATTACCTGGTCAACACCGCAGATAACGGTGCGGTTGATCACTCTATCCTTTCAATAAAAATAGAAAAATACATAAAACTCGCTTTCTATCATTAAATCATAATCAAATCGTCTATGTACACCTTCATCCGTCAGAATCTCATAATAGAGTCGAAGGCAGAATTTTAAATCAAACAGTGATAATTTTGTGAATCCATATTATTCTTTATTATAGTGAAGGTGAAATCAAGGCAAATAAATACAGTGACAGAAAAGTGAACAAAAGAATTCGAACTAATTAAGAAAACAGTAAAGAACAATTATCGTGCAGTGACTATCTACGTAAAGCTTGCGAGAGGAAGCCCAACGTGCTCTGGACATCAGTAACACGGTAAGTAACGAAATTTTCTGACTCTCTAGCCCCGGAAGTCGATTGATATTCCAAAAAGTAGAGAAACTTTAACGTAAATGGGAATTAATCGGGATTGAATTATATTTTGGGGATTTTTCTCGGAATAAATCATCTCGAGTCAATTCTTATACGTAACACTAGCTTTTTCGGATTTTTATTTCGCCAATAAAATAATTTGCCGAAGGAAGGTCGGTGTGGGATATTTATCTGATTTTCATCATATAAATATATATATATTATATATAATAAAGGAAAAATATTTTTTTTTTAATGACGTTTGCTTCGTGGATTCAAATCCTGCTTGCGCATTACATATTTTTTCCGGAATTTGATTCTCTTAAAAATTTATTAATAAAAATCGATTTATTAATAAATTTATTTGTTTAATGCCAGGTTGGCTATGCGCAGGCGTGGGCTGAGCCACGGGTATATAAGGAGCCCACAGCGCAGTGGATAGGCACTCTCCTTTCGCCGACGGTTGAAGAAACCCGAGGCATTCCTTCGCCGAGTAGACGACGGTCGAAGAGACCTGAGACAAACAGGCCACTTCCTCGTATAACGGTTGTAGAAACCCGCATACAAATCCTGTAGTACAACGGTTGGAGAAACCCGCGTACAGACGAGCTGAAGAAGGAGCACGACGGTTGCAGAAACCCAAGTGCCACCACAACGGTTGAAGAAACCCGAGTGAAGCTAACACACGGATTGGTTACAGGAATGGGCGATAGGAGAGCGGTACTGTGCAGAGGAGGCTTGGCGGTGCTGGACACGACGTCCGAGATTATTATTTTCATTTTTTTGTATATTTCTTTCATTTCTCAAAAATATTACCGACGAGTGTAACGGAGATAAATGCTCTCCGAATAAAAGAGTTTATAAAGTGTTAAATAAACGAACTTTGTTACCGACAACCGCCTCTATTATTGAATACGCTAGCATAAGTCTCTCTGGTTCGTGGACATAGACCCATCCACTCTTGATTTCGAAGGACTGCCCTCTGGTGGCACGTTACAGTACACGTCCAGGCCACTGTGTACTAGCCGGTACATAGCGTGAACACCTGGTGCACTTCAGATACGCAACGTGTGCATTTCCGGTGCAGAGAGTCTGCACTTTGCGTGCACAGAGTATGCACTTCTGATACACGGAATGTGCACTTCGGGTACAGAGAGTGTGCACTTCCAGTGCCTTCCTGATGCATAAAGTGTGCACTTCTAGTGCACAGAGTGTGCATTTCCGGTGCACTCCTGGTGCACAGAGTGTGCGCCGGAAGTGCATACTTTGTGCACTAGGAGTGTTCTGGAAGTGCAAACTCTCTGTAGCAGATGTGCACACTTTCTGTACCCGAAGTGCAGACTCCGTGTACCCCAAGTGCACACTCTGCGTACGAGAAGTGCACCAGGAGTTCACGCTGTGTACTGGAAAGTACACAGTGGACTTGACGTGCACACTGTGTGCACCGAAGCTGCACACTTCGTGCACCAAAAATGGTTGGGAAATGCACGTTCTGTACACTGGAAATACATCAGAAAGGCACGCTCTGTGCATCAGAAGAGCCTTCCCTATGAACGGGAAGTGCACATGCTATGCCCTAGAAGTGCAAACGATCACGCTCGAGATCAGGCCTTCGCTTGCACTTCAGGGCTCCCAGGACTTGCCCTGTCTAATTAGAGGAAAAATCATCTTCTAATGACCACCAAGCCAAATGGAAATTAATCAATTACGTTAGCCATGATTAGTCAGGGTAAGTTTGAGTCATCTTGGAGCGCAAAGCCTAGCTTCGAATTGAGTTCAAAAAACTCACGCGTGAAATTATCTCGACTATACATGAATAACAGACGTGAACCCAGATGCTATGTTCACGTCACTCCATCATGATGCGTACTCTGTGTATCCGCTCCACACGGTGTTCTACTCGATGAAACACGGAGTTCCATTAGTCTACTCAAAAAATTCATTATGCAGAATCTATTGAAAAGTGATTTTTTCAATATTTTTCTACTGTTTTAGGTACATGTCTGCACCAGTAGCTCACCGGATTCAAACTTATTTAGTGACACCCTGTGTATGTATTTATATGATGAAAACCATATAAATATCCTACACTACCTACCTTCCTTCGGCAAATTATTTTACGGGAAAAAAAATATTTTTTTGTTCCCTTTTCCTCATCCTCCAAATCTTAGAATTTCTACGATGATCTTGTTCCTAATGAATAGAGAAAATCCCACAATTGTTTTATTCCTTTTAAACAAATTCACGATCAGTTTTCCAATTTTTTTTTCACAATATTTTCCACAGTAGTTTTTCTTTCTTATACGGGTTTGTTTTTAGTGTATGAAGTATGTGGCCTTTTTGGTTGCTGCTCTCAAGTGATTTAAAGAGAAAAAAAAAGAAAAAAACATTGGATTTACTTTGTACCAACGTTTCAACTCCTTCGTAAAGTCTTCTTCAGGGTACTTATTCAATATAAAATCAGAAAACTGCAACATTTTCAATACAAAATAATTATAAAATTATAAGATTATTGATTCACTATTAATAATAATTTCCCTATAAATACCTCTACATAGGATTTATGATGTTCATCTCTGGTGTATTTGTGGGCTGCATCGACAGTGCTTAACCTCACATTTGGAACTAACATGATTAAAAAAAAAAAATTTTAGAAGTGATAAAAGTTGAAATTCTCATTATTCTCGGTCACAATGAGTTGCTTAAACTGAACATGATGAATAATTATTATTATGAATTGACAATACTGTTACGAATGCATTTTTATATGAGAAACAACCAAGTTGTCAGCTTGATGTCACATGAATAAATTAGGACTAAGACAAGAGAACTACAATCGATGATATATCACATTTATGAAAATTAAGTTACTAGAAAGTCACTAGAAAGTTACTGAGCCATAGATTCAATGGAGTAATCATGAATGGAGTAATCATTTCCCCTCCCCCCTCCCCTCCCCACTTGACGAGAATTCTTATATCGATATGAGGTGACCGGATGTCTGATGTCTCATGAGCAATGGTGATTCTCTTTCACCATTGTTCCCCTTTATCTTTGAATTCGAAACGAAAAGTAATTTTCGTTTCGAATTTATTATTTTTTTTCTCTTACTTTTTTTCTATAAAAAATTTTTTTAAAAAAAGTTCTCGATTTTCCGAACGTTACAAACGGATGAGCCAATGAAACGTGATTAAGGAGATATAAATTCTCGGTTCATTCGTGAAGAAATTAGAAAGGAGCTGAGGGAAACTTTGAAGTTGAAGAAACCATTTGAATTATGTCTCGAAATGGCTTTCAATGCTCCAAGAAATGCATTGGAGGCCGGAAATCATAATGATGCTCCAAACACCCAAGTCCTCCGTACGATTTCCAGTGAAATCACCAAAACCGAGAATTTGGACAAAGATTTCTACCTTCACATGATTAGATTGAAAATGAAGCAAGAAGAAGAATGGGAAAACTCAATATGTCCAGGTTATATCCAGAAATTAGACTCGGATCCATACTTCGTCGCTTATTCACTGGACGAGAAATTCGTTACCTGTTATCATTGGTCGGAAAAACAAAAATTTTCCTACATTTAGATTCGATTGGTCAGGTTACAAGTGGTCCTCCTGGAACGAAACGTCAGATTATGTATTATGGTATGGTTTTACCGGACTATGGGCAAGCAGTCACACTTTCAATAGCGGAATTTATTTCAAATTCTCACTCGGTCTATGACATCTGTATATTTTTGAGTGCTTTCACAACATCACTGAAAGCCTACTGTAGCCGTAGAAACCAAAGCTATCAAAAAGTAGTCGATAAAATTGATGACGATCTTAGCATAGCTCTGATTGTTGCTTTTTTGAAGTCATTTAATGATACTAATTTATCCCGCTATTTGTTATGGGCATGGGACGTGTGTAAGCAGCCAATGGTTGGAGATATGAAGGACAAGTGGACAATCCTGCATATTTGTTCTCCACATACAATAAAAACTGTATGTAGAAAACTGAAGACATTAACGAGGGATGAAGATGCAAGAGACATGGGAAAAATGGTTATAAGCAAGTTAATCCATTCTACTACTGTTGAAGAAAGTGGAATAATTTTCGCGAGTACCGTAATCTTTTTTTGTAGTCCTTCATTGACGACTGACGTAGGAAAAATGGCGCCCTGATCAAGCAGATATTTACAGAGAAGGAAGATACTGAAGATGAAATGAAGAAAAAAATTGATCATGAAGAGAACGTAGAAGAAAAGGTCAGGCATGGTTCACCATTTTTCGGATTCTTTAATGATATATATACCGGTATTTCGAGAGGCTGTTGTGGAAATTTTATGTGTCGAGATGGATTATCTAGCTGATTTTATTTCTTCCTGATTTTATTGATTATTTATTGACCAATATTTCACATTTTTTCCATTCTGGTCCACAGTGATCATCAAGGGCTTCGAAATCACATGAGTTTCGAATGCCGCTGGTGAAGGTTGAAGGTTCCAGAGAATTGAGACTACCATCCTCTCGATTCATTAGGAGAATGGAAGAAAAACTGCAGATGTTATTGACGAAACGTGACCGCCAATGGGTAACTTCTAGGGAACGCAGAGGGAGGAAAAGAAAAGCTGAAACTGCAGTTAATGGCCCAGAGAGTTTGAAAAAGATACGCATCAAGCGAGAAAAGTCGGAAATGAATTAAAGAAAAACAAAGTCAAAAATATCTCGAGCATCTCGCAACAATAAGGATGGAAGTAGGAAAGGTGATCGCCGAAACGAAAAATGCAGTAAAAATGACAGTAAAGAAAAGAAGAAAAAAAAAGGAAATTGTGGGATTTGGAAGAAGAGAAATGGTGCAAGTAGTTAAGTAAGGCCGATTCTGGATCTACGTTTCCGCCATCTTGGATCCAGAGCCCGGCGAAAGGGGGATACCTGGCCGTTTTGGAGCCCATTAATTACAGGTGTGCGGTGGGTTGAAAGTGGGTGGTAGGGGTACCTGGCCGTTTTAGACCCCGCTAATTACAGGTAAAGTGAGTGACAGGTTACAAATCATTATTGATATGATTTATAAATTCTGTAAGTATTCTTTAATTATTTCATTTACGTATTTTATCTATCTATTTATTTATTTATTTATTCATTTATTTATTTATTTATTTATTTACTTATTCATCTATTATTATTTGTAAATAGTTATGATAGTGCATATTATTGTATTAATTTTCTCTTCTGCTATTTTATCTATTTCTTCTTATACTTTTTTTTTTTACTCCCATTCAAGGATTTTCTTTTCTTTACGGGAGAGCTAAGAGAGAGAAGGACTTTGAGGAAAACATCTTAGAGATTTTGTCCTCATATAGGGGAGCAAGTGCAACAGCTGCACAAGAGGGGGAGAGCACAAAGCTGTCGTTAGGTGTCGCGTGCCTGAGGTCAGTGAGCAGAATAGATAGGGAGAAAAAGAAAAAGAAGTCAAATACATGTCTATGTATTAAAATATATTTTCTTGAAAAAATTAACTTTTTTTGACATTAAAATGACACACACACACACACACACATACACACACACACACACACATCACACAAACATCTTAAAAACTCTAATATTAAAGTACATATTATTTTTTCTTTTTTGCTTCCGAATGGAAGGTCTGTAATCGTAATTTTTTTCGATTTTGAGATTTCATCATGATATGACTGCAAATGACCCGAAGCGTCGAGATCCGTCGTTTTTAAAAAATGTCTGTGTGTGTGTGTGTGTGTCTGCGTGATGACGCATTTTCCGCTTTACTCTGAAGTGGGGTTAGCTAGCGATCTGAAAATTTTACTATAAGTTCGCCATGCGTGTCCAAAGCTCTCATAAAAATTTCAGCTAAATCGGCCGGATAGTTTTTGAGATAAATGAAAATGTTGAAATATCGTTTTTTCGACTTTTCTCAATGAAAAATGGAATCACAGCGTCCAGTCTTCGCGAGGAGATGCGCGTCCAAGAGCCGCATCTTCGACCCCCCGGGTGGTGGGAGCTCAGATTTTTATTTTAGCCAGTAGACAACTTCTGATAAATTTTTCGTGAAAATCTTGATTCCACGATAACTTAATAAGTAATTGAGCTAGAGACCTCAAATTTTGTGAGGTTATACATCTGATGAGCACAAAGGTTGGTATTGAAACTGGGCGAAATCGGTCCAGTAGTTTTTTAGATATTAGCATAAAAACATCAGAAAAAGCAAGCTATATCTTCAAAACTATTCAATTGATTATATTTGGAACAAACTTAACCCTCTGAGGCCTATTTTAGTTTTCGCATTCCACGCACAGATCAGTGATGCCATTTTTTTTTTTTTTTTTTTTTTTCGGAGGTGTGAAAAATCTTACATGAGACACCCGCAGATGGGATGCGGGTAGTGTCAGATTCTTACAGACTGTTATAGTTTCACATAAGATTTAAACTATGGGCGGGAATTATTAGTATCCAAAGAGAACGATGGGAGGGCGTTGGTTGGAAAAAATGTATATGGCGCAATCAGTATTGCTAAAGTTTGTCTAAATAATAAAAGTATCTGTTTATTAGTAAAAATTGTCGAATATAGTCATTTACTATCACACAAAATAACATTGGCGCCCAGCAGCGAAGACTCACGACAGTGAATCAGAAAATCTCGTGCAAAAAATAAAAAAAAATTGAAAATTTTGGTGGCGTTGTTTTCGGCAGCGTGGCTTGTGGCCTCAACGAAAAACAGCACACAGTACAAAAAAGCAGATTGGTGAAACACAAGTAACCAAAGTCATCAAATAAGATTGGGGAAACGTAAGTAACCAATTGAATCCAATCGCATCGAATCGAAAGCAAAAACTTGGTGAAACATAAGTAACCAAGAAAATACAAGAATCAAAAGCACACGTTTGGCGAGTGAGAGACTCGTAGACGCATCGCAGTCAACAGCAGCACGTTTGGCGAGTAAGAGACTCGTGAACGCACCACAGCTCGTGTCACCGATGAGTAGAGACTCGTATTCTTCCCTCTACAGCATCAAGGTCATTTTGGAGAACGTCGTGAGTCGTCACAACGTGGGGCATCGAAAAGCAGAATCAGGTTAGTGAGTTGCTCATTCCCTCTCCCAATCTCCCTATCACATTACAGGTGTCAACATGGCAGATTTAAATAAAATGAAGCAAAGACGTGCCAGAATCAAAGGGCATATCACAAGAGCAGAAAATAGTTTCAATACAATTGAAAATATGTCAGCATCAGAAGCACAAGTAAGACTGAAGAAAATTGATGGTTATTTTGAGAATTTTTTGGAAGTACAAGAGCAAATTGAAGAGGTGGAGGTAGCATCAGCCACGAAACAAGCATTTGACACAGAAAATGAAGCAGAAAGAAGTCTCCTTGAAGAGAGATATTATGCACTGGCCACAAAAGCTCAGCAGATCATTGACAGATCACAAGCACAATATCAGAATCAAAACAGAACGAATCATCGTCCAGAAGTAAACAATGATGCGAATGGTCAAAACACAATCAGAGTAGAAACAACACATAAGAACCGACCCAGGCTGCCAGAGATGAAGCTACCAGACTTCGATGGAGACTGGACTAAGTGGCTGTTCTTCAGGAACAGTTTCGAAACAGCAATTTACGGTGATGACGATTTGTCAATGATGCAAAAACACCAATACCTGATTGGACTACTCCAAGGTGAAGCAAGACGAGTCATAGAAGGTTTTGAAATTAATAACACCAACTGTCCAGTGGTATGGCAGTTGCTAAAAGATACCTATGATAATGAAATGATGATAATAGAATCGCACTTGGAACAGTTATTCAATTTTCCTGATGTAGCAAAAGAAGACAAAGCAGAATCCATAAAAACATTGATTTGGCACATCCAAATTCATTTGCAGTCACTTAAAGCATTAAAACAACCAGTTGAAAGCTGGGACAGCATCATAATCCATTTAGCAAAGAAAAAATTGGACTATACTGAACAGAAAGAGTGGCAGGATCGAATCAAAGGAAAAAGTCCTGAGAATATGCCCACTCTAGCGGAATTCGTCAAGTTTTTCACTGAAAGATGTCATACACTGAGAATGTTGAGCCAAGCAACAGAGAAATCCAGCTCAGTTAGTGGAACAGATGTCAACAAACAATCAGGACGAAAAGAAAAAAAGATGGGAAGGAACGTAATGTTGGCAACCTGCCCGACGTGTGGTATTTGCGATGGAGAACACTACACGTTTAAATGTGAAGATCTTCTCAAATTGAATCCGATAGAAGCAAGAAAATTAGTTAGAGAAAAAAAATTGTGTCTTAATTGTTTGAAGGGTGGTCACATTGCTAGGCTATGTGAATCCTCAACATGCAAAGTCTGTTGGGAGAAGCATAATTCTCTTCTTCACGTGCATAATTCTGACAAATCAGCACAGGTGAATTGTTGCACTGAGTCGTGTGACCCACAAACAGACATCACGCTCTATTGCACCAAGTCATCAACAATGCAGGTTATCTTGGCAACGGCCAAAGTAGTCACGTTTAACGTCAAAGGAGAGAAGGTGATGATAAGAGCATTATTAGATCCTGGGTCTCAAGTAAACTTGATGACATCTGCACTGGCAAAAAGATTGAAACTTCCATTTGGAAAACAGGTGAAAGCAATAAGTGGTATTGATCAAACTCGTACCAATGTATCAAAGGTCATGAACATAGAAATTCAATCAGCAACTGGAACATTCAATACTCAAATGGAATGTTCAGTACTATCATCAATAACAGAGAAATTACCACAAACAAGAATTGATACAAGTAAAATCAAGGTACCGCAGAAGGTCTCATTGTCGCAGTTAGCAGATCCATGCTATGAAGAACCGGGAAACATTGACTTGTTGATTGGAGGTGGTGTATACTGGCAGTTGGTCATGGGTGCACCACTGAATAGCACAAAAGGACAACCCGCCTGGCAATACACGAAGTTGGGTTGGATAATTGGTGGACAGCTGGATGAAGCTGAGTCTGCTAGTTCATCTTCATGTTTCAAGGTCACAAATGCGCAGTTGCATCAGCAGCTGGAGAAGTTTTGGATGCAGGAGGCACTACCTGACGAAACGTATTACAGCAAAGAGGAGCAGTATTGTGAGCAGCAATTCGTTGACACAGCGCAGCAGAATACAGAAGGCCGATTCATCGTTAGACTACCTTCGAGACAAGGAATCACTCTGGGAGAATCTCAATCCATAGCACTGAAACGATTGAAATCTGTCGAGAGAAGATTTCAGCGAGACCCAGAATTAGCAACAGCATATAGAGCCTTCATGGGGGACTATCTTCATCAAGGTCATATGACACAGATAACTGAGGCGACAGTCCTTGAGAACAAGGAATGTTATTTTATTCCTCATCAATCAGTAGTAAGAGCAGACAGCCTCACAACCAAGCTGAGGGTAGTTTTTGATGCCTCCTCAAAGTCATCAGCTGGCACATCACTGAATGACAAGTTGCTTCCAGGACCAAATCTGCAGGGAGATTTACTGAAGATTCTTATAAGATTCAGGACTCATCAAATTGTCCTTACAGGAGACATTGCCCAGATGTACAGGCAGATTCTGGTTCATCCAGAAGACAGAAAATACCAGCTGATTCTCTGGAGAACAGATCCTGAAGAGCAAGTGAAGACATTTCAACTCAACACCGTTCCATACGGGACCGCATGTGCACCTTTTCATGCGATCAGATGTTTGCGAGAACTGGTTCAACAGCATGGAGATGAATTTCCCATGGCCGCGAATGCAATTAACAATGACTTTTACATGGACGATGGACTTTCAGGAGGAAGAGACATTCATGAAGTTCGGGAATTACAGCGACAACTGGCGGAACTTCTGACCAAAGGAATGTTCCTCATGAGAAAGTGGAGATCCAATGAGCCTAAGGTTTATCAGCCCATAAGCAACGGGTATTCTGAAGATAATTTACTCATTCTAGACAAGGAGGATGCACTCAAAACTCTTGGTTTGCTCTGGAATGCGAAGCTAGACACTCTTCAATACAAAGTCAACATATCCACTGAAACAAAAAACACGAAGAGAACAATTCTCTCTAGAATCTCCCAGATATTTGATCCTCTAGGTATCATCGCACCCGTTTTGGTACAAGGCAAGCTGTTCATGCAAAAACTATGGTGTCTAGAAGTTGATTGGGATGATCCGATACCTGAAGATTTGTTCTCTCAGTGGAATGAGTATTATTCAGAATTACCAGCATTAAATGAACTGATGATTCACCGAAATGTGAACCCACAGAATTTAACAACAAAAATTGATTTGTACGGATTCGGAGATGCATCCGAAAAGGCCTTCGGTGCCTGCATTTACGCAGTAAGCCAGGATCAGCAAGGTGAAGCTAAATCTCGATTGATTTGTTCCAAGTCAAAGGTAGCACCTTTGAGGTCTATCTCATTACCCAGATTGGAGTTGGAAGCAGCTCTGCTATTAACCAAATTGGTCAAGACAGTTGCGGCAGCTTTGGGAAATAAAACTGGAGACATTCATCTCTGGAGTGATAGCACAATTGTATTAGGTTGGATTCAGACTGAACCAAATCGTCTCCAGACTTTTGTGGCTAACAGAGTACCAGGATTCAAACTCAAACAGAAGGAGCAGCTTGGAGTCATGCGCCCACAGCAGAGAATCCAGCTGACATAATATCTCGAGGAGTAACTGTCCAGAGTCTTATCAATAATCAACTGTGGTGGTATGGACCACCCTGGCTACTGGATGTCTCCAAGAGACCTCACTCAAGTGCTACACCAGAAACTAAACTTCCTGTGATGAAAAACATCAAAGTGTCATTGCCGATTGCAACAACCTCAGAATTACTCTTTCAATTTTCTTCTTACAGAAAACTCTGTCGAGTTGTTGCATATATTCACAGGTTTCTTGACATCAAATGTCGCAGAAAAGAACTAAAAGGGGCATTGCAACTTTCCGAAATTCAGAGAGCGGAAGAAACTGTGCTCAGATGGCTTCAACTGGACAGTTTTCAACAAGAAAAACGCTGCTTACAGGCCGGGAGATTGTTACCAAAAAAGAGTCCATTACGCTCTTTGAGTGTCTTTCTTGGGCACGATGATTTAATCCGGGTAGGAGGAAGATTAAGACATGCTGATATCACTGAAACACAGAAACATCCTATTGTTATTCCAGCAAATCATCATGTGACTAAGATGATTATGAAAGAAGAACACGAGCGTCTAAGGCATTGTCCACCAGACCAGCTATTGAATAGCTTGAGACAAAAGTTCTGGCCAATACAGGGACGTCGTGGTGCTCAAACGATTGTAAAGAAATGCATCCCATGCTTCAAATATCATCCAAGGATTCCTGAGACCTTGATGGGAGAATTACCTCCAGAACGTGTGCAAGCATTCTCTCGTCCCTTCTCTGTCACAGGAATTGACTATGCTGGCCCGATTCAAGTGAGGGAAAGTAAGCGTAGAGGTCGTATACACATGTCAAAAGGATATGTAGCTATTTTCGTTTGTCTGAGCACGAAGGCCATCCACATTGAACTGTTCACAGATTTGACTACAGAGTCATTCCTGGCGGCACTCAGTCGCTTTACGGCGAGAAGGGGACTCTGCTCAAAAATCTTCTCGGATAATGGAACCTACTTCGTAGGTGCTGCTCGAGAGTTACAGGAATTGTATGCTTTTGTCAAGGAAGAAGAATCAGAAATTGCTTCATTTCTTGAAAAACAGAAGATTGAATGGCTCTTCATACCGCCCAGATCACCTCATTTTGGTGGATTGTGGGAGGCGGCAGTCAAGATCACCAAAAGACATCTGCATACTGTCACTCAGGGAAAGAGTATACCATACCTTTGAAGAGTACTACACTCTGCTGACGGAGATTGAGGCAGTATTAAATTCGAGACCGTTGACACCTCTCTCAAATGACCCCAATGATCTCACAATCCTCACCCCATCCCATTTCCTCGTGGGCGACTCACTCACACAACCTGTTCGTGCTAATTTGATAGATGTTACAGACTCACGATTATCTAGATGGCAGTATTTGCAAAAACAAAGGCAAATCTTTTGGAAACGTTGGCAGCACGAGTATCTGCACGAACTCCAGAAGCGCACCAAGTGGTCTGATCCTTCTACCAACATTCAGCTAGACACATTAGTTCTCCTGATTGAGGAAAATGTTCCTCCGTTGCATTGGCCAAGAGGTCGAGTTATTGAGATACACCCTGGCAAGGATGGTTTAGTCAGAGTGGTTACTGTGAGGACACAAAATGGCACGTATAAAAGGTCCGTGAAGAAGGTGTGTCCCTTGCCCTCCAATGATGATGAATAAAACGAAATGGACACAGATGTAATTTTTATTAGTTTATCATTTGGAATTATATAGCTATTAGTCTGTTACAGTATTGAAAGACGTGCTTCCAAGGTGGCCGGGATGTTATAGTTTCACATAAGATTTAAACTACGGGCGGGAATTATTAATATCCAAAGAGAACGATGGGAGGGCGTTGGTTGGAAAAAATGTATATGGCGCAATCAGTATTGCTAAAGTTTATCTAAATAATAAAAGTATCTGTTTATTAGTAAAAATTGTCGAATATAGTCATTTACTATCACACAAAATAACACAGACTAAAAAACCCACCTCCGTGACATCATTCATGACGCTGTGACGTAGCGCTCTGATGTCATCTTCTTTCTTATCAATCATTGTGTGGATGATTTCAGCTTCTCTTGTTGCTTGTTAGGCTGATCATCATGCTAATCTTATTGAATTATCGTCCGGTATGAGCTTTCAACTCAAGACTCTCTTCGTTTCATCTGTTGGACATAAACATCGTGTGACTGACATTGTCTATCATTCCGCATCAAGGGCATTGATCCGTCTCTGCTCTCTTCCTCCTGAATAGGAATTTTCTAAAGCAACTGTGTCCAGATAAAGCTTGGGGATTAATCCTCAGAGGGTTAAAAGGGCTTGGCTATGCGTCATTTGTGTTATAACTTTTAGAATTCTTGAAATAATAATTCTAGGGAACCATTCACAAAATTGATCCTCCATGAATTTCCATTTTTCTATATGTTTCCCTGAGGAGGGCAATATATCTGAATTAATTATCGTGAAGTAAATCTTTTTTTATTGAAAGATGAACCCATTGTCGTTGTGACTTAATCATTTGCCAAATTTGAAGAATATCTTATATCCCAAATATATTGATATTTGCATAAATTCAACATTATAAACAGCACTTATATTTTGGTGCTGGTTCTTGGAACTGCTGTTTATAAGCATAACATTTACGCCCCTCTGTCTGTTAGGCATTGATTTCGGTCGTACAAGTGGTCACTACTACATCATCATAATTTGTTGGAAATTATTGTAAGCGAACAATAATTTATGAACAATTGACGATTCTACTAGGCGTCGGTACTCAGTAATTTTCCGCATTTTATGTGATATGATTGATTGTTGTGGTAGAATTATTTCGACTTCTGAAATGAGATAGTTTATATCAACTTGATTGATTCATGCTATCTATACATTATATTTTCCTTGTATAGATTTTTGGTAGCACAATTTTAGTATTGAGAAAAAATTCAAAGTTACGCAAATTTTGAAAATTTCTCATTGCAGAGAATTTTATCATAAGCAACCTTGAATTAGGCTGAGTTTGGGCAAGGCTAAACTCGAGTTAGCTAACTTGACTATGAAGTTGAAGCTCAAGATTTCAATGGAATATGACTCAAGATGTTCCAAAAAGTAGAAATATGACAATAAAAAAGAATTTTGTTACTCATAGCAAACGAGGGGATTCTCATCATCTTCAGAACATTCAAAGAGATATCATATTTAACAAAAAGAACATGAATTGACGTGATTAATATGAATAAGATCAGTGATAGTAGATTTGAAATTAAAAAATTCATTCGGAAGCTTTCTGCCAATTGCAGTGGCAGAATATTAGATGTGCGATTCTCAAATTACGCACAGGTAATGGGGCTCCTGCTTGTTTTTATAAGAAATTAATTTTTTTTTTCTAAAAAACATAAAAATGACACGCACATCACACAAAGATCTTTAAAACTCATCTTTCAAATCTTCGATGTCTCACTTGTAAAATTAAAAATTTCCTCTACTCTAAAATATCATCCTCCTCACTACCACCTACTAGAATGTTCGTGAGGATCTAAAATAATTGTTGAAGTGTCACTTTCACAATCACTATCACTTGTCACTGCACCGATTTCCTCCGCGAATCTCTGCCGCTCGTACATCAACAAGCGTGCTCGCCTCTGCTCCCTATAACGCGAGAGATCCTCCGCCTTGATAAAGGCTGTCAAATTATCCCACAGCACGTAAAATGCAGGAGGCTGCAGCTGATCTACCCGTGCAATCCAATCGATCGATTCTTCTCGTCCATTGTGATGTCCTTGCGTCATTGGATCAATGACAGCATGCAGCTCTGCATGCTGTATGATTCACACCATTCCTCTGGGATCATCCAATTTTCATCGACGATGACAATATATCCTTCCATCTGGGAAAAAAATAAGAAATCCGATTAATCAAAGAAAAAAAATTTAATTGAAAAAAAAAAATCAATTTGAAATAATTAAATAAAATTCAGCTTACTGTTTTCAAAGATATTTCCCCTAGAAGTCCTGACACGAAAGATTGTTGACGATCTGTCCTTCACTTAATCTTTTTCAAAACTGATCTACATTTGACCAGTTTTGGAAAAGACTCATTCCCAAAAAACCCCACCACTCTTACATTTTTGTGGGATAAAATTTTTATTACTTAGATTCTAATGCGTGGACATCCTTTGGGGTGTCGAAACACTTGACACACTACTTAGATGTACCGCCACGCTCCCTCATCGGTTTTACGACTTTTCAAGTGCATCACAAGATGCAGCGAGAATGTAAGGAAAATTAGAGCTGGGGTGGACTTATCTTTTTACAGCAATAAAATTTTTTTTCTCAACATACAAATTTTGTCCTTAGAAGAATTTTTGTGAGAAAAATTTTTATTGCCTAGATATGAGTTCAACTAGTGCATCTTCCAAGTGGTCAAATCACTTGACACACTCGTAGTTGCACTGCCGCGTTTCCCTACATTTTTACGACTTTTTTTTTCTAACAGCATTACCAAATTCAAGGGAATGAGAAGAAAAAAAAATCCAAGCGGGGGATGTATCGTTAAAAAGTAATAAAAATTTTTTTCCGACATTTAGATAATTCCTGAAATATGAAAAACACTTGCGAGTTTGACCGTTAGAAAAGCTAAAAAAAAAATTTTCATGACTTTTCGAGTGTTTCTCATTGAGTGCAGAGCATGAGAAAGAATTTAAAAGAATTTCCCTAAAATCTAATCATGGGGGATGAACTCATTTGTGGAAAGTAATAAAAAATTTTCCCATGGATTTCAATCCTCCATTTTTGAATATATAGGGCATCATTTTGACTCTTAGCCTCAGTTTCCTCCTCAGAACGAATCTCTCATCATCATGGATTCAAATCTATCGTGGAAAATTATTTCAATTGTTGATAATGCATACAGTCTTATTCCGAATGAAAAAAAAGGTAGAGATATTGATTATTGGGTGAAACGTATTCGTTGGTACAGAAAGCAAATTAATATATTATTAAAAACCTGTGGAAATACCGGTGAAAAATCGAAATATAATTCTTTTTCGGCACAACTGACAGTTTTAAAAGATAAATTTGAATCGTTGTTAGTTACTGGAAGAGGCCTACAAAATACACTTCTGAGCAGAGTTAAATGGGAAGATGTGGCAAGTGCTTTCGAAAGTCGTATCCGAACAGGTGTAATAATTAATAGATATCATAAAGAATGAGATGATTTTTTAGAAGATACACAACGATTGTTCAAAGTGCGAGTGAAGAATATATTGAAAAAACGTGAAGCATTGAAAGTCAACGCTACATTGCTGTGCAAATTTCATGTGTGGAAAGACGGCCAGTATGTGGAAGATAGGAAACATTTTTCTACAAGGAATGAAGTGATTTTGCCAACCACAGACTATGCAGAGTGGTTTGATCTATATGTAAAAGGAAAATTATTACAAAAAATCGAAGAGTTCACAGAGACAGGTTCGGGATGGTCTCGTGGTGAAATTATTAGCCTAGAAATTTGTATAAATAAATATAACCCATTACGTCGCGGATGTAGCCTTATCAAAGTTCCAGAATGGATAAAAAAGAAGAAAGCGGTAATCAATATAGAGACTAACGATGAACACTGTTTTCTATGGTCAATAATGGCTGTCAAGTGTAAACTTGAGAACAATAAAACAAAATGGCAATCTTATCCATCGTTCGCAACAGTCATAAAGCATTATGGAATGTTCAACTATCCCATGGCACTGAAAGACATTCCGAGGTTTGAAAAATTGAATAATTTTTCAATCAATGTATATGGCGTGAAGATGAAAAAAGAGAAGAGTTGGATAGTACCATTGTATCTAAGCAAAAATGCTTCCGAGAAGGAAGATGAGACGACACATCTCCTTTTCATCGATGACTCGCGCACTGGAAGTTTTCATTATACATTGTCACGTATTTTCCAATCCACGGAAATTAAAATATTCGTGAAACTCAATGAAATCCAAATATCCAAATAAAATCAATAAATTTAAACAATGTTAATTGTTGGGCGCCAGGACGACCTTTCGTCCGAAAATCAAAACAAACAAAGAAATATCAAAATTTAATTCCCAGGTGATTATCCGACTAGTCAGTAACAAAAGGATTCCAAATCCCAAATCCTAATGACCGTGGAGGCGGCTGGGTTCAAAAACTCACCTGTAATGTATTGAAAAGGAATACAGATTTAAAAAAAAAATAACATTCAATTTTCGTTCTGTTATCTTTAATTTCAGAGCGATATTTTTTTTTATACTCTCTTTTAGAAAAATGAAAAAAAAACATTACAGCGATAATAATAATAAAAAAAAATATTTAGTTACTGAATTTAAATTTGGTTAGATAATATTAAAATTTTTAACAAAAATGTCGGAACAAATTAAAAATTCATTCAAGACTCTATATAATTCTATTCTTGTTTTTCCTCCGACCATCAGAATTTAAATTATTTTGTTGGTAATCGGCCATAGTGGTCACTCCAGAATTTAATTTATTTAACACATTGATTTATTATCAAAGCACCAACGTTTCGTCTGCTGTGCGCAGATCTCTTCAGGGTGCATATATTTATTCTATAAAACACAATCATTGGATTTATCATTAACAATTTTACAGGGATATTTTTTTAAAAACAGAGTACATAATACATAATATTCAATCACTTACAATTTATGAAAATCTAGTAGTCATTATTAATCATAAAAACTTTTTGACCAAGAGATTTTTTCTCTTGTGTCATTATCCAGAACACTCATTTTAACTGTCAAATTCAAACTGATCAATTTATGGTTATGTTATTGTATTTTTCTGTGCTTTTGCCGCCAGTAATTCTACATTATCACATTGTTCATTGACACGTTGCACCATCTTTAATGTATATTGAATAAATTTTATTTTTGAATAAATTAACAAATAGGTAACATTAAATTCGACTAATACAAGTAAATATTTCAGTAATCACAGTTTTTTACATTACAAGGTTGACACATTTTTTCTTATCTCAATTTTCTCATATCACAATTTTTGCTGAAAATTTATAATACTTCTCTCATCAATATTCAACTTTAAGACATCTATCATATAATTGAATGTAAATAATTTCAATAGGAAACATTCCAAGTTTGTCTCTATTATATTTATTCTTACAAACAATCAATTTCTCAGATTTTTTTAAAATTGAATCCATGATCAGCACACTCAACATGATCAGCAAGAGCTGAATGTCAAAATGACACCTTCATAACGAAGTTATCTTTGAAAATTTATAATACTATCATAATTACTATTCAACTTTAGGCTATCTGTCATGTAATTGACTGTAAATTCTTTGAACTTCTTAATATAAAACATCTCAAGTATGTCTCTATCGTATTTATTACCACAAACATTCAATTTCTTAGAATTTTCAAACTTAAATTTATGACCAGTATCACCAACATGATCAGCAAGAGCCGAGTGATAATTCTTTGGATTTTTCGATGTTTTCTCATGTTCTTTTCTTCTTTCAATAAAAAATCTTTGTGTTTGCCCTATGTAACATTTACTACAATCACCGCAAGGAATTTTATAAATAATATTTGCTACTTCATCTATTTTAATTTGATCTTTAGTGGATCCGAAGAGGTTCTTCAACTTATTACCAATTCAGTAAATGATATTTTGATTGTATTTCATGTAAAGTTTCTTCAGTGGTCTATTCAGTCTTTCACTATATGGTAAAATTAAACTATTTTTTATATCAATTTTGCTGTTTTTTTCAATCAATGTATTATTCTTCTTTAATTCTATTTCTTTCAATCGATTGATAATTATTTCTCTGATGAAGCCCAATGGGTACTCATTATATGCAAGAATTGTTGCTATGAATTTTAGATTTTTCAAAATAAATTCTTTATCTGAAATATTAACTACTCTATCAACTGAATTTTTTATTATTGCTATTTTTTGGTTATAAGGGTGATTGGAATTGAAATTCAAAAATCTTCCTGTCCAGGTAGATTTTCTAAACCAATCAAATTTAATCTTGTTACTATCTCTGATCAACAAAATGTCTAAAAAAGGTAAAGAGTTTGATGTTTCCATTTCATAAGTGAATTTTATCCTTGCATGATAATCGTTAAATTCATATAATACTTGATCTACTTTTTCTTTAGGGATGCAAGTGCAGATGTCATCGACATATCTTTTAAAAAATGGGATTTCAAAATCAAATTTTTCAATTACTGTCTTTTCCAACATTTGCATCACTAAATTAGCACAAACTGGAGCCAGTGGAGATCCCATTGGTAAACCAAATACTTGTTTATAGCAAATATTATTGAAAGTGAAGAAAGTATTATTCATTATCAGATCAATAGCACGGATTATTTCTTTATATGGTAATTTTGTTTTTAATTTATCTTTTTTCCTTTCAATGGCTTTAGCTACTAATTCGATTGGTATATTAGTGAAAAGAGCAGTTACATCTAATGAGATCAATACATAACCAGGTGGAATAATGATGTCTTTGATCGATTCTTTAAAATCTGTGCTATTTTTTATATTGGAAAAATGATCTTCAGTTAATGGTGCCAGTATATCTTGAATTCTCTTTCCTAATTTGTGTAGTGGTCCATTTATTGAAGACACTATGGGCCTAAAAGGTAATGCTGGTTTATGTATTTTTGGAAGAATGTATAGTCTGGGCATATTACTGGTTTTCATCATGTAATACTCTGCTGTTTCCTTACTAATATATTTTTCTTCAAGCCATGACTGTATGAGGTTGTTATTTGCTTTTTGTGTACGAATGTTATCTTTGACTGGTGATTCTAAATATGTGCTATTGTCACTTAATAATTTTAGACCTGCTTCAATATAATCTGACTTATCTATTACAACTGTGATCTGTCCTTTGTCTGCTCTTGTTATCAATAAATTTTTATTGTTATTGAGGAAATTTTTGATGTCTTTGATTGATTTATTTGGTTTTTTCTTCTTTAAAAAGCTAAGATGGCTTTTCATTATGTTAATTGCACTATTTCTTACTGAGTTTCTTTTTTCGTTTGGAATTCTGTTAATTGTTCTTTCAATCTCTATGATGTAAGTTTCTATTGGAAAAGTTTTGATGTTTTCATCAATACTAAAATTGTGACCTAACTGAAGGAATTTTTTAACTGTTGGTGGTATTGTTACATTAGAAAGGTTCTTCAACCAATTATTCACCGTTTTTTCTTTATCATTTTCATTTGTTGTGATCTTGATTTGTTGAAACTCATGAATTAATGTAGTGTTATTATTTGTATCGTCATTGTTTGTTGATTCAATTGTGCTGTCATTATTTTTTATACTATCTGTAAAAGTTTTTTCAAATTTCTGCCTTTTTAAAAAAATTAATTTGTCATGTAACCTGTTGGTATTATCATGAAAGAAACAGTTGACAGTAATGAGTTGTCTTGTGATGAAACTTTGGAGTATAGAAACTGGTATTAAACTTTCAATTTTCCTTTTAATATCAAAAATCATTGCTTTAGTCGTCATTAATGATCTAATGTTATCAGTTATTGCTAAATTGAGTGTTCTCTTTTGGAATTTATTGATTGACTGTTTAAATTGTCTTTCAATCTTAAAATTATTGAATGAAATTGAAAAATTGAACTTAATTTTAATGAATTTTGGAATTACTCCTTCTTCACGGCAATCCATTAGGAAATTCCTTTGCCATGTCCATTTAGCTTCTTCTCTTAATTTGTTTTTGAGAATTTTCAATAAACAAACCGCTTGTGGACCGTAATCGTTGTTGATGGAATTGAAGAAAGAGATCCTCCTTGTTTTTGGGCCATTATTATTAATATTGTTGTTTTTCCTCCGACCATCAGAATTTAAATTATTTTGTTGGTAATCGGCCATAGTGGTCACTCCAGAATTTAATTTATTTAATACATTGATTTATTATCAAAGCACCAACGTTTCGTCTATATAATTCTATTTGTCAAGAACAAAAAAATAATAATAATCAGAACTAATTCAACAGTCTCGACAAATTTTACAAACACGACGAAAACTAATTAACAACACAATTAAATTGTCGTTAAAAGAAAATAGTAAAAAAAAAATTTAAATCACAATTTGAATTAATTCTGATTTCCGGCGACAAGTAAGCGCCTTAAGGCGCTATAGCCGCATGGACGATCGGCGTCCTTTGAAAATGCGCCTTTATAATTTTTCCAGCGATAAACTTGATTTAATAAAAAAATAAAATAAAATAAAAAAATTAGATGAAACAATCGCCGTTATTAAATGAATAAAAATAATAATAATAATAACCAAAAATTATCGTCACATAAAACAAATTATTATCGCTGGCAAGTATATTAAATGCCGACCAATTTTAATAAAAAAAATTATTTAAATCACAATTTATCAGTTAATTTTCCCGACAATAATTTTCCGAAAAAATAAAAAAAAAATAATTAGCGAGAAACGAGAAACATTAAACCATTTGCGTTTATTCAATTTCGCGAATAATACAAAAAAACTATCACGCCACGGAAAATCCCAAAATCGCGGTTACCGGCATCGTAACGACGCTAACAAAAAAAAATGTCTAAAAACTATGCCGAGAATAATCACACGCTTACCGGAGTATTGTTGATTAATCTTGAAGCCAAACCCCTTCTCCAATCGTCCAGTTTCCCCGGTAATCGTCCAAAAATCTTCAATTATCCGCGGTAATTTTAATTTCTCCAAAAACTATTGATTGCAACGATAAGTATTGCGATCATTGCAACGGTAATTAATCGAATTTATTTACAGCGAAAATCACGTCTGTACAATATGCCACCAAAACGGAAAGTGAGGGAAGACGCCGGCGTGCGTCGAAAATTAGACCACAGGTGGCTCTTCCCATAATTAATTGGCCAATTAATTTGGGAAGAGCCACCTGTGGTCTAATTTTCGACGCACGCCGGCGTCTTCCCTCACTTTCCGTTTTGGTGGCAAATAGTACAGACGTGATTTTGGCTGTAAGAAAAAATATATTAATTACCGTTGCAATAATCGCAATACTTATTGTTGCAATTAATGTTTTTTGGAGAAATTCAAATTACCGAGAATAATTGAAGATTTTCTTGGACGATTACCGGGGAAATTGGACGATTGAAGAAGGGATTTGACTTCGAAGTTAATCAAAAACACTCCGGTAAGCGTGTGATTATTCTCGGCATAGTTTTTGGACATTTTTTTTTTGTTAGCGTCGTTTCGACGCCGGTAACCGCCATTTTGGGATTTTCCGTGGCGTGATAGTTTTTTTTTTGTTGTATTATTCGCGAAATTAAATAAACGCAAATGGTTTAATGTTTCTCGTTTCTCGCTAATTATTTTTTATTATTTTTGTTAATTTCGGAAAATTATTGTCGGCAAAATTAATTGAGAATTTGTGATTTAATTTTTTTTTTTTTATTAAAATTGGTCGGCATTTAATTCAATTTTCAGCGATAATTTTAGACGATAATTTTGATTATTGTTATTATTATTTTTATTTAATAACGGCGATTGTTTCGTCTAATTTTTTTTTTTTTATTATTATTTTTTTATTATTTCGAGTTATAGCTGGGAATTATAAAGGTGCATTTTCAAAGGACGCCGATCTTTCGTGTTCTGTTGTGTTAGTGAAAATTTGTCGGGACTTTTGAATTAGTTCTGATTATCATGATTATTTTTTGTTCTGATGAATAAAATTATATAAAGTCCTGAACGATTGATTCGTATTTTTTTTCCGATAGTAAAAACATTTATAATATTGTTTAACTAAAATTAAATTCAGTAACGAAAATTTTTTTTTTTATTATACTGTAATATTTTTTTTTCTTTAAAAAGAGCATAGTTAAAAGAGATATCGCTCTGAATTAAAATTATGAAACAAAATTGAATTTTATTTATTTAGAAATCTGTATTCCTTTTCAATACATTACAGGTGAGTTATTGAACCCAGCCGCCTCCGCGGTCATTAGGATTTTGGATTTGGAATCCTTTTGTTACTGACTAGGCGGATAATCACCTGGGGATTGAATTTTGATATTTCTTTGTTTGTTTTGATTTTCGGACGAAAGGTCGTCCTGGCGCCCAACAATTAACATTGTTTGAATTTATTGATTTTATTTGGATTTCTTTGAGTTTCTCGTAATTCTTTAATTACCGTGGATTGAAAATACGTGACAACTTTTTGGCGCCCAACGTGGGGCATAGTAGATTAAACGGTCCGAATTGGCAGTTCAAATTATTAGCCATGTTTTGGGGCATAGTAGATCAAACTGTCAGACAAAAAGTTGTCACGTATTTTTAATCCACGGTAATTAAAGAATTACGTGAAACTCAAAGAAATCCAAATAAAATCAATAAATTCAAACAATGTTAATTGTTGGGTGCCACGACGACCTTTCTTCCGAAAATCAAAACAAACAAAGAAATATCAAAATTCAATCCCCAGGTGATTATCCGACTAGTCAGTAACAAAAGGATTCCAAATCCAAAATCCTAATGACCGCGGAGGCGGCTGGGTTCAATAACTCACCTGTAATGTATTGAAAAGGAATACAGATTCCTAAATAAATAAAATTCAATTTTGTTTTATAATTTTAATTCAGAGCGATATCTCTTTTAACTATGCTCTTTAAAAAAAAAAAAATATTACAGTATAATAAAAAAAAAATTTCGTTACTGAATTTAATTTTAGTTAAACAATATTATAAATGTTTTTACTATCGGAAAAATAATACGAATCAATCGTTCAGGACTCTATATAATTTTATTCACCAAAACAAAAAAAAATCATGATAATCAGAACTAATTCAAAAGTCCCGACAAATTTTCACTAACACAACAGAATATTAATTAACAACACAATTTAAATTGTCGTTAAAAAAAAATAGTCAAGAAAATTAAAAGTCAAAATTTGAATTAATTCTGATTCACGCGACAAGTACCTTAAGGCTCTATAGCCGCATGGACGATGGACGTCCTTTCAAAATGCACCTTTAAAATTCTCAGCGACAACTGTGACGTGACATTTTCCTCCTCATCGGAAAAATGCCGACACCTTCGTCCCTTCCCTACCCCCTTCGAACCTAAAACTAACACTCCCCCGAAGGGTCTAAAATGGGCGCCAGTTGGTCTAATTTGGCGGGACCAACACCGCAATTTACTCCAGCCAACCATTAAAATACCTTAACCTAAGACGCAACTGGTTTCACGCTGCCGTCTGTGAGAACATGGCGGCGGGTCTCGGGATGCGTGCGCATTCTTAAAGGTGCGCGCGCATTCCCTTAGCTGCGTGCGCCTTCTCCCGGTTGCGTGCGCACTCTTGGCGTTGCGCGCACTTGTCCTTCGGCGCGCGCACTTCGGGGGTTGTCGTATGGCCCCGAAGGATTACGAATCCTGCCCGCCGATATTTGAATGGGAGGAAGAATTGAATTCTTTCCCCATTCAAATAAAATTGGGATTTCTGCCGACGGAATTATTGGATTCCGTCGCACAACTCGAAATAATAAAAAAACAATAATAATAAAAAAATAAATTAGACGAAACAATCGCCGTTATTAAATAAAAATAATAATAACAATAATCAAAATTATCGTCTAAAATTATCGCTGAAAATTAAATTGAATGCCGACCAATTTTAATACAAAAAAAAATGTCCAAAAACTGTGCCGAGAATAATCACACGCTTACCGGAGTGTTATTGATTAACCTCGAAGTCAAATCCCTTCTTCAATCGTCCAATTTCCCCGGTAATCGTCCAAGAAAATCTTCAATTATTCTCGGTAATTTAAATTTCTCCAAAAAACATTAATTGCAACAATAAGTATTGCGATTATTGCAACGGTAATTAATATATTTTTTCTTACAGCGAAAATCACGTCTATACACCCAGCGAAAAAATTGAGGGAATGGTAAATTTTGTCAGTTTTTTGCCTGATTTTCAAATGGCTGTAACTTCGCCAAAAATGATCGTATCAGAATAAAAAAAAAATCGTTGCAAAGCTTGAAGTCTCTACTCTTGGAATCTTGAGATGAAAGTTTTTCATGACCATTTGTTATAACGAGATAGGAGAGTTGAGAGCGGAAAAATTTTTTTTCTTTTTTTTTTTCATTTTTTCAACTTGTTCCACGGACTTCAAAAAAATTTTCTCGACTTAACCCTCATGGGAATCGTATAGCCTGGTCTTTCAGCTTCAATTTTTTTTTTCCCTACGTCCCTTTGTTGCTGAGATATTGTCGATTGAACCAAAAAACACTCTTTTGTCTTGAATCGTCGATATCTCAGGAACTACTGATCGCACAGCGAGCGGATGATGAGATTCGTGAACTCGAATGAATTTCCTATGAGATTCTTGCTTTTTTGAAGTTTGATTGAAAAAAAATTTTCTTCCAATTTTAAAATTGGTTCGAAAAAGTACCAAAAAATTGTTTTTTTTTCCTTTTTTGAAAATTGCCCTGCATTTTGCGAATTTTGCGAAAATTGAAAATGTTTCAACGTTTTTCTTTAGTTTAATGTGTGCTGGAACACCCCCTAAATTTTCAAGCCAATCGGTTCGACCGTTTTTTTTTCCCGAACGAACAAAGTTTCAGCAAAAATTAAAGGAACACTTTTTTGTGCCCTAAACACCAATTAATGATTTTGTTGGTAATCGGCCATAGTGGTCACTCCAGAATTCAATTAATTTAACACATTGATTTATTATCAAAGTACCAACGTTTCGTCTGCTGTGCGCAGACCTCTTCAGGGTGCATATATTTATTCTATAAAACACAATCATTGGATTTATCATTAACAATTTTACTTTTTACTTTTACAATTTTACAATTCTGCACATTTAATGAGAGTGGTAAATGTGCATAAGAACGGCCACAATAATTAATAAATTATTTGGAATTTACCTCAGGAAGGGAGGTGGCGAAAATGATATAATATATCTTGGTCAAAAATTTGAAGGAAAGTATAGGAACTCGCAATAGCTCAGGGGTAGAGCACCTGACATGTAATCAGAGGGTCATGGGTTCAAATCCTGCTTGCGCATTCCATATTTTTTTCCGAAGATTTGACTTTGATAATTATTTTCAGTTTGTGGGCGCTATTCTGCACATTTAATGAGAGTGGTAAATGTGCATAAGAACGGTCACAATAATTAATAATTTTTTTTTTTTTTTTTTTTTTTTTAATATTTATATACTATATTTATATATTATATAATAATATAATTATAATATTATATATTATATGTAGTGAGTCAGTCAGTCAGTTTATATTATTTGTGAATGCCGAGGGATTGTCGGCGGTGAGATCCGCAGGGGGTCAGTGACGTCAGTGAGTCAGTCAGTCAGTTTATATTTTTTTTTTTGAATTTGACAGTTAAAATGCGTGTTCTGGATAATGACACAAGAGAAAAAATCTCTTGGTCAAAAAGTTTTTATGATTAATAATGACTACTAGATTTTCATAAATTGTAAGTGATTGAACATTATGTATTATGTACTCTATATTTAAAAAAATATTCCTGTAAAATTGTTAATGATAAATCCAATGATTGTGTTTTATAGAATAAATATATGCACCCTGAAGAGGTCTGCGCACAGCAGACGAAACGTTGGTGCTTTGATAATAAATCAATGTGATAAATTAATTAAATTCTGGAGTGACCACTATGGCCGATTACCAACAAAATAATTTAAATTCTGATGGTCGGAGGAAAAACAACAATATTAATAATAATGGCCCAAAAACAAGGAGGATCTCTTTCTTCAATTCCATCAACAACGATTACGGTCCACAAGCGGTTTGTTTATTGAAAATTCTCAAAAACAAATTAAGAGAAGAAGCTAAATGGACATGGCAAAGGAATTTCCTAATGGATTGCCGTGAAGAAGGAGTAATTCCAAAATTCATTAAAATTAAGTTCAATTTTTCAATTTCATTCAATAATTTTAAGATTGAAAGACAATTTAAACAGTCAATCAATAAATTCCAAAAGAGAACACTCAATTTAGCAATAACTGATAACATTAGATCATTAATGACGACTAAAGCAATGATTTTTGATATTAAAAGGAAAATTGAAAGTTTAATACCAGTTTCTATACTCCAAAGTTTCATCACAAGACAACTCATTACTGTCAACTGTTTCTTTCATGATAATACCAACAGGTTACATGACAAATTAATTTTTTTAAAAAGGCAGAAATTTGAAAAAACTTTTACAGATAGTATAAAAAATAATGACAGCACAATTGAATCAACAAACAATGACGATACAAATAATAACACTACATTAATTCATGAGTTTCAACAAATCAAGATCACAACAAATGAAAATGATAAAGAAAAAACGGTGAATAATTGGTTGAAGAACCTTTCTAATGTAACAATACCACCAACAGTTAAAAAATTCCTTCAGTTAGGTCACAATTTTAGTATTGATGAAAACATCAAAACTTTTCCAATAGAAACTTACATCATAGAGATTGAAAGAACAATTAACAGAATTCCAAACGAAAAAAGAAACTCAGTAAGAAATAGTGCAATTAACATAATGAAAAGCCATCTTAGCTTTTTAAAGAAGAAAAAACCAAATAAATCAATCAAAGACATCAAAAATTTCCTCAATAACAATAAAAATTTATTGATAACAAGAGCAGACAAAGGACAGATCACAGTTGTAATAGATAAGTCAGATTATATTGAAGCAGGTCTAAAATTATTAAGTGACAATAGCACATATTTAGAATCACCAGTCAAAGATAACATTCGTACACAAAAAGCAAATAACAACCTCATACAGTCATGGCTTGAAGAAAAATATATTAGTAAGGAAACAGCAGAGTATTACATGATGAAAACCAGTAATATGCCCAGACTATACATTCTTCCAAAAATACATAAACCAGCATTACCTTTTAGGCCCATAGTGTCTTCAATAAATGGACCACTACACAAATTAGGAAAGAGAATTCAAGATATACTGGCACCATTAACTGAAGATCATTTTTCCAATATAAAAAATAGCACAGATTTTAAAGAATCGATCAAAGACATCATTATTCCACCTGGTTATGTATTGATCTCATTAGATGTAACTGCTCTTTTCACTAATATACCAATCGAATTAGTAGCTAAAGCCATTGAAAGGAAAAAAGATAAATTAAAAACAAAATTACCATATAAAGAAATAATCCGTGCTATTGATCTGATAATGAATAATACTTTCTTCACTTTCAATAATATTTGCTATAAACAAGTATTTGGTTTACCAATGGGATCTCCACTGGCTCCAGTTTGTGCTAATTTAGTGATGCAAATGTTGGAAAAGACAGTAATTGAAAAATTTGATTTTGAAATCCCATTTTTTAAAAGATATGTCGATGACATCTGCACTTGCATCCCTAAAGAAAAAGTAGATCAAGTATTATATGAATTTAACGATTATCATGCAAGGATAAAATTCACTTATGAAATGGAAACATCAAACTCTTTACCTTTTTTAGACATTTTGTTGATCAGAGATAGTAACAAGATTAAATTTGATTGGTTTAGAAAATCTACCTGGACAGGAAGATTTTTGAATTTCAATTCCAATCACCCTTATAACCAAAAAATAGCAATAATAAAAAATTCAGTTGATAGAGTAGTTAATATTTCAGATAAAGAATTTATTTTGAAAAATCTAAAATTCATAGCAACAATTCTTGCATATAATGAGTACCCATTGGGCTTCATCAGAGAAATAATTATCAATCGATTGAAAGAAATAGAATTAAAGAAGAATAATACATTGATTGAAAAAAACAGCAAAATTGATATAAAAAATAGTTTAATTTTACCATATAGTGAAAGACTGAATAGACCACTGAAGAAACTTTACATGAAATACAATCAAAATATCATTTACTGAATTGGTAATAAGTTGAAGAACCTCTTCGGATCCACTAAAGATCAAATTAAAATAGATGAAGTAGCAAATATTATTTATAAAATTCCTTGCGGTGATTGTAGTAAATGTTACATAGGGCAAACACAAAGATTTTTTATTGAAAGAAGAAAAGAACATGAGAAAACATCGAAAAATCCAAAGAATTATCACTCGGCTCTTGCTGATCATGTTGGTGATACTGGTCATAACTTTAAGTTTGAAAATTCTAAGAAATTGAATGTTTGTGGTAATAAATACGATAGAGACATACTTGAGATGTTTTATATTAAGAAGTTCAAAGAATTTACAGTCAATTATATGACAGATAGCCTAAAGTTGAATAGTAATTATGATAGTATTATAAATTTTCAAAGATAACTTTGTTATGAAGGTTTCATTTTGACATTCAGCTCTTGCTGATCATGTTGAGTGTGCTGATCATGGATTCAATTTTTAAAAAATCTGAGAAATTGATTGTTTGTAAGAATAAATATAATAGAGACAAACTTGGAATGTTTCCTATTGAAATTATTTACATTCAATTATATGATAGATGTCTTAAAGTTGAATATTGATGAGAGAAGTATTATAAACTTTCAGCAAAAATTGTGATATGAGAAAATTGAGATAAGAAAAAATGTGTCAACCTTGTAATGTAAAAAACTGTGATTACTGAAATATTTATTTGTATTAGTTGAATTTAATGTTACCTATTTGTTAATTTATTCTAAAATAAAATTTATTTAATATACATTAAAGATGGCGCAACGTGTCAATGAACAATGTGATAATGTAGAATTACTGGCGGCAAAAGCACAGAAAAATACAATAACATAACCATAAATTGATCAGTTTGAATTTGACAGTTAAAATGAGTGTTCTGGATAATGACACAAGAGAAAAAATCTCTTGGTCAAAAAGTTTTTATGATTCAATTTCAATTTATTTCAATGTTTAGACATAAAGTCATTACAATGGAGAGTGGGTTAGGTACATAAGTGTTCAAATGTTATCATTAACTTGGTACGTACATAGTGGGAGCTTACAGGGCTTACAATACTAAATGTTCTTTATTTTCTTGGCTACATTGTTTAAAAAAAGGTACAAGGCTATGGCTTCGTTTTTTGATGGTGGGCTTAGGATGTTTTTTAGTAAAAAGAGCTTCTCCAACTCTTCTGTTGAGCCCTTTGTTAAGGGTGCTCTGAGTTCTTCCAGAGAGGGACATTCTAATAGGAGGTGGTAGAGGCATTCATTGTAAAGCTGGTGACAAATTGAGCATCTGGGGTTTTCACTATCGAATTTAAGTATTGACTTATTAACTATTATTCTTGGCAGGTTCAGGGTTATCAAGCGGCATTGAGCAATTGTCTGCAGTGCTTTTGTAGGGATTTTGAGGTCAAGGTATGGCTGGCGGGACGGTGTGCGAGGTAGATAAGGGTAGATAGGTAATGATGAAAGGGATAACTTGTGCCGATCTTCCCAGTATAACTCCTCAGCACACTTTTTTAGGATTTCGGCAATGTTGTTCTTTATAATACCTTCAGAGCAGAGAGTCTTGAGGTTTAGATGTGTGTATTTTTGGATAATATCATTTAGTTGTGTACACCAGTTATATTTGCTATGTGTTTGGGATGAGGATTTGAGTAGTTTAAACAGGCAGAGTTTAGGTAATCTGTCATCATTCATTCTCAGAATTTTTTCCAGCCAGTTCAAGGCTCTTTTGAGAATATCAAGTTCCAAGGGTGAGATCCCTGTTTCAACTCTAATTGCGTAATTTGGGCGATAGCTTGGGAGATTGAGGAGTTTTTTATAGAATTGCGCTTGGAGCGAGTTAATTTCACTGAGGTGTCTCAGACCCCAAACTTCTACAGCGTATAAAAGCACACTTGAGGCCAAGGACTTGTAGAGGTACTCTTTGGTGGACCAAGAATCCGTGCGAGAGCGATAGAGAATTTCTAAAACGGAGTGCATGGCGATTTCGGTGGCGACTTTGGCTTTCTTAAACTGGGGGGAGAATAGACCCGATTTGTAGAAAAGGCAGCCGAGGAAACAGTATTCGTCAACGATCTCGATTGTTTCACCTTCACATTTAAACACCAGGTCGCTGGGGGTCCTGCCTTTGTGCATAATTAGAATTTTGGATTTTTTTTTGTTCATCTGTAACTGGTTAATACGGAAGTATTCACTTATAATTTTTATCTTCTTCTTCATGTCTGCGGGGCTAGAGGCGAGTAGAGCGATGTCATCTGCGTATGCTACGCAGATAGCCTCGTTTTTGTGATCGATTGAGACCCCCCTTGCTCCGTTGTCTCTGAGGTATTTTTCAAAATCTGCGATGAAGAGAGCGAATAGCAGAGGACTCAGTGATTCACCCTGGAGCACTCCTTCAGTGATGTCCACTGGATCCGATAGACCAAGACTCGTTCTCACAGACAAATTGGCCCTTTCATACAGACTTCTGCAAACGTTGATAAATTTGGTGCTTAGGTCCAAGTTGTGCAGTTTACTCCACAGGAGATTGTGATTGACCGAGTCAAACGCTCTTTTTAAATCTATAAAAAGCACGAAGAGTTTACCCCTAGGCCTGCTGAGGTGAATTTGGGCGATGGCAGATAGAATAAATATGTTATCTAGGCAACTGCGGTCTTTTCTGAACCCAGATTGAAATTCAGGTAGTTTCTTGTACTGATTTGTCCATAATGTGAGTCTGTTCAAGAGAATCTGTGTAAATAACTTGGTTATACAATTAATTAGTGATATACACCGATAATTAGAGGGGTCTTCTGCGTTGCCCTTTTTGTAAATCATAGACGCATACAACGTGGACCAGTCTTGAGGCATCCTCTCCTGAGTTAAGATCTTGTTAAACAGATTCGCGATGTATGTTATACCATTCTTGGGTAAATACTTAAAAAATTCATTACCAATCCCATCGGGTCCTGGAGACTTTCCATTTTTACAGTTGAGAAGTACTTGGAGAATTTCACCTTCTTCAATGGTGGCGTCAAGGAGAGGGTGGGAGATTCTAGTTGTGTGATGGTAGCTTGGGGCTCTAGGAGGGAGGAGTTCCTTTAGGAAATTGTGCCACTCAAAGGGTGCAATGGGGTTGGATTTGAGAGGCTCGGGTCTGAATTTACCGATGGTTGTCCAGAATGCTTTTGGATCACTCAGTGAGCTTATTTGGTTCCTTAGTTTTTCGAAGTATATTCTTTTTTTATTGTCTAACAACTCGAAGTGTAGCGCCTTAGTTAACTCATATTTTTCCACTCCTGGGATGTTAAGAAAATTGGAACGTTTACATTGTTTTAGGTCCATAACTAGTGATTTTTTCGATTTAGCACATTCGCTATCATACCATGGTTTGTTTGAGTTGAGAATATTTACTGAGTGGACTTTTTCCATATGAAGCGAGCGAGCGTTTCCTTTAATTGTTGTGATTAAATTATTATACAGAAGATTTACGTTGTCAGAATTAAATTGAGTTATTCTAGGATCCAAGCGCATGCTCTCGGTGTAGTCGTTTCTGGAGTTATCGTGCCATTTGAATCTTTTTTCAGGTTGTTGGGGTCGCCGTATTTCAGAGGAGATGTATGAGTGGAGATGAAGGGAAATTGGGAAGTGATCAGACTTTGTAGGTGTAACCATTACCTGGAAATCTAAAATTGTATTGAGCGAGAGCCAGTTGCAAATTGCGAAGTCTAAAGTGCTAGGTTGTTTATTTTTTTGATGGAAGGTGAACTGGCCAGGGCAATCGCTTGGTAAGCGACCGTTTAAAATAAGTAAGCCATGATCAAACAGAAATTCCTGCAGTCTTTTTCCTCTGGTATCAGATATCTTATCTATTAAGTCCCGAGAATTAATTGAGTTATCGACTGTGGCTAATAGGCTATCTTCAAGAGTGTTTTTATTACCAACTCGACAGTTCAGGTCACCTAGTATGTATAACGGGGTTCCAGGATTATTGAGACTCACCATTTCGAGAGCTTCAGCCAAAAATTTCAAGGAAATTTCTATGGGGTTGTCACGAGAGAAATAACAGAGGATGACAGAGAAAAAGTTGTCACCATGCGTGATTTCGACTGCAAGAATTTCTTTTTTTACGTACTGGATTTTATAGTTAAAAATTTTTTTCTTCATCGCAAGTAGGAGACCTCCTGGGGGATGGCCTCTTTTGTTATTGTCAGCAGCGTCCACGTAGATGAGGTGATGATCCGTGAGCCAGAGTGGGGGGCAAGTTAAGGGTTTGGTGAGCCAGGTCTCCGTGAGTCCGACAATGTCGGTATCAGCTATGAGTGACTGTAATTCCCAGTTCTTATTGTTGAAGCCATGAACGTTCCATGCCACTATACGTATATTATCATGCGTTATTTTGTTTATGTGAATTGGGGCCAAACATGAGCGGGTAGCCAAAGGTGAATCTGCCGTCTCTTTTCGTTGCTATCTTTTTTTGCCAGCTATTCGTTTCGAAGAACGAGGTGTGTTAGGGTAAAAATCCCTCAGCGATGGTTGAGTACGAGTGGAATCAGATAAAGAACTAGAAGAGTCATTACGAGGACGACCCGGACCTCTTCTTCTTTGTCTGTATTTCACCGTGTTGGATGGGTCAGCGGGAAGGGTTTTATTCTTTACATGTGTGGGCGTGCGCTCCAAATCACTGTCTGTGTTTTGAGTGTTTGAATCAGTAGTAATTTCCTGGATACATGATTCAATTTCAGGGTCGTTCACATCGTTGAATATTTCTTGTAAACTTTTCCTGTTTAGCGGTTTGTTATCCACCAGTAACTTGTCATTTCTGATTCTAGCAGCGATCCCTTTTTTCTTCAATTCATATCGAATTTTCAGTAACTTCTTTTTTATACGCCGCTCCTCCTCGGTTAGATCATCTGCAATAGTGATGCAGTCTTCTTTGAGCTTAGCAGCGCTCTTATAAAATTCTCCCTTCCAGCGTGGAGCAAGCAATTTTATTATAATCGGTCTACGTTTGTTTGGATTGAGTCGCCCGATTCGATTAGCTGAAATTATACACGTTGGTTGTACTTGAATGTTTAGCCTTGTGACGATGCCCATCACCGTTACCGTGGTGTTTACATGTTGCGGGACGTTTTCTTCAGGAACATTAAATAGCAGTAAATTAGCTGCCCGTTGTGTTTTTTCGTAATTTAGCATTTTCAGAGAGATTTCCTTCAAGCGGTAATTCATTTCGTTTTGATTCTTTCCTAGTCTTTCTTGCTCTTTGTTTAGACACTGGTAATCCACACGCATTTCACTTTGTGTGGATTTAATTTCTTTAATATCCTTACTCATATTCCCCAGTAACTCTTTCAAATCATCAAGTGTAGTCATTTTCACTCAGATAAACCACAGCACCAGTATAAGCAAACGTTTTTTATTTTTTATTTTTTAATATATTTTTTTTTTTTTTTAATTTAACGTTATAGACGAAAACTCAGATAAATTCTCAGAAAGAGGACACGATTTCGTAATAATCGAAATAACAACTCTGCTACACAGCGCGACGGAGCGAAAACAAAAACACGTCTGTCCCACTCGGCGGATAAACCGAAACTCGTTTTTATGATTAATAATGACTACTAGATTTTCATAAATTGTAAGTGAATGAATATTATGTATTATGTACTCTGTATTTAAAAAAATATTCCTGTAAAATTGTTAATGATAAATCCCATGATTGTGTTTTATAGAATAAATATATGCACCCTGAAGAGGTCTGCGCACAGCAGACGAAACGTTGGTGCTTTGATAATAAATCAATGTGTTAAATTAATTAAATTCTGGAGTGACCACTATGGCCGATTACCAGCAAAATAATTTAAATTCTGATGGTCGGAGGAAAAACAACAATACCAATTAATGATGATTGGGGCCGAAATTGTTTTTTCTCCGATATTTTACTGTGATTTTTCGTGCAAAAATTTGTTTAATTCCATCGAAAACTGAGAACAATGAAAAATGAAGAAAAATCAATAAAAAAATCAAAAAAACAATTTTTTTAAACGAAAAAAAATCGAAAAAAAAAATTGTTTGAAAAAATCTGCTGAGTCACAATCTCTCCAAATCAAATGCGATTCCGGTGTTTTTTTTTTCATTTTTCAAATTTTTTTCCAAGTTTTCTACTGGTTTTTTGAGAATAAAAATTGATTTTTCCATTGATTTCCAACAGAAGAGAAAATTTCTAATTTTCTATTGATTAAAAAAAAAATTGAATTTTTTATTAATTAAAAAAAAAAATCGAATTTTTTATTGATTAATGAAAAACCAAATTTTAATTTTTTTATTGTTTTTTTGTTTTTTTTATTGTTCTCATTTTTCGATGAAATTCAACAAATTTTGCACAAAAAATCACGGAAAAATAATGGAGAAAAAACATTTTCGGCCCTAATCATCATTAATTGGTGTTTACGCACAAAAAAGTGTTCCTTTGATTCTTGCTGAAACTTTGTTCGTTCGGGAAAAAAAACGGTCGAACCGATTGGCTTGAAAATTAATGGGAAGTTCCAGCACACATTAAACTAAGGAAAAACGTTGAAACATTTTCAATTTTCGCAAAATGCAGGGCAATTTTCAAAAAAGGAAAAAAACTCAATTTTTTGGTACTTTTTCGAACCAATTTTAAAATTGGAAGAAAATTTTTTTTCAATCAAACAGTGCAAGAATCTCACTGGAAATTTATTCAAGTTCACGAATCTCATCATCCGCTTGCTGTGCAATCAGTAGTTCCTGAGATATCGACGATTAAAGACAAAAGGGTGTTTTTTGATTCAATCGACAATATCTCAGCAACAAAAGGTCGTAGGGGAAAAAAAAAAGAAATTGAAGCTGACAAACCAGGCTACACGATCCTCATTAGGGTTAAGTCGAGAAAATTCTTTTAAAGTCCGTGGAACAAGTTGAAAAACTGAAAAAAAAAATTTCCACTTTCAACTCTCCTATCTCGTTATAACAAATGGTCATAAAAAATTTTCATGTCAAGATTTCACGAGTAGAGACTTCAAGCTTCTCAACGATTTTTTTTTTATTCTGATACGATCATTTTTGGCGAAGTTACAGCCATTTGAAAATCAAGCAAAAAACTGACAAAATTTACCGTTCCCTTAATTTTTTTGCTGGGTGTATTTGCCACCAAAACGGAAAGTGAGGGAAGACGCCGGCGTGCGTCGAAAATTAGACCACAGGTGGCTCTTCCCAAATTAATTGGCCAATGACGTTAATTCTATCCTCTTATCACCGGTATTATTTTGCTTTAAATCCGGTAATTAAATAAATGATAAAAGAATAAATCTCATAATTTTACGTCAAAAATTCCGTTAAAATTTTCTATGATGGTCTCTTAATTAATTTTTATCATAATCAATTAATATCGAATTAATTATCATTTTCCAGATGTCCTTGATTTCCTCAATTTTCCGCCAATCAGAGTAGAGAGTCCAACGGAAAACTCCTCCCATCGATTTCCAATTTCTGTGTCGATAACTTCCTGGAGCAGCTCTCTGTGATTCTCGTCCGTCCGCAGGCGCCTCTTTCCGGCATGAAGGAAAACTCCGGCAAACGCGGGAATATTCAAGGCGGAAAATTCAAAAATAAACGAATTAATCAAATCAAAATATTCTTTCTCGTTTCTCGGGACCTTCCGTCTTGGTGATTTCAATGAAATGAACATTCACCGCGATACCGGTCTAATAACAAAACAAATATTTGTAACGGCCAAAATATGGCGTTACAACATATATATCGTCTCCATCGCGATTGGCTGGTTCACAAATCTCACAAAATGGCCATTCCTTATATATTTGTGACAGATGTTTGTGTCATTTTCAATTTATGAAATTCTATAAAGATCATCGAGCTGATTGTATCACACTGAACAACTGTAAACCAATCCTTCCATCCAAAGAAGACAAAATTCTGAAATTTAAAGATTATAAACATCAAATGCCGGTGACATTCGTCATATATGCTGATACCGAGTCTCTCTTAGAACACCATAGTGATAACAATGTGGAAAAGGAAAAGACAAAAACTGTTGCTTATCAAAAACATGTGCCATTTAGTGCTGGATACTATGTGAAGTGCAATTACGCTGATAGTAAATCTAATTATTATATGAATCGTGGTAAAGACTGTATAAAATGGTTCGTCAATGAACTGTTCATGTTGGCAAAAGATGTCGATGCGGAATTAAAACGGAACGAGCCGAAGAAGCTGACTTCAGCAGAGCAAAGAGAGTTCTGGAACGCTAAAAACTGTCACATTTGCGGAGGTCTCTTCACACCGGAGTCGGTAAAACATCGGGATCATTGTAATTTCACAGTTACATATCGAGGGTCTTGTAATTTAAATTATCAAGAATCCTGTGTAATTCCTGTTGTGTTCCACAATCTGTCAGCATATGATGCACATTTTTATGTGAAAGCTCTAGCCAAGCAGTTTGAAGGAAGCATAAATATCCTGCCTGTAAATAAGGAGCGATGGATTTCATTCACCAAGTCAGTAGCTGGTACAAAAGTCCATTTTCGCTTCATTGACTCATTCCGATTCATGGCGAGCAGCATCGAGAAGTTGGCATCATACCTGGAACCTAGCAAAATGACAATCACAGCTAAACATTATCAGAATCCGGATTTATTTCATTTAATGCTCCGAAAAGGTCTTTTTCCATATGAATATGTTAGCGAATGGAAAAAATTGGAAGAAACAACTTTGCCCAAGAAAGAAGACTTCTTTTCATCACTGTCCAATGAGGGGATTTCGGATCAGGAGTATCAGCATGCCTGTAATGTATGGCAGAAATTCAGGATTCCGTCCCTCGGTGAATACTCGGATCTTTACCTGAAGACTGATGTATTGCGCTTGGCAGACATTCTTGAAAATTTCCGTCAGAGCTGTTTCGCATCATATAAGCTTGATCCATTGCATTATTATACTGCTCCCGGATTAGCCTTTGATGCAATGCTGAAGATGAACAAGATCGAATCGGAACTGTTGACGGATGTTGAACAACTACTATTTGTTGAGAAAGGCATACGAGAAGGCTTATCTCAATGCTTCGATAGGATGGAAAGGCCAAAAACAGATACATGGATGATGAATTCAATCCAAATCAGGAAGAGTCATATCTCATGTATTTTGATGTAAATAATCTGTATGGTGCTGCAATGAGCCATTCCTTACCATATGGAGAATTTACTTGGCTTGAAGAGGACAAGACACTCAACATCAGTGCTGTATCAGATAATTCAGATACAGGATATATTTTGGAAGTGGACTTGGAATATCCAGAACATTTACACTGGGAGCATAAGGACTTACCTCTCTGTCCAGAACATATCATTCCACCAAATGGCTCAGCTAAATTACCAAAGCTTTCAACAACTTTGAACGATAAAGAAAAATATATCATACACTATAAAACTTTAAAACAATATTTGAGTTTAGGGATGAAATTAAAGAAAATTCATAGAGTACTGAAATTCAAACAGAGTCCATGGTTGAAAGAATATATAGATTTGAATACTGGGTTGCGTCAGAATGCGAAAAATGAATTTGAAAAAAAAATTTATAAGCTTATGAATAATGCAGTATTCGGTAAAACCATGGAAAATGTCAGAAAACACTTAGATGTTAAATTAAAAACTGATAAACTTGATAAATTAATTTTTATTAATAAATTTTTAAGAGAATCAAATTCCGGAAAAAATATGTAATGCGCAAGCAGGATTTGAACCCACGACCCTCTGATTACATGTCAGGTGCTCTACCGCTGAGCTATTGCGAGTTACTATATTTACCATCGAATTTTTGATTCTCACATCTTTTCTCCACCTGCAGTCCTGCTTGTGGATCATTGTGTTTATTTTGTGGATATTTTGTCGTTGTGGATATGTTGTCGTTGCGGATATTTTGTCCGCGGATATTTTTGGTTAGGATATTTTAACGCCCGAATATTTTGTCGCGGATATTTTGTCGTCGGGTATTTTGTTACGCAACCGTTTTTATTCATCGAATCCTACAATTTATTATACCATTGATTCTTTAAAAATTATGACATGTTTTGATTTTCTTATACATAGAGTGATAACGTAAAGTAAACCTGTCGTGACTGATGCTAAAAACGATAGAGCAATCAATACATCTTGTTGCTCCTGATCATGCTTGTTCTCAAATTTTCTATATGATATTATTCGCAAGTCTCGCAAAAGTGCAGGATACTTTGGAAATTCTAAGTCATTTACATCAACAGCTAGACTACTTATATTCAATTTCAGAGGTGTAACTTGACAGATCTCCGATTTCAAAATATTTTGACTGCCTCTAATCAGCGTATCAGACGTTTCATCATCACATCCTGATTTGATTTGGAGATTCCCAGTTCCTGTTATTTGAATCCTTGTCTTCCAGTCATCATCGCATGTTACAGTGACGGTCTCTTCTCCACCTTTTATTACATTATACAGCCAGCTCCCGTCATCAAGCTGTATCCATTGTAATGCTTTCTCAGATGTAACCAGAATATTGCAATCATGGTAGATTTTTCTCTTCCATCTCTTCATAATCATAGCAGCTTCACAGATTGGTTCATTGGTAAGATCAGAAAGTTGATAATCAGCTTTACAAATATGATAGTCACCCCAATGTTGACATTCACTGATATCCTGAGAATTCAGCAATGTATAGTATTCTCGAGAGACTAAAATGTAATCACTACGCGGTTGAATCCATGCGAATACTTTGCGTCCATCTCTTAGCTCTTGATCTGCTGGATGAGGATACATTTTGATTAAGTCATATTTTTGAACGTCCAATAGGGAAGTTTCAGCGACAATCATCGATACACCATCAAAATAACCAACGTCTACTTGAAAAGCTGTTAGTGGATTTCCTTTCAGATCGGGAAACCTGTATCTATGCTTCTCCATAAATGGTATAATTCTACCCCTTGCTTTACCGACATAGCCATCGAATAATTCCTTCGATACAGATTCCATCTTGAAGCATATAGCTGTCACTATCATCTCCAAAGAAGCTATATAATTATCCAGCTCTGCTCCTAAATTTTTCAATGTCTGCTGAAGTATTGTTATTGAGTCTACATCGTCGGGTTGTGATATATATGCCTTATATGAACTTTTCGTCATATTTCTAAATTGATCGAGCTCTCCATGAATCTTATGACGTTGCACTTGAATTACACTTCCTCCTTGAACGTCCAATTCAATCTTTTGTTCTATCATTTGACTAAAATTCTGTGCAGTTATCATTTCAATTGAACCAAACAATTGCCGATATATATCCTTATCACCATTTTCAGTGATGAGACGTGAATGCAAATAATCGAAATATTCTTGGATTTTTTCTTCTTTTTCAATTAGTTTGGAAGTATGTTCAAAGATCTTCAAACAAGATAGAGCATTTGTATGATTGAAACAAGTGGAATTCATATCTTTTCAACGTGCCTGCAAGATTTGAAGGTTGTTGTAGTTCGATATCTCGCAGAGTCAGATATGTAACCAGTCTCCATGTTGATTTGGTCAAATATACAGAACCTTTTGACTCATAATATAAACCACTGCTATGATTGAATTGGGTATTGATATATTTCTGATCTTGACACCCCACGAGACCAATTCCAACGAGCAACATTAAGCACTTGAAATACATGGTGATTATTTGAATTCAACAATCAAACTCGATACCCTCTCAGCATAAGCCACTCCTTATATGATATCCCCCCCCCCCCCCTCCGCTACTTTCTCACTATATCCCCTGCCGTGATCTAGCTGTCATGCGTATCATCAAAACTCAACCACTTGACGTACATTCTATTTCCAGATCTTCTCAAAATTTTTTCAATCAAAAAAATATCATGAATTTTAGTTTTCAAAAGCTCCTCTTCATAAAAACCACCCTTCAAAATATTATTTCTGCTATCTTTCAATATTTAAGTAAAAGAATTAAAATTATTTATTTTATGAATGGTAAAAATCTCAGTTGTCCAATTGGGTATATATCCCTTCTCGAAAATATGTTTTTCTTTGCTAATCCTGACTTTATCACCAACATTGAACTTTGGAAGTTCAGTAGACACCGTTAAATTTCTATATCGGGCTTTTAATTCATGTGCATTTTGTGCAGACACGTCTCGTGGTTTCATATGAATAGTTCTATGTTTCGAATCGTTATTTTCTCTACAAGATTAGATAAAATGTCAAACCACTTGTAATTGCCTCGGAAACTAAACTGTACCCACATTTTATTTTTCAGCGTTCGATTGAATCTTTCACAAATGGATGCTTTCATTGTACTGTATGTAGAATACATATTTACATTATTTTTCTCCATCAATTTTTGAAAATGTGAATTATAAAATTCTTTTCCACCATCAACTTGTAGATTTTTCGGTACACGATCTTCTTGTAAAATGGAGTTCATGGCATTCGTTACATCTTGAGCATTTTTCTTCCCCACAGGTCTAGCCCATGCAAATTTAGAGGAATTGTCGATGACAGTTAATATATAATGTGTGACGTAATTCCTGAGCCTAACAGTAAGCTCAGCAATTAAGCACGCTTGAAAAGCACCCAATAGCCAAAAACAAAATTCAAAACAAAACCAAAATCCAAATGGGCGCCAGGATGTATCTCAACATCCGATCAATCTTAAATTGATCTAAACAATAACAACAAAATCAAAATTTCAAATAAAATAACCACAAACTCAAATACTCCCTTATTCAGCACGAACTAGTTCAGTCTCCCCCTCAGGGTCGCTGTTGTGGGTTTGAATAAGGAGTGTAAATAATTCCAAACAAAAACAATTTAGGGGATAAAATAAAAATTTTATATAAAAAAAAATTAATTATAAATTATTAAACCCCTGCGTTACATCGGCGAGTGCGCAGCACAATAAAATAAAATAAAAAAAAATTATAAATTTCAAACAAATAAAACAATTCAAAATAAATAAACAATTAATTACAAACAAATTCTTTGAAACCAAATTTAGAATAAAGTTAATCAAATAAAAGAATTTAATTAATTAACAAATTGATTAATTTATTAATTAATCGTCAACACATAATAAAGTTATCAAATAAAAGAAATATTCAAAGAATAACATTCAAATTCAAATTCACAAGAAATTAATGTTGCTGCCACCTACAGTCATCTTTCGCAACGAAACGAAAGTAACTATTGTTCCCTAACGCTAAGTTACTAGAAATTCCCTAGCGATATTCCCTAGGTGTCAAGGCCGACTCAACTATACTCAATGCATGAAATTAATTGAATTAATTTCATAAAAATGAAAAAAATAATTCATCAAACAAAATTTCTCAAAATATTGAATAATAAAAAAAATTAAAAACAAAATTCAATATATTTCACAAAGTCGCGAGACTAAAATTCCAAACTAAATTCCAATTAATTATCTTTGGCCATGACGCCAAAATATTTCCGTTAATTGAAAATTTTCAATTCGCGACATTTTATCCAAACAAAAAAAAATATTTAAAAAAAAACATTTTTTTTTTTCCGAGAAACGAGCACGAGAGTTCCAAAAATTATTTATAAAAAAATAATATGTTTCCAAAATTATCAAAATTAATTCGTCGATAAATGGTAATTAATCTCATGGCGTCTTTTCTACTTGGCGTCATTACGCGACCACGAAATTAATCACCGTACAAAATTTAATTAAACAAAATTCTTTTCTCACCAGATTATCTCAATTAATTTCAACGTGAACAATATTTTCAACTCAGTTACACGACAATTAATACAATTAATTCCAATGAATTAATTTATTCCAAACGTGAAAATGGCGATTTTACAAAGTTGTGCAAAAACGCGACAAAACATGTGTTTACTCTACGGCACACCAAACGAGAATCCTGCCGACAGCAAACGCTGTACTCGGCTAAGGCGTCTTTTCCGGGAAGGACTCTTCTCATTGGTCAATCCCAGATTACGTCAGTTAACACAGCTTAACCTGACGACAATAATTTCTTCTGTTCAATGACAATAAATTCTAACGAAGACAATTGAGAAACTCCAAGTCGATGACATTAGAGTTGGGACAATTTTATCAAGTCCAAGGATGCAACCAAAGTTCATCTAAACGTCTCAATTAATTCTTCCGATGAATCTTGTCATTGGCGCCAAAACTTTAGTCCAATTAACCGACTCCTTCGGTAATGTCGATTCCCTTCATCATCGTCCATCTGGTGTCTCCCTCTTCCAGTCGTGAGACATCAACTCAATTGACGACAATCCAATGAGCGTTAACAAAAGAAATTAACCAATCGGCATTAGTTTTACATAATTTATACAAAAATTGAACTCTCGTGATTCGTTTGTTTTGATTCTCCATTGGTGGTGCCAAAACTATTCAGAATTTAAAATTAATTACGCGCCCAGACGACAAAAAGTAACGTAATCCAAATATTACGTTACAAATGATATCCCTCATTTATTCTAGCATGAGCTGACATATCAACTAAGTCAGCTTGCCATGTTTCATCAATATCTCGTATGTCGAAATAACGGCGAGGATAACTCTTTTTGGCAGGCTTATGTAATTCTAATGCAAGATTCAATTTTTCATTTGACATTATGCATCAGTTTTCGTGTCTGGATATCCTGTTTTAAAAGCTCCAAATCCTTCCGAATTTTATCAATTTCCTTCATTAGTTCTATCTGGATAAATCCAATTTCTAAACGTACTTCATTGAATTCCTCTAGATTAACAGCATCATTCTGATGTATTGGCCTAGCAACATTACTCAAACGTTTGCTTGAAATGTCAAAATCACCTTCAGCAGTTAGTTTGAAACCAATTCCAGACTGACCTCGTTTTAATTGCCCACCAACCTTAATTGTCAAATGACGTCCAAACACATTGACGCTCATTGTTGAACTGATAAATTTTTCAGGAAGTACTATGTATCAATAGATTATTCTAGCTTCACGGAGTTCTTCAACTATTGATATAATCTCATTCGAATGACTGTGATTGCCTGCTTTTTGTGATGTAACAAGCAAGCGAAGGCGATTAACCAATTCATTTGGATCATCCCAATGTACATAATCAACCAGATGATTTTTTCTTGCTGTAATATAATCTATTGGTAGACCTCTTCCGGAAATATGACGTTTCCGTGCAAAATGTGCTATGTACTCATTGTACTTATGAGATTTTGTATCTCGGATACCACCGTTTGTCTTGTGACGTGACATTTTCTTCTTCATCAGAAAAAGGCCGACACCTTCGTCCCTTCCTACCCTCTATGAAGCTAAAACTAAACCTTCCCCACAGGGGCTAAAAATGGGCGCCAGCTGGTCTAATTTGGCGGGAGCAACACCGCAATTTACTCCAGCCAACGAATTAAAATACCTTAACCTAACTAACCCTTAAACGTAACTAAAACCCAAAACGTAACGTGAAACTTAAAACCTAAACTTAAGAGGGTGGAAGGGTACGGAACAGCCTCTCGGCAGCTCAGCACTCGGTTATGGAGAGAGGGGTGGATTCGGTGGTGAAGATAGGATATTAGGGTAAACTCAAAATAAAACGCCAATATCGTCCTTACTTGTTCCACTATTGAACCCAAAAAAGTATATACAAAAGAAATATTAATGATAAAGGTAATAATAAAATCACAGACATATCATGGGGAGGGCGCAAGTCCATTGATCCGCGCCATTGATCCTCCTCGCGCTGAGGGTGGTCTCCTGACCACGGTATTTGAGGGCACACCACTCTAGGGGTGGTGGTGTCAGTGGACTCTCCAATAACGTCCTTGTTCATCGGGAACAGCCCCAACTCTCACGAGACCGCGGAGGGGTCCCATATTGGATTTGGGGGTTGGTTTGGGCAAAAGATACTTGCAAAGCCCTCGGCTAAGGCAATCCCGCCCCAAGCACTGAGGAAATCAAGCAGATCTCCTGAGGGTGACTTAGGGGTGGTTTTGAGCAAAAGATACTCTCAAGGCTCTTGGCCAAAGCCATTCCACCCCAATCACCTAGGAAATCAAACCGTTTTCCACGATGGTGACTTAGGGGTGGGTTAGGGCAAAAGATACCCAGGGAACTCTTAATGATCAACCATTTCCCTAAAATCCCGCGGAGAATCCAACGGATTCTCCGAATAGGGTTGAGGGTGGTTTTTGGGCAACAGATACCCCAGAGTTCCTTATCCGAGGCGATTTCTTCCCAAATCACTTGAGAAATCAATGGGATTTCCCGATTTGCGATTTGGGGTGGTTTTGGGCAAAAGATACCCAAACGCCACTTGAAAATCCGCTCCTTTTCCCAGATCCCGCGAGAAATCCAGCGGATTCCTCGAAAGGGGTTGGGGGTGGTTTTTGAGCAAAAGATACCCAAGCACCACTCGACAACTAGGGGTTTTCCCCCAAATCCCGCGAAAAATCCAACGGATTCCTCGAGAGGGGTTTTGGGGGTGGTATTTGGACAATAGATATCCGAGTCCCCTGTAACAATTGATATCGCCCCAAATCATGGGAAGAATCCAAGGGATTCAGTCCTGATTGAGTTGGGGGTGGTTTTCGGACAATAGATATCCGAGCCCCACTTCGACAAGTAATATCTTCCCCAAATCACGGAGACAATCCAAGGGATTCGGCCCTATGTGATTTGGGGGTGGTTTTCGGACAATAGATATCCGAGCCCCATCCAACAATTAATTATACCCCTGAGTTAGGCCCAGGGGGAGTTGCGAGCAGTCATTTACGTTGGGGTGCAAAGTTGGACTGACGCCCACGGCCTAACACCCCCACGCAATAGTAGACTCGACCATTCTCGAGAAAAAGTCGGGAAAATACACGCGAGCACAGCGCAACCCTGCGCAGGGTTGTTTTCTAGACGTGGCAGTTACTTCGACAATTAATTAAATAATTTTCCCGCGAGAATTAATAATTTTTCCCGAAAGAAATTAATTCATTTAGTTGACCGCGTGACCAAAAAAAAGAAAAACGACTCACTTTTGGGATTTTTCCCTGGAGTGGTGAATTGGGGCTTAACCTCCCTCCTTCACGTCCTCTCCTCGTCCCCGTCTCCTCGTATCGTCCTCTCGATGTGCTGGGGCTGCCCAGGGGTTATGTGAGAGCTCCTGGGTGACTCCAACACTTACACGAATTATTGTCGTTTTCTCCTTTTCACCACTGTGCACGTGTTTCCCGCGGCAATTGGGCACTCGTTGTGCTTCGTGTGATATCCCGGACGCAACTGGTTTCACGTCGCCATGTGTGGGAACATGGCGGCGTGTCCGGTTGAGGCGATGCATGCGTGCTCTGCTGCTGTCGCTCAGTAACAGAGCGGCACGAGAATCGGCCCAACTGTAGCCCGCGAGTATTTGAATGGGAGGAAGAATTGAATTCTTTCCCCATTCAAATAAAATTGGGATTTCCGCCGACGGAATTATTGAATTCCGTCGCAGTCTTCTAATTTTTTCTATGTCCATTCGTTAAAACGATGATGTCTTCATATGCTTTCTTATCATTTTCCGTAATCAATGTTTCATTGGGATTTTTCATGAATAAAAGTTCTAGTAATCCAAGGGTCGCTTTATATCTCAAATTTTTCACTGTAATCTCGTCTCCTTCGAAGAATATTGGAGAGTCACTTATCATGAAATGACGAGTCAATTGTCGAACATCATATGTTTTATCGCAACTATGTGTATTGATCTTTGTTAAATACTTGAAAAAAATAGAATCCTCATCTACCATGTATCTCTCTAGGAGCGAATCATTATTCATTCGTGTAGGTGTGGACGTCGCCAAAGATTCTCGAGTCAATTCCAACGTTTTTTTTTCTGCTTTAAAGCTTTCTTCTCTACTTCCATTAGTGACAGTCTGATTCATCTCATCATCCGGAAAAGGCTGAATTGCAGATTCAAATGTATCTGTTAGCGCAAGAGATGGTTCAACATCTTTTACACTTTTACTTGTTTCTCCAACATCATGTTCATTTTGATGCAGGTTAGTTAATTTCATTAGAGGTGTCACAATGGGTTTGAATACATCATTTAATGTTTGTTCCATTGAATATTCATTTTCTTTCAATAATTTATGCTTTTGTTGAATGGCTTTACGTGCCAGAGAAATCTGTGTTAACACTTCTTTTTGTTTACACAAATCTTTCGATGTGAGAGGCATATTTGATTCTCAACAGCTGACGGATGACTGTTGACGATACTATTTAGTTGCTTGTATAAAGCAGTCAAAATTTTTTCCTATATCTCCCACCATTGATATCACTATCTTTATCTATCACGAGGAAACTATAATTATCTTTCCAGCACACTGAACACAATTCTTTGAATTTTTCAAATGTCATGTCTGTATTTATGTGATCATTATAAATATGCTTTAAATTCAAATCGTCTTGCTTGAATAGCACCAAGAAATTCATATTATCACGTACCAAATGTTTCGGAATACGGGCATATGATTGAGTTAGATAAAAACAATCAACACTCTTATGTCAACTCATACAGAAATAAGCTTTGATGTTATTCTGCTTTTCACATGCTACATCATCAAATATGAATAGAAAATTTTCTTTCGCGTCATCAACACTCACAACTTCATCATTGTCAGAGAAAGGAAAATAATTGATATCATTGAGTGGTTTCAATAGATTATCAAATAGTTGATATTTCGGTTGATTCAAAGACTTTGAATAAACGTATATGTTAGAAAATCTCAAACCATTCGGATGGGTTTTGAGGCTCAAAAGAGCATTAGTTTTCCCGCAATTCGCAGGACCACAAATTACCGCACGTATGGTATTTGGTAATAAAGAACCATGACGTTTAACTTTCTTTGGAGCTGTCATTGTTAATGAATCGAAATTCATAATCGGTAGTTTCGAAGCATGTGGTTTCGACTCCATCCTGAAAAAGACTGATCAGCCTAGTATAAAAGCCTCCGCTTTATAGGATCATCATTCAGTTCATCGTGGGATATGCAGTTCAACACAACTAAAGTGGCAGGCAAGGGTCTCTTGAATAAAATAATCAACATGCTACCATTTGAACTTCATGTTCCGGGTTATCAATATTGTGGACCTGGTACAAAATTAGCTGAACGTCTAGCACGAGGAGATCCTGGGATTAATCCACTAGATTCTGCCTGTAAGGAACACGACATAGCATATTCGAAAAATCGTGAAGATATAAGTGCCCGTCACAATGCTGACAAAGTACTTGAAGGAAGGGCTTGGAGTCGTGTATTATCCCCAGACGCTTCTCTGAAAGAAAAAGCAGCAGCTCTATTTGTTACGAACGCCATGAAGGCGAAGCCAAAGTTCGGGATGGGGGTGGAAATGAAGAAGAAGGAAAGACGAGTCGTGAAAAAGAAGAAAAAGGTTATTTCATTGAAAAAAATCATTCAAGCTGCGAAAAATGGTATGAAACTGGATAATGGCTCTGATGTTGCCATCAAGACTGCTCTCAATGCTGCTCGGCGAGCAGTGAAGTCAGTTGGACGGATATCTGGAGTTGAGGCTGCTCGTGTGATCCCTGTTCGAGCTAAAACTGGTGGATTCTTACCATTCCTAGTACCAGTTTTTGCTGGCTTAAGTGCTGCTGGGGCAATGGCTGGTGGTGCTGCGGCTATTGCTAGAGCTGTCAATGATGCAAAAAGCGCTAAAGACCAATTCGCAGAAGCCTTACGTCACAATAAACTATGGAGAGCATTGCTATTGGTAAAGGCTTATACATGAAACCATACAAGAAACGTATGGGCTTGTATATGAGACCGTCAAAAAACGTAAATTGATGCTACCACATAGACCCTTGACTGATGATGATATCAGAAAGTATGCTCAAGTATTGAAAATACCATTTTTCAGAGGTGTATTCATGCGGAATAATTTACCCAAATCAGGCTGTAGGCGGAAAGAATCAGCTATTGTAAATTTAGATGATAAAGATGGTCCAGGTACTCATTGGGTTGCTTATAAGAAAGACAATTCGGGAGTCTTGTACTTTTATAGTTTTGGTAATCTACAACCACCTCCGGATTTAATGAACTATTTCGGTGATGTTGGTAGCATCAAATATAATTGTAAACGTTTCCAAAAATGGAATACATATAACTGCGGTCATTCATGTTTGAGATTTCTAAATGATGAACTCTAATAAAAACATATGAAATTAAGATGTGTGTCTCATTTCACCTCCGATGATGGATTCATTCACATTAACAGTTTCGGGTGTTTCATCTGTGTTTGATGTACAGTATTTTCCACCAATAGAATTATCACCAAATAAAAATTATGTTCTTGGTTCAGTGGAACTTCTAACATTCAATTCGGTGCCGAATATTCATGCTGGTAAAGACAAATTTTTTTTTGGCAATGAAGTTATCAGGATTCCAACAGGGAGTTATGAGATTGAAGATATCAACTCTTATCTCCAAAACAAGTTGAAAGAGAAAGATATATCAATTCAACTGGTTGGAAATTCTAATACTCTATGCTGTGAACTGAAGTGTAGTGTGGACGTTGACTTTCGACCTACAGATTCTATTGGACGATTATTAGGATTCACTCCGCAAGTTTTGGGCGCTTATAAACACCATGAGTCTGAACTCCCAGTCACCATTCTTGAAGTGAACGCCATACGAGTTGAATGTAATATCACTACGGGTGCATTTCATAATGGTAGAAGAGTGAATACAATTCATGAGTTTTTCCCAGTAGTACCACCTGGATATAAAATTGTTGAAGCGCCATCGAATATAATTTATTTATCAATAGAAGTTGACTGTATTGATCATTTACAGCTTCGAATTATAGATCAAGACGATAATTTTGTTGATTTTCGGGGTGAGACAATAACAATACGTGTACACGTTACATCGCTGCAATAGAACCAATGGGAATTGTCGTCAAGAACAACGGTGGGGGGGAAGTTGGAAGATCCGATAATACATATGAACCATACGTGAAACTTAGTAGTAAACGTTCAGCTCTGAACAAGTTAACACCTCAGAACGCAGCATTTTTGAAAAGTTTCGGTTTTACCGTGAGACAATATAAAAATGGCTGATTTGTTAAACATCCAAAAAGCAGTAGAATTTGATGAATCTATTGCTCATTATGAGCTGCACGCCCATCATCCCTATACATCAACAAGCGACAATAACGATGATATACGCATATCGATACAAAATCAAGATTTATGTGTTCTCCCAAATAAAAGCTACTTGCTAGTACGAATTTAGTTAATAATGCGATTTCTCACTTATTTAAGGAAATTCGTTATGAAATGAATGAATTGAAATTGATAAAATTAAAAATGTTGGTATTACGACGCTGATGAAGAATTTTACATCATTGAACCCAAATGAGGAGCATATTATGCACAATGCTGGATGGATAGAAGTACAAGAACAACATCATATAACTGATGCAGCTGGGAAATTTGATATTACTATACCTCTGAGAATTTTATTGAGTTTTGCTGAAGATTATCGAAAAATTGTGGTGAATACCAAACATGAGTGGATATTGAGGAGATCCAGAAGTGTAACCAACTCAGTAATACAAACAGGGGAAGCTGGAGATGTGAAAATTACTCTGAATAAAGTTGAGTGGTTAATGCCATATGTGACATTGTCGGACAATTATAAAGTTGAATTTTTCAATTTGATTCGAAAAGATCCTGCTATACGAATGAGTTTTAGATCATAGGAACTGTATGAATTTCCAATGTTACCTCAAACAACAAAACATTTATGGCCAGTGAAGACATCGAATCAACTGGAAAAACCACGATATGTCATTATCGGTCTTCAAACGGATAGAAAAAATCAACTGACAAAGAATTTCAGTCATTTCAATCAATGTAAAATTAATAATGTGAAACTGTTCCTGAATTCTCAATGCTATCCTTATATAGATTTGGATATTGATTTTACGAGCAATAAATATTCATTATTGTATGATATGTATGCTAATTTCCAAGCATCATACTATGGTTCTGATCCAAACCCACTACTGTCAAAAAAACTTTTCAAGACATATGCACCTTTGATTATAATTGATTGCTCGAAACAGGATGATACCTTGAAATTTGGATCAGTTGATGTTAGTATTGAAATTACCGCGCATGAGAATTTCCCTGCCAATACATAAGCATATTGCCTGATTCTTCATGATCGTATTGTGGAATATCATCCATTGAATGGTATGGTTAAGAAAATATCATAGGAGAGATAGAGGCAGCGAGATTTAACCCATCTCTCAATATAAAGCTGATGTGGTTTTTGGAATTATGATCAGTCACCATGGATGCTGTGTGGGGTGTACAAGGGTTCCGAGGGCTCTTCAATAAATTTATAGTTAAGGAAATTTCGATGTATTCTTCGGATCTGAATGATGAGAAACAAAATCCATCAACTTATTTTTTCAAACCTCCAAGTGCAAATTCACTTGTGGATCGGCGAAATATCGTTGTGTGAATGGCTGGCTTGAACGTAATTATCATGGGATTCCATGGACTTATGGTTCTTTATCATATGATCAGCTTGGATTATTTATGAATGAAAAATTTGACGGAGTGAGTAGAATATATGTGAAAGGTCGGGAAAAGAAGAAATGGTTAGGAGAGTTTATTCATATCGGATAACATCCAGCTATAATTGATATTGATGAATTGCTTGAAAACTGTCCATCACTCAGAAAATTGATTGGTCAAGAAAATAAAAATTGTACTTTCCATTCAAATTTGCCTAAAATGATGTGTGCAGCGAGAAATGTTTCAATGATGAAACAATATTTGAAAAATAAATTAGAACCATCGATTGAGTGATCACTCTACATATACAATGATCTACAAGATTTAAATCTGATGAACGAAGAAGATATTGCCTACTTGCCAGTTTCATTCATGGTGAATTTCGCTTCTCGCGATGTGGATCGAGCATGGGAAAAGTTAACCGATGAGATGAAAACCAATAAGAATATTGCCAGATGTAAGCGTTGCATCAAAGATCATAGTTGTGGAAACTATACTGGAGATGTTTGCAATGGCATTACTTCTATGATTATGGATTGTGAGATGTGTGAAATTTGAATGACGAATGAAAACATTTATGCAAACCAAAATTTATTGAATAAAAACTGATGAATACATCAAAAAATCTTGTTTTACTTTATTTCCATCCCTATGCAAAATTGTCATGATTATTATTATTATTATTATTATAAAATGACGAAAGATTATAATAGTTATGACGATGATGATACAAAATTATGATTATAAAAGAAAAATCATGAAAAAGTTATTTCGATGCTGCTGGCTTCACTGGATCTGCGGCTTCTGCAAATATCTGCAGATATCTTCAGAAACTCATCCAGCCTATCGTCTTATTCAGTCATTGGAGCTCCACTGATGTAGCCGAATTTTATGAAGTTGAAAGGGCCTGCTCCTACACATTGTATTTGTAGATTCTTTAACTTCGCCTCTTTTTGTAGACGAATGAACTCATTGGGACTCCTTTGGAAAAAGTCGGTTACTTTCTTCGGTAGAAACATTGTATGAGTATTGTTGATGTTGACCATTTCTCTGACACCGAAGCGTGTCTTTGCTTTATATAGGTCAACAACAATATGAAACTCATTACGGATCAAATCAGCCAACTTCACTAGTGGTAGCAGTCCTTTCGGCTGGCAGATTGTGTTGATTTCTCCGAGATCCATGGTATTAGAGAACTAGTTTATTCACTTGAACACAAAGGCGATACAACTCACTCCTCGATTCAAGTATCTTTCTCAGTTCTTGTTGTCTTTCAAAAGTACTTCAATACGTTTCTTCAAAATTTTGTGGTGAATCTGTTTCTTCATCCTCTGGGAGGAACTGTGAGCTCCTGAGGATTCGTCCCCGAATATATAGTGATTCATCCCCACCATTATGCCTAATGTCAGTCTGAGACAGTATAAAAAACGGTTCCCACCGTTAAAAAAACGCAGTAGGAGGTCATTGTCTCCCACGATCAGATAAGGAAAATAGAGGTCCAAGGAGGAAAAACCAAAAAAGTTCACTTCAAGCCAGATGTCAAAGTTCATCATATGGTTGTATGGTCCTATGCATACAGGGAAGCTCGGAGGAGTTCATCTACTGCGTGTGATCGTCAACGATTCAAGCAACGGATAAATTTATTACAGATGCTTCTGGATCTTATCTTGGATCCTAAACATCGTGAGCGGGTGCAGCATACTCGTTTCAATAATTAATGTATAGAAAAAATTATCTGGTCCAATAAAAAAAGCTTTTAACCAAGATTAGTTTTGTTAACTTTATTTGAAACAGATGTATTCGCAAAATAGGTTTTTCTCAGCTTGAGGTCCCTTATCCGTTAACCACTTTGTGCAGCTGTTATCCCCTCCACTGAAAGATTTTCCTACATTACCCCCCCCCCCCTCCGTTATTACCAACAGGTTACCGGCCACCACCACCCACTCCCCTGTAATTAAGAGGCTCGAAGAAGGACAGGTACCCTTGCCACCCACGACCCACCTGTTATTAACAGGGTCTAAAACAATCAGGTAGCCCTATCACCCACAAGCCCCCCCCCCTAACGCCCACCTCCCACTTACCTGTAATTAGCAGGGTCTAAAACGGACAGGTACCCCTGCCACCCACTACTACCCACCACCCACCTCCCACTTACGTGTAATTAGCGGGGTCTAAAACGGACAGGTACCCCTGCCACCCACTACCACCCACCACCCATCTCCCACTTACCTTTAATTAGCGGGGTCTAAAACGGACAGGTACCCCCCTTTCGTTCGGCTCTGGATCCAAGATGGTGAAAACGTAGATCAGAATCGGCCTTACTTAACTACTGGCACCCAAATGGTGCTTACTACCGGTCGTGATTCTTTTGCCTTTCGAAAGATGCGGAGGAAGCGAAGGAAGTACAAGATCGAACACGCAAACGATGGTCTGAAATTAAATACAAGAGAGTCGAGAAAGAGGAAGAAAAAACAGAGAATGAGGACGACGTGACTGAGGAGGAGAAGACTGAAAGAAAAGGAAGTACGATGAGAAAGCCTGCACAAAAAATAGAACGAAGAGAGAATGAAAAAAAGAAAACGAAGAGGCGATAATCTCAAAAAGAGAATAACTCGGGAGGAAAAAAGAGAAGGATGCGAAAACTGATCCTGGAAATGCTGAAAAGTATGAAACTAATTGTGAATTTGAGTATAGTAATGAAGCGAGAACTTCCTTCAATGAAGGCAGCGAATTGAAGCCGAATTTATTACGCAGAGCGCTCACGTACCCAATTGGGTTTCCGAATGATCTAAGTAGGACAATTTTCCATTTGAAGCTTGATGCAGAGAGCTGGAAAACCCTTGGCAATGATGAGAAACTGAATGACATCATAATGAACTGTTTTCTTTTATTGGTTGAGAGTATTACCCAAAAAATAACTTTAATATTTCATGTTTGGACTCGCTGCTTTCAACTCAAATTTTCCATTCTGAAAAAGGTCACGTAAGTGGAGGGTTTTATCAATGGGTTTTATCAACTTTTTTCTCGCGTCACGAAACGAGCGTAAGGCTTTGAGGGGAACGTGGTAGTAGAGTAGTGGGGGGAAGGAGAAATTTTTGCTGCTGCCGTCGGGTTGCTCTCCGGGTGGTGGGGGAAGCCTGTATTTTTTATTTTCAATACACGGAGAGAAAAATATGGGAATTTATCTAAACGATTTTTTAAAAAATTACGGGAAATTGTCATTCGAAGGAGGAGTTGTCATGAAACACCACTGAAAAATATCCATACTCCACCTCATAATTTTTGTTTTTTATTTCTTGAAAAATTGCCATTTTACACTTGGCTATGGATTGAAACATCTCGAAAATTACTCAAAAGTTATGGAGACATGCTATGAATGAAATTTAGAGGGAAGATTAATGAATAAAATGAGCGAACCTCCGTTTTTTTACGACTCGTAGTTATTAAGATATCAATTTTTGAATGAAAAATTCAGAAAGGACGTCCATACGCTCATTTATTTGCTATCGGGCTTCATCCATTGTTTCTGAACTACTCATTAAAAAAATGATATCTCGGAAACTACTGATCGTAGAAAAACCACGTTTTGCTTATTTTGTTCGTCAATCTTCCCTCTAAATTTCATTCACAGCATGTCTCGATAAATTTTGCATAGTTTTCGAGATATTTCCATCCAACCAAGTGTAAAATGACCAATAGCTCATGTACCGAAAACATTAGAAGGTACCCAACTATGCCCCTTCGTCTAACATATTATGAGACTGGCATGAAAAAAAATCGGAAGTAAATGTATAAAGATTCTGAGTGGCTACCTAAAATTTGTAAGTGCCAGGAGAATTTGTCATTAGATGGATGGAGAATTTTCCTTCAATTGTCAAAGAATTGATTGATTGATTCAATTGTCAAAGAAGATATCCCCGGAATGTATTTTGCATCAGCTCTATGGAGCTGAGCATCATGATTTTCTCAAGAATTTTCTCTCCGTGTAGTTTTTTTGAGAATACTCGGAATCTAAGTGAGATACTGTGATTCTGCCTGAATCTATTTTTTTGTAGAAGATTTCAAAAGTCAAAAAAAAGATTAAGGCAAATGAGCGTATCTCCATTAGATTTTCATATATTCTCAAGGCGAAAAACCATTGCAACGATTCCTCTATTCATAAATCTATTTTTTTTCGTAGGACTTTGATAAATATCTGGGAAACTGTGCGAGATGCTGCAATTGTTGTAGAAACTGTTCTTGTAGTTTTCAAAACTCTCTACAGAAAAACTGAGAAGAAGAATTCCGTTATCTCGCTCAGTTTCTTAGATATCTTCGACAAAACGGATATCAAAAACAAAAGAATGTGAAGTTTGTAGACAAATTGATTTATCCGTAATTTTCTTCGAATATCCCAGAACTTAAGCGAGATAGAGCAATTTTGCACGAATCCTTCTTCATGGAGAGTTTTGAAAGCTACAAGAAAGGATCGAAGCAAAACTGCTCCATCTCGATCAATTTGTGGTATATTCGCGAAAAACTGATTTAAAAAAATCTAGTTGTCTGAACACTTCATAATCGTGAAAAAAATGATAATTTGTTAGTGAACAGATAACAAAAATACTGTAGGCAGATACTCAAATTCTCTAAGTGTTGTGTTCATTATTACTGAGCTGTGCTTTATTACTTCTGTACTGAGCTGTGCTTTTTTCCGTTTACCTTTGAGATTAACCCCGTATCCTTACTTTTCTCAATTATTATCACTTGTTCATTTTAAAAAAAACCGAATAATTTATCGTTATCTATACATAATGAGCAAGAAATTTCACTTCTGTCACGTCGGTTCCATGCACCCTCTTTTTTTGTACTTGTATATATTGTATTTGTATTGTAACGCCATAGTTTTGGTCGTTACAAATTTTTTTTTATCAGACCGGTTGTTCGCAATTGGCGCTAAAATCTCCAGCGATCGGGCGAGATTTCGGAGAAATCCGAGGAATTTAGACGCTTTCGAGTTACCCCCCTCTTTACTTCAATTAGGCAGTACGCGTCGGTCCTTCAACGAAATAACATCGTTTTGGAGACAATGAGTTCACACGGGTTTTGGACCCCTCAACGGTAATCGGCAATGTCTCCACGGTGACGCGACAGTACATTCAAATCCACGATGCTTCTCTTTTATTAACTAATGTGTTAATTCGACGGGCGCATTATCAACATCTTCGGTACAAACAGTTAACAAGACTACATCGCGTTACGTTAATTCTGTCAACGGTTCTCGATTAAATTCACGGATACATCCACGGTTAAAATAATCATTATTCATTCGAATAATTCAACTAAATTACATTCAACGTTTATTAATTCAACAATTAGTGTTTTTTTCGGTTCATTCAATATTAATTCCACGGTACAATCAACCGGTCAAAGTGCAGTGTTTTCAAAAAGACAATTGACATTTTTCCTGTAAAATTCGTCATAAATTTTTACTGGATAAAACGCAACTTTGACTATAATTAAATATTCTGTGCAGTGTTAACTTCTTTTCATACACTGTTAGAAAAATTCTGTCCATTTTTACAAACATTTTCAATGAAGCAGGATTCAAGGAAAATATTGACTGAAATAAACAGGATAATAATGCATTATAAAAACAGCACGCTTGTGAAAGTACTGCACATGATGTTAGTGAATTTACAAAAATTTTGTCACTCAAATTAACAAGACGCGTGCAAAAGTACAATACATATCATTCGTGAATTTACAAACGCTTTATGACTTAAACTGACGAGAAATTCGTAAAAGTACAGCACGTATCGTTCGTGAATTTACTAACATTTTATGCGTTAATTAGACAAAATGTTTGTAATTTTCCATAACCGTAATTGAAATTAATATTTCTATATCATGCAGGGATTTATGAATTAAAAATGAAAAGTTTAGTGGATTATTGGATATTTATATTTTTTATTGAATGAATATTCCAGACGCAGAAAGAATTCTCAATTTTTATAAATATAATTATACTGATGATTTTCAATAATTCCGACATTATGCCTCCGTGCAATATGTCCTCTCAATACTTTTTCGGAATGCTCCTAAGGCTCAATTCCCAAACTTCGACATCGAATGATGTGGTGCAACATTTTACTCCTTTGATAAGCTTCGTTCCATTTGCTGGATTGATGTTCAAAAAACTCTGAAATCCCAAAATTACAAAATTGATCAATTAATTTCCAATTTAGAATAGCGTACTGTATGATAATCAACACTTGACATGAAATTACAGAATAGTCTTTTGCAAAATTTAGTGCTCGGCAATTTCTGTGAACGTTAAGCTGCTAATGTTAACCCGCTGCTAGTCCCTGATTATATACGAAATTCTCGAATGATTTGAAAAATATAGAATCAAAGTCAATATATACCTGAGTAATTCAGCATAGTCAATCTCCTCTTTATGAACTCACTTTCACTGAATTTTTCTGGAAAATTTGATACACAAAACTCACGAAATTATAACGAAAAGTTGTACAGAACACCGACTAGTTTGAACGTTTCCAACGTACTGAAAATATTTTTGAAGTACGAAAATTTGTGTTTATGAAGTAAGGGAAGGGGGAACGGAATGAGGATAGAGGGGTAGGTATATCGCAGAAGAAAATATCGAATGCAAACAAAAGCAAAGTGTGGAAAGTCCAAAATTGTCCGGGCGTTTATGACTCAGGTATATGGAGCCTAGCCCATGTTGAAGAACAATAAATTGTTCATGTTGAAGAAAAAAATGCATTTCCCCGCCCCCTCTTCTAATATCAGAATTCAATACCTAGAAATTTTTTAGATTTTCTTCATTGTAGAAAACTATTTTTATGCTCAACACATTCTATAAAAGAAATCATGAAACCTGGCAGCGAAGATTTAAAATACAATTACATCATCTGGTTCGTCATTTTTGTCAATTCTGTGTAAATGAAATCAAGGTGAAACGGAATCGCGGACTAACAGATCCCGGATTCTTTTCCAAAGTGGAGGCCTTCACTGAAGAATCTGAAGAAATTTGTGGAGTAGATGCAATTAGATTAATGCTCCACCAAATAATGAGTGAAGCTTAAATATCATTTGCAATTTCCAAGCAGTGTATGTGAATATCACCTGAAAAGGTTAGGTGTATACGATTGACGAACAGAGTTTGTACTTTTACACAACAAAATTCATGTAAATACGATCACAACTAATAACAAGTATCATCACGGTACATTTCTATTGTATTTATTCGTGACGTTCAAAATTTAGTAAATTTACATGATTTTTGTTCAGTATACTAATATTCAGTGAAAATTTTTGTAAATATACAGACTATTGGGACGTGAATTCCGCATTCATCAACAATTGGTGAAATTACTTAATATTGCTACTTGAAAATTACAAACTTTTTTAACAGTGTAGCTTTGTAACACGCCCCATTTCCCAGTCCATTTTTCTCTAACATTTTTTACTGACTTTCGAACACCGGTATCCTGGTGAATCTTTATTTTTGAGAGAAATCACCAAGACGGAAGGTCCCTAGAATTGAGGGAGAATATTCGTTTTAATAATTCTTTTCCTTTTGAATTTTCTGCCTTGAATTGCCGCGTTTGCCGGAGTTTTTTTTCAAGTTGGAAGGAGGCGCTAGCATACGGACAAAGATAACAGGGAACTGCTGAGATGGATTATCGAGCCAGATAGCGGAAATCAATGGAAGGAGTTTTCCGTTGGACTTTCCTACATGATTGGCCGAAAACTTTGGAAAATCAAGGAGGTTTGGAAATGCCCAATTAATTGAAGAATAATCAATTGCGACGCATATTATAAAAAAGAATATTATGAAAAATTAATTCGGAATTTTTGACGTTAGATTCAAAGACTTATTTTTTCATCATTAAATTAAAGACTGGAATAATAGCAGAATGAAACCGACGATAAAAGAATTCCTTTAACGTCATTGGATGATCAATTCGGGGAGAGCCACCTGTGGTCTAATTTTTGACGCACGCCAGCGTCTTCCCTCACTTTCCGTTTTGGTGGCAATTAGTACAGACATGATGATTTTTTATCGTTGTGATTTTTCAAGGAATAAGAAAGCAACAATTACCGTTGCAAGAGAATTTCAATAAAAATTTTTTGACGAGGACAATCAGGAATTTTTGGACGCTTACCGGACATTAAGAAGGGAGCTGAAAATTCAGCTAATTGAGGTTAAATTGACTAAACTCCGGTAAGCGTGTGATTTATTCTCGGCATAATTTTGGACATTTTTTTAGCGTCATTTTCACGCCGGTAACCGTCATTTTCAAGTTTTCCGTGGCGTGGCGAGAAATCAGAATTAATTCAAATTTTGACTTTCCAATTTCCTGACGATTTTTTAATAACGACATTTTGAATTGTGATGTCAATTTTTGTTCTGTTGTAAGTGAGAATTTTTATCGATTGTTCCCCTCTACGGAAATCTTTAGGGAAAGGTGAAAGATTTATGCATGTATTGAAGGGAAACCAGAGGGTAACCTTTTTTATCGATAGGAGGGGGGGGGGCGCTACTTGGCACGCTACTGTGGTGGAAATTTTGGAAGAAAATGGAGGAAATCAAGGACGTCTGGGAATTACAATTAATTGCCACAAATATTAATTGAATTACGATTATGAAAAATTATGTCGGAACTTTTGACGTTAGATTTTAAGACTTATTCTTTTATCATGAATTTAATTACCGGATTTAAAGCAAAATAATATCGGCGATGAAAGAATAGAGTTAACGTCATTGGTTAATTAATTTGGGAAGAGCCACCTGTGGTCTAATTTTCAACGCACGCTGGCGTTTTCCCTCACTTTCCGTTTTGGTGGCAGATTATACGGACGTGTTTATTTCGTTGTGAAAATTATATTACCGTTGCAATTACGCAAATAATTAACGTTGCAATTGTAATATTGGAAAAATCAATTTACCGAGGATTTTGGAGATTTACCGGGGTTGGAAAGAAGAGCTGCAAATTTTTTTCGAGACTCAATCAACAACACTCCGGTAAGCGTGTGTTTATTCTCGGCAAAATTAATTAGACATTTTTTAACTTCCCGATAAGGGAAGTTTATGTAATGGCCCCGAAAATGAAAAATCGATTTTTCGATCGATCTTCATGTTTTAAGACCTCCCCAACATTTTTTGATAGTTTTCACGATCATGTCTGTGTGTGTATTTGTGTGTGTGTGTGTATGTCCGTGATCAATTTTTTCGTTCACGTTTTCTCATAAATCAATAATGTGATCGAGGTGATCGATGTCGTAATCGAAGCATCTTGACATAAATTTGCGGTCATTAGATTTTGATCGGAATCAATCCAGTACTTTCTTAGTTTTTTAAGAAAACATTATCAAGTTTTTCTTAATTTCTCAAAAAGAGGAGTGTATGCACTCCCCTCGACAAAGAAAAATTGATTTTTTTATTGATCTCCATATTTTGAGATTTCCCCAACATTTTTTGATAGTTTCCACGATCATGTCTGTTGTTATTCATGGTTTTTATCATTCAAGGCACTTTTCTCAGGTTTCAACTTAATTATCTTTACTTTATATTTACCACCAGATACCGATATAAAAAGTGCTTTAGACTCGATTCAGCAGGTTATTGATAAATGGAAAACAGCATACCCCGAATGCCCCTGGGTCTTCGGTGGTGACTTTAACTGCTGGGTCGGGGAGTTAAATTCATGGCCTCCTGAGGTGTTCGAGGCCACCAGCCTACGCGCTTCTCGAGTCTCTCAACATAAATTATCCAATCAAAAAGGAATTCTACTCACTGAATTTATGGAGAATAACAATTTCATCCTTCTTAACGGAAGATCTGTTAACGACTTCCCCGGCAAGATAACTTATGTGTCAGCTGGTGACGTCAGCACTTTGGACTTAATCTGGATAAGCTTACCCCATGTACATCTTGTGGACAATTTTCTGGTTGACATCTCTACTACACTCTCTGATCACTATCCAGTTTCCTTGCAACTAATTTACTCTAGCCATTCTACCTGTAATAAAGACCTTGGTGCATTGGATTCACCAGGAAAACGCCTTAGATAGAAACTAGAATTTGTTAACCAATATGTCCAAGCTCTCCAATTATCTCTAAGAACAGCCATGGATTTTGACGTCGCTTCTATCGATCAGATTAATGAAAATTTTTGTCTTGCAATTAGGGATACTGCCCTCAAATTAAACAAGCAGAAGCGTTATATGCTGTGCGTTATTCGCAAGTCCCACTCCTTGTGCGACATTTAATATTTTGCCAATTCGATTGGCAAAATGCTTCCGAATGGAATTTTTATATAAATTATCCATGAGATTACAATTCATATTTTTCATTATTCTAAATGCAGTAACGAAATTTGGTTTCACAACAATTGTCATAAGTGGACATTTGCACGAAGTAAATTCGCTTGTAAGGACAAGTTTAATGCTGGTTCAATCTTTGGTGAACTTTATTTATTCATGTTAACCACAAAAAAAACAATTTTTCAATCATAAATGGAAGATCCTACGACAGATCTGAAAAATTGAAGTTCGGGTTCCAAATAGGATTTCTATTTTTTCTGAATGTCGTCAAAATGAAAAGGTATCTTGTAGAAAAAATTGTCTACTTTCGAATGGTGAAATAAAAAATAGTAGTGTTCCCAGGGAGAAAGCTGAGAAAAACCGTGATTTTTCAAAAAACTAATTTATCGAACATCCTTACAAGAGACTTCTTCTGAAAAATCTGAAATTCTTACCATTTGTGGGGCTCATTGAGATGAATCTTTTAAGCTGAACTTGGATGTAATCGCTTGGATAGTTCTGGAGATATAACCTCTTTTCATAAAATGGTTTTTGGACAATATCTCACAAACTACGGGAGCGATTTTGCCCAATTTCAATACCAAACTTTTCACTCATTAGATGCACAAACTGGCGAAATTTGAAGTCTCTAACTCAAATAGTTTTTGAGCTAGCGTGTATAGTAAATTCAGGATAAAAAGCACTGTAATTGAAATTATCTGCAAACGAAAAATCTGAGCAAAATTTACCCCGAGTGAAAATTGTGAGTTCAAATGAGATCTATTTCATCGCTGAGAGTGGGGGCTGTGAATCAATTTTTCGCGAAGAAAAGTCGAAAAAACGATTTTTCGAAAATTTGAATTTTCTCGAAAAGTACTCAACCGATTTCGCTGAAATTTCACTGACAGCAATTTGCACGGGGAGGGAAAGTACTGTTAAATTTTCGGCTCACCAAGTATTACCGTTGCTGAGCAATGAGCCGATATCTGTCACACATACACACACACACACACACACACACACACACACACACACACACACACACGCACACACACACACACACACACACATACAGACATTTTTTAAAAATGTCATTTCTCGACGTTTTGGATCATTCTGAGTCATATTCCGATGAAATCTCGAAATCGAAAAAAATCGCGTTTACAATGCTTCCATTCGGGAGCAAAATGCACACAAAAGGTGGCTTCAATAATAATGGCAGTACCAGCAAACCTTGGTTTGACTACTCATGTAGACAATCACTATCAAAGCTGGAAGCATTGAGAATGCAAATGGTAGCTACCAAATATGATCCAAGCTCACGTCTCAACTATTGCAATGAAAGAAAAAAGCACAACAACTTCCGAAAAGAAAAAAAATTGTGCTATTACAATAGAATTACTGATAAATTTGCCAATGTGCGGGATTCGGGAGCCTTCTGGGATATTGTGAAGTTTTGCAGAGGGTTCATTCCTAGAAAATACTTCATAACCTCGAACCAGTGGCATGAATTCTTCCAAGGGGTCTATCAACCCAGGGAGCAGAATGATTACACATTCTTTGGTACATTCGACTGCTTCCTCGATGCTCCAATTACACTCGATGAACTCCTGGAAAACCTAACAAACTGTAAGTCCCGCAAGGCTCCTGGATGTGACGAAATTTCCAACGATTTTTTAAAGCATCTCCCGGAAAATTGGTTATATTACTTGCTAATATTGTACAACAAAGTCCTGTCGGAAGAGGTTATCCCATCTTCATGGTCGAATGTTCAAATGACCATGTTGCATAAAAAGGGTGACAAAACCGATCCCTCTAACTATAGAGGAATTGCGTTGATAAATTGTATTCCAAAACTATTCACGACTATACTTAGAGGTAGACTGGGAAAGTGGGTCTCAATGATGGGAGTCATTCCTGAATGCCAGGCGGGTTTTGTCGAGGGCCGAGGTTGCCTGGACAATCTCTTCACTCTTAATTCAGCTATTAGCTTCCAGCTCAGACTTCCCAAAAGAATCGTCCTCGCCCTTTTCGTCGATCTCCGGAGGGCGTTTGATTCTGTTGATCATCAATAACTTTGGCTCACTTTCTACACTCTTGGTGTTAGTTCCAAATACATCAGAATCTTGAAGTGTCTCTATGACATGGCTAAGCTTCAGGTCAAACAGGGCAACAATTTGTCTGAAGAGACTGACATTACTGCCGGAGTCCTCCAGGGGGAGTCCTTGAGTGCTTTTCTATTTATCCTTTTCATCTCCGATATCTATTCTTACTTTCTAGAACATGGAGTTCGAGGAATGCCTCTGGACAGTCTCAACGATCTCATTCAATTAAACTTTGCTGACGATATGGTTTTTTTTGCCGACAATAAAGTTGAAGCACAAAAAATTGCCAACATCCTGTATGAATATACTAAATTTAAAAATCTTTCAGTTAACCTTACGAAGACCCAAATTCTTGTCTTCAGAAACGGTAGAAAACCCAAATACGAAACTCCCATCAAATTTGGGGACAATACTATTGATTATGCCTACTGCTATGAGTATCTGGGGATCAAGTTCACATGCTCTGCCCTCGGCCTATCCGCTGCTCACGAAGCTATTCATAAGTCTCGCCTGGCGTCGGGAGTGGTTCTCAGCATTCTGAGCAAAGCCAGGTCGGACTCATGGCCCAGCTGTTTGAAACTCTTCGATAGCATCATTTTCTCCACACTCACGTACGGTTCCTCAGTCTGGGCTCCAAAATATGTCTTTCTTCTTGAAACGGCTCAAGTTTTCTTTTTTAAAAAACTATTCAGAATAACTAAGCGTACACCAAGTTATTTGCTGAGGCTAGAGTTGGACCTGGCTCCCATATCTGTCAAGGTTTTTGAGCAGACAATAAACTGGATTATAAAATTGCTAGAGATGAACAACGAAAGACTGCCTAAAATCTGCTTCCTCAGAGCCCTTGCCCTATACAGAGCTAGGCAAAACTCCTCTTGTCAAAATCACCCCAAAAGGTTTACTGACCACAATTGGATTCACCAGGTGAACGAATGGTTTCAGAAAATAGATGCAGAATACGTATGGGATAACCTCTGCCCTACCTTTTGGCGCAATAATAAAACGTCCCTTGTTATGCAATTGAAATTATACTACAAGAACGAAGATCTTGCCAGGCTCTCTCAGTCACTCAACGTTCAAATACCTATCCCGAGACTAAACACAGACACTATACCAATCCACCTCCTCTCTAGACATCCTTGGGCTCACATCCGCACTCTGACTCAACTCAGGCTCTCGACCTATAGGAGTGTGACTCTCTCTTCCAGTAAAACGAGCCAAATCATATCACCCTTCCAAAATTGTCCACTCTGCAACCTAGGAGAACCTGAAACTATTGCTCACATTTTCCTGAGGTGCCCCTTCTATAAAGCCCCTCGTAAATTCTGGCTACCCTCTCTCACTCATCTTACTCAAAATGCTAGAAATGTCATTGAAGAAAAAAGTACAATGATTAACTTACTACACATGGAGAAAGAGCCTGGAGATACCCTGAGAAATATCTATCAATTCATGACCAACCTTCTAAAAATAAGAGAATTCCATCTGGAAACCTAAGTTAAGTACAATAAAACTAATTACCCTGGATTTTTGTATGTGGCTGCTCTGCCAAACTCCACACAAATTTGTTGCATCTAATTTTAACAAATGTATTATTTCTAAACTTCACCATTATTTCGAATATATTAATGTTACTCTATACAAGTGCAAGAACAAGCATGTGAATATTTTGCATATCTCGTTTACAAAAAAAAAAAAAAAAAAAAAAGAAGAAAAAACTACTGAAACTATGTAATAACTAATACTCCCCCCCTGTCATAGGGTCATCCCCTGTAAGACTTGTATCAAATAAATAAAATAAAGAATTAATTTAACCAAAAAATTCCTCAAAATATTGAATAATAAAAAAAATTAAAACAAAATTCAATATATTTTACAAAGTCGCGAGACTAAAATTCAACAATGAATTTCAATGAATCAGCTTTGGCCATAACGCCAAATATTTCCGTTAATTGAATTTTTCCATTCGCGACATTTTATCCCAAACAAAAAAAAAATATTTTCTGAAAAAAATATTTTTTTTTTTTCGAGAGACGAAAACGAGAGTTCAAAAATTATTTTTAACAAAATCAATGTTTCCAAAAAAAAATATCAAATTAATTCGCCGATAAATGGTAATTAACTTTTTTTTTTTTTTTTTATTTAGGTAATTAACTTCATGGCGTCACTTTCTACTTAGCGTCATTACGCTAAAAAAAAAATTAAAATTTCCACGACCACGAAATCAATCACCGTACAAAATTTAATTAAACAAAAATTTGCTCACCAGATTATGCCAAATTAATTTCAACGTGAACAATATTTCTTTTTCTCAATTCTAATTAAATAACAATTAGTACAATTAATTCCAATGAATTAATTTTTCCAAACTTGAAAATGGCAGTTATATAAAATGAGCAAAAACACGACAAAACATGTGTTTACTCTACGGCACACCATACGAGAATCCTCCCGACAGCAAACGCTGTACTCTGGCTAAGGCGTCTTTTCCGGGAAGGACTCTTCTCATTGGTCAATCCCAGACTATGTCAGTTAACCCAGTATAACCTGACGATAATAATTTCTTCTTTTCAATGACAATAAATTCCAACGAAGAAAATTGAGAAACTCCAAGTCGATGACATTAGAGTTGGGACAATTTTATCTAGTCCAAGGATGCAACCGAAGTTCATCTAAGCGTCTCAATTAATTCTTCCGATGAATCTTGTCATTGGCGCCAAAACTTTCGTCCAATTAACCGACTCCTTCGGTAATGTCGATTTCCTTCATAATCGTCCATATGGTGTCTCCCTCTGCCAGTCGTGAGACATCAACTCAATTGACGACAATCCAATGAGCGTTAACATACAGAAATAACCAATCGGCATTAGTTTTACATAATTTATACTAAGATTGAACTCTCGTGATTCGTTTGTTTTGATCCTCGGTTGGTGGTGCCAAAACTATCGAGAATTCAAAATTGATTACGCGCCCAGACGACAAAAAGTAACGTAATCGAAATATTACGTTACAATATGTAGATAAATTTCAATGGTACATAACTTTGTTGTTATTTATTATTTTGATTTCATTTTTTGTCTTTATATTGTAACGGGTATTCGTCCAATCCCGTTACACTTCCGGCCATCCCTTTCCACACACACGGTTCGATAGCATGGGCGCCAGTTTATTCTTTACCGGAGGAATAAACAAAACTCACTGTGTGCTGGTTTTCCCTGGGCTCACCACGCTTAACCTCTTAGGGCGGTTTCGGGCTAACCTGCTGAACCTTCGGCAGTAATTACTCGGGGAATTACTAACCCCAATGGATGGCATGGGCAATCCATTCCCGGTAACCCAGTCTGCTGGTTATGGTAGAGGGCCGTGGGTCTAGTCACAGTCCCTCTAGTGAGAACAAGTCGGAATTGGGGTATTCCGCGATAGCCTCTGGATGAGCCCGTCCGCAGTATTCCTCTGATCTATCGTCACCCAGAGAATACCGGACGTCTCCATCCACACGAGAAACGGCAACGAACGATAACTCTCACCGAAGTGAGCGGTAGAGGATCCAGGGACGTCTCCCGATCCTCTCGAGTCTGCCGCCCAAGGCGGACTAACTGAGCACCGTGTCGTTGGGTCTACTTATATCAGCTGAGGCTGCTTCTCCTCATCTAGAGGTCTCTCGGTGCGCCTGCATGATTCTTCCTCTCACACCACTGCCAGGCCCGGAGATAACTCCGACATCTCTAGTGGAGCGCCAGCATTTCAGCTGGGCTTCTGCCTTATCCTCAGCCGCATATAAAACCCACTGACGTGTCAGTTAGTTTCCGATAACTTTAAGGTGTCATCTTACGCAGATGGCACCACGGTAGTATTTTCTAGCTGTTCATGTCTGAGTTTCCTCGAGCTCTACACTTGAATAGCTTCACCCGAAGGTGGCTTAAGCTGATACGATAGCCGTAACGAGAAACCTCGTTACAATATTCGTCTGATGTGATTATCTTTCTATTCTATTCGGTTCCGTAATTCTCTAATGATTTTTAATATTAATTGTTTATAATGAATTATTGTAAATATTAACTTTTGTCAAATTTTCTTAGCGCATCGTGTAGCTTGTATTTTTTCATTAATTTTAATGCTATTTTGGTTTCTTAATCTTGATAATTTTTGAAGATATGAATTTTGGAAAGTTCAGTAATAATAAATTTGCATGTGTGTGTGTGTATATATGTTATAATATTTATATCTCGGTTAATTATGAATACTAAGAGTTGATTTTCAGTATACGTCAATATCTCGTTGTCAACTACATTCCACGTCCATTTTCATACTTTTACGATTGGTTTTTATGTAAATTGTTCATAACAAATTATATCGCAAATTAATTTTTTTGTAGTTTTCCATCTGTAATCGATAGTCTAAATCATTTAACAAATTTGACCATCGGAATCATTCCTTAATCTTCACATTTGAAAGAGTTATGATTTTTCAAAAGTTTAACATAGAATTACGCGAGTCACTGGTGGGAGAAGTTTAGTCCACCGCGTGTGACATGAAGCACCTACTCAGTGAGAGTCGCTGAAGGCCAGCACGGTCAATACTTTTCCGTTGGCCTTTAAACATGAATATCTCTGTTTCTATTGAAGGGAAGTTGTTGGAAACTGGTATTTGAACATTTTTGATAATATTTTACTTGTTTATGACAGTTTTGTTCGTTTTCCTTAATTTGTTGATGTACTTTGTTAATGGGCTTTTCAGACTTTTTAATGGATTTTGATTGTTTTCTGTTCGGTTTTGTTGACTTTTGACTCTTTCTTGTAATTTCATGTATTATTGACCTCTTCCAAGGCAAATTGGTCCAGATATGGGAATTGTGGGCATTCTCAACTGAATTATCATTTATATTTGATTATTGTTGAAGGATACTATATATATATATTGTGACATAATTCTCGGGCCTAACGGTAAACCCGACGCCTGAAAATAAATCCCTACGAAACAAAATCAAATGGGCGCCAGGATAACCTAAAGTTATCCAACAAATAATTTATCAATTCAATTAAACAAACAAATATTAACAAAAACGAAATACTTCCTTATTTGGCTCGACTAACTCAACGTCCACCCCATGGGTCGCTGTTGTGGGTTGAAATAAGAAAATAATAAAAAAAATAAATCATTCAAACACAAACTGTTTAGGGAAATCCAAAATGTAAATTTCATAAAATAGAATTTCTTTCTTAAAAAAAAAATAATAATAATAAAAAAAAATTAAATAAACGATTCCATAGTGCACAGCACGATATTACTGGGTGCTTTCCAACAAGGAAATGAGTTGACACAGTGTGGCACAGTGCTACTATTTTGGTGTTCCATTTGTAGCACAGTGCCGCACTGTGGAACTGTGCTGTGTCAGGCAGGGTTACCAACATAAGACGTATTTCAGTGATTTTGTGCATTACTTGTGGTACAAGAAGTCAAAATGGCAGCTAACTCAACAGGTATTTGTTATTATGTATAAAAAAAATATATATATATAGAATATGAAAATAATATCATAATATAATCATAATACGATATATTTTAATTGAAAGTAAATATAATAAATGAATCATGAAAATCTATTTTAAAATGATTCAGATTTTATCTGCAAACATTGTGGAGATGTCATCGAATTGGATGCTGCAAACCAACACCATTGCTTCACCGGCCGGTCCATCTTCAATGAGAATAATCTATTATTCGCTGAAGGTGTTGAAAATATTTTTGTAGCAGCAAATGGTCAAGGTATGTAGAAAAAATCCCTTAAATATCAGGTTTACGATACATATTTCATCATTATGATTATATAGTCTACACATGCCGCGAATGTGGACAAATAATGGTGTCTGTGGAAAACGTTGGTCTTCATCAATGTTTTGAGGGACTTGATGTGCAGATTGATGAAAACAATGTAGCTTATGCAAAGCAACACACAAATGGAGACAAAGCAAAAAGTATGTTGCATTCTGACACGTACTCACGATTATTGTTGCAATCAAATTTTTGATTCTACCATCAGTTTCGCAGAAATATCTCACAAATTAAGTGAGACAGTTAAACTGATGATGGAATAAAATCAATTCATCTGGAAACTCCATTCTTATCAATGATATTAATTTTACAGAAGCAGAGTGGACTACAAAGAAAACACTAGCTTTAATTGCTTTATATGAAGCTAATTTACATCTTATTGATAATAAAAAGAAAAAAACCTAAGTATGGAAGGCAATTCAAGTAGGACTTCAAGAAATGAATATCCAGGTACGATATTTCGTTTGATACAGAACATTTAATTATTCGTTAGCATGGCTTCAACTATATTCGATAAATTGAAATAATACATTAATATTTCTGGATTTTCTCATTATTTTCAGGTGACAGAAAACCAAGTACGTTGGAAGATCAACTGTCTTCTCGACAAATATAAGGAGTGTGTTGACAATAATCTTCGATCTGGACGAGCTCACAAGACTTTTGAATTTTTCGACAGACTTGATGAATTTCTCGGCCCAGAAAGAATGGCTGCACCCGATTACACTTTGTCTTCTAAAGTACCTTCAAAGGATGGAGCTGCTAAATCCAAAGAGTCATCAAAAAAAACAGAAAATTCAACATCTCAAACATCGAGAGAACAAAACGGGAGTAATGTTGAAAATGCTCAGGCCAGTACTTCTGCAGCTTCAGAAGATTCAGCAGTTGGAAGCGAAATCAATCCAACAAAACGCGGTTCAGGTTCTAAATTAACTCGAGGTAAATTAGAGCTCCAAAATGGCTTTTTACAATTCATGGAAGGCATGCGAGATAGAGAAGTCCAGAGAAATAAGAAATCTGAAGAAGCTTTGAAATTGCAGAAGGAGAAAATGGAGCTGAAGCAAGAGATGACTGATCGAAGACTGAAAGGCAAAGAAAAGAGGCATGAAGAAATATTGTCAGTGGAAAAAGAAGCTAAAATTGTTGGCAAAATTTATTAATAAAAAGGGGGATATTAGCGACAGCAGTGATTCAGATTGTGAGGGATAGAGAAAATTTAAGTTACTTCTGAAATATCGGCTATGCAAGAGTATAACTTTTTCAGACAATTTCATTTTATTTTGTCAAGATTTTATTAAAAATATTTCGGAAAGTGAGCGAGATGAAGTAATTTTGCTCTGATTCTTTTTTATAAAAAATCTGAAGAACTACAAGAAAGAATCAGGGTAAAATTGCTGTGTTCCACTTAGTTCTCGAGATACCCTTAAAAAATTGCTGATGGAATAGAATTAATTTGTCTGAAAAATTCACAGTACTGATTATGATTTAAAAAAATTATAAAGAAGAATATGCTAATGTTGTTATTTTAGTACGAATAATTTTATAAGTCCAGAAGCCTTCTTTTATGAGCCAATGTTTGAGCTCAGATTTTCTAATTACTTATAAATTGTTATTTCAGCATAAATACTCTTATACATTGCGAGAAGGCTGTTCTTTGCAAGTCAATGTCCAAGTACAGTCCTTGTTTAATTACTTGTGTATTGAAATTTCAGTATAATTATTTTTATAAGTCGCGAGAAGGCTGTTCTTCATAAGCCAATGATTAAGTTCTGTTTTTGTTTAATTACTTGGGTATTAAAACTTCAGTATGAATATTTCGATAAGTTGTGAGAAGGCTGTTCTTCATAAGCCAATGTTTAAGTTCTGTTTTTGTTTAATTACTTGGGTATTGAAACTTCAGTATGAATATTTTTATAAGTCGCGAGAAGGCAGTTCTTTATAAGACAAGGTTTAAGTTCTGTTTTTGTTTAATTACTTGGGTATTAAAACTTGAGTATGAATATTTCTATAAGTCGCGAGAAGGCTGTTCTTCATAAGCCAATGTTTAAGTTCTGTTTTTGTTTAATTACTTGGGTATTGAAACTTCAGTATGAATATTTTTATAAGTCGCGAGAAGGCTGTTCTTTGTAAGACAAGGTTTAAGTTCTGTTTTTCTTCAATTAGTCATGTATTGAAAGTTCAGTATAAATACTATTATAAGTTCCGAGGACCTGTTCCTTGTAAGCCAATGGTTCATTCCTATTTTTGCGAATTACTGACGTATTGAAATTTTCGTTCTATTGCAACAAATATCATTTGTACAAAATGACCAAAAATGTTTCCTCAATTATATTAATATCCCTTACAATTGCTATGTAAATGAATATTTATTAATTTCTGACGAAATTCAAGCATACAGAAATAATTTCACGTTCGTCTAGGAATAATTACAATTTTGTAGTTCAATCAAAATCCAATCATTATTACCAGGAATACTTTCACAGAAGAATAAATGCCAAAAAAGTCATGCACATATATGAAGCAACAGGAAACGTGTCTTGCAGCTCAATTTATTGAAAGTTTATATACATAATACAGTATTATCAATTCTTGATATAGTATTCTTTCATTACACTTAGGAAAAGCGAACAATTTATTCGGAATACTTAAATAGGAACATCAATTTTTATTTTATTTTTTCTATTTTTTATAAGGTTCAAACGTTGTTAATTATGCTTCCGGAAACAATTCTCGAAATATTTCCATTCGTCGGTCGCGTTGATCGTTTCGTTGTTGATTCATCCCCTGGAGATTATCATCAAGGTCAAGTTGGTCATCTTCATCGTCAAAATCGGATTCTTCATCAGTATCCATACAGTAATTATGTAGAATACATGCTGCAACCACCACATCAACGATAAAGCTGATATGTCTGTATTCATTAAAGAATTTAATCCGGCGAAATCTTCCCTTTAGATTACCAAAAGCTCTCTCTACAGCCATACGAGTGGATGAATGTAAAAAATTGAACTCTCTCTGTTGAACCGAGAGATGACCATTATCTCGAAATGGTGGCACCAGCCAAGGCAAAGATGGATACGCTGAATCACCTAACAAAAATGTATCCATTGGAAACAACATTTCCGGCTCGTTCAGCGCAGTTGCATAAATTGGTGATCTCCTGAATACCCGAGCATCATGCAGGGAACCAGGTTCACCGCAATAAACGTTCGTAAATCGCATCCGTGAATCCACAATGGCCTGCAAATGAATTGAATGGTGTTTCTTTCGATTATAATAATCTCCTTCATTGATTGCAGGTCTCTGTATACGTATGTGTGTGCTATCGATGGCCCCTAAAATACTCGGAATATTTCTTTGCATGTAGAAGCCATTGGAGACGATTGGTATATTATGTCCTTGTGGCCATATGATTGCAGTATCCAATTTCGTCAAAAGCCAAGCAGCCACTCTCCGTACAACACGGAATACTGAAGATACTGATACATTGAACCGGTCTGAGAGCGTTCGCAGAGGTTCTGTATTACTGAGGAACCACAAAAAGATATAAAAACTCAGCCGGGCTGGAATTGGGCTTCTACCGAAGTTGTTTTGAGGAAGGAAGTCTGAATGATCCAGTTCATCTGAAACAAAGTTATTTTGTACTGTATTTCCGGTCCGAGAGCGTTCGCAGAGGTTCTGTATTACTGAGGAACCACAAAAAGATATAAAAACTCAGCCGGGCTGGAATTGGGCTTCTACCGAAGTTGTTTTGAGGAAGGAAGTCTGAATGATCCAGTTCATCTGAAACAAAGTTATTTTGTACTGTATTTCCTCTGAAATTCCGAAACATACAATTTAGTGAGGAATAACTGATAGAAGCAATACATTGATACTCAACTTACAGCAATTTTGTTTATATCACATAGAGCATAAGAGCATACATATTTACCAATCAATAGCTCTGCAGTATGTCTGGACAAACGCATGTTCTGTTTGAATTGCGCATTACTCCAAGAATCAATAATGTGTACGTATTCTTCAATTCGTCGACGCCGATTACCAGCCATTAGATACTGGAGTAGAGGGAAAAACATCGCATTCTCTTCATCATCGATTGAACTTGAACTTAAATTAGCATCCTCACTACTCGTGGTACTCAAATCACTGCTGCTAGAGCTAGGTTGCTCATTTTCCATGAATGCAAATATAATTAGTCTCTGTCTCCTCATCTATCAAAAGGAGTGCAAAATGAGTCATTGTACAAAACATAAATTTTTCATTTCCAATAAAGAATCGCCCCATTCAATTTTCCGACTTCATAAAACTTAATCGAATATTTGTGTTCTGTCTATTTTACTCCGAAATGGATTTTTCGAAAAATATTGGAAATAACAAAAAATAGATATTCTTTTTAAAGGCCTCTTTTTGGTACTCTGATTCTTTCCGATAGAAACGATCCTCACGAAGTGCTCTCCCTCTCTCATATTTTTTTCTATGTTCCAACAAAAACTGAAGAAATGATATTTTTTTCTGTCGATTGCTTTGCTCCAAAATATTTTTTTTAATTTCTCGGAGTATATGATCGATAGCGCATTCTTTTATTTACAGTGAAATCCCTACAAATTCAATTAACTCCCCAAATAAATAATAAATAAAAATAATAAATGAATAAATATTTCAAAAACTTCATAAATATATTATCATGTACTTCAGCGTGATATTTATAATAATTAGATGAACATAGTTTTGCAATCAGTATATTATGAAATCTCAATTGATTGTCGAATTGAATTACGTTAATTACTTACATTAATTTAATTCTACAGCAATTATCATAAATTCCGGTTTATTTGTTTTCATTTACGAGTAATATGCATAAAACAATAGATCTGGGGGAATACTAGAGATATATACTCCCTCTTGTGGTCTCTATGATAACGTCAGTGTTCCAACAAGCATCTAATTTTTTGTGTTGTGTCGAAGGCACGGTGTGACACAGTGTCGCACTGTGTTGCCTTGTTGGAAAGCACCCACTTATTTATACGTCACGAGACGTTTTAATAAAAATTGAGTTATTTTATAAAAATTCAAAAATTAATTAATAATTGAAAAGTTATTAATTAATTCATCGTAAATAAAATTAAAATTACAATCAGTGATACGAAATTTAAATTTGAATAAAATCTAGTGATATCTCGCCAAATAAAGTCACTATAATGAAGTCACTAGAAAATTCCCTAGGGGACGATACAACGCTGTCCCTGATTTCCCCAAAGCATTTACCCAAATAAATTTCACAATAAAATTATCATAACATGAAAATAAAATGAAATTACAAAAATAAAAAAAAATTCCTTTTTTTTTCAGGAATGAATAAAAAAAAATATAATAATTAATTAAAAAAAATAATAATATTTGGTTATGTTTGATAACGACAAAAAAAATAAGTTCCAACGAATTATAATTTCAAATAAAATAAAAAAATTATTCTAATTGTCAACGAGAGATTTTCTTTATAAACGAAAATTTTAATATTTTAATTGAAGAAAATTTTCTTGACAAAATTGTCCAATCTCGGAAACAAACTTAAAGTCGTCACAATACGACAAAAAAAATTTACAAAAGAAAATTGACTCAACGAAAATTTTCCCTCTGACACAAAATTTAATATATAATTACTTCGCTCACCAGTCGATAAATTTCCGTAGCACAACAATAATTTATGTTTTGAAATGTTCAGCGAAACTTCCTGAACAAATTAAATCAAAATTTTTAAGTCTTACTTGACTTTTTTATTTAACAAAAGTTCTTAACAAAATTTGTGCAACCAAACACACAAGCGTCCAAAACGAGAATCACGCCATGTTGTTCTCATTAGGTGAAGACGCCGGCCGGCACGAAAAACTCCAACGTGGCGGGCTCTGATTGGCTGACGCTCGTGACGTCAACAGGTGACCTTTGATCATCAAAATTTGAATCCCAACTTCCAACGATGAAAGACGAGGAAAACTCCAAAACTGATATTGGAGGGATATCAACAAGAAGATTGATATCTACAATTACTGCTGGAACCTGCTCCAGTCTTCTCTCTCGTCTCTTCATCCGATGAAGAGTTATTCAATGACTTTTGTTCAATTGAAAATTCTGGCCCCTTTATATCGTTGAATTATTCGTCCGTGCTGTGCTGCCATCTTCCTCTCATCACGGGAAATATCGCCGATGAGCGGTACAATTAAAAATAAAAGAATCATACAAAGTTTTTATTAGAATCGAAAATTAGTAATAATTTATCTCTCATTGACAAAAGTATTTGATTCACGTTTTGGACGCTTTCGATTTCAGATAATTAACGTGCCCAGACGACAACAAAGTAACGAGATGAAATATCACGTTACAATATATATATTTTATGGGGATTGGGAATAAATTCATGAAATACAATCAAGAACTGTTTAGTTAAATTTTAAGAAAGAAAGGAAAGATTGTGGGGGGAAGTGGGCATTCCTACAGCAACGTGGCTGGTTATTCAGAATCCCTAGGTAGCCTCCCACACGTTGCTTGGCTTACGGATCCTCCGATATGCTTCGGATCTTCCAAGCAAAGGGGAGGGAAAGTCAAGGCTGAGGGCTTCACGTCATTGGCTCTGAGTTTCCCTACTCATAGAAATATGAAAGAAAATGGGTCAACGAAGGTTTCTTCTAACGAGGAGAAACCATCATAGGGCAGTTGTGAGCCTACCGCCTAAACTCAAAGTTAAAATTGAGATTCCCGCTCTCTTTCAACACTTTGAAATTTTTCTCTTATAATTATTTTGAAAAATTGAAATAAAGACTTAGACTCCTGTCTAGGCCGTTTCATTTTAACGTAGAGTGCCCCTTTTCGAGCTTGAGATTTATTAAAAATTATTACTGAGTTGAATTCATTAATCATCGGGATAATTAGTCACGATTTATTAAAATTCGATTGGCACACAGATTCCTTCATTTATTTACAAGAGTTAAAACAATCAAAGTCAGGTACGTTCAACGAAATTGCATAGACAACTGGAAGCGAAAGAGCTTGTAGAAGCAAGCTGCGAAAATCCGGCGCTGAAAGTCGGCAATACCGTAAGTCGGCAATTTTCCTTGAACTATTTATTCTATCTATTGGATTTTGAGTTTACTTGAAACATAGGTCAATTTGACCAGTTTAAACCAAAAATAAATTTAATTATTTATTTCAATCTTAACTAAAGACCATTTCAGAAAATAAACTCCAATCCAGTCTATTTACCGAAAGGTTAGGGCAAAAACGGAGGCTGAGACGTGTCCAGTCGACTCCCGAGTGTCGATTTAACACCTAATTATTTAATTAAATTCTTTCGTTAATAAAAAATAATTTCGACACTTGGACGTGACAACGATATTCTTTGATTACCGTGGATCGGAAATACGTGACAACTTTTTGGCGCCCAACGTGGGGCATGTTTTAAATTATCGGCCATTGTTGTTTTGGGGCTGATGAATTTGAAATAAAATCACGGAATTTGGGTTTATTCGTTTATGTTTTTTTTTCGAATAGGAATACAGATATTTTTTTTTGTTACTAAGTTTAAAATTTTTTTTTTCATTTTCCGAAAATTTCATCTGTTTGTGTTAGTTTTAATTTATTGATACAAAATGGCAGAGAAATTAGAGGTCAATCACATAGAGACTAGTGGATCTTATATTAATCATGTAGGGACTGATCATTGGATCCAGAGTGTATCGCTCTCTGCTTCACAAAGTTTGTTGCGTAGTCTTGATGCAAACGATGCGGGCGATATTGAAATTTTAAGAGAACGTCTCTCGCGTGCGATTTTGCAATCTTCGAAGTCAGATATTATGTGGACCAAAGAAGACATGGCAACGAATCCGATCAATTTAACAGCATCTTCGAGTTAGCAGAATGTACCGATTGGCGAGGGTATTGTAACGTCGAGTGCAGGAAGTTCAACTTCGACTACACAATCGAATGTTAAATCCTATCGCTAGTACCGGACTAGGAAATTTGAATGCGTCCAATTTTAATTCGACAGTTTCAGGTTTACCGTCGGGTTTTCAGGCACCGGCTCTTCCATTGTCGAACTCAAAGTTGTCTAGTCCTCCTCATGTTTCAAGTGCCGGTGGTGTGAGACCACAGCATTCAGATGTTTTTCTGAATAGTTTGGGGAATAACGGTCGTCCATTACAGACAAATGCGCCCGATGTGCTGGCAAGTGCATCACAACAGGTTCATCCATCAATGATTCCGGCTGTGTTGTATGAGCTACGTAATATTAATGGTGTGTCAATGTTTGCACCAGATTCGGCGCCTGTTTTAAATATGAAGGATCGTTTGAATCATCAAGGTCGTACTGATTTGAATTTGGCGGCCTATGATCGAGTGAAATCTTGGCGATTTTGTTAAAGGGCATTGCCATGAATTGGTGGTTGGAACATCAAAATTCATTCCGGAATTATGAAGAGTTTCGACGGGGTTTGATTCATCGTTTTTCAGATCAAGAGGAGGATATATGTCGTATTGTTGACGACATTATTGTCCGTACACAAGGTGAATTTGAGCGCGGTTCAGATTATGTCGACAATGTGAGGTTGATGTGGAGTCTTCCCCCTAGAGGGTTGGCATTACTGTTGTTGACGTTGACAGTCAGTCTACCGATAAAATCGGAGTAAGCACTGAAAGTCGATAAAGAAAATTACCATTCGTTGGTAAGTAATTATCGACTTCCAGCAATTTATTCAAGATAGATTCCAAAAAAAAATTTAAAAATCATGAAATCTAGGAGAAAAAACAGAAACTGATGTTTCTGTAAAAAAACGTGGCCAAGTACATGTTTCTGAGAATTCCTCTCGTTCAGAAAAAAAATGAGATAATTCGGAAGAGCCAAGAATTGGAATTACTCCGCGAAGGTTGACGAGAATGAAAAGAAATGAATACGATTAGATGGGAGATGATTCGGTAGGAAAAATCAGAAACTTGGCCTCTTCGCATCCGAACTCGAATTGAAATCATTGATGAAAATCGAAAAGGCCAAGTTTCTGATTTTTCCTACCGAATAATTTCCCATCTAATCGCATTCATTTCTTTTCTTTCTTGTCAACATCCGCGGAATAATTCCAATTTTTGGCTCTTCCGAATTTATCTCATTTTCTTTTGAACGAGAGGATTTCTCAGAAACATGTACTTGGCCACGTTATCCTTCAGGGGTCGTGATTTCGGATAAGGATAATTTGACGGAACAATCGGTTGTTTTGAATGACGAAACAATCGGTTGATTTGAATGACGAAACAATCGGTTGTTTTGAATGAAGTACATCAGAATAGTTTGGATTCATCGATCCCAGTTTCGGTCGTTATAGATGAAGCACCAATTTTAACATCAAATATCGAACCAATTAATGAAATTAAAGCCGATCTACCTCGTGTCGAGATTAACCAATGTTCGATTCGGGAGTCATTAAATTCACGGATTTATTTGCCAGTTTCGATCGGATTGGCGAGTTTTTACGTGTTGTTCGATTCGGGTGCACAAAAATCTTGTATTCGTAACGTACCGGCAGATTGGATTAAACATTTGGGTCTTAAGGTGTCTTGGACTAATTCACCATCAATTTCGATGGCGAACGGTAGTCAAGAGACCATACATGGTAGCGTCGTCATTCCAGTCGATATTAAAGGCGTTATAAAGAATGTCGAATTTTTGAATATGCCTGGGTTAACACAGAGCATGCTACTTGGTATCGAAGCATTCGGGATTTTCGATTTAGGTTTTGAAAATTATACAAACAGTTGGTGGTTGTATGATCAGGGCATTCGATACCCAATTGAGACTCGAGATGATAATCCACCGGTGGAGATTGCGGGATTACAAGAGCCTACTGACGAAGATCGCCAGAGAATTGAAACTCTTGTGAGAAAATATCGGTATCGGCGTACTAAAGAAAATGCTCTTACGTCCCTTACGGAACATGATATTATTATTCCACGTGATCATTCTCCAATAGGGCAGCGAGCTTATCCAATGTTGCCGCCTGTTTTATCGGCAATGAGGGAACAATGTGACGAACTCATTGAGATGGGGGTTATCGAACCATCTAATAGTCTGTGGAGTAATCCGGTGGTAATGATGGGATGTCGGCTTGGTATCGTCGGTTCATTAAAGATTTTTCGACGATAGCAGAACCGTTACATGTACTTCAGAGGAAATCGGTTCGTTGGCAATGGGGACATGATCAACAGCGTGCTTTTGACACTTTAAAGATGGCGTTAACTACCGCTCCAGTTTTATTGTGTCCAGATTCTAACGGACCATTCGAGTTGCATACGGATGCAAGTGGTTGTGGTCTCGGTGCAGTTTTGTATCAAAAGATCGGGGGTGTTGATTATGTTGTCGGTTTTGCTAGTCGAACAATGAATTCCGCTGAAAAAAATTACTCGGTAACGGAGAAAGAATGTCTCGCGGTAATTTGGGCTGTTGAACATTTTTGCCGCTATCTTGAGGGATACCACTCTACGTGGTACGGATCACAGTAGTTTGCGTTGGTTACACAATCTCAAAAATCCAGCTGGTCGTTTAAGCAGGTCGGCCTTGGGATTGCAGAATTATGATTACGATATTGTTCATCGGAAGGGTACCGAGCATCGAATACCTAATGCATTGTCTCGAATGTTTGAGGATGAGTGTCTCGATCAAGAAATTTTAGAAAGTTGCGTGACGAACGTAGAGTCGAATGAACCGAAGGTTCAAACGAAGATATCCGATGATGTTAGCGATTTCTGGTATAGCAGACGGCTTGCTGATGTTGAGAAGTATCCTAATGAATGGTCTGGTTGGCGGATCGATGATGATCAATTGTATCGTTATCGGGCAAATCCACTAATTGATACCGTGGCCGATGATTTAGACGCGTGGAAACTTGTACCACCGGGAGAGTCACGGGAGACTATTATCGGTGAGAATCATATACCGCCAACTGTCGGACATTTTGGTATGGAAAAGACTTTATGGGTCCATTACCGCCCTCCAAAAGTGGTTATTGATACTTGCTCGTTTTTCAAGACATCTTCTCGAAGTTAATTGAATTGGTTCCACTGAGACGTGCGGACGCATCTGCGATTTTGAAGTCGTTTGAAGATGTTATCGTACATCGATATGGTGCTCCGGTTGTTCTTTTGACAGATAACGGAACGGAGTTCTCGAATAAGAAAATGCGCGAGATGGCCAAGAATTTCGGTATTGAACATGTAACGACACCACCTTATCATGCACACGCGAATTCTGTGGAACGAGTTCATCGCGTTCTGAAAAGTATAATCATTCATGACATTGGTCAAGATCATCGAGAGTGGGACGTTCATTTATCAGAGTTTAGATTCGCGTACAATCCCGCTCATCATAGTACTTTGAATATGTCGCCTGCGTTTCTCAATTAAGGACGTCAGCCTGGAGCTGCTTTGTTTTTTCGAAAATTAGCGGAGTAAGATGCACCAATACCGGTGACAGACACAAAGCCGTGGGCGAAACGCATGGAGAGAATGGCCGAATATTACGACTTGATAATTGATAATTTAGACGAAGCGTCCGCCCAACAGTCTAAATATTATAACACTCATCACAGAGAGGTGTATCACAATGTCGGTGATAAAGTCAGACGTAAGATTCGGCAATTGTCTAACGCCGTGAAAGGTCGAGCTGCGAAATTGTTCCGAAAATACTCTACTGAAATTTACCGAATTTCGGATGTGATATCGCCGCTCGTATATGAGGTTGTGAACGATAATGGCGTCGTTGTTGGTCGTCATCATGTTAAAGAATTAGTATTGGTCGAGTCTGCATCGGCGGGAAATCCTGTAATTATTGATGATCATGAATGAAATTAGAGATTTTACGTTCAATTATTCTAGTTTTATTGTTTGACTGTTTCATTCATCTATGATTTTTTTTACTTTTATGATTTACGGGTATTTTAATCTTGGGTTTTCCTTTCCGCGTATGTGTCAGTTATGATGTGGCCCTTTGTTTTCGAACCAAAAGAGCATGCCAAGTTTTACTCGTTGTTGGATGTCAGGGTCATGCTGAACGTTGAAGAGGACCACGAAGTTTTGTTAAGGCTTCAACGGAAGATGGAATTGAAGGTTGCAAAGGCCATGCGTGAAGTCTGCAGCCAATTAATGACTACGGCTACAGCGAGCACCACGCGTTCGATGTCGACGCAGACGGTTGTGGCGAAAGTTTCCAGTGGCACAATGACGAATACCGTCACTCGTAGAGGTTTCTCGTGCTAGGTTTCGCCGAAAATAATCGACGATGACATGGAGAGGTTACTTGCGTTTTCGGCGCATAAGATGCCGAAACCGAAGCCTGTGCACAAGATTGAGCTCTGCCCTTTCATCTCGAAGAAAGAAGCAGAGCTCAATGCGTATCATCTCGCGGATCGGTTGACCAAATTTCCGGAGTTGTGGGCGGAAACGTGTGATGTGCGTTATTGCTTCAATTGCCGTTCTCCGAACCATAACGCCGGACGTTGTCCACTCGAGCCGCGTGGTACATTTTGTGGGTGTTGCGGCACCCGAGGTGTTTATGGCGACATTTGTCCGTATTGTTTCCCGAAGAAATATCGTTTAACGCCGCTATTTGGCATCGAAATAAGAAGGATTTAGTATTGAAGAAAAAAAAATATTAGTTTCGGTACAAGAATGGTTCTCGGACCGATTGTTATCGTCACTTGCGCGACATTCACAATTATTTCTTTTATGTTTTTTGTTTATTTTTTATATCATTATTACCGCTGCGGGCTCAGCAAGATGCAGTATTTCTTTTAGTTATCGCTGCAAATGCATAAAGCAGTATTATTTTTTGTCGTTGCCCGAAATGAAGCATTTTCTTTTGTATTTTTTTATCTATTTTTTTTGGCTGTTGCGCAGCACGAAATGAAGAAAGGGCGATGTCTCAGACCGAATTTTTTTTTGTATTAATTATTGCCAAAGATTATCGGCCGAATAAATGAGAGTTTAATTGTCTCTGTGACTGGTTATTGTTTCCTCTGCCATATTTGTTGGTGATGGTTGGGTTTGTGTGAAGGTTTTCAAACAAATTTCGAATTTCTTAGAAAATCTGTTAATGGTGGTTATTGGCTAGGTTTGCCGAGGGTTTTCACCGCTTCCGGTCTGGGGGGAGTTAGTTGTAACGCCATATTTGCACTACAATGGGTAAATTTGTTGAACCGGTATCGCTTTGGAATTTTTATTGTTTTTTTTTTATTTATCCACCAGAACGGAGGGTCCAAGAAACGAGAAACGATTTTTTTTATATTCATTTAAACTGATTTCTTTCGATTTTTTTCCGCCTTGAATATTCCCGCTCTTGCCGGAGTTTCTCTTCACGACGGAAGGAGGCGCCAGCAGACGGAGGGTAATCATAGGGAACTGCTCAATCAAATTACCGATACAGTTGACCAATCAATCCGGAAATCAATGCCGTTGGATTCTTCAACTCTATTGGTGGAAATTTAGGAAGGAAATGGAGGAAATCAAGGACGTCTGGGAATTACAATTAATTGCCATGAATATTAATTGAATTGCGCTTATGAAAAATTATGTCGGAATTTTTGACGTTAGATTTCAAGACTTGCTCTTTTATCATGAATTTAATTACCGAATTCAGAGCAAAATAATACCAGCGATAAAAGAATAGGATTAACGTCATTGGTTGATTAATTTGGGAAGAGCCACCTGTGGTCTAATTTTCGACGCACGCTGGCGTCTTCCCTCACTTTCCGTTTTGGTGGCAGATTATACAGACGTCTTTATTTCGTTGTGAAAATTATATTACCGTTGCAATTACGCAAATAATTAACGTTGCAATTGCAATATTGGAAAAATCAATTTACCGAGGATTTTGGAGATTTACTGGAGTTAGAAAGAAGAGCTACAAATTTTTTTTTTTACTCAATCAACAAAACTCCGGTAAGCGTGTGTTTATTCTTGACGAATTTAATTAGACATTTTTTTTCAATTTTGTTCGCGTGGTTACGCCAGTAACCGCCATTATTGGTTTCCCATGGTGGGTTAGATTTTCTTTTATTATTTTATTTTCATAAAATTGAAAGTTGAATTTTTCGTTTCTCCTAAAGAAATTTTTATTGTTGTTTCGAAAAATTATTGTCGGGAAGAATGATAAAAAAATTTGTGATTTAATTATTTTTAACTTCCCGATAAGGGAAGTTTATGTAATGGCCCCGAAAATGAAAAATCGATTTTTCGATCGATCTTCATGTTTCAAGACCTCCCCAATATTTTTTGATAGTTTTCACGATCATGTCTGTGTGTGTGTATGTGTGTATGTCCGTGATCAATTTTTTCGTTCACGTTTTCTCATAAATCAATAATGTGATCGATGTCGAAATCGAAGCATCTTGACATAAATTCGCGGTCATTAGATTTTGATCGGAATCGATCCAGTACTTTTTTAGTTTTTTAAGAAAAACATTATCAAGTTCTTCTTAATTTCCCAAAAAGTGAAGTCAGTAGTATAGCGGCCACTATAGCGCCCCTCACTCAAAGTCATCTCACCCCACCCCTCCCATGCACAAGGCAATGACATCGTGCATGTGGGGAGTGGGGTGGGATGACTTTACGTATGGAGTGCTGTAGTGGCCGTAAGAAATGTACGAGTGCGAGAGAGAGGAAATGAATAATTATTCAGTATTCATGAGTCCATGAATCAGGTAGCAGTCTGAAGCGGAGGGCACAGGAAAAGATTGATTCACTGAAGAGAGGTTCTGGATATAACAACTCTGATATGACGTATCATTCTCATTTGAGTTCAGACCGTTCTCCTAGAAGGATCGGCCTGAGAAGTGTTAGAAAAGTGAATCTCAAGAGGAAGAAGAACATCTGTCGTACATCGAAGAAAAAGAAGAAAAGGCCCACATCTATGACAAATAAAAAGAAGTCAAAGAAGAAGAAGAAGAACAGTTCAAAGGTAAAACGTTTAACCAAGAAACCTCGTACTGTGACACACATATTTTCATAGAAATGTCTTTCTCACACACACATTCGTGTGAAGGTGTTAAGAGTGAGCTGGATTTATTTTCATTACCTTCCACGCAGACATCAATAGAATCATCATATGATGTATTGTACAAACCGATAGCATCATTTGTGGATAATTCTCCAATTGAGTTTGACATTCCCGGTCAAGGCTATGAGTATATAGATCTCGCGCATACACGTTTATCTCTCACTGTTACCATACCAAAAATAAAAAGGGCAGACAAGACTGTATCGAAAACAGTGGGACCTGTGAATAATCTGATGCACTCACTTTTCGATAAAATCGATATTTATTTGAATCAAAAACCGATTTCATCGGCAAATAATGCATATGCATATCGTGCATACATAGAAACACTACTGAATTACGGCTCTGATGCTAAGGGGTCACATCTTAGCAGTGTCCTATGGGTCTCAGATACGGGCGGAAACATGGATACAATTACTGATGAAAACGTTGGTCTAAAGAGCCGGGGAAGCTATTTGTGTGAAGGGGACACACTCGATTTGGCAGGCCATCTACACTGTGATATATTCAATCAAGATAGAGCTCTACTGAACGGTGTTAACATGCATATTCGTTTAGTAAGATCACGTGACAATTTCTGTCTTATGGATTCTACTGATGACGATTTGAAAATTCAAATAACCGAGGCTACACTGACAATTAGGAGGATGAAAGTCAGTCCCAGACTACTCTTAGCTCATGAGAAGACTCTCGCGAGGACCACTGCCAAATACCCTATCACGAGAGTTGAGGTGAAAGCTGTGTCTGTACCCGCAGGCGTTACTGGACATTCTATAGACAACTTTATAACAGGACAGCTACCCAAACGCATCATTTTTGGATTTGTGAGAAATCGAGCATACGTTGGAACTAAAAAACTCAATCCATTCAATTTCGATAATTTCGGTCTAAATCATTTGTGCTTGTATGTGGATGGAAAGCAATTTCCTTCGAAGCCCCTGCAACCGAATTTTAAAACTCAAACATATATCGAGTGCTATCAAACGTTATTCTCAGGTACAGGAATACATTCCTTGAACGATGGGAATGGTATCTTTCGTTCAAAATACCCATACGGCTATTGACTTTTTGCATTTGATCTTACACCAGACCTATCTGCTAATGACAATTCCCATTGGAATTTGCTGTGTCAGGGAAATATGAGGATTGAAATGCGATTCCGCGATGCTTTAAAAGAAACCGTCAACGTCATCGTTTATGCAGAGTTCGAGAGCATCATCGAGATTGATTCTGCAAGACAAGTCACCGTGGATTACTCATAACCACTTCTGCGCAGACGCTGTAATTATGTCAAATTTGCAGATTTATTATATTCTTCAGACGGTCACGCGAAATTTCTAACAAGGAGCGGTCAGTCAGAAGAGCGCCGCGATGGAGAAACGAACTTCAAATATTATCATACATTGTGAAGGTTTTTTGGTTTAGAAAATTCGTTCGTACCGAAAGAAATTGCTGTGGCTTCAACGACCTCAAATTTGTTAGGCCACTGGATTCTCCGGGCAACAACTCATTTCTCTGAATTACCACTTCATATTCAGGAACATAATAATAATCTGACGTTAATGCAGCATGGTCTACAATGGTATGATGGAGAATCTCATGAAAAAAACGTGTATTCAGTGCTACGAACTATGTGTAAAGATGTTGACCACGTATACGCGAATGGTAACCATCAAACTATTTTCATAGGAAAACTTCTCTCACGAGCGAATGTTGTGAATTTGAAAAGAATGATTGGACCGCCTCTGTTCATGTGCAAATCTGCAATTACAACGTGCACTCTTCATAGTGATATAGAGCATCGTTCATTTATTTGTGCTATGCGCCGCGTACTTCAGATACGAGGTTATTTAACGGGAGATGAAGTGCAACAGAAATGTGCTTATGTTTCTAGTATTGATAAATACTCTTCAAATTCTGGGGGCCCTACAACTCATACCGAACCATACCGTGGGAGTTTATCCAGTGGACAGTATACCAAAGGTGTGGACGAGACCGACGGCAATAGTTGCTAATACCCATGAGCACAACAAGCCTGGTGAACATTGGGTCACCATGTACGTCAATCAAGATGGCCGAGGATGGTACTTCGACACCTTCAGATTGCCACCAATCAACCCACAGCACGCGGCCCGACTCCGAAGAAACTGCAAATTCTATAAACACTGCGTCAAACAACTACAGGAACATGATTCCAGTGTATGTGGACAGTACTGTGTTTTATTCCTGCATTGTATGTCTGTGTTTCCTACTCCTGATAAATTCTTATCGTTATTCACTGATCGGCTTATTAGTAATGATCGAACAGTGCGTGAATATTATGACGCATTTATGAAAAGAAAGAAGAATATGACTCCTCCTGAAGGAAAGGTCTTTAGTGGTGCGGGAAAATATAATTGCAAACAGTGGAATCAAAGTTGTAAGTGAAATTATTGTAATGGAAATAGATGTGTATCGGTATTCAGAGTTATGTGTTACAGTGTTTTATTCAGAGACTCTTCCCTGACATCTGCAATAAAGGTATTTCCTAGTGTACCGGCCACTACAGTACTCTCTACTTTACCGGTCAGTCCCCGTCCACTATGGCCCAGCTGTGGAGTATGCTCCTACTCCGTTCAGGTGGGGGATAGTGGTGGGGACTGACCAGGACTGGGGGCGCTATAGTGGCCGCTATACTACTGAAGTCTATGCATTGCCCCCCAAAAGGAAAAATTGATTTTTTTATTGATCTCCATATTTTGAGATCTCCCCAACATTTTTTGATAGTTCCCACGATTATGTCCGTTGTTATTTATCGTTTTTATCATTCATTATTTTTTCTAATAGTAAGTGAGAGAAATTATCGGGAAGTTCTTAGTGCGGCTTTAAGTCACACTCATCACAGTACATTCTCACTAATTCCTTCTAATCAGCAGTAACGCATTCCTCCATTCGCGAGCGAGCGAGCGACTACCCACTCCTCTGTTCGCGAGCGAGCGTAGCGAGCGAGCAATTGCTCACCCCTAGTTTCTTTTTTGAATGGTCGGCATTTAAATTCCAGCGATAATTTTTTTTTGTGTGACGATAATTTTTGTTGTTATTATTTTTATTTTTTTTTATTTTTATGCACTAGCGACGATTGTTGTAGTCTAATTTGTTTTCCATTTCTTTTCATTTTTTTATTCATTTAAAATTCATCGTTAGAATTTATAAAGGTGTATTTTAAGGGACGCCGATCGTCCATGCGGCTATAACCTCTTAAGGTACTTGTCGCGGGAATCAGAATTAATTCAAATTGAGACTTTTAAATTTTCTTGACTATTTTTTTCAACGACAATTTAAATTGTATTGTTAATTAATGTTGTGTTGTGTTCGTGAAAATTTGTCGGGACTTTTGAATTAGTTCTGATTTTTTTTTTGTTGTTTTGATAAATAAAATTATATAGAGTCCTGAACGATTGATTCGTGTTAATTTTCCGATAGTAAAGACAATTATAACATTGTTTAACGAAAATTAAATTCAGCAACGAAAATATTTATTTCTTTATGATTACTGTAATATTATTTTTTTTTTTTGGAAGAGCAGAAGGGAAAGAGATATCGCTCTCAAATCAAAATTACAGAACAAAATTTGATTTTATTTTATTTCAAAATCTGTATTCTTTTTCAATAAATTACAGGTGAGTCATTGAACCCAGCCGCCTCCGCGGTCATTAGGATTTTGAAATCCTTTTGTTACTGATTAGTCGGATATTCACCTGGATTGAATTTTGGATAATTTCTTTACTCGTTTTCGGATGAGAAGGTTGTCCTGGCGCCCAACAATTAACGTTGTTTGAATTGAGTGATTTTTGAATAGTTTGATTTATTTGAGTTTCACGATATTATTTGATTACCGTGGATTGAAAATACGTGACAGTATACACGTTTTGAAATTCACTCCGTTATTGTATTGTCTTTAAAAAAGTCATTGAGCTCCTATAAGTGAAAATTTTTCTCCTAGAGTAGAAACTAAGTGTACTATACTAAACAAAATAGTTCTAAACAGTCATCCCCGGCCGACACCGTGCCTTAATACATAAACAATAATGGTTTGGAGGTTAAACCCTTGGCCACTGTGTGCAAACTGTCATATAATAAACTGCCACCCTGTACTATAATCCAATGCCAACACAATGCAATAAGTGATTAATTATCAATATCTGAAACTTCACCAAAGTCATTAACAAAACCTGGTTGACCTCCGAAACCATTTTCATTCACACGAGAAAGAGCGAGATCAGTATGTGACATCAGGGAGTAGGTCGAGAAAAAGCGGCCAGACAGAGACGGTGATTCGGACAGCTCCTGGTCGAACATGGAAGAAAACCTCCAGCAACTCAAAAAGGCCCATAATTTGTCCTCAGACACGGCGATAGCATCAAATAATTGAGACGCGACAGATGAGTATCTAGTCAATACTTCTAGCCCACTGTAACAAATCTCTACTGGTTCTATTGCTTCTATTACAGGAGATGTTAATATGGAAACTACACCCAACGGTACTCTGATTGCATTGATTGAAGGGCTCAGCCAGCGAAAGACTGATATGAGGAAAGGAGCTGTAACCTATACCAAATCACTGGAATCCCAAATTCAAAAAGACCAACGTGAAAATCACGCTCTCATTGAAAAAAACAGAACTGAGTTTCAACAGTGTGAGGAATCCCTCACCCTGCAAATGCAAAATATCGTGAGTAGGGCCGGAAACTTCATTTAAATTCGAGTCTCACTAAGTTGCTAAGCAACTAGGATACTCGAATCAATAAATAAATTTGATAATTGAATCATATTCTAAATGTCAAAGTGACATTTGTGAGTTTTTGAGCGTTTGAATTTTGAGGTGACCTCTGAAAGGAGCTCTGAGGGGACCTCTAAGCGGAATTCTGAGGAGAACTTCGAGGGGACTTCTGAGCGGAACTCTGAGGAGACCTCTGAGCGGAACTCTGAGGAGACCTCTGAGGGGACCTCTGAGTGGAACTCGCGGCAAACTTTCAAATGCCTGAAAACTCGCAAATGTCATTTCGACATTCCAAACTTTATTCAATCATCAAATTTATTTATTGATTTAAGTATCTTGTTGCTTAGCAACTTAGTGAGACTCAAATTTAAATGAAGTCTCCGGCCCTAATCATGAGCAGGCAAAATGTACTTGGAGAGGAAATTGAAACCCTGAAATCAACCAGCCAGTCACCAGGTAGTCATGTAGTGGATGAGGCAGAGAGTCAAATTAAACAGTTAGAGAATTTAAGACAACAGCAAGAGGAAAACGTCGAGCGATTTAATATTATCGTCAGAAATCATAACTGAAAAGAGTCAAACATCATGTCGCAGGTGAAAAAGTTCTTCGCAGACAAATTTCAGCTGGACGATGCCATCGACAGCGTCACCACAGTGAACAGAGACTCTAACATGCTGAGAATCCACTTTATCGACGAGAACGCCAAAGAAACGGTCATGCGTAATAAAGCATCCGTTCTCAAAGCCTCAAAGATGTCTCTGAACTACGACCTCATGAAGCGCGAGTTACATGTTATCGAAAATCTCAGAAAAGTGGTAGAAAAGTCCAATAAATCGGGTATTAATGCAAAAATCAAAGGTAATCGGCTGTGGATGGCCAATGAGTGTTTCATCTGGGATCACACGACTGACAAGTTACGTCAGATAAGAAGCAACAAAGAAGAGGCTGCATATCCCTCCGAACAAGCAGGCCCACCTCGGCTCCACCATTTCAATCAGCAGGCAAAAAACTAAATATATTATCTTGGAATGCGAGGGGACTACAGAACTTTCGGAACCAGATCTTTGGCAAGGATATCGACATTTTTTGTATTTCTGAAACATGGACAGTCAACCCATGTACTCTCCCAGCTGAATGGCACGGATACAATACACACTGGGCACCAGCCATGAGAGACAAAAGTCTCGGTCGAGCAAATGGAGGCATCATTATCTTAGCTAGGCAAAATATCTTGATGGAACCAGTAGAGGTTTGAGATACCTGGATCTTTGTGAAAATTACACAAGGCCTACTAAGTTTTATACTTGCATGTGTGTATCTGCGGCCTCAACGCAACATGGAGTAATCACTGGAGCTACTCCAGTCTGTCATACAAGACATTGAACAAACTCATAGCCAGCTCCCCTGGTTATTTCTTGGTGACTTCAACGCTGATGTGGGTAACTTCCATGGGAACTCCAAGGAAGTTCTTCTGGGAACCAACCTGTTAGCTACCACGAAGGCCACCATTCAGAAAGTCGACACAAGAGTATACAAGCTACATCACTTCATGCAAAATAACTCACTAATTCTCATCAACGGCAGAACTGTTAGCGACCACCCCAGTAAAGTCACCTATTAAGGTAAAGGTCAGAGCACAATTGACCTAGTGTGGGCTAGTATTTTTGGCACTGAACTTATTGCAAACTGGGAAATATTACAAATTGAGAACCCGTCTGACCATTTTCTGCTATTACTCAAGTTATATAATTCAAACGCACACGAGGATCATCTGAACAAACTTGAGGCGATCTCCTACTGCTGGTCAAACGAGAAAAGTGTCCGTTTCAAAAATCACATGCAATGGTCAACAATGATTCACGTTGAGGTTCACAACTCGTCAGTAGATCAATTGAGCGACAATTCAAAAAAAGCCATCGTTGGAGTGGCAACCGAGTCTGGAATGGTCAAGGTTACCAGGAGACATATCATAAGGAATTCAGAAGAATGGTTCGACACAGAATGCACAATTGAAAAAAGAAAGTTGAAATGCTCATTCAAACTTTTCAAAGGAGCTCATTTCCAGGGTCCAGCCAGAGATATCTATTTCTGAGCGAGAAAGCAATACAAGAACTTCCTCAAGTTCAAGAAATGCCAACGCAGCAAAGCCCTGTTGGACGAGCTAGCAAATATTCGCAACTCGACTGAATTCTGGAAAACAATAAGGCACTCCAGGAAAAATCACAACCACCAGCACATTCCCATTGATATGGCCTCCTGGGAGGAGTTCTACCAAGCAACAATACCACCTCGCGAGTCGGACTCTACGTTGTTCTAGGGAGTCCTTGACCCAGTCATGGACTCTGCATTTTCAATGTCAGAGCTAGATCGAGCCATAAATTATTGCAAGATTAATAAGGAACCTGCTCCCGATGGTGTTAAAAATGAATTCTATGAAGCACTGCCGCAAAACTGGAAATTATACATTTTATGCCTTTATAGCGAAATTCTCGACTCGAAGACGATCCCGATAGATTGTTTCACTGCCATAATCATACTGCTGCACAGAAAAGGAGACAGATGTGAGCCCCTGAATTATCGGGGTATATCACTCATCGATCATGGGGCCAAAATCTTTACCTCGATGGTAAACAAACAGATTGAAATCTGGGCAAAGAAAACGAGAACCATCCCGGAACCACAAGCGGGCCTTCAAAAAAGTAAAGGCTGTTTGGACAACTTGTTTAATCTTATGTCGCAATACAGTTGCGTCTCCGTCAACCCAAGGCTAAATTATATTCACTTTTTGTCGATTACGAGAGAGCCTTTGACTCCATTAATCATAAATTACTCTGGTCTAAATTGGCTAAACTTGGTGTCAGTGCTAAAACCGTTAGACTTCTCAGGAATTTACATAATACAGCGTCATTTATGATCGAAAGCAATGGTGCGCTCTCCATCAAATCGAAGTAACAGAAGGAGTGTTGCAAGGTGACATACTGAGTCCCCTCCTGTTCATCTTATTCATTGCTGATTTGGACGAGTCCTTCAGGGATGATGGTCTTACAGGTATGAACATAGATGGTCTCAATGACATCTTATTACTAATGTTCGCTGACGACCTGGTTATACTAGCGAGCTCGGAGATAGACTTGAAGAGAAAACTTAGAGTACTGTATCAATACTGCCAACTGAACTCACTCACGGTGAACACAACAAAAACTAAAATTCTCTGCTGTCGTAAGGGTGGTCGTATGAAGAAGAATCTGGAGTTTCAATATGGTGACCAAGAACTTGAAACTGTAATTAACTACGAGTACTTAGGCCTCACTACCTCCTCCAACGGTTACAGTCGCACTACTGCTATAAATATGACAAAGAAGTCGCAACTCGCTCTCAATATGGTCTCTGCAACTCTTTTCAAAGCTGAAGTGGACTCTACAGACTGTGTCTCCAAACTATTTGACAGTATCGTGTCAGCAACATTACTGTATGCCTCTCCAGTGTAGGCAATCCCTTACCTGGACCTGGTGGGAAAAATCCAGAGCAACTTCATCAGGAGGATCTATGGCTTGTCTAGAAACACTTCAGCAGCCTCAATGAGAATTGAACTGGGCAGACCACCATTGGCATACAGAATAATCAAAGCTACATGCCGATGGATACTGAAGATTCTATCGATGGACAACACCAGGCTACCTAGAATATGCCTAAACTGACTGCACCAGCTAGCAATAAATAGCCGATCAACACCCAAATACAATTGGATGTCGACACTTCTGGCTCTATTCGAGAAAGTCTCCCCAGAGATTGCTGAATCTCTGAGAACCCTTAACTTCAACCCCTGGAATACACACTTACAGAGATTCCTCGAGCAATAGGAATCTCTTCTGCTCAACAAAGACCTCGTGACTGTTACAAATGCACATCAGCTGCAAACACCGTATATACGTATAACACGTACTTCAAGATGCCCTCAACTAAACATCAGGCTGAACCCACAGGCAACAAGGATATTCATGCAGCTCAGGCTGGTAAGTCACTATGTCTGCAGTATTTCGGTCGAGAGTCAGCAGCATGAATTTGACTATCAAGCGAACTGTACAATTTGTAACCTCACTGAACCAGACTCCATCAAGTATTTTATAACCTCTTGCCTCATATTCAACGGTTATCGTCTGCACTATCTAGTACCCACATCCGGTACCCTCTCGAAATCCGAGATATTTTGAACAATTTCGACATTAAATCAATTTCAGCGGTATATCACTACACAATTGCTTCCTGCCGTCTAAGAGCCTTTATTTTAAACGAATAATTGTATATTTTTGTAGAATTTTGTATATTCGTTGTATATTATTATATGATTTTGTATTTTGTAATATCATGTTCCCCCATGCTGTGTGTAATGTACCTGTTAAGCAATAAATATTCTATTCTATTCTGAGAATTTTCATCGTGACTTTTGAATTAGTTCTGATTCTTTAATAATTTCATTTTTGAAGTGAAACTTCTTTTGGGAGGGTACCAACTTTTTTCTCGCGTCACGAAACGAGCGTAAGGCTTTGAGGGGAACGTGGTAGTAGAGTAGTGGGGGGAAGGAGAAATTTTTGCTGCTGCCGTCGGGTCGCTGTCCGGGTGGTGGGGGAAGCCTGTGTTTTTTTTTATTCTTTCTTTTCAATTTACGGAGAGAAAAATATAGTAATTTATCTGAATGATTTTTTTAAAAATTACGGAAAATTGTCATTCAAAGGAGGAGTTGTCATGAAACACGACCGAAAAATATCCATGCTCCACCTCATAATTTTTGCTTTTTATTTCTTGAAAAATTGCCATTTTACACTCGGCTTCGGATTGAAATATCTCGATAACTACTCAAAAGTTATCGTGACATGCTGTGAATGAAATTTAGAGGGAAGATTAACGAATGAAATAAGCGAACCTCTGTTTTGACGACTCGTAGTTATTAAGATATCGTTTCTTGAATTGGAAAATTCAGAAAGGACGTCCAAGCGCTCACTTATCTGCTATCGGGCCTCATCCATTGTTTCTGAACTACTCATTAAAAAAATGATATCTCAAAAACTACTGGTCGTAGAAAAACAGCGTTTTGCTTATTTTGTTCGTCAATCTTCCCTCTAAATTTCATTCAGAGCATGTCTCGATAAATTTTGCATAGTTTTCGAGATATTTCAATCCAAAGCCAAGTGTAAAATGACCAATGGCTCATGTACCGAAAACAGTCGAAGGGACCCAACTATGCCGCTTCGTCTAACATATTATGAGACTGGCATGAGAAAAATTCAGAAGTAAACGTGTAAAGATTCTGACTGGCTACCTAAAATTTCTAAGTGCCAGTAGAGTTTGTCATTGGATGGACGGAGAATTGTTCTTCAATTATCAAAGAGAAAGGCACTGGCTAATATTTCTATGATACCGCTTCACAATTAATGTGACACTTTTTTCTAAAAAATGAATCGGCTCAAGCATTAATTCTTGACACAAGAACAGTTTTTGCTATTTGTAGACTCATAAGATGTCCCCGGAATGTATTTTGCATCAGCTCTATGGAGCTGAGCATCATGATTTTCTCGAGAATTTTCTCTCCGTGTAGTTTCTTGAGAATACTCGGAATCTAAGTGAGATAGTGTGATTTTGCCTGAATCTATTTTTTTGTAGAAGATTTCAAAAGCTAAAAAAAAGATTAAGGCAAATGGGCGTATCTCCATTAGATTTTCCTATATTCTCAAGGAAAGAAACCATTGAAACAATTCCTCTATTCAAAAATCTATTTTTTTGTCGTAGGACTTTGATGAATATCTGGGAAACTGAGCGAGATGATGCAATTTTTGTAGAAACTCTTCTTGTAGTTTTCAAAATTCTCTACAGAAAAACTAATGAGAAGAATTCCGTTATCTCGCTTACTTTTCTAGATATTTTCGACAAAACGGATATCAAAAACAAAAGAATATGAAGTTTGTAGACAAATTGATTTATCCGTAATTTTCTTCGAATATCCCAGAATTTAAGCGAGATAGAGCAATTTTGCACGAATCCTTCTTTATAAAGAGTTTTGGGAGCTACAATAAAGGTTTGAAGCAAAACTGCTCCATCTCGATCAATTTGTGGTGTATTCGCAAAAAACTGATTTAAAAAAATCTAGTTGTCTGAACACTTCATAATCGTGAAAAAAATGATAATTTCTTAGTGAACAGATAACAAAAATACTATAGGCAGATACTCAAATTCTCAAAGTATTGTTCATTACTCAGCTAAATGTGCTGAGCTGTGCTTTTCTCCGTTTTCCTTTGAGATAAACCCCATATCCTCACTTTTCTCAATTATTTCTATTTATCACTGAATTTAATTGTATCGAATCATGATAAATTAATTGTGTGAAATTTTTCCGATAATAACGGCAATATTTATAATTGTTTGAAAGAATTAAAATTTCGTAACGATTTTTTTTTATTTTTTATTATTATTGTAATCCTATTTCTTTTAAAGAGCAAAAGTTAAAAAGGACATTGCTCGAATTATAATTAAAAAATTAAAAATTGATTTTTATTTCATTTCGAAATCTATATTCCTAGTTCCGAACTTTAGAGGTGAAGTTGAGAACCCAGCCGCCTCCACGGTCATTAGAATTTTGGATTCTTCTGTTACTGACTAGTTGGACATTCACCTGGAAATCATTCTGGTTCATATGATTTTTGGAGTTATACTTCTTTAGGCGCGTTACGCAAATCCGATGAGAGTGAAATTTCTGAGTGAAACAAAGTGCGCGCGCACGCCGAGTCAGAAATTTCACAGGATGAATGTAGCTGCAAACGTGCGTGGAATGACTATACTGTTCATCGGTGTATTTCTCTCCTGAGGGGCCCAATCTATTGTCGAACTAGCCAAAGAGGTAACCTCCGAACTCGACCCGAAGCTGAAATTTACATGTTGTAGCACAAGAGCCAAATATTTCCGAGGTTACTTCATTGACCAGTACGACTTCACCAGCGTAGTAGTGGGGATAGAGATCGAAGCAGCGTATAGCATTTTCACGTGTTTGTATCCACTGAGAATTAACGAGTTTTATTAATGAGCGTTTGTATGAAATAATAATAATTAAAAATATTGTAACAAGCAGAAGCCTCACTCGTGGTGCGATATTTGCAAACCCCACTTCTTATGCGACCTCTAATATTTTGCCAACTCGATTGGCAAAATGAGTAGGTATACTAGGCCGATTCTAGACCACGCGATGAATCATCCTGGGAATGCTCTAGAATCAAAGCAAATGACATCATCACATGATGAGTCACCCTGGGAATTCTGAGAAAGCCATATGAAGCCATTTCTCAGAATTCCAAGGTGGTTCTAGGAAGGTAAATTCTGAGAAATGGTATCATATGGCTTTCTCAGAATTCCCGGGAGACTCAAAGGGAGAGAATTCTCAGAAATCCCAGGAGAATGATGAAATATGAATTTCTTCGAAATTTAGGGATGTTCTAAGAGGCGGAATCATACAGAATTCTGAAAAATTATGGAAACATGATTTTCTCAGAATTCTGTGAAGCTTCTGAGAACAAGTGATTCGTGATGCTCTATGATATAGCGAGTGAAAAGGATTAGGAGAATTTAGATGACTCATCATTACTGTTGAGTCATCATTTGTAGTATAAAAACCTTCAATCCTGAAAGTGGAGATCAGAAAGAAGCTAGTGGTGTTTGGAATAAGTGAACTTGAATAACGTTAACTTTTTTTTGTGGTATATTAACACATCATGAGTGGAAAAAACAAAATGGAGATCATTATGGATATTCAAGGATTTAAAGGTGCAGACGATGAAGTCATTGTAAAAAAAATAGCTGTCATGCGACTCGTACGTGATGCAAACAAAGCCACTGGACTCTCAAATGTTATTTTTAGTCCACCATATCCATGGAGTTCATTACCATTCCAAAATAAGTTGATTAATCGTTGGCGTTATCAAAAGCTTCATGGTTTACCATGGGAATTGAGGGGAATACCATATAGCCAATTGGATCAAGTCCTCGAAAAACTAGTTCACACCGTTACTATTATTTATGTCAAAGGATCAAGCGATAAAGAATGGATTGAGAGTATGATAAACTCTTCAATCCCCATCATCGATTTAGATGATTATGGATGTCCATCACTATCACAATTAAGAACACAACCCTGCAATTATCAACATCATCATAAAGATGTCAAATATTACAGTTGTAGTTTTGAAAACGTTCAACGAATGCGTCAATGGTTTCTACACAATTACATCCCACCACCCACCCCCTATAAACCTTAAGGTAATATTAATACACTTCATTGAGGAAAATAAATCTATATCAATCACATTTTATGTCTCATTATCATATGAAAGACAAAAAAAATTGTACAAAATATATATTATGATGTCAAATAAATAAATGATTGGCTTTCAAAAAAACAAATTGAAGTGATTTAATAATGAAAATTCTAATCATCCTCGTTAGTTGAATCAGTCGAGCTTGAATATCCAACATGGATGGACTTACAACAGACGAAATTAAATCTTTAATTTCTACTCCACCATTTGTCTACGATTATGATGATATCATATCCAAACATTTTGGAAAGAATGCTCCGAATCATGCATGGGATTTTCTGCATGATATCCTCGAGCATCAGAAAAATTTATTGATTGTGAAGATGAAGCGGTTCGAAGATATTCATGAGCAAAATAATGAGAGAGGTGAAAATGGAGGAGGTTCCATGTGTGGATATTGTACCTTGATGAGAGCATATTTACACATTATTGAAGATCATATCCATGAACTTCGATTACGTGTTCTCAAATTCAACGATAATCTCACAATGGTTTTGGAAGGAATGAACTAATAATTTTCAAAAATGTGGATCATGTGTGTAAAATGGTATTCTTGGAATAAAAAATATATCTTGAAGTTGTATTCAATATTGTGTTACGTCCAGAAACTGAGACGTTTTTTTATTTTCAATTTTTTTGGGGAATTATTCGAAGCGAAAGACACCTTTCGTTTCGAATGAAAAAGTTAATAAAAACAATGGTGAACATGATTCACCATTGTTCGAAAAGATAGAAGACGGCCGGTGTAAATAACACGGGTCGTTGAAGTGATTGGTGAAATCAAATATACTCAACTTCGATTGTTACACTTCAATTAACTTATTTATTCAAAACACCGAGATGATAGTGAATTTTACATAGATTCTGTAAACGGTAAACTGAAACCGAGGAAATATAAAAGTGACTATGTCGTTCGGTGGTCTACCTCTCAGTGTCCCTTCTTCCCCTCGGGTTGCTGGCTCACCAGGGCCAGTCCAGTGGCCTCGGCATTTGGCGCGCGAAATTATAATAATAATAATAATAAGCTGATAATAATAATCGCCAACGCTACAAACCTCCCCCACTTTGGAGAGAGTATGCCAATACTCGAAATAACAAAGAAAAATATTATGATATTTTCAACACCTTAATTCTAATTAAACCCTTAAAAATTACTATTTACAACTTATAATTACTATTTACAATGATGTCTTAATAACTAGAGAAAATATTTTTATATTTATTGGCAAGCTCGAAATCCGAGTGGTGAAGTTGAGGGGAACATCATTTGAAGTATAAAAGAAATTATTATGAATGAAACGCTGGATAAATTTGACAACGAAAGAAAAAAAAAAACTTTACTCATAAAAACTCTGAAACAGAAAAAAAAAATTAATTTTCAAATTGTACCTGTTTCCTGGGTCGGCCTCGGGGTCGAGGATTCAGCTGATTGGCCCTATATTGTCCAGCATAACCAGCTGAAGTGCTTGGTAATCCATCTCCTCTCCTCCAATCACCAGGTCTTGGTCTGGGTTGATGCTCAGGAGTTTCAACGTCTTCGCCAGGAAGGAGAAAAGCTGGCTTTACCCTGTCCAGTGAAACAAACACCTCATCTCCATTGAGGAAAATTTTGACAGTCTTTTCCGTCCTTGCTAAAATCTCATGAGGACCTGTATACGGCTGTTGGAGAAGACCTGAGTTGTGCTCATTCCTGAGGAACACGTGCGTGGCCGTTTCTAGATGTTGAGAGATAAAGGTAGGCTTTGACCCATGGCGTGAGGTGTTCTTTGGAGCCAATTCCCTGAATTTCTCTCTCAAAGCACGAATCAACAAATGAGCCGGCTGATTATTCTGAGATGGAGTTAAAAATTCACCTGGTAATCTCAAAGGTTCGCCAAAAACCATCTCTGCAGGTGAAGACTGGATGTCTTCTTTGACAACGGCACGCATTACCAGTAGAACAGCAGGAAGCGCATCGTACCAGCTGTTTCCGTGACATTTTAAAGCTGCTTCCAATTGTCGATGCATTCTTTCAACGAGCCCGTTACTTTGGGGATGATATGTGGTGGTAGTGATGTGGCGGACGCCAAGAAGTCTGACCAGATGTTGGAAAAGCTGTGACTTGAACTGAGCTCCCTGATCAGTGGTGATTCTAACAGGCATCCCGAAGATGGCGATTCAATTGTGCAGAAAAGCCTCAGCTACTGCTGGAGCTGATTGATTGGTCAATGGAATCGCCATTGGGAACCTGGTGAATCTGTCCACGATGATCAAGCACGCAGAATATCCCTTTGATGGAGGGAGAACCACCAAGTCCATGTGAACATGCTCGAATCGTGACGTTGGGAGTTTAAACTCTGCTACAGGCGTCCTGGTGTGTCGTTGGACTTTGCTCTTCTGGCAAGGAATACACGTTCTTGCCCAGAGTCGACAGTCCTTCTTGATGCCTGGCCAGACGTATCGTTGGGAGACTAGACGAAGCGAGGCCCTAACTCCTGGATGAGCCAAACTGTGGAGAGAAAGAAAAACTCTGCGACGCAGTGATGCGGGAACGAACGGTCGAGGAACGCCCTGAGAAACATCGCAATGGAGTCCAATTCTAGAGTCCGGGTGTTCCGTGAACTCGAGTTGTAGGCTATGACGACTATTTCTCAGGAGGTCCTGAAGTTCTTCATCACGAGTCTGTTCAAAAGCGATGTCTCTATGGTCGACAGCAGGAGAAATAGCTTCTATGCGTGACAGAGAATCAGCGACGACATTGTCCTGGCCTGAAACATGTTGGACATCAGTAGTAAATTGACTGATAAAGTTGAGCCGTGTACGCCGAACTGGAAGAATTTCCTCATTTCTTTTTGTAAACGAGTGAATGAGTGGTTTGTGATCTGTAAATATGGTTACCTGGCGACCTTCAATAAAATTCCTGAAGAATTTTACCGCTTGGTGGATTGCTTCTAGCTCTCTATCAAACGGGGGAGTGTTTCTGGAAGATTCTCGGAATTTACGGCTGCAGAAGGCCAGTGGCTCCCAGTGCTGGTTCACTCGTTGTTGGAGAACCGCTCCCATCGCTTCTCCCGAAGCATCGGCAAAAATTCCCCACTGTACGTTATGCCTGGGATGAGCTAATAAAGTTGCAGCAGCCAGGGCGTTTTTGCTTGCTTGAAAAGCCTCCTCCAGAGTATCATTCCACTCAATGGATTTTTTGCTATGAAGAGTGACACCCTGGAGGAGAGCATTGAGTGGAGCCAATAGTCCGGCTGCGCCTTTAATGTGTTTTCGATAGAAATTTATCATACCTAGGAAACGGCGCAATGCTTTAATGTCTTTAGGCTGAGGGAATTCCTGAATGACCTTGACTTTTTCTGGGTTAGGCCGGATGCCGTCCTTGTTGACGCAATGTCCGAGGAAAATTACTTCTGGTTGACCTAGGACTGTCTTTTCCATATTGACGACGAGTCCAACTTCCTTCAGTCTCTTGAAGACTATCTCCAAGTGTTCCAGGTGCTGCTCTTCAGACGGTGAGGCTATAAGTAAATCAGCAATGTAAGCATATACAAATGGCAAGTCTCGAGTTACCTCATCAATAAATCGTTGGAATGTCTGAGCAGCATTCCGGAGGCCGAAAGTCATTTGTGGGAATTCGAATAGTCCAAAGGGAGTAATGATCGCTGTCTTCTTAATGTCATCTGGGTGGACTGGAATTTGGTTGAACGCTCGCACCAAATCCACGGTGGAGTAAATGATCGTTCCAGCTAATTGTGACGTAAAATCTTCGAGAAAACGCACAGGGTATCTATCAGGGACGGTACGAGAGTTCAAGAGACGATAATCACCACATGGCCTCCAGGTGCCTCCTTTCTTGGCAGCAAGATGAAGAGGAGAAGACCATGGGCTATCAGAGCGTCTTGCGATCCCGAGTTCAACCATCTTCTGGAACTCGTGCTGTGCGATCTTCAGTTTCTCTGGAGCTAGTCGGCGGGCTCGTGCAGATACTGGAGGGCCTGGAGTTGTCTTAATATGATGGACGGTGGAATGGTTCGTAGAACATAGTTTGCCCTCCGGCCTAGTAATTTCAGGGAACTTCTTCAGCAGCTCCCAGTAGATTGAAGATTGATCCACCTGCATTAGCTTGACCGAGTTGATATGAGCTGAGGCACAGGATCCTGAGGAAAGTAATCCAGTTTCTTCATCGCGAAGACAGCGATTTTGGAGATCCACCAACAGACCGTAATGCCGTAAAAAATCTGCTCCGATGATTGGCGTCTCAACTTTTGCAACAATGAACCTCCAAGGAAAGTCTCTTCTTAAATTCAAACTGACAGTAACTACTTCTGTACCGTATGTGTCAATAGCCGTATTGTTAGCTGCCAACAGACGGTATTCACTCGGCTTGGCCTTTCTCCCGCTATTAGGAGGTAATACAGACACATCTGAACCAGTGTCTACAAGGAAACGTCTGTTGGTGCTCTTGTCGATAATGAAAAGACGGCTTGACTGGTTGATGGATTCAATGGCCGTCTTCATTGATCCGCAGATTGTTTTTTTTTCTTCCAGGTACACCCCTCAATGCACTGGTGAGCTTTTGCACCCCACTTCTTGTGGTACCAGCAGACGTAATCTCCACTCTTGCTGCTTGATCTGGAGCGACTTGATTGAGACGGAGATCTATTTTGGGGACGGCCTCGGCCTTTGGTCGATAGCTTCTTGATCTCCGAAATCAGCTGTGTGAGAAGTCCGTCGGTCGATGATGTGGTTGGTGTGGATGGGGTGAGTGGAACGACTGGAGTTAACTCTGTTGCAGCTATTCTGCAAGGCTGGAGTACCTCCATTACTCGATCTGCAGCTTCTGCAAGGTCGTCTACCTCCACCTGGTCTTGAGCCGCTAAACAGGCTCGCACCTGTGTTGGTAGATGACTGAGCCAGCGTGACTTTAAGATGTTCGGAGCCATACCTGGAACCAGCGTGCGGAGATGACGGAGATGTTGTGATGGCTTTCGGTCTCCCAGCGCCTCTTTTTCCAAGAGTTGGTTGATACGAGCATCCTCAGAAAGACTGAAACACTTAATAATAGCAATTTTCAGATCAGTGTATGGTTGTTCAGCCTTTGGATTTGTGATAGAAGACTCAACTTCCACAGAAACCTTGGCGTCGACAATTGGAGCAACCAACTGAAATTTCAGCTTCTCGGCTATTACATTATGTAGCTCAAATTGCAATTCCATTTGAGAAAACCACAAGGTTGGTCGTTCAAAGTTGAAAGGCTGGAGGGTCAGCTTCGGAACGTGAGGAATTTCGTCATTAAGTCCTGCGGTCGATGGTGTACTCTGCTGTGGATTTGGTGCGAGCGTTCAACCAAATTCCAGTCCACCCAGATGACATTAAGAAGACAGCGATCATTACTCCCTTTGGACTATTCGAATTCCCATAAATGACTTTCGGCCTCCGGAATGCTGCTCAGACATTCCAACGATTTATTGATGAGGTAACTCGAGATTTGCCATTTGTATATGCTTACATTGATGATTTACTTATAGCCTCACCGTCTGAAGAGCAGCACCTGGAACACTTGGAGATAGTCTTCAAGAGACTGAAGGAAGTTGGACTCATCGTCAATATGGAAAAGACAGTCCTAGGTCAACCAGAAGTAATTTTCCTCGGGCATTGCGTCAACAAGGACGGCATCCGGCCTAACCCAGAAAAAGTCAAGGTCATTCAGGAATTCCCTCAGCCTAACAATCACGTCGGGGTCACCAATTTGAAGTGATAGGTGAAATCAAATATACTCAACTTTGATTGTTACACTTCAATTAACTTATTTATTCAAAACACCGAGATGATAGTGAATTTTACATAGATTCTGTAAACGGTAAACTGAAACCGAGGAAATATAAAAGTGACTATGTCGTTCGGTGGTCTACCTCTCAGTGTCCCTTCTTCCCCTCGGGTTGCTGGCTCACCAGGGCCAGTCCAGTGGCCTCGGCATTTGGCGCGCGAAATTATAATAATAATAATAATAAGCTGATAATAATAATCGCCAACGCTACATCGTCCAATATCGATTTTTAGATTATTTTATTAAAATAAGTCTTTCTGATTGTCAGAGGTATTGAATTGCAATGCCTTGGCAACAGAAAGAAATCGCGAGTATTCTCCCACTCTTCAATAAGTGGGGTGCAAATCATATGTGATTTCTGTCACATGATTGACCCTACTATTGAAAAAAAAGGAATTAGGTAAGGAAGGGGCAACGCACTCGCGAGGAGCGATGCACTTCCTTCCCGAATTAATTAGGGCGCGGCATCGAGATAATTAAGTTGTGGAAAAAAAAAAGATTATTAGACCATTGTGGAAATTTTTGCGTGCGAAAAGAGAGAAAAATAAAAAGGATTTTATTAAAGAATTTTGGGGGTTTTTGAGTGAGAAGAAAAGAATAATAAAACGGATCTTATTGTGAAAATTTTGGGTTTTTTTTGTGTGAGAAAAAGAATGAAATAAAACGGATTTTTAGTGAAAAAAAAAGAAATGAAATAAATTTGACTAACGAATTTTGGGGGATTTTCGAGTGTGAGAAGAGAAAGAAATGAAACGAATTTCGATTTTGAGGAAAAGAAAGAACTACAACGAATTGTGAGTGTGAAAAAAAAAGAAAGAAATAAAACAAATTTTGAATGTGAAAGAAAAAGGAATGAGACAAATTTGATTGAAGAATTATGGAAATTTTGAGTAAAAGAAAGATGAAGAGAAACAAGAGAAAATTTGGGAAAAAAATAGAAAAGGCAACAAAACGAAGAAAGTAAGTGAACAAGTTTAATAAAAATCGAGGGATATTGCGCGCGCAGAATTCGCGTATTCGGTAAATAATTTTCTTTATATAAAATCGGATTCGTTACAAAAATTTATTGTATTTAATTTTAATCAGGAAAAATGAAAAATCTATATAATTTCGAAATATGTAAAATTTAGAGAATCCCGTTAGGTTCATGGGAAATTTTCATTTTATTTCATTTGAATTATTTTGGGTGCGAAATTAATCAAATTTTGGAAAATTAAATTCTAGAGAATCGTGTCAGATTCACAATAAAAAAAAAAGAAATTATGTTATTTTATTTTAATTATTCCTAAAGAAAAAAAAATTTTTAATGATTAAAATTGAAATTATTATTTTTGTGAAATTTTTGAAATCACTTTCATTGTAGAAAATAAATAGTTAAAATTCAAACCTACTGGAAATTAATCGGAGAATGTAAATAATTATGTTTGTAAAATCTTAAAAATTATCTTTATTTAGAAAATATAAGTCAAATTACTATTAAAAGTTGACGTTATTTTCACCTTGTCACCCTATTAGAAATAGTTAAACGCAGAAACTCCCTTCTTCCTATCCCGAGCTATTGGTACTGAACTAGGCTCAAAACAGGAAAAATAAATATAACCATGCTATTTTGGAATTATTAGAAATAATAGTTCTGACGTAACAATTGTATCATTTATTCAAGTTCTCATTCAATACATAGTGATATTAAGTAAGTTTTCTTATGTTACCACTAAGCATGCTATACTCAATTATCCGATCATGTAGAATCAAACAATATGCAGAGGTTGATGGTTTGAATACATCTGTCGATTCGAATTCTAAGCGAATATCAACAGGACCTGACTTTAATGATTCATTCTGTTTTGAACAATCAATGACGATTAGTGGAGCATATTTCAGGAAATCCGTTCTACTCAGCAATAGTTCTGATTCTTTCCCGTAATATGATGCTTGGAAATGACTAAACATATCATAAAGTACGGCATACTGATTATGAGTTATATCACGATTCAAATTTCCATATGGATAGCTGTGAGAGCTTAAGAATAATTTCACATCGCGAATGTTACGATGATCGAAATGACTTATATTTTTATCTGCTACATTTTTCCGGGCTTCTTGAAAACCTACTATCACATACCGCGGTTTCTCCAATTGAGTTGAAGTTTTTACCACCCAAACATGTTTATTAGTTGATGGGAGTAATGGATATTCATATAATTCCCATGTTCGATATGCGATGGGAATAGCTATATCTTTTGTCATATAATTTAACAATTCAATTCTTCGTTCATCAGACACCTTGATATAGGGAACCATCCATTCAATTTTTGATAGCGAGATTTTAATACTTTCAGCTACAGTTTGAACTATAGCATTCAGATCTGTATTTGATCGAGTGAGGATCAATTCATGTTTTGCGTTCATGATGATTCGTTGATAATCTTCAGCAAATCCTAAGATGAAACTGAGTGGTATCAGTATATCGACATTTCCTTCATCATCCGCTAGTTCAGAGTTATTCTTGATTTCCTTCGACCATCCAGCATTTTCCAAGATCCATACTTGGTTTGGACTTTGAGAAACGTAATTCTTCATAATAGTAGTCATACCCACATTTTTGCAGCGATCAATTTCGACTCCATTCAATTCATATCGTAGTTCCTCGAAAAGATGACAAATTGTATTATTGACAAGTTTTGAACTAGCAACTGCATGACCATCAGTTTTTGTTAATTTCCCTTGTATGTGCAGTGCACTTCTGCTTGGTAGTAAACATAAATCTTGATGCTGCACGAGGATACGAACTTCATCATTATTCTTGAAACCTGATGATGCGAAGGGTTGATGGGGATGAACTTCATAGTGAGATATAGATTCATCAAAGAAGATAGGTTTTCTTATCGATAAGATTTCCTCCATAGTATTGAACAACCGATGAATATACAGCAACAAAGATGAATCTTTTCTATTTTCTTTTGCTTCCGGATGGAAGCTTTGTAATCGTAATTTTTTTCGATTTTGAGATTTCATGATAATATGACTGCAAATGACGCAAAACGTCGAGATCCGTCGTTTTTAAAAAATGTCTGTGTGTATGTGTGTGTGATGACGCAATTTCCGCTTTACTCTGAAGTGGGGTTGGCTAACGATCTGAAAATTTTACCATAAGTTCGCCATGCGTGCCCAAAGCTCTCACAAAAATTTCAGCTAAATCGGCCGGATAGTTTTTGAGAAAAATGAAAATGTTGAAATATCGTTTTGTCAGTTTTTCTCGATGGAAAATGGAATCACAGCGTCCAGTCTCCGCGAGGAGATGCGCGTCCAAGAGCCGCATCTTTGATCCCTGGGGTGGTGGGAGCTCAGATTTTTATTTTAGCCAGTAGAAAACTTTTGATAAATTTTTCGTGAAAATCTTGATTCCACGATTACTTAATAAATAATTGAGCTAGAGACCTATTTTGTGAGGTTATACATCTGATGAGCGCAAAGGTTGGTATTGAAACTGGGCGGAATCGGTCCAGTAGTTTTTTGGATATTAGCATAGGAACATCAGAAAAAGCAAGCTATATCTTCAAAATTATTCAATTGATTATATTTGGAACAAATTTAACCCTCTGAGGCCTATTTTAGTTTTCGCATTCCTCGCACAGATCAGTGATGCCATTTTTTTTTTTTTTTTGGAGGTGGGAAAAATCTTACATGAGACACCCGCAGATGGGATGCGGGTAGTGTCAGATTCTTACTGACTAAAAAACCCACCTCCGTGACATCATTCATGCACTATGCTGCAAACCACTTTCGCTTCACTTCAGCATGGACATTGTCTCCAGACGCTGTGACGTAGCGCTCTGATGTCATCTTTTTTCTTATCAATCATTGTGTGGATGATTTCAGCTTCCCTTGTTGCTTGTTAGGCTGATCATCATGCTAATCTTATTGAATTATCGTCCGGTATGAGCTTTCAACTCAAGACTCTCTTCGTTTCATCTGTCGGACATAAACATCGTGTGACTGACATTGTCTATCGTTCCGCATCAAGGGCATTGGTCCGTCTCTGCTCTCTTCCTCCTGAATAGGAATTTTCTAAAGCAACTGTGTCCAGATAAAGCTTGCGGATTAATCCTCAGAGGGTTGAAAGGTCTTGGCTATGCGTCACTTGTGTTATAACTTTTCGAATTCTTGAAATAATAATTCTAGGGAACTATTCACAAAATTGATCCTCCATGAATTTCCATTTTCCTATGTTTCCCTGAGGAGGGCGATATATCTGAATTAATTATCGTGAAGTAAATCTTTTTTTATTGAAAGATGAACCCATTTTCGTTGTGGCTTAATCATTCGCCAAATTTGAAGAATATCTTATATCCCAAATATATTGATATTTGCATAAATTCAACATTCTTAATTTATATTTGCTGAAAAAGTATCAGCTGCGTCGGTTAATAATCCCAGTTTTATGAAAGGTATATTTTTGACGATAATATATTGATATATTCTTAAAAAAATCATTTCAATGATAAAATTGATGATAATTAATAACGACATCAACTATATACTTTCTTTTTCAAAATTATGAGATTATTTTTAATCACGTTCTCTTCACATAATTTTCGTTCAATCACAACTACCAATTTTTATATACAGGGTGTACCGGAAGTACAGGTACTCCGGGGAATACTGGGTAAAGGGGTTCATTTGGAGTAGAAAAGTCCTCTTCCACTTTTCTCTCCGATGAACCCCTGCGGAGATATGAGGGTGGAAAGGTGGGCCAATGAGAGCCCACCGATAGACGGCCGCACATCCGTGAGGAATTCACGGATGTGTTGGTGCGTCCCCACTCCGCGGTAACCAATCCCCTCCACAACCACCAATCCCCTCCACAACCACCGAGTCTGCCGCTCTCAGTAACGTGGAAGGGATCAGCGATTGTCAGCTGTCGCCTGTCCGCTGAGAAGGCATAAATATTCAAATGGGAGGGGAGGGAGGGCAGGAATGTTCTGAAAAGAAAAGAAATTAGGATTTCTCCAATTTTTTTTCTTCAAATTAATTTTTTTGCTTTTTTTCATTTTTTTGATCGTTCAAGAATGATCAAAAAAATGGGAAAAAATGAAAATATTTATTGAATAAAAAAACGGAGAAATCCTGATTTTACGAAAGTTTTTCGAGGCGTCACGTGACCTTGACGCCTCGAAAAACGGAGCACCAGTCTCTCCTGGGGGGCACAGGGGCACTTTTATCACTCAAAGTGTCTCTGTACTTGGTACAGAGACTCTTTGAGTCCCAAAAAAACTCCTTCCACCTCCAGAAGAGAGAGGAAAGGGTCCCAAGTGTAAAAAAATCAGGATTTTTCCAATTTTTTTTTTTAAATTAATTTTTTTACTTTTTTTTCATTTTTTCGATCGTTCAAAAATGACCAAAAAAATGGAAAAAAATGAAAAAATTTATTAAATTAAAAAAATGGAGAAATCCTGATTTTCCGGAAGTTTTTCGAGGCGTCACGTGACCTTGACGCCTCGAAAAACGGAGCACCAGTCTCTTCTAGGGGGCAAAGGGGCATTTTTATCACTCAAAGTGTCTCTGTACTTGGTACAGAGACTCTTTGAGTCACAAAAAAAACCCTCCCCCCTCCGGGGGAGAGGGGAGAGATGCCCTGAGGGAGAAAAATGGGGATTCCGCCAATTTTTTTTTTTCAAATGAATTTTTTCACTTTTTTTTCATGTTTTTGATCGTTTGAGAATGACCAAAAAATGGAAAAAAAAATAAAAATGTTCATTAGAGGAAAAGAATTAAAGTAAATCCTGATTTTGCGACGGTTTTTCGAGGCGTCACGTGACCTTGACGCCTGGAAAAACGGAGCACCAGTCTCTCCTGGGGGGCACAGGGGCACTTTTATCACTCAAAGTGCCTCTGTACTTGGTACAGAGACTCTTTGAGTCCCAAAAAAACCCCTTCCACCTCCAGAAGAGAGAGGAAAGGGTCCCAAGTGTAAAAAAATCAGGATTTTTCCAATTTTTTTTTTTATTTAATTTTTTTACTTTTTTTTTATTTTTATGATCGTTCAAAAATGACCAAAAAAATGGAAAAAAATGAAAATATTTATTAAATGAAAAAATGGAGAAATCCTGATTTTACGGAAGTTTTTCGAGGCGTCACGTGACCTTGACGCGTCGAAAAACGGAGCACCAGTCTCTTCTAGGGGGCAAAGGGGCATTTTTATCACTCAAAGTGTCTCTGTACTTGGTACAGAGACTCTTTGAGTCACAAAAAAACCCCTTCCACCTCCAAAAGAGAGGGGAAAGATTCCCAAGTGTAAAAAAATCAGGAATTTTCCAATTTTTTTTTTAAATTAATTTTTTTACTTTTTTTTCATTTTTTTGATCGTTCAAAAATGACCAAAAAATGGAAAAAAATGAAAATACTTATTAAATTAAAAAAATGGAGAAATCCTGATTTTACGGAAGTTTTTCGAGGCGTCACGTGACCTTGACGCCTCGAAAAACGGAGCACCAGTCTCTTCTAGGGGGCAAAGGGGCATTTTTATCACTCAAAGTGTCTCTGTACTCAGTACAGAGACTCTTTGAGTCACAAAAAAACCCCTTCCACCTCCAAAAGAGGGGGGAAAGGTTACCAAGTGTAAAAAAATCAGGAATTTTCCAATTTTTTTTTTAAATTAATTTTTTCACTTTTCTTTCATTTTTTTGATCGTTTAAAAATGACCAAAAAAATGGAAAAAAATGAAAATATTTATTAAATTAAAACAATGGAGAAATCCTGATTTACGGAAGTTTTTCGAGGCGTCACGTGACCTTGACGCCTGGAAAAACGGAGCACTAGTCTCTCCTGGGGGGCACAGGGGCTTTTTTATCACTCAAAGTGTCTGTACTTGGTACAGAGACTCTTTGAGTGACAAAAAAAAACCCTTCCACCTCCAGAAGAGAGGGGAAAGGGTCCCAAGTGTGAAAAAATCAGGATTTTTCCAATTTTTTTTTTAAATTAATTTTTTTACTTTTTTTCATTTTTTTGATCGTTCAAAAATGACCAAAAAATAGGAAAAAAATGAAAATATTCATTAAATTAAAAAATGGAGAAATCCTGATTTTACGGAAGTTTTTCGAGGCGTCACATGACCCTGACGCCTCGAAAAACGGAGCACCAGTCTCTTCTAGGGGGCAAAGGGGCATTTTTATCACTCAAAGTGTCTCTGTACTTGGTACAGAGACTCTTTGAGTCACAAAAAAACCCCTTCCACCTCCAAAAGAGAGGGGAAAGATTCCCAAGTGTAAAAAAATCAGGAATTTTCCAATTTTTTTTTTAAATTAATTTTTTTACTTTTTTTTCATTTTTTTGATCGTTCAAAAATGACCAAAAAAATGGAAAAAAATGAAAATATTTATTAAATTAAAAAAATGGAGAAATCCTGATTTTACGGAAGTTTTTCGAGGCGTCACGTGACCTTGACGCCTCGAAAAACGGAGCACCAGTCTCTTCTAGGGGGCAAAGGGGCATTTTTATCACTCAAACTGTCTCTGTACTTGGTACAGAGACTCTTTGAGTCACAAAAAAACCCCTTCCACCTCCAAAAGAGAGGGGAAAGGTTACCAAGTGTAAAAAAATCAGGAATTTTCCAATTTTTTTTTTTAATTAATTTTTTTACTTTTTTTTCACTTTTTTGATCGTCCAAAAATGACCAAAAATTGGAAAAAAATGAAAATATTTATTAAATTAAAAAAATGGAGAAATCCTGATTTTACGGAAGTTTTTCGAGGTGTCACGTGACCTTGACGCCTCGAAAGACGGAGCACCAGTCTCTTCTGGGGAGCAGAGGGGCATTTTTATCACTCAAAGTGTCTCTGTACTTGGTACAGAGACTCTTTGAGTCACAAAAAAACCCTCCCCCTTCCGGGGGAGAGGGGAGAGATGCCCTGAGGGAGGAAAATTGGGATTTCTCCAATTTTTTAATTAATTTTTTCACTTCTTTTTCATTTTTTTGATCGTTTCAAAATGATCAAAAAAATGGGAAAAAGTGAAAATATTTATTAAATTAAAAAAATGAAGAAATCCTGATTTTACGGAAGTTTTTCGAGGCGTCGCGTGACTTTGACGCCTCGAAAAACGGAGCACCAATCTTTCTGGGGGGCAAAGGGGCATTTTTATCACTCAAAGTGTCTCTGTACTTGGTACAGAGACTCTTTGAGTCACAAAGAAAAACCATCCCCCCTCCGGGGGAGAGAGAAGAGATGCCCTGAGGGAGAAAAATGGGGATTCCTCCAATTTTTTTTCTTCAAATGAATTTTTTCACTTTTTTTTCATTTTTTTGATCGTTTAAGAATGACCAAAAAAATGGAAAAAAAAATAAAAATGTTCATTAGAGGAAAAAAATTAAAGTAAATCCTGATTTTTTGACGGTTTTTCGAGGCATCACGTGACCTTGATGCCTGGAAAAACGGAGCACCAGTCTCTCCTGGGGGGCACAGGGGCATTTTTATCACTCAAAGTGTCTCTGTACTTGGTACAGAGACTCTTTGAGTGACAAAAAAAACCCCTTCCACCTCCAGAAGAGAGGGGAAAGGTTCCCAGATGCAAAAAAATCAGGATTTTTCCCATTTTTTTTATTTAATTAATTTTTTCACTTTTTTCCATCTTCTTGATCGTTCAAGAATGATCAAAAAAGTGGAAAAAAATGTAAATGAAGAAAAACATCATTCAGTGGGAATTTTTTTTTTTCAGATTCCCTTTCTTTCCATATTGTCCGCAATGGCAGACGGTGCTTTTCCGGGAATACACCGTTCGCTCTGCCCCTCTTGCCCCCTCCTCTCCGCCGATGAGAATATCGCAAAGATCGTCGTTTGTTTCGCGCTTCCATTCGTCAATTCATTCTCCCACTCCTCGCGAAAAGAAAAAACGTGAGACGAACACGGCGTCAGCTTTCATTTTTCCAGTCCAGTCTTGTATTCCGTCGTTTCCGTACGTTTAATAGCTATACGATGCCGTTAACGGCCATGGAATATCATGACATGCACTTTGAGTACGGCTGGGCTGATGGGAATGTGAATCTCGCAGCGCAGTTCTACGCTGATAGATACCCGAATCGTGTTCATCATCCTGGTCCTCGTGCTTTTATAAACCTCCATCGGCGGTTGGGTGATGGACACGTGCTCCCACCGCATGGTGAAGGACGACCCATCCGTCAGAATCGCGTACACCTGGAGGAGGAAGTGCTAAACGCAGTGGAGAATGACACAACCACCAGCACCAGGAAAATTGCTGCAGCAATCGGGACAAGCCACAGCCAGGTGCACCGAATCCTCAAGAACGAGAATCTCCATCCATTCCATTTCACCCCCGTTCAGGAATTGCTGCCGAGAGATCATGCAGCTAGGTTGGATTTCTGCCTATTTTTGGTAGCAGCACATGACAGAGATCCTCAATTTATCTACCACGTGTGTTGGAGTGATGAGTGCATGTTTGACAGGCAAGGATTATTCAATCATCACAATTCGCATCATTGGAGCATTGATAATCCTCACCTTGCAAGACCATCAAATTTTCAATATCATTGGAACGCGTGAACGTCTGGGGTGACATTTTGGGCGATGAGGTGAATCTACGTCTAGCTCCTGATCCACTCGGAGTAAGTATCATGAATATTTGGTTCAAAATTCTGCCAAATACTTATCTTCAAACTTCTATCATGACCTATCTTTAAATGTTCCCTGTCCTCACAGCTGGCAACTGAACTGTCCATTTTCTTTTAACAAACTTGAAGATTCCATTCCCTGTTTCCCTTCAATATCCCTCCACCTTTGCTTCAGGGGGATAATTACCGAGATTTTCTGGCTGAAAATCTTCCAGATATCGTCGGGGATGGACCAGCAGGAAGGCTTGTCTGGTTCCAACAAGATGGCGCACCAGCTCACACATCACGGGCTGCTCGGCGATTTCTGGATGAGGCATTTCCGGAGCAGTGGATTGGCAAGCATGGACCAGTGCCTTGGCCTCCACGGTGAGACAAATCTCATTTATGTATGGGATGAATGAATACATGACTCCATATTTTCCGGCAGATCTCCTGACCTCAATCCTCTGGATTTTTTCTTGTGGGGTTTCCTAAAAGAGAAAATCTTCGAAGTCCCGGTGCCAGACGAGATGACGATGATTGCGAGGATGCATGGTGCTGCGGGGATGATCACGCCAGAAATCCTATCGAACGTGCGGAGGAATCTGCTGGACAGGGCGCAAAAATGCATCCAAGTTGAGGGGGGACATTTTGAGCAGTTGCTCTGATTTTTAGAAACCTCGAAATCCCTATCTTACTACCTTCTATTTTCCATTCTCATTATTTTTATTTTTTTTTAATTTTTTTTTAATTCTATGTAATTCTTACCTGGAATTCCTTACCATATTAATCAACGGAGCATGTAAACTAATACTCCAATTCCGAAGAATATAAAATAAATTTTGATTTTACCGAGCACGTCGCATGTTGTCCCAATTCCTTGGTCATCTCCTGTCCCAGTTCATCAGGAAAACCGAAAAAAACTTGACGCTGTGACGTTTTGGTGTACTATTACCCCGAGGTCGCCTGATGACCTCCACCGCCGGATCTGCTCTTCGGTAGAACTCACGGGGAGTTCCTCAATTTAATCGAACTGAGGAGTGACGCAATAACTGTTGAACACCGTTAATGATGTATATATGTGTGTTTATTCATAAAGTACAAGTCTTCGCTTCGAGAGCTATCTGTAGACTGTCCCGTAAGACAGTCCTCAATCTTCATCCAGACCTTGAAGTGCCTAATCAGCAGTTTCACGGGTCCGCTCACCAACACTTTGGTACAGTCCATCATTGACACTCTCCAACACCGTCAATGAAGTCTGTTCCAAGTGTGGTTCCTCTCGGACCGTGAGACCGCTGACTCGACATCTTCAACTCCGGATGTAATCCTATTCCTTACATTTTCGTGTGGATATCTCCACACGTCACAACGCCTCGAAAAACTGTCCAAAAATCAGGATTCCTCCATTTTTTTTATTTAATAAATATTTTCATTTTTTTCCATTTTTCTGATCATTTTTGAACGATCAAAAAGATGGGAAAAAGTGAAAAAAATTGATTAAAAAAAAAAAATGGAAAAATCCTGATTCTTTCACATCTGGGAACCTTTCCCCTCTCTTCTGGAGGTGGGAGGGGTTTTTTCGTGGCTCAAAGAGTCTCTGTACCAAGTACAGAGACACTTTGAGTGATAAAAATGCCCCTTTGCCCCCCAGAAGAGACTGGTGCTCCGTTTTTCGAGGCGTCAAGGTCACGTAACGCCTCGAAAAACTTCCGTAAAATCAGGATTTCTCCATTTTTTTAATTTAATAAATATTTTCATTTTTTTCCATTTTTTTGGTCATTTTTGAACGATCAAAAAAATGAAAAAAAGTAAAAAAATTAATTTAAAAAAAAAAAATTGGAAAAATCCTGATTTTTTTACACTTGGGACCCTTTCCCCTCTCTTCTGGAGGTGGAAGGGGTTTTTTTTGTCACTCAAAGAGTCTCTGTACCGAGTACAGAGACACTTTGAGTGATAAAAATGCCCCTTTGCCCCCCAGAAGAGACTGGTGCTCCGTTTTTCGAGGCGTCAAGGTCATGTGACGCCTCGAAAAAATTCCGTAGAATCAGGATTTCTCCATTCTTTTAATTTAATAAATATTTTCATTTTTTTCCATTTTTTTGGTCATTTTTAAACAATCAAAAAAATGAAAAAAAAGTGAAAAAATTCATTTGAAGAAAAAAAATTGGAGAAATCCCCATTTTTCTCCCTCGGGGCATCTCTCCCCTCTCCCCCGGAGGGGGGAGGGTTTTTTTTGTGACTCAAAGAGTCTCTGTACCAAGTACAGAGACACTTTGAGTGATAAAAATGCCCCTTTGCCCCCCAGAAGAGACTGGTGCTCCATTTTTCGAGGTGTCAAGGTCACGTGACGCCTCGAAAAACTTTCGTGAAATCAGGATTTCTCCATTTTTCTAATTTAAAAATATTTTAATTTTTTTCCATTTTTTTGGTCATTTTTAAACGATCAAAAAAATGAAAAAAAAGTGAAAAAATTAATCAAAAAATTGGAGAAATCCCCATTTTCCTCCCTCAGGGCATCTCTCCCTCTTTCTCTCTCTCTGTGAGTACACATGGTTGACTTTTCTATCACCTCGTCTCTTTTTGTACTCCTGCTGCCTTAAATTGCCCTCGGGCGCTTTTATTTTGCAGATTATTGCAAGCGAAAAATGCAATCCTCATTTTAAGATATTAATTTGGATTGCACATCACTTCTAAATCTTCTTTTTCTATTAAATAAATTGGGCTTGCTGGATTTGGAGGTTAGTGGCTGTCATAAATTGCTTAAGGCGCATTCTCAATATCGCCGACTTTGCCTATCTCTGGACTCCTCAGACCTACGCCATCTACATTTCTTCACGACTACTACACCATCACTGAGGATACTAAAACTCCCTGCTTTACCACCTGCACGACGGCGCTAAATTTCATACTCCAAACACAAAGTCAGTTAACCCAGCACTTTCATTTTCTTTATTAATAATCTTTTTATTTTTTATTTTTATCCTTTTGCTTCCGAATGGAAGCATTGTCAACGCCATTTTTTTCGATTTCGAGATTTCATCGGAATATGACTCAGAATGATCCAAAACGTCGAGAAATGACATTTTTAAAAAATGTCTGTATGTGTGTGTGTGTGTGCGTGTGTGTGTGTGTATGTGTGACAGATATCGGCTCATTGCTCAGCAACGGTAATATTTGGTGAGCCAAAAATTTAACGGTACTTTCCTTCCCCGTGCAAATTGCTGTCAGTGAAATTTCAGCGAAATCAGTTGAGTACTTTTCGAGAAAATTCAAATTTTCGAAAAATCGTTTTTTCGACTTTTCTCCGCGAAAAATTGTTTCACAGCCCCCATTCTCAGCGATGAAATAGATCTCATTTGAACTCACAATTTTCACTCCGGGTAAATTTTGCTCAGATTTTTCGTTTGCAGATAATTTCAATTACAGTGTTTTTTATCCTGAATTTACTATACACGCTAGCTCAAAAACTATTCGAGTTAGAGACTTCAAATTTCGCCAGTTTGTGCATCTAATGAGTGAAAAGTTTGGTATTGAAATTGGGCAAAATCGCTCCAGTAGTTTCTGAGATATTGTCCAAAAACCATTTTATGAAAAGAGGTTATATCTCCAAAACTATGCAAGCGATTACATCCAAGTTCAGCTTAAAAGATTCATCTCAATGAGCTCCACAAATGGTGAGAATTTCAGATTTTTCAGAAGAAGTCTCTTGTAAGGATGTTCGATAAATTAGTTTTTTGAAAAATCACGGTTTTTCTCAGCTTTCTCCCGAGGAACACTACTATTTTTTATTTCACCATTCGAAAGTAGACAATTTTTTCTACAAGATACCTTTTCATTCTGACGACATTCAGAAAAAATAGAAATCCTATTTGGAACCCGAACTTCAATTTTTCAGATCTGTCGTAGGATCTTCCATTTATGATTGAAAAATTGTTTTTTTTGTGGTTAACATGAATAAATGAAGTTCACCAAAGATTGAACCAGCATTAAATTTGTCCTTACAAGCGAATCTACTTCGTGCAAATGTCCACTTATGACAATTGTTGTGAAACCAAATTTCGTTACTGCATTTAGAATAATGAAAAATATGAATTGTAATCTCATGGATAATTTATATAAAAATTCCATTCGGAAGCATTTTGCCAATCGAATTGGCAAAATATTAAATGTCGCACAAGGAGTGGGACTTGCGAGTAACGCACAGGATATAACGCTTCTGCTCGTTTATCCTTTAATTTTTATTATTTAAATTGAATTAAATTTTTATTTAAATCAAATTTATATACTTTTTCTATACCTTTTATTCTGCTTCTCTTGCTACTTCTTAATTTACCGTTCAAATACTACCTCAAACTAGCCCACAGCTTAACCTATTCACCGCCACCATGTCCGATCATCAAGAACTTCAAGATCGTCAACGTGACCAGTCACCGGCTGGATCTGATTCTTCAACCAGCTCCTTCAAGCGTCCACGGGACCCAAATGATGATTCACCTGAGAAGGATTGGGCACCTAAACGCCCTACTGGACGTTCCACAGCGAATAGCATCATGACGGCTATCAATGAGCTCAGGAGTGACTTGAATGCACGTCTCTCCGCAATTGGAACCAGCATCGAGGGGAGGATTGATCGCTTTGGTGAGGAGTTAGCAAAGGTGAAAGATACGTGTACGGCAACTGCTGCGGATCAGACGGCTCTGAGGCAGACTTTGGCCGAGCTAACGACCAGAGTCGATGCATTATCCACAAATGGCTCGTCAAACTCCTCATCTGCACCACTGCAGCACGCGCAACTCACTACTATCACAAGCGAAATGAACCGAATGGCTGCAGCAACCTCTGCCAGTACCGCGAGCATCCAGCGTATCCTAAACTCAAATCCAACTAAGAACACCGAGATTATCCTCTCCGGTTTTCCCCATGATGAGCAGCTGACGGATCCGCTTCCAATTGCTAAGGCTGTCTTAGCTCATATTGATTTTGAGCTGAAATCACCTGACTGCGTAGGGTGTCGCTTCATTAAACGCAAGAAGCTGGATGAAAATGCTCCTGGAACTGCTAATCAACGTCAGACAGGGGCGAGAATGTCCATTGTCGTTTCTCTGGGAAAACCTGAAATGGTGCAAACGATTATCTCGAAGAAAAAAGCGCATGGCCGATTGAATTTTCCCCAACTCGACCAGCAAAGTGTCCCGGACCATGTGAAGTCCTCTCCGATCTGGAGCTCCGACTTTATCATCAACATCAACCTTCTACTTCCGAGTAACACCTTCAAGCTTCTTGGTAAATCAAAGGCAACGCTCAAACCCGTTGGATTTAAATTCATTTGGGTCAAGAACGATCTGGTTTGTGCACGTCATGCTGAGGGAGAACTTACCCACACTATCCATTCGCTTGATGACATTGGGCGTCTTGAACGTATGTACAAACGGGATTGACAACTACCTCAAGCCACTGCCTCCAACACTACCTCATCCCCAAACCCATCAACCAAGACCTCCTGCCTAAGACCTGATACCTCTCATGATAAATACGCGACACTACTGAATGCCTGTTTCCTAAATGTGAATTCGCTGCGAGCAAATCGCGATGCTCTTTTGGTTTACCTTGATTCTCATCCTACTCTACATGTGATCGCGGTGGCTGAGACCTGACTGTCACCTGCTATCCCTGACACAGTAATACACCTGCCTGGCTTCAACTTCCGTGGGAATGATCGAAACACCCAAGGGGGCGGAGTAGGCATCTACATTGCTGACCATCTTCGTTAAAAAACACTCGACAAATAACTGGCAAGGACAACCTGGTAAAATTGAGTATATCCTGGGTGATCTTCATCTAGGTTCGGGTAATAACATTTTCTTTGCGGTAATCTACCGCCCTCCACACTCATCATTCAACCATCCCACTAATTTCGGTGAGTTTATGGAAACTCATATGGATGGCTACTGCAGTAAATTAATTCTCGGGGATTTCAATGCGGACCAACTATCTAACTCCGCCGATGGGCGCCTCATACGCTCGCTACTGAATGAACTGTCACTAAAATTGGTGCATCATGGGGTCACTCACGTCACGGCTACCTCCAGCACCTGGCCCGATCTTTGTATAGTGGATAACTCTGACACCATAGTTGCCTTCTCTAAATCTGAACACTCTTTAGGTGCTGGCCACCATCTAATCTCAGTGACACTTGATCTGCCAACGACTAAGGTTTCCCCAGCCCTGATAAGTAGTCGTAATTACAAGCGATTGGCTGATCCGGCTGTCCGTAAGGAGTTTTCCAGGCTGACCTCCCCTAACATGATGGATGACCTGATGAGTTATGACGCTAGAGTATCGCTGTTCATCAATGAGCTGAAGCGAGTCATGGATGCCACCATCCCGGTGAAGCAATTCATGACAAACACAAATAACAAGGCGCCCTGGCTGGATGCTGCCCTACGTAATGAAGCGAAAGATGTGGCTAGTTGTTATCGACGTTATCGAAGAAATCGCATTTCCATATACCTACAGAGATATCGTGAGGCACGTGATAAGTATCGCATGAATCTTCTTGATTCCCGTGTTCTCTATTACAGCGCAAAGATCGCGGATCTACCACCACATCTTGTCTGGAGAGAACTACGACATCTGGGGCTAATAAAATCGACCACTACCAGCCGCATTGCCGTCCCTCCTGAGGAACTGAATGTATTCTTCGCATTGATATCATCTGCGACACATGACAATGAACCAAGAATGGACCTGTACCACCCTGACCACGCTGATGATGATGATGAGGATGAGGATGATGAAGCTTTTCGTTTCTCTAGTGTACCACCGCAAGTGATCAGGGAAGCTATCCTCTCGATAAAATCTAACGCCTGTGGTGCTGACGATGTACCCAGGCAAATGGTGACCTTGATGCTTGATGAACTCTTACCGGCCATCACGACAATCTTCAATCACTCCTTCGTCAACTCGATCTTTCCTTCTGTATGGAAAAAGGCACTGATAGTTCCTGTCAATAAATGTCCTGCCCCGTCAAATACCAGTGACTACCGACCAATTGCACTATTGTCTTTCTTGAGTAAAGCTCTTGAAAAAATTGCTTTCAACCAGATCCAAAATCACCTTGACACACATAGGCTGACTGATCCATTGCAGTGCGGTTTCCGGAAGCATCACAGTACACAAACAGCCTTTCTGAAGTTAATTCATCATATTCGCTGCAATATGGAACGCCGAAGATTGACCATCCAGGTTTTATTCGATTTCTCGAAAGCATTCGACACTGTTTCCCACACGATTCTCCTAGAGAAACTTAAGAGCCTTAGGATATCGACCTCAACAGTGGACTGGCTTTACTCCTATCTCTCAAACCGCGAACAGGCGGTGAAGGTATCCAATACTGAATGCACTGAATGGTTGAGCACCAACTCCGGAGTGCCACAAGGCTCGATTCTGGGCCCTCTGTTATTCTCGATTTTCATTGGGGACATTGGCCTGGCAATCCAAAAGGCACATCGACTACTATATGCTGATGACCTGCAAATATACCTGAGTTGCCCCCCGGAGGAAATTGACATGGCCATACATGAGCTAAATAGTGATATTGAGCGTATCTGTCACTGGGCCTCTTCAAACGGTCTTCATCTCAACCTCAGTAAAACCAAGGCCATTGTCTACGGTGCACGGCGTTTCATAAATCAACTGGACTATGACTCTCTCCCTCCTCTAGGAACTGCGGAGATAAAAATCCAATTTGTTCCGTCAATCACAAACCTCGGAATAAAAATGGACAGCAAACTGACTTTCAGAGAGCATGTGGACTCTGTGGCTGCTAAAATAAACCGAGCTTTCTACCAGCTGTACTCCTTTCGGAGATACACCGATTTCAATCTACGTAAAACTCTGGTGTCTGCGCTGATCCTCCCGCACATTACTTACTGCCTCGGAGTCACAAATGGAGCTGGAACTGTCCTTGACGCGAGACTTCAGAGGTTGAGCAACAAGGCCGTTCGATACGTCACTGGATGTCGCAGAGACGCCCCCATAACTGGCCTTCGTCGTGAGCTAGGCTGGCTCCCTGTTAGTGAGCTACGAAACAACATCTTGCTGAACCTGATTTTCAAGCTGCTTCACACTGGTGTCCCTGAATACCTGGCTGATCTCCTGATTGCACATGCTGCTTCTTACCCCCGGCGTGGAGCACGGGGTAGACGACAACTGATAGTTCCTGCGTACCGGAGTGATACTTTTAAATCAGCTTTTGGTGTAACTGGACCCTTGCTATGGAACAATCTTCCGGTGGAGATTAGAGCTGCGGAATCGCCGGGGATTTTCAGGCAACTTCTGTATGCCTGGCAGCTCGGGGTGGCCGACGGTGAATAGGTGGTGGACTTGGTGGCGGTGGATAATTTGGTAAATAATTTGGTAAATTTTTCCCTTAACTTGTTAAAATCTCAAAACTCCTCCCTTAATCTTTGCTGGGTTAAACTGACAATTAAACTGAAACTTGAACCGATTAACTAACATGCAAATACATACAAATTAAATTAATTAACTACATACTGCCAGCTAATGTATTCACATAGAGCAACTAATTTCTCTTCCTTAATATATCTTATGCTTTATTTTTGTATTACTCTTTGTACACTATTGGTCGACTCATGTCGTCCTTTCTTGCATTTGTTCAGCTTTATGAGCAATAATAAAAATTATCTATCTATCTATCCCCTCTCCCCCGGAGGGGAGAGGGTTTTTTTTGTCACTCAAAGAGTCTCTGTATCAAGTACAGAGACACTTTGAGTGATAAAAATACCCCTGTGCCCCCCAGGAGAGACTGGTGCTCCGTTTTTCCAGGCGTCAAGGTTACGTGACGCCTCGAAAAACTTCCGTGAAATCAGGATTTCTCCATTCTTTTAATTTAATAAATATTTTCATATTTTTCCATTTTTTTAGTCATTTTTAAACGATCAAAAAAATGAAAAGAAAGTGGAAAAATTAATTAAAAAATTGGAGAAATCCCCATTTTCCTCCCTCAGGGCATCTCTCCCCTCTCCCCCGGAGGGGAGAGGGTTTTTTTTGTCACTCAAAGAGCCTCTGTACCAAGTACAGAGACACTTTGAGTGATAAAAATGCCCCTGAGCCCCCCCGAAGAGACTGGTGCTCTGTTTTTCGAGGCGTCAAGGTCATGTGACGCCTCGAAAAACTTCCGTGAAATCAGGATTCCTGCATTCTTTTAATTTAATAAATATTTTCATTTTTTCCATTTTTTTGGTCATTTTCAAACGATCAAAAAAATGAAAAAAAAGTGAAAAAATTCATTTGAAGAAAAAAAATTGGAGAAATCCCCATTTTTCTCCCTCAGGGCATCTCTCCCCTCTCCCCCGGAGGGGGGAGGATTTTTTTTGTCACTCAAAGAGTCTCTGTACCAAGTACAGAGACACTTTGAGTGATAAAAATGCCCCTTTGCCCCCCAGAAGAGACTGGTGCTCCGTTTTTCGAGGCGTCAAGGTCACGTGACGCCTCGAAAAACTTCCGTAAAGTCAGGATTTCTCCATTTTTTTAATTTAATAAATATTTTCATTTTTTTCCATTTTTTTTGTTATTTTTGAACGATCAAAAAAATGAAGAAAAAGTAAAAAAATTAATTAAAAAAAAAAATTGGAAAAATCCTGATTTTTTTACACTTGGGAACCTTTCCCCTCTCTTCTGGAGGTGGAAGGGGTTTTTTTTGTCACTCAAAGAGTCTCTGTACCAAGTACAGAGACATTTTGAATGATAAAAATGCCCCTTTGCCCCCCAGAAGAGACTGGTGCTCCGTTTTTTGAGGCGTCAAGGTCACGTGACGCCTCGAAAAACTTTCGTAAAATCAGGATTTCTCCTTTTTTTTTATTCAATAAATATTTTCATTTTTTTCCATTTTTTTGATCATTCTTGAACGATCAAAAAAATGAAAAAAAGCGAAAAAATTAATTTGAAGAAAAAAAATTGGAGAAATCCTAACTTCTTTTCTTTTCAGAACATTCCTCCCCTCCCTCCCCTCCCATTTGAATATTTATGCCTTCTCAGCGGACAGGTGACAGCTGACAATCGCCGATCCCTTCCACGTTACTGAGAGCGGGAGACTCAGTGGTTGTGGAGGGGATCGGTTACCACGGAGTGGGGACGCACCAACACATCCGTGAATTTCTCACGGATGTGCGGCAGTCTATCGGTGGGCTCTCATTGGCCCACCTTTCCACCCTCATATCTCCGCAGGGGTTCATTGGAGAGAAAAGTGGAAGAGGACTGTTCTGCTCCAAATGAACCCCTTTACCCAGGATTTCCGGGAGTACCTGTACTTCAGGTACACCCTGTATATGCATAGATGAGGATTGACTGAATCAGATGAATCTTTACCATTCATTTGATCAGGTGATAAATCATCTATTTCATACCACTCATCGAATTTAAGAATATACGCTGTGTAATGTCCAATATTCTCTTCACTTATGATATCTGAATCTATAAAATTCACTATCCCAGTTAAAATATATCGTTCATGATCGATCTTCAATATTTTTGGAAATTTGTCCAACGATACTCTCAAATTATGATCAGACAAACATTCTATAAAAAGATGATTATTGACGTATAGTTTAACTGTGATAGTGAATTTTATCAAGATTTCAATGGAATATGAATCAAGATGTTCCAAAAAGTAGAAATATGACAATAAAAAAGAATTTTGTTACTCATAGCAAACGAGGGGATTCTCATCATCTTCAGGACATTCAACGAGATATCATATTTAACAAAAAGAACATGAATTGACGTGATTAATATGAATAAGATCAGTGATGATAGATTTGAAATTAAAAAATTCATTCGGAAGCTTTCTGCCAATTGCATTGGCAGAATATTCGATGTAAGGTTCTCAAATTACGCACAAGTAATGCTTGTTTGGTTTCGGGCTCGAACTCTTCTTCACTTTCAATCCCAAATTTGTCAGAAGCTGAATGTTTTGAGGTGTTAACCGATTTGTCACTCTTTGTCGACTGATTGGATTTTGACATGATCGTGGCTTCTTATATGCACCACCTGTTTTGCAATGACATACTATACCCATACTAAGATTTCACATGTAATCTTATGGTGATAGTTTCACCTCGAAAATTCACTAAATGACCGTTTTGATCAACTATCCTCAGCTGAAGATGATGTATTGTTCGAACGACGATTGAAATGTAAATGACGTTAGATGGCTTTTCAATGATTTTATATCCAGGAGGTACACTTGGAAAAAACTCATGGATTGTATGCGAACGCTGGTCATTGATATACACACCCATAGTTATATTACATTCAACTCGTAGAGAGTTAACCATCAGAATAGTAACTGGCAAATCTGATTCATGAGTAAGGCCTGCCTCCAATATGCTCGGTGTGAAACCTAGAAGCTGAGCAATACTATCACTATGGCTGAAGTTTATTGTCTCACTACATTTGATTTCACTACACAGTGTACTGTTGTTGGGTTTTAGACTCAAAGATATTTGTTTTTTATTGAGTATTTCTTGTAAATAACGTTCAATATCTTCGATTCCATAACTTCTAGTTGGAATGGTAATTTCTTCCTTACCAACATAGAACTTATTTTTCCCTTCATCAATGTTGGGGATTGAATTAAAAGTTAACAATTCGATGAATCCAAGAGAATAAGTTTTGGAGGTAGAGAGTTCATTTGGTGGGAAATAGTGAGATTCTAGGATAGAATTTCTCCTTGATAGCGTCAACGTGAATGATTCACCCATCGCGAGTAACTACTCTTGGAACTCGATGAGTCCCTCTTTATAACTGACCGCTCAAAAACTTCAGGCATAGATGACCGCAAACAATGGTATCATATTCTTGATATCTCTCATGATTATATTTCATAATGCTACCATCACCAAAATACTTGATCAACTCCCAAGGAGGTTTCGAATTTCCAAAACTATCGAAATAAATTATATCATGGTCAGATTTTCGATATGCTACCCAGTGAGTCCCAGAGCCATTTTTATCATCCAAATTTATGATGGCAGCTTCACACTTTCGTGGACCAGTTTCGGGTAATTCATTTCTCATATAGACTCCTCGGAAATATGGAATTCCTATCCTTTTCGCATATTTGATCAATTCGATGTTTGTGAGAGCTCGGTGAGGTAGCCTTATCCATTTTTTAGGTAGGGTTTCAGATGGAGACCTAAACCTTTTTTATAATGATTTAAATTCAGACTTTTCCTAATAGCTATAGCCTCCATCGTTTCATTGTGTCGTTTATTTTCATCCAATTGATTCTTTGCTGCTTTTGCATCATTGATAGCTTTAGCAATACCCGAAGCACCTCCCGCAAGTGCACCTGTCGCACTCAATCCTGCGAAGAGTGGTATGAGGAAGGCTGGCAAAATACCACCTACTTTTGTTGGTATTGGTAGAACTCGTGGTAAGCGAACGTTCCGTATTCCTCCTACTTTTCTCACTGCTGCTCGAGCCCCAGTACGAGCAGACTTTATAGGATTCGCACCATCGGCATGAATCGATGCTTTGGCTGCATCAACGACTTGACGAAGAGCAACAGTTTTCTTTTTCTTCTTCATATTAGGAAGCTTTTTATTTTGCTTCTTCTTGTTCAGTTTTTTCACTTTTTCTACCATGCCCATACCGAGTTTCTTTTTAGCCTTCATGATATTAGTTACACTCCAAGCTGCTATCTTTTCACCCAATTTTGCGTCTTTGGAAAGAACACGCTGCCAAGCCTTCTCAGCGAGAGTGTTATCAGCAATATGTCTAGCAGGAAGATCCTTATTTTTGGAATATGCAATATCGTGTTCTCTGCATGCACCGTCTAGAGGATTAATTCCTTTATCTCCTCGTGTCAAACGCTTCGTTAACTTTGTACCCGGACTGCAGTATTGATAACCAGGCAAGTGCAGTTCAATTGGAAGTTTATTAATAATCGTATTTACTATACCAGAACCCTTCGTTCTCTGAGATCTGTGCACAAGCATAGTTTGATGACTACTAACCATGGTTATAAATACCGAGACTTTTTATAGGTTTCCACAATCGCAAGATGGAGTTCAGAGAGCAAACAATAAAGCTAGACGTGCTAAATTTTGATAGAATGACGAATGTGAAAAAGAGTAAATTCAACCGTCATGGGAAGCTACTCCCTGATACCATTCGTGCTATTATCGGTGGTCCTTCAAATTGCGGTAAAACTAACGTCTTACTCACTCTGCTCATGCATCCCAACGGATTGAGATTCGCGAATGTTTATATTTACTCGAAATCTTTGAACCAACCAAAATATCAGTTTCTTCAAGAATTATTGAGAGGAATTAAAGGTATGGGATATTTCCCTTTTCATCAGAATGAACAAGTTATTGAAACTGAAGATGCTGAACCAGACTCCATCATGATTTTTGATGATGTCGCTTGTGAAAAACAAGACAATGTGAGAAACTTTTTCTGTATGGGTAGACATCGAGATATTGATACTTTTTATCTCAGCCAAACATATGCTCGAATACCTAAGCATCTCATTCGTGATAATACCAATATGTTGATCATTTTCCAACAAGATGAAATGAATTTAAAACATATATATGGAGATCATGTTAACATAGATATGTCTTTCAACCAATTCAAGCAGATCTGCTCGAAATGTTGGACTGATAAGTATGGCTTCTTGGTAATAGATAAGGATAGTTCACTCAATAGTGGTCGATGCAGAAGAGGATTTGATTGCTTCATTCATATAAGTAACACTCAGTAATTGTGTTCCTCATCAGTCACAAGGTGGTTCTCTATACTTCAACATGTCAATTCCTGATGTAGTTAAGAAAGAAGATACATTGCAACAAATTGCACAGGCAAGTTTAGCGATTCGCCAAAACTATGAGATGATTAAATCTCAAAGAGATGATTAAATGATTATCATTCAAATCTCGATGAAGTTTTCAAACCACTAACTCTTCTTTTGCAAACGCTTGTTGAAAATACTAAAAGAGAGAAAACCATACCGATACCATCTATCGGGAAGAAAAATAGATTAAGGAAATTGCGGAACAAGGAGAAGAAGTCTGAAGAATGGTCATCATCAGCGGAACATGATAGCGGGGTTACGACTAGTTATGATGATATTGAAGAGAAGGATAAGTTTCAATGGAGCGATCCTAATTTACTCCAACAATATCTACAACTCTTCGATACTAAGGATGGTCGAGAACAATTGAGAACTGCTGGAGATGGTATTCATCGAGTTGGAGATCGTTTTCTAATCGGTTCGATCCCAGTTCAGTTTGATAACAATTTGATTCAAATCAAAAATGAGTATTTCCAACCAACTCAAGGCTTATTAGAGTTATTATTCAAAGAAAGACCAGATGAAGAAGCAATCACTACTGCTGACTATGAAAATTTTGGGATGTTCCTCTCTATATCGTCTGCGAATATATCAGAACAAAAAGATCTTATCTCGAAATAGATATTCGAAACAATTCACACTCCAGCGAAAAGCTCGCTTTGGTAGGGGACTGCCAGCCTATATGGAGACGAGTAATTTGAACAACAGTATGGATTATGTATATTGGGATGATACGAATGAATTGGTGGAAAGATTACGTTTACTCATCGCTTCTCAATCAGCTGGCAATTCAAGTCATTCTAATGAAATAATGTCCATTATTGAGGAATTACGAGAAGCTGGAATCATTTATTAGCATATGAGCGATTTCTCCTACCTCAGTTTGAAGCGAGCATTCACAACATAAACAATGAGTATTGATATTTTTGGGAGACAATTGCTGAAACGATCTAAATATCATAATGCAGTTGGACGTGGTCCACCTGGAGATGAGTTCAAATTTACTCCCGATCATCACTACGATATCACACACAAACGATTATGTAATGTGGGTGATGCTGTTGAAGGGTGTGACGCAGTAACGAAGAAAGTAGTGGAAGGTATATTACAGCAGCAATCTGAAATACTTCGTTTAGAGTTTCAGAAGTTGCTCAAGGGTGCAGAAGATCGTATAAAATTCATTAAGACGTCTATATCAGAGCTCAAGAGCATTCTATCACAATATCATAACCAAATTGAAGAGTTACAACTTCTAACGGGGCAGAATCATCAACTACTTTTCTTGCTAGAAAAACGAGTGGGTGCACTTGAAGATCATGTTAAGGATGAATAATGAAAAAGCGCAATTGGCGCAAGAGCTTCATACGCCAGCTAGAAGGAATTATCCGCGAAGACAAGTAAGAGTACGTGGCTTGGATGAAACATGGCAAGCTGACCTTGTTGATATGTCGAATCATGAGAAAGATAATAATAATCATAAATATTTATTGACTGTGATTGATATTTTTCCAAAGTTCGCTTGGGCTGTACCTTTGAAAACTAAAACTGGTAAAGAAGTGGTACAAGCTATGGAAAATATCTTCACACAAGGACGAATACCAAAGAAATTACATGTTGATAGGGGTAAAGAATTCTATAATCATTGTTTTCAAACATTGATGACAAAGTATAATGTTCATATGTACTCTACATTTAGTAATTTGAAAGCATCAATATGTGAACGCTTTAATCGCACCTTGAAAGAAAAAATGTGGAAAATGTTCAGTTATCAAGGTAGTTATGAATGGCTGCATATATTACCTAGTATTATTTCAACGGATAATGATGCTAAACATAGAACCATTCGGATGAAGCCTAAGGATGTAAATGCTAGAAATAAGAAAAAAAATTTCCGAACCATGTATGGAAATTTCTTGATCGATCCACCGCAGACGAGTAAATTCAAGATTGGTGATACAGTTAGAATCAGCAAATTTGAATATATCTTTGAGAAAGGATATACACCGAATTGGACTGGAGAAATATTTACTGTATCAAAAATTTTAAATACATACCCCATCACATACCTACTGAGCGATTACTTGAACAATTCTATTCAAGGATGTTTTTATCAACATCCAGGGGTTGCTTAAAGCGGAATATCCAGATCTGTATTTAGTAGACAGAATTGTGAGACGTAGAGGAAATAAAGTTTTTGTGAAATGGTTAGGTTTCGATGATAATCATAATACGTGGGAAAATGCAAATAAATTTTGATATGTATATTTACAATTATCTGCAATAAATAATTAAACAAATTTCTTGAGTACTGTATAATTTATTTCTTAAAACCCCATGGTACAGTATCAGTTGTATTAGGAAGTAAAACTCTCTTATCATCAAGCCAACTTAATGCTAGTTTTTTTTGACGAATGGTATGAACAATATGTCTCCTACTTTGCACAATGAATTGGCTTCTTTTAAGATTCTTATGATTGAAAAGACAGTCCTTATAATCGTCGATGGTTATAGTTTTCAATGTGGATCCTTTGATACCTTTAGCACGTTTTTTAATTTGTTTTCCGAGATCATCCTCCAAGACTATAAAGGTGTATAGTTTAGCTCGTAAGCCTACAAACTCTACCATAATTTTTCCATTACGTTTATCCTTCATTAAATCTAACACTTTCTTATTTATTAACGGAATTTCATAAATATTATTGACCTCACAGTCAGATGTATCAAACTTATGCAAATCTTTCTTAATATATTCATAAATATTTGATGCATAGAACTGATATAGTAGACTATCTGTATCAGTGTAAAGCAGTTTCGCTTTGTTACCAAACGTATCACAAACATAATTATAATGGAAATCATAAATGAAGATTTTGGATAAATCAAGAATAGAAAATCCAATGTATATGGGCTTATTAAATTTAACTTTAATACGTTTTAATTCAATAATAACCATTTCATCTTCAAAGATTACAGAACTATGGAAATTTGGTTTAGAAATGAGTGCTCTTGCTCCATATCGCCCTTCCCATTTAGTAACTAATTTAACATCTTTTTGTTTCCGCACATTCTCCATAGTCTTACCGAAAACTGCATTGTTCATTAATTTAAAGAAATTTTTTTTCAAATTCATTTTTCGCTCTCTTGCGTAATTCTGCATTTAAACTGATGTATGGTTTCATCCATGCTGCTTGTCTGAATTTTAAAATTCGATGGACTTTTATCAATTTCAATCCTAGGGCTAAGCACTGCTTCAGATTACGATAGTGTATTACATACTTCGTTTTCGTTAATAATGTAGTCATTAGTTTAGAATTTTCGCTATGAGGAGGAGTGTAATGTTCAGGACACAGTGGTAAATCCTTATGATTTCGATGGAGCTCCTCAGGATTTTCAAGATCCACTTCTAAAATATATCCAATGGTTGAATCGTCGGGAATATTGGTAACATCTATCGAGTTAGCATTGATCCATTCAAAACTACCATACGGTAAATATTCACTCATTGCTGCCCCATATAGATTGTTAACATCGAAATACATGAGATATGAGTCTTTATCTTTAGGATTATACTGCTCACCCATATATTTATTATTAGCTATAGCATATCGGTTCGAGCATTAAGCTACACCTCCGCGAATTCCTTTTTCAATAAATAGTATCATTTCTATATCTGTGAGTAATTCAAGACCAATCCCTGTACACTTTAACCTCGCATCAAATGCCAAACCTGGAGCAGTATAGTAATGTAGTGGATCTAAACCATAAGTGTGTAAACAATTATGCCGGAAATTCTCAAAAATATCGGCTAATAGTAGAACATCAGTTTTCAAATACAAATCTGAATATTCTCCCAAGGTGGTAATATTAAAGACATCCCATACTTTTTGTGCATGATAGTAACTTTTTTCGGAAACTTCTTGATTATTGAGCTTTGAGTAGAAATCTTCTCTGCGAGGCAATCTATCTTCATCCAATTTCTCCCAACCATCAATATATTCATAAGGGAAAATACCTTTTTTAGTTACTAGTTCGAATTTTTCTAGGTTATCATAATTTTTTTTCGTAATATTCTTATCATTATTATTCAAGTCTGAGGCTAGTTTATCGAGACTACTTGCCATGAATTGGAATGAGTCGATGAATCGCAGACATACATTTGTATCTTCTACATATTTACGGAAAGCTATATATCTTTCTTTATTAACTGGTAGAATATTTATCGCTCCTTCAAATTCTGTAGCGAGAGCTTTGATGAAAAAGTGTGAATCATACCCAGAGAGATTATGGAATACTACTGGGATATCATGAGAAGCTGTGTAATTTATATTACACCCAGCATGAGCTGCACCTCGATATTTACCAGTAAAATGGCACTGATCGCGGTGTTTTTTATCGAGAATATTGTATGATTTACCACAAATATGACACTCTTTAGCTAACTTGAATTGCATCTGCTGCTCATTTGTGAGTAACTCCATAGGGATAATTGTATTCAAATGAACATTTATCATATGAGCGAGCTCTCGTAGTTCATTAATAAACCATCTTATACACTCCGATCCCCGTTTTATTTTGAATTGAGACAATGACTCATCAAATGCACAATGCAAATAATATGCTACACTGTATGGGATATGTATTTCTGTTTCTCCATCATCATCATCAGCATCATCATCATTATCAACTGGTTTGAGAATTGATTCGAGATCAGCATATATAACAAATGGTACTGATTCTTTGAATTCATGATTTTTAAATTTCAAAATACTATCTTGCTCAATAGGCAGAATCATCCTACATTCATTCAAATTTGAACAATCTTGTTTATGTCTTTCAAATGAGTCCTGATGTCCGAAATGGTTTAAACATCTATCACAAATTAATGCTTGATGTTGGCCATTGGAAATTTGTCTGCTTAATAGGCGAGATAGATTCTTGATATACGTGAAATGATAAATAGGTTCATCTTCATCGTTTCTCAAATCGCTCTCAACTATAAGCAAGTGAATTGTTTTATTATCAGTTACGTTTTTGCTCAAATAAATTAAGATGACTTCTTCACAATTCCTTTCCGTGGTTTCTAGAGCATAAACATTGATTGATAAATCGTTTAAACGTTCAAATTTTGAAATATTTGCTAAACTCATAGGGAATTCAAAATTCTCATATTTCAATACATTACTATAATGTGGATAAGAACTCTTCCGATCGCTATGACTTTTTGCTGGATGAAGAGCAGCGGTGATACTCCAAAGAAAACAGAATTGATCGTCATTCTTTATATTTACCACAGCTTTTTTTCTCTGTACAGTCTCAGATAATTCTACAAATGTGGATGTTCCACCTCTTAAGGGTATATATCTATTGATATTCACCATGAGATTGGTAATTTCGGTCTTCGACCAGCCAGAATCTCGCTCCTCAAACTCTTCTACTTTAGTTAATAATTTATCGATGATGTTTTCGTTGAACCATTCTTTGATATCTGTCGTTGCTAAAATTGCGCTATTTGCTGTAGTGAAGTGCATTCTCTCTTCTTGATTTTCACTATTGCGAATGATTTTAAATTTGCATGCTAATATAACATTAACTTTAATGTTCCCTCCTATACGTAATATGTTTTTGAAACGTGTGAAACAAATACCCTTAGCATCTGTCAGAAAAGATCGTAAATCATGATGAAGCAAATTTATTATCACACCAGTTCGGAGACGATTCTGAAAAGCGCATTCTACTTCTCTCCATTGAACTCTATCACTTCTATTAGTTTTGATGCGTCTCCTTTTTCTTTCAGGCCCAATATGACCACCCACTCGTTCCAAAGTTTTCAATTTCTCAACAATCGTTTTAAGAATTGATATTGTTACTTGGAGTCTCATTTTCACCCCCACAGGTGATGACGATGTACATTTTCTGAGTAATTTGTTGAATTTACGCACAAGTTGATGACCATGATTCAACCACTCATTAATTACTTCTGGAGATTCTCGCAAGCATAATTTATATGCCTCTTCCATAATGTTCAATAACTTCAAACAAGTTTCCGAATTCATTTTTACACAATTGCAACTGTCTGTCGTTTGAAGAGCAACTGAATTGATCTATATGTTAGACCCGTTTAGTCATAAGGAAATTGGGTAGGTTCGATCTATAGAGATCTCCTCTACCGTGGATAAAATACTTTAACTCGGAGAATTAATAAAAATGAATTATTATCTTTATTATCAAAATGTTTCCATTTTGAGTAAAGAATTTACAGATTTAATTAATGTAAAAATATTGATTAACGTGAAATGATTTTAACAACTGACTCCCGAATATCGGTGAGTCTGATATTTATATTAAATTATTGGTGTCACATTATTACACGATTGAGTGTGTAAAAATGCTGAGTTTCCATAATATGTGAAGTAAGTGTAACTTCTTCACACATTATGCAAATGATTACAATTGAGAAATATTTAACGAGGTTAAATATTTCTTTTCTTTATATATTATTCTGGGACACAACATTCCTCCCCGCCAGGGAAGAAAATTATTGTCTTCAGTAATAATTTTCTCTAATCTTATGTGCAACTGATAACAAATGACAATCAAAAATTTCTCAATTTATCTAATGTTTGCACTCGAAAATTTTCTCTGTTGACATAGGAAAAAAAAATTATTTAGCTGTCCAACTATGAGAGTTTTAACTCGCTTCCTGTTTCTTCCCCCTTCAAAAAAAAAAAAAAAAAAAAAAAATTTTCTTTTTTCTTTTCTGATCGAATTTTGCTTGCCCAAATGCTGAATTCTTCTTGAGGTGTCAGCTAGCATTGAGAATGCTGATTCTGCATCAGAATGCATAAAATTTTCTTTATTCCTTGGTTTTTCTTCACTCGAGTTTTTTACTTTTGTGGAAACAAGTGCTCCGTAAGTAAGTAGTGTTTTAAAGATGTCCAGTGTTTCAAGAAAGTGTTCTTTATGTGGAGATTTATCCCAGTGTACTCGACGAAAAAATGTCAACGTGCTGAAGTCCACAAGAAAAATTCCTGCTACAACTGTTATTCCCCGTGTCCTCAAGAAGAAGTCTTTAAGAAAAGTTTTTTCTACACCCGTTATTCCCCGAACTCCCAGGATTTCTCGTGGAAAACGAGTGACTAGTCGCTCAACGGGTAGAACTAAGTCATCAGGACCTGCTTCTAGTCATTGCTTTGTAGTTCCAAGATCTTGGGACCCCAAAGTAATCATCCAACGTTGCACTCGTGCGCCTTCGGTGAGTTTATTCTTTGTCATCCATTCTAGTATACATTTTTCTTCAATAATTGATTTTTCCTCATAATAATTTTTGAATTTTTGATACAGGTGATGACGTTTCAAAGAAACTTGGGAAGGTATTTCGACTTGTGGTTGGAACTCCTTCATTCGCTGATGGCAGGTTCTTCCCGTCGACCTTGCCACATCCCATTGGCTCCTCTGGACCGGAGATGCAACGTTTGTGACCGATTTGTTTGGGATGTTCCAGGATTCACTGTAGTGGACTCTTTCTAGTTTATTGCACTGTACTTTTGTTACGTCACATTCAATTTTTGTTTCCAAAAATAAATGGAGTATTTTTAATTTCTTTTGATGCTTCATTGTAATGAGTCCTGTCCTGAGTCCATCTCCTTCCTTGGTCACACCCTCATTCTTATTGTTGAGATAACGGAGGGTTAAGATCTCTCCAAATTTTCGATCGTGGATTAGGATTTCATAATTGTGTAGGTCGATTTCTAGAACTCGCACAATTTTAATTTGTTTTATTTTCATTGTTGATTTTCTTTGCTCTATCCATTCTTTACTGAATTCGACGCTGCCGTCAACTTGACCGTCAAAGAATGCATGCGTCAGCAGCCTTGACTCGGTGCATCGACCACTTGCCTGCTGTAACTCATTCGACCTATGTTGTAATTCGATGCCCGCTTCACCTGATTCTTTCTTTCGGATTTTTAAAGAAATTAAATTTAATTCAATATTTATAATATTTGCTAGCTCCTTCAGTGACATTGTCCCCTGATACCCAGTGAAGATTTTTCGAAATGTTTTTCTTATTTTTAAGGGTAACTGAGGGTTGTTTCTCTTCAATTGGAGCACATGTTGCTCGTCTCCAGATAATTTCTCCTGAAATACATATACTTCGTTGATATATACGTCCACTGCGTTAATTAATCATCTTTTATCAATGTTGTAAGTTGAAGCTCCTTCCATTTGTAGTCTTGGCGATAACTTTAAAGATGCTTTTCTACAACGACTATTCGAATTATTACTTTTTGGACAGGTCTTCGCGTTCTCATCTGTCATGCTCGTCACCTGCATTCTTCTAGTACTCCAATTCCTAAGATTTTTTGAAGGCAACTTGATAAACCATTCCTGTAATATTTGATTGTGCCCTTTACAACCCATGCTTGCAATTTCTGTAAGTGTTGGAATCATTGAATCTCCCCATGAGATCCAATCTGTCTTTTGAAAATCGAAAATTTCCTTCCTCCTCAAAGTAGCCCTTTGCTCAGGTATTTTCAGCAGAGCTCTTCTCCAATGATCGCTTTTTAGGCGAATGTCTACCTCATGCAGCATCTCCGGGAGTGTCTTATCGGATTCAGACAGACTGCATGATTCTTCCAAATGGATTTTTCCATCCCTGCATCCAGTTTTGAAAGGAAAATGGAATTTTCTCCACTTTGATCTTGACGTAGCTCCTTCGTTATTGAATATTTTCCAGCAGCTCACATTGAGAGCTTCCTGTGTTCTAGTTCTGGAAACTTTTCTCTTCTTATTTCTTCTGTAACTGACCACAGACATGGCAGAATCGCTTGTATCTTCATATATTGAGCATATCACCTCTTCCGGGTATATGGTATCCTGATTGCATAACAGCTTACTTAACCGTGTACGATTTTCTGCTCCTGCTGACAGTAGAAGGATCCATTTCAATCTTCCACTCGTTCCTATCCGGGTTAAGATGAACTTTTGCAATGACGTAGGTTGTAGAGTATCTTGGTGAAATATGATGTTCACCATTTTGCCTGATTTAGTTATCTCCACACCCGTAGGACAAACAAATATCTTAGTTGTGGTGAGGGAAATTACATCAGTTAGTGGAATGACCTCTGCTCGAACGTCATACTCAGTTCGTTCACTCCACACGTCATTTTCATCTTTCTGCTGAGCTTGCAGCACGATGTGTCTTCGATCCTTTTCTTTCTTGGTCAATAACCTTGAATTGTTTTTCCGGAATACCGACTCGTATCTATGCTGTCCTAATACTCGGCCTGAATTTGTAATTTGTGTTTCTTTGTTTTGAGCACTTTGCAGCCCTTTCAAGGGTTCATAACACATATCCATGCTGGACCAATGTAGCCGTACTCTTCCCGGTACTCTAATTCTCGTGATCCTTGGTTCATGATAAGGCCTAAATGGTCCCATAATTACAAAATATCCATTCATTAACTCAGACTCAATATTCCTGGTCCAAGCTGTCAGATCTCCATCCTCTAGACCAAAATCAATGCGAGATGTGATGTGACGCATTGGTCTCAACTGATCAGAAATTAACCATTGGAGTCCTATAGACCAAATCTTGTTCCATATCTCGTAATTGGCCTCAGGGTTTTTGAAAATATCCGCTGAATTATTCTCCGATGAAGACTGATTGTCTTCTCTGTTGACTTTTTCCTGCAAGGCAATAATCCAAATCTTCATACCAGAACTTTTCCTTACGTTGACCCGAAATGTTGACATCTTCTTCTCACTGTAGTACAGAAGTCTATTCTCCTCCCTTAGAAAGTATCTTCTGTACCTAAAAGATCCCTTGAACCTCGTTGAAGTGCAGCAATGACTGCTAGTATTACTCAGAATGTCGAGATAACTTGGGTTATTGAATTGATCCCAATCATTCACTGATGATCCTAGGAAATTCCTCTGTTCCACATCCAGATCTCGAGTGTTATCAGCCTGCGGAAACGGTAGAAAATTCCTCTCCGAATAGTCGGAATTATTTATTCTAATAGCAGTGGTGAGATACCCTCGCTTCAACCCTTCAGAGATTATTTTAGCCGTCTTTTGAATCAAACTAATCTCAATCCCAACGAGATATCCTGCAACTGACCTCTTTCCGGTGTCCTGGTGTATACGTAAACTTCTTTCAGCTTCTGTATGATGGCTGTCAATCATCGTGACATTGTCTGCATATTCCATACTTTGTAGTTTCTGCCTTTTAGTCAGTATAGAATTCCCCAACTGATACTGAACTGACTCTATATCAAACTTGAGTAAAAGAATTCGATCCGAATTGCTAAAAGTTTCAATTCCACTTCTTCTAATATCCTCCTCGAATAGAAACCATTGTCTTTCCATCGTGAGGCCCATTATGGATGGATCTGTGAAGAATAATTGACAGTCTCTCTTATCTAACATTCCAGGAAATTCCAGTAATGAGAATGATTTCGATGAGTCTCCAATGAACTCCTCATTTTCTCTCATCTTTCGGATATTCATCTCGTTATTAGTCGCTTTTTGCAACTTCTCGTTAATCACTCCTGTCCTCTTTAGAAGAGAGAGAAGTTCTTTCAATAGGAATTTCTTCCGATAATTCTTCATATTCAATTTTCTTTCCATTTGAAGTTGTCCTCTTTTGACATTTCGGAGTATTGACCTTTGTGATACTTCAATACCTGTCTGGATTATATGAGAATCAATGTTGTTTCTGTATGTAATGGTAATTTGCATCATGCCTTTCGTTTGCTGCGTCAGGCTTTTTGTGACTTGTGCAAAACTTTTCATTGAACTCATTCCGCTACCTGCTGCGACTTGATGCAATTCGAATGTTTCATCCATTGCTTCTTCTTGTCCGGGATGTTTCCACGCGTAAATAGGTTCTCGTTTATTCCTAGGACAATTTTTATCGCTTGCCTCTTTGGATTTCCAATGTGATTCAGACTTCTGAAGATCTGAAGTTTTCGCTCGTCGAAGTTTCATTTGGACTCCGTCTAATAAGATATATTTTCCAAGATCAATTTTCACATCCAAATCTTGAGACTCTAAAAAATCTCCTCCGAGAATTCCTCCTGAACATGGAAAATCGTTTGGTACTAGATGAAATTCATGACCCAATCCTACGTCTCCGACTTTCAAATATATAGTAACTTTTCCAAGTGTTTCCATGTTTTGTTGGCTGATTCCCTGCAGTAAGACTGTGTCAAATAGAATTGGAATTTCAGGTTGCAGTTTGCCGATCTTAATCAATGAAACAGCAGCCCCTGTATCAACTAGAAAATATGTGCGCTTCCTGAGCTCATTTGCGGTGAGAACAATATGATTTTTAATGTTCTCCATCTTGGCCGGTTGCAACATCTTTTGCCTTCTTGATGACTGTTCTAAATGATTTAGAATTCCAGCTGATTGACGGACAATTCCAAAAGCCATCGTTTGACGAATCTTCTTCAAATGCCAGGCTGCATCAGCATTTTTCTTCAATGTCTTCTCAGTCTGTTTGGAATGAACTATGCTGATGTTAGCAGTCTGTTGACCTGTATTAACGCACGACAATTTCCGTATGCGTGTCTTCCTTTTCAGTTTGTTACTATTAAAAGTATCATGACCACTCATTTTGCAGTATTCACATTTTTTCTGCAACTTATGGTTGTTTTCGTTTTGTTTGAAATTTGGTCGGGTTACCTCTTTAATTTCTTGGTTTCCCAATAACTGATTGCATTCTGCGGCTGTATGCCCTTCATTTGCACAATTAAAACATATGTTAAATCGATTGGATTTTGGATGTTTCAGTATTGTTTCTGTTTTATGCTCTTTTTCCATCATAGTATTCTCCTCAATGCCTGTCATTCTTATTGAACCATCATTCTCGTGAATATCTTCTTTAAATGACACATATTTCCCCGGGTCCTAATAAGGTTTTTCCCCGGAGCTCAACAGTATTCCTCCCTCCTGAATCATCTCAGTTTCCTGGTTCATTGTAACCGAATTGTAATATTGATACTTCTCAGGCTGTATATCCTCGGTTGTTGAAGTTCTCGATTGCCATGGATATTTGCCATTTTTGGAGAGATTCCCACAGGAGAGGCTGGTTCTACCCTGTATTGCTGAAGAGAGTTCCTCCCTCCCATCTGGTACAAGTTTCTCATTTTTTTGTTGAGCAAAATTTCTTGGTTCTTCTGGAGAGACTTCTTCCTGCATGTCCTCCACTGAATCTTCTACACGTTCAAGAGAATACAAAAGTCGTTCCCAACTTATCGCGTTCCGACAGGATTCCGCTAGCGTCTTGTAACTCTGTTTTTCGATGAAAGTCCTTAATTGTTTCTTCAACCCTTTCTCAAAACTTTCCTTCACTTGTTTCATGAGTATGTCTATTAGTTGAGACCTTATTTCCATAACTCTCATAGCGAAATTGGCTACAAACTCATCTGACCGTTGCTCAAGATTGTATAATTCTTGCAGCTGTCTTTCTAATAACGTCACTGACAGTTTACTCTTGTCTTCAACCGTAAGTGTGTCAGACGTTGCACCATTAAATGCTGATGTAGTACATTTCCCAATGTTCACTGTTTTCAAAGTGGAAATACTAACATCGTTATTCTTCGGTACCGGGGGAATCGTACCTTCTGAAGAATCCAAACAATAACTCGTCATGTCTGATGTCATGCTCGTCACAGGCCTTACGTCTGTATTCGGCAGTTCATCTGATGACGCGTTTATACCTGGTACGTCTACCAGTACTGGTGTTCCAACCAGTCACTCTGTTGCTGCTGGCACGCTAGCCATTTCTTCTCTGTTTACTAACATTCCTGCTAGTGTCTTTGGGCCCATCTCTACATATTTTATCTCTCCTCGAGATGCAAACGTTACTGGAACTTGACTGGAAATCTTTCCACCGTCCAAAGTTCCACCGGGTCGCTCTATACCTACAGCATCTCCCAGTACTTGAGGATCCGCAGGCTGGAGAGGAAATCTACCGGTATGATTTCCAATCCGGCGACGAAAATTCCTGGCTATAACAAACTTTTCTCAAATCTGTCCAAACACAGCCATAATTATTTTTTGTAACCTATAAATTTGTAATAAAGCGTTACAAAAATATGCTCAATAATTCAATATCTTGACATTATTTATCTCGATTCTCCTCCCCCCGAAAGAGAATCAAATCTGACCGTAAAATACGAACTCAGAACACGTAATACTCAATTGAGTATTCTTAGAGATCCAAAGCGTTGCTTGGTACAATTTGAATCCTCTTCTGCTGGTCTATCCTAAGATAGTCTTCTCGCTTTCTTGATAAATATTAATATCAGAAAATAATAGCGAGTCTCCAATTGCTTCGATGTTAACTCTGTGAATCCTGAACGTCACTCAATGCGTCTTAAATTCTTCTGTTGATATTTCCAAAGAAATCCTATCCTGAGACAGTTTTTCAACAGATATCTCGTCCTTGAATTCCCCGAATTATTCTTATATTCCACTGTAGTCGCCGACAAAGGTTGATGAGGCCCTGCCGTTGAAAACTCCGCTGCCACCAAAATGTTAGACCCGTTTAGTCATAAGGAAATTGAGTAGGTTCGATCTATAGAGATCTCCTCTACAGTGGATAGAATACTTTAACTCGGAGAATTAATAAAAATGAATTATTATCTTTATTATCAAAATGTTTCCATTTTGAGTAAAGAATTTACAGATTTAATTAATGTAAAAATATTGATTAACGTGAAATGATTTTAACAACTGACTCCCGAATATCGGTGAGTCTGATATTTATATTAAATTATTGGTGTCACATTATTACACGATTGAGTGTGTAAAAATGCTGAGTTTCCATAATATGTGAAGTAAGTGTAACTTCTTCACACATTATGCAAATGATTACAATTGAGAAATATTTAACGAGGTTAAATATTTCTTTTCTTTATATATTATTCTGGGACACAACATATATGATACATGAAGTATTTATACTCATCGTTCTATTCTCACTATCATTCATGGAATGTAATATTATACGTTTCATTTTATGATTTGTTAAATTTAAAGAGAAAATTCATGAATAACAAATTCGATGAAATGTATCGAATAATCAATTCAAGGAAATGAAATGAATCATTGCATTACTCATTGTAGAATTCTTTGTCTGCAACCTAAATACATCATATATAAAAGCAGCGGAGGAAGATCAACCATCAGTTCCTATCAGAACGCTATATAGTGAACGTATAATTTCAAAGATATTTTTTTTTCTGCTCAACCATACGATGAATCTAGCAAAATTGAACAAAATTAGTCGTTTAATCGGCTATTTGCCTTCTAGGAAAATGGCTGAACTGGAAGTTGATACAAATTATCAAATAACTGAGCTGAAATGGGTGAAAACTAGATTTGGCAATCAGCTCATTGCAGCCCTAGATAACGAGTTCACCGTTTTTCTACCTAGACGAACTGTGAAGTTTCTACAAGAAAACGAAACTCAAGTGCATCACCTACAGCAAGCTATCGTAGAAAGACGTCTGTACCTGCATTTTATAGGCGGGAGATTCAATGAATGTGAATTTAAATATGTGTGAGCTGTATCATTATCATTATTATCATCCTAATCATTACGATTTTATATTTGGAGATAAAAAAAATCCAAATTTAACATGATTTCTTCTAGTTCATTGATTTTTATTTTTTTCCTACCACTCTTGACTACTCGATCGATCGTCATGATTGAGGAACCACAATCATCACTATGTATTTGTAATTTATCAACTATTGCCGAATTTTCATTTGTGAGAACTCATAATCATAATGATAATAAAAATCAAGTTAAAGTATTAATATTCATTAATTTTTTATTTATTGAAAATTTTTCCTCGCAATTTTAATCATGGATAACTGTATAATCCTTAACAGCATCATAGTCAGTACATAATCATAAAAAAAAAAATAGTGAAAAGCAAACTGATTTTAATTTCTCCAATTTATTGTTTGATTTTACATCAATCATTTGCTCTCGATAGAGTAAATTAATTGAATAATTCTGAAGGAAGAAAAAATTATGATCTGCATAATCATATTCAAATTCATAAATTATTTGAGGATTCCTCATATCTTCCTTTTTTTGCATCCTGTCCTCTCTCCAATTAGAATTAATTGTTAGGATCAATAATAGTAATTAATTTGTGGTTTTTGCTTTGGTTCATGTACTTAGTTATGATTAAGAGGTTAATCAGAATATTGGACTAGATAAGTTGAAGTGATCAGTCTTTAGAGATAAAAGTGTAGATGGATAGCTACAATTATTTATTTGAACTAATATCCTGATTAACCTCTAAATTATGATAGTAATTAATTCGAAGTTTCGCTCTTCATTATCAAATTCATTTTTATTCAATTCAAACGTTCACAGTATTACAGTTTTGCCTTTCACTCTCAATTATGATAATGGTATCATAATGAATCATGTATAATACTGTAGCGGCACGAGAAAGCCCGGTTAGGAAAGGCTAAGAGTCTCCCGTGCTGCCACCTGTGTGCTAGGGGCGGAATTATTAGGGTAGGGCCCGCATGGTGAGACCGGGTACTGGGCCGCCCTCTGAAGGCGTAAAATAGAGGGTTTCGATAACGGATTCGAGGGAAATTAATTAAAAGGGTGAATTAATTAATAAAGTAATAAAAATAACGGAAAATTAGATATTTATAATCCGGACAACGCGGGGATTGAGGCAAACTAAGATTCAAAGGTTTAGACCGATAATTACGCGTTTTCCGTCAATTTGAAACCCAGTTAAGGGAAGAGGGTGTTAATTTAATCGGAAAGAAGCGGGGATTGCGTTAATTATAATTTTATAACGTTATAATGAAAACTCTGGGAAGTAAGCAGGAATAGGGTTTAGCTCCCTTTAAGGTGCATCAAAGCAATCCCCTAGCCGAGGGGATTACGAAAATATATGATTAACGCATAACATAATTAGAACTCAGAAATTAGAAAAGAACAATAGACCGGCCGGGTATAAAAGGGACGCGCGGGCCGCAGGAAAATTAGTCGAATTCAAAACTTCAAACGCGACGGAACGTCCTCCATAAAAATAGTTACTGTTAGTCGGTAAAACAGTTTTCATAGCGCGTGGAATTAAGTTTAAGTGTTTAAAAAGTAAACTAGTGAACATTAAACTAGTGAACTAAATAGGAATAAGTTAATTAAGTTTATTAATAATAAACGTAATAAGTACGTGTCAATTATCATAGTGATTATCATAATAATTTAAGGGCAATTGAGTGTGTGCAGTGAGACGAAGTTAATAAGATTAAATTGATCAAGTGTTTTTCTTTTATAACTAATAAATAAGGATTATGTGTAATTCCATCAATGTGTTTATTAAATAAAAAACGATCAGTTTTGGTAATAATAATAGTTTTGGTGTTTTTAATTATTATAAAAAACACATGGCGACCGGATCTGCAGGTAACCCGGTTGACTGGATTGATTGAATTAAAATTAATTCAATAAATCAAGGCAACTGCAGGACCGAATATTGACCAATCGGTTAATATTCGTCCGTTCGGTTACAATACTTAATGAATGAATAATTGTAAAAAGATAGATTATTTTTCCAATAACGAATAAATGAAAAATCGAAAGTATTATAATAATAATAATGATAATAATAATAGAAAATCATGAATGCAATCGATAATAGGAATAAAAATGAGAAAAAAAAAAAAATCTCAGTGAGTATCCTCATCATCAGTGTCAGCCAAAATGAGCAGTTTATTGAACTGTTGTTCCTTACGAATTGCTGTTTCTTCCTGACAAAGACAGTTGGTGTGAAAACACAATGATAAACAGAGACCACTGGTCTTATGAAAATGGCAAATTTGGTAATTCAACCAAATGAGCCTTTTCTAGACCAGTATCATTTGAGTCTTCTGCAGTGAAACATCAAAACTGTGTGTTTTGTTTTAAGAGCTAGTTGCCACCACTGCGTCTTGGTTTTTTTTTTTGAAAAATCCAGTTTTTCAGATGAGTATTTTGAAGTTTCATTCAATCCGTATTAAATTTATTGAGGTTTTTTTCGTCTTTTTTCTTTTTTTTCGTTACTATTTTTAATTGATATTCCAAATTGAAATTGTTCCACGTGAAGTGTACAAATTATTGACAAATGAAGGAAAAGGTAAATTTAAAAAGCACATTGTGCGTGAAGTACTTATTTCTGTGTAATATAAAAATTAAAATTTTTTTTTTCAAACTGTTGGTGAATCATTGTTCAATAGTTGATAAATCAATTATTGTGAATAATCATGATAAAAATTGCATAATAATAATAATAATAATAATAATAATAATAATAATAATAATAATAATAATAATAATAATGATAATAATAATATACGGCGTAGAGGACGTGACGCACTCATCGCCCGGATGGTTTGTATGAACCATTCGCAATAGTCATCGGTATATCAGGCTAACCCCCTGATTTACTGTATACTCGGTTACGTCAAATAACCGCAGTACGGCCCACCACAACCGGTCCCCTTCGGATGGGGATCATGGATCAGTTGGGAGGGGTCAACGACCGGATCCAATGGAACGACCTTGGCTTGTCAATGGACGCAGTAGATGGACGGAGGATCTAAAGATAGACCTCATGCAGTGTTGGGTGGATAGTGTGCCGCATCAGAGGGGATATATGGCCAGAATGCAGGCTTTGTGGTGTGAAATGCATCCCGAGTTCTCGCATTATACGCAAAAATATCTGCGGAATCAGGCGGCATATCTGGCGCGGCATGGATACGAACTGCTGGTAATTCGAAGGGAGTCAACTGGTGAGGAGGCTGATGAAAACAATCAAGTTCTCATTGGTCCTCCCCCGACACACACTCCTCAGCAGGCCTCTCAACAGTGTGAGGAAATCAGGAGATCCGAGGATATCAGAAGATCAGAAGATATCGAGAGATCAGAGGATGAGAGACCAGTGGATGAGAGACCAGAGGACATGAGTACGAGGAGGAAAATCAACAGCAAAATTCCTCCTAAGCCACAACAGCTGGCATCAGAGAACGTCAACCTGGCAAACAGTCTCCCGGAAGATGTAGACCTACTCAGCTTAAACTGGGCTGTGTATGAACATGCAGCAAAATTGGTTTCACGCACTTGTAGTGGTGAATCACTGCGAATTGTTAAAATGCGTGGACGCTGTGCACAGCTCCAGGAGAAGGTCGACATGGCGCGGAGACAGACGTCCCGCATTCAGTGTGTGATCAGCTTCATCCAAAGTGGTCGGGCTTTTACGCCCAAGGTTCGTCGCATCAGCGCTGACCTGAGGTACCATTATCACACGCTGAACAAGATGAACCTCCTTGTTATCAAGGAGCGTTTTGTCGGGAAAGTGCGAGCTCTGGGGATCATCAAACAATCCTTAGAGAAGCGGATGAAGCGGTCGACGGAGAATTCCACTTTCAGGATCGATCCCCGTCGATGGTTTCAGCCTGCCGCGCCTGTTTCTGGAAAAGCGCCGACGGCTGACCGGGTTGAAAACTTTTGGAGAGGCTGGTATAGTCATGAGCCAGAGTTCCATGAAGATACTCCTGCTCTACAACACTTCGTCGCATTCTGTAGTGAACATCAGAGACAGGGCGATGAGTGTCAGCCAGTTACTGTGAAGGAAATTCGTGAGGTGCTGAAGGGCACGAAAAACCATTCTGCGCCTGGACCCGATGGCTTGACAATATTCTGGTGGAAGAAGTTTACTTCGATCCATCAACATCTGGCTCGGGTGTTTTCGTCCTTCTTGAACGGGAGCACTTCAATTCCGCAGTGGTTGGTAGAGGGAAGGACGGTGCTCATTCCAAAGAAGGGTGATCTGTCTGATCCGAGGAACTATCGGCCCATAACGTGTCTCAATGCGCTCTACAAGATATTCACCAAAATTCTGTATGAGCGTATTTTGGTGCAAGTGGACCCGATATGGCGATCGATTCATGAACAGCGCGGCGCAAAAAGGGGGCTGTCAGGTTGTAAAGAGAACTTGCTGGTTGATCGCAGCCTTGTACAAGATGCGATTCAGTACAATCGTAACCTGTCAGTTGCCTGGATTGATTACCGCAAGGCATTCGATAGTACAAGCCATCAGCTTTTACTTTATTTGCTCGAGTGCCTTGGGGTGAATGAAGATCTGGTGAGATGCATGAGAGATCTTGTACCACTTTGGAGGACTCGTTTCACCATAACATCTGGTGAAGTGAAGGTTACTACCGGAGCGGTGCAGTACAGGAGAGGTATATTCCAGGGAGATTCCTTGAGTCCACTCTTGTTTTGCATCTCCCTGCTGCCACTATCAGTTGCCCTGCGAACTGCGCGGGGATATGAGGCCGGTCCCCCTGGCCACCGGGTGCATAAGATCTCCCATTTATATTATATGGATGATCTCAAATTGTTTGCATCTGGAATGAGAGAGCTCAACTTACTCATTGAAGTGGTGGCCACTTATTCTCGTGCAGTGGGGATGTCCTTCGGATTGGACAAATGTGCTGTCTTTCATCTCAAGAGAGGGAGGCTCGAGGATGGGGAACGAGATATTCAGTTAGTGGATGGAGGCGCCATTCATCATCTTGGTGCTGAGGAGTCTTATCGTTATCTTGGTTTCGATCAGCGATCATTGATCAATGTCGAAACTGTAAAAGAGACTCTTTGCAGTGAATATAAACGGCGACTTCAGAGGATCTGGAAATCAGAACTTTCTGGAAGGAATAAGGTCGCCGCTACTAATATGTTTGCTGTTCCAGTCCTACTCTACTCCTTTGGTATTATCAAATGGAGAAGAGATGAATTAAGAGATTTGGATATCATGACGCGGAAAGTGATGCACCTGCATCGCAGTCTTCATCCTCGGTCTTCTACGCCGCGATTATATTTTCCTCGCGATGAGGGTGGGCGTGGCCTCTTGGGATTGGAGTGTCTTCATGACCGCTTAGTCCTTGGTCTCGCGTCTGATGTTTGGGAAAGTGTGGATCCACTCTTGGTCTTCGTGCATAATCACGAACTCCGGGGAGTGGGAGCACATCTGTACAAAGCAGCAAATCGTGCCGCTGAGTCTCTCGGTTTAGAGTTCTGTTTGCATTCTGGGGATATTTCCGTAAATTCCATCGTGCGGAAATCGAAGCTCCAGCGTAAGCAGATCATCAGAGCTGCTGAACAAAACGCGTTGTTCCAGCAACACTTAGCCAGGCCTATGCATGGCATGTTCTTCAGACATGTGCAAGAACAGGGTCTGTCGGTCCAGCTGACATTTAACTTCCTCAAGTCGGCTGGTCTGATGTCAGAAACCGAGGGATTTATTTGTGCGTGCCAGGATGGTGTCATAAACACCCTCGTTTATCGTAGCCGTATTATGGGCCTCGAGGTCCCGGACACTGCATGCCGGGCCTGCAAGAGGGCACCAGAGACGCTCACGCATATTCTATCAGCGTGTCCGGTGAGAGCAGTCTCTGGATATATCCATCGACATAATGCGGCTTTAAGAGTGTTGTACTACTTCCTGCGGCACTCTTATGCGATAGACAAGACGCCAGTGCTGCCATATGTGCCAGGAGAAATTGAGTCCGTTGTGGTGAATGAGAGATGTAAAATATATTGGAACTTCTCATTTGCCACCATCAGGCCGATTGGAGCAACCAAACCTGATGTCGTCCTCTATGATTTTGATGACAAGGTCATCTATGTCATTGAATTTTCTGCTCCTGCTGAAAATAATATGGAGCGGAAAGAAGAGGAGAAACGGCAAAAATATCAAGATCTCCTGTTCCAGCTTCGTCAGATGAACCGTGGCTTCAGCGTGAAGCTGGTTGTCCTCATTATCGGTTCTCTTGGAGGCATGAAGCAGTCTTTTGTGTCTGAATTATCCATCATTCCAGCGTGTAAGTCTCGTGCTTATCAGTTAGCTGGGCAGATGCAGAAGGCTGTTATTCTTGGATCTCTCCGTCTCTTACGGCAATTTGAGTCTGGACTGCAGTGATTGCTTACCCTCCAGTTGGTGGGAGCGGTCACTGTTGTAGAGCGTTTGAATATATTTTCGCTCGCTTGCTGAGTAATCATCGAAGGGGGTCGGAGCCCTCGAAGATTCCTCAGCAATTAATATAGTCAATATATAATAATAATAATAGAAAATCATGAATGCAATCGATAATAGAAATAAAAATGAGAAAAAAAAATAAAAATCTCAGTGAGTATCCTCATCATCAGTGTCAGCCAAAATGAGCAGTTTATTGAACTGTTGTTCCTTACGAATTGCTGCACTTTCTTTCAATTTTTCATCATCATTATCAAATGTTCCTTGCAGTTCTGCAATATTTTTCACTCTCAGCTCTGGATGAGCAGCCATTGGTGCTGCTGATGACAACTGATTGGACTCTGGTGCTGATGTAGGTTCTCCGTCTTTTTTTTCATCTTTTTCTTCTTCTTTCACTGATGGTGATTGAGTCATTGGTGCTGATGGTGGTTCTTCTTCATCTTCGTTTTCTTTTTCTTCTTCTTTCACCGATGATGATGGTGGAGCCATAGCACTTTCCTGGAGATCCCCGAAGACATCACGAGATGTACGATGGTAGCCTCTACAGACTACTTCGTAATCTGGATGTCCCTCTGCGATATAATGGGCATTGCCATGTGGACATACGTAAAAGCAAGTCATATTTCCGCTCATTTGTACCCAAATTGGTAACTCAAGGCTGAATTCATGATATAAGCCTTGGGTAAGCTCCCTTATCTCCTCAAGATTGATTGAAGCCCACTGGAATGGGATGTTGACTTGAATCGCTTTCGACATTATTGATGATTGTGATCTGGAAAGAGACAACACAATGTAAATAATCTCATTTCGCATTATTAAAAATTCTCTTATATCATACATGAAAAAAAACTGATGAAAGGGAAACGAATATTTATTACACTCTTTCCAATATTAGAAAATTAATCACATTCGTTTTTTTTTCTCTGGAAGAGTAATTTGATTAGTCTAAGTGAATGAAATTTGATGAATCCATTAACTTTCCAAATTAGAAAACAAATAATTCTATTGTATTAACCAGTGAGAAAAAAGAGAATTGATGATGAAGAAGAAACAAATATTTCTCACTTTTATTGAAATCATGAAAAGTACCTCTAAATAAGTATGTCTAAATAGACGAAATTTGATTAAGCTACTGATTTGAGAAATTATTTCCAAGGAATATGTGAACCAAACTGATGAAACGACTGAATGATTAAAATTTTCACTTTTTTTTCTCGTTGGCTTAACCATTAAATTGAAAAAAAAGCTATCACAAATAAATAATTTGGAATTTGGAATTTTTACTTACTTGAAATATCGTTGACAGGAAATCTCTAAATTATTCACGTGCTACTGGAAAGATTGATGTTTTTTTTTCTTTCTAACACTCAATACCAAAAAAAAAAATGAAACTAATTCAGATTTTGAATTTTTTTTATCTTGTAACACTTCAAATTGAGGAAGATCACTCGAACTAAATAGTTAAATCGCTAATTAGATGCTCACTGGCTGGTTGGATTGGAACTAAAGCAGAGCATTTGAGGGCTGCCTTATATCACTCAAATTCTCTTTTGTTCTAATACACGTGCAGATGATGTCACTTGAAGCGAAAAGAAGAATCGTGAGAAAGGAAAAAGTGCTGGAGAAAGAAATTAATTTTCATAAGAAGAGCAACAGAAGTCATTCGATTCAGCGAGTGAGATTTATCAGTTGCAAGTCTCCTCTTACCGTTGATGAGATGACAGTGGAGATGTGCTGCTTATTTATTTAGAGGAATTGGCCTTTTGTTCTGATGCACGTATAGATGAAGCATAATGCGAAATATTTCGTGAGAAAAATTAATGTACAAACGCAGCAAAACTAATTCATCGTTAAAGAAAGATTGAAATTGATTCCTCTGAAACGTGGAACTTTTCTTCTATCCTACCCTCTACCGACAAGTGACGTTATTCCTCATGAGAAAGAAAAAGAAATAACATTAAATGAGCATCTGTTAACTTCACTGACGGCACGCTTCACGTTACACCTGATAAGGGAATTGTAAAGATGTGCTCTTCTATTTGATTAGATTGTTCATTCATTTGGTTGCACGTGCAAAGGAGACATTTCAGTTGAAATAGTTTATAAGAAAAAAAAATGAGTTTAATAATAAGATGGAATTAATTTACTATAGAATTGAAAGGATATATATCGCTCGAAGGAAAATATATGAATAAAAAAAAATAAAAATAAAAAATTAATTCAACATGCATCTAATCTCTTGAAAATGCATTCTTCTTTCTTTTATTCTCATGTTGTAATAATTAAACACAACATGAGATAAGATTTAATTCACCACGCGAAGAACACCTGTGAAGTTCATTGGTCTTTGGGTTCCGATTACAAGAGATAAGACGTAGGAGAAAAAAAAATGTAAGAGAATGCTCTTCGAAATTATTTATTCGATGGATTCCCACCTGATCTTCCTATTTTTTCTCTCTTTTGCTTCCGAATGGAAGCATTGTAAACGCGATTTTTTTCGGTTTCGAGATTTCATCGGAATATGACTCAGAATGATCCAAAACGTCGAGAAATGACATTTTTAAAAAATGTCTGTATGTGTGTTTGTGTGTGGGTGTGTGTGTGTGTATGTGTGACAGATATCAGCTCATTGCTCAGCAACGGTAATACTTAGTGAGCTGAAAATTTAACAGTACTTTTCCTCTCCATGCAAATTGCTGTCAGTGAAATTTGAGCGAAATCGGTTGAGTACTTTTCGAGAAAACTCAAATTTTTGAAAAATCGTTTTTTCGACTTTTCTCCGCGAAAAATTAATTCACAGCCCCCACACTCAGCGATGAAATACATCTCATTTGAACTCACAATTTTCACTCGGGGTAAATTTTCCTCAGATTTTTCGTTTGTAGATAATTTCAATTACAGTGTTTTTCATCCTGAATTTACTATACATGATAGCTCAAAAACTATTTGAGTTAGAGACTTCAAATTTCGCCAGTTTGTGCATCTAAGGAGCGAAAAGTTTGGTATTGAAATTGGGTGAAATCGCTGCAGTAGTTCCTGAGATATTGGCCAAAACCCATTTTATGAAAAAAGGTTATATCTCGAAAACTATCCAAGTGATTACATCCAAGTTCAGCTTAAAAGATTCATCTCAATGAGCCCCACAAATGGTGATAATTTCAGATTTTTCAGAAGAAGTCTCTTGTAAGGATGTTCGATAAATTAGTTTTTTCAAAAATCACGGTTTTTCTTAGCTTTCTCCCTAAGAACACTACTATTTTTTATTTCACCATTCGAAAGTAGACAATTTTTTCTACAAAATGAGTACCTTTTCATCCTAACGACAATCAGAAAGAATAGAAATCCTATTTGGAACCCGACCGTCAATTTTTGTGTTCCATCATAAGATCTGAATTTTCATCTAATATTGAATTTTTATGTACCATATGATATTATTGCAATTTAAACGATTATTCTGAGCTGAGATTTGTAGGGATCTATAAGTGCGTATTTCTTGCGAGAATAATGTTATTTTTTGAGCGATTGAAAAGATATTCATTTTTATAGAGATTCGATTGATTATGGGTAAAATCCCATTCGGAAGCATTTTGCCAATCGAATTGGCAAAATATTAAATGTCACACAAAGAGTGGGGTTTACAAATAACGCACAAAGGGTGGAACTCCTGCTTGTTTTTTTTTTTCATGGATTTTTTCTTTGTTGTAACCCTCCCTGTACAATTAAATTATCAATGAGTCAGAAATCATGAATTATTCAACAATTCTTATTCCTAAAAATGAGAAAAAAAAATCGATATTCATTGACAATTCGGAGAATTTCTCATCCTTGGAATTTCGCAAATGAATACTTAGCGATTTTTCAGATTTCCTGGAATTTTCCTTCTCAGAATCTTCTCAGACTTCTAAGACAAACCTGATTTCCTAATTTCTCAGAATTTCAACAATTCCGAGATCGTTTCATTGAGTCCCAGGATGATTCATCGCGTGGTCTAGAATCGGCCTAGTATACCCACTGAAATGCTTCCGGATGGAATTCATCTATGGTGAATCGAATCGCTATTCACATGTCTCATTACTCAAAAAATAACATTATTCTCGCAACAAATATGCACTCATATATTCCTACAAATATTGCTCCAAACTGTATCGATCTGTTCAGGATTCCATCTGCGATACTTGGAATCTACTTGGAACTAAAAATCTCAGCTGAGAATAATCGATTGAATTGCAATAATATCACATGGTACATAAAAATTCAATATTAGATGAAAATTCAGATCCTACGATGGAACACAAAGACTGACGTTCGGGTTCCAAATAGGATTTCTATTCTTTCTGATTGCCGTGAGAATGAAAAGGTATTCATTTTGCAGAAAAAATTGTCTACTTTCGAACGATGAAATAAAAACTAGTACTGTTCCTATGGAGAAAGCTAAGAAAAATCCTGATTTTTGAAAAAACTAATTTATAGAACACCTTCACAAGAGACTTCTTCTGAAAAATCTGAAATTCTCACCATTCCTGGAACTCATTGAGATAAATCTTTTAAGCTGATCTTGGATGGAATCGCTTGGATAGTTTCCGAGACATAACCTCTTTTCATAAAATGGTTTTTGGCCAATATCTTTATCTTTATCTTTATCTTTATTAAATTCCGGACTCCAGGTTTGAAAACCCATCGGAGCCCATTAATCCATACATTCGCTGTTACAAATACAAAAATATAACTGTTGTAAAAATAGAATAAAAAATAGCTTGATGAGACAATAGTATTTTAAAACAAAATATCACATAGATTATCTCATAATACATTCAATTGTGGTGACAATATCTCAAAAACTACTGGAGCGATTTTGCTGAATTTCAATACCAAATTTTTCGTTCATTGGATGCACAAACTGACGGAATTTGAAGTCTCTAACTCAAATAGTTTTTGAGCTATCGTGTATAGTAACTTCAGGATAATAAACATTGTAATTGGAATTATCTGCAAACGAAAAATCTCAGCAAAATTTACCTCGAGTGAAAATTGTGAGTTCAAATGGGAAGTATTTCATCGCTGAGAGTGGGGACTGTGAGTCAATTTTTCGTGGAGAAAAATCGAAAAAACGATTTTTCCAAAATTCGAGTTTTTTCGAAAAGTACTCAACTGATTTCGCTCAAATTTCACTGATAGCAATTTGCATGAGGAGGAAAAGTACTGTTGAATTTTCAGCTCACCAAGTCTTACCGTTGCAGAGCAATGAGCTGATATCTGTCACACACACACACACATACATACATACAGACATTTTCAAAAAATGTAATTTCTCGACGTTTTGGATCATTCTGAGTCATATTCCGATGAAATCTTGAAATCGAAAAAAATCGCGTTCACAATGCTTCCATTCGGAAGCAAAAAAGAGGGCGCAGGGAACTCTGTACACGCGGAAGAAGTTATACTTCTTTAGCATGAGCGGGAATTCATTTTATTGTGTATTTAAGGAACGTATCTAAAATTGGGAAATGAGTGACGGAAAATAACTACAGTTGATGGAATTTTAATTGAATCAAAGAATAAATAGATTTATCTTTCCTCACGAATCTAGAGAATATTTATCTTCTAGATTTTACAGACTGTGTTGAATTCCATCAATTGTAGTTATTTTTCGTCACTCATTTTCCAATTGTAGATACGTTCCTTAAGGGAGTTCATCCGGTAACTGAATTAATAGACCAATAATTATGAAAAAATTTGCATATACTTCTGAAAATAAAAAAATTCACCTGTTAAAATTTCAAACTCTTCGGATATCTAGTTCGGAAGAAATTGATAAATGAAGATTTTTTCAATTAACGCGGTCCCTTATTAAACCCATAGGTTTTCGTCTAGAAACATGAAATTCGTGGCAATTAACAGGTTTTCAGATGGGAAACTTCCGTAATGGATAAATAAATGTGTAAAGAACAGTTTAAGAGGTTTCTCAAATACATGAGATACTTGGTGATTTTAGAATGAATTAATTTGTCTCGAAAAATATTGATTTTCTGGAGTGTAACCTCCATCTCACTCGCATGACAGTAATGTCAGAACCACGCGCTTTTTGAAAATAATATGAATGCTTTCTGAATTACGCAATGTATACTACGCTTGCACATCAAGTCATACAAAAGTAGCTGAAAATGTCATGAATTGACCCTTTTCTACTTGATCTTCAAAAAAATTATTACTATAAATTCGTATTTTCACAAAAAAAAAATATGATTGCTGAGGAAGCATTCCTAGTATATATCAGCTGTAAAGATTATGACTACGCTAGTCATCGAGCCGACTACGTTAGTCGTAGTGATTTTTCTTACTAATTAAATCGGTACCAGATGAACTTCTTTGAATACATGATAAAATGAATTTCCGTTCATGCTAAGGAAGTATAACTTCTTCCGCGTGTACAGAGTTCCCCGCGACCTCTTTTTTTTTCAAATTCTCGATAAGGGAAGTTTATGCAATGGCCCCGAAAATGAAAAATCGATTTTTCGATCGATCTTCATGTTTTAAGACGTCCCCAATATTTTTTGATAGTTTTCACGATCATGTCTGCGTGTGTATGTCCGTGATCAATTTTTTCGTTCATGTTTTCTCATAAATCAATAATGTAATCGAGGTGATCGATGTCGTAATCGAAGCATCTTGACATAAATTCGCGGTCATTAGATTTTGATCAGAATCGATCCAGTACTTTCTTAGTTTTTTAAGGAAAACATTATGAAGCTCTTCTTAATTCCCCAAAAAGTGGAGTCTATGCATTGCCCCCAAAAAGGAAAAATTGATTTTTTCATTGATCTCTATATTGTGAGATCTCCCCAATATTTTTTGATATTTTCCACGATTATGTCCGTTGTTATTTATCGTTTTTATCATTCATCATTTTTTCTAAATAGTATTTGAGAGAAATTATCGGGAAGTTCTTAATGTGGCTTGAAGTCACACTCATTACAATACATCCTCACTAATTCCTTCTAATCAGCAGTAACGCACTCCTCCATTCGCGATCGAGCGAGCAACTACGCACTTCTCTATTCGCGAGCGAGCATAGCGAGCGAGCAACTACGCACTCCTCTATTCGCGAGCGAGCGTAGCGAGCGAGTAGCTACGCACTTCTCTATTCGCGAGTGAGCGTAGCGAGTGAGCAATTGCTTACCCCTAGTTTTTTTTGGGAATTATATTTGCGAAAGGAAGGTCGTCCTGGTGCTCAACAATTAACGTTGTTTGAATTTATCTGGTTTTTGAAGATTTTGATTTATCTAGAGTTCCACGAGTTTATCAACTACCGTGGATTGAAAAATACGTGACAGTATATATCGTATTTTTATATATTGTATTGAACAACGTTCCGTAACTCTTGCCTGATCTGAATGTACATTTATTCGTGTTCATATGTAGAATGAAGTGGAGAAATTATATGGGAGTGAGTTATCAAAATTGAAACCACTGTTATTGTTTTTTCTACGAATTATTTTCCAAACATAAGTGTTCCAAGTACTGCTGACAACATCAAAACATTCAGTACGAAGTAGCTGGAGTTCACTACCGTTCTTAAGGAGCACATTATTGATAACTGTGAAGAACAAGCAATCTCATTTGTTCGAGAATACTCCGTGGACTTCCTGGAATTTTTTCAGATTTTCAGAGAATTTCTCTGATCCTGAAACATTAAGTTATGAGTGAGATAAATGAAATAGAACTTGAGAGTTGATAATATCCATTTTACCAGGTTTCAGGAATTAGATCGTCTTTAAGAGGGTGACACGTCAATTCATCATTAGACATTTCATCCACAATATTCATCCCGAAATATTTCATCCCTTCGACTCCTTATCCCGGAATATTTCATTCCGTCGACTTTTCTTCTCGAAATGTTTCATCCCTCCGACTTTTCATCCCGAAACATTTATATTTATATCCATTTATATTTTATATTTTTAAAAAATATGTTCCATATTAATTTGAATTTTCCGCTGTTATTGAAGATATTATTCACATCATTCATACTCAAAAAATATTTTTTCTTTATCACATATAATATATATGTATTTATATGATGAAAATCATATAAATATCCTACACCAACCTTCCTTCGGCAAATTATCTTAAGGGAAAAGAAAAATAATTTTTCTTTATGACATATAATATGCATGTATTTGCCGTCAATAATTCTACAAATAATATAATTAATAATAATATCTATATAATCTTAATATAAGAAATCATATATTATATCATATATATTTCTATCGATATAAATTGCATCGGGATGATCTAAATCGGGATGTATTGTCTACGGATGAAGTGGAATTGGGATGAATTGGATGGGAGGTATTGTCTGGGGATTCGTAGATGACAACTGAAATGTGAAAATGTACTGAAAAAACATGATAATTGCATTATATTAATTAATTTGTAGTGATTGTAGTCCACACTTACTGTTCGCTCGATTGATAATCGTTATAAATTCTCTTTCTGTACAATTGATGAAGCGACTAATTAAGTCACATAGAGTACTTCCAAACAGCGTTATGAATGGCCCTCTAACGACAGAAATAGCATTTAGGAAGAAAAAACTCTGACCAATAGCAATCAGCTATTTCCTCAATTGGAGTCGCGGGCTAAACTTGAAATGCCAACGAAACTCTTCGATTACTTCTCTCAGTCATCGACACTTTTCAATGATAAAAACTATTGTCAAATTAATTCACAAAATATTGTCATAGTTAATATGAAGTTTCCACACAAATTAGTTCCAGTTCATCATCAGTTAATTGAAAAGCGGGTGTGTGGAACCCACGCGACAGAAGTGAAACTTTTTATACATGAGTCATTGGTTATTTTACACTTAGCTTTGGATTAACATATCTCGAAAACTATGCAAAATTTATCGAGACATGCTGTAAATGAAATTTAGAGGGAAGATTGACGAACACAATAAGCAGAATGCTGTTTTTCTACGACCAGTAGTTTCAGAGATATCATTTTTTGAATGAGTAGTTCAGAAACAATGGATGAGGCCCGATAGCAAATAAATGAGCGCTTGGACGTCCTTTCTGAATTTTTCATTGAAAAATCAATATCTCAATAAATACGAGTCGTAAAAAAACAGAGGTTCGCTTATTTTATTCGTTAATCTTCCCTCTAAATTTCATTCACAGCATGTCTCGATAAATTTTGCATAGTTTTCGAGATATTTTAATCCAAAGCCAAGTGTGAACTGGCAATTTTTCAAGAAATAAAAAGCAAAATTCATGAGGCGGAGCATGGATACTTTTCGGTCGTGTTTCATGACAACTCCTCTTTTGAATGACAATTTTGAGTAATTTTTTAAAAAATCATTTAGATAAATTTCCACATTTTCCTCTCCGTGTACTGAAAAGAAAAAATAATAGAGTGTAGAGTCAGGCATCGCTGCTGACGCACTCTCCTCTTTTCCTGCTCCCCCCACCACGTATCTAGCTATTCCCCTCACACGATGACGAATTTTCGTGACGCTCCAAAATTGTTGCCCCCTCAGCAAAGAAGTTTCACTTCAATATTTAGGGATTCAAGCGAAATAAAGGATTTCGATAATTATCTTTTTTGTGGCTCTGATGATTCTCTCCTCATGAAATCATCAGAAAAAGGCCCCAACTTTGCTTTAATTCCGAAATATTCTCAAAATTCTGATGAAATGTAGTACGTGATATATTTGATATGATATTGCGACAATCTTGGTATCTGAACTGATATGTAGTGGAAAGGAAATTTTAGGAGCATGTAAATGGATAAATAAAATCAATTTCTCAGTACGGAATGGCATTTTTCCAATGACTTGCAAACCATGTTATCGAAACATTATTAAATCTAATCATAAAGTTATTCTTCACTCTCTTGACATAGAAAAACAATTACTGTAATCAGTGTTCGTGAATTATTCACATAATCAGCCATAATACTATCTTTAATTTGTTGACAACAGCTCTCATTTAAACTCTTTTTTTTACAAAACCACTACAAAATATCATCACAGAGGTTCCTGTTTCATTTGAACTATATCAATTGATATCACCTAGCGGTAAATTGATACAATAGTGACGCTTTGAGGTTTATTGTCCTTGTCTTTCTTTTACAGTTTGCATTTGGATTTTGGTTTACTGAGAGTATGTCATTGTGTCTGGTGAAGTGTTTAAAAAAGAAAAACGACGTTAGGCCAAAATCCCGTTTGGAAAGCGACAGTAGCGCCATCTAGTGGTCGAAATCGGAAATAAATTCGAAAAATGGCGGAAATGAAAGTAGAACGATGGAGGGGAGTGTGTGCTGCAGAGCTGAGACAATAATGATAATTATTATTACTATTGGAGTGCTTTGCAGCTCACATCTTCCCGCTTCTCCGGGGATTTTGTATGTGCGTGTATCGTCTGGCCTCGGTGCAACAGAATCAGAATAGCCCCGATGATTGCCGATGTGATTCTGCGCAGTCCAGGTAAGTCATACGCTATCTAACGCGGATTCTTCAAGGCATCTCCAGGTGCATGAATTCTCCGGAGCCTGTACAATGAAGTCCAGGTCATCTCGCAGACGATCCATGGCAATTACCATTGTCCAGGTCAATCATACTCTTTCAGTTTATAATTCCCCGGAGAATTTTGATGAATTTGAACTCTCTGGAGACTCTATACTAGAATCCAATGACTCTGGTACTCATCATCTGGACTATACATGATCCAGGTGAACCAAACGCTATAGGACGCAAATTCCCCCAGGTATCTCCAAGTGGATGAACTCTCCGGAGCATGTACAATGAAGTCCAGGCCATCTAGACGATCCTTGGCTTCATTATACGAGGCTCAGGTGAATTTTCCAGTTCTACCATCAACTTCTCCAAGGAAAATTCATTTCTGTGAATTCTATGATCTATCTACTATGACATGCAGGTCATCTCGCAGATGCCCCATGTCAATTACCATTCTCCAGGTCATTTATACGCTGTTAGTTTATAATTCTTCAGAGAATTTTGATGGATTTGAACTCGCTGGAGACTCTATACTAGCATCCAATTACTCTGGATAGTCATCATCTGGACAATACATGATCCAGGTGAACCAAACGTTATGGGACGCAAATTCCCCCGGGTATCTTCAAGTGTATGAACTCTCCGGAGCATGTACAATGAAGTCCAGGCCATTTAGTCGATCCTTGACTTCATTATACGAGGCTCAGGTGAATTTTCTAGTTCTACCATCAACTTCTCCAAGGAAAATTCATTTCTGTGAATTCTATGATCTACCTACTATGACATGCAGGTCATCTCGCAGATGCCCCAGGTCAATTACCATTCTCCAGGTCGTTTATACGCTTTCAGTTTATAATTCCTCGGAGAATTTTGATGGATTTGAACTCGCTGGAGACTCTATACTAGCATCCAATTACTCTGGATAGTCATCATCTGGACTATACATGATCCAGGTGAACCAAACGCTATAGGACGCAAATTCCCCCAGGTATCTCCAAGTGGATGAACTCTCCGGAGCATGTACAATGAAGTCCAGGCCATCTAGACGATCCTTGACTTCATTATACGAGGCTCAGGTGAATTTTCTAGTTCTACCATCAACTTCTCCAAGGAAAATTCATTTCTGTAAATTCTATGATCTATCTACTATGACATGCAGGTCATCTCGCAGATGCCCCATGTCAATTACCATTCTCCAGGTCATTTATACGCTTTTAGTTTATAATTCTTCGGAGAATTTTGATGGATTTGAACTCGCTGGAGACTCTATACTAGCATCCAATCACTCTGGATAGTCATCATCTGGACAATACATGATCCAGGTGAACCAAACGCTATGGGACGCCAATTCCCCCAGGTATCTTCAAGTGTATGAACTCTCCCGAGCATGTACAATGGAGTCCAGGCCATCTAGTCGATCCTTGACTTCATTATACGAGGCTCAGGTGAATTTTCTAGTTCTACCATCAACTTCTCCAAGGAAAATTCATTTCTGTGAATTCTATGATCTACCTACTATGACATGCAGGTCATCTCGCAGATGCCCCCTGTCAATTACCATTCTCCAGGTCATTTATATGCTTTTAGTTTATAATTCCTCGGAGAATTTTGATGGATTTGAACTCGCTGAAGACTCTATACTAGCATCCAATTACTCTGGATAGTCATCATCTGGACAATACATGATCCAGGTGAACCAAACGCTATGGGATGCAAATTCAAGTGTATGAACTCTCCCGAGCATGTACAATGGAGTCCAGGCCATCTAGACGATCCTTGACTTCATTATACGAGGCTCAGGTGAATTTCCCAGCTTTTCCATCAACTTCTCCTAAGAAAATTTATTCCTGTGAATTCTATGATCTATCTACTATGAAATGCAGGTCATCTCGCAAATGCCCCATGTCAATTACCATTCTCCAGGTCATTTATACTCTTTGAGTTTATAATTCTTCGGAAAATTCTGATGGATTTGAACTCTCTGGCGTCTCTGCAATGCAGTCTGAGCCATCTCGACGATCCTTGCCTTCATCATACGAAGCCCAGGTGAATTTTCCGGTTCTTCCATCTACTTCCCCAAGGAAAATTCATTTCTGTACATTCTATGATCTTTATACTATGACATGCAGGTCATCTCGCAGATGACCCACGTCAATTACCATCGTCCAGGTCATTTATACTCTTCTAGTTCATCATTCCTCGAAGAATTATCATGGATTCAAATCCCCTGGAAACTCTCAACTCGAATCCGAGTACTCTTAATAATTATCATCTAGACTCTACGTGGTCCAGGTGAACCCAACGCAATCGCAGGCGAATTCTCCAAGGCATCTTCAAGTCTCTGGACTCTCCGGGGTCTGTACGATATCATTCAGGTTATCCCGACGATCCCTGATTCGCTGATACCAGATCGAAGTGAATTTTCTAATTTTTGCTTCCGAATGGAAGCATTGTAATCGTTGGTTTTTTCGAATTTGAGATTTCATCGGATTATGACTCCAAATGATCTGAAATGTCTGGAAAAAATATTTTTTCTCAAATGTCTGTGTGTATGTGTGTGTGTGTGTGTGTGTGTGTGTGTGTGTGTGTGTATGTGTGTGATGACTTGTTTCATCACTTTATCAGGCAACGGCTGCATGTATCGATATGAAATCTTGAGGGAATATTTACTACGCGAGCGCAATACTCTCTGTGAAATTTCAGCTAAATCGGTTCAACGGTTCTCGAGAAAAAGCGAATTGTCAAAAAATCGTTTTTTCGACTTTTCTCAGCGAAAAATCAATCTACAGCGTCTATCCTCCGCGAGGAGATGCGCGTAGATAAGGCGCACATTAAACCCCAAGGGTGACCAGTGCTCCGATTTTTATTTTTTTTTAAATATTTTTTTACTGTGATTTTTGAAAAATCACGGTTATTGCGATAACTCAAAAAGTATTTGAGCTAGAGACTTCAAATTTCGTGTGTTTATACATCTTATGAGTGGCAACTTTGCTATTGAATTTCAGCTAAATCGGTTCAATAGTTGTCAAGGAAACGTGAATTACCGAAAAATCTTTTTTTCGAGTTTTCTCAGCGAATAATCAATTTACAGCGTCTATCCTCCGCGAAGAGATGCGCACGGATAGGGCGCACATTAAGCCCCAAGGGTGACCACGGCTCCGATTTTTAGTTTTTCTGTTATATTTTTTTTACTGTGATTTTTGAAAAATCGCGGTTATTGCGATTACTTGAAAAATATTTGAGTTAGAGACTTCAAATTTTGTGTGTTTGTACATTTTATGAGTGCGAATTTCGGTATTAAATTTCAGCGTAATCGACTGAACAGCTTCTGAGATATTGTTGAAAAACTATTCCATGCAATGAGCGTATATGCACGGAACTGCTTGTCTGACCATATCTAAGTTGAGCTTGAAAGATCAATTAAAATGACCATCACCAGTCCTAAAAATTTCAGATTTTTCGAAGGATTCGTCTACAAGACTGCTGAAAATTTTTTTTTTCTTCAGAAGTTCAAATTTTTTTCAATTTTTTCCTAAGGTCACTAGTATTTATCATTTCATCATTAGAAAGTAGATAATTTTCGCTAAATAAATGAGACAGTATCCATCCTGATATCATTGCAAATGTATGAAAAATGAAAAGTTGAAAATTCCATTCGGAAGCTTCATGCCAATTGCATTGGCATAATATCAATTGATCTTCGTGATAAATTGTTTAATAGTAACGACATTATCAAGTAACTAATAAGAGGTTGAAATTCACAAAGAATGCCCATGGGGTGGAGCTCCTGCTTGTTTACTGAAACTTTTGGAGGAAATTTCTCCTCTATCAACTCTATGAATCTTGTACTACGACATTCAGATTGTCTCGTGAACGAGCAATCAATAGTGCACTACGAGCTTAGGTCAAAAAGAAGTCAACTACGAGAAAAAGCAGTTTCCCGAGTGAGGCGGGGTTAGAATAGCGATTTATGTGGCCTAGGTGACACAAAAATTTTTCAAAAAAAATTCATGCAGGCGTGCGCAGCGCGCGTTCGATCGCTAGTTTCCTTACACTACACCTGGTGGAACGAAACCATCAAGTCATATGCAGTACCTTGAATAAAATGTGAGGTATCGCATCGATTAATAAAACGTTTCGAAATAATGAGTTGGAAATTGCTGCTTTTTTAAGGAAATACTCAATGCGCTATTGCGCATTATATCGTCATCTTGATAATAAATACTCGTGAGCGCTATTTTTTCAATTTTTCTATATTGCCAATAACAAAGATCTTCTTTTTTCACTTGAATCGATATCTCATGGGCGTTTTTCACATGAATCAAATAAAAAAATTATAAATCACATACGGTCGTAAGTGCCACAAATTAGTAACAGCGAGTCGTGTCCCCATCACTTGCGTTTTTTTAATTTTTGCTGGTTTCTGCTGGAAGGACGTAAAGGCGGCCATACACGATACAACCGAGTCGGCCGACTCATAAAAATTTAGGGTTTACACGACCAAGTTGGTATGTCTGTGGGGCGCACCAACCGAGTTGGACCGACCGAGTTGGACGACTAGGTTTTCTGAACGGTTTGAAAACTTGGTCGGTCGCAGGCCCAAGTTGGATCGTCTGTGGAGGGCACCAACTCGGTTGGACCAACTTTAACGTTAGCGCATGCGCATTGCTGTGGGTAGAATGCTTTGAATCCCTTATTTATCTCTTAGAAATGGAGCTAATTTTTTTTTATAGAAGACCGATCTTAATTTTTCCAATAACTTTGCTAGATTCCACAGACCACGCGACATTAAAAAAAACGAATTATTTATAAGAAAAAAAATGCAAAAAAAACGATTCTCTTTCATTCATTCCATAAATTTTCTAAAAATTATCAATCTCGCAACAATTGTTGAATAATTTTTTGGTCAAATAGAAAATTAACGAGAAAATCAGCAAAAATAAAGAAACTAATAAATGGCTGGGAGGAAATTCCCCACATAAAAGCTAAGATGTTCTATGAAAAGGCTAATCTTTTCAATTTTCTCTTTTCTTTTCGATGCATAGAAAATTGAGAGGGAATATTCATTTTCGTATTTAAAACAACGAAAATTTATTAAAGAGCATCCGTGAAGCTCCCCATTCAATTACAATAATCAATACTAGAATCATAGAATGAAAATGTTGATAATGTGAAAGCGGTAGAGAAGTCCTCAAGGAACAAAATCAGGTAACAAGAATATTTGGCGTATCAATAACAGGGTAACTCGGTTGTTGCCGTTTGTGGGGACAACCGACTCAACGACCAACCAAGTTGGTCAGAGTCGGCCGACTCGGTTGTATCGTGTATGGCCGCCTTAATGGTAAATGCCGCATCCAATTGGGGACTACTTGCTTTGGGGAAGGTGGCGCAAAACAGAAATGAGCGGTGAAATGCCCACAGATGCGTTTCTGATGTCAATATTATGAAAAACCCTTGAAATTGATAGAAATATCAGAGATACGTTTCCTCTTGCCTCCCCATTGAGAAGCTGAAGAAAGTTGCAGTGAAAATTATGTGTCGGAGATGATTTTTTCGTATTTTTTCGGATTATAACTTTCTAGGGCAAGGTTTGAAAGGGGTACTGTAGCGACGCTGGGGATTTGCACACAAATACATCAAAATCCAGCGTCGCTCCAATTGTCTAATCATCCAACGACGCTACCGGAACTTCTGGGAAAGACTTTGGAGCGAAATGATAATTGGGAGAAAGAGGAGAAGGCTCTCGCAAGAGAATTGTCAACGGAAACACCCGTCTCGATTTCGCGCGTGGACCCAGAACTAATTTTTCCTATCATATTAATCAATTTGTTATTTAGTTCTGAGGTCTATTAATAAATCAACTGTTCGTGTATTACATAATCAAAGTGAATTATTAATGATTAATTAAGCAGTTGAATAATCCTTTCAGTACCTTTTTCCATTTTTTAAAGAATTCTCTTTTTTCAACATATCTCCGGTTTAATTGATTGTAGCTTGCAAATTCTGGATCGAGATCAAAGGTGAGATCGTTTGTTATCGATTCATGGGGTTCTGAATTGAAAAATATATCGTCGCCTTAGAGTGAAAGGGGCGTAAGTGCCAAAAACACAAAATTCTGGAGCAAAAGGGGCGTATGTCCACTTATCACTCCAAAATGTTTTTCATGGCCTCTGGAACATTATTTGGATAATTGAAAATCGAAATGACAAAGTGGCGTAACTACCAATTTTAAAATAAAAGGGGCGTATCTCCGCACTTACGCCTCTTTGTTATTACAATTTTTTTTATCTCATGAGAACATTTGGACATACGCCTTTTTGTTTTTAGGATTTTTCATTTACATTTTGGCACTTACGCACTTTTGTTTTCAGGATTTTTTTTTATTTTGGCACTTACGCCTTTTTGTTTTTAGGATTTTTTCGATAGTGAGGGAAAAATCGATAAAAACACTAATAACAAAGAGGCGTATCTCCGGGACTTACGCCCCTTTGTTATTAGTCAGTGGTACTTACGCCTATTTGTTATTTATTTTTTTTCTTTCATCAATATTGCTTGAAAGGCCTTAGAAAGCCTATTGGAGCAATAAAGGTGGAGATACGCCTCTTTGTTATTTTAGAGAAAAAAATCGGGAAAAATGGCACTTACGCCCCTTTCACTCTAAGGCGACGATATATTTTTCTGAGATAGTTATGGTTCGAAAACTTATTTTCACAATAGTCTCTCTAAATATCTTGAAAATCCATATCTTTAAATTAATAATCCTATAAGTCGATGGAAGATGATCTCACCTTTTATCTCCATTCAGATTTCCCACGCTGCAATTTATAGAACCGGAAATAAGTGGAAACTAGGGAATTTTTCTCAAAAATGGACAAGGATACTCCTCCCAATCTTGACCAAAAAAGTACAATTTTTGAAAATACAAAAAAACCATTTCTGACTCATGATTCACACCGCAAATTTCCTCAACTGTTCAACGGACGATCAGAAAAATCTAGCTCCGGCCCTCTTCATTCTAATGTTTATTTTCCTTCACTTTCCCCAATATTGAAAAATCTTTAAAATAAATTGATGTAAGAACGTTATTAATTTTTTTGTGTATTTAAAGACAGTAAAAGCAAAGAGACGTCAATGTGGAGTGAAGGTTTTTTCACTTTTACATTGCACTGAGAGAACAATTCGTTTGGCTGTAACGAGCCTCGTTAACAGTTAACTAATATTAGTTAAGATGGTGACCAACTAATATTCGTTAACAGCTAACTAATGCTGTGTTGTCTCAAAAAAATGGTTAGTTGATTGAAATTTAGATTTATTTATGATCAACAGAGCTATCGATTGAAAAAAAATTAATATTATCATGAAATATATTATTCAGATTAATATGTTCGTGTTAATATTATTTATATTAATTATACTACTATTTGAAACTAATATTATTTATATTTATATATTTTTATATATATAATTTTATATTTATATATAAAAATATAGGTTAGGTGGCACATGACATCTCAACTGCGTATTAGTTAATAGTTAACTAATACGACTTTGGTACAAACGAGTGAAGTTTTCAGTTCAACTCAATCCGTGAGTTAACTGTTAACGAATCGTTCTCTCAGTGTGGTATCTCTCTCATTTAGTTATTAAAATTTATAGAAAAAGAAATGTCCAGAAGGTAATAAAATAAATTTGGTGGTTTGAGAGATACGACTCCTTGACTTTCATTCTCGACTTTCTGGTACTTACGACCATTTCTTACCAACGGGCCGATATTCAAAGCGTCGCGTTCCATTCGGTAGTTCCGTTTCATCCGTTTAGGAGCGTTACCATGGCAACGAATTGTTGATCTGAAGTTCGCTGTATAACCCATTGGTTAATGGCAAGCTGTGACCAATTTGATTCCAAATGAAACGGAGAAAAAAAGATAACGAAATGAGTGATTCGGAGCTGGAGCCCGATTTGATTGATCGCCGAACAAGGACCTATTCCCGTTCATCACAAAGGACACGAGTTACGTAAGTACTTGGATATTTTTTCCCCAATTATTAAAAAAAAATCTTGCGCATTCTTTGATGAGAAAAAAAATGAGAAAAAAAAGTTCACGATTGAGAAAGTAAAGCAAACTATGTTGATTTTTTCCTCATTTCCTTCGGTAATATCTTAGAAACTGAGGGCCATTGTACTCTTATTAAGTGCTACAACTCATAAAGTGCTACAAAAAAATATTGGAGCAAAATGATCATTGTTTTCAAAAGTTTTCCGTAATTTTTGCCTGAAAAGTTTGTAATTAGTATAAATATTGGCGGCAGATTGTTTTTGATGATTTCATCAGAAAGCTGAGAAAATTTGAGGCGGGAAACAAGTGCTGGAATTAATTTTCTTGAATTTTTGGCGATTTCGACTTTTTTGAGCATTGTAGAGGGGTAAAACCCTTCCTTTTTTTGAAAATTTTCAGTTTTTTGAGAATATCTTCGGTTCTATTTGTCGTAGTGTAAAAATTCCGATGGGAGGTGAAAGGTGAGATCATTTGCCATCGATTCATGGGGTTTTCAATTTAGAAATATCGATTTTTAAGATAGTTATGGGCATTCTTATGAAACAGTTTTGTGAAACAGTTTCTGGCCTATGACTATCCCAAAAATTGATATTTTTGAATTCAAACCCCTATAAATCGATAGGAAATGAGCTCACCTTTCATTAGAGACCAACCCCGAAGTGTTACGACTAATACCACCAGAGATATTCGCAAAAAACTGAAAATTTTCGAAGAAGAAAGGCTTTTTACCCCTCAAAAATGCCCAAAAATTTGGAACTTTCAAAAAAATTAAAAGAATACATCTGACACTAGTTTTCTGACTAAGATTCCCTCAGCTTTTTGATAGAATCATCAGGATAAATCCATCACTAACCGTTTCATTATAGTGTCTATCTTGCCCCACTTTACCCTATACAATAGGGGAGAGTGAGGCAGATTAGACACTTTATTGAAACGGTTGAAGATGGATTTTTTTTAATGATTCTTTCGGAAAGCTGAGGAAATTTCAGCTGGAAAACTAGTGTCAGATGTATTTTTCTTGATTTTTTTGATAATTCGATATTTTTCGGCATTTTTGAGGGGTAAAAAGCCTTTCTTCTTCTGAAATTTTTAGTTTTTTGCGAATATCTCTGGTGGTATTAGTCGTAACACTTCGGGGTTGGTCTCTAATGAAAGGTGAGTTCATTTCCCATCGATTTATGGGGTTTCAAATCTAAAAATGTCAATGTTTTTTATAGTTATAGGCCAGAATTGTATAGGACTGGTTGAAAACTGTTTCACAAAAATGCCGATAAATACCTTAAAAATCGATATTTTGAAATTGAAAACCCTATGAATCGATGACAAATGATCTCATCTTTCACCTTCCATCGAAATTTTTATGCTACGACAAATAGAACCAAAGATATTCTCAAAAAACTGAAAATTTCCCAAAAAATGAAGGGTTTAACCCCTCTAAACTGCTCAAGAAAGTCAAAATCGCCTAAAATTCCTAAAAGTTGATCTCAGCACTGGTTTTCCGCCTCAAATTCCCTCAGCTTCCTGATGGAATCATCAAAAACAATTTGCCGCCAATATTTTCATTAATTACGAAAGTTTTTCGTAATATTTGCCGAGAAATTTCGTAATTAATAAAAAAATTGGTGGCAGATTGTATTTGATGATTCCATCAGAAAGCTGAGGAAATTTGAGGCGGGAAACAAGTGCTGGAATCGATTTTTTTGAATTTTTGGCGATTTTGACTTTTTTGAATATTGTAGAGGGGTAAAACCCTTCCTTTTTTTTGAAAATTTTCAGTTTTTTGAGAATATCCTCAGTTCTATTTGTCGCAGCGTAAAAATTCCGATGGGAGGTGAAAGGTGAGATCATTTGCCATTGATTCATGGGGTTCTCAATTTGGAAATATCGATTTTTAAGGTGGTTATGGGCATTCTTGTGAAATAGTTTTGTGAAACAGTTTCTGGCCTATGACCATCCCAAAAATTGATATTTTCAAATTCAAAACACTATTAATCGATGGGAAGTGAGCTCACCTTTCATTAGAGACCAACCCAGAAGTGTTACGACTAATACCACTAGAGATATTCGCAAAAAACTGAAAATTTCCGAAGAAGAAAGGCTTTTTACCCCTCAAAAATGCCCAAAAATTTGGAACTTTCAGAAAAATTGAAAAAAATACATCTGACACTAGTTTTCTGACTAAGATTCCCTCAGCTTTTCGATAGAATCATTTAAAAAAATCCATCACTAACCGTTTCATTATAGTGTCTATCTTGCCCCACTTTACCCTATACAATAGGGAAGAGTGAGGCAAAATAGACACTTTATTGAAACGGTTGAAGATGGATTTTTTTTTATGATTCTATTGGAAAGCTGAGGAAATTTCAGCTGGAAAACTAGTGTCGGATGTATTTTTCTTGATTTTTTTGATAATTCGATAATTTTCGGCATTTTTGAGAGATAAAAGCCTTTCCTTTTTTGGAAATTTTCAGTTTTTTGCAAATATCTTTGGTTTTTCATCAGTCGTAGCGATTCAGAGTTGGTCTCTAATGGAAGGTGAGCTCATTTCCCATCGATTTATGGCATTTTTATCTCGAGAATATCAATTTTTGGGATAGTTATAGACCAGAAACTGTTTCACAAAACTGTTTCACAAGAATACCCATAACTGCCTTAAAAATCGATATTTCCAAATTGAAACCCCCATGAATCGATGGCAAATGATCTCACCTCTCACGTCCCATCGGAATTTTCATGCTATGACGAATAGAACCAAAGATATTCTCAAAAAACTGAAAATTTCCAAAAAAAGGAAGGGTTCCCTCGTGGAAATCGAGTCGTCAGATTCTGTAGAAAAATGACAGACGCTGCAGAATTCTGTAGAAATACATCAAAACTGGCTGACAATTTATGTCAGATTTCGTCAAAAGTCGGTCAGAATCGGACATATATCGATCATATTTGACACCTTCCATCAAAAATTGACGATTTCTATCCGTAAATTGGAACAAGCAGGTCAGATTTCGTCATATTTATTCAGAAAAAAATGTCATAATTCGACAAATTATGGAAGAATCTGCCATGATCTGTCATAATTCGGGTGTAAATAGCGATGGCAAATTTATCAAAAAATGTCATAATCTGAAATATTTTTACGGAATCTATCATAAAATATCATATTTTGATGTTTTTTTTTGTATATTAATTGGTAAAATAATTTTACTGTGGTGGTGTATTGACTTTTGTTGTCAAAATATGAAAATGTTTCACCATCAATCGGGACATGATCATATTTCATTAACCTTTCCCTTAGAAAATTGTATCATAATTTAACACTCCACTAAGGAGGCTATCAGCGGGTATTATTCTTCTAAGCCGTATGGGAAGCACCCACACGGATAGTATCAAAAATGCGGTGATATAGTTGTCTAACACGATCCTTACACGATCGAATTGTCACAGTCAACTTGCTCGCTCGTTTGAACTTATGACTTCTAAAATGATAGTGGACTTGCGGACTAGTTTCCTATGATGCGCGCTCTAGCGGCGCTTTCAGAACTACCAATTTCACTCATACACATAGCATTGTATCACATATTATGATGCTTTGAAGATGACATGATCTGTCATGAGTTGACATTATATATTCCATTCTCTCACTTTTCATCATGATTCTACATTTTCCAACATGCCTTCAACAATTACTGTTTGTCCGAATATGAAATTATATGACATATTATGATAGAAAATATTTAACGAAATTTGAAATATGCTGACATTATTCCTAATTTTTTCTCATTAATCGTCCAATTCTGACAGTTTATGAAACACCATGAAGTAGTGAAAAATCACAGAGGAAAAAAGGTCATATTATGGCAAAGATTGTCATTTTTCGACATATTTGGACGTTACATGATATGGCAAAAAATGTCATAAAGCGACAATAAAAGTTTGTAATTTTATGTGAATAAATGACATTTTTGGCCATGATGATGACATAAAGAGTCAAATAATAACAATATATGTCATCCAATCGATTTCTCATAATACTACATTTTCCGTCAAAATTCGTCATAAAAATTTTGACGAAACTTGAAGAATTATGTCGAATTGTATACTATTCTCTCATTATCTGTAATATTTCTCATTTTATGACATTTTTTGACATTGTTTGACATCATTTGTCAAAATCTGCCGAAGCGATTTCCACGAGGGTTTAACCCTTCTAAACTGCTCAAAAAAGTCAATGTTTGGGTTTTGATGTTTTACCTTAGATGTTGTAGCCGAAAATTGTTGTTTTAAGTGGACTGTAGTATTTTTTAATAGATAAATTGCCCCCAAAATAGCACCGACGCTGGTCTGAAAACGGGACAGGTATCGATAGAATGAAAAGAAGCCGGATTTATATAAAAATAGATATAATTTGCACTATTGTTATTAGATGAAATACATAGATAATTGATAATTGAGCCGAACCGATAATTAGATGGATGATTAACACATATTGATAACTGACCGAAAACCGAGACAATAGATAAAAGGCCGTTAATTCACACGCGTTTACATATTGATTTCCCGTAAGAGAGTGCCCATGCACACCGTTTGATAGATGAAAACCAAGTCGAAGTGATGAGAAATGAGCTCTCGCAGTGTAGCCAAATAGCACCGCTGGCCCACGCGAAGATTGACGAGTTGACCCGATGTCACTCGATCCATCTGATAGCAAACCTCAGACTTTTTAACAAAAGTCTGAACAGTCAAAATCGCCTAAAATTCATAAAAGTTGATCTCAGCACTGGTTTTCCGCCTCAAATTTCCTCAGCTTCCTGATGGAATCATCAAAAACAATTTTCCGCCAATATTTTTATTAATTGTGAACGTTTTTCGTAATATTTGTCGAGAAATTTCGCAATTAATAAGAACATTGGTGGCAGATTGTATTTGATGATTCCATCAGAAAGCTGAGGAAATTGGAGACGGGGAACAAGTGCTGGCATTTTGACTTTTTTGAGCATTGTAGAGGGGTAAAACCCTTCCTTTTTTTGAAAATTTTCAGTTTTTTGAGAATATCTTCAGTTCTATTCGTCGCAGCGTAAAAATTCCGATGGGAGGTGAAAGGTGAGATCATTTGCCATCGATTCATGGGGGTTTCAATTTGGAAATATCGATTTTTAAGGTAGTTATGGGTATTCTTGTGAAACAGTTTTGTGAAACAGTTTCTGGTCTATAACTATCCCAAAAATTGATATTCTCGAGATGAAAATCCCATAAATCGATGGGAAATGAGCTCACCTTTCATTTGAGATCAACCCCGAATCGTTACGACCGATAGAACCAGAGATATTTGCAAACAAGCAGGAGTCCGCTCCTTGTGCGTTACTTGAAAGTTTCAGTACTATGCTTAAATTCCGTATTCTGCCAATGCAATTGGCAGAAAGCTTCCGAATGGCATTCTCACTTTTACACTAGGGTTTCTTGATCGGTCCACTAATGATCGATCTTTAGATCGATCCTGATCGTTTGATTTTTGATCGATCATAGATCAGATCGACAAGTAAAAGATCGATCTTTTTTTTGCTTGAGAGACGAAGAGAAGGGAGGAATTGAAAAATGGAAAATTAATAAACGATGGAACGATTTATATAATTCTTTTCAAATACATATTAATGCCATGTCAATAAAAAAATCGAAATACCGAATCCTCCCGAAAAAAAATTAGACACTGTTTAAATGCCAGTCCGGAATTTCAAGACTCTTCAGAAAAATCAACATTGATATGTGCTCATGATATGTGATTATCATGACTGAGAATATCGATTAAAAATATAAAAACCTGTGATCGCTATATTATTCATCGTAGCTAGAATTGTATTAATGTGTTGTCAGCGTTGAATTTGTGAGGCTAGATTGCTCTGCTTCCAAATAGCATCGGCAATGAGTCTCGTTGTTTTTTACAGAATACCTCTTTCTCCTATGAACCACGCGTATGCGCAAAACGAAAATACGCGTATGCGTCGGTACAGTCGTCCCGCCAGAGAAGTGCCTTCGAAGTCGACCCGAAAATGAAATTTACATGTTGTAGCATAGGAGCCGAATATTTCCGAGGATCCTTCTTTGGCTAGTATGACTGTATCACTGCTCATATCGAGAATGTAAGACGAGGTGAGCACATTCGTTCTTTCATCATCATTCTCATAATTCTAGTTCGAGGGATTCGTTTTTTTAAATTTACAATCACGAAAAAGTATTCATCAAATTTTTTTTGTCGATCAATCTGACTGAAAAAAGATCGATCTCGCTGATCGATCTCAGTGAAAAGATCGATCAAAAAAATCGAAGATCGACTTCAAAAAGATCGATCTACGATTGATCGAAACCTGATCGAGAAACCCTATTTTACACCTCCGAAGAACTACTGTGATGCATTTGAATTTCAAATTAATCTTTGTTCATTGTGATAGAATAGAACGAGTTACAAAAAAAAAGTTCAACATTGTTCGTGATATTTTAATTCCACTTCAGAATTGGAATAGACGCCTAAATATAATCTGTCCCCCTTGAATGATGATATTTCATTGAAAAAAATCAATATTATACCAAAATTTAGATCATACGATAAAATTGAAAAATTCTAAAATTGAAGTTCAGGTTTTAATTAGTCTTTCTCGTTGTCATAGTGGAATGATAATGGAGTCATTTCTTAGGAAAAATTGTCTACCTTCCAATCATTAATTAAAAAATACTAGCGTTCCTAGGAAATAAATGGCGAAAAATTGATATCTGTGGAAAAACTATTTATTTGAGCACTCGTATGAGAGAATTCGGAGGAAAAGTCTGAAAGTATCAACATTTGTTAAGCTCGTCTGAGCAAATATTTTAAGCTAAACTTGGGCGAAATCGGTCCAGTAGTTCCAGAGATATATTGTTTATTCATTTAATGGTTTATCAAGGATATCTCAGGAACTACCCGACCAATTTCGCCCAGATTCAATCCCAAAGGTCTCACTCATAAAACATACAAACCCACAAAATTTGAAGTTTTTAACTCAAATATTTTTGAAGTGAAACTTCTTTTGGCAGGGTACCAACTTTTCTCGAGCGTGTACCGAAACCGTCAAGTTTTGAGGGGAACTCAATAGTCGAGGAGTGGGGGTAAAGGAGAAGTCTTGCGTTGTTGGCGGGGGAAGCTAGAGCGGGGGCGAGACTGCAGGCTCTATAGGCACGGTAGTCGGGTAGTGGGAGAAGCGAGGTGACGCTGCAGTGTATTGTCGTACTAACGAAAGCATCAACACACGAGGCGTGCCGAAGCCAACATTTTTTGAGTATACTCGAAGTCTAAGTGAGATAGGGTGATTTTGCCTGAATCCTTTTTTTTCTAGAAGATTTCAAAAGCTAAAAAAAAGATTGAAGCAAAGGGCGTATCTCTATTAGATTTCGATATATTCTCAAGAAAAAACCATTGAAACAATTCCTCTATTCATAAATCTATTTTTGGTCGTAGGACTTCGATAAATATCTGGGAAACTGAGTAAGATGATGCAATTTTTGTAGGAATTCTTCTTGTAGTTTTTAAAATTCTCTACAAAAAATGTCATGAGGAAAATTCCGTTATCTCGCTCAGTTTCCAAGATATTTTCGAACAAAATGATGTCAAAAACAAAAGAATATGAAGTTTGTAGCCAAATTGATTTATAAGTAATTTTTTTCGAATATCCCGGAATTTAGCCAAGATAGAGCAATTTTGCATGAATCCTTCTTTATAGAGAGTTTTGAAAGCTACAAGAAAGGATTGAAGCAAAACCGCTCTATCTCGATCGATTTCCGGTGTATTCACAAAAAACTGATTTCAAAAAATCTAGTTGTCTGAACACTTTATAATCGTAAAAATAAAGATAATTTGTTAGTTAGCAGATAACCAAAATCCTATAGACAGGTACTCAAATTCTCAAAGTGTTGTGTTCATTACACAGCTAAATGTGCTGGTCTGTGCTTTTTGCCATTTTCCTTTGAGATTAACCTCGTATCCTCACTTTTCTCAATTATTATCACTTGTTCATTAAAAAAAATCCGAATAATTTACCGCTATCTATACAGAATGAGCAAGAAGTTTCACTTCTGTCGCGTGGGTTCCACGCACCCTCTTTTTTTAGTTATCGTGTTATCCTTGATTTTCAAAAAAATACATGTTTGTTAAAATACCGGATAAACTAAAAATTTGAGCGCTCGCCAGCTCCAGGGTTTAATGTGCACCTTATCAATGCGCATCTCCTCGCTGAGGATGGATGCTGTGAATCAATTTTTCGCTGAGAAAACTCGAAAAAACGATTTTTGAATAATTGGCTTTTTCTCGGAAACCATTCGGTCGATTTAGCTGAAATTTCTAGGAGCACATGGCGCACACGTGGAGAATATACTGTAAAATTTTCAGGTCGATACATACAGCCGTTATTGAGAAAAGCGATGGAATGTGATATCACACACACACACACACACATACGGACATACACACAGACGACCCCAAAAAAAATCATTTTTTGACATTTCTCATCATTTGGAGTCATATTCCAATGAAATCTTAAATTAAAAAAAAATTGACGATTCCAATGCTTCCATTCGGAAGCAAAACCTGCAACTTTTCAAAGAAGGAAAAGCTTTTTACCCCTCAAAAATGCCGAAAAATATCGAATTTCCAAAGAAATCGAAAAAATATATCTGACACTAGTTTTTCGGCTGAAATTTCCTCAGCTTTCCACCTTTTTTTTGGAATCATCAAAAAAAACCATCTGTAATCGTTGCATTATAGTGACTATTTTGCCCCACTCTCCTCTATTGTATATAATAAATATACATTCACACAATCATATGAAAATTCGGAAAATTCCCGAAATATCCTAATTCATTCATTTTTATGCAGTATTTCATATTAAGGCTCGGATGGAGTAGGGTTATTCGAGAAAACGTAGATTTCACTTTTCGACGTCAAAAATGGTTCAATTTTCCAAATCTCAAAATAGCACCATACAGACGATGCAGAACAATGGTGCTGCGCTGAGTTTTGGAAAATTGAACCATTTTTGACCTCGTAAAGTGAAATCTACGTTTTCTCAAACAACCCTACTCCATCCGGGCCTTAAAGAATTATGCCACTTTGCACCCGGGGTTCCAAATAGCCCCCGTTCCACTCTGCCCCCGCGTTCCACATTGCCCCGCCGTTCCACTTTGCCCTACCTTTTCACTTTACCCCACCTTCCTCTAATTAATAATAATTGTGAAAAGAAAAAAAGTTGAGATACGCTCTTTTGGCTTTAAGATTTTCTTCTTTTAAAGACAAACAAAATTTTTTTTCTTCATTTTTCTCACAAGAAAATACCTTTTGAACATTTCTAAATCCCCCTCTTGGTTCTGCGAAGCCAAAAGGGCGTAGAATCCGCGATACGTCCTTTTGGCATTAGCAACGCGATATATTTCAATAACAAAATGACATAACTACCAATTGTAAGAGTGAGAAAACCTTATCTCCATATTGACGTTTCTTCGCTTTTACTGTTTTTTGAAACAGGAAAAAGTTAATAACGCTCTTACGTCTATTTATTTTCAAGATTCCAAAATATTGGGGAAAGTGAAGGAAAATATACATTAGAATGAAAGGGCTGGAGCTAAATTTGTCTGATGATTCCATTGAAAAGCTGAGGAAATTTGCGGTGGAAAATATGTGTCAGAGATGATTTTTTTGTTTCTTAACAAATTCTATTGTTCTGGTCGAGGCTTGAAAGGAGTATAAGATGGCGTTGTACAATGCATTTGAAAAATTGTGTCGCTGAAGGCAGCGTTGAGAACATCGTCGAGAATATCCTGAGAAATGTTGGCCTCATGATAGCTACGATTTATCCATATCGTCGCCTTAGAGTTGATGGAGCGTAAGTGCCATATTTCCCGATTTTTGTTTCAAAATAACGAAAAGGCGTATCTCCACTATTATTGCTCTAATAGGCTTTCCAAGGCCTTTTACGCAATATTAGTAAAAAAATAAAAAGTAATAAGAAATAGGTGTAAGTACCACTGACCAATAACGAAGAGGCGTAAGTGCTGGAGATAGACCCCTTCGCTTGAGTGTTTTCATTGAATTTCCCCGAATCATCGTGAAAAACTAATAACAGAAGGGCGTAAGTACCATAATTTCGATAAAAGTGGCACAAAAAGGCGTAAGTGCCAAAATTTGGATAGAAAATCCTCCAAACAAAAGGGCGTAACTCCAAATATTCTCATGAGTTGAAAAAATTATAAAATCAAAGAGGCGCAAGTGCGGAGATACGACCTTTTCACTTTAACTTTTAGGATTATTTTTTGTTTTTATAAATTTTTCTACAGCACGTGAAAATTTCTAGAGTTGCGCCTTTCTGTTTTCAGGTTTCTGTATCCGAATTTTGGCATTCGCCTTTTCGATTTTCACCATTTTTATCTTAATTATGGCACTTACGCCCCTTCATTGATAGTTTTTTCCGATGATTCGGGAAAATGCAATGAAAACACTAAAAACAAAGGGACGTATATCCGGCACTTACACCCCTTTGTTATTAGTCAGTGGTACTTACGCCTATTTGTTATTATTTTTCATTTTTTTGATAATATTGCGTAAAAGGCCTTGAAAAGCCTATTAGAGGAATAATAGTGGCGATACGCCTTGTTATTTTGAAGAACAAATCGGGAAATATGGCACTTATGTCCCTTTCATTCTAAGGCGACGATATTGATGGTCGAATGCAATGGTGAATGAAGGCATTAATTTTTTTTGTGTAATACCTGACAACATTTGAGAGCTCTGGGTTTCGGGAATTCGGAGGAGGTTACAAGGAGGGGGGGGGAGGGTGTTAGAATTTTTTTCCACCTATACACCATAGACTTTGTACTTTCATACTTTATAGTTTCTTTATGGTGAATTGAGGCGTGAAATTTTTCTCTATGGTATTTGAAGGCGTTTACAAGTTCTTTGTTCTAGGAATCCGCGGGAAGTGACAAGAAGGGGGGTGTTGGAAACACCGTCATACTGTAGATTTTGCGATTTTATGAGCTATATCCTCTCCTCTATGGCAAATTAAGGCGTAAATTTTTGTTTTTTATATCTGAAGGAATGTACGAACTCTTCGTTTTGTAAATTCGAGAAATGTAACATGAACCGGGTGTTAAAATGGTTTTTAACTGTCACACCACAGATTTCGGGATCTTATTCGTTATAATTGAAGGTGTTTACAAGCCCCTAGTTCTTGAAATTCGAGAGAAGTGGCAAGAACGGGCGTAAATCGCAAAGTCTATGGTGTGACAATGGGAAAAATTCTAACACCTCTCTCATTGTCTCCTCCCTCGAATTGCCAAAACTAAGGGCTTGTAAATGCTACCAGGTATCACACAAAAACATTCCATGCCTCAATTCCCCATAGAGGAGGACTTATAACGAATAAGATCCCGAAATCTATGGTGTGACGGTGGAAAAAAATTCTAACACCCCCCTCCTTGTTACCTTCCCCGAATTTCCGAAGCGAGGGCTCTCAAATGTTTTCAGATATTACACCGAAAAATTTCATGCTTTTATCCGCTATATTGCTAAAGTTATTGAATATTGTAGTCGTACTAAGGAAAGCTTTGACACGGGGAACGTTAGGATGGGGGAGCCGGACTCGTGTAGGAAAACGTAGTGGTGGGGGAACCTAGCTCTTAACTTTCCCCCTGCCAAACCTTTCCTTAGTACGACTATATCTCTTAAATATGGATGAATCGCAGCTGTCATAAGGCCCAAATTTCCGAGGATATTTTCGACGATGTTTTCGACGCTGGCTTCAGCGACATGGAACATTGAATAGTAAAGAAATTGAAGGAAAGAAACGTACCAAGTGAAAGCACACATTGAAGATACACCAAGTACGTTTCTTTTGTTCAATTTTTCTACTATTCAATCCTTCAAATATTTCGTACAACGCCGATTTCATCTACTAACCGAATAATAAGATGATGAGTTCATTTAAAAATGTAATGCACAACTCTCTATCCGATGGGACTTTAACTTGTTCGCTAGGAGGAGGAACAGACTCGAAGACCACGTTTTGACCGAGCGAAGGGAGGTTCAATTCTTATATTTTTTAGAATCAATAATGTTATTTAAAAATAAAAATTTTCCTGTCTATATCGAATATATTTTATCCACGTTTTCATACGCTTCATGTCTATATCTCAGATAATATGTATTGGCTCAAATTCGTAGCAATTACAACTATCCAATTTTGTCATTCACATTTCCATGACTGATCAAAAATGAATTGAGAATTGGAGTTTTCTTGAGAAGGCTAAATAACGGTAATTCCCCCCATAATGCGATTTTCGTTGTTGTCAATTTTTTTTTTCAAGATCACAGCATTATAAAATTTTTATTTCTCCTTTGATGGATATTTTTCCCCTAACTCTGGCTGAATTTTCAGCCCTCATGTTTTTTGGGGCCATAAGACAAGAATGAAGATAAGACAGGAATAAGACAGCGAATGTCTTATCATTCAGAGATATTTTCTTAATATTTATTTTCTAGTCTTGGGAAGTGAACGAAAAATCCAGGGGGTTATAAATTGGCATCGTCGGAGGAAGAGATGATCTTCTGAGAGAAATGGAATTTTCCTCCTGCCGCAATTTTAAATATCGAGCGAAAAATGAAATAACGGAATCGTTATCATAAAGTGAACTTTTAATTTACAATTATAAATTTCCGGAGGCAGCCGCAAAATCTGCGGTGGGATTGAAAATTTTGCCATCGGAAAAGATGACTGCTCGTCCCTTCTTCTCGCGCTAAATTTGCTTCTGTTAGCGTTCTTTCTTCATCTGGTGACTGCTACGATATTGACGGCCTCACTGCCTGCTTGCGCACGTTATCCTTCTCGGTTCAATAATCAGTGCCTCCACCTAATGTCCTGATTGTTCGGAAGATGAATCCAAGGATACCATAGAAAATATCAATATGAGTGGAACATCGGAGGAAAATTAAACATAATTCTTGATTTGTTTATTCTTTGATCAGGAATGATATTTTCTCGGACCACACGTATGGTACTGTTCAGACGTCTCCTTGCCCGTCAACCTGTCCCTCATCCACACATTCCCCATCATCCACTCCAGACTATGACGGAGAAACGTAAGTAATTATTCTATTTAAATACTATTCTGCGATTTTTCATAGATGATTCTGAGTAAATTGCAATTTTCCAGCTAGTTGGAAAGATTTTTCAACCTTCAATTGTTGAGATTTTTATGAAATTTAAAGGACGTTGCACTAGAAAGAGATGTTTTGTGCCTGGGATGACGGTAGAGTTTTTCTATATCACATTGAGTTCTGATTTATGACCAATTCACATTTCTAGGGAAGAGTCATATATATAGAGCGTGGCTTATCTTAACCACCTGTAATAGGGAATTGATTGTAATTTCAAACCAGGATTTTTTTGGCATCCACAAACAAATTATATAATGAATTTGGCTGTTTGCACAATATATTCCAAAACAATTCCGGGAAAAATTGGATAGCCTTGCACTGGGAGTCGAACCCAGGCTCTATACGGATTAAGCTATTCAGTTCTATACCAAGTTTCCATTCGAATTGCCTTGATAAGTCGCTCGCTCAGTATATATTCCCACCTCTGTCCATCATGCAGTAATTTAAATTGGATTTTAATCATATTTTTAGCATATTATACTTTGCGTGACTTTCGCCTGCATTGTGCAAATAGCGTGACTTTTTTATCATATCATCATAAATGTATTTACGCAATTCCAGGCCTGGAAATATTGATATCAGTCCCCGTTCATCATTTTCCTCCATCCCTGAGCAATCTCCCATTTACGATCCGAGTCTTGTTGAAGAATCTCCGTTTTCACCAGCTCTTTCAAAAGTCCCGTGAGTTATTATTCCTTATTTGCTTTCTTATTTTCGAGACAAGGACTCTTATTGATTGAATCAATATTAATTATGGATCAGTTTTCGAGTATTTCCTGGTGATTCAAAATCAAATCAAGTTAACTAGAAGGAATTAAGCTGTAGAATGATAATTATACAGGGAAGGTAATAAAGTGCTTTCATGCATCTCAATTTGATTTGTCTCAATGTGTCTATATAGTCGGGAAACCAATTGAACTCTGAAGAGCTTCCACCACTGTGGTTCAGCCTTAATCTAGTATCTTCGATTTGACTCCTTACTAATGCATTAACTATGATTATTACTTATTCATCCGGAATTTAAGAAAGACGACATCATCTAATCATGGGTGTCTTTTTTATTTTTTTCATTTTTCATTTCATTATGGGTTTTTTGTCTTGGAATATCGCGCTTTTCTTATTATAGACGTTCAAGAAGTGATCGACCTCCCCAAATATCCTCTCCTGCCAGGCCTGGGCCATCATGGGCTGATGAAGAATATTTTCGGAGTGCTGGAAATGTACCGTAAGTTCTAAAATATATAATGGATTCAGCCCTTTCTGCATCTATTCCTTTCCATGGGTCCAAAATTTCAAAAATTCATCGATTAATGAACTATTGCATTTTTGGGAACTCAAATAGAAACATGATGCCAATGATTCAAAGGAGAGGCATTGAAGAGCCATGAAACAATTAAATTTATTAATAAATTAATTTTTATTAATAAATTTTATTTAGGAAATCACATTTTCGGAAAAAATATGTAATGCGCAAGCAGGATACAATAAACGACAACCATCCTTCAGGCATAAATCGGGGTGGAGCAAAAATAATTGCCTTGGCGAAAATTGGAGAAATAGTATTACTACCTAGAAATGTTTACTCTTCGTTCATTGTAGGTTGCACTGAACTGCCGATTTTCGTGATGAGATAGAGCTGCGGGAATTTGCTGTTATTAGAATTTCCTCAATAATCTTTCACACATTATCTTCGTTTCATGCCATCACTAAGGGAAGGCACGCCTCATAATTGATTATCAACAATAATTCAGTTGATGATGATTTTATTCATTGACCTGAATTAAAATGATAAAAACAGATATTTTCAGGAAGGGTCAGGGACGTTCCCAGTGTTTCTCCGGGGCTGAATGTGTTGAGTTAAAGACGGAATGAGTGCCATAACTTTTGAGTCTCAAATCTTGCATAACGTGCTCGATGGTTGTCGTACTTACCTGTGGCGTAGTATTCCTCTGGGATGCACCACGAGACTTTTCGGTACTCGCTACATAATTCACAACTATGGATGATCTTTCCCGTGTATTTTTCATAGTGAGCCTCCTGTCCCACCATGTCCCGAACCGATGACTGAAGCTCCTTCTGTTCCTACTGCTCCCTCAAATTTGAAAAAGAAAAGGAGTGGCAGTTGGAAAGCAGAGAATCGGAGTGCCTTCGCGCATGAAGGGTTTGAATACCACTTCAATGGGGTTGCGAAAGATGGCAACAAGTGAGTACTTGCCTCATCAGACTTATCATCTTAATAAGGCAATTAAATTCGAGCTAAGTATAATATTAATATGTAGCCAATCTCTAGTTTCACCATTCTTCCCAAATCTGGAGATCCATTGAAACACTGTTCACTCAACGTATATGCAGTCGGAAGTTTGCAAGTTATTGTCACATCTCTCACTTGTCACATTGAACGAAAGCTTACACTTAATAACAGTACAATATATCTACAAAGTACAATATATTTAGGTACTCTGTCGTACTGTGGAATCCACGTAGAATCTCCTAGAGAAATTTACTGGAATACTTTGAACCTGTTCTTTCCATGTCAAAAAATAGTAGATAGTTTCTCAAATACTGTGCATATTGTTAGGAATCCCGGTGGTCCGTTATGCCTTGGGCTTCGTAAATGAGCCTAAAAATCACTGATAATATTGAATGCATCATGTTTTGATTAAAAATGAAAAAGAAATTCGAGAAAATTTAGAAAGGGGGCCATCGTATCCTGGTCTCCCCTAAGTCAGTTCTATCAGCTTCAGGAAAACTGAAGACAATGTACATTGCATCGACAGTGCAGCTAACTATCAGGTGTGACACTTGCCCCTCTAGGGGACATAGCCATATCGGAGTAGAGCTAACTATCAGGCATCACACACTACTGGCAGCTATTTTCGAATTTTTCACGTTCACAGAATATTTCGTGGTTCACTTAGTCTTCAGCTGATCCATTTTTGGAGAATCTTGCGTCGATTCCTCCTGGGAGATTAATGTTATCACCGAGGGTTCATGAAAAGCTTTCCTATTTCATATGAAGTTTTCAGTCTCATTCTCAATGTTTGTAATTATGTTCTATCCCGATATTAATATTCTTGCCTCCCTCCATTGCATACATACTCCAACTATTACTACCTGCAGATGCTACTAACTGCTGTGCTTTTTCTCTTCTCATTATTTAGATTTTATGTATGTAAGAAGGTCAAAGACAAGGTCAAGCGGTGTAAAGCAAGGGGTAAGTGGGACGGCAGTAGATTCATTGGAAATCAGCCCGATCACAACCATGATCCAGATCCCTTTTGCGGACAAATACGCGCATTTCACACTAAATTAAAAGAAGAAGCCCTCAAAACCCGAGACAAGCCAACGAAAGTGTATGCGCAAGTTCGTCGGAAGTGAGTCGAAAGAGAATTGTTTACGACTCATCAGATATTATTTAACTATTGATTGTCACAGCGCAGCTCTGGGTAAAATGGACACATCAAAATTTCAAGCAAATATCATGGAAAATTCTTGAAATTAATAGAAATATTGGCGGTAGATTGTTTTTGATGATTTCATTGGAAAGCTGAGGAAATTTGAGACAGGAAACAAGTGCTGTAATTATTTGTTTTGAATTTCTGGCGATTTTGACTTTTTTAAGCATTCTAGAGGGGTAAAACCCTTCCATTTTCAGAAAATTTTCAGTTTTTTGAGAATATTTTCGGTTTTATTCGTCGTAGCGTGAAAATTACAATGGAAGGTGAAAGGTGAGATCATTTGCCATCGATTCAGGGGGTTTTCAATTTGAAAATATCGATTTTTAAGGTATTTATGGGCATTTTCGTGAAACAGTTTTGTCAAACAGTTTCTGGCCTATAACTATCCCAAAAATTGAGATTTTTGAATTCAAATCCCTATAAATCGATGAGAAATGAGCTCACCTTTCATTTGAGACCAACCCCGAAGTGTTACGACTAATATCACCAGAGATATTCGCAAAAAACTGAAAATTTTCGAGGAAGAAAGGCTTTTACCCCTCAGAAATGCCCAAAAATTTGGAATTTTCAAAAAAATTGAAAAGAATACATCTGACACTAGTTTTCAGACTAAGATTCCCTCAGCTTTTCGATAGAATCATCAAAAAAAATCCATCACTAATCGTTTCATTATAGTTTCCATCTTGCCCCACTTTCCCCTATACAATAGGGGAGAGTGAGACAAAATAGACACTGTAATGAAACGGTTAAAGATGGATTTTTTTTATGATTCTATTGGAAAGCTGAGGAAATTTCAGCTGGAAAACTAGAGTCGGATGTATTCTTCTCAATTTTTTTGAAAATTCCAAATTTTTGGGCATTTTTGAGGGGAAAAGCCTTTCTTCCTCGAAAATTGTCAGTTTTTTGCGAATATCTCTGGTGGTATTAGTCGTTACACTTTGGGGTTGGTCTCAAATGAAAGGTGAGCTCATTTGCCATCGATTTATGGGGTTTTAAATCTAAAAATGTCAATTTTTTGGATAGTTATAGGCCAGAAACTGTTTGACAAAACTGTTTCACGAAAATGCCCATAAATACTTTAAAAATCGATATTTTAAAATTGAAAATCCTATGAATCGATTGCAAATGATCTCATCTTTCACCTCCCATCGGAATTTTTACGCTACGACAAATAGAACCGAAGATATTCTCAAAAAACTGAAAATTTTCAATAAAAGGAAGGGTTTCACCCCTCTAAAATGCTCAAAAAAGTCAAAATCGCCTAAAATTCAAAAAAGTTAATTCCAGCACTGGTTTTCCGCCTCAAATTTCCTCAGCTTCCTGATAGAATTATCAAAAACAATTTGCCGCCGATATTTTTATTAATTACGAAAGTTTTCCGTAATATTTGCCAAGAAATTTTGTAATTATTGAAAATATTGGTGGCAGATTGTTTTTGATAATTCCATCAGAAAGCTGAGGAAATTTGAGGCGGGGAACAAGTGGCGGAATTAATTTTTTTGAATTTTTGGCGATTTCGACTTTTTTGAGCATTGTAGAGGGGTAAAACCCTTCCTTTTTTTTTTCAATTTTCAGTTTTTTGAGAATATCTTTGGTTCTATTTGTCATAGCGTAAAAATTCCGATGGGAGGTGAGAGGTGAGATCATTTGCCATCGATTCATGGGGTTTTCAACTCAGAAATATCGATTTTTGAGGTATTTATGGACATTTTTGTGAAACAATTTTGTGAAACAGTTTTTGGCCTATAACTATCCCGGAATTGATATTCTCGAGATAAAAATCCCATAAATCGATTGGAAATGAGCTCACCTTTCATTTGGAACCAACTCCGAATCGTTACGACGAATAGAACCAGAGATATTTGCAAAAAACCAAAAATTCTCAAGCAAGGAAAGGCCCCCTCAAAAATTTGACCCCTCAAAAATGCCGAAAAATATCGAATTTTCAAAAAATTAAAAAATATACATCTGGCATTTGTTTTCCAGCTCAGTTTTCCTCAGCTTTTCAATAGAATCATCAGAAAAAATCCATCTCTAACCGTTTCATTACAGTCTCCATTTTGCCGCACCCTCCCCTATAAGAAACTGCAACATTTTGCGATTAAGAATTGGACCTTTCAGAAAGACTTTATACAGACGTTATCAAGTATACGATTTATCTTTCAATTACGCGTTCTTGGCACTTACGCCTTTTTGTTACTAAGGCGACGAATTAGACAATAGCCTTACGAATTATATTTCCTCGACGGAATTGCAATAGTTATATTACAATATTAGTAATAATTTACAAAATTTTTATAGGAATAAACTATTATCAAAAATAACCAAACATTATTTATGTAGCTTTGGAGCTATTCCTGTCCGCCAGGAAAATAAGTCCCGATCACTACGGCGATGGATCAGTGGAGATTTTCCGAAAACCCCTTCGAGCTTGAAAGAATTTGGGGAGGCCCTGGAAGATCCCCAATTTTCAGAGGCATTGCTTCAGTATGAAGGCGGAACACTTAAAGTAACTAATGTTCATTAGCCTATCGTTGCTATTAGTTCGTTCACAGTTGCATTCGCATACTAGCATTTTTCGGTCGCTACACTAAGGACATCGTCTTCTGCAGAACCCTGTCTCCATCTTTAGATTAATCATGAATTGTGCCATAGATTGGGAATTCTATTTTTACTGCACATCGTGTGGGAAGTGGCATTTTCTGAACCATGTACAATAAAATAGTGTACCTCATACGTAATACATTACACACTGAGGGATGGACGAAGTTAACCTCGACAATGTAACTAGCTTCGCTAGGGAGGAAAAGCTTTGTCGAGGCTGACTTTTGTTCATCCATGATGCGTACAATATTGTTCTGTTCGAGGGAGGAAAGCATTACGTTTCTAATCGAGTGAAGCAAGGGAGCGTGAAGAGAACCATAGTTCGCCACTCGTAGAATCTAACATCACTGTCGAAAAGTATTGATCCATACATCTGCGACGGGGTTTTTCAGCTCGTATTATTGGCAGTCCTCGGCTTCGCCTGAGACCACCAATTTCACACTCGTGAGGAACCCCACGCACTTGTATGGAAACATACTATTTCTGCCCTCAGGGAGTAAAGTATGACGTTTCTAACCGAGCGCAGCGAGAAAAATATCGTACGCACCATGGATGAAAACAAGTCAATTCGGCCAAAAATTTGGCACCCTCGCTTCGCTCGAGAGGCAAATTTTTGGCCATGTTGACTTCTTTACTCCCTTGACGCGTAATATACTATTTCGACTCGTGTACTAATGAAAGTGGCTTTCTGCTCTTTTCGCTCGTCAAATGATTTTTTACCGCACTTTTCCATAAAATTTCTCTATAATTATGTGTATTTCCCAGTGCACTATTGTTATGTATCTCTTATATCCGTCTCTCTAGGCAAAGACTTTCACAACATCCATCAAGAAAGATAAAAAAATGATTGATTCGACGTGTGTGGTAATCAGTGATCCTTCATTGATAGCCAGACTAGGAAATAGGCAAATCAAGATAGCCTTCCAAGACGGCACTTTCAAGAGTTCGCCATCAAGGCTGAAGGTGTACCAATTGGTCACAGTGCTTGTGAAGGCTTATGGTCAAGTAAGATCCAGTTATGATTCTTGAGCCTTTATGAGCTTCTCATTTTGCGTGGAATTTCAAATTATCAATTTTTTAGAAAAAACCAAATTTAACTGGGTGGTTCTTTAGAAACTACCCAATTCACGATTCAGTAGAAGATGCGGCCATACACAATCTCTTACCTATTATGAGAGTGTATATCAATTGAATTGATGAGGTTTTAGCAATGACTTTCGATATAAAGAAATCCCACGTTTCTGGATATAGTCCAGTCAATATGTCACTCTATCTCGATTAATTTCCGGAGTATTCATGTAAAGCCGATTGAAAAAATCCAGTTGTCTGAACACTTTGTTAATGAACAGATAATCAAAATACTAGAGGCAGATACTCAAATTCTTAAAATGTAGTGCTCATTACACAGCTAAATGTACTGAGCTGCGCTTTTTGCCATTTTCCTTTGAGATTAACCTCGTATCCTCACTTTTCTCAACTATTATCACTCGTTCATTTAAAGAAATCCGAATAATTTATCGCTATCTATACATAATGAGCAAGAAGTTTCACTTCTGTCGCGTGGGTTACACGCACACTGTTTTTCAATGGTCGACAAGCCCTTAGTCCTAAATGATAATTTTTGATCAGAGGCATTCATTCGAAGCATTGAAAAAATTGGGCAGTTGCGTTGCAGCTATATCACTTGACATCATGAATGAAGTCGTCGACTTAGTGATGCAGTGCCTCCAATACGTCATGTATAATCCATTTGAACTACTCGGATATCTTTATATCGATGTATATATTGTGCTCTTTTATTTAGCCATTTCCTGTTGCATGGGTGTTGATGGAGTACCGAAGGAAGGAAAATTATGATCAAGTCTTTCAGTACATCATGAAGGACGTTATTCCACAGCTAGTGTAGAACAAGGGATCGATCATGTTCGATTTTGAGAAAGCCCCTCACACCATCCTCAGCAAATACCCAGGATTAAAATTGAACCTGTGTACATTTCATTATGGCAAGGTATGGTTTTAATTTTTCCAAAGTAGTCGTATGAGTTTTCATGTAATCAGGAGATTTTCTTCAAGAAGTTGTGAAATAACTATGTTATTTTTTATCCTTGTGAGAAATTCCAACTTTCTAGGTTTCGTAATTCATGAGATATTCAATCTTAAAGTTTGAATTTCCAACAACGCGTGAATGGTAGAACCTCAAAACTCAGTAATATTGAGGAGGTCTCTTTTTTTTTCGAAAAACCATTACAGAAATTCTAATGGAAGAATATTCAGCGATATTTTAAATATTTTAGAATAATTGGGAATTGATTCATTCCTTCGGCCACATTTTTTTCCTTCGAATTTGAAAATTGAGAAATTGGGTGTACTTTACGACTGGGTACGGCAGTCAACGGGCCGTCGCTTAAATGTGATTGGCCATTTCGTTCAACATGCAGTATAGCTTTCTATCAATTCTTCAGGACTAGGTTATTTCCTTTTTTCAATTTCTGCCCAGTCTTCCACCCAGGAGCTCCAGTTACTCCAGGTGTCTCTCAGGCATTGTCAATGGGCGATATAAGGTGAAGAGATAATTCCTCGAGAACAGTGACCTTTCTGAGTGGTAGGAAGCTATTTTTGCCGTAGATGAGCTACCTGACTTACAACATATGTCGCCCATGAGTTTTCCACGGGAAATGAAATGTGAATACGGAATTTTGCGACAGTTGCGCCATTTCTGAGTGATTCTAAGGAGGTTTTCCTCGAAGATGAGACCCTCAGCCACTCCAGGTGTTTTTTTATGGGGAATACAAGGCAAATAAAGAAGTCCTTGGAAACTGCAAATTTCTAAGTGGTGTGAAGCTATCTCTCACGCTGATAAACTTCTTCACTTACTACAGGTGTCTTACATGAGCTTTTCATGGGGAATAAAAGGCAAATATAAGATTCCACGAAAGCTGGGATATTTTTGGGTGGCTCCGAGGGCATTTTCTTTGCGGATGGGGACTCACAGTCACTCCAGGTGTCTCTCCGGGTATATCTTCTACAGAGAACGAAATGTGAATACGGAATTCCTCAAAAGCTGCAACATTTCAAAGTATCTTTTTTCGAGATGAACATACTCAACTCACTCAGGACACCAGGTGTCTCACAGGAAGTTTCTTACGGCGAATGAAGTACAAATACAGGAATTCACGAGTGTTGTGACATTTTAAAGAGGTTTTAGGGATATTGTTCCGGAGATGGGATTTTTCACCACTCTAGGTGTTTCTTGGGCATTCTCTTCAGGGATGAAATACAACTGTAAGATTGTGCAAAAGCTCTGACACCTCTGAGGGTATTGTCCCTGCAGTCGAGCTACTGGGTGTCTCAGAAGAAGCCTGGGAGATACCTAGCATGAGTGATGGAACTCATCGGCAGGGAAAATAGCTTTAAGTCACTGAGAAATGTTAGATTATTCAAGAAATTTCTCATTTACATATCATCCCTGTAGAAAATTCCCAAGATACACCTGTAATGAATGAGATATTCCATCTGCAGGGAAAATATCCCCGAAATCACTCAGAAATGCTGCAGTATTCACAAAATCCCGTATTTGCACTTCATTCCCTGTAGAAAAATGTCTGTGAAACATCGGGAGTGAGTTGAGTTTGTTCATCTGCGAGGAAGTCGTTTCTCAAGTACTTAGAAATGTTGTAGCGTTTGAAGAATTCTGTATTCACATTTGGTTCCCTGTAGAAAATGCGTAAGGAACGCCTTGGAGTAACTGTGACTCCCCATCTGCGAGGGAAATGCCCTCAGATTAACTCAGAAATGTCCTAGCTTTTGTGAAATCTCATATTTGCATTCTATTCCCCTTGGAAAGCGCATGTAAGATACATGGAATAGATGGGATAGTTCATTTGCGTGAAAGGTAGTTTTATACCACTCAGAAAGGTCGCAGCTCCTGCGAAGTCCGTTATTAGCTTCCCGATAAGGGAAGTTTATGTATTTGCCCCGAAAATGAAGAATCGATTTTTTGAGTGATCTTTATGTTTTGAGATCTCCACAACATTTTCGGATAGTTTTCAAGACCATGTCTGTATGTGTGTGTGTGTGTGTGTGTGTGTGTGTGTGTGTGTGTGACCAATTTTTCGTTCATGTTTTCTCGTGAATCAATAATGCAATCGGAGCATCTCATTATAGATTAATGTTGATTAGATTTCGGTTGAAATTGGATCAGCGATTTCTCAGTTTTTGACGAGAACATAATCGAATTCATTCTACAATATCTTCGGTCCTATTAATGACAGCGTGAAAATTCCAAATGGAGGTGAAAAGTGGGATCATTTGCCAGCAATCTATGTAGTTGCTAATGGAAAATATCGATTATTATTGAGGTATTTATGGAATCTTCCATAGGAATCCATTGTTACCCGTTAACTATCTCGGAGATCAATACTAGATACAACAACTGCCAAATGATTTCATCTCTCACCTTCATTCAGGATTTGTATACTACGATCAATAAAACTGAAGATATTTTAAAAAACTTCTTCTCAACTTCGTTGTTTGCAATCTTATCTGTGATTCATCACTTTTTCAAATAATGAGTGAAATAGATTATCGGGAAGTTCTTAGTGTGGCTCATAGAGTCACACTCATCGCAACACATTTCTACGCATTTCTATTGATGAATATAGCAATAGCGCAGAGCAATTTGCGGAGAAAATAACGTTAAATCGCTCAGAAATATCGCAGTTTCCTAGGGGCTCTATATCGCCTTACATTCCACGTAGCAAATGCCTGAGACACACCTGGAGTGGCTGAAGGTCTCATCTTCGAGGGAAATCTCTGTAGAATCACTCAGAAATGTCGGAGCTCTCGTGAAATTCCGTATTCACATCTTATTCTCCGTGGAAAACTCATGGGAGACCCCTGCTGCGAGTTAGGTATTCATCTGCGGAGAAAATAGCTTTATGAGCAAGTCAAGTTGAATCATCTATGGAATATCTCATGGAAAACATGGTCGAAAAATCTGAGAAAATTCACAAAAATTGGGGAATAGTATGAGTGATTATCCTGCAAAATTTGTGGGGAATCGACCGATCTATTTAAATTCATAGAACTACTTTAATCCAGGAGAGTGGGTTAAAGTTACCCATTTTTGTGAGTTAAATTAACTCACTCTTACTGACTCAAATTAACTGAGGAAGAGTAAGTTATTTTAACTCACAAAAATGGATTAATTTAACCCACTTTTCTGGGTTGAATTAACCCGCTGTACGATCTTAAATTGAAAATACTTTTTTCTCTGTATACCTTAAGCGAAACACAGGAGGCTTTCCAATAAGTACACTGTGTAACACAGTGTAACACTGTGGGTGAATGTCCATGAGTCTGTTGTCCGTGCGGCTCAGTCGCAAACGCCCACAACCCGTCCTATTGTTAAACTAGCCAAAGGGATAACCTCCGATGTCGACCCAAAGCTAAAATTTATATGTTGTAGCATCAGAACCGAATACTTCCGAGGTTACTCCATTTACCAGGACGACTTCATGACTATGCCGCGCAGACAACAGACTCATGGAAATTCACCTACAGTGTTACACTGTGTTACACAGTGTACTTGTTGGAAAGCTCCCACAACTCTGCTTGACTCCTCCCTCTTATCACTAGGCTATCGTGAAGAATGCTGTAAGATTTGGAATTTTGCCCCGAAAAAAAGATCTCAAAGATAAAACTGATGAGGAGAAGAAAAGAATTGAAGAATATCGAGACATTTTGGAATTGGTAACGACTCTACCTCTATTACGTCCGAAAGATATTGTGAGGGAGGGATGGCCGGAGATCCAAGAAGAGATAAAGGAGAAAGGTTTCAGTACAGAATTTTGCAAATTTAATAACTATTATGGGAGACAATGGCTCAAACGAAGACCACCAGAACAATGGAGCGTGTACAAACAACCAGACAGGACGAATAACATCTGCGAGTCTTTCAACTCGACTCTGAGTGAAAAGCTGGGAACAAAATCCACCCCTTGGCGATGGCAAAGTGAGTTTGAGCAAGTGTGAGTAACTGAGTGAGTCTGAGTGAGTATGAGTTCGAGTGAGTGTGAGTGGATGAGTTCACCTTACCAGCACATATTATGATATGAAGCCTTCGACACTATTTCACTAACTTTTGGGGTGATGATTTTTGATTTTGTTAAAAATCGTAAGTCGTAAGAAAAAATCGTACGTCGTAAGTTTATTTTCACTTGTAATACCTCGAGTGCTTGAAAATTAGCGGGTATTTCATGAAAGTTTTGTTGCTCAGCAACACGTGTGTGACTTTTGCAGTAACAAAATCCCGAGGGCTCATGCGCGAGGGATTTCGTGACAAACTGAACGCACACGTTACTGAGCGGGTAAACTTGAGGGAAATACCCAATTAATTTTCAAGCACGAAGGGTATTCGGGAGATTATTTTAGTGAATCTAATTTTGGTGAATGGGTGCATGGATTTGACACTTTCGAGGGATAAAGTGGGTTAGAATTTGTTTAAAAACTATTTCTGCCCTCTGGCCAGAAAGTGGCAGCTTTCGGGCCGCTGCGCTCAACGAAATTGCCACTTTCCGGCTCGTCGGGCAGAAAAATAGTATACACACCTTGACTAGCAAAGTAAGAACGTCTCAGAGCACATGTCTGTTGACCTCGGCCAACAATTACATGTGCTCTGGGACAATCCATACTTTACTGGCCTAGGTATGTAATCTACTATTGTTTGCTGCTTAGCAGTAAACGTGGTATTACCAAAAATCATCGAAATAATACATACCACTCGATTTCAAATCCTTCGCTCCTCTTGGTCGAAATTGTGATTGAAAAAATAATCATAATAATTTATTCTTTTCCAAAATTTACGACCATCTTACGTGTGAAACAACCCTTCCGGATGCCCCTTTCTTTCCAACTTTTAATGCTTTTATCTCATTGAATATCAGTTATATGAAAAAAGTACAAAAATTATTTTTCATACCTAGGACGCGAAAAGACGACTTTCTAACCTTGCTTCACTCGGTCAGAAACGTCGTTTCTTCGTGTCTGCGGTATAAAAAATAATATTTGCACCTCGGCCGTGAAAAAGTCAACTGCTAAAAACATTTGCTACCCTCGCTTCGCTCGGGAAGCAAATTCTTTTCGCATTTGCATTTTTTTCGGCCTAGGTACAAAATATACTAGTTTCTGGGGGATAGAGCAGGAAATTGCATTACAATTTTTTCCAAAAATGTAAAGGTGATTCTTCTATTTTCATTATATGAACAATTGAAATGAAATTGATGACAATTATTTCCACGCACTGGTAAAAAAATATATTTTGAAGATGGTTTTGATGATACTTCCTCCGACGATTCGCAAGAAATCGCTTTTTGTATGTTATTGCGTGATCCGAGGGCAGAGCCGAAGAACCCTACACATGCGCACGACGTTCTAGTTGCGAATCACGTGATCACTGGCACCCAAATTACGCGCCAGTTGTCATGTTACGCATCACAAAAATTCAGAAGGAAATCGGACATCAATCAATCTTCACCATATATTTTATCCAGTTTTTGAACAGTGGGGATAATTGTCATCAGTTTATTTATTTCAAAAGTTGATCAAAAATTGAGAAATCGTCTGTTAATGTTTGGAAAAACTGTTAATGCAATTTTGTGCTCATCCCCCACAAAAACTATTCTTCCACTTTTTTCATATTACTAATATTTAATGAGATATGAGCATTTGGAGTTGGGAAGAAACGGGCATCCGAAGCTCTATTCCAAATCTCAAAATGGTCATAAATTTAGTGGAAAAATACTTTGATTTCCTGTTTCTACGAGGAATTACCATTCTTAGCAACATCAACACCATATCCAAGAATGAACAAAATCAAAAATCGTCATCCCGAAAGTGAGTGGAATAGTGTGGAATGTCTCCTATATGAACTCAATCAAAACTAGATAATCTGAAGAAACTTGCCCAGCACAATTCGAATGAATTGACTGCTGTACTGTCTGGAGCTGGATATCATCGACAGCAGAAGAAATTCCGTGAACGAGATAAATTGATCAGAGACGCTAGAAGAGATTACAAAAGGCACAGAATTCACGTCATCCATTTCCTACGAATAGCGGGAGCTCAACAGCGATATGTACGGAGGATGGAAGAGCAGATGGCTGAAGAAGGTGATATCATGAGGCTAGACATGTCTTCGTCTTTCTGGTTTCCTGTCACTGTTCTCGTTGCACACAGAAATTGACGAGAAATTACGTTCGACCCATATTGAAAAAAAATTACTGCAAAATCTAAATCGAAATTGCAGTCCACTTTACTAGCTGTAATTTTTTTAAACTTTCATTACTCACGCTATGAGCCTGACGCCGCCCTTGTCACAAAAATCGCAATATAAATAACTATACGAGTCAGTGCAACTTACACTTCATCAATTCTCTCTTTGAACTGTTTACTATCCTCAGATATACTCATAATCGATAATTAGTCATTCAATGTATTCGAAAAATATTTTTTCATCCTTAGGAAACGAAAAACGACTCTACATTTTCACATTTTCAAAAAAATCTTCTAGGAGTATACGATAATTCCTTCATCACATTCCGACAACATATCCAATTCCTTTTTGCACATACTTAAAATACAGATTCTGACGTCAAAAACGCCACGCGAATTTAGAAATATAAATCTAACCATTCTCAATGGAAACAGATATCATTTTATGAGGCTAAGTTTGATCGGGTCAAAACCGAGACCGAACTTCTCGGCCCTATCTAGAAATGGGCGCCCGTCACATGACGCATCACAAGACCGTCATATGACGGTTATGTGACGTCACGCGACGAAGTAGTTATGACCAAATTGAAAAAATGTAAGGAGAGAGTAGCGTTTTTGCGGTCGAAAACGAGCATATTCTCGAGCATTTTTTTTGACGATACAGATAATGTTGGTTCCTTCAATGAACTCCTATATAATAATATAACATATGAACTATATTGTCCGAAATTTTCATTGCGTCGAGAAACATCTTAGCTAATCAACGCACTTGGATTTTTCCGTTTCTGTTGATCCAGTGAAGAGTTCTAGTGTTCACCGCATTTTTTGGGATGCCTGCGAATATTCACTGGCAACGGCTCATTTAATAATATTTTGCAATTAAAATTTTAGAAAATATAGTTCATATGTTGTATCATCATATAAGAGTTCATTAAAAGAAACAACATTATCTGTATCGTCTACAAAAATTCTCAAAAATATACTTTTTTCTCGACCGTAAAAATGCTACCCCCCCTGAATGAAGGTCATTTTAAATCTATATAGATGTATTCCACTCTCTCACTAATTTTCCAGTCTTGGACAAGCAGAAATTAAATTGTGACTGTCATTTTCCATTCAAAATCTTGTGACGTCATGTGACCGTCACAAGATTATAATTTTTTGGTCATATGACGTCGGTAAAAAAATAACCGTCATTCCCCATCTGTAGCCCTACCTCTGCTATTTTGAAAATTCTTTATAATAGTCTGAGAATAATCATTATTGCTCCTAATTGCTAAACCAACGCATCGAAATTTTTATCACAGAAAACGCAATGCCTGAAGCTGATCCCAATGATCCTTACGTGTCGGATGAGGAACGCTATGTCAGTAGTGATGAAGAAGATGACGATGGTGATGATGACGTTGGTGTTGACGATGATGGAAATGATAATGCTGATGATATTGAGCGCGATGATGATGATGCTGATGATAGTGATGTTGGTGATGATGACGCTGATGATAGTGATGGTGGTGATGATGATGCTGATGATAGTGATGGTGGCGATAATAAAGTTGATGATAGTGATGATGACGGTGATAAGAGAGCTGCTGATGATAGCAAAGGTGGTGATGATAATGGCAACTGTGACGCTGAACGAAATAATCCAAGTGACTGTACATATTCAATTACAAATCTAAAGAAGCGAGGATTGACGATGACATTAAAAAAACGAGTAGATAAACGTTAGTAGCAGTGTCAATTTAAAAAAAATCACGAAAATTGTTCTGGTCTACTACGTCTTTTAGCACTGCTTTTTTTTATTTTTTATTCTTTGTTGATTGATAATGCATCCTTTGTTATTTACCAATTCCAAGTTAGAAAATAGTACATTACGTTACAAGTCGTGGGTGAGCTATTCTGACAATTGCGAGGTTTGCATCACGAGGCGAAGCCAAGTGATGTAATCACAATCATCAAAAATGTCCTCCGCGACTTGTAACGTTTATAGTTTCACTCGATTTTGTGTGGAAATGAGGTTTTACAGTGCACCAAGTGCATCCTGAAAACTTATTCCCGCACCGAATCAAGTGAAAAACATAATCCTCATGCTACAAATTTTGTTATGTTGAGAAATAAATGAAATAGGTAAATGGATGAGTGTTCAATTGATGCTACAAATTCTTGTTCCACACTCTTTCACGGTTTTCATCATCATAATTACATACAAGTTCAGTAAAATCACATAATAATGTTTCATGATCCTTATTAATTGTTCTTAGCTGATTGTTGCTTCGAAATGGAAGTAACGTGACCGTAACTTTTGTTTATTTTGAGATTTTATCATCATATGACTGCAGATGACCCAGAACGTCAAGAACCACCATTTTCTTGAGATATCTGTACGTGTGTGTATGATGAAGCATTCTCCGCTTCACTCTGAAACAGAGCTAACTAACAATAAGATCATTTGAGAGTATATTTGTGATGTATGCTTAAAGCTTCGACTAAAATTTCAGTTGAATCGGCCTGATAGTTCCTGCGACAAATAAAAATGTTGAAATAGTATATGACAGACCTAGGGGAGGAAGCAGATACCCCCGACAAAAAAAGCTGCCTCTCGAGCTAAGCCAGATTGCCAACGTTTCGTCAAGGTTAATTTTTTTCCATTCGGGATGAGTATATTATTGTTTGGACAGAGGGAGCAAAAAACTGCGTTTTTGACTGAACGAGGCCAGGGATAACACCGATTAGTGGTCACAGCTCCACTGGCTCATACTTTGATGCCCCTGAACCAGTCTGGTGCTATATCTGTACTGTCCATCTTCACCACCGTTAGTCCACAACTACGTCCAGGATACCCTTCCACCGATCCAGAGTATTTTGCCTGCTTCACCTCTTTGCCTCTGCTCTTCATAATCAGTAGCATCCTCTCTTTGCACCAGCTTAATAATTGCTTGCCTGCGTTCTTCACTACTTTGGCCTCCGATCTTCTCAAAATTAATGGTGCCTTCTCTTCTTGTCTACAATCAGCGATATACTTTGCTTTTCGCTTATCTTTACGTTTAGGTCTCCAATTATCACTATTCTGCTAGTCGTACTCTCTAGAACGTTCATCCGTGCTTATAAGCTTTTGATCAGTTTGCCTCAGATCACCGGTTTATTATTATATGCCGAGAGGATTGTATGATTGCCTCTCTCCCTAATTCTCACTGCCGTCGAATTGGCTGTTTTAATATGCTGTACCAAATCTTTGCTCAAGTTATCGATCCTTTTCTTATGTAGGACTTTATCCATTAGAATTACTATTTCTAACGACCGGCAGTTTGGCTGTTTGGTCTGTGTACGGCTAGGCGGATCTACCGGGTTGAGCAGCATTGCGTCTGGTTACTACTTCGATGGGTGACCGCTTGCCGTACATAGATGCGAACAACAAACTGAACCAAACGGTGAGGTGTGACTATAGAGAATTAGTGGGCCTTTCTCGTCACCATGACAGAAAGGAACATTAAGGCTCTGTACGAATCCGACTGCACTGATCAGGGTTTTTCATGGTTTCTTTTGGTCCACGGCAAATGCGGGCATTAATATAAAGTCGATACATGGCTCTCACAAATAGGGAAAAGAAGGCGGCAAAAAGGCAAACGGCAGATGAACGGGAGGATATAAAACCATTATTGGCAATACCAAGTAAATAAATAAAAAATAATTAAAAAATTCTCTTTCCAACTTTTTGCACAGCCTTCGATTCATCAAAATATCCAGCGTCCTGTTCGTCTGCCACTGCAGGGGAGGTACTCTGTGCGTTCATCTTGTAACGATGAGAATTGCACACGCTGTATAATTTCTGAGCGCTTATGCTGTAAGTAATTTCACAGTGTGTGCAACTCCAACTGTTACGTTTGGTTACGTTATAAAGTGCAGAATACCTCCCCAGGACTGTTAACGCTCCCTGTCTCACCTTACGTCACTGCTCTGCATCTCACGAATCTCCATTCTGCTGCTTCATCTTTCCAATGTCAGGCGTCCCACCTCTTCACCCAAGCCCAGTCTTGATTGATTTACCAGAACAGTTTTGGAATGACGTGTGTGCTGCTTTATTTTTTCTCGTCCAAATCACTGCACTTCTCTCCAAGCACGCCAGTATTACCTTTTGGCCTCTCATTGCATCCATCTCTATGTGCACTCCTGAATCACCTTTCTAGAGTTTAGTCGGATTACGTAAGACTTGCAGTTTTTGTGACATTGCCTGCAGTTTCACTCCCCAGCCTCCATCCTTTAACCTCTCCAGCCTTAGTATGCTTATTTTTACTCCAACTGCCTCTTCTGCTCATGTCTCTAACCATTCCTTCTTCCCTCCTCCCAGTGACAATTCAGAGGACAACACTGTGAGCATCGGTCTTTTGATCGAGAGGTTTTTCTTACTTTCTTTCTTTCTTTCTTTCCTGTTCTATAATCTGCCACTCCACCACCCTGAGATTTCTCCTTTCTGCTTCTTCTATATTCTGGTGCGCAGCAGGTCTTCAATCTTTCGACTATACACTCAGCTTCTCGGGGCTGGATCTTCTGGCCTCGCCGTGTTCAATACAGCCTCGGGTTGGATCTCCTGTAACTCCTCTGGGGGAATCATATCACTCCGATTGCGCTTATTGCACTGGTGGGCTTCGGTGCTTTGCCGGGCCTCATGTAAGCACGCTGGTTGCAATAGCGGCGTAGACCATTCCATCCCCACGTATGGGGCCCTCTAATCTTCCTGATACTTGCGTATCATATGCCGGGGCTAGCTCTCACGAGGTAGCCTGATCCTCACAATCATAGGCCTGCATATGTTCCCTCTGCATCACCGTATATTGCGCTCCTCTGGATTTATCATCTAATATTGTTTTGAATCGCACTCTCATAGGTCTCACCAGGTTCTTCCAGGTCTCCATGCTTCCGTCCAGGACTTTGCCATTATCACGTACCTTCCTCAGCTTCGTCAGCTTGATCTTCATTTTTTCTTTAATTTGTGTCCACGTCCTGGTTTGCTCTTTTTCTCCCTTCAGCACATCCGTATCAATCTCTAAAATATTATGGCTTGTCACATATAGATCGGTCATCGTATCTATTCACGACACCAGCTTTGCCAATCCTCACTCTTCAATCTCTCCAACTTGCTTCCAATTCAGCGCTTTTACTTACCCCCTGGCGTATTTTTCAACTATCATGGAGGGATGGGAGTTAGTGACCTCTACCAGCTTCTCTCTATGTTTGGCCATCAGTTCCACTCGTTTCTCCGTGCCGCTCGCTATTATCCATCATCATGCCCTCCCCAGAATGGTATGAGTTCCTAAATCTCTTCGTCGTTCTTTCGATTCACCTTGTCCACCTGTTCGGTCGTGTTCATGTTAGCTTTTACCTGTTGATGGATTGCTTTGTCCTCTCTTTCATCGTTTCCTCCAATTACTTGACCCCGAAGATAATCTCGTAACCTTAGTACTTATAGGAAAATCACTTGCCTCCACGAGTCTCTCTTTCTCCTGCACTTGCTGAGATGTCCGCTTATCTAATTTCGTTCCATCTCACTGATATGTATCTGTTACCGTGTTTACTGGTACCTCGGCCTCCATCTTCGAGTATTTCTGCCAACACAGTTCTGTCAGTTTTTGCTTCCGAATGGAAGCTTTGTAATCGTAATTTTTGTCGGGTTTGAGATTTTATCATATTATGACTGCAAATGAGCCAAAACGTCAACATCCGCCGTTTTTAAAAAATGTCTGTGTGTATTTGTGTGTGTGTGTGTGTGTATGTGATAACGAATTTTTCCGCTTTTTCCGCTTCTCTCTGAAATGGCGTTAGCTAGCAATCTGAAAATTTCACCATAAGTTCACCATGCATGCTCCAAGCTCTCACAAAAAATTCAGCTGAATTGGCCGGATAGTTCTTGAGAAAAATGAAAATGTCTAAATATCGTTATTTCGACTTTTCTCGATGAAACGTGGAATCACAGCGTCCACTCTCCGCGAGGAGATGCGCGTCCAAGAGCTGCATCTTTGACCCCGGGGGTGGCGGAAGCTCAGATTTTTAGTTTATCCGGTAGAAAACTTTGTAGAAATTTTTCGTAAAAATCTTGAATCCACGATAACTTAATAAATGATTGAGCTAGAGATCTCAAATTTCGTGAGGTTGTACATCTGAAGGGCACAAAGGTTGGTATTAAAACTGAGTGGAATCAGTCCAGTAGTTTTTTAGATATCAGCATAGAAACATCAGAAAAAGCGAGCTATATCTTCAAAACTATTCAATTGATCATATTCAGGACGAACTTATCCCTCTGAGGCCTATTTCAGTTTTTGCACTCCACGCACAGATCACTGATGATGGATTTAAAATTGAAAAAAATCATTCGGAAGCTTTCTGCCAATTGCATTGGCAGAATGTTAAATATTAGATGTCCAAATAACGCACAAGTAATGGGGCTCCTGCTTGGTTTATTCTCCACTACCACTAATTTCTTGCTTAGAGCGCTGCTTGCTGATTGGCTTGTCAGTTTTCCTTGATCTGCAGCTTTTGGGAAACGATCTCTCGATGTTTTGGTTATTCGAGTTTATGTATTCAATAATTCATATTCCACCGCCGTCACACTTTCACCGTCATTCAGCGGAGGATCTCCTACTGTTTCTCTTTACACTATCCATTCCTTTCTCTTTGGGCCCAGTTTGAGTCATTCACGAGCTTCATTCTTTTTTGCATGTCCACCTTGAAAATATTAGGGCGAGGCGGGCATTTGAGACGCAGCGGAATCTAATGTATCTACACAGGATTGCGATTCCTTAACACGGAGGATATTTCTTTAGAATTGAATCATTAGGCGACATTTGGAGAGTCCTGAAATCGAATGAGTATCGCCGTATCTTCCTCATTCCCTAGCGTCAAATTACATGTTATGAATTGTGCATCGAAAATATTTCGATTATGCATTAAATATCTTGATATGTAGACATATCCTGATATTTCTCGACTTTTTATGTGAATTGCCATAGAAGCGCAGGTGTTTGGACTTCACAGGTCATTCACCTGTGCCGTTTCAGTTAGCCTTCTATTTTTTTTTATCCCGAAATCAAAATGTCCCACAACCAAAGCTTTCCATATTGATATCAACAGGAAATTTTTCGGAAAATCAGATGTGCTTTCCAAATTTGGGTCAGATCAATACTCTCGGAGATACAGATACAAGGCCTAAATTTAACTGGCCCAAAGTTAATTCCCAACGCGTGGGTGTAGAGTGAATTGTTTTAGCATTGATGAAATACTAATTGAATGTTTTCGAAGTCACTACATATTATACTTAATGCCGATATCTTGAAAAGTGTTCATCTGGCCCAAATTTTGATGAGTGCATGTGATTGCCTGAAAAATTTCCTATCTATATAGATTGTGCGAATTTTCACTTCCACATACTGTTTTTTCGGTCTAAAAAACATAAGAGGAGTTAGCCTTCTATTTTCTTTGTCCAAAAATGAAAATGCCACAGAACCAAAGTTTTCCACATTGATATTAACCGAGAAGTTTCCGGGAAATCAGAAGCGCTGGTCTGGATTTGGGCCAGATGAATACTCTCAGAGATACAGATGCAAGGCCCAAGTTTGAATAGTCGAAAATCAATTTAGAACACGTGGTTGTAAAGGGGACTCCCTCAGCATTCAAAAAACGCTAATTAAATTTTTTCCATACCATCATATATTATATTTGATGTCGATATCTTGGAAAGTGTTCAGCTGGCCCAGATTCGGACCAGTGCATCTGATTGCCCGAAAAATCTCCTATCGATATAGATTGTGCAAACTTTCACTTTCACATACTTTTTTTTTGGTCTAAAAAACATAAGAGGGGTTAGCCTTCTATTTTTTTTTGTCCCAAAATAAAAATGTCCCAAAACCAGAGCTTTCTACATTGATATCAACCGAGAATTTTCCGGGAAATCAGATGCGCTGGTCTGGATTTGGGCCAGATGAATGCTCTCAGAGATACAGATGCAAGGCCCAAGTTCAAATAGCCAAAAATCAATTTTCAACAAGTGGTTGTAAAGGGGACTCCCTCAGCATTAAAAAAATGCTAACTAAATTTTTTCCATATCACCATATATTATATTTGATGTCGATATCTTGAAAAGTGTTCAGCTGGCCCAGATTCAGACCAGTGCATCTGATTGCCCGAAAATTCTTCTATCGATATAGATTGTGCCAACTTCCACTTCCACATACTTTTTTTTTGGTCTAAAAAATATAGGAGGGGTTAGCCTTCTATTTTTTTTGTCCCAAAATAAAAATGTCCCAAAACCAGAGCTTTCTACATTGATATCAACCGAGAATTTTCCGGGAAATCAGATGCGCTGGTCTGGATTTGGGCCAGATGAATACTCTCAGAGATACAGATGCAAGGCCCAAGTTCAAATAGCCGAAAATCAATTTTCAACAAGTGGTTGTAAAGGGGACTCCCTCAGCATTTAAAAAATGCTAACTAATTTTTTTCCTTACCATCATATATTATATTTGATGTCGATATCTTGAAAAGTGTTCAGCTGGCCCAGATTCGGACCAGTGCATCTGATTGCCCGAAAAATCTCCTATCGATATAGATTGTGCAAACTTTCACTTCCACATACTTTTTTTTTGGTCTAAAAAACATAAGAGGGGTTAGCCTTCTATTTTTTTTGTCCCAAAATAAAAATGTCCCAGAACCAAAGCTTTCCACATTGATATCAACCGAGAATTTTCCGAGAAATCAGATGCGCTGGTCTGGATTTGGGCCAGATGAATACTCTCAGAGATACAGATGCAAGGCCCAAGTTTAAATAGCCGAAAATCAATTTACAACACGTGGTTGTAAAGGGAATTATCTCAGTATTTCAAAAATGCTCATTAAATTTTTTTCAAATCACTACATATCATACTTAATGTCAATATTTTTGAAAGTGGTCATCTATCTTATCCGTACTTGAGAGGTCAAAATCACTCGATTTGGGATAGTCTATATGCATATCACTCAATATATGGTATGGCATATATGTACTGTTACCGTACATATACACATGCGCCCTACCATACATAGCGATTCCGTAGCTTCACCAAAAAAGTCATGCTTCTGGATAACTGCATGTCATCTACGCTTGTGAGTAATCTGAAATCTTGCATGCGAGTTCTTAATGGGCTGGATAATCCATGAAGGAAGTTTTATTCAATTTTCTGTAACTTATTTTCTGCAATTTTCTATACGTTCTGTAATGAAAAAACGAATCTCACACATTGCAGACTCCTGTGATGAGAAAACTTGCCATCAGCTTATTTTGCAGCTTCGCATTCCTCAGGAAATACTTTACCACACTTGTTAGGTCATGGACTATTTTCAAGTTCGTTGAATTCAAATATGTGCCACTATGGTACTTCCGCTGTCAAATAGTAAATGAATACCAAATATATACTGCCTAAATATTTGAGGATTCCGCAATGCTACGGTGTTTAAAGCAACGGCCATCGGAGTTACATACTTGCCTCCCAAACATCCAGTTGAAGAGTTTCAGCTTGAAGCCTCCATTCTATACTCATGTTCTCAGCATTCATCATTTTGTCAATATTATACAAAAACTGAAATCATTCGATAAGATTGGAAAATTCGAAAATCGAATTTTAGGCTCCAATTAGTTTTTCTCTCTGTCATAGCGCAATGAAGATGGGCTCATTTTTTAGGGAAAAATTGTCCACTTTTCAATTATTAAATAGAAAATACTAGCACTCTGAGGCAAAAAACGGAGGAAAAATGAAATTTCGGAAAAAATGATTTCTTTGAGCAATCGTATAGAACAATTCAATGACAAAATCCGAAAGTATCAGTATTCGTTGAACTCGTCAAAACGTATTTTGTAAGGTAAACTCGGATGTGATCGTTTCAATAGTTCCAGAGATAGAGTGTCTGTTCATTTAATCGTTTGTCAATAATATCTCAGAGACTACTGGACCGTTTTCGCCCAGATTCAATCCCAAAAGTCTCACTCGCAAGATATACAAACCCACGAAATTTGAAGTTTCTAAATCAAATTTTTTCCGAAGGCAACGTGTTGCCCAGGATTTTAGAAAAAATTACATGTTTGTTAGCGTACTGGATGAACCAAAATTTGAGTCCTCGCCACCCAGAGGGTTGAACGGAAACCTTATCAATGCGCATCTCCTCGCTGAGGATGAATGCTGTGAATTGATTTTTTGCTAAGAAGACTGGAAAAAACGATTTTTCAATAATGCACTTTTTCTCGGGAACTATTCAGTCGATCGAGCTGAAATTCCAGTCAGCACATGACGCACACATGCTGAATATACCGTCGAATTTTCAGATCGATGGGATGTGTCATCACATACACAAACACGTACATTTATTGAAAAATATCATTCTTCGACATTTCCGATCATTTGGAGTCATACTCCGGTAAAATCTAGAAATCGAAAAAAATCACGATTACAATGCTTCCATCCGGAAGCAGCAATCGTAATGTTGTCAAGTTTCTCCTAGGCTACCTGTGTCAAGTGTAATTTTTTATTGCAATCATCTCATGTTTGCTGTGAACAATCGTTCGCGAATTCCATTATCAGATACATTATGCATCTAATTATTTAAAGTCAATTTTCGAGCAAGGCTTGAACTTCACCCTTTGGGAGGCAACTACCTGAATGTTGACACTCAAATTATTCTAATATCTACAGTAAAAATTTTTGTGGCACCTAGGCCACATAAATCGCTATTCTAACCCCGCTTCACTCGGGAAACCGCTTTTTCTCGTAGTTGACTTCTTTTTGACCTAAGCTCGTAGTGCACTATTGATTGCTCGTTCACGAGACAATCTGAATGTCGTAGTACAAGATTCATAGAGTTGATAGAGGAGGAATTTCTTCCAAAAGTTTCAGTAAAAAATTGGAAAATTCACTTCGATCTTGTATCAGCGAATCAGGGATCGTCGGGATAACCTGAATGATATCGTACAGATCCCGGAGAGTCCAGAGACTTGAAGATGCCTTGGAGAATTCGCCTGCGATTGCGTTGGGTTCACCTGGACCACGTAGAGTCTAGATGATAATTATTAAGAGTACTCGGATTCGAGTTGAGAGTTTCCAGGGGATTTGAATCCATGATAATTTTTCGAGGAATGATGAACTAGAAGAGTATAAATGACCTGGACGATGGTAATTGACGTGGGTCATCTGCGAGATGACCTGCATGTCATAGTATAAAGATCATAGAATGTACAGAAATGAATTTTCCTTGGGGAAGTAGATGGAAGAACCGGAAAATTCACCTGGGCTTCGTATGATGAAGGCAAGGATCGTCGAGATGGCTCAGACTGCATTGCAGAGACGCCAGAGAGTTCAAATCCATCAGAATTTTCCGAAGAATTATAAACTCAAAGAGTATAAATGACCTGGAGAATGGTAATTGACATGGGGCATTTGCGAGATGACCTGCATTTCATAGTAGATAGATCATAGAATTCACAGGAATAAATTTTCTTAGGAGAAGTTGATGGAAAAGCTGGGAAATTCACCTGAGCCTCGTATAATGAAGTCAAGGATCGTCTAGATGGCCTGGACTCCATTGTACATGCTCGGGAGAGTTCATACACTTGAAGATACCCGGGGGAATTTGCGTCCCATAGCGTTTGGTTCACCTGGATCATGTATTGTCCAGATGATGACTATCCAGAGTAATTGGATGCTAGTATAGAGTCTTCAGCGAGTTCGAATCCATCAAAATTCTCCGAGGAATTATAAACTAAAAGCATATAAATGACCTGGAGAATGGTAATTGACAGGGGGCATCTGCGAGATGACCTGCATGTCATAGTAGGTAGATCATAGAATTCACAGAAATGAATTTTCCTTGGAGAAGTTGATGGTAGAACTAGAAAATTCACCTGAGCCTCGTATAATGAAGTCAAGGATCGACTAAATGGCCTGGACTTCATTGTACATGCTCCGGAGAGTTCATACACTTGAAGATACCCGGGGGAATTTGCGTCCCATAACGTTTGGTTCACCTGGATCATGTATTGTCCAGATGATGACTATCCAGAGTAATTGGATGCTAGTATAGAGTCTCCAGTGAGTTCAAATCCATCAAAATTCTCCGAAGAATTATAAACTAACAGCGTATAAATGACCTGGAGAATGGTAATTGACATGGGGCATCTGCGAGATGACCTGCATGTCATAGTAGGTAGATCATAGAATTCACAGAAATGAATTTTCCTTGGAGAAGTTGACGGTAGAACTAGAAAATTCACCTGAGCCTCGTATAATGAAGTCAAGGATCGACTAAATGGCCTGGACTTCATTGTACATGCTCCGGAGAGTTCATACACTTGAAGATACCCGGGGGAATTTGCGTCCCATAACGTTTGGTTCACCTGGATCATGTATTGTCCAGATGATGACTATCCAGAGTAATTGGATGCTAGTATGGAGTCTCCAGCAAGTTCAAATCCATCAAAATTCTCCGAAGAATTATAAACTAACAGCGTATAAATGACCTGGAGAATGGTAATTGACATGGGGCATCTGCGAGATGACCTGCATGTCATAGTAGATAGATCATAGAATTCACAGAAATGAATTTTCCTTGGAGAAGTTGATGGTAGAACTGGAAAATTCACCTGAGCCTCGTATAATGAAGCCAAGGATCGTCTAGATGGCCTGGACTTCATTGTACATGCTCTGGAGAGTTCATCCACTTGGAGATACCTGGGGGAATTTGCGTCCTATAGCGTTTGGTTCACCTGGATCATGTATAGTCCAGATGATGAGTACCAGAGTCATTGGATTCTAGTATAGAGTCTCCAGAGAGTTCAAATTCATCAAAATTCTCCGGGGAATTATAAACTGAAAGAGTATGATTGACCTGGACAATGGTAATTGCCATGGATCGTCTGCGAGATGACCTGGACTTCATTGTACAGGCTCCGGAGAATTCATGCACCTGGAGATGCCTCGAAGAATCCGCGTTAGATAGCGTATGACTTACCTGGACTGCGCAGAATCACATCGGCAATCATCGGGGCTATTCCGATTCTGTTGCACCGAGGCCAGACGATACACGCACATACAAAATCCCCGGAGAAGCGGGAAGATGTGAGCTGCAAAGCACTCCAATAGTAATAATTATTATTATTATTGTCTCAGCTCTGCAGCACACACTCCCCTCCATCGTTCTACTTTCATTTCCGCCATTTTTCGAATTTATTTCCGATTTCGACCACTAGATGGCGCTACTGTCGCTTTCCAAACGGGATTTTGGCCAGACGGGATTTTGGCCTAACGTCAGAAAAACTCCAGAAAATGAGGTTAATTGAATTATTCTTGTTGAGTATTAATAAGCTTAATCTTATTGATTATGGGATATACGACCTTAGTTATAAATTAAATTGATAAAGGTGGCCTTTTAGGTCTCTGCAGAGACCTAAAAGGCCACCTTTATCAACTTAATCTTATTGAATTTTTAAGAAATGCGGGAATTATCAGATCCTAGAATTCTAGTGAAAATTGTGGGAAATTGATGAGTTTTTCTGTGAAAGAATTTTATTTCCGTTGTTACGAATCATTTTGTGTGAAAAAGAAAGAAACCAGCAGGAGCCCCATTACTTGTGCGTAATTTGCGAATCTTACATCTAATATTCTGCCAATGCAATTGGCAGAAAGCTTCCGAATGAATTTTTTAATTTCAAATCTACCATCACTGATCTTATTCATATTAATCACGTCAATTCATGTTCTTCTTGTTAAATATGATATCTATTTGAATGTTCTGAAGATGATGAGAATCCCCTCGTTTGCTATGAGGAACAAAATTCCTTTTTATTGTCATATTTCTACTTTTTGGAACATCTTGAGTCATATTCCATTGGAATCTTGAGCTTCAACTTCATAGTCAAGTTAGCTAACTCGAGTTTAGCCTTGCCCAAACTCAGCCTAATTCAAGGTTGCTTATGATGAAATTCTCTGCAATGAGAAATTTTCAAAATTTGCGTAACTTTGAATTTTTTCTCAATACTAAAATTGTGCTACCAAAAATCGATACAAGGAAAATATAATGTATAGATAGCATGAATCAATCAAGTTGATATAAACTATCTCATTTCAGAAGTCGAAATAATTCTACCACAACAATCAATCATATCACATAAAATGCGGAAAACTACTGAGTACCGACGCCTAGTAGAATGGTCAATTATTCTCAAATTATTGTTCGCTAACAATAATTTCCACCAAATTATGATGATGTGGTACTGAACACTTGTACGACCGAAATCAATGCCTAACAGACAGAGGGGCGTAAATGTTATGCTTATAAACAGCATTCCCAAGAACCAGAACCAAAATATAAGTGCTGTTTATAATGTTGAATTATCTATTATAATATATGTTTATAATGTTTATTATGGTCAATGTTGAATTTATGCAAATATCAATATATTTGAGATATAAGATATTCTTCAAATTTGGCAAATGATTAAGTCACAACGACAATGGGTTCATCTTTCAATAAAAAAAGATTTACTTCACGATAATTAATTCAGATATATTGCCCTCCTCAGGGAAGCATATAGGAAAATGGAAATTCATGGAGGATCAATTTTGTGAATGGTTCCCTAGAATTATTATTTCAAGAATTCTAAAAGTTATAACACAAATGACGCATAGCCAAGACCTTTTAACCCTCTGAGGATTAATCCGCAAGCTTTATCTGGACACAGTTGCTTTAGAAAATTCCTATTCAGGAGGAAGAGAGCAAAGACGGACCAATGCCCTTGATGCGGAATGATAGACAATGCAGTCACACGATGTTTATGTCCGACAGATGAAACGAAGAGAGTCTTGAGTTGAAAGCTCATACCGGACGATGATTCAATAAGATTAGCATGATGATCAGCCTAACAAGCAACAAGGGTAGCTGAAATCATCCACACAATGATTGATAAGAAAGGAGATGACATCAGAGCGTTATGTCACAGCGTCTGGAGACAATGTCCATGCTGAAGTGAAGCGAAAGTGGTTTGCAGCATAGTGCATGAATGATGTCACGGAGGTGGTTTTTTTAGTCAGTAAGAATCTGACACTACCCGCATCCCATCTGCGGGTGTCTCATGTAAGATTTTTCCCGCCTCCAAAAAAAAAAAAAAAAAAAAAAAAAAAACGGCATCACTGATCTGTGCGTGGAATGCGAAAACTAAAATAGCCCTCAGAGGGTTAAGTTTGTTTCAAATATAATCAATTGAATAGTTTTGAAGATATAGCTTGCCTTTTCAGATGTTTCTGTGCTAATATCTAGAAAACTACTGGACCGATTCTGCCCAGTTTCAATACGAACCTTTCTGCTCATCAGATGTATAACCTCATAAAATTTGAGGTCTCTAGCTCAATTATTTATTGAGTTATCGTGGAATCAAGATTTTCACGAAAAATTTATCAAAAGTTTTCTACTGGCTAAAATAAAAATCTGAGCTCCCACCACCCCGGGGGTCAAAGATGCGGCTCTTGGACGCGCATCTCCTCGCGGAGACTGGACGCTGTGATTCCATTTTCCATCGAGAAAAGTCGAAAAAACGATATTTCAACATTTTCATTTTTCTCAAAAACTATCCGGCCGATTTAGCTGAAATTTTTGTTTTCAGATCGCTAGCTAACACACACACATACACAAACATTTTTTACAAAAGACGGATCTCGACGTATTGGGTCATTTGCAGTCATATTATGATGAAATCTCAAAATCGAAAAAAATTACGATTACAAAGCTTCCATTCGGAAGCAAACGAGTAAAATGCAACAAGAAGATGAGTCCTTTGAAAGAATCCTTTTTTGAACACTCAAAATGAGACCTTGGTGTACTTTTCAGACTCATTTCCTTATACATCATTAATGATAAAATTACATGAACAATTTAGCATGTGAAAATCAAGTTACAATAAAAACGGTTAGACATTGGATAAGCAAAATCAATAATGTTTTGGTAAAGTGGGTAGATGGACAACTGAGTGAAAGACTTGGGGGAGAGGGGGATATTGTCGAAATCGATGAGACTTTCGTTGGACATAGAAAATACAACGGAGGCAGAATCACCAAAGGGCAGTGGATAGTGGGGATTTTTGAGAGGTCGACGGGGAAAGTTTTCTTTTCCCCAGTCAACAACCGTAGTGCCAATACACTACATGGTATTATTTTAAAATACGTCAAAGTGGGCACACGAGTGTACACTGATGGATGGAGAGGGTATAGGGTGAACAGTCCATTTGCGGAACACCTTCCATAAACGGAACACTTTTAACGTTTTATGCGATATTTCGAATGTCTGCTAACCTATCGTACTAATTATTTTTTCTAAATTGATTTAGTATCCCTACCTATGATGTCATAAAGCGTTTCATATCCCAGTGGTTAATTTGAATTGAATATTCTCAAAAAACTGTACTATCTATCACTTTGCGGCCAATAACAGTTAGCTGTGAGTGTGGGACCGCTAACTTGCTGAGCAAAGTTTTTAATAATTATAATCATCAAATGTGGTGAGTTGAAGTTAATATTGATCTAAAAACTTGAATTCGTCAATTTTCATAATTTATTCCCATCAAAAAATTGAAATTCTTTATTATATATGGCGTTCCGCTATTTGGGTCGGCTTTTCATCCAATTTCCATTTACGGAACATTCGTCAGTGGTGGTATTTAGACTTTCCTGACCCGGGTTTTCTCCTGAATTTTCCCCTGGGTTTTTCCCAACAAACCCATTTGCAATCCACTGAACCTTTCCCGAAAATTTTGAAAGCAGAAAATCAAAGAAATGTCGAAAAAATGTGATTCAACTTTATTATATTTTCAAGTCAAAATAATTCTATTGTTTTTTGCATATTTGTGAAAACACATGAATATAAGAACTGGATTTATGCGTTCATTCGATTGAAAAATGTGTTTTTGTTACTTTTATTCACTCCTCCTATTTCTTTGCTAATAGAATTGTTTCCGTCATTGTGCCAAATGCAATAGGCGAATCTCTAAGATCTGATGTTCCGTAAGTGGACAGATGATGTTCTCCTTATGGCAAAAGTGTTTTTGGTCTTTTAGACTTGCACGTATTTATCCATTTTTATCGATATTTTCTCATGAAATAAGATGTAGTTTTAATTTTTTTTTTTTAAATATACTCAATTTGGACTCCAGCAGTATTTTTGTTACTTTTTTCAAAAGGATATCTAATTTTTCACGAAAGCGCAAACTTTTGAACGACCTTAAATGTTCCGTAAATGGACTGTTCACCCTAATGGTTTGACACTCAGGGATACCACCACCTGAAGGTCAACCATCGGTACCAATTCGTTAACTCTCATGATAACACCATCAACACTCAGAATTTCGTCCAAGAGTTTGGAGGGACCTCGAGTTAGCACTTTCACGATTTGGTGATAGAAAGAAATATCTGCAAAAATAGATGAGTGAATACATTTTTAATCGTGTATTTAATTACCAAGAGAGAGTTGAGTTGGTTTTCGAGATTTTATCTTCTCTCCACAATCTGTATTGGATTTCAGAATTGATTATATTTTACTTTGCTTTGTTTTGGTTGCTGAATTGATATTGTTTCACGCGAATTATTCAAAGTGTTGATATAAATTGACTCACGTAATAATTAAAAAACACGTTTCGTGTCAAGTATTTGAGTCTTAATTAATTTTCAAAAATGCCTAAAGAAGGTAGGTGGAGGGGTTGGTGTCTTCTCTTCTTCCAACAAAATCCCGAGTTTCGTTAATGTTTATGATGTGGTGATGTGATAGGTTTTTCTTTTCGGGGCCTGTGCACCACTACGTCCGAGTCCGTGGCTCTGGGTAATGCAGAACGTGGTGACAATCTCAATTTTTGTATTAATGTTGGTTCATTAACTTTCATTATTGGGTCGTGATTTCTTCTTTTCATTCATGTATGTATGAGTATATAAATTTAATTAGGATGGTCCAAAGGTCCTGACAGCAGGTGTTCATCCCCACTACACTCATTTTATATAGAAAATCAATAGAATTCGGGGATATGGAAGATTGAGGTAATTTAAATGAAGGCATCGCTTAAGTATGAATTTACCCACCTAGCTTAATCATGATTAATAGCGTGATAATTCTTATTGTACGGTTTTCTTTCTCTTGCCCTAGTGAGGAATTGAAAGAAATAAAAAACTAATCTCAATTTTCATTTAATTGTGTTATTTTGGTTCAATTGGTTATTGACTTCCAACAAAAGTTCGTTGTTTTTTGTGAAAAATTCAATTAGGATTTTGTCTCTTTGCCCTTGAATCTTGTGACCGATCTCTAAACAATTGAAATACATCATATCATAGCATAAAAACTCAAAAAAATTTCAAGAAATTCAATTTTGCTTCACTTTTCCTCAATAAGCAAACACGATCATCAATCTCAAATCCAACAGGTTGTTCCATATAAATTGTCTCTTGGAGATCACCATAGAGAAATGCTGTCTTAATGTCAAATTGAATCATTTTCATGTTCATTGCTGCAGCTGTTGACAAAACCATTCGTACTGTATCAATTCTCACTACTGGAGAATACATTTCAGCAAAATCTATACCATATCTCTAAGAATACCCCTTGGCAACTAATCTTGCTTTCAATTTATCAATTGAACCATTTTCTTTATACTTTGTTGCAAATACCCAACGATTACCAACAATGTTGACATTCTCAGGTCTCGGCACAAGATCCCAAGTTCGATTTTCCTTCAATGAATTCAACTCATCTTGAATTGCTGTCATCCATTTTCCAGCATTCTCGCTAGATTTTACATCTTCCAATGTTAGAGATTCAACTTCTGATAGCATTGCTTCAGCAAACATGTTGTCCTGTGTTACACTTTCAACTCTTGAACTTTTGTTCCTCAATGGATATGGGTCACGGGGTGTTGGATTTCGAGGATTGATATACTTCGATCTCATTGGTGTCTTCTCTTGCCCCTCATTGAAAACTTCATCAACAATTTCTTCAACTTCATTCTCAGATTTATTTGGTAATGATGACTCATCAACATCAATTGATACAGAATTCAACTCTTTTTCATTGAATTCAATATCTCGTCGTACATAGCATTTACGGCTCATTGGATCAGAGAAACGATAGCCATTGCCACTTTCTTCATCACCAATCATAATGAATTTTTGCGAATTTCCAATGCATTTAGTTCTCATTTCTTTTGGTACATGAGCATATGCAGTGCACCCAAAAATTCTCAAATGCTTCACTGATGGTTTTTCTCCAAACCATTTCTCATATGGGGTTACTCCATCTAATGTCCTTGATGCTGTTCTGTTTTTCAGATACACTGCAGTTCTGGTTGCTTCTCACAATAAGTAAAGTGGCAATTTCCTTGCATGTAACATAGATTTTGCTGATTCCACCACCGTTCTATTCCGCCTTTCAATGAATCCATTTTGCTCTGGTGCTCTTGGTACTGATGTTCCATGCTTAATTAAATTGTCTCTGCCAATTTGACTGATTTCTCGGTTATAAAATTCTAATCCACAATCACTTCTCATTCTCTTAACTTCATGACCATGAGCATGAATATCAGCTAAGAATGACTTGAATTTCTCTGGTACCTCAGATTTCTCTTTGATAAAATATACAAAACAGTACCTTGAATAATCATCTTTCAATAAGAAGAAATAATTAAATCCTCCTATTGTTGACTGAGTTGACTTTCCACTCAGATCCATATGAATTAATTCACCAGGAGCAGCTGCACGTCTTGCAGTCTTTGGAAATGATAGCCTATGCTGCTTACCATAAACACAGCCCTCACAAAATTGTCCTTCCAGTGATCATTGAACCTTGAGATCATTAACTATTCCTTTTGATACCATTTCCTTAAGTATTTGATGACTTGGATGACCTAGTCTTTCATGCCAGCCCATGAAAGATGGAGTATAATTAATATGTACCTGTGGACAAGAAATAGTCTGAAACGGTAATACATATAGACCATTGCCATAACATTTACCAACAAGTAAAAGATTAACTCCCTTCAAGAAGGGTAAAAATTTCCCTGCAGCAGGAAAAAGAACAGTTATTCCTTTCTTTGATGATTTATTAATTGATAGAAGATTCTTTTTCAGTTTCGGAACTAATAAAACATTTGTAACTGTGTGTTCTATTCCAGCAGCATGACCTTCAGAAATTTTTACAACAATATCACCTCTTCCTTTTGCGTATAGAATATTCCCATTACCCAGTCGTACTCTGTATGCTCCATCGCGAAAATATGCGATATTTCGAAACCAATCTTCACGATCTTATGTCCGAAGATGTCCGTCGCGTCTGAGGACTATTTGGATTTATTTTCGAACACAAAGGCTTGAATTATAATTTTATTTATAATGAACGCGACTATGTTTTTATACCTTTTTATGTCGTGTTGAGGGAATATGGGTTTAATGGATTTTTGGGAAAATGGAGATATTGAATGTTTTATAAAAGAGATGTACACGACTGTAATTTGACTTGACTCAAGATGATCTATTCAGTTTAAAAAAAAATACAAACAAAAACTTACACTGTGTTTTTACATAAATTTACTGTTCGGAAAGGTTGGAATTCTTTTCGATATATTTTAAGAACAGTACTCACTTTTCTTTCAAATAATTTATATTAATGTTATCGTTTTATTTAAGAGGTGATTCCCTCGACCGTCTTCCGTGAAGGCTTTTTAATACCAGGGAAGTTATCTTCAATCACCGATTAAATTATTACTATTTCACTTAATTATTGAAATTTGAAAATGGTTTGAATTGAAAATGAGTTCGTTCACAGTCAAGAGTAACTTTCACACCTTTATTCGAACTAACGGGAGACTACTTTCAATTTAAGACTATCGTTTGCCCATTAATTGATAAATAAAACCCCCTTTTACGGTTATTTGAATTCTATTAACAATTAGAGATCAATTTGGCGTCCCGTTGCCTAGTGTAAGTTTTCTTTAACACTACAATTCCACTTGGGGATTGGCGAACGTCTGCCGAAAAGCGCGAAAACGATCATTTTATAACCTTCGAAAATCGCCTGGTTATTGCCCTTTCCGAAGAAACAATAATCAGCGATTTCGAAATACTTAAGGAAACAACGAAAAAGAAAAACTGCAGGGTTGCAGTGTTGCGGGTTATCCACCTCACAAATATGAGGTGAATAACATTTTATTTCCTTAAGTATTAGAAAAAAAAGGGATATTTTTGAAAAGGGATTAATTTTGCTGGACATAACAGCCCCCTCTTGGCAAGTTCTCTTAACGAGAACTTGCCAAGAATTAGCCGAAAATTAATAAAAACCCGGAAAAAAATTTGAACAAGGTTTGAAAATTTCCCGCGCTTCTATACTGCCGAACGGCGGCAGCACCTCGTGGCGATGCACGGCGGGTAGCCATGCGCTTGGTGACCTTGAGTGCGGCGAGATTTGAAAATGCTGATTTAGCGCATTTTCCTTAATCTCTCGCACTCAAATTCTAACTCGTGAAGCACTCTTCAACTGTGAACGGGAAAAAAAATTTAAGTGAAAAAAAGTTAATAAAAAAAAAACTACAGTGAAAAACAATTTGGAAGTGAAAAAACAATAAAAATTTAACAGTGAAGAAAAAATTAAAGTGAAAAAACAATAGTGAAGAACAATTTAAAGTGGGAAAAAAAAACAATAACATAAAAAAAAGGGAAAAAAAAAATATTTTGTGTAACTAATTTCACGTAAGTGCAAAGTGTTTTTTTTCCTATTTCATATAATTAAATATTATATTTCTGCTATTATTTAATCTAGAGTCTATTCGTGAAATCCCCCCCCCTTGTATTATGATTTTATTTTATTTTTTTTTTCGTTATATATATTTATTATTATTATTTTTTTTTTATTGCACATATATATCTTCTTTTTGTGTTTTTTTTTATTATTCAGAGTTTATCCCAAAATTATATATATATTTTTTTTCTAAGTAGAAAAAAAAAAAAATTTTAAATACTCGCGGTTTTTCTTTCCTGGAGCAGTGCCAGGCCTAGTGGCCGCGGGGCCTGCGCTTGTCGTAGTGCCGGGCGTAGTGGGCGCGGGGCCCCCTTCTCAAAAATTTCTTTCCTCAGTGCCGGATCACTGTCCTGAAGAGCCCAGACCACTGCGCAGGGCCGTAACCACTAGGGTCAGCACCCCTTTTCCAAATTTTCCTAAAAATACAATTTTTGAGTTAATTTTAACAATAAATTAAACGTAATAATAGTTATTAATAATAATTATTATTATTATATGTTTTTTTTTTCTTTCAGGACCAAGAGGCATGGACCCTGGTTTTCTTCCGGAGGGTGATCAGCCTTTTGAGGCGCAGCTGCCGCAGGAGGAGGCACTAGTAGATTTGCCCCCTGAAGAGGAGGAGGGCTAGTTAGATCACCATCTTCTCCCCGAATGGTTGTGGTTCGTGGAGAGAGTGGCAGATTTTGAGGAGCTCTGCCGGCTAAATCCTCCAAATTTCCCGGAGAAGATCTCCCCTCAACTCCAACGCCAGCTGGTCCATTTTCTGGCTTATCTGCCTCCCAGACTACCAGAAGTTGACCCCGAATTTGTGGTAATTTTCATCAAATTTAACAAGTTTCCATTTGGATTGCTTTGAACCAAAATCTATGTATTTTTAACTATTTTTTTCTTAGGATCAAATTGTCGAGAGCTATTTCGGGGAGTACGTTTGCTTCATGTCTGCGGTCGGAGAGCAGAAGACAGCCTATTTCCTCCGTGCCAAACGGAGGAAGCTATTAGATATTGTGAAGAGCCTATTCTTCTACATTCTTGCCCATAGACAGAACTTTGTCAAATAAATGTAGGCTTTTGTTTCATATAAAAAAAAAAAAAACAAACTGAAACTTTGTAATAATTTTATTTTTCCGAAGTGAAGTCTTCACCCCCCTTACTGTTTTTTTTTTTTTTTTTTTTCTCTTTTTGGATGCATATATATTTTTTTCACGAGGTAATTATATTTTTTCTTCTAGAACTTGGTTATTATACTTTTATTTTATTAGAAAATTTTTCTAGCGTCTGAGCGCCAAATTTCAAACGGAAGGGCACTTGTTGTGTTGGAATCGAGGAACTAACCGTGTGCACGGGCACCTCTTCTATTTGAATGCTGGTGGAAGGGAGTGCGAGTGGAGGAGGAGGTGCCGGATAAGAAGGAGTTGGTACTTGCGCGATCGGACCCTCTGGATTTGCGATCTCCGGATCGGCAAGGACGCGGAGAATGTCTTCCTTGATGTTTTCTTTCTTCTGCAGCAGCAACGGAACAGGCAGCAAGGATTTACTCCCTTTCTGACTGCCACAAAGGACAGTATGCCGGTGATGATCGTCAGTACTCCCGTTATACTGAAGTTGGTGAGTGTGAAGAGCTGGTGGTGGTAAGTCTCTTGATGATGTAGACCTATCTCTTCAGCCTCCTGTGCCGTTCGTTGCATGGACTCCTCGAAAGAGCCCATGTGCGGCGAGTTGGGTGAGGTGTTTCGTTCCAATTTCGATCATAGATTCGGAATTTTCGGTAAATTCTGAAAAATTGGAGCAATTTCTGAGATGCTAATTGTTGCAGGTGCTCCAGAAATCATCGGAAGCTGCGAGTCGACTTCTGAAGATCCCTCCAGGAAGATTGTGTTGCTTTCCGCCGTGCAGTTCGGTTTTAACAAGAAAATCCCGGTTCCTTTTATCTTAATCACTTCAGGGCTTTGGTCCTGACACGTGATCCATAGGTTTTCCTCCTTCATTACTGAGAACAGCCACCCATTATTGTTGTTTAGTTCTGTCCAAAAGCTTTTCATGTTGTTGGTTAACAAGACCTTGCAGTCTTGGAAGATGTGTTGGCCCGGATTAATGTCGGAATTGATCAACAGATTGAACTCACAGTCAGCATCCTGGGGCTTGCGCAAAGGAAGACTTTTGGGGCATGCTAAGCAGTTCTCCAATTCCGTGCATTTCTCTAAGAAATCTTTTCCGATCATGGCATATCTCGATGTCAGCTTGGAGGTCATTATAAACTCGGTTTTTGGTTCAATGAAGGCTGCAATAAATTGGTCTCCATATTTTTGCCGAGATTTGCACGGGATCATTTTGTAGAGTTCCATAGGATCCCGTGACAGTAGTGGGATGATGATCCTCACCAGGAATCTGCCCTTGTTTGTGCCAGTAATAACTTGGGAAATTCTGGAAAGGACTACACTGTCCAATTTTTCCTTTGAGACAGGAGAAACACAGTCAGGGTTCAGTCTCTCGATCTCTGTGACTGCATTTAGGGTCTGGTTATGGCTCATCAGTAATGGACTAATTTTTCCGTGCTCAGCCTCTTCCAGAGCCTGAACTAATTTGCCAGCATTTTCTAGGAATTTCCTCGCTGCAAATTCTGCGTCGTCGCCAATCTTGTCGATTTGACCCAAGTAATCCAAGCTGACGGCAAAATCCTTCATTTTTAAATCGTTGTCCAAGATCTTTTTGATTTGGGATTCTAAAACATGTAGATTGTTGGCATTTTTCTCATAGGTTTTCTTCATGGCATTCATTTCAGCTTGTATTGAATGTGTCGAATTACTAATCAAGTGGGTTATCTGTCTTTGGTCGTTATACAATCTGTCAATTTCTTTGGTGAGGTGCTCATGGTCGTTATAGTCCATTGTGCCGAACAATTTACGGGAGATTGTACCGACGAATCCTAACAATGGTGCTCTTCCCTTCCTGTTGATACTGGACTCAGGGTTCTCCATAATGTTTGCAAGGTGTTTCTTCAGATATTGATACTCTCTCACATAATCTCGCATAACCGCTCTTTTCAGACCACTTTCACAAGCGGCTGCAGGTTGATGCATAATGCAGTCCCTAAATCTTCGTTCCACGATTTCATAACCTGGTAATTCCTGTCCAATTAGAGAGTTCAGATCCACTGTTATTGTGAGATGCCAATACTTCTGGATCAATCCTATCTGGTCAATTTTCTCGAAGTACAGCCCTGGATTATGCTCGATTGGTAAGAGAGTGTACGTGGATTTTGTTGGCTTAAATTCTTCAGATATTCCCATTGAGGTGAACCACAGGCAAAGAAAGAAAATCCGGAGCCCCATTCTTTTCTTTTTTTTTTCTGAAATAATAATAATAATATCAAAACTCTCTTCAACCTTTTGGGGGTGGGGGAGATATAAAAAAAAATTTATATTTTGGGTGGTACTGATAGAACATGGCTTTCGCTACTGAAAGGCACTATTTCCAAAAGCCTCTTCGTCCCCAATAACCTCTTTTTTCTTTGAAAATTTTCGCTCCGATTTTTGCTAATTCATCTGCTTCCTCGTTGCCATGTATCCTTTGGTGGCCAGGGATGAATTCGAAAATGACATCTAGCTTAGATAGTAGCTCATCAAGTTTCAGCAATAAATGCTTGTTGGCTACCGGCTTCCCCTTCGCATTTTTCCAGCCATCGCTTTTCCATTTTTGAATGTAAGTTGTTACACAATTTATTAGGAATTCCGAATCCGTGGAAATTCTGATGTGTGGAAAGTTTTGGTCCAATGATATTCGGCAGGCCAATAGAGCAGCCAATATTTATGCCACTATATTGGTCGCCTTACTCCTTTGAATGGTTTTAGCGACGTTAAGAGGATGTTTATTCCCAAACCAAGCACCTATTCCTGCGATGGCGTTGTCACGTCCATTCAATGAACAGGAACCGTCCACGAAAATGTCCACTCTCGAGTCTTGATGAGACATCTCTGAATTTCTCTGGGAAAATAGGAAAAATTAGTAATTTTCTTCCTGAGCCGATTGGTAGTACTGGAAGTTAAGATCTGATTAGTCATGACACAATTTCAGTTTGTTAGGATGCTTCATGAAACGATGCCCTTCTTCCGTTTCTAAGACAGCATTCCCTTTCTCCGTAATTTCCACAATTTCGTATGGGCCCACGTAACAGCTGTCCAGCTTATTTGTTCGAGGTTCCTTTTCCACATAAGCGAACTGGCCTATGCTCAATTCCAATGGGTGTGCATTCCTGTCGTACAGTTCCTTGGAATGTAGTTTAGCCTCTGTTAGATTGTTTACCGCAATTTCATGGATTTTGTCTAGTTTCCAGATAAAGTCAGTCAAGTAATCGCCATACGTTTCGATTTGTCCCGAATGTCGAACATTTGAAGGCATTCGAGCTTTTTTCCCATACAACAACTCGAATGGTGTAAATTTCGTCGCACTGTGTACCGTGGTGTTATAGGAAAACATTGCGAATGGTAATAGCTGGTCCCAGTCCGTGAATTCGTCAGTGAAAACCTTCAAGTATTCTGCTAACACATGATGACTACGCTCTAATGCTCCATTTGATTGAGGTCGATAACCTGAGGTAGTGATGTGATGGAACCTCAAGATCTTGCTTAAACAACCCAATAATTTACTGGTAAAGCTTGTCCCTTTGTCCGACAAGATGATTTTGGGACAACCATACAAGGGTACAAACTGGTGAGCTATTGCTTCTGCAATAGTGTGTGCCTTGATATCTGGTAATGGGACCGCGGTGCAATGCTTCGAGAAATTATCCTGGATGGTCAAGATGTGGACGTTTCCAGCATGGGTGCGTGGAAGAGGTCCAACAGTGTCGATGGATATTTTCTGGAAACATTCAGTGGGTGTTTCTGTTATCAGCATTGGTTGTCTAGTCTTGATTCTTCTCAATTTCTCAAGCTGGCAAGTCCTGCATTTCCTCCTGAAATGTTCAATTTCTTGTTTCATTCCTGGCCAATAAAATCTCTCCCGAACCCGGTGAAAGGTTTTGACGATTCCTTTATGGCCTCCAGGTAGGGTCTCATGACATTCTTTTATTATCTCCTCTCGCAAAACCTCTGGTGGCATACTGACGTTTCCATGGCAGAGAGTGATCTTGACTGGATCATCCTGAAACTCTCGTTCCAGGAAATATCTGATATTGATCTCTGCATCAATTTCATCACCCTGGTGTACCATTTTGAGGGTAGAGATGTTGAATTTGTATAAGGCTTCTCTCAGGTTCTGTAAACAAAGTCGTAAAGTTTTTAATTTCACCTTCTCGAAGTGAAAATCTTTAACAATCATGGTAAAGGTGTAAAATTTTCCGCATTTTGTTACCAATACTTGACCCTTCTGTGGAGTTAAAGATTTTAAGTAACTTGGGTCTATCAGGTTCAACTCTTCCCAAAGTTTTGTTGATTGTCTGATAACTTCACAGTCTGCACCTAAGAAATGAGCGATGTTATCTCTGGTGAAGGTGAGACCATCCCTAGTTTCGTGGATATTGGCGAGGTTCGTGAAGTGGTCACTTTGTGGAATCGTGATTTTATCAGGAATGACTTCCTCATCTGGGTCTTCCATTATTATTCTCGGTCCATCAGTGAAATGATGATTGAACGCAGTTTGATTTCCCTCTTCCGATAACTCAATGTCGACTGAACTCTGTTCGATATTTCCTCTCGTGCTTTGGCTTCCTTCATGAGTCTCTGGGACTGTCGATAAAGTCGGCAACAGGTTTCTGGGTGCCGGCACTGGTCTGTTTACTGGAGTTTGGTTAGACTGAGGCGAAGACCCCGATAATGGTGTTTCCACAACTGCAGGAGTCGGTTGAAGAGTCCTTGGAGAATTTGATGACGGTGCTTTCGTGATGATGGTGTTAGGAGGTGCAGTGTTGTGAATCTCTGCTTGTACTATTATCCTCTCAGGAGACTCGACTGCTGAGGAATCTGAGTGTGAGTCGGAGGTCCCATTGTTGGTAGAATTTTCCAAGGGAAGGGAAGCATCTGCTATCTCTCTCATCCTTTGGTCAAAATGATCCAAGGATTCTCGCACCTGACTCTGGAAATCTGATCCCAAATTATTTTGCTTCACAGGGGATCTGTTTTCCTCATCTTGTGCTTCCCTTCCTTGTTGTTCCCGATTAGATAGATCTGCCATGAATGCATCAAATCTATACAGGCTTTCCTGAAGTGTTGGTTGGAAAAGCGAGCCGTTAATTGGCTCAAAGTCTTCATCGATTTCTTCATCTTCCTCTGGTGGTACTAGGGGTTCAGCCTCAATGATGCTGAAATTTCCCTTAATTCCAGGTAGAGAACCATCTATTGTTGACTCATCAGTCACTAATGACTCTTCTGGCTCTCCTATCACTGAAACCTCTGGATCTCCTGGAGTGATCGGTGTCCCCAAATTTTCTGAATCAGCCAAGACCGTGGAATTCATTTTGGTCGGAATCTGTCCCGGTTCAGGCGTTGAAGCTTCACCAGGTTGATCTGTTGACGTGGTCGCCGCAGCACCGGTCTTATAGGGCCTGCCCAATTTATAAGAAACTGGCTTACGACTTCCTGTAATTTCTTCGGACATTCGCCTATGTCGTAGTCTAGATGCAATAGTGGAACCACTTGCTGGTGTTGCTAGAGACTCTGACTGGATCCTCACCTTTTTACTTGCTGCTGTTGGTTGACGCATTCCAGTTGGTCTTAGGATGGGCTTGGTCGTGTTGGTTTTTCCTGGTGTGACGACTCTCACAAAGATAGGTGCTTCATCTAGGGGATTCTGGGCAAAAGCGTCAGCCAACAAGTCTCTTTTTAATTTTTTAATTTTCACTTCAAAATTGAAATCGTTTAAGCAGGTTTTCCATTTCACTTGCCTGCTCGTTGGGCTTCGGGAGTCCTGTAATCAATTCAGAGAGGGGGTATTAGTTACGATGGTGAAATGAACCCCATAGATGTAAGGCCTGAATTGGTAAACCGCGAAAATTGCTGCCAGACAGTCTCGCTCTGAAGGACTGTATCTGGTTTCGGCGTCCTTCAAGCCTCTGGAAGCGTACATGATCGGATGTTCTTCTCCTTCTCCATCCAGTTGACTAAGGATGGCTCCTATTCCGACATCAGAACTCAAAATGGTAACAGTGAAGGGTTCCTTCATGTCAGGATGATAAAGTAGTGAGTCCTCAGTAATGAGATTCTTCAGCATCGTGAAAGACTCCTGGCAGATGTTATCCCAAACAAAATCATTCTTTTTCTTTAAAAGATCGTTGAGTGGTTTTGCTATGTCAGCATAATCCTTGACGAATTTTTTGTAGTAGTTGGTGAATCCGAGGAATCTTCTAACGCCATTCACGTTCTTGGGTGGAGGCATTTCCTCCAAAGCCTTGAGCTTTGCTGGATCGGGCTGGACTCCGTTCTGATTTATCTTATGACCCAAATACTGGACTTCACCGCAGGAAAATTTACACTTGTCTGGCTGCAATGTAAGGCCATGTTCTCGTACACAAGAGAAAAATTTCCTGAGGCGAAAATAATGCTCGTCTGCGTCATAAGAATAAACTACGACGTCGTCTAGGTATACATAAAGCTCTGTGCCCTCGAGACCCGTTAGGACTCGGTCCATCATCCTCTGAAAAATAGCTGGAGCGTTCTTTAAACCAAAAGGCATACGAAAATATTCGTAGTGCCCTCTTGGCCCAGTAAAAGCTGTTTTTTCTCTGTCGCACTCATGAACCTCTATCTGATGGAAACCACTGGCCAAATCAAAGACGCTGAAATATTTCGCTCCACCCAACTGAGATAAAATCTCCGAGATATCGGGTAGAGGGTATGAATCTCCAATCGTTGTCTTATTCAGATCTCGAAAATCAATAACCATTCGCCATCTTTTCTTGCCTTTGGAGTCAGCCTTTTTAGGGACTATCCACAAAGGTGAATTGTAAGGAGATTCCGAGTTCGCTATGATCCCTTTATCCAATAAATCATCGATTTGCTTGTTGACCTCCTCCTGATGTTGAGGTGGATATTTATACTGCTTCTTTGCGATCGGATTTTCATCGACCGTTCTGATCTTGCATTTGTAGCCTTTCACCTTACCCAAAGGATCTCCAGGCAGATGAAAAATGTCTTCGAATTCTTGGATTAGCGCTCTGACTTTCTTTTTCTCCAAAGGGCTTCAGGTCTTCAGTATGGACGGAATTGTAGACTCGTTCAAGACGTGATTCACTGGCTGGTTCTGTAATCAGAGAAATATGATTTACTGTGGCTGACCTTTGAACCCCCGTCAAATCTTCCAGGTCAGAAGGAAAAATTTCTTGTGAAGTTAATTTTAAGTTTACTGGAACTTTTTACATATTTTTTCTGAAATTTGATTTTCTAAATAAAATTTATTAATAAAAATTAATTTATTAATAAATTTAATTGTTTAATGGCGACATTGCCTCGTGGATGGGAGGTGGAGAAAAGATGTGAGAATCAAAATTTGATGGTAAATATAGTAACTCGCAATAGCTCAGCGGTAGAGCACCTGACATGTAATCAGAGGGTCGTGGGTTCAAATCCTGCTTGCGCATTACATATTTTTTCCGAAATTTGATTTTCTGAATAAAATTTATTAATAAAAATTAATTTATTCATAAATTTAATTGTTTAATTGTTTAAAAAAAAATGAAAAATCAGTTACATCCCAATGTGGGACTCTTCTCCAGCACCAGAGCTGTATGACAAGAACTCGATTCCGTCACATACTAGTCCCGGGGCCAGTCCTGGGACCGTTCCGGAGACCAGAGCCAGCACTGTTGCCAGAACCACCTCCAGCAACCTTCCTTTGCCATCATTTCTGAAAATTCAGTTACATCCCAATGTGGGCCTCTTCTCCAGCACCAGAGCTGTGTGACAAGAACTCGATTCCGTCACATACTAGTCCCGGGGCCAGTCCTGGGACCGTTCCGGAGACCAGAGCCAGCACTGTTGCCAGAACCACCTCCAGCAACCTTCCTTTGCCATCATTTCTGAAAATTCAGTTACATCCCAATGTGGGACTCTTCTCCAGCACCAGAGCTGTGTGACAAGAACTCGATTCCGTCACATACTAGTCCCGGGGCCAGTCCTGGGACCGTGCCGGAGACCAGAGCCAGCACTGTTGCTGGTGACATTTTTTTACTGGAAGTTTAAGTACTGGAACTTCATTGGTATTTATGGCAACTGCTAGGACCCGGTATCCATCAACCCTTACAGCTGCTTCTCCCAGCAAAACTCCAGACGGTGTCTTTACCCTCGGCAAATAACCCTCTGTTAAGCTGGAATTTTGGACTGGAATTGAAACGACCTGACGTGTTCTGGGCGGTAAGGTGACGTTGACTTCTTCTGGGCTCTCCTCATGCCACTCGACGGGTTCCATTGGTTTTCCCATGGTATTAAGGGTCTTCGTGGTGTAGCGAAGGTCGACTTTCTCTTGATCACAAAAAGCGGTCCCCAGAATTCCAATTCCTGAGAATGGAAGTTCCTCTCTGATAACATAGAAATTTACTGGAACACCTAAAATGATCAAATTTACAGTTCCGACAACATAAATTAACCCTGATGTGACCCCTGACAAGGTTTCTATATCAGTGCCATTTATTTGCATACTCCCTTCAAGTGCTGACTGGGATATGATGTTGACTTCCGATCCAGTATCTACCAAGAAGATATGGTCTTTCCCTATCAAATGCTGAATCTGTAGTTTGATTTTTGGACCGCCCCCTGCATAGGAGACTCGGGCTGTTCCACATTTCTTCCCACATGATGGTAAATGAAAATGAATGGGAGAAAGTTTGAGTGATGATAGCGTCAGGGTTTAATCCCAAAACGAGATATGAGCTCGAGTGTCTCTCAGTAAATTCTCTCCAATGATGGCCTCATAATTTCCAGAAAGTGCTGTTAGTACATGGAAGGTTATCGGGACTCCATCTGCTATAGGGATGATGAGGGTCCCTCTTGTGCGCATCTGTGTTCCATTTATCCCATGATATAAGTGGGTGGCGTCTCTGTTTACTGGTGCTTGGGGTGAAATAGCATCTTCTCGGATTGCGTTGATTGCTGAGCCAGTATCAATCAGTGCCAGAACTCCTCCGTTACGTAGGAATGGCCCACCAATGCGAATTTGTGGTCCATTCATAATTCTCGAATTTTGATTTTGATGGTTTAATTTCTGGGTAATGGTCCCGAACAAAGTTGATGGTGCTGTGCTGACTCGGCTCCTATCGCACCCGCTTGGGAGGCCGTGTTCCCGTTTAAATTCTCCCGATGTACTGGTGACTTGGAACGGGCTCTCATCTGTGGTTGTGGCTGAAAACCCCCTTGCTGGGGTGGTCGTTCTCTTGATGGATTTCTAGATCTCGAATCTCGTTGGTTTGCAAATATAGTAACAAGAGTTTCTTTGATGTCTTTAAGGTCCACGTGGATAGTACCCATATTCGTCTGTAAAGCGCCTACGTCAGTTCGCAACGAGGCCACCTCTGTCCGGAGTGCATTGAACTTCTCCTCGGTTACCACGCCATTCTGCTGATTTCCCACAATTTGGTTTATTTGGGATGACGCTGCAAACGGGGGGCCGGCGGCTGTTGGTAGTTTTCCGCTGCAAAATGTACTCGTGGCTGCGTCTGAAATGATTGAGTTTGGTAATCATGATTATGCCCCCCCCCCCCTATAGTTACTTCTTTCTGGACTTCTCCCTCTGTTGTATGATGGATAACCAGAGTTGGACGGGGGATAACCCTGTGGATGATATTGTGGATGCTGGTGACACGGCGTTGTGTTGGACTGTTGCTGAGACATCCCAGGTCTCGGCACTCTATCTGTTGGAAAACGAGGGATGACGTAGGGAGAGTGTGTTTTCAAATATCTCAAGAGTGCATCTACGGTGGTCAGATTCCCGCTGATTATTGCATCCTGCACTGAAGATGGTGCGTGAGCACTAAAGCGTTGGACTGCTTGTCGATTCAGTATTGTGGTATAATGAGCTATGCCCCCTTCACCGAATTCTTCTTTTGCTGCTTCGATTCCATGTTCTACCAGTACTGCCAATCGTCGCAAAAATTCTTCCAACCTTTCGTCTTCATACATTTTTAACATAATAATTTCCAAAGTGAAATAATTAAAATCACGATCTCTTTTATAAACTCTGGAAAGGGTTTTAAGGATTTGTTCGGCGGAAGTAATGTCTATGTTGGCTAAATACAGGCGAGCAGGTTCTTCGATTCTTTGGAGAATCAACCGAATATACTCGTCCTTATTTGAGCCCACAGCTGTTGGAATTGAAGGTAACCGATTTTTGAAAGCTGCCTCAAACTCTGCGAAATTTACGCGATTCGAGGAACCCGAAAATATCGGAATGCCATTTGCAATGTCCCTAGCCCGAACATATTCATCTTGTGTACCAAACGCGCCGTTATTTGTTACTCCTGTAAAAGTGGTATGTAAATTAGCTGGTGCATCGGGCATTTTGTAACTTGTTTTTATTTTTCACAAAACAAAAGAAAAAATAAAGAATTTAATTAAGAATTTAATTTTGAATTTATCTCCTTTTTTTTTTAAAAAAGGTACTGGAAAAAGTAGTCGTGTCCTACCGACTGAGGTATGTCCGTCGCGTCTGAGGACTATTTGGATTTATTTTCGAACACAAAGGCTTGACTTATAATTTTATTTATAATGAACGCGACTATGTTTTTGTACCTTTTGCTTCCGAATGGAAGCATTGTAAACGCGATTTTTTTGTATTTCGAGATTTCATCGGAATATGACTCAGAATGATCCAAAATCTCGAGAAATGACATTTTTTAAAAATGTCTGTATGTTGTGTGTGTGTGTGTGTGTGTGCGTGTGTATGTGTGACAGATATCGGCCCATTGCTCAAGAACGGTAATACTTGGTGAGCCGAAAATTTAACAGTACTTTCCCTCCCCGTGCAAATTGCTGTCAGTGAAATTTCAGCGAAATCGGTTGAGTACTTTTCGAGAAAATTCAAATTTTCGAAAAATCGTTTTTTCGACTTTTCTTCGCGAAAAATTGATTCACAGCCCCCACTCTCAGCGATGAAATAGATCTCATTTGAACTCACAATTTTCACTCGGGGTAAATTTTGCTCAGATTTTTCGTTTGCAGATAATTTCACTTACAGTGTTTTTTATCCTGAATTTACTATACACGCTAGCTCAAAAACTATTCGAGTTAGAGACTTCAAATTTCGCCAGTTTGTGCATCTAATGAGTGAAAAGTTTGGTATTGTTATTGAGCAAAATCGCTCCAGTAGTTTCTGAGATATTGTCCAAAGACCATTTTATGAAAAAAGGTTATATCTCCAAAACTATCCAAGCGATTACATCCAAGTTCAGCTTAAAAGATTCATCTCAATGAGCCCCACAAATGGTGAGAATTTCAGATTTTTCAGAAGAAGTCTCTTGTAAGGATGTTCGATACATTAGTTTTTTCAAAAATCACGGTTTTTCTTAGCTTTCTCCCTAGGAACACTACTATTTTTCATTTCACCATTCGAAAGTAGACAATTTTTTCTACAAGATAGGTACCTTTTCATTCTGACGACATTCAGAAAAAATAGAAATCCTATTTGGAACCCGAACTTCAATTTTTCAGATCTGTCGTAGGATCTTCCATTTATGATTGAAAGATTGTTTTTTTTTTGTGGTAAACATGAATAAATAAAGTTCACCAAAGATCGAACCATCATTAAATTTGTCCTTACAAGCGAAGTTACTTCGTGCAAATGTCCACTTATGACAATTGTTGTGAAACCAAATTTTGTTACTGCATTTAGAATAATGAAAAAAATAAATTGTAATCTCATGGATAATTTATATAAAAATTCCATTCGGAAGCATTTTGCCAATCGAATTGGCAAAATATTAAATGTCGCACAAGGAGTGGGGCTTGCGAATAACGCACAGAATATAACGCTTCTGCTTGTTTATGTCGTGTTGAGAGAATATGGGTTTAATGGATTTTTGGGAAAATGGAGATATTGAATGTTTTATAAAAGAGATGTACACGACTGTAATTTGACTTGACTCAAGATGATCTATTCAGTTTAAAAAAAAATACAAACAAAAACTTACACTGTGTTTTTACATAAATTTACTGTTCGGAAAGGTTGGAATTCTTTCCGATATATTTTAAGAACAGTACTCACTTTTCTTTTAAATAATTTATATTAATGTTATCGTTTTATTTAAGAGGTGGTTCCCTCGACGGTCTTCCGTAAAGGCTTTTTAATACCAGGGAAGTTATCTTCAATCACCGATTAAATTATTACTATTTTACTTAATTATTGAAATTTGAAAATGGTTTGAATTAAAAATGAGTTCGTTCACAGTCAAGAGTAACTTTCACACCTTTATTCGAACTAACGGGAGACTACTTTCGATTTAAGACTATCGTTTGCCCATTAATTGATAAATAAAACCCCCTTTTACGGTTATTTGAATTCTATTAACAATTAAAGATCAATTTGGCGTCCTGTTGCCTAGTGTAAGTTTTCTTTAACACGACAATTCCACTTGGGGATTGGCGAACGTCTGCCGAAAAGCGCGAAAACGATCATTTCATAACCTTCGAAAATCGCCTGGTTATTGCCCTTCCCGAAGGAGCAATAATCAGCGATTTCGAAATACTTAAGGAAACAACGAAAAAGAAAAACTGCAGGGTTGCAGTGTTGCGGGTTATCCGCCTCACAAATATGAGGTGAATAACATTTCATTTCCTTAAGTATTAGAAAAAAAAGAATTTTTAAACAGGGATTAATTTTGCTGGACATAACAACGAAATGACATGTGCTCAGTAGCTGCAGAATCAGAAAACCACGTATTTTTCTCTCTTTCAATAATAGTACATTCTGCCTCAGTTTCAACACAAAACATAGTTGATTCATTGTAATTACTAGTACTTGGATAATTTTGATTATTAAAATTGTTGTTGTGACTACTGTGACTTCCCTGTTCCCCTCGCTGCTGTTGATCATAACTGTCCACCAAATAGTTGTGCTCTTCATTATAATTATTATTTCTATGATCATTTCATCTACCATCATTTTGTGTTCTATTTTTGTTCTGTTCGTCTCTCATCCTTTTCCTGCATTCTTTAGGCCAATGACCAGGTTTTTGACAATAATTGCATGATCCAGGTTTCCTTTTACTACTTGCGGAATTGAATTTCCCTGAATCTGCACCACGACGTTCCCCTCTTTAAATCTGTTGTATCGACTTGTGATATTAATTTCCAATACAGTAGATTAATTGAGCACATCCTCACTTTCTGTTTCTTTCATAAAACAATAACACAATGTTTTTACTCCAAAGTTAAATCTACTTCTGTTCATCAATTATAAATGCATCATACTACTTTATTACAATATAAACATTTGTTAAACATAATTCTGACTTTCTAATATATTTTTGCTACTTCCACAATTATGAATCAATAATACAACAAATATTAACAGGTTCTGGACCCAGTCTGGCCATGTGTAATTGATATTGGAAATTAATTGTTGTTGAGATCATACATTGAAGAAGAAAGAAAATGAAAAAATAGAAAAAATGACTGAAACATATGCAAACGTTATCCAACGATTCAATGGTGAAGGATTCATTTATTGGCGTCGTCAGATGACAATATATGCCAGAAATAATGAATTAATGAAGTTTTTGGATGGCTCAACTCCAAGACCAGAAACTGATACGACAGACTTGGATGATGGTGACGCAAAAACACAAGCATTCTTGATGAAAGGTTTGGAGTTACAACAATTAAAGTATTTAAGTGACTGTAATACAGCTGCGAAAATTCGGAGTAGATTGAATACAATACATGCTGAACAAAGTGATCAAGCCTTACAGGTATTATTAGAACAATTTATTAATTACAAAATGAGTGATGATTTGAAAAAGGCAGTAGATCATATTGCAGATATAGTCCAATTATCAGAGCAAATCAAAGGTGCTAGTATGATATTGCCTGTTGAAATGATTATTGTTGAAATTCTTGCAAGTTTGCCTCCAGGTTTTGATTCTGTCCGAACATCATGGTATTCAGTTCCGAAATCAGAGAGATCAGTTGAGGGATTAACAATGCATTTAGCCAATGAAGTATCTGTGATGACATCAAGAGAACACAATTCAAGTGAATCTTCGGCTCAAGAGGCTTTCTTCGCTAGAGGAAAAGTCTTTATGGTTTGAAGCAAGCTCCATGTCAGTGGAATACCAAAATATCTTCTGTATTGAACAAATTCAATTTGATCCAGCCTCAGGAGGATCAATGTTTGCACATATTCAAAGAAGGTCAGAGAATTTTTTATCTAAGTTTGTATGTTGATGATGGATTAATTTGTTCAAATGATGGAGAATTAATGAATGACTTATTAAATGTATTAAAAAGAGAATTTCAGATTACATATGGTCCAGCAGAGTGTTTTGTTGGAATACAAATTCAAAGAGATGAGCTTAATGGTTGTCTGAAGCTACATCAGTCTGCTTATGCAGGCAAAGTTCTTGAAAAATTCAATCATCGTGATTGTTCATCATGTTCCATTCCAATGAACCTTGGAGCTCAATGTGTTCGTGGTGCTGAAGACAGTAGGAGTGGTAATTTCCCATACAGAGAAGCAATTGGGACATTGATGAATCTGATGGTGACAACAAGACCAGACATTGCATTTCCGATTAGTGTTCTGAGTCAATTTTCATCTAAGCCTACACTTGAACATTGGAATGGCGTAAAACAAGTATTCAAATACTTGAAAGGAACACTTGATTATGGAATTGTTTATAAATTGAACAGTGATGATCACAAAATTGTTGGATTTTGTCATTCTGATTGGGCTGGTGATCCGGAAACAAGAAGAAGCACTATAGGCTGGATTTACATCCTTAATGGAGGACCAATCTCATGGTCTTCACGTAAAGAAACATCAGTTGCTACATCATCAACAGAAGCTGAATTTACGGCCTTATGCTCAGCTACTAAACAAGCAGTATGGCGGAGAACAATGAAAAGGGAGTTGATGTCTGAATGTGATGGACCCATTGCATTGAATTGTGATAACCAAGTAGCAATAATTCTGGTCAAACATCCAGAATCAAGTAAACGATCTAAACATATTGATGCACAGTATCGATATACTTGTGAGCAGCACAACAATGATGTCATGAATGTGACATACATTCAGATAGCTAATCAGCTGGCAGATCCATTGATCAAGCCCCTTCCAAAATTCAAGTTTCAACGTCTACGTGAGGAAGCTGGTATATTGAAGTGTGATACAATTAATTGAACTTTAAAGACATGAACATTCAAGTGCAAAAGTAAATATTATAAACTTTATATTTTATATATCAATTGCTTAAGTAGGAGTATAGAATGTTAGTGCACTGTGACGTGACATTTTCCGCCTCATTGGAAAAATGCCGACACCTTCGTCCCTTCCCGACCCCCTTCGAACCTAAAACTAAAACTCCCCCGAAGGGGCTAAAATGGGCGCCAGTTGGTCTAATTTGGCGGGACCAACACCGCAATTTACTCCAGCCAACAAGTAAAATACCTTAACCTAAATAACCCTTAAACGTAACCAAAATCCGAAACGTAACGCGAAAACCTAAAACCTAAACGGGAGAGGGTGGAAGGGTACGGAACAGCCTCTCGGCAGCTCAGCACTCGGTTATGGAGAGAGGGGTGGATTCGGTGATGAAAGTGGGATCTTAGGGTAAACTCAAAATAAAACGCAACTATTGTCCTTACGTGTTCCACTATTGAACCAAAACAAGTATATACAAAAGAAGTATCAATAATAAGGGTGATAATAAAATACAAGAAATATCATGGGGAGGGCGCAAGTCCATTGATCGGCGTCCTGGATCCTTCGTGCGCTTGGGGTGGTCCCCTGACCACGGTATTTGAGGGCACCACTCTAGGGGTGGTTGCGTCGGCAGACGCGTCCATCACGTCCTTCTGTCATCGGGAACATCCCCAACTCTCACAAGACTACGGGAGAGTCCCGTATTTGATTTGGGGTGTGTTTGAGCAAAAGATACTCTCAAGGCTCTTGGCCAAAGCAGCTCCGCCCCAATCACCTAAGAAATCACTCAGATTCCTCGATGGTGACTTAGGGGTGGTTTTTGGGCAAAAGATACCCAAGGACCTCTTAGTGGTCAACCTTTTCCCTAAAATCCCGCGGAGAATCCCACGGATTCTCCGAACAGGGTTAGGGGTGGTTTTGGGCAAAAGATACCCAACCGCCACTCGAAAATTAGTCTTTTTCCCCAAATCCCGCGGAAAATCCACCAGATTCTCCGAAAGGGGTTGGGGGTGGTTTTTGGGCAAAAGATACCCAAGCACCACTCGACACCTAGGGATTTTCCCCAAATCCCGCGGAAAATCCAACGGATTCTCCGAGAGGGCTCATGGGGGTGGTTTTCGGACAACAGATATCCGAGTCCCCTGGAACAATTGATATCGCCCCAAAACCTGGGAAGAATCCAAGGGATTCAGCCCTGATTGAGTTGGGGTGGTTTTCGGACAATAGCTATCCGAGCCCCTTACGACAAGTAATATCTTCCCCAAATCACGGGGAAAATCCAAGGGATTCAGCCCTAGGTGATTTGGGGGTGGTTTTCGGACAAAAGATATCCGAGCTCCATGTGACAATGAATATCTGCCCCAAATCACGGGAAAAATCCAAGGGTTTCGACCCTGGGTGATTTGGGGGTGGCTTTCGGACAATAGATATCCGAGTACCACTCGACAATTAATCATACCCCTGAGTTAGGCCCAGGGGGAGTTGCGAGGAGCCAAGTACGTTGGGGTGCAAAGTTGGACTGACGCCAACGGCCTAACACCCCCACGCAATAATAGACTCGTCCATTCTCGACGCTAGCTGAAAATCCGCGGAAAACGAGAAAAAGCCGGGAAAATACACGCGAGCACAGCACAACCCCGCGGAGGGTTAATTTTAGAGACGTGAGGCTAATTGTTCAATTAATTAAATAATTCTCCCGCGAGAATTAATGATTTTTCCGAGGGAACGTAATTAATTTGGTTGACCGCGTGGCCAAAAAGAAAAACGACTCACTTTGGGATTTCCTCCCTCGTGTGGCGGAATAGGGGTTGACCACCCTCCGTGGTCGCTCCTCTCGGTCCTTCTCCTCGTCCCTGTCCTTCTGGTGGTGTTGGGGTTGCTCTGGGGTTGTTCGTACGCCTTCGGGGCAGCTCCAACCACTCACACTAATTTTCCCTTTTTTTTTTCCGTGCACGTGTTTTCCACCAGCACTTCTGCACTCGTTGTGCTCACTGTAAGGGCCCGGACGCAACTGGTTTCACGTCGCCATGTGTGAGAACATGGCGGCGTGTCCGGTTGAGGCGATGCATGCGCGCTCTGCTGCTGTCGCTCAGTAACAGAGCGGCACGAGAATCGGCCCAACTGTAGCCCGCGAATATTTGAATGGGAGGAAGAATTGAATCCTTTCCCCATTCAAATAAAATTGGGATTTCTGCCGACGGAATTATTGGATTCCGTCGCAGCACTTTTATACATAATTTGTCGACTGGGAGTGTTGAATATTAGCACCAAATTATTGTAAATCTGTTGTATCGACTTGCGATATTAATTTCCAATACGGTAGATTAATTGAGTACATCCTCACTTCCTGTTTCTCTCATAAAACAATAACACAGTGTTTTTACTCCAAAATTAAATCTACTTTTGTTCATCAATTTTAAATACATCATACTACTTTATTACATTATAAACATTTGTTAAACATAATTCTGACTGTCTATTAATATATTTTTGCTACTTCCACAATTATTAATGAATAATACAACAAACAACATTAACACGCTCTATAAGATATTCACCAGAATTCTGTATGAGCGTTTTTGGTACAGGTGGATCCGATATAGCGACTCATTCATGAACAGCGTGGTGCGAAACGGGGACTGTCAGGCTGTAAAGAAAACTTGCTAGTTGATCGCAGCCTTGTACAGGATGCGATTCAGTACAAGCGTAACCTGTCAGTTGCCTGGATTGAGTATCGCAAGGCATTTGATAGTACAAGCCATCAGCTTTTAATTTATTTGCTCGAGTGCCTTGGGGTGGATGAAGAGCTAGTGGGGTGTATTAGAGATCTTGTACCACTTTGGAGGACTCGTTTCACCATAAAATCTGGTGAGGCGAAGGTTGCTACCGGAGTGGTGCAGTACAGGAGAGGTATATTCCAGGGAGATTCCTTGAGTCCACTCCTGTTTTGCATCTCACTCCTGCCACTATCGGTCGCCCTCCGAACGGCAAGGGGATATGAAGCTGGTCGCCCTGGCCACCAGGTGCATAAGATCTCCCATTTAAATTATATGGATGATCTCAAATTGTTTGCATCTGGAATGAGAGAACTGAACTCACTCATTGAAGTCATGGCTACTTATTCTCGTGCAGTTGGGATGTTCTTCGGATTGGACAAATGTGCTACCTTTCATCTCAAGAGAGGGAGGTTTGAGGATGAGAAGCGAGATATTCAATTAGTAGATGGGGGTGCCATTCATCATCTTGGTGCTGAAGAGTCATCGTTATCTTGGGTTCGATCAGCGATCATTGATCAATGTCGGAACTGTGAAAGAGGCTCCTTGCAGTGAATATAAACGGTGACTTCAGAAGATTTGGAAATCAGAACTCTCTGGAAGGAATAAGGTCGCTGCTACCAATATGTTCGCTGTCCCAGTCCTACTCTACCCCTTTGGTATTATCAAATGGAGAAGAGATGAATTAAGAGATTTGGATATCATGACACGGAAAGTGATGCACCTGCATCGCAGTCTTCATCCTCGGTCTTCTACGCTGCGATTATCTTTGCCTCGCGATGAGGGTGGGCGTGGCCTCTTGGGATTGGAGTGTCTTCATAATCGCTCAGTCCTTGGTCTTGCATCTGACGTTCGGGAAAGTGTGAATCCACTCTTGATCTTGGTGCATAATCATGAACTCCAGAGAGTTGGATTACATCTGTACAAGGCAGCAAATCATGCCGCCGAATACCTTGGTTTAAAGTTCTGTTTGCCTTCTGGGGATATTTCTGCGAATTTCATCGTGCGGGAATCGAAGCTCCAGCGTAAGCAAATCATCAGAGTTGCTGAACAGCATAACTTGTTTCAGCAGTACTTAGACAGGCCCATGCATGGCATGTTCTTCAGGCATGTGCAAGAACAGGGTCTGCGGTCCAGGTGACATTCAACTTCCTCAAGTCGGCTGGACTAATGTCAGAAACAGAGGGATTTATTTGTGCGTGCCAGGATGGTGTCATAAACACCCTCGTTTATCGTAGCCATATTATGGGCCTCGAGGTCCCGGACACTGCATGCCGGACCTGCAAGAGGGCACCAGAGACGCTCACGCATATTCTATCAGCGTGTTTGGTGAGAACAGTCTCTGGATATATCCATCGACATAATACGGCCTCAGGAGTGCTGTAATTCTCTGCTCCTGCGGAAAATAATATCGAGTGGCAAGAAGAGGAGAAGCGGCAAAAATATCAAGATCTCTGTTTCAGCTTCGTCAGGTGAACCGTGGCTTCAGCGTGAAGCTGGTTGTCTTCATTATCTGTTCTCTTGGAAGCATGAAACAGTCTTTTGTGTCCGAATTATCCATCATTCCAGCGTGTAAGTCCCGTGCTTACCAGTTAGCTGGACAGATGCAGAAAGCTGTTATCCTTGGGTCTCTCCGTCTCCTACGGCAATTTGAGTTTGGGCTGCAGTGATTACTCACCCTCCATTTGGTGGGAGTGATCATTGTTGTAGAGCGTTTAAATATATTTTTCGCTCGCTTGCTGAGTAATCGTCGAAGGGGTCGGAGCCCTTGAAACCCTCAGCAATTAATATAAGCAATTTTTATAATAATAATAATAATAATAAATAAAAAAAATAATAAAGAAAATTTTTTTCTTTTCTAAATATATATAATATATATATATTTATATTTATTTATTTATTCATTTATTTGTTTCGAACAACAACCCAACAGCCGAGGCCAATAACAGGATTGCAAGCGATATGTACTGTGACGTAATTCTCGGGCCTAACGGTAAACCCGCCAATGAGACACGCCTGAAAATAAAACCCTACGAAACAAAAATAAACGGGTGCCAGGATAACCTAAAGTTATCCAACAAAATAAATTTTCAATTCGATTAATTCAAAAAAATAATAACAAACCAAAATACTTCCTATGCTGCTCGACTAACTCAAAGTCCACCCCTGGGTCGCTGTTGTGGGTTAAAATAAGGAAATAATAATAAACGAAATAATTCCACACAAAATGTTTAGGGAAATCAAAAATTTGAATTTAATAGAATAAAATCAAATTTTGTTTTAACAAAATAATAATCAAATAATAAAAAGAAATTACATGAACAATTTAAGGGTGCACAGCACGATAGTATTTATTATTACGTCACGAGACGTTTTAATGAAAATTTAGTTATTTTATAAAAATTCTAAAATTAATTAATAATTCAAAAGTTATTAATTAATTTATCGTAAAGAAAATTAAAATTACAATCTGTTCTATGAAACTTGAATTTAAATAGGAATTTAGTAATTTCCCGCCAAATACAACGAAGTCACTATATGACTAGAAAATTCCCTAGGGGACGATACGACGCTGTCCCTGATTTCCCAAAAACATTGACCCAAATTGATTTCACAATAAAAGATTAAATAAAAAAAACATAATGAAAATATTGTCAACTATAAAATCCTTTTTTTTTTTCAGGAATAATAAAAAAATTTACTAATAATACTAATTCAAAAAATGCTTCTTATTTCTATCTTGGTAACGACTTAATAATAATGATAATAATAACGACGCTAATTGTCAACGAGAGATTTGTAATAAAAAAAATAAAATATAAAATAATTAGTTAAAGAGAATTTTCTTAACAAAATAATCCGATCTCGAAAATTATAATTATCGTCGTCGCAATACGACATAAAAAAAATTAAAGAAATCAAAAATAAAACAAAAGAAAAAAAAATGGCTCGACAAAATTCTCTTTTAACACAAAAATCAATTAATTTCTTATTTTCGCTCACCAAACGATAATTTCCACAAGTCCGATATTAATTAATATCTCAAACAATGTGGCAAAATTTCACGAAACATTTGTTTTAATTTTTTTCCTCAATTAATAGATTTGTAACGTTTGGCTTGACTGACCTTGAGCCAACGCGTTAAATGCACTGAAATTTTACTTATTCGACCCAAATTTATGCTCCGAATTTTTCCCCAAATTACTCCCGATTAATTTCCCTTTATTTAAACTGGGCGCCAGTCGTTTTTCTGAAATTCTAAGAACTTGGGGGAAAACGACAAATCCCCAAGTTTTACTCTAATTCAACGAAATTACAAAACCCCAAAAAGACTCTAATTTAACCCGCTTTTTTATATGAAACTCTCAATTTATCCCGAGAGGGAGAGGGGACGATACCCTCTATTTGGGTATTCGTGACGACAAAAAACTATACACAAAACTCTTGACAAATTTTGACTCAAATCATATAAATTCAATGTATTCAGAAAAATTAATTATATACACGTAAATTGGAAAAAAACATGAAATATTTAAAGGAACTTTTCGTGATTAATTTTATAATTATTTCACACTAATTATTAACTCTAAACCCAACTCAGAATGAACGACAATAATTTTAATATTAGCCGGGTGGACTCACCCGGAACAGACGCTAACTCGACGTTTTCTTTACTTGTTATTTTTGATTCAAAATTCTTTACTCCTAGTCTTTACTCAAAATTCTTTACTTTAGACTCAAAATATTAATTGTACGGGGACTCGCGTACCTTACGTTATCTGTGCTGTCTTTCCTCCGTGTTGACCTCTCTTTATTTATCTTTACTCCAATTTTCTTTACGTAATTCTTTACAATTTTCTTTACGTTTCTCTACACGATGTGATCGCCACGGTGTCTCGGAAGAAGAAGAACGAGTCTTCTCTCCCACGAGTTGGCATTGGGTTCCCTCGGCGGTTTCCGCTCAATTTCGGTAGAGCCGAGGCCCAACCCAACCAATTGTCCCGCGAGTCTCCCACTACTTTACCTTACCGTCACGGATTCTCCTCAATTCCGAAAATCTCACGCCAATTCTCTTTCTCAAATAGTTCCAATATATATACTAAAAATAATCACAATAATTTGGACAATATTTTCCCGACAATGATAAACGGAAAAGTTCTGTCTTTGAATTCACTTGAGTCTTTTCTTTTCACACACATAACTTTAGTCTTTCCTTTCACTGACTCCAATGTTGATCCTGGTGATCTCCAATTTCCCTCGCTGTTGGCCAACATTCTTTCTAGTTGGCTGATGCTGGACCAAACGAGTGGATACGGTTTCTTCCCAAGTTCCTCTTTGGTGTCCTTGGTGCCGCTACTTTTACCTTTGGGACTGGGAAAATTTCTCACCAGTCCTGATTTCTGACTTTCTCTCTATTTTTCCGGAGTAATATCAAATGAAAATAAACAAAAATGATTAGTGAGGTCACAAAATATGTTGACCTCACTCTGGACATTTGCTGCTCTGACTCTAGATGAGCCCTTTCCTCACCGGGTACCGCGAATCGCAACCAAAACGTTGATTTTCGCGAAATTTTTTCAATATTTTAATTTTATTGATTCTGTGATGGTAAAAATCGTCACAAATTATTTCAGTGGAAATAATTCAAACAAAGTTTTACATCACAAAACGAGCACGTGTCCAGAACGAGAGTGACGCCATGTTGCTCTCGTTGGGGACAAGACGCCGGCCGGCACGAAAATTCCAACGTGGAGGGCTCCCATTGGTTGGTCAATTCCAACAGCAATGACTTCAACAGGTGACCACTAGTTGTCACAAATTTCAATGTTATCTTCCAACGATGAGAGACAAGAAACTTCAAAATTATTAATCAACGGAGTATTGTCAATTCCTCAGGATATTGACAGCTGATGCTGAAACCTTCTCCAGACTTCCCTCTCGTCCTCATCCGATGAAGAAAAATTCTATGGTCTTTCTTTTTCCAAAACTTCAAATTACAGCCCTTTTCCTTGTTGTATCGTTCGTCCGTAAGGTGCTGCCCTCTTCCGCTCAGTACGAAAATATCGCCGATGAGCGGTAAAATAAAAAAAAAAAGAAATAGAAAAATACAAATTCATTAGAATAAAAAAAATAAATATTATCTCCCATTGACAAAAGGTTTTGACTCTCATCCTGGACACTTTTCAATTAATAATTAACGTGCCCAGACGACAACAAAGTAACGCGATAAAATATCACGTTACAGTACATAGTTGCATACAAAGTAGTAAATAGTGACAAGTGTCAATTGTAGCAATACTTATCCAAGGTGATAGAATTGGTTAAACAACTTATGTAAATAGAGTCTCACATAGTACTTCCCAACAGTGTTATACACTTTAATACAATGGAATTAAGGTTGTCATTGACAATGTCAACCTCGGGAAAACGCTCAAGAAGTAAGTTAATAATAGTTCCACCTTGGTAGACTGGTGTGGATTGAGGGAGGCTGGTACCCGCCAGGGGAAGATAAATCAGAGCCCTGTGTCTCGACATCATTTGGGGAACCCTGAACGCGAGACGACGCAGCAGCGGACAATCGATCTTATCAGGCATGATTTTAATGACTAAAATTGTGACAGTTAGTGCCCGCTGCTGACTGAGACTCAAGCACTGGAAACTATCACACAACTCCCGATAATCGGAATCCCCTGCCGAATAGACAGCATCCTGCTTCCAACAGAGAAATTTTAGGAATCTCCTTTGTAGAGACTCAATCTTTGCCGCATACTTCAGATAAATCGGTGACCAGACCACCGAACCATATGACAACTCGGGCTTGACCAGCGTATCAAATAACACTTCAATAACGTTGGTATTTTTGGAGGACTTAGTGATAAGAATAACAAAACCCAGGCTTCTTTCACATGGAACAACCAAGTTCTCAATATGGGGGTAGAAGGTCAGGGATCGATCAAAGGTGACACCCAGATCTGTACAGGTCAAAGGTCTCCTAAGTGCAACCCCATTGATTCCACAGTTTTGATATAGTAAAGAAATACTTGATGAGCGTTTTCCCGAAGCCCTAGATACATCGGGATCAATTGAGTGATTGGACATTAAAGAGATTGAATGGCAGTAGAGGGAGTCCCCGAGCGAACTCGCGAAGATGGAACTATGGGCGTCTTCTGGCGTTGAGTGATGACTAACGACCCATTCCTCGTAGAGATCCTCAGGCCCACCTATCTCTCCTGCGTGCGGCTCTCCATTTCCTCCTTCAGCTTACTGAACTCCTTCCTCTGGAGCACCATCCGATTGGAGGTTATCCTGAGTCCAGCCAGAGCAATCGGTGGTGAGGCACTCCTCTTCAGCAACGTTGACTGCTGGGTGAAACGAACAGCATGCTGCCCATTATTAAATGGAATCTTGAGAGGTCGAGGAAGAGCCAAGCTTTGAGAAAATTCGCCGAGCCTGTAGCAGCTAGATAAATAGATCCGGAACCACCATTTGAATGATATTGCGTACTGCAGTCAGATCAGCAGACGATCTGGTTCTCGAGTCATCACCAGTGGGCTCAGGCAATCCGTACAAAATCACACTTTTACCGTGCCAGGCACGTTCCTCGACCTCCTTGATACATGACGACAACACCGAGGCAACATTACCATCCCTGCCAGCAGCAACCTAGCGTTGCTCTTTAATATGTTTTTCAGCTACACCCATTCTCCCTTCGACCTCTTTCAGCTCACGACGGAATAAATTAACTTGCTCGTCGACTTTGGATAGCCGAGTTTCTACCTTTGTTAATTTACCTTCAAGTTTATCAATTTGCGTTGAAATCTGTTCAGTCGATTTCTCCAGTCTGTCTAAACTGGGACGAAACTTCCCTCTCAAGGCGGCTACAATGTCATCCAGTGAAAAAGGAAAAGGAGTATTAACAGGAGAATTGAGCTTAGAGCCACAACAGGGTTCTAGAGCCCCAGCCACGGTCCTTCCCGCCGAATTAGCACAGCCCGGGTGGTAAAATAGACCACACCCCGTACATGCAATGTAATCACGGGCCACACGAGTCTTGCACCTAACGCAGGTCTTCAGTTGATCCGTACCTGGCATGACTAGTGGTTGTAGGGCGTCCTTAGACATTTGAAATCAGTTCCAGCTGAAGGAATAGCTATTTTATTAATGAACAGTTCTTTATCACCGATGGCTGGTAAAGATGATAACTCTACTACCGACTGCTGGTAAAGGCACTAATTCTACAATCGACTGCTGGTAAAGTAGGAAGCACGAGCTGTAGTCGGTAACTAGTACATAGACCCAGTCCCAGATGGCACCACTAATGAATTTCCGACTACCGAAGAGTCCCGAAAAATGACGAACTATCCTATTATAAAAAGCGCAGGGCATTTCACAATCGAACATGGTGGATTTCATCTCGAATTGAAGATAATCGAACTCGAAATGAAAAAAGTCGAACTCGAACATGACAAAAGCGAATTCTGGTGGCGAAAGTATGAGTTATTGTGGCCGCACGAGAGAACTCATGGAGATCCGCCGTAAAGCGAATCTCACACATGTTAACCGCGAATTAATTTCGGTCTTTCCGTTTATGGCTGCTGAACGAGTAACATCGTGCAAAATAAGTGCATCATGGAGCCAGTTCCCCAAGTCAACATCGATCGTCATTTTTTTACTTCAAATGAAGAATTAGACAACATTCAAGCTGGAGATCATACAGTGTAAGTATTTTTTAGTAATTTGTTAATTTTTCGTTCTTTACATTTCATTGAAATTGGAACGCGTGGAGATGGAGGTTAGGATAAACATTGTTCTATATTTTTTTACCAGTTATTTTGGAAACACAATTTTTTCTGGCGTCAAAATGGAAATAATATTAATTATAAATTCTCCTCTTTTACCAGTGAAGTAATTGGCGCAATCACGCGTATTAATGAGGTGAGGAGACGCGCAAATGCAGCCGCTTCACGTGTTAGATTATTTCGTGCTGGGCTGAGCAATGGCCAAGGACTTCACATCAGAATTCTCTTCTGGGAAGATCGTGCTGATGAGTACGAGGCAAGAGTCTACCCCATGGTAAATTAAAATTTACATTCTCTTTTTTATTGCTTTCAAGCGAAATATAATTAATGCATATTTTTCAAGAAAATTGAAATTTTATCCGACAGATTGAGTTCATTTCATTACCAGTTTTTTAAAAATAATTCGGAATATAAGCGAGATGAGACGCTTTTGTCTGGATCTTTTTTGTAGCGAATTTCAAAAGCTATAAGAAAGGATTGAGACAAAATCGCTCTATCTCGCTGAAATTTCGAACTATCCTAAAGAAACAAATGTTAATTAGTTAATTGCTTGAAAAAAAAGCAAGTCAGATTTTCCTCAAAATTACTAAATTTTCGGGCAAATTGATTTTCTTTTGTTATCAGTTCTTCGATATATTTTGGAATATAAGCGAGATAAGACAATTTTGTCTGCATCTTTTTTTATAGAGAATCCCAGAGCTATGAAAAAGGAGAGAGGTAAAATCGTTTCATCTCGGTTGGATTTTGAAATATTCTGAATAATCTGATGAGAAAAAATCAATTTCTCTGAAAACTACATGAATTTTGTTCTCATACATAATTCATTTATTCATCTTCAATTAATTAATGATTTTTTATCCAGGTTATTCACATCATTCGGGCGAAAGCTGTACTAGCTAATCCGTAGTACGCAAGACCAGAAGAACACCTGATGCCAATCGAATTGTCGGTGACACGAAACACCGAAATTCGAATTCTTGCTCCTATGATGGTGCTCGAACGTCCTGCACCAATTGTCAATACGATTTCGATTGAGATTATCGCAACATCAAGAGGGATGATTCGCCTCGAAGGATTTATCCGGTACGAGATTATTCCCGGAGTTTACGCTAATGGACGCAATGGCAGCGGTGATGTTACGGATGGTAATTATCACATCAATACACATGTGACAAATTCCGAGGGACCGTCACCTACAGTGGGCACTGCCGTTGCTATCAGAGGAGAACCACGGAGGAAAAATTACAACAACTTAATTCTGCAAGTGCCAGACATGCATCACATTCAAGTGCTGGAGAATATTGGGAGAATGTCTCCTCAACAAGTCAGAGGTGGTTAGAGAAAACCTCCGAATCAGCCAGAACCAGATGTACCAGAACATAATATTTGGTGTTGTTGACAGGTTCTGGTGTGTCATTTTGTTACACATTGAAACCAGGAATTGATGTTCTGAAAACTGTTTTTTTTTTAAATATTTTCTTATCCTTAATACATTAAATGTATATTTACACAATGAATAAAAAACAGTTTTCAGAACATCAATTCCGGGTTTTGATGTGTCACAAAATGACACACCAGAACCTGTCAACAACACCGCTACCCATCATGTAGCTTTTTATTTTAAAAACAGTTTTTAGAACATCAATTCCGGGTTTTGATGTATCTTAAAATGACACACCAGAACCTGTCAACAACACCGCTACCCATCATGTAGCTTTTTATTTTAAAAACAGTTTTCAGAACATCAATTCCGGATTTTGATGTGTCACAAAATGACACACCAGAACCTGTCAACAACACCGCTACCCATCATGTAGCTTTTTATTTTAAAAACAGTTTTCAGAATATCAATTCCGGGTTTTACAGCAGCATCAAATCAATCCATTAAATGTGAAACCAGCAGTGCAAATGCTGTAGCTGGTGGAGCTGCTGGAATGAATGGTCCTGTAGTTCTGCCACAGAGAGATATCGTTGGAGGTCGTGTCGAAGCTGCGCAGATGATTGCTCGACCAAACGGCAATAGTCCAGTGGTGAATGGTCTTCATGTACAGTAGCCAATTCAACCACCAATGGAACCACGAAACGTTCCACTTGCTGATAATACTGAAGAACAGCCTGACGGCAGAAATACTGTGGAAAATCAGGATCCAAACGTGAAGGATGGTGCAGGTGATGCAGTTGATAATGGTGATGATGTCGATGAAAGGGATCCACCTGAGATGAAGAGGGCAGAAGATGAGTTGGAGTAACTCAACATTTTCTTTTTTTTTTCAAACTTTTCCCTCCCAAATTCATTTTCTTTTGGTGTTCATGAAATTCTTCCGTTAGTATGAAAATTGACTCCATTCTGTCACCAATTTTCTTGAATATTTCGGGATTTACGCGAGATAAGGCAATTTAGTCTAAAATCCTTTTCATAGAGAATCTCAAAATCTAGAAAAAAAGCCAGGGCGAAATTGATCTATCTCGTTTAAATTCCGAAAAAGCCTGAAAAACTGATGTTAATTAATTAATTAATTGAAAAAAAAAATTTTAGATTTTTTTCAAAAATTCCAAGTTCTCAAACAAATTAATTATATTCTTTTACCAGTTTTTTTTAAATATATCGGAATCGAAGCGAGATAAGACAATTTTTTCCGAAACTTTTGTTATAAAGAGTTTCAAGACCTAAGAAAAGAATCACAGCAAAATTGTTCTATTTCACTTGAATTCCGAGATTTCTGGAGAAAAACCTTTAATGTTGCAATGATTATATCAGTGAAATCCGTTAAAAAACATCAATATGAAACTGCTGTGGAGAAATTCATAAAATTATTTTTTTCTACTTGAATTTATGTAATTTTCACGTATTTTCATTCTTTTCCGAAGGTTTACTTTGCTCCATTTTCGAATTTACATTTAAATTTGGTTCTTCACTCTTTTTTTTTATAATGACATGATTATGTACTTGAAGAAAAAAAAACTGCTCCCTATAACTTGCACTCAATTTGGCGAGAAATTGAGACTTAAGCTAATTTGATGATATCAAAATTAGAGATATCAAACTGCAAACGATTAATGGCCAATGTACAATTGTAGTTAACTTTCCAAATGTCATCGATAGTGAGACTAGGAACAACACTTTGAAGAAGTGCCTTTATTAGTTACAAAGAATATTATAAGTGGAACTAGACTAATAAGCTAGAACTCGATGAGCAGTTGTGTAATTAGAGATAAAAAGCTGTTGAAACAATGAAAAACTGTGATGAAAAAGTATTCTCATGCGAAGATAAGGCTAAGCCTAATTCATATAATTATAACTGCTAATAACAGGAAAATGGTGTACAATTGTAGTCAAGTGTTATGGAGATTGTTTGTTACTTTCTGAAAAACTAATTTTATTGAAAAACAAGCAGGAGCCCCATTACTTGTGCGTGATTTGAGAATCTTACATTTAATATTCTGCCAATGCAATTGGCAGAAAGCTTCCGAATGAATTTTTTAATTTCAAATCTACCATCACTGATCTTATTCATATTAATCACGTCAATTCATGTTCTTTTTGTTAAATACGATATCTCTTTGAATGTTCTGAAGATGATGAGAATCCCCTCGTTTGCTATGAGTAACAAAATGTCATATTTCTACTTTTTGGAACATCTTGAGTCATATTCCATTGAAATCTTGAGCTTCAACTTCATAGTCAAGTTAGCTAACTCGAGTTTAGCCTTGCCCAAACTCAGCCTAATTCAAGGTTGTTTATGATAAAAGTCTCTGCAATGAGAAATTTTCAAAATTTGCGTAACTTTGAATTTTTTCTCAATACTAAAATTGTGCTACCAAAAATCGATACAAGGAAAATATAATGTATAGATAGCATGAATCAATCAAGTTGATATAAACTATCTCATTTCAGAAGTCAAAATAATTCTCAACGATTGAAGAAATAATGACTACGAGACACATCAAATGTCCACGAGGTCATAATTGTAAAATTGGAAAAATATACTTCAATAATCATCTTTTTATAGAATGTTTGTCTGATCATAATTTGAGAGTATCGTTGGACAAATTTCCAAAAATATTGAAGATCGATCATGAACGATATATTTTAACTGGGATAGTGAATTTTATAGATTCAGATATCATAAGTGAAGAGAATATTGGACATTACACAGCGTATATTCTTAAATTCGATGAGTGGTATGAAGTAGATGATTTATCACCTGATCAAATGAATGGAAAAATAAAAAAAAAAAAAAAAAAATGAATGGAAAAGATTCATCTGATTCAGTCAATCCTCATCTATGCATATATATAACAAGTGGAAACTTGCATCATTATCCACATCATTATAGCTTTATCTGCTAATTCATTAGCAAGTCGCTTCCGAATGCATTTATTTTTCTCCTCTTTACAATCGTTTCACATACATTTCCATTTTTGTTTATTTCAAAGGAGAAAAGTATTGAGTAATAAGCTAATCTGAATTATTGGATGATTTTATTTTAATTGCTATTCCATTGCACATTCCATTATTATGTTATGTGGATATCGATTCATTCCGTTTTTTACGTTTCCTTGGTGACCAATTTTCAATAAACTTTATTATATCTGATATAACGTCTCATGTCTGAAGGTTATTTTCATTCTTCAATTATCGAATTATTGTTATAATTTTTTTTTTCTACTAATAATTTACAAGGAAAAAGAACTAATTCGTGCGATATGTCTGACATCAAAAGTGAAAGTGGAACGAGTGTAAATCGGAAATTTTGAATATAACTAATTCTACAATTTTATGAAGATGAAGAACTCATGTAAAGATTATAATCAAGATTGTAATTAGTTCCTATTCTTTTCCATTTTTCCGTCTGGGTTTTTGAAAAGAATATGGGTTGAGAGCCCATGATAATCAAGATGAATATTAGTTTCTATAGAAATTAATACTTATCTTTATTGCTCTTGACAGTTACACTAAACATACTGATTCATAACGACTTTGCATAAAAGACAATATTTTCGATTGAGAGCTGAATATCAGTAAAATTCGAAGCTCATATCTTGACTACTTCATTTCTAATAGGGTTTTTTTATCGAACAAACAAAATTTTTCATGTAATATTAATGAAATCAAAATAACTCAAAAACTAATGACGAGAAAAATCTGAAAAAATTCACACAGTTATATAATATCGTGTCTAATATTATTCCTCAGTCTGGATGAAATCACTCGGAAACTTGTTGCAAATTTTGAAAAAATGAAAAAATTGAAATTTTGAAAAATCTCTCATATCTAAAAAAATATTCCTCCAATGCTGTCCAATAACGATCCCAAGCTGCAGGTTCAGAAGACCAATATGTGAGCCAAATTTGGAATTCCTATCTCAATTGTTCCGATTGTTATTGAAACAACAAAATTTTGCAAGAAAAATGATAAAAATCGACATAACTTAAAAACAAAGCATTAGAAAAATCTGAAAAAATTCACGCAGTGACAGAATATGATGTCAAATAATATGCATCAATCTGGATGAAATCGGTTGAGAACTTTTTGAAAAATCAATTTTTTTCAAAAAATCGAAATTTTGTCATATCTCAAAAAATATTGAATGAATTCCAAGTAACGAGGTCTCGAAAAGAAACATTTATCACAACTAATATACAGTAGAAATATGAGATTGTTCGGTTGAAATTTTACCGTTTATAAGTGAAAAAAAAAATCCACACAGACACACATACATACATACACACACACACACACACACAGACTTTTTCTCTAAATATCATTTTCGGACTCTCCACATCATTTTAAGTGATTTGCAACAAAAAAATCGAAATCGAAAATCCTTACGATTGTTAAGCTTCCATTCGGAAGCAAAAATTGGTAGTTGTGATTGAACGAAAATCATGTGAAGAGAACGTGATTAAAAATAGTCGTATAATTTTGAAAAGGAAAGTATATAGTTGATCTCGTTATTAATTATCATCAATTTTATCATTGAAATGATTGTTTTTAGAGTATATTAATATATTATCGTCAAAAACATACCTTTCATAAAACTGGAATTATTAACCGACGCAGCTGATACTTTTTCAACAAATATAAATTAAGAATGTTGAATTTATGCAAATATCAATATATTTGGGATATAAGATATTCTTCAAATTTGGCAAATGATTAAGTCACAACGACAATGGGTTCATCTTTCAATAAAAAAAGATTTACTTCACGATAATTAATTCAGATATATTGCCCTCCTCAGGGAAACATATAGGAAAATGGAAAGTCATGGAGGATCAATTTTGTGAATGGTTCCCTAGAATTATTATTTCAGAAATTCTGAAAGTTATGAAGCAAATGACGCATAGCCAAGACCTTTTAACCCTCTGAGGATTAATCCGCAAGCTTTATCTGGACACAGTTGCTCTAGAAAATTCCTATTCAGGAGGAAGAGAGCAGAGACGGACCAATGCCCTTGATGCGGAATGATAGACAATGTCAGTCACACGATGTTTATGTCCGAAAGATGAAACCAAGAGAGTCTTGAGTTGAAAGCTCATACCGGACGATAATTCAATAAGATTAGCATGATGATCAGCCTAATAAGCAACAAGGGAAGCTGAAATCATCCACACAATGATTGATAAGAAAGGAGATGACATCAGAGCGTTATGTCACAGCGTCTGGAGACAATGTCCATGCTGAAGTGAAGCGAAAGTGGTTTGCAGCATAGTGCATGAATGACGTCACGGAGGTGGGTTTTTTAGTCGGTAAGAATCTGACACTACCCGCATCCCATCTGCGGGTGTCTCATGTAAGATTTTTCCCACCTCCAAAAAAAAAAGAGGGTGCGTGGGATCCCCGCGCGGTAGAAGTGAAACTTCTTGCCTATGAGGTATAGATCAAGATAAATTATGAGTATTTTTTTAATGCACAAGGGATAAAATTTCTCGTTCGTTAACGAAATATAATTTTTTTCACAACCAATAGATTTTTTAAACTCATTGTGTTTGTGAATATTTCTGGAATTGACCGAGATAGAGCGATTTTGTCACAATCTTTCTCTCGTGTAGCTCTTGAAATTCTCTACAGGAAAGGACGAGGGCAAAATTGCCTTATCCTCCTGAAATTTCGAAGTATTTAAAGAGAATTGCTGATAAGATGAAATTAATCCGTCTGAAAACTTTGTTAGATATATATTTTTTTAATTCCAGTTTTTCAAGGATATTTATAAAATTGAGCGAAATAACAGACTTTTTCTGGAGAGCTTTTTTGTAAACAATCTGAAAATGTGCGAAAATGGTTTCCACATCAATTGCCTTATTTTGCTCAGTTTCTGAGATATTCATCAAAACCTTATGACACCGTATAGATATATACGTCTCCGTTGCGATGTTTTTTTCTTTTGAAGAATCTATCATAATTTAATAGAGATATACTTAGGAAAAGATTCGAGTGAATTAACGCTGTCTCTCTTAGTTTCTGGAATGTTCATAAAAAATTGACGAAAGCAAAAATAGACTTATAGCTGGAGTTTCTTTTCCAATAATTTTTCACGAATATCTTGGGAGATCCTTTTGAAAACATTTATCAAATAGAAATAACAGAGAAATAGTTTTACTTCTGAAAAAAATGACTTTGTATTTCAATGAGTTTTTGAGAATTTTGGAAACTAAACGAGATAGGGCAACTTTACACCGGAGATTTTTTATACGGAATTCAAAGAGCTACAAAGAAAGAAAGAGAGCGAAATAATTCTATTTGGCTTATTTTCCAAGAAATTTTAGAATTGTTAATGATAGAAAATTAACATTTTGGTTTATTTCTTCGCTATTAAATTGTTTTTCAATGAATATCCCGTAAACTAACCGAGATACAGCGGATTCGCCTGATTCTTTTTTTGCAGAGAACTCTAAGAGCTGCATGAATGGATGAAGACGAAATCGCTCTATCTCCCTTGGATTCCGAGATATTTTCAAAGAACTGACGGCTTTTCTCACGATTACACTAGCATGTAGCAAGTGATAGAAGGACTAGCGAATGAATCAACATCGGGTTTCTTCGGCTTCCATGCCCCACCAAATAAAATGTGGCTTCGGCACGCCTCGTGTGTCGATTCTTTCGTTAGTACGACAATACACTGCAGCGTCACCTCGCTTCTCCCACTACCCGACTACCGTGCCTATAGAGCCTGCAGTCTCGCTCCCACTCTAGCTTCCCCCGCCAACAACGCAAGACTTCTCCTTTACCCCCACTTCTCGACTATCGCGTTCCCCTCAAAACTTGACGGTTTCGGTACACGCTCGAAAAAAGTTGGTCCCCTGCCAAAAGAAGTTTCACTTCAAAAAAAAAAAAAGAAAAAATGGCATCACTGATCTGTGCGTGGAATGCGAAAACTAAAATAGGCCTCGGAGGGTTAAGTTTGTTCCAATGCTAATATCTAAAAAACTACCGGACCGATTCCGCCCAGTTTCAATACCAACCTTTGTGCTCATCAGATGTATAACCTCACAAAATTTGAGGTCTCTAGCTCAATTATTTATTGAGTTATCGTGGAATCAAGATTTTCACGAAAAATTTATCAAAAGTTTTCTACTGGCTAAAATAAAAATCTGAGCTCCCACCACCCCGGGGATCAAAGATGCGGCTCTTGGACGCGCATCTCCTCGCGGAGACTGGACGCTGTGATTCCATTTTTCATCGAGAAAAGTCGAAAAAACGATATTTCAACATTTTCATTTTTCTCAAAAACTATCCGGCCGATTTAGCTGAAATTTTTGTGAGAGTTTGGGGCACGCATGGCGAACTCATGGTCAAATTTTCAGATCGCTAGCTAACCCCACTTCAGAGTAAAGCGGAAAATGCGTCATCACACACAGGCACACACACACACATACACACAGACATTTTTTAAAAACGACGGATCTCGACGTTTTGGGTCATTTGCAGTCATATTAAGATGAAATCTCACAATCGAAAAAAATTACGATTACAAAGCTTCCATTCGGAAGCAAAAACATTGTATTAGTTGTAATGACACGTTTGAAACATTATGTATTGAAAAGAACATGGTATTTGTTTTAATGAGAAGTGTGTATCGGAAAAAACATTGTATTGGTTGTAATGACAAGCTTGAAACATTATAATTGGAATAAAAAAACTTTTGATATTAAAGCCGACAGTTTGGCTGTTCGGTCTATGTACGGCTCGGCGAATCTATCGAGTAAAGCAGCATTGCATCTGGTTACTACTTGGATGGGTGACCGCTTGGCGTACACAGATTCGAATGACAAACTGAACGATACGGTAGGTGTGACTATAGAGAATTAGTGTGCCTTTCTCGTCAGCGTGACAGAAAGGCACATTAAGGCTCTAGACGAATCCGACTGCACTGATCAAGGTTTTCCATGGTTTCCCTTGGTCCACGGCAAATGCGGGCAGTATGGCAAGAAGTCGATCCATGGAGTCGCATGGGGGTGGGGAAAGGAAGAAGAAAAATTGTAAAAAACCGAAAAGTTATACATGGCTAGAAAAAATAAAAACAGAAAAACTTTTGATATTATAATAATTGAATATTCATTACAGGGGCGAGAGAGATCAAGAAAAAGAATTAAGGCTCGCAATAATCATGTGTAATGGATATTGATCAATAATGTGTGATGGAGATTCTGCTTTATTCATTGGCCAATAATGACACTCTTTGGAAAATTCAGTGAAAATACTGAATTCGGGTATTCAATTAGACTCATAATTCAATTAGTAAAGTTCATAATAACAAAACATTCGAAGAATGATGGATAACAACAGCAGCAATATAGCGCAATTCAAATAACAATAACCAAAAACATAACATTCAAATAACAGCCACTGAAAAGAGCAGATGTCTGACAAATTTCTTTCTGCTTCCGAATGGAAGCTTCGTAATCGTAATTTTTTTCGATTTTGAGATTTCATCATAACATGACTGCACATGACCCAAAACGTCGAGATCCGTCGTTTTTAAAAAATGTGTGTGTGTATGTGTGTGTGTGTGTGATGACGCATTTTCCGCTTTACTCTGAAGTGGGGTTAGCTAGCGATCTGAAAATTTTACCATAAGTTCGCCATGCGTGCCCCAAGCTCTCACAAAAATTCAGCTAAATCGGCCGCATAGTTTTTGAGAAAAATGAAGATGTTGAAATATCGTTTTTTCGACTTTTCTCGATGAAAAATGGAATCACAGCGTCCAGTCTCCGCGAGGAGATGCGCGTCCAAGAGCCGCATCTTTGACCCCCGGGGTGGTGGGAGCTCAGATTTTTATTTTAGCCAGTAGAAAACTTTTGATAAATTTTTCGTGAAAATCTTGATTCCACGATAACTTAATAAATAATTGAGCTAGAGACCTCAAATTTTGTGAGGTTATATATCTGATGAGCACAAAGGTTGGTATTGAAACTGGGTGGAATCGGTCCAGTAGTTTTTCAGATATTAGCATAGAAACATCAGAAAAAGCAAGCTATATCTTCAACCTTGAATTAGGCTGAGTTTGGGCAAGGCTAAACTCGAGTTAGCTAACTTGACTATGAAGTTGAAGCTCAAGATTTCAATGGAATATGACTCAAGATGTTCCAAAAAGTAGAAATATGACAATAAAAAAGAATTTCGTTACTCATAGCAAACGAGGGGATTCTCATCATCTTCAGAACATTCAAAGAGATATCATATGTAACAAAGAGAACATGAATTGACGTGATTAATATGAATAAGATCAGTGATGGTAGATTTGAAATTAAAAAATTCATTCGGAAGCTTTCTGCCAATTGCATTGGCAGAATATTAGATGTAAGATTCTCAAATTATGCACAAGTAATGGGGCTCCTGCTTGTTTTTCTAACCAATAGATTATTTGAAAATCCATTGAAACGTGCACGCGATCGAAAATTTGAAAAAGTACAATTTTTTCAAGTTTTTTCTAAATTTATTCACTTTCTTAAGACAGTACAAAACATTGAGGTTAATAATGAAAGAACAGTTTGGATCAAAATCAAAATAAATTCGGCCATTCGATAAAAATTAAAATTAATTATTTACTCAGATTTTCTACTAATCATTAATTAATGTTTCAGAGTACATTGAATAATATCTTGAAAATTATTGTCAAATGAAAAATTTTATTTGAATCGAATTGTTTCCCGCCTCTGGGTTCAATATCCAGTGTATCTATTTACGCGTTCCTGAACTAATTAATTCAAAATCCATTTACGTGTTCCTTAACTGATCTAACCTCACCAGAATTTGAGCGATTCATTTCACTGGAGAGTTTGGCATGCGAAAGTGTTCGTGAAAAATATTTTCATGAAAAAAAATTGCAGGTTCCCACATTATTTAATTATTAAAAGAGGAAAGAGAGAATACCCTCATCATAAGAGGTAAGTCAAAAGCTGTCTATCTTTTCTAATTTTCTTTAACAAATGAAAAAAAAAGTATAATTTTAATTTTTAAGATAATATAAATGGAAGTAGCTAAATGAGGTTATGAAAGAACCAAGGCCTTTCTTCGATAAAAAAAATAAGAATAAAAATTATCAATAGTAATCAGATTAACATTTATTTATTGAGAGACATTTACGTTAGCTCTGAAAATTATTGGCGGTGCCTGATGTTTCTTTCAAAGTTGCATTCAAAAAGATTGCTTCAAGGAATTATCACAATAAACTCGAGTGCCTTAACAATTATTTTTTTGATTCTGTACCGAAGATGATGTTTATTTTGCATTTCTCTGGATTTTTTTATAAAAAATTTTCATTTCTGTAGTTTATGAGATGATGAATTATCAAAGCTACTGAAAATAGCAGTGGTGGGGATAAAATGCCTTAAAAAAGACAAAAGTAACATAATTACTTTTCAAAAAAGCCCACAGTTGACTTAATATTCCAAAACTATTGATAAAGAAAATGGCATTCAAATTAAATAATTCTAATTTAATAATAAGAGAAAAAAATATCCAATCAAAAAGTAATCGTAACTATTTGCCTCTCTCTTTATTACATGCATGTGATGAAGAATGAGTTGTGACGGTTTTTACCGTTACAGAATCAATAAAATTACAGTATTAAATAAATTTCACGAAAATCACGGTTTTGGTCACGATTCACGGTACCCGGTGAGGATAGGGCTCATTTAGAGTCAGAACAGCACATGTCCAGAGTGAGGTCAACCAATTTTTGTGACCTCACTAATTATTTTTGTTTATTTTTGTTCAATTTAACTCCAAAATTTGGAGGAAAGTACGAGAGTTAGGACTGGGAAGGATTTTCCCCAGTCCCACGAATAAATTACAAGAATCAAGGATGATCCGGAGAAGCTTGGACAAGAGCAGCCTCCAAGGGATTGGTCCAGCATCAGCCAACTAGGAAGAATGTTGGCCATCAGTGAAGGAAGTTGGAGATCTCCAGGAACAGTGAAAAGTGTGAAAATAAAGACTAAAGTTATGTGTGTGGAAAGAAAAGACTAAAGTTTTCCGTTTATAATTGTCGGGAAAATATTGTCCGAGTTATTATGATTATTTTTGTACATTATTTGGAATTAGTTACTTTAAGAGAGATTTAAGTAAAGTCAGTGACGCTAGGGTCAAGTAGTGGGGGACTCGCGAGACAATTGGTTGGGTTGGGCCTCGGCTCTACCGAAATTAAGCGGAAACAGCCGAGGGAATCCAATGCCGACTCGTGGGAGAGAAGACTCGTTCTTCTTCTCCCGGGACACCGTGGCGATCACATCGTGTAGAGAAACTTAAAGAAAATTGTAAAGAATTACGTAAAGAAAATTGGAGTAAAGAAAATAAAGAGAGGTCGACACGGAGGAAAGACAGCACAAATAACGTAAGGTACGCGAGTCCCCGTACAATTAATATTTTGAGTTTAGAGTAAAGAATTTTGAGTGAAGAATTTAAAGTAAAGAAAACGTCGAGTTAGCGTCTGTTCCGGGTGAGTCCACCCGGCTAATATTAAAATAATTGTCGTTCATTCTGAGTTGTGTTTAGAGTTAATAATTAGTGGGAAATAATTATAAAATTAATCACGAAAAGTTCCTTTAAATATTTCATGTTTTTTTCCAATTTACGTGTATATAATTAATTTTTCTGAATACATTGAATTTATATTATTTGAGTCAAAATTTGTCAAGAGTTTTGTGTATAGTTTTTTGTCGTCACGAATACCCAAATAGAGGGTATCATCCCCTCTCCCCCTCGGGATAAATTGAGAGTTTCATATAAAAAAGCGGGTAAAATTAGAGTCTTTTTGGGGTTTTGTAATTTCGTTGAATTAGAGTAAAACTTGGGGATTTGTCGTTTTCCTCCAAGTACTTAGAATTTCAGAAAATCGACTGGCGCCCAGTTTAAATAAAGGGAAATTAATCGGGAGTAATTTGGGGAAAAATTCGGAGCATAAATTTGGGTCAATTTTTGAGGAATTTCAGTGCATTTAACGCGTTGGCTCAAGGTCAGTCAAGCCAAACGTTACAGAGTAATGGATGGAAAGTTCAAGGAAAAAAATTATATTTATAAGCTGAAGATATGATTTCCCAATAATTCAATCACTTTTTGACTTCAATTGGAAAATTTTTTCGGATTATCAATAATTAAATTGGAAACTTCACTGATCGCCAAATCTTCATTTCTTTCTGTTCTATGGACTGCACATTGCAAGATAATACTATCTCAAAGCAATCTTTTGTTTTAGGAATCACATCAAATTCGTAACTCCAATCTGTCGATTGTTGTTAGAGTTCAGGTGAACTCCACGTATTATTTCCGACGCATCATCGTCAGTCTGTGAGTAATGTATTTTTAACTTCCCGATAAGGGGAGTTTATGTAATGGCCCCGAAAATCAAAAATCGATTTTTCGATCGATCTTCATGTTTTAAGACCTCCCCAATATTTTTTGATAGCTTTCACGATCATGTCTGTGTGTGTGTTTGTGTGTGTGTGTATGTCCGTGATCAATTTTTTCGTTCACGTTTTCTCATAAATCAATAATGTGATCGAGGTGATCGATGTCGTAATCGAAGCATCTTGACATAAATTCGCGGTCATTAGATTTTGATCGAAATCGATCCAGTACTTTCTTAGTTTTTTAAGAAAAACATTATCAAGTTCTTCTTAATTTCCCAAAAAGTGAAGTCAGTAGTATAGCGGCCACTATAGCGCCCCCCACTCAAAGTCATCCCACCCCACCCCTCCCATGCACAAGGCAATGACATCGTGCATGTGAGGAGTGGGGTCGAATGACTTTACGTATGGAGTGCTGTAGTGGCCGTAAGAAATGTACGAGTGCGAGAGAGAGGAAATGAATAATTATTCAGTATTCATGAGTCCGTGAATCAGGTAGCAGTCTAAAGCGGAGGGCACAGGAAAAGATTGATTCACTGATGAGAGGTTCTGGATATAACAACTCTGATATGACGTATCATTCTCATTTGAGTTCAGACCGTTCTCCTAGAAGGATCGGCCTGGGAAGTGTTTGAATAGTGAATCTCAAGAGGGAGAAGAACATCTCTCGTACATCGAAGAAAAAGAAGAAAAGGCCCACATCTAAGACAAATAAAAAGAAGTCAAAGAAGAAGAAGAAGAAGAACAGTTCAAAGGTAAAACGTTTAACCAAGAAACCTCGTACTGTGACAGACATATTTTCATAAAAATGTCTTTCTTACACACACATTCGTGTGAAGGTGTTAAGAGTGAGCTGGATTTATTTTCATGACCTCCCACGCAGACATCAATAGAATCATCATATGATGTATTGTACAAACCGATAGCATCACTTGTGGATAATTCTCCAATTGAGTTTGACATTCCCAGTCAAGGCTATGAGTATATAGATCTCGCGCATACACGTTTATCTCTCACTGTTACCATATCAAAAATAGTAAGGGCAGACAAGACTGTATCGAAAACAGTGGGACCTGTGAATAATCTGATGCACTCACTTTTCGATCAAATAGATATTTATTTGAATCAAAAACCGATTTCATCGGCAAATAATACATATGCATATCGTGCATATATAGAAACACTACTGAATTACGGCTCTGATGCTAAGGGGTCACATCTTAGCAGTGTCCTATGGGTCTCAGATACAGGCAGAAACATGGATACAATTACTGATGAAAACGCTGGTCTAAAGAGCCGGAGAAGCTATTTGTGTGAGGGGGACACACTCGATTTGACAGGCCATCTACACTGTGATATATTCAATCAAGATAGAGCTCTACTGAACGGTGTTAACATGCATATTCGTTTAGTAAGATCGCGTGACAATTGCTGTCTTATGGATTCTACTGATCACGATTTGAAAATTCAAATAACCGAGGCTACACTGACAATTAGGAGGATGAAAGTCGGTTCCAGACTACTCTTAGCTCATGAGAAGACTCTCGCGAGGACCACTGCCAAATACCCTATCACGAGAGTTGAGGTGAAAGCTGTGTCTATACCCACAGGCGTTACTGGACATTCTATAGACAACTTTATAATAGGACAGCTACCCAAACGCCTCATTTTTGAATTAGTGAGAAATCGAGCATACGTTGGAACTAAAAAGCTCAATCCATTCCATTTCGATAATTTCGGTCTCAATCATTTGTGCTTGTATGTGGATGGAAAGCAATTTCCTTCGAAGCCCCTGCAACCGAATTTTAGAACTCAAACATATATCGAGTGCTATCAAACGTTATTCTCAGGTACAGGAATACATTTCTTGAACGATGGGAATGGTATCTTCCGTTCAAAATACCCATACGGCTATTGTCTTTTTGCATTTGATCTTACACCAGACCTATCTGCTAATGACAATTCCCATTGGAATTTGCTGTGTCAGGGAAATATGAGGATTGAAGTGCGATTCCGCGATGCTTTAAGAGAAACCGTCGGCGTCATCGTTTATGCAGAGTTCGAGAGCATCATCGAGATTGATTCTGCAAGACAAGTCACCGTGGATTACTCATAACTGCTTCTGCGCAGACGCTGTAATTATGTCAAATTTGCAGATTTATTATATTCTTCAGATGGTCACGCGAAATTTCTAACGAGGAGCGGTCAGTCAGAAGAGCGCCGCGATGGAGAAGCGAACTTCAAATATTATCATACATTGTGAAGGTTGTTTTGGTTTAGGAAATTCGTTCGTACCGAAAGAAATAAGCGTGATAAGATAAGGCTGGTCTTACATCGAAATACTAGATAATGTCTTCAGTTAATGTTGAATGTCTCTTTGATATGTAACAACCGAATGAAAACCCTTCACATTACACTATCCGCGTCTATCGACTATAGCGTCGGTTTATTACACGCGGAAAGTCTCTAACGATTACGATAGATAATTGTCTTGATAATGCACGGATTCACGAAGAATCTAGCTATTGATGATGCACGTATTCACTAAGAATCTAGCTATTGATGATGTGTGATACGCGAAACCATGTCTTCAGTGTTTCGCGGATCGAAGATTGAATTTCATGATGAGTGACGGATTACGCGAAAACACGTCTGCACGGTCCCGCGGCTCGATGAATAAGATCGTCTCTCGCCGAGACAATTGACCCCATCAGTGTCGATGACGCCTTGGCTGATGTTTGGGCATCAATTGAACTGATTGATGACCCATGATCCGCGGGTAACCCTGGCTCAGTCGATAAACTAGCCAGGATTCTTAACAAAAGTCTTCGTCGGCGTGGTCTACCGCCCGCCTTACTCTCTCTTCAACAACCCAGAAAATCTTGGCGACCTACTCGAAACCTGCATGGATGGCTTAGGCAGCAAGATACTAGTTGGCGACTTTAATGCTGATGTTCTCGGTAATTCAGGTGATGCTAATTACATCCGTTTTCTCCTGTTCGAGCTCTCTCTCCAACTAGTAGACCATGGTGTCACACACGTAACGGGATCCTCAGCAACTTTGCTCGATCTCTGCATGGTGGACAGCTTGGACACAGTAGTTAACTACTCGAAGTCCGACCGAAGATCGACCACTTAGGGCAGGTCATCATTTAATTTCAATGACCCTGCAGTTGTCCACTCCAGACCGGCTTTCACATGTTATCAACTGTCGAAACCATGAGTCACTGGCAAGTGCAACTGTCCAGCGCCAGTTCAGCTCGGTTGACTGAGTCAAGCTCATCAATGACTCAGAGTCTCTAGACTCAGCAGTGTCGCGGTTCACAGAAAACCTAAAAATACTAATGGACTCACTCATCCCAAAGAGACAGCTGAAAATTGACAATGGCCGCCATGCCCCATGGATAAATGATGATCCCCCTCTGAATCCCAGACAGTCACTCGTCTTTACCGTAAGTATCGACGAAATCGTTCAGCTGGATCATTGCAGAACTATTGTGTCATGTGGGACTCACACCGCATGCACCTAAGTGAGGCTAGGGTGGATTACTACAAGATTAGGATTGCGGATCTACAACCTCAACAGGTCTGGAGCGAGCTACATCGTCTTGGTTTAATCAAGTCATCCTCCTCTGCTACCTTGACAGTTTCACCAGAAGAACTCAATGCCTTCTTTGCATCTATCTCGTCAGCGGCACCCACCGTGCCTGCAGCCACCACCAACCCAGTACCTGATCACATTGATCTTCCTGATGACTTGTATTTTTCGCGGGTCACACAGGAGGAGGTTAGGGTTGCACTGATGTCCGTGAGCTCCAACACTAATGGTGTGGATGCATTACGTCAACTAATTATTCCTCTACTCGACACATTACTACCGGCAATCACTCAAGTCTTCAATGATTCCCTGATGTCATCACGGTTCCCTGCTGAATGGAGAAAATCCCTCATAATGCCTGTGAATAAGTGCTCTTCCCCGGTATCCACGGGAGACTATCGTCCAATAGTACTTCTGCTGCTCCTCAGCAAGGCCCTTGAACGCATTGCCTTCAACCAGCTACGAGAACACCTGGCAACTCAAAATCTCATGGACCTGCTGCAATGTAGTTTCCGTGCAGGACATAGCACTCTGACAGCGATGTTAAAGCTAATCCACGACATCAGGTTCAACATGGACCAACGCAGAATGACCACCCTAGTGCTGTTTGATTTCTCCAAGACCTTTGATACCATCTCCCATTCGATTCTTCTTGCGAAACTCGGCAAACTGAGGATTGCTTCGAGTGCCATCACCGGGATCTACGAATACCTGAAAAATCGGCGTCAAGCCGTGAAAACAGATGATGAATATTGTACAGACTGGCTGATGACCAACTCGGGCGTTCCCCAGGGCTCCATCCTCGGCCCCTTACTATTCTCAGTCTTTGTTCAGGATATAGGTCATGAGATAATTAATTCCCGTAGACTTCTATATGCCGATGACCTTCAAACCTACACGACCTGCTCGCCAGTGGACATCGACACGGCAATTGCAAGACTAAACGTGGACATTGGGCAGATCTGTCGCTGGTCGGATGACAATGGCCTGAAACTCAACCTATGTAAGACCAAGGCCATAATATTTGGAGCACGTCGCTTCATCAGTGACCTGGACGTTGTGTAACGGGAATTCGTTCAATTCCGTTACACTTCCGGCCATCCCTTTCCACACACACGGTTCGATAGCATGGGCGCCAGTTTATTCTTTACCGGAGGAATAAACAAAACTCACTGTGTGCTGGTTTTCCCTGGGCTCACCACGCTTAACCTGTTAGGGCAGTTTCGGGCTAACCTGCTGAACCTTCGGCAGTAATTACTCGGGGAATTACTAATTCCAATGGATGGCATGGGCAATCCATTCCCGGTAACCCAGTGTGCTGGTTATGGTAGAGGGGCGTGGGTCTAGTCACAGTCCCTCTAGCGAGAACAATTCGGAATTGGGGTATTCCGCAAAAGCCTCTGGATGAGCCCGTCCGCAGTATTCCTCTGATCTATCGTCACCCAGAAAATACCGGACGTCTCCATCCACACGAGAAACGCCACGTAGCCACGCTACGGGCAACCAACGATAACTCTCACCGAAGTGAGCGGTAGAGGATCCAGGGACGTCTCCCGATCCTCTCGAGTCTGCCGCCCTAGGCAGACTAACTGAACACCGTGTCGTTGGGTCTATTTATATCGGCTGAGGCTGCTTCTCCTCGTCTAGAGGTCTCTCCGTGCGCCTGCGTGATTCTTCCTCTCACACCACTGCCAGGCCCGGAGATAACTCCGACATCTCTAGTGGAGCGCCAGCATTTCAGCTGGGCTTCTGCCTTATCCTCAGCCGCATATAAAACCCACTGACGTGTCAGTTAGCTTCCGATAACTTTAAGGTGTCATCTTACGCAGATGGCACCACGGTAGTATTTTCTAGCTGTTCATGTGTGAGTCTCCTCGAGCTTTACACTTGAATAGCTTCACCCGAAGGTGGCATAAGCCGATACGATAGCCGTAACGAGAAACCTCGTTACAGTACATCAAGAAAGACATCAAGAATTTGTTCAGGATTATTTCTTTTACGGAAGTAGAATTCCGCAAAATGCTCGAAAAAATATCGTTTCTTTAACCCTTTCTTTGGTAAACTGGTTTTTAGGCTATACCATGAACTCTCAATGTTCTGGGTGTAGGCCCCTGAATGTGGATCCACATAATTGTGTTTGTGATTGACAGTAAAGTGTTTGTATCCATGAACCGAAAGTCCACAGTATGAGGACCAACAGTCTGTATGTACTGTTGTGCCTGTTATTACGTATTTTTTGATGATTCGGTGTAGAATTTCTTTAGATCTACCCTTAACTAGAGCAACAAACATTCTTCTGCTTTGTCTGCCAATGCCACCCACAACCCAATAACCCAATCGTGATCTACTTGATGTTTCACCTGGACCAATCCTTGTTTCGTCAATTTCGACAATTTCATCTCTACCGATTTTACGTAAATTATGGAAATAATGAATTTTACATAAATTTCTGAACTTATGATTTAACTTGACTACAGTACCAGAGGCCATGTTACATTGTACTTGAAGAGTACCTTGTGTTGGATGAAAGACAAGTTTATATGCAAAAAATCTAAGTAAAACACAAATATCAATTCTCGAATTCTCAAAAATAGAGTCTCTAAAGATAGAAATTCTCGTGTTACATTTTCTATTCAAGTTAACTTTTCTACAAACAAATAAAAAATTATCTTTACTGATTGAACAATCTTTTAAGCAAGAAGGGCACCTTAACCCTCTGCGTAACACTCTTTTTTCAATCAAAAACTTGATAAGGATGTTTTTCTTCTGACACTTTTCAAGAAATTAATATATTAACATGTTGGTATAGATGTTGTGTTAATATTAAGAGTCAAATTGTCTTACTTGATATTGTGTAACACTGTGTACTTGAAGGCTTTTTTGCTTTACCCGAAACCGGCACTTGCTATGTCTCCTCCTCGTCACCATGCGGTCAAGAAAATTAATTTCCGGTGGTCAATAGTTCAATGAATGTCGCTGTAGGTATATTGAAATTGTAATTATTATTATGGTCACGATTTTTGCGGGAATTTTTGAAATTTACAAAGTATACCTACAGGGGCACTGTGCTATGCAAAAGCCAGATACGCCACTTGACATATGCAGATGATCTTCAGATCTACCTGCACTTCTCGAGAGAGGACTTAGAGGCGGCATCACTCAGGATGAGTGAGGCAGGGACTCTGTCTCAGCCTGGGCGTTGAGGAACAACCTCATGTTAAATATGTCGAAGACCAAGTCTATCGTGTTTGGGTCATGGTATTTCGTGAATGAAGTTTACTCCGTCCCGGATATAGGGGTGACAATTGGGGGCATTAGGATACCTCTGCAGTCTACGGTGTGGAGTCTGGGAGTGGTGCTTGACTGCGAGCTGCAGTGGAGGGAACATGTCCTGGGTGGCTCTCAAAGAGTTCACTCAGTAGTGTACCGCCTGCACTTCTTCCGAGCAAGTACGACTCTCGAACTGCGTAAACACCTTATAAAGGGGTTGGTGTTCTCGATTATTGATTACTGCTCCTTGGTGTTCAATGGATTTTCGGAGGAGCTGTCCCTCAGGATCGAGCGTCTAGTCAATTAGATGCATCTTTGGGGCGAGTAGAGATGAGCGTATTTCCCCTCATCGCGGACAGTTTGGTTCGATGACCTGTCAGATGCGCAGAGTATTGTTAAAATTTCAATTCTCAATTAATTAAAACTCTAAGGCTGAACACGCGGTGACGAAATTGTACTCACTTGTGACAGCGAATATCTCCAAACTCCGGATTTCTCACTTTTTTTCTCACTTGGAGTCTTTTATTATTATCTCACTTAATGCTAATCTCTTTCAAGTCTTTGTTCCACTTAATTTTAGTCCACTTAACATTAATAATCCTCAATCAAATACTTGATTACTACAGAGAACCTTGAATGTACGTTATGTGTTTTTGACAGTGTTTACAGGAGTGGGGGTTTTCTCTACAACCGTGGAAACCTTGACTCCTGACTCCGGCAGGTGCTGCCTCTACCTCCGAACGGTCGATAAATTGATTATCGACTGTAGGATCTTACTATTGTCCGGAGGAGGAGGGAGAGGGTGCCTCGACGACGTAAACCCCTCACGATCACCTCGTGACAGACACCCCTGCCAGACGAGACGCACTCTTTCCTCGTCCTCGACTCCTGTGTCTCTGCTGTCCGGTTCTCTGTGGAGCTCTTGTTCTAGTTACCTGGCTATTAGTCCAACCCCGTCTTCAGCAGCTGCTCACCGCCACTCATCGGACTGAACTGATTTTGGTCTAAGGATTTCTTTATGGGATCGGAATCGGGCGAAGTAACTAGTGTACTCCTGTAATCTCCATTTAACTCTCTTTATTAACCTCGTAAGCGAGAATTAATCTCGTGAGAATAATAATAATTAAAAAAGGAATGATAAAATATGAAAAAAAAACAAAACAAAACTCGTACGAAGAACTTTGGATGTGGCCTCCTTTTACTGCGTGGTAGCCAGACTTTTGACCCCGAGGTTCCCGAAACCCCTAGGGGAATAATTGCGTGATACTGAGAAAATAATAATAAAAAAAAAAATACAAAAATGAGCTCCTTGTGGAGAGAGGGCGTGGCTTTTTCCCTCCTACTGCTGTCCCTCGTCTCTCTTCTCTCGCTCCTCTTTCTCTCTTTCTTCTTTTTCTCTGTCCAGTCACGCCCTCACGTCGGCTGGCAGCGTGTTCTGGCGTCTGGCTCCGCGGCATTGAGGGCAGGTGGTTATTTTCTTGCCAGGCCTGCCACAATTGCAGCAGTGCAGGCCCACTTGTTCCGCCATGCAGTCCTTCTTCCTGTGCCCCCGCTGCCCGCACTTCCAACATTTGTCGGCCATGAGAGGGTTGACACGATACCCCGGCACAATTGTGGGGCGGTCACCGTGGCGACTGTGATCGTGCCTCAGTGTGCATGGCTTCTGCCCAACCGCTCCAGTCTTCTCCGGACCCACCGCTGCTAAAGTCCCAGTCCCAAAAGAGGTACTGGGCTTCGATGTCGACATCGACATTTCCGGACTCAGGCTCGGGTGGTGCCCGGTCGAGGGCGCTGATCCGCCTTCCCTCGTTTGCCGAGTCTGACCCGCGGAGCTCTTCTCCACTCTCGCCGGCACTGGCATCACTCCCCGAGCTGTGGATGTCGAGGAAGTGGCGTCAGTAGTCTGAATTACCACCCATCCCGTTGTGGCTACCCACACCCAGGATCTCGGCCCTTCTGCGCAGGCGTCGGGGGCTAGGTACGGGCTCCTCCCGCCGCGTTTGCTTGTGCGGCCTCCCTTCTCTGCGCGGCTCTCCGGTTCGCTGGCTCCTCCGGAATAGGCATCAGCGCTGGCATCGGTGCTGGCGACGGTATCAGTGGTGGTGTGGGTGCTATCGGCAGCATCAGTGGGCACGGCTGCTCCGAGCTCCGAAGAGGGAGGTTCTCCTATTCTGACCCAGGGAGTTCCCTCATTGGAACTCTGTACCGCCTCCTCTGTGCCAACCTCCACGCTTTCGCTGGGGTCATTCTCCGCATCTGACGGTTCGATAGTGTATACCGGCACCTTTTGTACGATGCCATCCCAATCGAACTTCAGGAAGATCTGCCCTTGGATGCCAATTGCTGTCCCATTGGCAGCATAAAATTTCCCTGGGAACGGAATCGTGAATCCCAGTAACTGGCTCCCTAGTGCGGGGCTTATGCATGATTTGGATGCCCCTGTGTCCACTAGAGCCCTCCGAAGACTGCCATTTAATTCTAGGGCTACGCTTCATCAGTCGCGCTTCTTCACGCGGTATGCCCTTTACTCAGATCGCATCACCCGAGTCTTTGATTGCCAGGATCTCCAGCTCAACTAGCCCGTCATCGAGCGGAGTCCGGATGTCTCTGGGGGCTGGGTGGACGCTGTTGATGGTCCAGCCCTCACTACCGCTCTCTTGTCCCGAGTTGTCCGGCAGTGGTAGCACTGGTGACACGAATTAATCTCCCTGGACATAATCTCCCCGACGTTATCTCCCCGACAAAATCACCCCCGACACAAGATCCCCACGACAATATCACCCCGCGACAAAATCCCCCACGACAAAATCCCCGGCGACGAAATTCCCCACCACGGAATCTCTCCTCAACGTCCGTATGTTAATGGCATTAGCATTTATCCCAGTTGCTGATGTTATTGAGACTTTTGAGCGTATCACTTCGTGTGAGTATTACGATGCGAATTCCGATCAATTGGCTCCATTGGTGAAGCACTTTGAGCATACTTGGATTGAAGTGAAAAAACGTATTGGTACTTATCGTAGTAAACCTTTGTTTGATATTGTTATTTGGAATTGTTATGATGCTGTTTTAAACGATGAACCACGTACCAATAATGTTTGTGAAGGTTCGCATAATGCCTTTAATGGCCGAGTCCAAATTCCTCATTCATCTTTCGGTGCTTTTGTTAATTCTTTAAAAGATGAGCAAAGTATTACCGATGTTCTTTAAGTCAAATTAATACTGGATTGAATGTTTCGTCCCGTACTCGTAATACATATCGCGATTTTAATACCCGTTCGAAATCACTTGTAACTAATTATGATAGAAATGATAAATTTTCTTATATACGTAATGTTAGTTGCATTCTTGCGCTTAATTGATTGTTGTTTTCTTCATCATTGTGGAATAAATTGATGATATTAATTTTGTATTATTTATTTTGTTGTTGATTTTATTCAAGGCCCTTTTGTTAGAGAGAGATTCCGTCGTGGGGGTCTGTGTCGTGGGGGATTTTGTCGCGGGGTGATTTTGTCACGGGGATCTTGTGTCAGGGCTGATTTTGTCGGGGAGATAACGTCGAGGAGATTATGTCCAGGGAGATTTCGTGGTGGAACTGGTAGCACTAACTCGGGCAGGAGTTTTCCGACTCTGACCAAAGTCTCCATCTTGCAGGTGCTCTATTAGGATCTCTTGTGAGGACAGCGCTACTCGTTCAAAGACGGCGCTGATTTATTTGTTCCTTTGGAAGAACTCCCGTCGATGCTGAGCAATCACTGCTTCATGCCTCGGTATTGGGCATTTACGCCATCCGTCGCCCACCTTGCCACAGTTGAAACACGGACTCTCGGAATCCGCTGGTATTGGCGGCTCCGGAATTAGCTGTAGTTGTGCTGGCCGATGTGGTCGTTGACTGACCCTGCTGGGTCGCTGGTGGTGGAGGCCCCCCCTGTGGAGGTAGGCTTGCGTTAGCAGGTGAGGTCCGAGGCGGAAACGTCACTGCTGTGCCTGGTCGCTGCTGCGAATTGGTCCCTCCGGACACTCCCACTTCTGCGATTCCTTCTGCTGGTACGGACTCCCACTCATCGCTCAGTGGTTCTTCTTTTTGTGCACTAGCTGATTCCTCTTCTGGCCACTCTATCTCCGCTATCCGCCTCCGAGGAAACGGTGGTCGACTCCCTGAGCGGATGAATGGTGTTTGAGGCTTCTGCTGCGGTGTTGGTCCCATGTGTCCACTCTTGATTTCTGCTGACGGCTCGCGGTAGATCCAGGCGTAGCGTAGGTCCGCCTCGATCTTCTTCGCCTCCTCGATGAATTGTTCAAGGGATCGGATGCCTCTTCAACTCATCCGGCTACGATAGTCCGAATGGATCTTCGCGAACTGGGTGTCGATTTTCTGCTGTACCCCATAGCCCAACCGATCCATGGCAGCCCACATTGGTGGCAAGTACGTGCTAATAGACTCGTCTTTTGTCTGTGTCCTATTGTGGACCCAGTTGTAGAGGTCGGTCTTCCTTCCTCGGCTGGTATACATGTTCCGGAAGTAATACAGGAAGTCGCTGTACGAGCGCACTCGATTTTTCGTCGCTGCGTACCACTGGAAGGCCAAGCCGACCATTGCTGCGGAGAGCGCAGTTAGGATTTATCGCTCCGTGATCGCAGATGTGGTGCAGAAGATTTTCAGCTTTGGTAGGATCCTCTCCCTCTTTGCCATGGAACGTAATATCGCTCTTCCGCAGCATATCAGCCACTCGGGAGTACTGGCCTCCGAACGGACGTTCTGCTCTGCTGAACGGGTGAGTTCGGCTAGTCAAGTCCAAGTACACGGGGTCTGCTGCCCGTTCGTACTCTACTCCCTCTTTTCCTTCGTCATCGGCCACCGGATAATTGTCTCCGGAACGGTCGTTGTCATTACCTCGGTTATCTTTCGGCGGCCCCCTTCTCCATTCGTCACCATCGCCACGAAGTGGTTCTTTATGGGGATCGTCAGCATCATCTTCTGGATCTCCTCTTGGCCCTCGGCCGGATCCTCCGAACTCCCCTTGCCGCATAGTATGTGGGTGATTTGGCGCCTCTGGGCGTGTTGATTGGTCTGGAGTGCTCGCAAGCCCTGGCGTTTGGAATGTGTAGGTAGCGCCGAATGCTGGTGGCTCTGATGCTTCATAGTGCCATCTCGTATCTTGCGTTGCTTGACGGTTTTGCTCCGGCAATCTGGACGATGGCTGGCTCCAATCGGCCTGCCGTGACGTCTGGCTTGCCTGATGGGCTGGCCTTGGTGGCGGTCGAGTCATTCCAGCTGTCGTCGGTCTTTGGCTGCTTTGCTGCCCTGACCAGTGCTGATTCTAACTCATTGATGGTACTGTCGCATCTGTCCGTTGAGACTGCTCTGGTGGTTGCTGACTCTGGCCTGGCGGCTCGCTGTTCTGGCGTGGTGGCTGATTATTGTGATTGGGCGGAACTGGCGGTGCTGGCGGTGGACCTTGTGGGATTGCTCCGGTTTGTTGCCTTTGGCTACTCGGTGGTGTTCCTTGGTTTGGAGCAATCCCACGGAAGTCTTCCCTCCAAGTGGCCTGGCCGGTATTCCGGAATTGATACGGGTTCGGCCGAACCTCGTATACCGCAAGGGCTGGGCTGCCACTCCCTGACCACGCGTCATTGTGTTCTGGCCCATTATCATCTCTGTTGCCGTTTTGTCCGAGGCTGGCGGAAGCCCTCGGTGGGGTGGGCCCCCAATGTACTTGATCGGGCCGCCCCGTTGGACTGATCGTTGTTTGAGATGGTTGGGGAACATTTGGCTGGATTCCGTTCCAATCCACGAAACCATCACTTGGCCGTACATTTTCCCCTCCATGACCTGTTTCCGACTGGTCCCCGATTCCGGCTCTCTGTGGCATCTCGGTATCTGCGGGAGTCCTCGTTGTGTTTAGCAGAGAGTCAGTCCGTTCTGCCTGCTCTTCCTCTGTCACTCGGGCTCCACTGACTGACTTCCGGAAAAATATGCTCTGGTGGCAAGCTCTGCTCGGCGGTTGAAAGTGTATTCATCGCCGGAGTCCGCTCACTGCTTCCGCTAGAGCTCGGATTTGGGTTCAACAAGTGTGCCTCGGTCCATCGTCTGCCTGGCAACGCCTGTTGTGCTACATTCTGGCTTTGAGGGAGCGACGTACTCGTGGTAAGGTCTAGGAGAAATCCTCCCACTGAGGACAGCTCCTCGATGTGCACGCCGGAACTAGCAATTGAGCTATTGCTCGCAGAACTCTCTTCCAGAGGACACAGTGCTGCGTGTGCTGACTGGTTGGCTCTCGTGCGAATAGGGGTTGATTCAAAATTGAATCACCCACCCGCTTACGATTGATAGGGGCTGGTGGTAGCTCGCCTGTGCATTATGTGTTGATAGGCCTGCTCCACTTGGAGGTGTTCGGGTGTCCCTTCCACTGGTGTGAACGGTAGTACTTCGGTTGCCCTTGCACTCCCTAAGGTCGCTGCTAGTGTCCGAGTAAAGTCAGCTGCGTGGTCTAAATGAGCTGCTCCCGCTCCATTCCGAGCCACTACTTCATATCTCCAAGCTCGATCTAATAGCTGGTGCTGCGACTGGCCCAACACCCTGATGCCCAGGCTGTCCATGCGCACTACCAAAGCTGGTAACGGCAAAAACTGCAATACCTGCATCAGGCATTGAGTGGGGACATTTGCTGGAGCCAATCTCCTCCGGAAGCTGAACCTCTCTTCCGTGATCACACCCGGCCACTCCGGATCAGGTAACGCTGCTAGCTATCTGTTCATGATGACTGCTCTGCGTCCTGCTGCCGTTGATTTTCAGCTAACTGCTCGATCGCTGATGCTGGTTCGTGGCGAGCTACTCGACTGCCGATGCTGGTTGTCGATCTAGAGTATTAGGTGGCTGCTATTTGGTTGTCGAACTAACTGTTCGACTGCTGCTATCTCGTTGCCTCTGCAATAGCCTCCCTCTGATGAGCGAACAGACGTGTTCGATGACTGATGTCTCATTGCCGCTGTGATGTCCTGCACTGTTCGATGCGTCCACTATCCCTCTTTCTCACTTACAATGTTTTGTTTTGTTTCGCCTTTAATGATTCCCCTCTCATTGCTTCTTGACCCCTTATTCCCCCCCCCCCCTTATTTCAGGTTTTTAGGAGTAGGAGGTTGAAGGAGTTCTGCTTACTTAAGCTTGAAGAGAACAACATAATACATAATCCGGACCGGTTCAGTTGAGTGTGTTGATGTGAGCTAATTACTGAAATATCCTCGTGATCAGCCTCAGATTACTCTAACTCAGGTGTTGCTCGGTATCACGCGATCACCCACTACCGCAACTCGTTAGTTCCACTCTTTCCGGTACTTTCCGGCTACTTCCAAACTTTTTCCACGAGCTAGGCGGACTACCATATGATTTGAAGAGTTAACCAGCTCTCCCGAACGCTACCATATGTCTTGAGGAGACTACCAAATACTTTGGCCGCCGAAATGAGGGCTTGGTTGAAGAACCAAACAAGTCGTTGTTCTCAACCCTCTCTACTTCCGGTGTCTCTCTTTAAACTCGTATTCAACTACTCAATTCGAAGTAATACTTCGTCTACCCGAACTTCTAAATAGATCCCGAGAGTCTGTATTGGAATATCAATTAATAACTCCGAAATTCCTTTTTATGTCCAGTTCCAAAATATCAACAATTGATTCGACTTTCTATTTTTGAACTTCCGGTTGACTTTGATGAGATAATAATAATATTTAATTTCCAAATTCTTCTTTGACTTTATAAAATAATAATAATAAATATTTCATATAATATAATTATTTTATATAATAAAATAATTGAACTCTCCACCATTAATTGGGAAATGAACTCTCAGTTCCCCGTGGTTCTGTGGTGTTCAGAACCGAGAGGTAAGGCTGCGTGTTCTGTAACGAGGCTAAAAATTCGGGAGGAATTCCTGCCTCGTTGTGCGTAGGTGCGTGTTCTGTGACGAGGTCCAAAACCCGTAATGATTATGGGCCCCGTATGTGTGAAGGTTGCGTGTTTGTGTGTGTTAGGTGCGTGTGTATGCAGTAGGTGCGTGTGTGTGTATATGAGATGCGTGCGTATGTGTGGGGTTAATGACGAAAGTATTGAATTTAGGCTTCAAAATAGGGCTTCTGCAACGAAAATCCGGAGCTACCAACGTTGTTCAGCTCCCTGCAGCGCCCTCTTTATCGGAACTCACCTCTAGTTACACGTTATCAAAGTCTCAGGGTTATTCTTCAACTGGAACGAAGTTCCAGAGGGCTGTTTCAAGTTTCGTTTGGCGGACCGGAACGGGGTTCCGGATGGCTGTTGGTTAGAATTAGAGTCATTAGGTTAAGTTGAGACATTCTCGATCCCGGAAGAAGCAGCCCCAAACCCGGAGCAAGTTAAGTAAGTTAAGTAAGCTAGGCCAGTTAAGTAAGTTGAGACAACAATTATTAATAAACATGAAATGAGAAAAAATAAAGAAGGAAGAAACGAGAAGTACTAGAGACGATCGTGAGTAACCACGAGAAACCAAAGGACGAGAACAGAAGATGGTCGCGAGAAATCGTGTCTATAATGGAGAAAGATGGTCGCGAGAAATCGTGAAAAGGAGACAGCGAAATGATCGCGAGAAATCGTGTTTGTCGCTCCAAAAACATTACCCCGACGCTTCGGCAACGGGAGGGGGTGCGGCGGAATCCAATAATTCCGTCGGCAGAAATCCCAATTTTATTTGAATGAGGAAAGAATTCAATTCTTCCTCCCATTCAACTATTCGCGGGCTACAGTTGGGCCGATTCTCGTGCCGCTCTGTTACTGAGCGACAGCAGCAAAGCGCGCATGCATCGCCTCAACCGGACACGCCGCCATGTTCTCACACATGGCGACGTGAAACCAGTTGCGTCCGGGACATTGCAGTGAGCACATCGAGTGAGAGAGAGTTGTTAAAACGTGCCACGAGGACAATTTTTTGGGAAGGAAAAATTAGTGTGAGTGGTTGGAGCTGCCCTGAGGCCGTATAAACAGCCGCAGAACAACCCCAACACCACCAGAAGGACTGGGACGAGGGGAAGGACAGAGAGGAGCAGACACGGAGAGTGGTCAACCCCTAGTCCGCCACACGAGGGAGAAATTCCCCAAAGTGAGTCGTTTTTCTTTCTTTGGCCACGCGGTCAATTAAATAGATCACTTTCTCTCGGAAAATTCATTAATTCTCGCGGGAGAATTATTTAATTAATTGAATAATTAGCTTCACGCCTCTAAAATCGACCCTCCGCGGGGTTGTGCTGTGCTCGCGCGTATTTTCCCGGCTTTTTCTCGTTTTTCCGCGAATTCACAGGTAGCGTCGAGAATGGACGAGTCTATTATTGCGAAGGGGGTGTTAGGCCGTTGGCGTCAGTCCAACTTTGCACCCCAACGTAAATGACTCCTCGCAACTCCCCCTGGGCCCCACTCAGGGGTATAATTAACTGTTGAGTGGCAATCGTATATCTTTTGTCCGAAAACCACCCCCAAATCACCTAGGGCCGAATCCCTTGGATTTTCCCTGTGACTTGGGGCAGATATTCATTGTCACATGAGGATCGGATATCTCTTGTCCGAAAACCACCCCCAAATCACATAGGGTCGAATCCCTTGGATTTTCTTCGTGATTTGGGGGAAGATATTACTTGTCGAAGTGGGGCTCGGATATCTATTGTCCGAAAACCACCCCCAACCCAACAGGACGGAATCCCTTAGATTCTTTCCCGGATTTGGGGCGATATCAATTGTTACAGGGGACTCGGATATCTGTTGTCCAAAAAGACTACCCCCCAAACCCCTCTCGGGGAATCCGTTGGATTTTTCGCGGGACTTGGGGGAAATCCCTCGTTGTCACGTGGTGCTTGGGTATCTTTTGCCCAAAACCACCCCCGACCCCTTTCGAGGAATCCCTTGGATTTTTCGTGGGATTTGGGAAAAGGGGCGACTTTTCAAGTGGCGTTTGGGTATCTTTTGCCTGAAACCACCCCCAAATCACAATCGGGAAATCCCATTGATTTCTCGAGTGATCTGGGGAGAAATCGTCTCGAATAAGGAACTCTTGGGTATCTTTTGCCCAAAACCACCCCTAACCCTATTCGGAGAATCCGTGGGGTTCTCCGCGGGATTTTAGGGGCAAGTTTGACCACTAACAGATCCTTGGGTATCTTTTTCCCAAAAACCACCCCTAAGTCACCATCGGGGAATCTGAGTGATTTCTTAGGTGATTGGGGCAGAACTGCTTTGGCCAAGAGCCTTGAGAGTATCTTTTGCTCAAACACACCCCCAAATCAAATACGGGACTCTTCCGTAGTCTCGTAAGAGCTGGGGTTGTTCCCGATGAAAGGAGGACGTAATGGAAGCGTCTGCCGACGCAACCACCCCTAGAGTGGTGCCCTCAAATACAGTGGTCAGGAGACCACCCCAAGCGCACGAAGGATCCAGGACGCCGACCAATGGACTTGCGCCCTCCCCTTGATATTTCTTGGATTTTATTATTACCCTTATTATGAATATTTCTTTTGTATATACTCGTTTTGGTTCAATAGTGGAACACGTAAGGATAATATTTGTGTTTTATTTTGAGTTTACCCTAAGATCCCATCTTCACCACCGAATCCACCCCTCTCTCCATAACCGAGTGCTGAGCTGCCGAGAGGCTGTGCCGTCCCCTTCCACCCTCTTCAGTTTATGTTTTAGGTTTCGTGTTACGTTTTTGGATTTTGGTTACTTTTAAGGGTTATTTAGGTTGAGGTATTTTAATTGTTGGCTGGAGTAAATTGCGGTGTTGGTCCCGCCAAATTAGACCAACTGGCGCCCATTTTAGCCCCTTCGGGGAGTTTTAGTTTTAGGTTCGAAGGGGGTGGAGAAGGGACGAAGGTGGCGGCATTTTTCTTCCGAAAGGAAAATGTCACGTCACAAATGGTATGGCACCAGTGCACCAGAACTACCAAAACCTTGGCAAGATCTGCCGAAACTACGACCGCATTGACGTAACCACGAATTGACTCAGTTCCGGAAGAATTATACTCGACATTCCGAAAAATGCAAATATACTGTCGATAGAACGTTTCAGTCGCCTCGGAAGGCACTGCGAGTTTAAGTAAATCATGCCCACGATGGAAATCCATAACAAATCTACCAAATTCGTCAACAAACAAAAATCCAAAATCATGACGAAAATTACGTGAGTATTATCGAGCCGAAAATAATTATACGCATTAATCCTACGTGCTTCTTTCAAAACAACTGTGCTTTTCGTACTCGTTTCCTCAAACATCGTGAATCACCACACAAACACAACTACAAAATTCTCGAAACAATAAAACAAAACAGTAACAATATTCTCTGTATTCCTATTCCAAACAAACTTCAATAAATCGAAATTCCGTCATTTTTCCAAATTAAACAGTCCCAAAATCGATGACCGTTAAAATTTCCAAAATTTGGCCAAACAACAATCAATGGCCACCAAAATTCAACTACCAACAAAAACCATGGCCGTTCAATTCAATCTGCCCCAAAATAGCCGATAATTCGAACTGCCTCTAACTGATCGTTTAATCTACTATGCCCCACGTTAGGCGTCAAAAAGCTGTCACGTATTTTTCAATCCACGGTAATTGAAATAATCTCGTGAAACTCAATAAAATCAAAATATTCAGAAATCAAATAAATTCAAAACAACTCAAACTAGTTGCGTCTCACGCGTCGTACAGGCCACAACTTGAACCCCAAGTCCCGAAAAACGACGTGTCGTGCAGTTTCCGTGTGTGGGAAAACCAAGTGAGCGAGCAGTGAGGAGTTCCAGTGGAGTTTATATCACCCCAAGGATTACACCACCGACGAGGAGCCACGAACGAGAGACCACCGAGGAGCCCCAACCCCCGGAATTACCACAGGGTGGTTAAAACCCCAAAGTGAGTGTTCTCTCCTTTTTTATTGTCCACTCGGGTTTTCGTCGTCATCAGTCTCTCTCTCTCTCTCGCTCTCGCCATTTTCGCGTGGGTTTCTCAGCAGGTTTTTCTCAGCCCCTGAGTTCACCTCCTATCTGGACTACCCGGTTCAGGGGAAAAGGGCTGCACCCTCTGCCCTTTACTCCATCGGAGGGGGAGTGGATTTTCGGACGCGTGGAGAATTTCGGGGGCTATTCCATTTCTAAGGCGTCCCTCGTGGTCCCCCCTATCCACCTCGCAAATCCAGGGAAAACTCACCCTCGAAGGCCGGTGGAGCCCTTGTTACAAGGTGGTGGACGACCACCCTTATCGAGTGTCTTCACTCGCCACCTACAGGACCACGCCGCTGATTCGAGGGCCACAGGGTGCCCTCCCCGAGGGATGATCAGGAAACTACAACCCCCGAGCGCCTCCGCTTGTATCATTCGCACTATCGCCTAGAGAGGAGGGTTTATTCGGCCCCTTTGGGCTGCAGAGGGGGCGACTCCATCTCTTCGGGTACTCCCGCTTGTTTTCGTTTCCCCATGCCACTTCGAGGGCCAACCTGCGCCCTGGCCAAGTGGAGGGAGGCTGGTCATTTTTCAAGCCACCAGGCTTGCCCTCTCAGGACTAAGGTGTATCGCTTGGGGTGAACCCACCCTGCGGTTCGCACCTTCAGAGCTCCACCTCGAGCAGTTTGTGCTTGTAACGGGATCCGGTGGATGCACCCTCGGAGTTTTTCATCCCCTATGGACTTCGTCGACGCTGCTCAGACCGAGCGGGCTTCCAGCCATCGGGTGTAGGACCTTCCGGATGGGTGGCTGTAAGATCGTTGGACGTCGGGCTTCTGGACCATCCACCCTGCTTTATTCACCCCTTTCATCATATTATAGTATTAATCGTATCAAATCCTGTAATTTATTCTTTTGAGTCAACATAGAGGAGTTATTGTAGCTAATTTTGGTATTCCGTGTGAGTTATTTTCCGTTTCATCCCATCTTCGGCTGAATCCACCCCTCTCTCCACAACCAAGTACTGAGCTGCCGAGAGGCTGTTCCGTACCCTTCCTCCCTCTGGTTTTAGGTTTAGTGGAGTTTCGGTTATGTTATGGTTTTTTTTGGTTACGTTTTCGGATGATTTTAGGCTAAGGTTTATTTGGCGAGCTAGGGTAGTTGCGGTGTTGGTCCTGCCGAATCAGACCAGCTGGCGCCCATTTTAGCCCCTTCGGGGGAGTTTTAGTTTTAGGTTCATAGAGGGTGGGAAGGGACGAAGGTGTCAGCATTTTTCTGACGAAGGGAAAAATATCACGTCACAAATGGCGCCCAACTTGGGGCTCCGCATTGAAGATGGGATTAGGGATGAGTTGAGTTTAGGTTGTGTTTAGATTTCACGGTGGTAGATTTTGTTATGTTCAAAATACTTAGTAGCATTTAGAAGCACCCTAAAATAAATTTAGTGATATTTCCCCAATGGATGGCCCAAGTCCGTAAGAATGGGAGATAATTGAATTCTGAAAATTTGCTAAGATTTTAAATTGTCTCTGGTAGTAAATATTTTCGGCTTTTATCGAAGGCTAAAGATCGACAAGTTCTTTTGTCTCTTGTTTAGCCGTTTTCAAATAATCCGAGAACAATGGGTGAATTACCTCAGCGGGAGACAAAATTGAGAAAAATAAGTCAAAAATCCATCCCAGAGGTAAGACTTTGGGAAAAATAGATTTTTGAACAATAGGCCGGTGATGTCATCCCAATATGAAGAATCAGTGGAAAAACAATCTCAGAGGTGAAATCTGAGAAAAATACGTCGTCGACGTAATTCAGTCGCTGCTGCCCAGTACGAGGAGCTTCGCGTGGTGATCACGTGATTTCGAGTGGTTACACTCGGACGTGGTGGGGAGTCGACGCTACGCTCTACCGCATCAGAGACACTTCCATCGCAGTCATCGAGCTGGAAACATCTCTTGGAATTAGCGGTCCGAGGATGATATTGGTCGTTTCATCAGAGATGCCTCGTCGCCAATTGAGATGTTCGTGCCACCAGGCATGCTCCTTAGGGGAGTTCGGTTCATCGGGATTGTGAAAGTTCGGAACCACGCAGGGTTGCAGAAAAGACCCCCAATCCAGTGACCTATCGCTGGGGGAAGATACCCCTTCGCCCTTCCATGTGCGTTCTACACATGAGTACCCATGTGTCCCGTCACATCTCCACGTGTGTTTTTCGCCAACAACAGGTGCCTTCATCGCACCTGCCAGTGTGCTGTTTCGCAGCTACCCTTGGATTTCTCGACCGGAGGTAGTTCCGGTGTTTCCTCGCACCCCAGGTGTGCTCTTTTTATTTCCGGGTGTGCCTTCGCATTTCCACGTGCGTATTTTACGAAGGTCAGTTAAGACCCCTATCTTTTTCATTAGGGTGTCTGGTCACACTAATGGGTGTGCCTCTTCGCACGATTCAATTCATGCGCCACTCGTATCCCCAGATATGCTCGTTCGTAAATCCAGGGTCTCACCCTTTCATCATAGCGGACGTAACCGGCCGTATCGCGTCTTTACGTGCCCTTTTGTTGCTCACGGCTACCCGTGGTGTAAATCCTTTGTGTTCCAGGAAAATACGTGACAGCAGAATGGAGTCTGAGGACTCGGAGCAGGTGCGCAGGAAATTGGAGGAAGCCCTTCGCCTGTCGGAGTACGCGGAAGACTCCCGACCGGCCTCCTCCGAAGCGGTCCTGGACCTGGGTAGCGTGGAACTACTGTTTCCCGAAGTCCAGCTGCATGAATTCGAGCCTGTGGACCCCGTACCCCGTAAGGGCTCCGATCATCCGGAAACCTCGGTTGGTGGGGAGGAATCGGCCGAGGAGGTGCCGCCGATAATCGTTAATCTGCCAGGTCAACGCGACATGTTGGAGCAGGCCCTGATTACGGCTGGTCAACCGGCCCCAGGGATGACCTTTTGGGGGCAGCTGCTCCACTATGGGGATGCTCTCCAGGCGATCGAGGAGCGCCAGCCCGGCATTCTAGCTGCCATCAACTTAGCCGTGGTCGCTATGGCCTCCACAATGACCTCCGGACGATCGTGCCCGATTTCTTGCGGTCCACGGACACGACCTAGAGTCCTGAGCTCTTCGTCATCATCAGGGGATGAAGGTAGGGTTCAGCAGCACCGAACTCGGGAGTTCGGAGTATTGTGCCAACCAGAGAGCACTGACGCCGAGTCCCAAACTCCGGAAGTAATTCCGGTTATTAAGGACGCCTTCATCTCGCTCGAGAGGATCGACCGTGCGGCCTATCAGTGGGCTAAAGCCATGCGGAGGCGTCTATCACCACTTTTGGACCCGGAGGTTTTCGAGGTCCAAGCCACGGACGAGGACCGAAACTTTGGAGAGACAGGGGGTGAGTCCCTCCTGGAGACCCCGCCAGTGACACCTCGAACGCCACCAACGGCTCTTCTTCGAGAGGTGGAGGCCATCACAGGACTCCCACGCGACAGCTTGACCACGACCCCAGGTACGACACCCACAATCACACGGACGATCCCCGCACCCTACGTCCCGATTCCTGTTCGTTCGGCTCCACACATCCCTCTTCCCCCACCATCACCCGTTCAATACACCCCAACACCCATCCCCCTTGTCTCTCTCATCAGCCCCTACTTCCCACAACCCTCGATGCCCCTCTTAACCTCGCCGCCACAGCTAACATCCCTCCGCCAACACTCAATCCTCTGCACACCGACGAAACTCCCCTCAACCTCACCACTGCCACCCAGACGGAGACGTACACACGACCATACACCCCGACTCAGACGCACACACCACCACGACCACAGACTGCGACGCCACCCACTCACACTTCTCACACACCGACTACGGACTCAGACAGTCGGACCTCCACCTCGGAACCACCAGGACCTCGAGCGCTAAGCCCGGACTCCAAGAGGAGACGAAATCAGGAGAAGAGGGCGAGAAGACCCCGGGGAAGGAGGCCCTACTGCTTTGAGTGCCAGGTGAGGGACCACACCTATGGTGACCGTGGCAGGATCCCCGAAAAACCCTTCTGCCGAAGATGTGGCAGATATGGCATTGCCACGGGGGCGTGCTCTCACGAACCCCCCGCACCAGCCCGACGACTCGAGTCAGGACGTCCAGCAGCTACGGCCCCGTGCCGGCCACCAACCCCGCCACATCCAGGACGTGAGGGCGCAAGTTCGTCAGGTGCCCGCAATTCGCCCTGCCACCTGTCTGTCGTGCAGCATTTGCCCAGTCACCAGGGACGAGATTCGCCCCAGGAACCTTGTCGAGTTACGCGGGTAAATGAGCTCACGCCGCAACAAATCGCGGAGGCGCTGGCGGCTTACTGTCGCCCCACTCCAGATGATCAGCGAGAGGAAAGAGGGAGACGCCGGTCCAGCGAACGCTATCGTCGGGGAGAGAGAGCGAGACGCCGGTTCAATGAACGGAGTCGTCGGGAGGACCATCAGCACCGACGATCCAAGGATGACCGCTCGCATTGTCGGCGCTAGCTACCCCGCGCTTCTTCATCGAGGCCACCATCGCCTTGTCATCCGGCCCTAGAGGCCAGGTTTCGTATCGTTTGAGGGTGAAACCACCCCTCCCTTTTTTCCATATCGTTTGAGGGGCAATCCACCCCTCACTACACAGTATTCTTTTTTTGGTTTTCTTCATTTATTTTTTTTCCTTGTTAAGGGGCAAATCACCCCTAAAAAGCGCTAAGGGTAAGACCTTTACCGATACCGTATCGTTTGGGGCAATTAACCCCACTTATTACTTTTATTTATTCTAAATTTTTTTTTAAATACGAATGAAGACTGCCTAGGGCATAATGTGTCGCAGAAATGTGTTGTTGTTTTCTGTACCGTTCGCCGAATTATGATCAGGTCGTGAGTTCGGTTCGTCGTTGTTCCTGTTTGTTCCATTTCCATCGCTTCAGCTGGAGGAGTTTGTGATTACTAGGGCTGAAGAAACCCTGATCCTAGGAGATGCAGCCCCAAACCCGGAGTTCATGAGGAATCGTGGGTCGAACAGTTGTTGAAGGGAGGGTGAAGTGGGGAGATGTCCTCGAGGGAAGAGGAAGGGACTAATCAGTGCCATCCGAGGACGCTCTCGCCCACTGTCCCCCAACTTCTAGGTGGGGAACCAGCGAAAGTGGAGTTGAAATGCTCCCGCTCCAGAAGAAGGGATCAGCGGAGTGTATGTTAAGTTATAGTGGAGTTGGAGGTTACGTTTGGCGGACCGGAACGGGGTTCCGGAGGGCCCACGAAAGTAAGTTACGTTTGGCGGACTGGAACGGAGTTCCAGATGGCCCATTAAGTGTTGGTCCCCTGAATAGAGGGGCGAATGTCTAAGAAGATGAGCTAAGAAAAAGAAAGAGTGACAAATAAGTGAAGAATAAATATATAAAGAATACAGCAATAATAACTAAGAGAAAATGAATAAATAATGAATAAACAATCGACGAATACATGAATCGTAAATAAATAATAAATAAATGATAAATGAACAATCGACGGATAGATAAATAATGAATAAATATTAAATAAATAATCAATAAATGAAGAATAAATAAAGGAATAAATAATAAATACGTAAAGAAACAGAACAGAAGAGCAGAGGCAGGCCCCATCAAAAGGGTCGCGAGGGATCGCGAGAAATCGTGTGCATCATGACCGTCGTGAGAAAACCCTGTTTAAAGTTTAGCGTAGGGAGTTGACCTGTATCCTCGAAAGACGCGGCAGTGACCGCAAGCCTCCACCTCTAAATCGCGAGCAATCGAGAGACCACCGAGGAGCCCCAGCCCCCGGAATTACCACAGGGTGGTTAAAACCCCAAAGTGAGTGTTCTCTCCTTTTTTATTGTCCACTCGGGCTTTCGTCGTCATCATTCTCTCTCGCTCTCTCTCGCTCTCGCCATTTTCTCGTGGGTTTCTCAGCAGGTTTTTGTCAGCCTTTGAGTTCACCTCCTACCTGGACTACCCGGTTCAGGGGAAAAGGGCTGCACCCTCCGCCCTTTACTCCATTGGAGGGGGAGTGGATTTTCGGACGCGGGGAGAATTTTGGAGGCTACTCCATTTCTAAGGCGTCCCTCGTGGTCCCCGCTGTCCACCTCGCAGCTCCAGGGAAAACTCACCCTCGAGGGCAGGTGGAGCCCTTGTTACAAGGTGGTGGACGACCACCCTTATCGAGTGTCTTCACTCGCCACCTGCAGGACCACGCCGCTGATTCGAGGGCCACAGGGTGCCTTCGCCGAGGAATAATCAGGAAACTACCAGCCTCGAGCACCTCCGCTTGTATCATTCGCACTAGCGCCTAGAGAGGAGGGTTTATTCGGCCCCTTTGGGCTACAGAGGGGGCGACTTCATCTCTTCGGGTACTCCCGCTTGTTTTCGTTTCCCCATGCCATTTCGAGGGCCAACCTGCGCCCTGGCCAAGTCGAGGAAGGTTGGTCATTTTTCGAGCCACAAGGCTTGCCCTCTCAGGACTAAGGTGTATCCCTTGGGACGAACCCACCCTCCGGTTCGCGCCTTCAGAGCTCCACCTCGAGAAGCTTGTGCTTGTAAATGGATCCGGTGGATGCGCCCCCGGAGTTTTTCATCCCCTATGGACTTCGTCGACGCTGCTCAGACCGAGCGGCTTCCAGCCATCGGGTGGAGGACCTTCCGGATGGGTGGCTGTAAGATCGTTGGCCGTCGGGCTTTTGGACTATCCACCCTGCTTTATTTACCCCTTTTATAAGATTATACTATTAATCGTATCAAATCCTGTAATTTATTCTTTTGAGTCAATATAGAGGAGTTATTGTAGGTAATTTTGGTATTCCGTGTGAGTTATTTTCCGTTTCATCCCATCTTCCGCCGAATCTACCCCTCTCTCCACAACCAAGTACTGAGCTGCCGAGAGGCTGTTCCGTACCCTTCCACCCTTCTGGTTTTAGGTTTAGTGGAGTTTCGGTTATGTTATGGTTTTTTTTGTTACGTTTTCGGATGATTTTAGGCTAAGTTTTATTTGGCGAGCTAGGGTAGTTGCGGTGTTGGTCCCGCCGAATCAGACCAACTGTCGCCCATTTTAGCCCCTTCGGGGGAGTTTTAGTTTTAGGTTTATAGAGGGTGGGAAGGGACAAAGGTGTCGGCATTTTTCTGACGAAGGGAAAAATGTCATGTCACAACAATAATAATTAAAAAAAAAACAACAATAATAACTGAAATAATTGTTACTGAATTCCAAAATTCTTTTAAATTTTTTAAAATAAAATATTGTCGTTATAACAAAGAAAATCATCCACAAAAAAAAATAAATCATTAAAGATTGTAACGGGTATTCGTCCAATCCCGTTACACTTCCGGCCATCCCTTTCTACACACACGGTTCGATAGCATGGGCGCCAGTTCATTCTCTACCGGAGGAATAAACAAAACACAATGTGTGCTGGTTTTCCCTGGGTTCACTACGCTTAACCTCTCAGGGCGGTTTCGGGCTAACCTGCTGAACCTCCGGTAGTAATTACTCGGGGACTGACAAACCCCAATGGATGGCATGGGCAATCCATTTCCGGTAACCCAGTGTGCTGGTTATGGTAGAGGGGCGTGGATCTAGTCATAGTCCCTGTAGCGAGAACAAGTCGGAACTGGGGTATTCCGCGATAGCCTCCGGATGAGCCCGTCCGCAGTATTCCTCTGATCTATCGTCACCCAGAGAATACCGGACGCCTCCATCCACACGAGAAACGCCACGTAGCCACACTACGGGCAACCAACGATAACTCTCACCGAAGCGAGCGGTAGAGGATCCAGGGACGTCTCCCGATCCTCTCGAGTCTGCCGCCCAAGGCAGACTAACTGAGCACCGTGTCGTTGGGTCTATTTATATCGGCTGAGGCTGCTTCTCCTCGTCTAGAGGTCTCTCCGTGCGCCTGCGTGATTCTTCCTCTCGCACCACTGCCAGGCCCGGAGATAATTCTGACATCTCTAGTGGAGCGCCAGCATTTCAGCTGGGTTTCTGCCTTACCCTCAGCCGCATATAAAACCCACTGCAAATATTTTTCACACCATATTTTTCCATTCCTGACATGTAATCAGAGGGTCGTGGGTTCAAATCCTGCTTGCGCATTACATATTTTTTCCGGAATTTGATTCTCTTAATAATTTATTAATAAAAATTAATTTATTAATAAATTTATTTGTTTAATGGTGACATTGCCTCGTGGATGGGAGGTGGAGAAAGAATGTGGGAATCAAAATTCGAAGGTAAATATAGTAACTGGCAATAGCTCAGCGGTAGAGCACCTGACATGTAATCAGAGGGTCGTGGGTTCAAATCCTGCTTGCGCATTACATATTTTTTCCGGAATTTGATTCTCTCAAAAATTCATTAATAAAAATTAATTTATTAATAAATTTATTCGTTTAATGGCATGATTAAATAAACCATTTGAGCCTTCTTCATGTCTAGTGAGTTTTCTGGTGTTACTTGGTTGTTAACTTTGTTTTGTTCTTCGTGAAGAAGAAAAGAGTGTAATGTCTCCACTAAATACCGTTGGATTTTCTATTCCAGATGAGTATTTTTGAAATTTTCTAAAATCCGTATTAAAATTATAAATGGTTTCGAATTAAATAAATTTCCTTTTTGAATTTGATGTTAAAAATTAACGGTTGATATTATTCCACGCGAAGCATTCATATTATTGACATGGGTAAACAAAAGTACGCATTTTTTATGCTCAAAGTACTTGTTTTCCAGAAAAAGTAAAATTAAATTTTTTTTATAATAAAAAAATATTATAATAAAAAAAAAAAAAAAAATTCAGTTGCATCCCAATGAGGGACTCTTCTCCAGCACCAGAGCTGTGTGACAAGAACTCGATTCCGTCACAAACTAGTCCCGGGGCCAGTCCTGGAACCGTTCCGGAGACCAGAGCCAGCACTGTTGCCAGAACCACCTCCAGCAACCTTCCTTTGCCATCATTTCTGAAAATTCAGTTACATCCCAATGTGGGACTCTTCTCCAGCACCAGAGCTGTGTGACAAGAACTCGATTCCGTCACAAACTAGTCCCGGGGCCAGTCCTGGGACCGTTCTGGAGACCAGAGCCAGCACTGTCGCCAGAACCACCTCCAGGAACCTTCGTTTGCCATCATTTCTGAAAATTCAGTTACATCCCAATGTGGGACTCTTCTCCAGCACCAGAGCTGTGTGACAAGAACTCGATTCCGTCACAAACTAGTCCCGGGGCCAGTCCTGGGACCGTTCCGGAGACCAGAGCCAGCACTGTTACCAGAACCACCTCCAGCAACCTTCCTTTGTCATCATTCAGTAAAGAAAAAATATTTTTATGTTTTATTGGAAATATAAAACGAACGTTCGAAAAAGAAGTTCCTTCTCAAAATTTTTTATTCAACATTTATTCAAAATCGCTTTTTAAAAAACTAGTTGAAAATAATTTTCTCATTTGAGATATGATTGAAAGAAGATTGAAGAGCTGTGTAAAGATGACTTTATTCAGGAATAAACTGTAAAATTGTTTCAAAAATAATTAAAAAGTAAGTTAAAGATATTTTCTTATTCGAAAAGAACGTTCAAAATTGATTCTGCAGTGATAGAAAAAACAAGCCGTTCAAAAATAGATTCTCATTCGAATACTAATTTGACTCACAAAACGATCCGGGAAAGGAAAAAAATATTTGAAAATCATTTCTTCTTCGAATCAAAATTGATTCTAAAGTGGTGGAAAGAATGTTCAAAGAAAATAATTTCCTCTTGGAAACTTTCATTTGAAGCTCATTGCAGAATAATTTTGAAGAAACTAGTGGAAAATCCTTTTTTTATTGTAAATTCAATTTCAAGTGCATGAGGAAGAAATTCAGATACAATGTAAAGAAAATTCTCATCCGAAAATGAATTTTAAAATTGATTCTAGAGAAAAGTAAAACGTTGGAAAATAATTCTTCATCTTCAAACAAAACTCAAAATCGAGTCAAAAACAATCCTGCAAAGAAAATAATATTTAAAAACAATTTCTCCTGCGAAAAACATATTCAAAAGTAACTCAAGCATTTCTCTGTTCAATATTAATTTTTAAAATGCATTCATAGAATAAAAAACAAAGCAGATAATTTTACATTCGGAAATGAATTTCAACATCAACTCGAAAACGATCCAGGAAAGGAATAAAATTGAAAATATTTTCTCCTTCAAAATTTTCATTCAAAATTCATTCTGAAGTAATAGGAAGAACGTTCAAAAAAATCTGTTCCTGAAAACTTTCATTCAAAATCCATTCACAAGTAGTTTTTCAAAAAGTACTTGAAAATAATTTTCTTATGGGAAATTCAATTCAAAGTCCTTGAAAAAAAAATTTCCCGAGTTTTCATTACTGGATTCTTTTAATCTTTCATTGGTTCATTGTGCACTGTAAGTTACTGTCGTTCAGTTAATCGTTATCAACCAAAATGTTGATAGTTTTATCGGATCTCTTCAATGTGAATTGCATTTTTCTAGTGGAGATTTCCCTTGAGCAACTCGGCTCTTTCAATGGGCACTTTCATCCTTCCCCCAAACTCTATTACCTCAATCTTCTCTTGAGTATTATCTCTTAAATATTGAAAAATGTCGATGGATAGATATTTCTAAACCTCAAAATTCACTGATGCTACTGTTACGGCTACAACCCAAAAAACACGTAGATTTGAATAATGTTTTAAAACAGAAAATAGTAGATTATTCGTAGTAATCACGGTTGTGATTGTAGTAACTGGGCCTGTAGTAACTAGGCCTGATGACCAGAGTAACGTTGTAGATGAGACTTCGTACTGATGGTGAAGAGTTGTGGGTTAATCACCTTTTATAGTAAAAATGGGCTGGGCGTATCCACAAAACTCTGTTTCGTAGAGGGAGAGGTCGTAAATGAGGGTTGTAAATTTTCCTATGATAAGACGACCGCTCCATGCCGTTCGCTCTCCACTCAATCATCTTCGTTGTGTTATGTCACTATTCACGTTTTCGGTTGTCGGCTTGCCTTTGATCTCTGGTGTAATAAAATCATAATTTTCTATGAAATCCGTGGGCTCTATTGTCTGCTCGAAATCGCTTCATTTGTTTCCTCCTTTTATTATTTTTTGTTTCTTATTCGTTGCCAAGCACAAAGAATGATAAGAACGGCAATGCAGCTTATCATTTCCGTTTATTTTCTCGAGCCAGGTAGAATAATCAAAAAGTATTTAGAAATATAATTTTCACTAAGTTTATCGAGCAGGTTATTTGTATTTCCCATGCATTTTTCCTAGCATCTCTATGATTTTATTGGAGATCGCAACACTACTGCAAATTTTGATGCATCTCTGTCCCTGAGTGTGCTACTATAATTTACTGAATTTTTTAGGAAAATCAGTGTCAATGTGAAACATAAATTGAGATTAATAAGATCTTAATGATTAAAATGCCACTCTTCGAACCGCTGATGAGGCAATAGAATCGCGCTGAGTAAAATTATTTGGCTAATATCAACTATGACTCTGTGACGATTTTTACCGTCACAGAATCAATAAAATTAAAGTAATAAATAAATTTCACGAAAATCACGGTTTTGGTCGCGATTCACGGTACCCGGTGAGGATAGGGCTCATGTTGAGTCAAGACAGCAAATGTCCAGAGTGAGGTCAACATATTTTGTGACCTCACTCATTATTTCTGTTTATTTTTGTTCAATTTAACTCTAAAATTTGGAGGAAAGTACGAGAGTTAGGACTGGGAAGGATTTTCCCCAGTCCCACGAATAAATTAGAAGAATCAAGGACGATCCGGAGAAGCTTGGATAAGAGCAGCCTCCAAGGGATTGGTACAACACCAGCCAACGAGGAGGAATGTTGGTTAACAGCGGGAGGAGTTGGAGATCTCCAGGAACAGTGAAAATTGTGAAAATAAAAAGACTAAAGTGAATGAAAAGACAAAACTTTCCCGTTTAGAATTGTCGCGGAATTATTGATCAAATTATTGTGATTATTTTTAGTATATATCTTGGAATTATTTGAGAGTGAGAATTGGTGCGAGATTCTCGGGATTGAGGAGAATCCGTGACGTTAGGGTAAAGTAGTGGGGGACTCGCGGGACAATTGGTTGGGTTGGGCCTCGGTTCCACCGAAATTGAGCGGAAACAGCCGAGGAAACCCAATGTCAACTCGTGGGAAAGAAGACTCGTTCTTCTTCTCCCGGGACACCGTGGCGATCACATCGTGTAGAGAAACGTAAAAAAAATTGTAAAAAATTACGTAAAGAAAATTGGAGTAAAGATAAATAAAGAGAGGTCAACACGGAGGAAAGACAGCACAGATAACGTAAGGTACGTGAGTTAAGTAAAGTACAATTAATATTTTGAGTTTAAAGTAAAGAATTTTGAGTAAAGACTAAAAGTAAATAATTTTGAGTAAAGAATTGAAAGTAAAGAAAACGTCGAGTTAGCGTCTGTTCCGGGTGAGTCCACCCGGCTAATATTAAAATTATTGACGTTCATTCTGAGTTGGGTTTAGAGTAATAATTCAGACGAATTAATTATTATATTTGTTATGTCCGAGATTAAATTGCAGCGTCGAGGACAATTTTTATTAATCTTGAAACAGCTTGAATTATAATATTTTTATGTTTATAGGACGCTTATTTAGTTTTCTCTCTTGTTAGGGTTTTGATAGAACTTGATTAATATTGAAATAATAACTTCGATTAATTTCTTTAACGTTCGGAATATATTTAAAATTTGAATATTGAAATTTTACAGTTTTTCTTTTACAAAAATTGAAAGATGGAGTCTCTTGACAGATTTTTAGTTTTAAAAGACTAATATCAAGTAATCTGATTGCTACTTACAGAATTTTATGAAAGTTGACTTCTTAATTAATTTGAAATTCTTATTTTAAATTTGTGGAATCTTGATTATTCTCGGTGTTAATTATTTATACCAAGATGATTGAAATTCCACTATTTTTGATAATTTAACTTATGATTTTTCTTCGAGTTCTTATTTAATTTCACTTGAGAATTTCTCTCCGTTTTTGTGTGAAAAACTGGAACAATTACTTTCAACTGATGGCTGCGATTTGCCCAATTCTTCATGTTGTTAACAAGTACGGTGATCTATTATATTAGATATTGCATTGACAAGTTAGCACAAGAACAAGTCAATTTCACTTTCCAGTCTACTAGGAGAGTTTTTTTTAAATTAATTATTCTTCGGTGGTTAAAATAAGACTGGCGTTATTGGGTAGTCTTCTTCTCTCGTAAACTTGGAAAAAAGGTGTTTCAAAATCTTGTGAAATTGCTGATCCTTGTGCTTATTCAGTAATTTCGCAATTTTACAAAGCCAAATCGACCTGAGTTCAATGCTCTTTCGTCATAATTTATAGTCATCAATTTATTGATTTCGAAAAAAAATTTGGAAATAACATTCTTTATGATTTTTTTTTTTTTTTTTATAATTTTTAAATAAAAATTCATATTAAAATAAATAATTTAATAAAGAAAATAATGCTAGACCTAACAGCCCCCAATTCTTGATGATTTTGGAAAAAATTTATCAAGAATTAAAATCCTTCACTATAAAAATGATTTAAAAAGTCCGAGAATTTACCGCGCTCTACTCTTTACCGGCCAGCGGCAGCACCTCTCGGTGATGCACCTTGCCAATGCCCAAGTCATTCGGCCTTGAGCGCGAGGAGAATTCAAAAATGCTGAGTAGATGCATTTTTGAGCTCTCGCCTCATTCATAAGTCCGAATTACTCGTGCAATTAAAGCAGGAGAGTTCTAGCGTTTAAAACAAAAGACGTGCAATAGTGCTACAAATTCTTTCTTTTTGGGAAAACCCTTTTTTCTTCTAAAAGGTATGTGAAGTTTAAAACTTATTTTCAATTTGTAAATTCATTTTAAATAAATAATAATTATTTTCAATCAATGGACATTTTCCTTAAAATTTTTCTTGAAATTTTTATTCAAAAATTTTTCTTTGAAATTTTTCTTGAAATTTTTATTCAAAATTTTTTCTTTAAAATTTTTCTTTGAAATTTTTCTTGAAATTTTTATTCAAAATTTTTTCTTTAAAATTTTTCTTGAAATTTTTATTCAAAATTTTTTCTTTGAAATTTTTCTTGAAATTTTGATTCAAAATTTTTTCTTTAAAATTTTTCTTGAAATTTTTATTCAAAATTTTTTCTTTAAAATTTTTCTTGAAGTTTTTATTCAAAATTTTTTTTTTTTAATTTTTCTTGAAATTTTTATTCAAAATTTTTTCTTTGGAATTTTTCTTGAAATTTTTATTCAAAATTTTTTCTTTGAAATTTTTCTTGAAATTTTTATTCAAAATTTTTTCTTTAAAATTTTTATTCAAAATTTTTCCTTAAAAATTTTTCTTGAAATTTTTCCTTAAAAATTTTTCTTGAAATTTTTCCTTGAAATTTTTCTTGAAATTTTTATTCAACATTTTTTTCTTTAAAATTTTTCTTGAAATTTTTATCTTAAAATTTTTCTTTAAAAAATTTTTTTGTTTTTTTTTAAATAAATTTTTTTTTTTAATAATTTTTTTTTCTAAAATAATTTTTTTTTTTTATAATAAAAATTTTTCTTTAAAATATTCTCATAAAATTTTCTTTAAAATTTTTTTCTAAAATAATATATTTTTTTTTTTCTTTTTTAATTTTTCTTTAAAGTATTTTCATAAAATTTTTCTCTAAAATTTTTTCTAAAATAATATTTTTTTTTTTTTTTTTTTTTTTTCAATTTTTCTTTAAAGTATTTTCATAAATTTTTTCCTAAAATAAAATTTCCTTTATGAATTCTCTATCTTCATAAAATTTTTTAATCTTTTCAATAAATTTAAATGTCCGACGTAATTCATAATGCTTTATTGGAAGAGCTACTGTGGTGGGAGGAGAGAAGGCAGAATATCCTGGATGGAATATTTATTCACAGTCCTCAATTAGTTCTTGATCTGCGCCGTGATGCTCCAATGACGTTTGAAGCTGTCATTGGATTTAGTGGCTGGTTAGGGCCCGGATTCAATATCTACTCCGTACGTGGTTGTGAATAAATTATTATTTCCCCCCTTTTCCTCAGGGTCAGATTTTCTTAATATCTTCATTTTTTTTTTGTTTTTTTTTTTTAGGTGGAAATTTTAGAAGTCTATCGGCAGGAATATGTACGCTTCCTGGAGAAAATTGGGGAACAGGCTTCCAGGGAAATCTGGAATACTTTTAAGGATTATCTGACGGGCTTAATTTTTAAAAATAGAGATATTTTTTCTTCGTTGTAATCCTTAATAGTCATTAAAGAGTTTTCCTTGTGAGAGATTTGGATCTACGTGTAACTGATTCTAAATGTTGAAGCTGGAGTCCCTGTTATTGGTTGTTCATGGGTCTCTTCCCTTCTTACTTCTTCAATGCGAGGAACAGCAGGTGCTGTTCGTGTAGGCACTACCATTGGTGGTATCGTAGGCAATGTTATGGTTCTGATTGGTGACTCGTACATTCTCTGAATTTGTGAACTTCTTGCTGGGACCTTCCTAGAAAATTTATTTTCTTTTGTCTTCTGTTTCTTTTGTCGACAGCAACATTTCAACAGAGTGCAGGGATTGATGTTCTGTCTTACTAAACAAAAAATAGTAAAACCTATTCCTGTCATGAGGGAACCAATGATGCAGTTAGTCACGGAGAAGATTCGGTGATAATATTCCTCTTGATGGTGTAATCCTATCTCTTCTGCCTGTTGGATGGTTTTCCTCATCCATTCGTCAAATCCATCAGTGAAAGTAGCGTTCGACACCACGCTGTGCTTTATTGCTGTCAATAAATTTGGAATTTTCGGTTTCTCCAATAAACTTGGTGCTATTTCTGAAATATTAATAGTAATAGGCACTCCATGAATTTCTGGCATGTGCGAGGAAATCATTCTATTACTATTGAGGACAATAGATGACGTTTCAGCTGTGCAGTTCTCATTGATTTTCAAAATTCCAGTTCCCTTGATGGTGGTACTCCTTATTGCTTGATTGTTACAATTTATTTGCAGTTTTTCCGGCTCTGCTGTGGAATATAGCCAACCCTTATCTCCTACTAGTTCTGTCCAAGTTGTTTCCATCTGGTTTGTTATTCTGACATCACAATTCCCTAGTATATCATGAGTTGGGTGAATTTCGTTGTTAGTCAATAGATTGTATTCACACATGTTCTCTTTACTTGGTTTTCTTAAAGGTAAATTCGGGCAGGCCAGACAGTTTTCTAACAGGATGCATTTCTGGAGGAACTTTTCTGTTATTAAAGCAAATCTTGAGGAAAGTTTTGAATGCAAAATATACTCGGTTCCTGGTCTGACGAACGCCATGATTTTCTGATTTCCTTGTATCACTTGAGGAACTTGACAGGCTATCATGTGGTATAATTCCATACTTTCTCTCGGCAGCAAGGGAATTTTGACAATCACTAAGAATCTTTTCCTATTTATCCCAGTTTCGATCTTGGAAATCTTTGAAAGTAGAGAAAGGTCTAATTTCTCTGTTGATAAGGGGAAAATATTATTAGCAATTTCCTTTTCAATTTGTCGGGAAGCTTCTATTATTTGTTGATTGCTGATGAGAAGTGGATTCAGCTTGCCATGTTTGGCATCTTCTAAAATTTGCACGACTTTTTGTAATGAATCAACAAATTTGTTTGCTGCATATTCCATTTCTGGTCCAACTCTTTGCAAGTGCTGCTCAAATTCAAAATTAGCAATTCGATTATTTATATTATAATTTTCGGCCATTAGTATTCCTAATTGTTTCTCTATTATTTTCGTGTTTTCTGAATTTTCCATACTAATTTTCTTTAAATTGTCAATGTCTGCTTGAATGAGGTGTGTAGAATTTCCGATTAAATGGGTAATCTGCCTTTGATCTTGGTGAAGTCGATCAATTTCTTTGGTGATATGTTCATGGTCATTGTAGTCCATGGTTCCAAAAATATCCCTAGCAATCGTACCTATAAATCCCAGGAGAGGTGCCCTTTTCTGTTTTGATGATGTTTCTTTTAGAATATTATTCAAGTGTGCCTGAATACCTCTAGATTCTGTCATCAGATCCTTAATTTTTCCCCATCTTAAATCCTCTTGACAAATCTTTGTATTCATTACCTTCGAACATTCACTTAGGAGTGTTTGCAGAAGTTCTTGTCCTGGTAGTTGTTGGCCTGAATATCCTTCCACATCGAGGACAATGAAAAGTTTCCATTCTTTATTTATTATTCTGACCTGATCAATTTTTTCAAAATATAGTCCGGGATTATGCTCCAAGTTTTGAACTTGATAATCCCAAGATGTCCCGACTACCCCCTTGGCAAAATAGATACAGGTCAGAAACAGTAGTCTGCTCGTCAGGGTATGATCCATTTTCACTATTGGAAAAATATAAAGGAAATTTGATTGTAATATTAATTTTTTTTTATTAACCAGGAGAGAAAAAAAACTACACTCGTGATTAGGGCACTGGTAGAAGATATCGAAAGTTTTTATGTCCTACCCCCTTCTCTTTTTGTCATGTCAATTTTTATCCTCAAAATTCTGGGTGGTGCTAAAAAGAATTTTGGATCCGTTTGAGAGTTTTTCTGCTGAGAGATACGTGCCCCCTTTTTCGCCAGTTCATCAGCTTTTTCATTCCCATAAATTCCTTTATGACCTTCAACGAATTCGAACTTCACGTCAACTTTTCTCATTATAATGTCCAATTCTTGAAGTAGATCTTGATTTTTAACTGGTTTTAGTTTAGCATTCTTCCAACCATTTTTCTTCCATTTTTCTATGTACCTCTCGACCCAATTTATCAAATATTCTGAATCAGTAAGAATTTTTATACGCTTCAGATTGAATTCGATAGCGGTTGAGCAGGCATCTATTACTGCACGTGTCTCTGCTATTATGTTAGTAACTCTCTCTTGTTCTAAGGTCCTTGAAATATTTAATGGATTATCATCGTTGAACCATACTCCAATCCCTGCTGTGGCTTTAGGACTGCCATTAAAAGAGCAAGAACCATCCACAAAGATTTCTATTCTTCCTGTTTGATCCTTCTTGAATAGTGGCTTGTATTTTTCTGAGGTCATTTCCTGAAATTCCAAAATTAATTGAGTTTATGATTCCTCAAGGGTTGAAGTACTGGTACTGGCCGCGACATTTAATCCTCGTAACATTACTTCAAGTTATTTGGGTGTTTCATGAAGCGATGACCCTCCTCAGTTTCAAGAATGACATTTCCTTTTTCAGTGAGATCCACAATTTCATAAGGACCTGTATATTGTGAGTCCAATTTACCACTTCTTGGTTCCTTTTCTACATAGACAAATTGACCAGTTTTCAGTTCTAGAGGGTTTACTTGTCGATCATATAACTCTTTTGATTTAACTTTTGCCTCAATTAGATTTTTAGCAGCAATTTGTTGAATTTGATCTAATTTGGTAATTAACTCAATTACATAATCGTTATATGTTTCGACTCTATCTAACTCATGAATATTTGATGGCAATCTTGCCTTTTTCCCGTAAAGTAGCTCATATGGAGTGAATTTTGTGGCACTGTGTAATGTGGTATCGTAGGAGAGCATTGCGTAGGGTAACAATGTATCCCATTCGCTGATTTCGTTGGTGTAAGCTTTCAGATACTCAGCTAGAACATGATGACTTCTCTCGAGAGCCCCATTGGATTGAGGTCGGTAACCAGATGTAGTTATATGATGGAAACGTAATAGTTTTCCCAATTGCGCTAATAGTTTACTAGTGAAACTAGTTCCCTTGTCCGTGAGAATAACCTTTGGACATCCATAAAGAGCGACAAATTTCGTGGCTATTGCATGAGCAATAGTATGTGCCCTTATATCTGGAATTGCAACGGCTGAACAATGCTTAGAAAAGTTATCTTGAATTGTAAGGATATGTAGATTCCCACTGGATGTTGGTGGTAAAGGGCCTACAGTGTCAATAGATATCCTTTCAAAGCATTCCATCGGTGTTTCCGTAATTAACATTGGTTGTCTGATTTTAATTCTTCGCAGTTTTTCTAGCTGACAAGTTCTACATCGTTTTATGAAGTGCTCAATTTCCTGCTTCATTCCAGGCCAATAGAAACGTTCTCTTATCCTGTGAAAAGTTTTTACAATGCCTTTGTGTCCTCCTGGAAGGGTTTCATGACATTCTTTGATAATCTCAGGACGAATCCCCATGGGTGGCATTCGTACGCTACCATGACAGAGAATAATTTCTATTGGAGAATTCTGAAATTCTCTCTCCAAAAATAATCTGATCTTAATTTCTTCATCTAGTTCATCTCCTTGGAAAACCATCTTGAAAGAGGAAACTTGATATTTAATTAGTGCTTCATGCAAATTTTGTAGACAAAGTTTCAGGGTTTTCAGTTGAACTTTTTCGAAATGATAATCCTTAACTATCATAGTGAAGGTCCTGAATTTTCCTACTTTAGTAACTATCACTTGACCTTTTTTTGGTTTCAGCTCTTTCAAATTTTGACAATCAATAAATTTTAAATCCCGCAGAAGCTTAGTATTTTGTTTTGTAACTTCACAATCAGCAGCAAGGAAATGTGCAACATTATCTCTTTGAAATGTCAATCCATCTCGAGTTTCCCTTATTTTTACTAGGAGTTCATAATGGTCGCTTTGTGGTATAGTAATTTTATCTGTGATTTCGGGTTCATTTCTTCCAGTAATCGACCTGTTGGATAAAAAGTGAGTTCCACCCCCCTCAACAGGTTGATAATTCGGTTGAAATGCATCAGATGGAGGATTGCCAATTAAATCATCAATAGAAATTGTATTTGATCCTCCCCCTGGATCAGATGGAACTTGAATATTTTCTGGTTCTGGTACAGTGGAGGCTGAATTTATTATTGATTCCTTCTCTACGGGAATTGGAGATTCCTTCTCACTGGGAAACAATTCACGACGTGAGGAGTGAGTTTCACCCCCTTTTTGGACTTGATTGACTTGAGGAGAAGAGCCAGCCAAGGGTTGTTGAACTGCTGTAGGTGTAGGGAACAGAGACTGACGGTTCATAGGCTCACGAGTAATTATTGAATGGCGAGAATTTCTTGAGCTTTCTGTTTCTGTTTGTGTCTTCTCGTTATTCTCGTTACTATTATTATTTTCACAATTTCCAGAAGTTTCCTCATTTTCAATATTTTGATTAACGTCAATATTTTCATTATTTTCATTGTCTGAGGTTTGCGAGTCCACTGGCGGCTGCTCCAACACTTGAGATCTACTTTCAAATTCTGCCATTTTCTTTTCAAAGTCCGCAGATGATGAATTTAATTCCTCTCTAAATGTCGGGCCTAGACTAGTCCTCCTGAGTTCATAAAGAGGAATTGTAGTTTGATTCGGGGATAATTCTGAATTTCCTTGTTCCTCTTCTCTATCTGTTAGGTTTGCCATAAATTCATCGAATCTATTCAAACTCTTTCTTAGAGAAGGGTGGATGCTCGAGTTATTCTGATTCAGAAAAACCTCTTCTTCTTCTTCATCGATATCCTCAGGAACAGCTTCAGCTTCTACAATTTGTGGTTCCTCCGTTGACGGTTCCTGATCTATAACTTTATCTAGAGAAGATTCTTCTATTTCTCCCTCAATAGTTACCTCCTTTATCTCATTAGTCACCTGATCTTCCTTGTTGACAGATTCATTACCCCCATCAATAGTGCTAGCAATTTTTGGCTGTAGAATTTCTGCATCTGAAGATTCTTGCTCTACCATCGAAGATTTTTCACGGCTGATTACTGGAGGTGTTTGTTGGGGTGTTACCGGTGTTGTTGATGATTGAGGAGTTATTGGTGTTTGAGGAGTTACTGGTGGAGTGTTTGTCCTGTAACTCCTTGCGTCCCTATAAGATATAGGAGTTCTCTGCCCCAAGGCTGTTTGACTTGCTCTGCGCTGAGAAACTCTAGATGCTACGGTTGATCCAATTGTATTCTCGGTCAAGGGTTGATTTTGAATCCTAACTCGTCTTCCAGAGCTTGTACCTGAAGTTGGAGGCTGTGATGATCTTAAGATTGACCTAGGTGTTTTATCCCTTCCTGCGCTCAACACTAAAACGGTTTTAACTTTTTCAGTGAATGGATTCTGAGCGAAAGGGTCGGCTAGCAAATCTCTTTTCAATTTCTTTATTTTCACGTCGAAATTAAAATCATTCAGCCAAGTTTTCCATTTTATCTGCCTAGTAGTAGGATTTGAAGATTCCCTCAGCCAATTCAATGCGGGTGTACTAGTTATGATAGTCAAAGGTACCCCGTACACATATGGTCTGAATTGTTCCAAAGCAAAGACTGCTGATAAACAATCCAATTCGGCGAGAGAATATCTTGTTTCTGGATCTTTCAGGCCTCTTGATGCATAACAAATTGGATGTTGTTGGTCATCTTCTCCTTTCTGACTGAGAATAGCTCCCAAGCCTACTTCAGAACTTGAAATTGTAATCATGAATGGTTTCTTCATGTCTGGATGATACAATAAAGAATCAGCTGTTAGAGATGCTTTAATTTTTTCGAAGGATTCCTGTTCTTCTTGCCCCCATTCATATTTGTGATTTTTCTTTAATAGTTCATATAATGGTTTGGCAATATCGGCATATTCCTCTATAAAATGTCGGAAATAATTGGTGAAACCCAAAAATCTCCTTAACCCTTTTACGGTAGTGGGTGGAGGCATGTTACTCAAATCCTTTAATTTGTCCAAATTTGGTTGAATACCTTTTTCGCCGATTCTGTGGCCCAGATATCCAACTTCTTTACAGTAAAATTTGCATTTGTCCGGTTGAAGGGTTAGGCCATTATCTCTCAACCGTTGGAAAAGATGTCTAAGACGAACATAATGTTCTTCAGCGGTTTTAGAATAAACTACGATATCATCTAGGTAAACATAGAGTTCTACTCCCTTCAATCCACTCAAAACTTCATTCATCATTCTCTGAAAGATGGGAGGGGAATTTTGTAGCCCAAATGGCATTCGTTCATATTCATAATGTCCATTTGGACCTGTAAATGCTGTTTTTTCTTTATCAGGCTCTTCCATTTCTATTTGATGGAAACCACTTGCTAGATCAAACACACTGAAAAATTTTGCTCCTCCTAATTGTGATAAAATTTCTGCAATGTCAGGAAGAGGATATGAATCACCTATAGTTTTCCGATTTAATTCTCTGAAATCAATTACCATTCTCCAGCGTTTATTTCCTTTGGAATCAGCTTTCTTGGGCACTTATCCAAAGAGGAGAGTTATAAGGTGATACTGAGTTTCTGATAATTTCTTGATCAAGCAAATTTTTAATTTGTTTGTTAACTTCTTCTTGATGTTGTGGAGGATATTTATATTGTTTCCCAAAAATGGGTTTTTCGTCAACTGTTCTAATTTTACACTTGAAAAATTTTGCTCTTCCCAGAGTGTCACCTGGTAAATGAAAAATGTCAGGAAATTCTTGTATTATTTGTTTTACTTTTCTACGCTCATCAGGCTGGATGTTGTCCAAATTCAAAACCTCTAGTACCTTAGAAGCTCTTTCTTCTAGGTAATTGAATTCATTGAATTCTTCCTGTATCATGAAACAATGTTCATGATCCTGATTTTCGCCCAAAGTTTCTTCAAATTCTTCTAAAATCTGTGGATTGAGTTTGCACTGAAAATCTTCCTCCCTGGTATTGATAGCTATTGTTGTTGCCATCCCATTTTCCACTCGGACAGCTGCTTCTCCCAAGTAAACCCCCTCTTGCAAAGGAATTCTTGGCAAATATCCTTCCTTAAAATCCGAATTTTTAATAGGAATAGAAATTACCATACGAAATCTGGCTGGTATTGTTATATTCTCGGGAGGTATCTCTTTACACCATGGAATAGGATCTGTTGGTCTTCGGGAAATTGTCAGGTTATTCTCAAGATAACGAATATCTACTTTTTCTTGAATAAGAAATTCAGTACCCAAAATACCTACTCCTGAGATAGGCAATTTGTGATCTATAACATGGAAAACTACAGGAGCTCCCTGGATGCTCAGAATAACTGATCCTTTCACATTTATTTCATTTCTTAGACCTCTAATCCGATTTATCTGGGAAGGTTGAATTTGTAATTCTGTGCGTAGAGCGTCTTGTTCAATTATGTTGATATCTGCCCCAGTATCAATTAAAAATTCTCGTTCTTTAGAGGATAATTCTGGAATAATTAAATTTATTCGAGGACCCCCTCCATTTAAGGAAACGCTAGCTTTTCTTGTTTCATTAAACATGGAGACAAACAGAAATGTATCGGATGTAATCGATTTTGCTGCAAAGTGATAGTATTAGAGAAGAAAGAAATATAAGCCTTAGATTTTTCAAAGAACTCATGACCTAAAATTGCCCCATAATCCGCAGTGTACTCTCTGACAACATGAAAATCGACATGTAGACCTGGAAGTAATTCTAGTGTAATTATTCCAAGGCTTTCCGTTGCATTATTACTCACTCCAGTTATTTTTATTGTTTTTGAAGTATCGATTTGAGTGTCTTTCTTCAAGTAATACAAACCGACTAAATTTATAGAGGATCCTGTTTCGACCAATGCACTCACGTTCATGTTAAAATAGGGCCCCTTCAACGTAACTCTGGGACCTTTGCCAAATGCGAAAAACAATAATGACTTATTTAAAACGGGTGGAGGCTGCCAGCTGTTATTGTGTGACGCTGAGATGACTGGTTGCTCGACGTTGCGCCATCCCGGCGAGCATGATCCCCGTTTAAATGTTGATTTCTTGATGGAGATGATGATCTAGATGGTGATGGAATTCTTGAGGAGGGTGACCCCCTTCTATCTCTTTCTCGGTATCTATCAGGAGATTTATCTCTGGACGAATTTCCATCGAAACATTTATTCATCATTTGAGTCATTTGCTCCATGAAATTTCCTTGAATCGATTTGAATTCATCTTTAAGATTTTCCCGGAAAACTTTCATATCTTCCTTTGCCTCTAACCTCATGGTTTTCATTTGTTCTTTAAGTTTTTGCATTTCGTCTTTCCATTCATCTTGGAAAGATACTGTCCTTGAACTGGCAACTCGAACTGGTACCCCTGCTTCATCTTGTTGTGGAGGTGCAGGAGGAGGAGGTGTAGTTGGTCTTGGAAAGTATGATCCTGCTTGTCGACTCGTTGGATCACGAATAGGACTCTGTGTTCGAGTTCTTGTAGAGTAGAAGTCGACTTCGGGATAAGTCATTTGGTTATGATGTGAATAATTTGACCTTGATTGATAATAGGGAATTACTGTTTGTTGATTATTCCCTCTGAACGAATCATGCTGCCCCCTATTGCGATCAACAGATGGACGAGTAGGCAATAGATAATTCATATCGTTCACCACTATTTTTAAAGCTGCCTCTAAGGTTTGCACATTTTTTGTATGTAGTTCCCTTTGTATGGAATGGGGAGCAAACTCCTTTAATACTTGTACTGCCTCATGATTTAGGGTTTCCTTGTAATGATCTTTCTTAGCAGCCCCAAATTCTTTTTCAGCAGCTCTCAGACCACTCTCTACCAGTACCTCTAACCGTCTGATAAAATCTGCCAAGCTCTCATCTTTAAATTTTTCAGAAGTTTCGATCCGACTAGTAAAATTATGATACCTTTGATCCCTTTTATATGTAGCAGCAAGAATGTCCAGAATGTCTGACACTTGTGCAATATCATTATTAGCTAAGACTGATTTTGCTGGTACTAAAATTTTCTTTAAAATTTCCCTAATGTAATCTTCTTTTTTTCCATCTTCCGTTGGAAGAAAAATTAAATTTGACCTTACAAGGGTTTCAAAAATATCAAAATCCACATGATCCGGAGTTCCCGAAAAATATGGCAAACTACTTCCTATATCACGAGCTCGAATATAATATTCCTGAGGGCCAAAGGTACCATTACCATTAGCATTAGAATTACCCGTATAGGATTGATTTATTGCCATTTTATTGATACTATATTGCCAATTTTTTGTTAATATTGAATAAAAAAAAATTATTTATTTTAAATGAATGACTGAAATTAATTTTTACAAATTAAGAATTGAGTTAAATTTTGACTCTGAATGTAAGAAACGAACTTTAGTTGAGATAAAAGAAATTTTGAAAAATGAATTTTAAAATTCCTTAACAAGCGCAATGAAAATTAAAGCAGTGTGTGTCCTACCGACTGCGCCAAAAATTAAGCTGTTATGTCCGAGATTAAATTGCAGCGTCGAGGACAATTTTTATTAATCTTGAAACAGCTTGAATTATAATATTTTTATGTTTATAGGACGCTTATTTAGTTTTCTCTCTTGTTAGGGTTTTGATAGAACTTGATTAATATTGAAATAATAACTTCGATTAATTTCTTTAACGTTCGGAATATATTTAAAATTTGAATATTGAAATTTTCCAGTTTTTCTTTTACAAAAATTGAAAGATGGAGTCTCTTGACAGATTTTTAGTTTTAAAAGACTAATATCAAGTAATCTGATTGCTACTTACAGAATTTCATGAAAGTTGACTTCTTAATTAATTTGAAATTCTTATTTTAAATTTGTGGAATCTTGATTATTCTCGGTGTTAATTATTTATACCAAGATGATTGAAATTCCACTATTTTTGATAATTTAACTTATGATTTTTCTTCGAGTTCTTATTTAATTTCACTTGAGAATTTCTCTCCGTTTTTGTGTGAAAAACTGAAACAATTACTTTCAACTGAAGGCTGCGATTTGCCCAATTCTTCATGTTGTTAACAAGTACGGTGATCTATTATATTAGATATTGCATTGACAAGTTAGCACAAGAACAGGTCAATTTCACTTTCCAGTCTACTAGGAGAGTTTTTTTTGAATTAATTATTCTTCGGTGGTTAAAATAAGACTGGCGTTATTGGGCAGTCTTCTTCTCTCGTAAACTTGGAAAAAAGGTGTTTCAAAATCTTGTGAAATTGCTGATCCTTGTGCTTATTCAGTAATTTCGCAATTTTACAAAGCCAAATCGACCTGAGTTCAATGCTCTTTCGTCATAATTTATAGTCATCAATTTATTGATTTCGAAAAAAAATTTGGAAATAACATTCTTTATGATTTTTTTTTTTTTATAATTTTTAAATAAAAATTCACATTAAAATAAATAATTTAATAAAGAAAATAATGCTGAACCTAACATATTGTTCATCAGAAAAAATCCATAATTTCTTTGATTTGAATGTACATAAATTGTTTTCTCTGAATATATCGAATTTATATTATTTGAGTTAAAATTTGTCAAGAGTTTTGTGTATGGTTTTTGTCGTCACGAATACCCAAATAGAGTGTATCATCCCCTCTCCCCTTCGGGATAAACTGAGAGTTTCATACAAAAAGCGGGTAAAATTAGAGTCTTTTTGGGGTTTTGTACTTTTATTGAATTAGAGTAAAACTTGGGGATTTGTCGTTTTCCCCCCAACTTTGTTGAATTCTGTCAAAACGACTGGCGCCCAGTTTAAATAAAGGCAAATTGATTTGGAGAAAATATAGTAAAATTTTAGAGCATAAATTCGGGTCAATTTTAGGGAATTTCAGTGCATTTAACGAGTTGGCTAAAGGTCAGTCAAGCCAACCGTTACAACTCTATCTGATGAAAATAAAAATTAATTTATACAAGTTTCTTGAGAGATTGTTGCTATTTCAGTGAGATTCAGATTAGGTGAATTATATGCATACCCTATGGTCCCACGTACAACCAAGCATGTTTGGACAGCAAAAACAGCTACTCAATTACAGAAACCTTTATGTATTTGCTCAGATTTCAAAACTGCTCGGAAGAACAAGGAAGAGAACAATGCTAGTCATTTCGATTTTTGCCGATCATTGACTGGGAATCATTTTTGAGTTCACAATATTATCGTTATGGGGATATAAACATTGATGCAGATTGAATGAATAAAAATACTATACTATTCTACATCATATGTACGGGAATCACCAAATATCTTATTATGAGCAATCATCGATGCCATTGCCAATGAAAAGCACCTGTCTATCTTATCGTAATTGATATCCCACTGATTTACAATTGATTGTTCTCGACAAAATGAGGTTCTGAAATTCGGACCGATTGATGTTCGCTCGAAATTGGAAGCTAGAGATAGTTTAGCAGTTGATGTAGCATCTTACTGTCTTATTCTACACAATTTTATCATAGAATATCATCCTATTAGCTGTGCAACGGCAAATTCGTCGAAACAACTATAAATTTTTTCGAGCTCCCACGTGATTTAGATAAGATACCAGTGAAATGAAGGAATTCAAACGTATGTCATGGAATTTGGTAATATTCTATATGCTCGAGTGGAAAATGTATGTCCAGATTATATGAAAAGATGCCAATAACGTTTACATAGAAACGTTGCGAGAAGGGCGTATAGTTGGAATTTTTTTTCATTAATGATTCTCTGATGATTGCCCATCAATTGTAAAATTCAAAGATGTACCAGTTAATGCTTGTCCTTTCTAGTGGAATATGAATGAATATGGTATGTGTTGTTGAGAATATCCTATTACTGGAGAAATGGATGTCAAAGAAGAATATCCATTTAAAAGAGAGATCTATGCAGATATAATCCAAACCAGAGAACTTAGCACTGGTGGATGCTGAAGACATATTATTTTTACCAAAAACTTTTATGAGTATATTTGCTGCATCCAATGTGGATGAAGCTTGGTAAAAATTAACAAACAAAATGAAAGGGGAGCAATAAATTTTCCCTTACAAGCGCTGTCTTATACATCACGATGATTGGGGTAGTAATGTTATTGATAGTATACATATGATGAAGATTGTAGGTTGTGTAATATTGAAATGAAGAGAAAATTTTAAGACATAAACAATTTATTTATGATTAGTGTGTATTACATTTATATTATAAATTTTTCATATAATTTCACTAAGAGCTTACAATTTTCAGAAAATATCTAAAGAATTCACATCTTTTTCAAATTTCCCAAGACTCGATATTTATTTCAAAAGATTGACGATTGCATTCCGTCTTCCCTCCATTTTTCCAAGTCTTGGATGAATTCTACTTGATTAAATCTAGTTCCAATAAATCGCATTGCAACTGGATGTTCTCCGACTGTAATAGCAGCTTGCATGGCCTCCGACTGGCCATTAAACAAATAAATTTATTAATAAATTAATTTTTTATCAATAAATTTATAAGAGAATCAAATTCCGGAAAAAATATGTAATGCGCAAGCAGGATTTGAACCCACGATCCATAACATTTATAATATAAATAATATAATACATAAATACTCCTAAACTATAGTATAATAGCAACATAATGCCAAATAAGGGGTACACAATGCTACTTAATGCATATTAACAGTATACTTAACATTATACATATACATACCATCAATAATTTATTATATAAATTTATAACACAATAATTTACCGCTTAAATAATGGATTCTCCACGAAAAATGTAGATGATCTCTTTGGCAGGAAAGTGGCTTGAGTATTATCAAGCTGAACCATGATTGCTGGACCATTGCGAGTATTTGCTTTGCAAATCTTCATGACAATGAAGAATTTCTTTTTGTCAAGATCTTCAATTTTCACGCTGGGTAGATATCCATTACGGAATTGCCCAGCACCGTTGATTCTTGTGAAATCCATACTTATTCAATTGGGAGCTGTACTCGTTTTGGACAGAGTTGAAGTATTTCAATCCTCTGTCGAATGTCCTTCTCAGCTCCTTGGATTTTTTCTCGTAGAAGGTTCCAGCGTTTTTCCGACTCTGCTTTTTGTAGTGAGTAGGTGTTTCTCATTGTCCAATTTGAGACACTGATGAGATGCTCCAAGGCCCACCTTTCTTTATACTCATTCTCCCCTCCAGTTTTCCGAAGAATCTGGAAAGTCTCCCACCACCATTCAGGAGAAATGGGCCGTAGAAACCGGTCCATCGCCGGAGAGTCTACATACCTGGGAAATGTTACATAGAAAACACGTGGGATGGAAAAGGGCTGCAATATGTTTCAAAGAACGTCAAGTGAAATTTAACATTGAAGACATCATTCGCTAAAAATGTTCAGAGCAGATTTAGCCGTTAATACATTTAACCGAGTCTGGACAAGTTTCTATAGAGTGAGGAGGCAATGATGAGAACTACACAATCTCAGATGAGGACCTAAGAAATTGGTGATCATTATGGATACCTTGGAACCATACGCGGTCAGGAAATTGCGCAGTACTCCCCAATGTCTTCGCAATTTCGGCAATGTTATTGCCAAGCATTTTGGAGAAGATAAAATAACTGATCCATGGGAATTTTCGGAAGCTGTGGTGTGGCTTGACAGAACTCTTTGGCCTTGACAAGAAAAACGGAAGAAGATTGAAGGTGAGGAAGCTTCACCAAGTACTCTGGAAATTTTTCTTAGAATTCTCTAATCTACTCAATCATCTGGATTTTTTTCAGTTTTCTTCTTCTAAAAATTCTTTAATTGTTTTTGTTTCAAGGTGTTTCGTCAACAACCGTTTTTTGGTGCCGGTGGTGGCCAGGAAAAGGGAATTATGGAAGGATTTTTTGTTTTGAGAAAAAAACACTGAATTTATCCGCAAGGCGATGTCATATATTGTTACAATCGTTCAAATAAATAATATAAACTGCGTCAATGAAGTTCACACTGAAGTTAATTTCGTAAATAAAACCGGAAATAGTGGACTGTATTTTTACCGAAACCGAATGCTGTAAAAACCGGGAAATAATTAACCCTCAGAGTACACACCTCTGATCAGAGCTTTAGAGGACACACGGGGTCAAATTGACCCCAGTTGACTTTTAAAGAGCTATATCTCAGAAACTAAGCATTTTATCGAAATTTAGGTTTTTACATTTTTTGTAGGTAAAACAATGCTCTTCCGAATACAATCATTATTATTTGGAATTAAATAGATTTTAATGGTGAAAAAATTAATCAAATTCGAACCTGTTAACGATAATTATTGGTAAATATCTTTTTTTGTTTAATGGCGATATTGCCTCGTGGATGGGAGGTGGAGAAAATGTGTGAGAATCAAAAATTCGATGGTAAATATAGTAACTCGCAATAGCTCAGCGGTAGAGCACCTGACATGTAATCAGAGGGTCGTGGGTTCAAATCCTGCTTGCGCATTACATATTTTTTCCGGAATTTGATTTTCTTGAAAATTTATTAATAAAAATCAATTTATTAATAAATTTATTTGTTTAAATTGATTTATTCGTTTATTTGTTGAAAAAAAAACTCCCTAGGAGTCACATTGAATAGTTGTGTATTTTTTTGCTCATTGCTTTTTGTGCTTAATTGCTGTCTGAGTGTTTTTTCGTTAATTTTTGCATTACTACTATATACTTTTCGTGCCGATAGTTATTTTGAGATAATAATTGTGATAAGTGGTGATCTTCATTGAGCAATTTTGCTACTCATTTTTTATCGTTGTGTTATAACCTTAAAACGTTTGCTGTGTACATTGACATTTTCGGCTGGATTTTTACTGCTCACTAGGAACATTAATTTTTCACTGTGAATTTGTACACCATCTAGTATTTTTAAATTCAACACTACAATCAAAACGTCATGGATTTGCCATTATCAACACTACCAGCTGATTTCCTTACTGATATCGAGATCATTGCTGTCAGAGACAATGCGAAGGAATTTTCTGATGAGGACCTGAAAAGGGGCTGTTCTTTTTGTAACAAGAAAATTACACGAAGAAATGTGATCAAATTAGCAGGTTCATGTCTTCATTTTGGCCATCCTCAATGCATTGTCAAACGTTTTCGCAATGCTCCATTATCAATTGTCAATGAGTACATGAGGAAAACATGTTTGATTTGTAAATCTTTAGATATCCCTTTGGCTGCTTATACTGAAGAGGTGTCCGTAACAGATAATGTATTAGATACAAGGTCAAATTATGCTAATGACTCTTCACAAGATTCAGATGATTCAACGTTATCTTCGAACAGTGATTCACTTAGTTCAGTAGCAGCTTTGCTACGTGGACTTGTTGCTAAATTTGATCGCTTATCAAAACAAATGGTAGTGCAGAGTGCAACTATGAATGAGTTAAAAAATGCTGATGGGAAAATGGAAAAAGATCTCAAAGCTGGCTAATCACAGTTGAGTAGCAATTCCTCTAATTTAGATGGGAAAATGGATAAGTTCAATGGTCTTCTGGAGCAACTTAAATTAGATACAGAGTCTCATGCTGTCAGACTGAACTCAGTAGAGTCTGAGATTGGATTAATGAAAAAGAAAATTGAAACATTGGAAGAAAAACAATCGCAGCGAATTTTTGCAAATGTCCCAGAGTCTAATTTTCTTCAACATAGATTATTGAGGTTAGAAGCTGATACTGTAGCATCAAACTTGGTAATGACTGGCGTTCCAGAATCTCCTGATGAGAACTTGCTCCAATTACTCCGAAAAATTTCTGCTGTTCTTTTTGTTCCTTTCAACTCGGATGGAATTTTGTCGATTGAACGCATGGGACGGCCACGTGAAGATGCCAGATCTCGCGCCATTATCATTAAATTTCGTAATCGTGAGTTAGCTGAGAATTTCTTATTGCTAAACGGCAGGCTGGTCACATACAGGCTAATCAAATTGATAAAAATTGGTCCAACAGTTTAATTTCTTTGGGTAAAAGAGCGACATCTGAGCTAATAAGACTTCGTGAAGAGGTTCAGAGTAAAGTTCCACATTTACAACCAAGATCAATCTGGTTTGGTGATGCAGCGATCCTTGTCAGAACTGCTTCTAGTCAAAAGCCAGTTGTTATTAAATCTACTACTGACATTGAAAGACTTATTGCATGAGATTCGAGTGGTATCACAGTTCCAAGTAACAGTCATTCTTATTCTGCTGGTCGTAATATACGTGTTTGTCACTGCAATGCAGAATCATTATTAGCACATATTGATGTGTTTCGTTTACATTTTATTAATAGTAATGTTGATATCATTGCCATCTCAGAATCGTGGTTGAAGGAATGGGTCCTGGACTCACTTGTGATGTTACCTGGATATCAACTTTTCCGAAGAGACAGAGCTCGTTGTAGAGCCGGCGGAGTTGCAATTTACATAACAAACTGCTGGTCAGCTAGAATTATTTCTTGTTTTGACGTGATGGGCGGCACAGTTTCTGAATATATGTTGTTAGACGTGTGGCTTCCAGGAAATCCAAAAATTCTACTAGGAGTTCTATATCGTCCACCTGGAGTAGGTCATCTAAATTTTTTTGAAGATGACTTGTCTGAATTAACCAGTATTTATCGTCATGTTATTATTGTAGGTGACTGCAATGCAAATTTCAATGATTCTGAATCCTATTATACACGACGGTTAGTCAATTATTTTAATTCATTAGATTTTCATATAGTACCATTTCAGTCCACACATCATCGTTTGAGCACAGATACCTGGATCGATATTGCTGTGGTCAGTGATTCCGAAAGACTCATTTCTTCGGGTCAGTCAGATGTGCCGTTTTTGTCAGGCCATGATCTTATTTCTATCGAGTATCAATATATCAAGGAATCTGTTCCAACATTCAATATCAAAATGGACGCTGTTGGAAAAATATCGATCGTGGGGTTCTTGAAGAAGGATTATTAGCTACTGATTGGTCATTTTTAGAAGGTGATTCATCAAGTTCACAGATGATGGATAAATGTGTTCAATTAACAGTTAATTTAGTCGATGAGCAGTCACCAATACGACAGTTTCGTTGTCGAAAATTCACCGTACCAGGTACGGATTCAACAGTCAGAAATTTAATTTCTGAAGAAAAACGAATCTATCGGTCATGGCGTCGCACAAGAAATCAGCTGACATATGATAGATATAAATCTTTAAGAAGACAGGTCAAGACATCAATTCGCAACTTACAGAAGAGACATATTTTTGATTGCCTTTCTAAACAACGGCCTCCGAGAGATCTTTGGAAATGCATTGATGAATTGGGTTTGACGAGGCGGAGCAGAACAGCTGTCAACTATGGAGTGCCACCCGATGTAGATTTGGATTGTATGAATGATTATTTTGTGAGAACAGCTTCGACAAACGAGAGTTCTGATTCTTGTAATCTTCCAGTTTCCACTATTGTGAGATTCTCTCAGGAAAATTTTGAGTTCCGTGAAGTTTCTCCATTTCAAGTTAGCAAAGCATTATCTGCAATAAAATCCAATGCTGTAGGTGTGGACGGAGTTCCTTTGAGACTCTTTAGAACATTTGGTGAAATGATCTCATATCCTTTGTCAGTCATTTTCACAGCATCTTTGCAACGTGGAGAATTTCCTCAACAATGGAAAAGGTCTTTGATTAAGCCATTGATCAAGGTTAAAGGCTCCCATGATGTAAGTGATTTTCGGCCGATTTCTCTGCTACCTTCTTTGTCCAAGGTCCTAGAAAAAATAGTTTTGGAGCAGTTACTTTTCTACACTGAGCAGAATCATATTCTTGATCCCTTCCAAAGTGGCTTCAGACCAATGTTGGGAACTCAAGATGCAGTATTACGTCTTCTGGAGGATATTCGTCAAGGATTTGATAGCAAAATGATCACCATCGCAGTTTTCCTGGATTTCTCAAAAGCTTTTGATTCAGTCATTCATAGCCGATTATTGGAGAAACTGCGAAATTTCAATTTCAGAGAAATGCCTCTTCGCTGGATTGCTTCATATTTATCGGAAAGATCGCAATCAGTAATTGATGGAACTAGGCAATCTGCATGGAAAAGAGTAGAAAGAGGAGTGCCACAGGGCAGTGTTCTTGGCCCTTTATTATACACATTATATGCCTGAGATATGATTAATTGTCTTAAAACTTCAAAGCATATCTCATATGCTGATAATACAGTAGTTTATGTCACTTGTCATCCACATGAGGTTGATATAGTTATTAGTCTGCTGAATGATGATCTTAATCGGTTATCTGTCTGTTGCTCCGATAATGGTATTCGCTGCAATCCATAAAACGCAGTTGATGGTATTCCACACACTACAACAGGCAACATATTTGGAAATGGACACTTGGCCGGATGCTGTATTAGATGGGCACGTGCTTCAACACGTGAATATTGTTAAGTATTTTGTGACGTGATATTTTTCCACGCCACCTGTAGGCTAGAGAGAAAGGAGATTGGTGAGTAGAGAGAGAGAATTCCGTGCGATTGATTAAATTAATTAAGTAGTATAATACCTCCCGGTCACGAGGGTAAACTGACTCACGGTTATCTTAAAAATCCTCCAAGTCACGAGGAAAAACTGACTATGGCTATCTTGAAAATGTTGAATATAAAAAAACCTCCACGTCACGAGGAAAAACTGACGTACGGTTCTCTCAAACGAGGATTATAACGATCCCTTAAGGATTCCGGTAAATACAGCCCCGAAATACGTCATTCCCGCGATAAAGGAGTAATAGTACCACCACTTCATTTTTTTATAGATTTTCCGCAGGGCAGTAGCTTTCGGCTACCTTGTGGGGGAAGAGAGGGCCCGGAAGCACCATGGTTAATTGACCAAAATAACGTGCTTCCTAGGAGCTTCCGGACCACCCTCTTGGCCATCCTCAGGGGTGAGTGCAGAGGACGATTTGAAAGGAGTCGCGCTCCAGGTATGTGGGAATGATCAGGCCCTCGGATGAAAGGTCTGGAGGCAGGGAATAACCCATCCTGCCAAAGGAATTGCCAAAATTGGGTTTACGTTATCGCCGAGGTGAGTCTGCTCATTCCCCAGGAGACGTGCCCCTCTGATGGCGGCTATCCACCATAAGAAGGGGAAAACCATCTCCCCAAACAGGCTCAAAAATAACAAGCCAAAGAGTATCTCCCAAAACCCATCATCCCAACGATTTCCCCACATAATAATAATTTTTTTATACTCCTGTAAAGCCACCATAGTTTCCGAGAAAACCCTCAAGACCCACCCCTATTCATCCTATATCGATCACAAAATTATCCCGTGCAAAATTCCCCAAATTTCGTTCAATAAGTTATAAAGGATAAAAATGGGAGAATTCAAGAGTATTTGAATTCTCCCACTCGGATGAATGCGCATGAGTGCGGCATTAATACCTTCGAGTGGCGCGAGGGCGCAGCACAACGCAGCTGGCCCCACCGCTCCACTCAACGCAACTCACTCCCCTCTCCTCGAAGAATCAGCTCGAGTAGAGTGGCGAGACCGTGAACAGCTCTCGTGATCCGCTGCAATTATTTTCGTGTTTTGCGAGGAAAAAGTCTCCCCAAGAACCCCAAGTATTCCCCAAAAAGTGCCTAAACCCCGTGAGAATAATGATGAGTCCTTTTTATTAAATTATTTTCGCGAAGTGTGAATAATTACATCGATTTAAACACCGCGAATAAAAATTTACGATGAGACGCTACACGTGGCTGTAGCGTCCCTTTTATCTCCTTCGTTTTCCCTATTTTCTCGTGGCCGGTTACCTCAAAAATTAATGAGGCCACTGAGAAAATAATTAACGGAAATTTCGCGAATGGTTTTTGTGTAATTTTCGCGATTTTCAGGAGTTTTTTAGGGTTTTCCAAGGACCAGGAAAATGCGGGGAGAAATGACGCCACGCACCTCGTGGCGCCTCAAATTAAAATTTTCCCCGGCTCTCTTTATCTCTCCTGGGCGGTTTTCTTTATTTAATTAAAGGCCGGTGAGGAAATAATGGGGAAAATAATTAAATGAAATATGTTTTAGGACTTTTATTCCAGGATTTTTGGGCATTTTAAGCGGTCAAAACAATGCATCAATGAGTTGATGCAATGCCGCTAAGCACGTGATCCCCAACGCTTGGGTAGAGCCGGCTATCTCTTTCTCTCTCGCACACACTCACTCGCGTATGGCTATCTCACTCACACGCATAGCTGTTGGAAATTATTAATTTCGCAGCTATCGCTGTCTCTCTCGCACTCATACCTTTTCTATCTTTTCTCTCTCTCACACGCATAGCTGTTTGAATTCTTTCGAATTCACAGCTAGTGCCGTCTCTCTCGCACTCGTACCTTTTTCCGAATATTATTTCTACCTGAAATAAAGCATGCATTCATGTAAATATGCTGTTGAGTTATTTCTCCTTTCGATTCGGAGAAATAATTCCAGCCGGATTTCTAGGAATTTTCGAGTGGCTTTCTTTACAGGCATCAATGTCTCTATTCCGTTCTGTGCCGTTTTCTCTTCCTTTTTCCTTCACACCCAGTTCGGTGCGAAGGCAGTTGGGTTACGCTCACAACCAGCGACTCAGCGACTTCCCTAGGCTAGGGGAAACCCCCTAGGAACCGACTAGGGAGAGATTTAGGCGCGCTCTCAAGAGTATCGTCCTTGAAACACTCTCTCAAAATTAATGCAGAGGGAAAATATCTTTTATTATGAACTCTTCCGATAGACTTTTGGAGTTCGGGTTATCTTTTGGGATTTCTGCCTTAATGGAGGTGCAATAAATAATTCCCTATACCTATCAATGGATTAGGATATTTTTGGTCATTTTCGGTTCCCTCACAACATTTTAAGGAAATGCCGCCTAATTCGAAAAGATGATGGGATTAATCGTGCCGCCGGTTATCTTTTCCGCCAGTTCATAGGAACGTAAGGGCGTATGAGTCTTTCGCCATGGCGCATGTGTTAATTAATGGGATTCATTAAAAATAATTATTAATTAACATTGGCGAGTATCTTTTAGGGAATTCCGCCCAATCTAACTGATAGACAATTATCTAAAAATTATCTTTACCAGATTTTGAGGCACGTTTGTATCTTTTATTATATTTTTTTCATTATTGGCGATTTTAGGTCCAAATTGATAAAATTAAGTAATTCTCTCGTTTTCTACGATTATTCTCTCTTTCTCGCTCGATTTAAGACACTAAGTACTTTTTTTGATTCGTCAGACTCTCTAAGGGATTTATCGATTAATTCGACCTTTTTAATGTCGTGAAGGGATTTTGAGTCGATCTTTTAGACGTTTCTTAATAAAAGGCGCTTCTCGCAATTTTTCCTAGTAGCATTGGCTACTTTTACAGTAACGAAGGAAATAATGTACTAATTAAAGTATAACTGAAAGTTTTGTATGATTTTCGGACTCTGGGTGCAATAGCGAAACACGTAAGGATATTATTGACTCGAATTCTTTATTTCTCAGTCCCTAACCTCAAACTCTCGTCCTATGGTTCGGATCTCTTCTTCGAATTTTATTGGTGTTTTATCTCATTTTTCGCGACTTCTGAGTGTGCCCTAGACTTACGCCCTCTCTCCACGAAACTGAACTAGCCTAGCACAAGCCGCAACACCCTTTTCCGACACCCTCTTCCCTGGCGTTTCTCCAATCCCCTCGAGAGTTTACCGTTACCGTTACCGTAATTTTACCGTGGTCTGGTTAGATAGGTCCAGCAGTGTCAAAATCTATCTGGCGCCCATATCTATTTCTATTTTGAGCTACTCTCGAGGCGGGTTGGGAGACGGTATTTTGAGCCGTATCGGGTTTCACAGCCACGCTGGAGGAAGGGGAGGATGTGTCAAGGGAGCCGAAGGTGAATGTTAGGATATTTGCTTAAATTTATGGTATCGCGCGTACGGAAAACAGGGAGAACAAAGCAAATATTTTAATTCCTCACAATTTAGGCATGCTTTTAACTCCACACTTACAGTGGACAGAGCACGTAACATCAATATGCATCCGTGTGTTCAGATCATTGCGACGATTACGTGCGAATGGAGATCTCTTTAATGAATTCTTGAGTCGACGAATGGTGGTTGCTTTGATTCTTCCTATTTTTGATTATTGTGCTGTGGCTCTTACTGATATATCGGAACAGGAAAACCATAAAATACAAAGAGCATTTAATGCCTGCGTCCGTTTTGTTGCTGGTTTACGTCGATACGACCATGTTTCTGAAGCCAGGCGCCAACGAAATTGGTTACATGTTGGAAACCGAAGACTTTTGCTTGCGGCAACCTTTATTTATAAAGCTGTCAAGTTGAATCACAAAAGTTTATTTGCGAATGAACTTCAAATCCAAGTTTTAAATGCACGATTACGCCATAATAATCGTGACGATTTACTCTATGTTCGTACATCGAGAATTTCATCACGTCAAAAGTCTTTCCTTACGACCGCATCAATTTTCTGGAATCAATTGCCTTCTGAGATAACTTCTGCTAGTTCGACTGAACAATTTGTTGCGATCCCCAACAAAATCATATAGATGCTAGGAAAAATGCATAGGAAATACAAATAACCTGCTCGATAAATTTAGTAAAAATTATATTTCTAAATACATTTTAATTATTCTACCTGGCTTGAGAAAATGAACGGAAATGATAAGCTGCATTGCCGTTCTTATCATTCTTTGTGCTTGGCAACGAATAAGAAACAAAAAATAATAGAATGAGGAAACGAATGAAGCGATTTCGAGCGGACAATAGAGCCCACGGATATCACTTCATAGAAAATTATAATTTTATTACACCAGAGATCAAAGGCAAGCCGACAACCGAAAACGTGAATATTGACATAACACAACGAAGATGATTGAGTGGAGAGCGGAAGGTGCGGAGCGGTCGCCTTATCATAGGGAAATTTACAACCCTCATTTACAACCTCTCCCTCTACGAAACGGCGGTACCAAAAAGAACTGGAAATTTGGAATCAAACAGAATTTTGTGAATACGCCCAACCCATTTCACTATAAAAGGTGATTAACCCACAACTCTTCACCATCAGTACCATCAGTACCAAGTCTCATCTACAACGTTACTCTGGTCATCAGACCATCAGTACCAAGTCTCATTTACAACGTTACTCTGGTCATCAGACCATCAGTACCAAGTCTCATCTACAACGTTACTCTGGTCATCAGACCATCAGTACCAAGTTTCATCTACAACGTTACTTTGGTCATCAGACCTTTAGTAACAAATCCACACTCAGTAGTGTTACTCTGTCCGAGTTAACATCTCTAGTCACTAGACTTCTATCTAGAATGTTACTCTACTCAAATTGTACTCGATCCACTCAAGTATTCATACCTTCGAAGTAAAGTTCGAGTCTTTAATTCAAAGTCAAGTAGAAGCATTTTCGAGAAGGAACGTTCGAGTCATTCCACAATGAACCAACAAATATCGTTCGAGCATCCTGAACTTCATCTACTGGGATCCAGTATCGTGCATCAGGCCAATTGCACAACAGGAGAGTCATCTGCATCGCCAGCAAACATTCACCAGAATTTCAACAACTCAAACCGTTGTTAATTTCTTTCAATTCCAACTGTAAGTTCAATTTTACGCTGAAGCGATTACAATTTTCTTCCATCGTATTGACTCAGATTAGACGTTTGATTTATCCTCAAATAAATTATTTGGTGTTAGTTGAAAATATACAAATTATAACATTCAATTTTGAATAAACTCATTTTGTCCAACAACTTCTTCCTTCTGACATCGGTACACTTCAGTGTTTTACCGCGGCAAACCGATCCCTTATTTTTTATTTTTGGTTACAACCACAACCGTGATTACTACGAATAATCTACTATTTTCTGTATTAAAACATTATTCAAATCTACGTGTTTTTCGGGTTGTAGCCGTAACATTTTTTGGTGACAGCGGTGGGATACGTTTGTCAATAAATAGGACGAGGTCAGAAGAAGACGGGCAAAATAAAATAACTACGCAAAGCATTAATGCAATGCATAAAAATCTTTCAATATCTGAGATCAATCGAATTCCTCACCAAGGAATAGGCTCACTCGGAATACCAATGTCGTTAAACGTTGAAATGAATTTTCCTAACACTACTACACGAGAAAATAATGTATTAATAAATGAAACGCAGGGAATTTCCAATCAAGAACGAATATTCAATGTACCGGATACCCCTACTACATCTACAATTGTTACTGTTGGTCAAGCAACTTTTATTAATTCAGAATCAAACCCTTTTTCTAGTTTAAAAGGGACGATCTCAACGCCAAGAATAATAAGCAATGAAATCGTAAGTGTAAATGTAGGATTGAATCGTTTGCAAATTGATTCACAAGTTATTCAACAATTAAGAGAGAAACGCGATATTTCTCATTGGCAACTAGGAATTATAAAATATTTACTCGAAAACGATAAAACTGCTATCAATCAGATAGAACAAGCCGGAATTGTTGAAGAGACCTATAGACAAATGATGATGTCATTTCCAGATTCTATATCGGTCAATATTTTGAATAATAAAATAAAAGAATGCGGACTAAATTCTTTCAATCCAACGGCCGAGCAATTAAATGTTAGCACTGCGAGTTATCAATCTATACCCGCGAGTTCTAGCTTTCAATCTATTAATCGTATGTCCGAATTTTCTATAATTTCTTCAACTTCCACAAATGTTAATCAAAAGAATTTTGATAATATTAATCAAAGAAGTTTCAATAACATTGATCAACGGAGTATTGATAATATTAATATAATGCAAAATACTCGGAGGAACACGAGTGCATTTTTTCCTCCTCATCCAGGAGAATATATTCATACTGCAAAAACTCAGTATCCAAATCTGGAAAATACGAAAGATAATCATAATTTAATAAATAATCCGATGGGACATGAAACTCAAGAAAGAATAATAGAAGACAAGATTCAAGAAGGAATTTTTACTGGCAGTCATAGTTACGCTACGCCGTGTACGGGCCACGCCCGAACAAATTATAAATCTTTGAATCCGTCGGTGCCTCTTATCTATGCGTATCCAATAGGCACCGCGTTGTCGCTTCAAGACGCGTTATCAGTGATACCTGAATTCGATGGTTTTAGTCCCGCCTTTCGCACTTTCGTGGACGGATGTATCGAAGCTAAAAATATGGTTGACCCCTCTGCTGAACTTAATTTAATTCGACTAGTGAAGAACAAACTCCGTGGAGTAGCCAAAGATTCTGTCCAAGGCAGAATATTCAATTCCATCGAAGAATTAATATGTATCTTAGAAAGTTTTTTCTCACCTTTACAATCAATCTCTCAATTACAGGGAGAATTGGGTCGGTTAGTGCAAGATAAAAAAGAAACAGTGATTGAGTACGGGAATCGGACACGTCAACTCATGTTATCAATTTTTAATACACACAAACGAATGGGAGGAACTCAACCAAATTTTGAAATAGAGACAGAACGAGAAGTCATTCGTTGTTTTTGCCGAGGACTTCTCCACGAAATACCCGAAAGTTCTATGAGATATAACTCATTAGATACGTTGATAATAGCTGCGGTGCAATCAGAAGAAGAAAGACGCGCGAGAGATGAACTTCACGGATACCAATCTGTGGAAAAAAATTCACATAGCAACGGTTCGAGAATTGGATCGATTAAATTAAAATGTTCACATTGTAAGAAATTGAATCATGAAGAAAAAGAATGTTGGAAAAAATACGGAATGCCTTATAAATATAAATCTTGTTCATATTGTAAATTAAACGGCCATACAGTCAGTAGGTGTAGAATGAAAAGACACCAGGAAAATAAAAAATTGAACGGGCAGCAAAAAATTGAGCAAACAAATTTTTCGCCGCTCCGGGAACGAGAAGTGGCCCTCCATGATCGATGTGATATAAGAGGAAAAGGCACAAATACGCGTTTTGATACTCGAATGAAGCGACGAGATAAGCGATGTTTAGAAACAGACCATAGTCTGCATGTGGTAAATAATAAATTAACGCCTACAATTATCCTTAAACGTAGTAAAGATCAAATACCGTTCACACTTATGATAGATACGGGAGCAGAAATAAATGTGATTAAGGAAAAGGCATTATTAGATACTGACAAAATAGATACTACTCGAACATGCCTTATAACAGACGTAGCGAATGATAAAACGCGCACACTTGGACAAATATCAATAAAATTATTTAATTCAGATATTCTATTTCACGTGGTCGACAACCATGTATCTATCTCCCAAGACGCTATTTTGGGAGCACCGTTTTTAAAGACACACGGCGCTAGGATAGATTACGCGAACAATAAAATGCATGTAAAAAATATTGTTATTCCTTTTTATATGAAAAACGTAGTCGTGCTAGTACCAAGAAGTAGGAATGCTATCTCACTGGCTCTCACCTCAGATTCACCAACTGAAGGTTATTTACCCAAGTTATTTTGGGGAGACAAAGTACACGTGGAAGAAGCACTAGTCAGTAATCGAAACAATAGAGCATATGTTTACGCAATTAACACGTCTGATAAAACTATAATGGTTCAATACCCAGCTATTCGGTTGCAAAAATATGAACTAGCAACTGCAGATGTATCAAGCTATCGAATCTCCACATTAAAAATTGACACGACAACAGAACGATACGAAAAACTCGACCCAGTCATGAAATCAGAATATTCAAACACAGAGGAAAAGCTAGAAGTGTCATCTTTGATAAACGAAACCCACAATAGTTTGCATTTATTAAACGGAAAACTCCAAGTAACTAGTGCTACAACTCATGAAATTCTAACCACTGATAATTTGCCAATATGTACTAAACAGTATAGATATTCACTTTCGCATAGAGAACAGATCAATGAAGAAATTAATGGAATTTTGGAGTCAGGAATAACATCTCACTCTACTTCGCCTTATAATTTCCCCATTTGGAACGTCCCAAATAATGAATTAGTCATTGACTTCCCTACATTGAACGAACAAGCTATCGCTGATGAATATTTCGTCTCAATGATTAATGCAATCTTAGATCAGCTCAGTCGTACAAAATATTTTTCGATATTCAATCTTGGATCGGGATTCCATCAAATTCCAGTTGATGCAAATACTGGGAGAAAAACTCCATTTTCTACCCAACACGGTCGTTATGAATATAACAGGATCCCTCCTGAATTAAGAAAGGTACCTGCGACGTTCCAACGATCAATGGACCAAGCTCTAACGAGATTACTAGGGAATGAATTATTTGTACGTTTAGAAAATTCAATGATCTACGCGAGATCTCTCCAGAAACATAAAATACAATTCAGCAAATTAATTGATCGTTTGAGAGCCGCGAACGTGAATTTGCAGCCCGATAAATGTGAATTTTTGAAGAAAGAAATAGTTCATCTTGGACATATGCTCAGTAAAGACGGTACCAGGCCTAATTCGAATAAAATTACGGCAGTAAGAAAATTTACTTCGGTCACTAATAATCGACCATTAATGTGGCTACGAAACGTCAAAGATCCCAATTGTAGAGTTCTGCGATGGGAGATGAAACTGGAAAAATACGAGTATGGAACATTCTATAAACAAGGTAGAATAAATCGCAATACAGACGCGTTGTCTCGAAATTTGATAAATGACGGATTGACTGAGGAAACCCATCCAATTAATACAGTCCGAGCCGTGGAAGAAACTCGCAAATTAGATAAGAAAATAAAGCAACCAATACCATTGCGGTTCAGACCACGAGTGAAAAAAAAAATAATAATAATAATAATAATAATGAAATAAAATTTAGTATGAATAAATCGATAAATAATAGTACAAAAGAGACAAAGATAAAAAGGCAAAAACAAAACACATACCGTTAAAATAAAGTTAAACCGAATAGAAATTTACATTACTCTTCCATCCTTTCAATAAGTCAATCGTCTAAAAATGAGTCAAACTGTAAGGAAAATTTTCTCAAATTTTTTATAGCTTTCTGTAATTGAAAAGATTTTTTTTTTTCATGGTTACATACCTTTTGATCAATTTAGTTTTATTATGACAATGAGAATTGAAAGAAATCCAACAGAGAGATGTATTACTAAAGTAACAATTACTTTTTCTAGCTATTAAATGAAATGTACGCATTACTAATATTACTTTAAGAGTCTACAACGAGAGCAACCACAGAGGCTCCATAAACAATACCTTAATTTACCAGCCTTTCGACATTCTGTGAGAAAAATCTTCTTATGAAAAAAAAAAGGGAATTTGTTACACAAAAAAAAATATATTGTATTTCATGTGGAAAAAAATTAATTATCTTGAAACTGAGAAAGATCAAAAAATATCAGTTAAAAGAAATTATTTACTAAGGGTAATGATGCGTTACCCACAATAAAAATATTTAGAGGGGAATGAACTCATTTTCATTTTTTTTTACGGAAGAAATTTAAGATTCCTCAAACTAACCATCTTATCGCTCGTTGCAAGAATAAATATGCTATAATCAATATACTATCTTAGAGGTTTAGATATTAATCACCAAATTACCTGCTTTCAAAAAACTTTGAGTTTGTATTTGAACTAAAAGATGTATAACTATTCATAATTATAATTTTTTGTTCTTAATTCACAAGCAAATCTTTTAATGACAGAAACTATCGTTTTTCGCAGTGCATAAATTTGAGTAATTTCATTTACAAAAAAAATAGATAAACTACATTTACATAAGTAGAAGTAAGCTCAAACGATAATAATAGTAATATATATGTTCAAAAATATAACACACATATCTTTTTTCCAATAACAGGAATCGTTATAGGTAACTGAAGCAATGTAAAAAAAAAAAGATAAAGTGAATACTTGTAAATTGTAGTTCACATGTGACTATGGTAGAACAATTCTACTATGTAAGAAATTATATTCAACAGAAATTGTAATGAGGATAATTCAAATGTTAAAATATTAGTTTTTCCGAATTCATTATTTTCGAATAAGAAAGGAAAGGGATTAAGACGGATTGAAAAGGATGATGTCATCAATGGATAACCAGATTCATGTAACAACGAGGACGTTGTTCAATCATCGATCAGGGAGGTGTTGCGATCCCCAACAAAATCATATAGATGCTAGGAAAAATGCATAGGAAATACAAATAACCTGCTCGATAAATTTAGTAAAAATTATATTTCTAAATACATTTTAATTATTCTACCTGGCTTGAGAAAATGAACGGAAATGATAAGCTGCATTGCCGTTCTTATCATTCTTTGTGCTTGGCAACGAATAAGAAACAAAAAATAATAGAATGAGGAAACGAATGAAGCGATTTCGAGCGGACAATAGAGCCCACGGATATCACTTCATAGAAAATTATAATTTTATTACACCAGAGATCAAAGGCAAGCCGACAACCGAAAACGTGAATATTGACATAACACAACGAAGATGATTGAGTGGAGAGCGGAAGGTGCGGAGCGGTCGCCTTATCATAGGGAAATTTACAACCCTCATTTACAACCTCTCCCTCTACGAAACGGCGGTACCAAAAAGAACTGGAAATTTGGAATCAAACAGAATTTTGTGAATACGCCCAACCCATTTCACTATAAAAGGTGATTAACCCACAACTCTTCACCATCAGTACCATCAGTACCAAGTCTCATCTACAACGTTACTCTGGTCATCAGACCATCAGTACCAAGTCTCATCTACAACGTTACTCTGGTCATCAGACCATCAGTACCAAGTCTCATCTACAACGTTACTCTGGTCATCAGACCATCAGTACCAAGTTTCATCTACAACGTTACTTTGGTCATCAGACCTTTAGTAACAAATCCACACTCAGTAGTGTTACTCTGTCCGAGTTAACATCTCTAGTCACTAGACTTCTATCTAGAATGTTACTCTACTCAAATTGTACTCGATCCACTCAAGTATTCATACCTTCGAAGTAAAGTTCGAGTCTTTAATTCAAAGTCAAGTAGAAGCATTTTCGAGAAGGAACGTTCGAGTCATTCCACAATGAACCAACAAATATCGTTCGAGCATCCTGAACTTCATCTACTGGGATCCAGTATCGTGCATCAGGCCAATTGCACAACAGGAGAGTCATCTGCATCGCCAGCAAACATTCACCAGAATTTCAACAACTCAAACCGTTGTTAATTTCTTTCAATTCCAACTGTAAGTTCAATTTTACGCTGAAGCGATTACAATTTTCTTCCATCGTATTGACTCAGATTAGACGTTTGATTTATCCTCAAATAAATTATTTGGTGTTAGTTGAAAATATACAAATTATAACATTCAATTTTGAATAAACTCATTTTGTCCAACAACTTCTTCCTTCTGACATCGGTACACTTCAGTGTTTTACCGCGGCAAACCGATCCCTTATTTTTTATTTTTGGTTACAACCACAACCGTGATTACTACGAATAATCTACTATTTTCTGTATTAAAACATTATTCAAATCTACGTGTTTTTCGGGTTGTAGCCGTAACAAATTTGAAAAACTGTGCTATCAATTTTTAATGAATCAAGAGATCAGTACTGTGATAAATAATTAATGAGCAATTAATAGTTGCATTTATTGTGATTGCTAGTCATTTGTAAAATTTCAACTTCAGTGATAGCATTAATTTCATTAATAGTAATGATTTTATTTAACTTAGAACGACTCAATATTTCTGTGATACCTCAAATTTTGATCATTTTTATTGTAATGCAAATATCAATTATTAATTATTTATATATTTTTCATTCAATTCAATGTGATTACTTATTGTATATTTTCAATCTTATTGGCTCCGATGGGCATTCTAGCCTGGAGCCTCTTAAATAAATAAACTATAACTATAAACTATAAACCTATTTTCGAAAACGAACTGATTCGAATAATTACCCGTATCAAACATTAAATGTACATTTATAAAGAAATGATATGGGATTTTTGAAGAGGAAAGTGCCGAGATTCAAGCAATTATAGCGGTTTTATAGAGAGAATTTCGTAAAAAATATCTCAATCTAGTGATATCTCTATTAGTGAAATTTCTCGTTATTCTTATCGAAAGTATCGGGAGATGCGGTAGCATCTCTCGACAAAAACGAGCCCAACCACTTTCTGCCAGACAAGGCTACCGCACTCCCATACGACTAAATACGTCTCGAAAAATTTCAATAATTTTTTCCAAAGTCAAAGTAACTGTGTTGGTGCCTCACCGACACTATGTAGAAGTATGCGTCACACAAACGCACGTAGTAAACATCAAACACGCTTAAAAACGGCAGATAAATCTTCAAGGTTTCAGTGCCTTAAATAAAAAAAAAAAAACGCGTGGCTTCGAAAGCAGTTAATAAAATTTAGGGGATGAATTAACGAATCCAATAAGCAAAATCCCGTTCTTCTACGACTTGTATTTTCCGAGATATTAATTTGTTACTGAAAAGTTTGACAATGATTGTGGGACCTAAGAAATTATACGTAGGGATGAGACAAGTTAGTACGAAATCTACGTTACCGTGTGAGCGCTAAGAAAGATCCCGGACTATGCTTATCGGCTTGCCATATCTCTACGTGTAAAACTCGTAACTTCAAAGTTTTTCTTGTTGGGAAATAAGCTCCAAAATCATTTCAAATTTTGACAGATCATTCCTTATTATTTAAATGATGAACTGTCAAATTTTGGGAAATTTCTCATTCCAGAGGGTTTTCTTCTAAACAACCTAAAAAAGATCATATTTCAGAATCTAGTCGTAGGATAATGGGGTTTTGCCTATTATGTTTTTTAATTTTTTCTCTGAATTTCATTTGCAGCATGTCGAAATAAATTTCCAAAAGTTTTCGAGATATTTTAATTTCAAATCAAGTCGATCAGCACGCATCTAGATTCGATTTAATCCATCTCTATGACATTGCTCATTTATAAATTAAAAAAAGAAGTAAAATGGCAGATAAAAAAACGCTAGTGCGTTTTAAAAAAACGTCGACAAGTACGCGCCCCAATTGTGTTGAAAAAAACAAATATGAAATGAGAATAGTACAAGTCCGGCGATCTACTTGTACATTCCTTTTTCAAATTAATTCATCATCTCAGTATTCGAATACTAGATGAAATTGGCATTGTACAATGAATTTGAAGAATTGAATAGTAAAGAAATTAAACGAAAGAAACGTACTTGGTGTACCAGTAATTTGTGTCTTCATTTGATACACCAAGTACGTTATTTCTGTTTAATTTCTTTGCCATTCAATTTTTCAAATTCATTGTACAATGCCAATTTCATCTAGTATCCGAATAATGAGATGATGAATTAATTTGAAAAAGGAATGTACAGGTAGATTGCCGAACTTATACTATTCTCATTTCATATTTTTTTTTTCAATAAAATTGGGGAGCCTACTTGTCGCCGTTTTTTCACAACGCACTAGCGTTTTTTTTCTGCTTTTTAATTATTCAGAGCGAAATCTGGATTTTTCTGTTTAGGATATCTTAATGCCGCGAAACTATCGAATATATTGAAAATTTTTGTTAACTATATCTTCAAATACAAAAATTTGGAAGCAAGTAGAAAATGTTCAAATGAGTTGATCCAAAACTATTTTTGAATCGTTGTTAAAATATGAACTCACTCAATTCTCAAAATGAGAATTGATTATTAATAGTTTTTGAAGAATTTTTGAATGAATTCTGAAATTCCTTTTCGAATGAGAATTTCTTTCATCTAGTATTTGAATTTTTAAAATGGATTTCAAATTTAATTCCCAATACGAAAATTATTTCTAACTACTTTTTTAGAAATAACTTCTGAATGAATTTTGAATAAAAATTTCAAAGGAGAAATCATTTTTGAATCAATGTTGAAATTTCTTTTCGAGTGAGAAATTATTTTTGAAAGACTTGTTTTTTTTCATTAGTAGTATAGCAGTGCCGGTTCTAATCCACCAATGACCTTGAAAATGAGTCATCACCCGTAGAGGTCATCGGTGGGTTAGAACCGGTGGGGGAGGGGTGAAGAGGGAGTAAGAGTGACATTCTAGAATGTTCTATGGGGGTGTGGGGAGGGTGGAGAGGGGAGGGGGTGTGGAGGGATAAGGGGAACATTCTAGAATATTCTATGGGGGTGAGGGAGGGGGCATGAGGACAGCGGAGAGGGGCGTGGCGGAACAAGAGGGGGATGGAACATTCCAGAATGTTCTATGGGGACATGTTGAGGGTGGAGAGGGGGTAGAGGAGGGGATGGAACATTCTCGAATGTTTTATGGGGACGTGTAAGAGTGGAAAGGGGGGTAAGTGGGGGAAGGAGGCTAGAAAGTTACTCCAGAGAGGTTAGAACGTTCCACGAGGGGTAAGCGGAACTTTTTTTCTAAGAATTGTTTTTCTTGGCGGATTAATAAGTAAGTCAGAGGCTCATGTGAAAAACTTTATGGAAGATGATACCTTCATTCAAGGACTTTTTCTCACTTTGAGTTTGAGACGTTTAAGAAAATAATAGAGGAATAGGTGGGATTTTTTTGAAAAAAAATTCATATCAATTAGGAAAAATAATGATTTTTTTTTATTTCTTTCAATCATCATGTTACATAATTTTCTAGTAAAAAATCCTCTTAATCCTGTTCGTTTCACAAATCTGTAAACACTCTACAAACAAAGAAATTTTTGATCATTGGGTAAACCTGACGGTCATCATCAGTGTGATCTGGATTAGGCTAGTAGTGACCATAGCATCTACGACAATTGGCGATATCTTTATCTTGTCGATAGGCTTCAGGCAATTTTTCCCATACATCCTCAATGCTACTTGATGCAAATATAAGGAGGAACTCCTTCGGAAAAAATGAAATATCCTGAGCGGTCATTTTCTTCATACTTTTCAGCTTGCAAAAGAGTCTCAGAGATTTGTCAAGACTCGAAATGCAGTTGCATAAGTACCACTTTTTCAGACGTCTCACATTATTAGCAGCACACGCGAATGTCATTGGTTCTTCCTCATGATGATGACATTGGGAGGTAGTCAATCGACTGAGTTTCGGACCATCCAAGTCTTCGAGATTGATTACTGGCTTGGAATTCTCAATTATTTCCTCCAGCCACTTCTTCTTTTGTAGACCTTTCACATAAATGGAAGACACATTCTTCAACATACGCTGAACGACGTCTTTCACATAAACGTAGGGTGTAACACCACTTTCCCACGAAATTCTGTGGAAATTCTCAAACAACCAATTGTTGAGGTATTTATATTTGGCTGGCAATTGATCCCAGGGATATAGTGGCTCAAAAAGAACGCACTCAAATTGATCGTATCCATTGCCACTCGTTTGAATATTGACAATAGCCAACTCCTTCACCACAAATGTGTTTGATTCACCACGTTTGGACGTCTAGAATGATCTTCATTGTTGCGATTCTCGCAATTGAAAATTCGGAATGAAACTGAGCTCCCTCAACAAAATTTTCACACTTTTATACCCTACTGCTGATTCATTGCTCAACATCCCCACTACATTTCTCAAGGACATTGTCCAGGAATTTATTGCGTCATCAACGTATGACGCATCAGATTCTCCATAATTTTGATTCGCATGGAAGAACTCTCAGTCTTCACCATGGATCAGTTGAGTCCAGACGAAGTGAAATTCCTGTGCTCTGTACCCCCGTTCCTCTGTGACTACGATGAAATTGTTATGAAACACTATGGTGAAAATCCACCAGAGAAAGCCTGGAAATTTCTCCAAGATTTCCTGGACTTGATGGAAAATTTCAAAACGATTCATCAGCGTAGAAATGAGAATTCTGGAATACAAGTTTCTGTAGATCAGGAGCCTCCCAAAAAACGACGACGGATACGGCAACGTTTCAGGAAGAGGAAGAGAGTCAAGAAAATCGATTGTGAATAAATAACTCACATGATGTACATTATAATGGAAAAATATATATTTTTTTTTTTTCAAATAAGTACATTAATGTTTAAATCATTCTTTTTACATTTCCACTGATTGGATTATATTCTACTATTCGATCATGTAAAATTAAACAGTAAGCGGCTGTGTTAGCAGGGAAATTCTCTGCTAACTCAAATTCCAGACGAATATCGACTGGTCCTGATTTCAGATATTCATTCTGTTTTGAGCAATCAATAACAATAAGTGGTGCATATTTCAAAAAATCAGCCTTATTTAACAATGGTTCAGGTTCTTTACCGTAGTAAGATGCTTGAAAGTTCGTATACATATCATATAACAGTGCATACTGATTATGGGGAATATCGAGATTTTAATTTCCATAAGGATAGCTTTGCGAATTCAAAAACAGTTTTATATCGCGAATCTTGCAGTGGTCGAATTGGCTGGAATTCTTAGTCGTATCGTTTCTACGATCTGTCTGGAATCCAACCACAACATATCGTGGCTTTTCCAGCTGAGTGGAGCACTTAACAACCCAAACATGTTTTGATGTAGCTGGTAATAGTGGATATTCGTACAGTTCCCATGCTCGGAAACTCATTGGTATTGGAGCATCTTTAGAAATATAATTGAGTAGATTGATTTTCCTTGAATCGGAAACTCGGATATAAGGTATCATCCACTCCATCTTTGTTATGGCTATCTTGTATCCTTCTGCTACTGCTCCTTGTGCTGGAGTCAGAATGATGGCACTGACATCTGAATTACCTCTTGTTAGGATTAATTCATGTTTAGCGTTAACGATGATCCGTTGATAATCTTCAGCAAATCCCAACAGCATACTCAAAGGAATAGAAAAATCAAAGTAGCCATCATCATCGGTAAGCCCATCTTCAAGCTTCCAGCCTGCATTCTCCATGAGTGAAGTATGATTTGGACTTTGAGAAATGAAGTTTTTCATGAGTGTGGTGAGACCAACATTTTTACATCGATCAATTTCCACAGCATTCAGTTCATAGCGTATGTCCTCAAATAAGTGGAGAATTGCGCAATTAACGAGTTTCGTATGCGTCACTTTTGTTCCATTAGCTTTTGTTAGGCGTCCATGAATGTGAAGTGTACTCTTACTGGGAAGTAAGCACAAATCCTGATGCTGCACGCTGATTCGAATTTCATCATTGTTATTAAAGGTAGCTGAAGCAAATGGCTGATGCGCATGAACTTCATAGTGCGCGATGGACGCATCAAAGACGATTGGTTTTTGAATTTTCAATATTTCTTCCATGGTTTCTTACAGTTGCTGATACAACAACAGAAACAGAATTGAATTTTATCTTTTAGGTTGTTTTTTTTCTTTCTTGAAGTCTGAATCCTAGACTCTTCAGAAACTTGATGTTCTGAGGTGTTAGTCCCTTGAGACGTTTTGGATGACTGACTCGTTTCGGACATGGTGATTCGCTTTCATAACCACCTCCAGATCTCGCATGGAACACAATACCCATACTAGGATTTTATGTGTAATCTGACTGTTATGACTTCTCCTCGAAAATTCACAAGTTGACCGTCCTGATCAACAATTTTTAGCTGCACGTGATCTATGGCTCGTACGGAAACTGGCAGGTAAATGACATGTGACGGAACTTCCATGATCTTATATCCTGGTGGAACACTAGGAAAAAATTCATGTAAAGTGTGCACTCGCTGACCATTGATATAGGCTCCCATAGTTATATTACATTCCACTCTCAACGAGTTAATTTTGAGAATAGTCACTGGAACATCGGATTCATGCAGAACATGTGGTTTAAGAATCCGGCGGGCAAATCCCAGTAGTCCACCAATAGAATCCTCCTTTTCAAAGTCTATCGCTAGATTACATTTAATTTCACTCTTCAGGGTATTATTGTTTGGTCGCAAAATAATAGAGATGTTATACGCAGCCAGTTTCTCAATTAAAAAAGCTTCAATATCTTCTATTTCGTAGCTCTCTGTGGGTATCGTGATGACTTTGTCTCCCACATAGAATTTGTTGCTTCCAACGTCAATATTGGGAATTGAATTGAACGTTAGCAGCTCCACAAGTCCAAGAGTATAGTCTTTATGCGGTGACAACTCAATAGGGGGAAAGTAGTGAGCTTCCAGCACTGATGATCGACCGAAGAGCGTTAATGTGAACGAATCGTTCGGCATAATGTAACTGATATTCGAATTAGTATACATAGCTATTTTATAATGATTCATCAACAAGGAACTTCAAGCATAAATGGCCACACACCACCGTGTCGTAGTCTTGGAACTGATCGTGATTATATTTGATAGTGCTACCAGCACCGAAATAATGAATCAATTCTGGAGGTGGTTGAAGATTACCAAAACTATCGAAATAAATAATTTCATTGTTTCGTTTTTTATAGGCAACCCAGTGTGTACCGGGTTCACTCGCATCATCCAGATTAACAATAGCTGATTCATATTTGTGTGGACCATTTTTGGGTAACTCATTTCGCAAGAAAACTCCTCGAAAATGAGAAATGTTCATAGCACGTGCATACTTCATCAGGTCAACATCTGTAAGGGCTCAGTGTGGTAGCTTTATGCGTTTTTTAAATGAAGTCCCAATCCTTCTTTATAGGATTTCATGTAGAGACCTCCACCCATAGCAATGGACTCCATTGTTTGGTTGTGACGTTTACTCTCCTGAAGAGCTTGTTTAGCAGCATTTGCATCATTCACAGCTTTGGCATTTCCCATGCCTAGAAATGTTTTGGCTTTCATGGTGTTTGCTACGCCCCAAGCGGCTGTTTTCTCAGGCAGACTTGGGTCCTTTGCAAAAATACGTTTCAAGGCTTTCTCCTGGAGATTTTTATCAGCCACGTGTCTCGCAGCTAGGTTATCTTTGGTCTTCGAATAAGCTATATCGTGTTCTTTGCAAGCTGCGTCGAGGGGATTGATTCCTGGATCACCACGAGCTAGACGTTCTCGCAGTTTCGTTCCCGGTCCACACTACTAATAGCCCGGTATATGTAATTCAATAGGCAATTTATTGATGAGACTGTTAACAAGACCTTTCCCTCGACGTTCTCCTTTTTTGCGCATGCACTTCTTCATGTTCTCGGAACAACTGATTCGAAATCGTATAAATAGCAGGTATTTATAGTTCCAGTGTCAGTCGAGGGTTACGTTCAGTGGAGTGCGAGTCAGTGTACTCGACTCTTTCCGCTTTCAAATCAAAGGCAATGATCTCCTCGATTTCTTCTGAAAAGTGATAGTGAATGATTATCGTGAGAACTCTCGAGAAATTTCATTAATGCTACTTACAAATTTTTTCTGAACAATTGGAAAGTATTGACGTAGTGCTGTTTTCGATGAAGACAGAGTCGCAGTCAATGATGGCAACAACAATGAACAACAATAGCAACAACAACAAGAACGTGAACTGTTTGCTGCTCCCCTGTGAAAAAAATGAAATTTCTCTCTCTATGACGGTTTCTTCATGAAATGGAGTGAAAAAATATATTAGTGTTACTGACAATTTCTTTGGAAAGTATCGGTTTATTGTTGAGGATTGAAGAATTTTTTCCTTGATGACGCTGCTCTTGATGTTGTCAGGATGAAGATGATGACATGCTGACGACGATGATAATAATAACAACAACAACACCATCAACATGAGCCCGTCGATACTGCCCCCTATGGAAAAGCTCCTTCAGAAATGCTTTTTCGTGGGAACTGACAAAAAACAGATCAGCATTACTTACATGGAGACTGATAGATATTGAATGTCTTCTAGTTGTTGACGATGTCCAATGATGATGGTCACTGAATATGATAGGCCCCTCAGTACTGACGGTAATGATGATCCTACAAGGACGATTGTCGAAGGACTGGCATCGTAGAGTATAAATGCGCGGTATTTATAACTCCAGAATTAGTCATGGCTGTGAACTTCAAGAAACAAAGTATCCATCTACCAATCATGAATTTTGATGGAGTGGTGCCGCGCAAGAATAAGAAAACGAATAAACGTCACGGACCTCTATTACCGAGTAGTGTTCGTGCAGTCATTTGTGGACCCTCCAATTGTGGGAAGACGAACGCTCTATTGGCTCTCCTAGTTCATCCGAATGGCCTGAGCTTTGAGAATGTTTATGTGTACTCAAAATCTCTAAATCAACCAGAATATCAATTCTTGAAGAGTTTGCTCGATTCCATCGCTGGCATTGGATACTTTCCCTTCAGTGAGCATGATCAAGTCATTAAACCGGAAGACGCGAGACCAAATTCCATCATGGTGTTTGATGATGTGGCTTGTGAAAAACAAGACAATATGCGAGCATTCTTCTGCATGGGACGACACAGAGATGTGGATAGTTTCTATCTCTGTCAGACATACGCTCATATACCCAAACATTTGGTGCGTGATAATACAAATCTTCTGATACTCTTCCGTCAAGATGAGATGAACTTGAAGCACATTCACGATGATCATGTGAACACAGATATGCCACTTACATTCTTCAAAGATTTGTGTTCAAAATGTTGGAATGAGGATAAATACAGTTTCCTTGTAATCGATAAAGATAGAGATCTCAATGATGGTCGCTATAGAAAAGGCTTCGACTGTTTCATAAATATCACTTAACTAGTAAGGTATACAGTAGTTGTATTGTGAACTTGAAAGAAACAACATGCAGACAGAAAGTTTCAAGAAAGAGACAGGTGCATTATATCATATTGCTCAAGCGAGCAATGCGATTCGACGAAAACATAAAATGATTAAGCTCAATAAGGACAGCATGGAGCAAACGGTACGGGACATTTTGAAACCCGTGGTCGATCCTCTGGAAAAATTGGCAAATCCAGAGAAACTAGAAAAAAGAAAGAAAATCTCAAGTGACACTCACTCTGAGATGTATGACACCGCATTTGAGGATGATGATTTCCAATCCATCAAGTCATCCTCATCAACTAAGGGAGAATTCAATGATTCATCAGCTAAAGATGATTCGATTGATGAGTCGTCTAAGCTTATAATTATGTCAAGTCCCTCAACTTCTATGAAAGATGATTCAAGCACGCTTCTACAGAGGTATCTCCAATGATTGGATAGACCAAATCCGCGTGCTGACTTGGATGTAGAGTTTGGGGTACGGCCATCAACGAAAGGTTCCAAAATCGGAGATTCCTTCGTGTATTTTGGTGAGAATTCTAAAATGACTCTGAAGGATCATACGTACTCACTCACCCCAGGTCTCATTGAACTCATCTTTTCCAAATCACCTCGGATGGAATATGTGACACAGAGTGATAAAGATACATATGCGCAAATTTTACGCAGCACCAATGCCCACAGAATGTACTATCGTATTTTCAATCGTGTTTGCAGTAATGATTCTAAAAAATATAAAGAAATTATTAAACCCGTTCTTGCATCGCCCACGAAAAAGACTGGAAAACCTCTCCCACAATACATGAATGTGACTCATAATAATGTAGACTATGTGCATTGGGATGATCCAAATGAGCTTGTGGATCGGTTGAGATTATTGATGGCATCACAAACAGCAGGAAATCTTAGCCACACCAATGAAATAATGTCGTTGATTGAGGAACTGCGAGAAGCCAATATTATTTATTGAGTCTCATAATGGAGAAAAGTATCAGTTTAATCATGAGTGTCGATGTGTTTGGACGTCAGTTGGGAAATAAGAAGAATCAGATTGTTGGTGTCCGAGGTCCCCCTGGTGAGGGGTTCAAAACCACTTCTGATGGACATTATGACATAGATAAGCGAAGCTTATGCAATCTAGCGGATCCTGTTGAGTCAAATGACGCAGTGTCCATGGGAGTGACTCGAACTTTGATACAACAAGAGATTCAACTCATCTATAATATAACTACTTCATTGAGAACCAATATTGACGAAGGAATCTTGATGGTTCAATCTCTCGATTCTCAGTTCCATGAGGCTATAAAACAACAAAAATCCAGCATTGATACAGTACAAGAACTCGCTATAAAGAACTCCGAGTTCATTTCTTATCTGGATGAGAAACGGAAAACATTGGAAGAGTCAAGGAGAATCATTGTGGACGATACGAACTTGATGATCAAGAGTCTTGAATCCATCATATCTGAACAATTGAAGAGTCTTGAGGAGTCAATCAGCACGGGGCAGGAATTAGCCTTTCGAAATTTGGAAATAATTGCTCAAGTTGATAAGCGAGTGTCTGCATTGGAATATGAAAGACAAAAAAGCAACAGTAGTGGAGGAACTTCATAGACCTGCTCGTCGAAATTATCTACGTCGTCATGTTGATATGCGGGGAATAGATGAGACTTGGCAAGCAGATTTGGTGGATATGATTGCATACGCACGAGACAACAAAGGTTTCAAATATCTACTAACGATTATAGATATTTTCTCTAAATTTGCCTGGACCGTTCCAATCAAGACGAAAAACGGAAAAGATGTAACAAATGCCATGAAATCTGTACTGAAAAAGGGACGCATTCCTCGCAAACTACATGTGGATCGGGGTAAAGAATTCGACAATGATGAATTTAAGACGCTCATGAAGCAGTATGGAATCACCATGTACTCAACTTTCAGTAATCTGAAAGCATCGATTTGTGAACGTTTTAATCGCACATTGAAGGAAAAAATGTGAAAACAATTCAGTTTACGAGGCTCATACAAGTGGATTGATATTGTAGACTCTCCAGTGCTCACTTATAGTAATACAAAGCATCGCACTATCCATATGAAACCCATTGAAGTGACAGCTGACAATGAAAAATATTTTCTGCGACATGCTTACGGTAAATTCGAAGTGAATCGCACATCAACCATTAAATTCAATGTTGGTGATCATGTACGAATCAGTAAATTCAAGAACGTATTCGAAAAAGGCTATACACCAAACTGGACCACAGAGGTTTTCACTGTCAGTGAAGCCTTGAATACCAATCCCGTTACATATAAGCTGTTGAATTACGAGCAACGACCAATTGAAGGTGGATTCTATCAAGAGGAACTCACCAAAGTTAAAGATCCAGATTATTATCTTGTTGAGAAAGTCATAAGGAAGAAAGGAGACAAGATACTTGTCAAGTGGTTGGGTTTTGATTCATCTCACAATAGTTGGATAAATAAAGATCAAATATAAATCATGTTAAGATACAAATTTTTTATTGATTATAGATAATAATTTTTTTACACCAATTTACGAGTTTTCATTACTCTTATAATAACCATATGGTACAGTATCTATTAAATTACTCAAAATAATTCTTTGATCATCATAAGGACTCAAAGCTAATTTTTTTTGACGTACAGAATGTACTTCATGATTCTTACTTCTAATTAAATATTGAAATTTCTTGAGATTTTCATGCTCAAAGAGACAGTTCTTATAATCATCAAATTTGATAGTCTTTAATGTTGAGCCTTTCACACCTTTAGCTCGCTTCTTCACCTTCTCCTCTCCATGAATTTTGAAAGTGTACACACTTTGGGTTTTCATTTGGCACGTAAGCCAATAAATTCGCTCATAAGTTTACCATTACACTCATCTTTCATTAGACCTAATACTTTTTTATTTTTCAGGGGAAGGCCATACGGATTATTTTCAGGATAATCTGATGTATCAAACTTCTCAATATCGCGTTTAATATATTCATAAATATTGGGGACATGAAATTCATATAAAAGACTGTCTGTATCTGTATAGAGCAATTTGGCTCGATCCTGAAAAGTGGGCTTGATATAATCATAATGAAAATCATAAATGAATATTTTTGAAAGATCGAGAATGGAAAATCCCACATAGATGGGCTTATGGAAAAAAATTTCATTACGATCCAATTGAATTATCACTAAATCCTCGTCTTCATCAAAGATTGTACAGCTGTGGAAGTTTGGTTGAGCAATAAGAGCTTGAGCTCCATATCTTCCATCCCATCTTGTAATCAGTCTCACATCCTTTTGCTTCCTTACATTCTCGATGGTCTTTCCGAAAACTGCATTATTCATTAACTTGAAGAAGTTTTTCTCAAACTCATTGTGAGACTGTTTTCGTAGTTCTGTATTTAGATCGATGTATGGTTTTAGCCAAGCAGCCTGTTTGAATTTCAGAACACGATGAATTTCTATCAATATCATTCCGAGTTTCAAGCACTGCTTCAAATTTTGATAATGTATCACATAGTTTTTCTTGGGTAACAATGTAGTGGCTAATTTTGAAATTTTTTTGTTGGGTGGTATGAAATGCTCAGGGCAAAGCGGTAATTCATGGAGTTCTTCAGGATACTCCAGATCGACTTCCAAGATGTATCCCACTTCAGAACCATCAGGAATGCTCTCAACATCAATGGTTAGTGGGTCTATCCACTCAAATGACCCATATGGTAAGTATTGAGACATTGCCGCTCCGTAGAGATTATTTACATCAAAGTACATGAGATATGTACTTTCTTTCCTTGGATCATATGACGTTCCCATGTACTCATTGTTAGCACAAGCATATCGATTGGAGCATTGTGCTACTCCTCCACGAATGCCCTTCTCAATGAACAAATGCATCTTAATTTCGGTGAGAAGCTCCAGCTATACACCTGTGCATTTAAGCATTGCATCAAATGCCAATCCTGGAGCTGTAAAGTAATGTAGAGGATCAAGCTCGTAGACAGAAGAGCAATTACGTCTAAAATTTTCAAAGATATCTGCCAAAAGTAAGACATCAGTCTGTAAATAAAGATCTGAATATTCTCCCAATGATTTGATGTTGAAAGTATTCCAAACATTTTGAGCATGGTCATAATCTTCCTCAGAGATGTTTTCATCGTTCAATTTGGAGTAGAATTCTTCTATCGATGGTAAATGATCTTCATCCAGTTTATCCCAGGAGTCTACATATTCGTAGGGTAATACTCCTTTTCTCGTTAACAAATTGAATTTCTCTAAATCCTCATCGCAGTATTTCCAAGTTATTTGCTTATCTGTATTATTTAAGTCTTTCGCCAATTGCTCCAGACTACTCGCCATGAACCTAAACGAATCGATGAATCGGAGATTAACTTGGGTGTCTTCTACTTGTTTCGTGAACGAAATATATTTCTTCTTGTTCAGTGGGAGCAAATTTACGGAGCCAGGATATTTTTTGGCTAGAGCCTCAATGAAGAAATGTGCATCGTAACCGGATAAGTTATGAACTACCACTGGAACAGTACGAGAGCTTTGATAATTCACATTACACTGGGGATGAGCAGGACCACGATACTTGCCAGTGAAATGACAATGATCACGATGCTTCACTTCAGTTGCTGTGAATGGTTTGTCACAAATGTGGCACACTTGTGCTGTTCGGTATTCATAGTCTTGTCGAGGTGTCAGAGGATGCATTGGTACATTCGTACTCAGACATTCATCCACTTTATATGCTATCCTCTGTAATTCATCGATGAACCAATCGATACAATCAGCTCCACGATGCATTTTGTATTCTGATCGATTTTCATCGAAATCACAGTGTAGATAAAATCCAGCACTGTGTGGAATATGCTTCTGACACAGAGTTTCATTTCCGGTTTCATCTTCAATTTCATCTCCAGTTTTCTCTAGAATGCATTCCAAATCAGCATAACTGACAAATGGTACCATCTCTTTGAATTTGTAGTTCTTGAAGGCAAGAATTTTATTCTCTTCAGTTGGTAACTTCATTCGACATTTATTGATTTTGTAACAATCATTCTGGTGCTTCTTAAATGAATCTTCTTTAGCAAAATGTCCCAAACAATGATTGCAGAACCACATGAAATGCTCATGATTTGAAATTTGTGATTGTACTAAGCGAGACAAATTTCAGATCCATGCAAAGTGGTAGACCGGTTGTGACTCTGGCTCTGAATGTACACTTGTGCAGAATAAAAGTAGATGAATCGTTGACCATCGTGATTCACTTTTACTCAAATAATAAGGAGCCATATTATCATTTTAAACCCCATAGACATTGATTGAGAGGTCATTCAAACGCTCGAATTTTGAAACATCTTTTATTTTCATTGGAAATTCAAATCCCTCATAATTGAGTGGCGTTCCATCAGGTAGAGTAGCCCGAGAGTAATGTGGATATGAGTGTATACGTTCAGCATGTACATTAGTCGGGTGAAGAGCGGCTGTTATTGCCCATAAAAAACAAAATTCATCGTCATTCTCAACATTAACTACAGCTCTCTGTGTTTGAACATGCTTCGGTAATGGAATGAAAGTGTTCATCCCCGCTACCAGAGGAACGTATCTATTAATGTTAATCACAAGATTGACAACTTCAATGAGCGTCCAACCAGAATCTTTTTCCTGGAAATCCTCTACTTTCTCCACTAGGCGCTCAAACAAATGCTCGTCAAACCATTCTTTTATATTCGTCGTCTGTAGAATGATCTGATTGCGCGTGTTGAAAAATTTCGTCTCTTTCATTGGTTCCCCATTTTTCATCACTCGAAACTTGCAAGCGAGTATACCATTCACTTTCAGATTTCCCTCTCGTTGCAAGGCATTTTCGAGACGGATGGCTGTAAGTGATTTAGCATCTTTCAGGAAGGATCGGAGATCTTTGGCACGCAGGTTGACTACGGCACCAGTTCGAATCCTTCCACCGAAAGCACTTTCCATGTCTTTCCACAAGACTCTGTCCTAGACTTTTCGCGACGAAGGTGTTGCAAGTGCTCATCCTCGCTTCCTCTGTTTGAATTTCTCACAAAAAGCATGAATCAGCGAAACAGTAGTTTGTAAACGTATTCTGTCACCTGTAGTCAAATTCTCTAGTTTTTTGAGGAGCTTTTCATAAAGTTTGATGTAATGATTACACCACCTAATCCACTGATCAGCCTCTAGAGGCACGGCATCTTTCTCTGCCTGCTCGAATATCTTCAGCACCCTCAAGCACGTTTTCGTGTCCATATTGCACTCTTAATTCAATAAAAGTCGTCGCAAGGAAAATGCAAACAAATAAACACTGCACAATAACGCAATAATACCAGCAAAAACTTGAAAAACACACTTGACATCCATTGACTAATGGTCTAACTCCGGAAACTTGACTTCCTTTTGTGTCTTTCTCAGGATATTTACCCAAGAGATCAGACTCTGAACTGATCACAAATGTTGTCCTCTCCTCTATTTATACACGTAAATTTCCGAGGAGTAAACAAGTTCAAGGTGACGCAAACAATCTTTGAATCTAGTTCATTCCACGCAGAAATAACAAATGCGTCGATGAAAGCGAAGCGCTGCTATTGATGTAACCGAAAATGACCAAATTACAGCGCTCTTTGATATAACCGAAAATGCTTAAATAACAACGGATTTCCACGAATTTTTTGGAGCTAAAAATGTCCTAGAACAAACGTTTTCAGCATCAAAGAGGATTGCGATGAGATTCTCAGAATTATTTTTCATTTGAATGTTTTATTGTTTTTCATTAGAACATTCTAGAATCTGCGGCAGTTCTCAGAATTATTTTTCATTTGGATATTCATTGTTTTTCATTAGAACATTCTAGAACCTTCGGCAGTTCTCAGAATTGTTTTTTTTTTAGCGAATGATATTATTAGTTTTGGTGATATCCTGAGAACTTTCTCGAAGGTCAGTAGGACCTATAAAAGAGCAGCACCTCAGGATTCAGGCTCAATCCACAGTGTGCTCTGATTTGAGACATCAAGTTCAAGCAAAGATTGTTAAAGTGAATTTGGTAGAAAACGTAAGTTTCAAGTATTCTCAATATTCAGTTTTCAAAACATACGTTCTTGAATTAATAATAATGAATAATAATAAAGAATTAAGAATAATTGAAAATAATAATTGTTTGATTTTTCTCTCATTTCGATAGATGGTTGGAGAACGTTCTGGACAATTGGACTGTACCTCCATCAACAAAATTGGGCGCATGCATGAATTCTTGCAAACCGTTGAACTGCAAGATCTGGAAATTCAAGAAGCATATAAAGTGAATCATTTTGAAATTGTTAATATACGTTGGGAGAAAAAAGTGACGGCAGAATTGGACGAAAGCTTCAACGTATTTTTACCACAATGAATTTCCTCATTCCTGTCAGATTCACCGGCAGAATTTGATGCTTTTGAATCTTCCGCTGTTCAAGGAGTTTTATGGATGCGTTTCCTTGGAGGTCGATTTAACAGCTGCGAGTTCTCTACTGATCGTGAGAATGCAAGAATTTTTTTCAATAAATATTGTTAAGAGCAACTATATCTATTCAATAAAAAAATGATTTTATATTGAATATTTTTTGCTTTTGTTTCCTTTCTTTGACTATTGATTTTCCATAATTGATTACGATTGTTTTTCACTTTGTGTAGCAAATTCCCTATGCGTTTAGGCAATTCTCTTTCTATTGATGAGAAAAGCAGCAAGAATACATAACTTCAGAACAAATGGTGTGAAAAGCATACCATATGATATGTTCAGATTCTTGAATAATAAAATTTATAGGGGTAACGTGACCAATAGATGGATGGTTGAGGAAATATTAGACTTCATTAATTCATATGAAATAGGCAAATCACGTTAGAAAGTTGCAGAAGAGAATGATGTACAGGAAAATATACAGTGAATCGATTAAAAATCAATTGAACTTGAATAATGTAGAAATGATCCAAGAAAATCAAGGAAAACTGAAAAATGACTTAAGCCCCCTGATAGATGGACAGCTGCATATTTGCAGTGGTATGATTTTAAATTTCGATCAATCGGCATGTGATAGATAGTTTATAGATCTATATGAATGTGATAATCAGGAATTGACGTGAAAAGTATAAGAATCATTCATTTATTTATGAAAATCCGCGCGCTAGTAGAAACCTTCCATTTTCTGGTCAGTGTCCATCTATTGGTCATGCGACCCTAGTTTCTTCATACGATCCCGATCCTCACGATTTATGAAACTCATTACACCCTTCAGTTATGTATATGTGAAAGCCCTAGGGCTAAGACTACGATGATGCATTCAATGTCTGTATCTTTTCTTGTATATATAATTCTTCTTTCATATCAATAAAGAACTTTTTTAAATAAATTAATTGCATCATGAGTAAAAATAATTATTATTACATACATAATTACCTGTATAATTTATTCGAATTTAAAAGGGAAAAACAGAGGAATCGTGAGGATTCTTTTTTTTGGATAGGAGAATTCTGCTCATGATTATTTTATTTATATATCTTTCATGAGAGACGTCGCAAAATAATAAAAAAAATGTGTGTGTGTGTGTGTTTCTTTTATTTTTCAGGATACATATGAAAATACTCTTTTCAGAATAATTATGTACATGAAGATACACTCTTTTTCAAAAAACAGATGAATGAAGTTCTGAGAATTATAAAAAAATTGAGTGAAATTTCAATCATTTTGTATAGAGTTTCACTGAGCAAAAAAAAAAATAATGGCTAATATGATATCTAGTTTTTTCATGAAAAAATTTAGAAAATCATTGAAGCTCTATAAGAATGAATAATCATGTTGGGAATATTTTTTTCCATAGTTTACAACAGAGCGAAATAATAATAACTCCCTATCGAGAATTTTGGTAATATTAAGAAAAAAATCAGAGAAAATTTCCAGCGGACTTTTTCAATGAAAACTGATAAAAAAAAATATTCTGTCTAGTTTAATTAGGAATTATGAGAGAAAATTCGGGGGAAGAGAACATAATTATGCTCACTTTTTTTTTCACAGATTTTTTCTCATCATTTCTCATCAAACTAGACAGAATATTTTTTTTTTGAATTTCCTATTGAGCAAATTCTCAAAAAATCTCTTGGAAATTCATTGATTGTTTTTACATCATCTTATTTCTTGAAAAATAGGAAAATCAGGGAAAATTTTTAAGAGATTTTTGTCAGAGAACATTTTTCAATGAAAAGCTGATAAATATATATTGAATATAGTCCATTAAGGGAAATGATAAGAGAAAAACTATAGAAGAGAGCATAATTATGCTTATTTTTCAGAATTTTCTCTTATCATTTCCCTTCATGGACTATATTCAATATATATTCATCAGCTTTTTTTTATTGAAGAGTTCTCGAAAAATCGTTGGTATTTCATTGATTCCTCTTACATAAACTTATTTGAAGAAATGAATCAATAATAATAGAAAGATGAAAAAATCAATCGATAATAATAGTAAAAAGTAAAAAAAATCAATCCATGATAGTAAAAAATAAAATCAGAGAAATTTCGATGCATTTCCAGAGATTTTTTGAATTAAAAACTGATAAAAACATAAATGTAAATCTCATATTTTGCTTCCGAATGGAAGCTTAACAATCGTAAGGATTTTCGATTTCGATTTTTTTGTTGCAAATCACTTAAAATGATGTGGAGAGTCCGAAAATGATATTTAGAGAAAAAGTCTGTGTGTGTGAGTGTGTGTATGTATGTATGTGTGTCTGTGTGGATTTTTTTTTTCACTTATAAACGGTAAAATTTCAACCGAACAATCTCATATTTCTACTGTATATTGGTTGTGATAAATGTTTCTTTTCGAGACCTCGTTACTTGGAATTCATTCAATATTTTTTGAGATATGACAAATTTTCGATTTTTTGAAAAAAATTGATTTTTCAAAAAGTTCTCAACCGATTTCATCCAGATTGATGCATATTATTTGACATCATATTCTGTCACTGCGTGAATTTTTTCAGATTTTTCTAATGCTTCGTTTTTAAGTTATGTCGATTTTTATCATTTTTCTTGCAAAATTTTGTTGTTTCAATAACAATCGGAACAATTGAGATAGGAATTCCAAATTTGGCTCACATATTGGTCTTCTGAACCTGCAGCTTGGGATCGTTATTGGACAGCATTGGAGGAATATTTTTTTAGATATGAGAGATTTTTCAAAATTTCAATTTTTTCATTTTTTCAAAATTTGCAATAAGTTTCCGAGTGATTTCATCCAGACTGAGGAATAATATTAGACACTATATTATATAACTGTGTGAATTTTTTCAGATTTTTCTCGTCATTAGTTTTTGAGTTATTTTGATTTCATTAATATTACATGAAAAATTTTGTTTGTTCGATAAAAAAACCCTATTAGAAATGAAGTAGTCAAGATATGAGCTTCGAATATTACTGATATTCAGCTCTCAATCGAAAATATTGTCTTTTATGCAAAGTCGTTATGAATCAGTATGTTTAGTGTAACTGTCAAGAGCAATAAAGATAAGTATTAATTTCTATAGAAACTAATATTCATCTTGATTATCATGGGCTCTCAACCCATATTCTTTTCAAAAACCCAGACGGAAAAATGGAAAAGAATAGGAACTAATTACAATCTTGATTATAATCTGTACATGAGTTCTTCATCTTCATAAAATTGTAGAATTAGTTATATTCAAAATTTCCGATTTACACTCGTTCCACTTTCACTTTTGATGTCAGACATATCGCACGAATTAGTTCTTTTTCCTTGTAAATTATTAGTAGAAAAAAAAAATTATAACAATAATTCGATAATTGAAGAATGAAAATAACCTTCAGACATGAGACGTTATATCAGATATAATAAAGTTTATTGAAAATTGGTCACCAAGGAAACGTAAAAAACGGAATGAATCGATATCCACATAACATAGTAATGGAATGTGCAATGGAATAGCAATTAAAATAAAATCATCCAATAATTCAGATTAGCTTATTACTCAATACTTTTCTCCTTTGAAATAAACAAAAATGGAAATGTATGTGAAACGATTGTAAAGAGGAGAAAAATAAATGCATTCGGAAGCGACTTGCTAATGAATTAGCAGATAAAGCTATAATGATGTGGATAATGATGCAAGTTTCCACTTGTTTTTAAATCAGTTCCCCAATCAAAAAAAATTCTCTAAAAATCGTTGGAATTTCGGTGATTTTTTTATATAATCGAAAATGATAAAATACTTTTTTCTTATGATAAAAATAAGTTGATAATATGAGTGATAAAAATAGGAAAATCAGAAAAATTTCCTAGAGTTTTTTGTTAGAGAACATTTTTCAATGAAAACTGATGAATATCTATTCAATATAGTCCATTGAGGAAAAATGATGAGAAAAAATTATGGAAGAGAGCATAATTATGCTTATTTTCCAGAATGTCCTCTCATCATTTTCCTCAATAGACTATATATTGAATATATGTATTCATCAGCTTTCTATTGAAGAGTTCTCAACAAATCGACTTATTTGTGCAACGTCCGGCCTACTCCGAGTCCACCGGATTAGTTTGTTAATTTTAAGGAATTCATGTTTTATTCAATTAACACTTTAATCGAAAACGGGGAACAATTTTTTATTATAACACATTTCTTTCTTTCTAATTTTACAAATTTTATTTCGAATCGTATGAAGTTTTTTCCACACAGGTATCTTATCACCAGGTAAAACTGCTGAATAAGATCCTGTGCAGAATTTATAAAAAGCAAAAACTGTAATAAAATTCGCTCAGTCTTGTTTGAACAATTCTCGCTGCCTTTTCGCCTCATTTCCTTTCTGAAATATTGAGCAGAAGTTTGCTCTATTCACCCTATCCTCCCTCCAAAAGTTGAGCAGGCGGTTGCTCATCTTTGGGTATCCAAACCAAAAATCCCAAGTGAAAACCCAGCACCAATGCCTAAGAAAACCCGTCGGGCGGGCCGGAAATTTCAATTGAGGAAGTTAGCAGCTCAGTTTCGCAGTATCCGTACAGAGTAAGCTCCAGAAGAAGTGATTGAACGACAAATTGCGCAATTCGACTCAAGAATTCGGACAAAACAATACGTTGCCAGTCTTAGTGTCGAGAAAACCAAAGAATCATTTTTTCGGTGGAGTACGGGACAAAGGGTATCGCCTATAGATTTGCCTGAACCCTCTAAGGGTTATTATACAAAAGAAATTTTAGAGAGTCAAATCAAAAATAATAAAATAATTAACAAGGAGTTGGACACGGATAAACCCCAAGGCTCTGTTGAGTCTACAAGCAGCTCTAATTACGTTTCCAAGGCTAGGACGTAACATTTTGGTGTCAGAAGTGGGATAGCTGCACCGTGTCTGATTTCCTCTCTATCATCAGCAAATTCTTCCACACTCTCTGTGAGCCTTATCTTGTAGAGAGAAGATGAATGCGGAAGAACTGAAAACTCTAGCTGAACAGCTGGAAAGAAAACGACAAGAATTAGAAGTACGAGAAGTGGACATTAATAACAAAGCTTCCAAACTAACGGAAGTGGCCGAGAAAATCGAAACACTCACCAGAATAGAACAGGAAGTTACCGAACGTGAACGAAAGGTCATTCAGAGAGAAACTCGAATTGAAGAAATAATGGAAAGAGCCCGAAACGCAAGCGAACATCCAGATGACGTTTCACAAATCTCTGGAAATTCCATTCACGACCAACTAGACTCACTTAGAGTCGAAGTAGAAAGACTTTCCCGTAGTCAAAGATTCTACAGCAATAATCGCTTAACTCCAAATCCATCTATCACGATAAAAGATGCGATATCATACATACCAACATTCGATGGTGAGGTATTATCTGTCTCGCAGTTTATGAAGACGTGCCGCAGAGCATGCAATATGATATCGGACGAAGCAATCCCAAATTTTCTTGTGCTGATTCGACAGCAATTCCGTGGGAGAGCCCAAACTGCGATTGAAAACTTAGAGTACGAAGACATAGACACATTGGAGCTACGATTACGCGAGATATTTGACCCACACATGTCTGCGAATCAATATAAAGCGGCTTTGAAAACCACAATTAAGAGCCCCAATGAACACATTGTCGACTACATTAATCGTGTAAGAACATTATACGGGGATATTCTCAATGCCGAAAATGTAGAGAAAAATCGAGCACTCACTTACACAGAAAAGAAGAAGATAGAAACAGACGCAATCAATGCATTTTTTAGTGGCATCCCCCCTCATCTACGCTTTGAATGTAAATTGAGCCCACACAACACACTTGAACAGGCTTATGCAAGCGCAATTGCAGTTTACAAAACAAACGCCCGAGATTTGGAAAAATTTAATAACACCAAAGCAGTGTATACAATCAATACTGATTCAAACATAGACCAAAAGAATAGTGGTAAGAATAAAAGCCCACTTTTGGAGGAGAAGAAGAAAACAAAGTGCAATTACTGTGGTAGATGAATCATGAAGAGGCAAATTATTTCAAGAAACAACGTGAAGAAAAGGCAAATAAAGGAAAATCTGCAAAGCGAAGGGACGAATTCAAGTGCCCGGTTTGTCGATCAGACGGTCACGATTTGGCAGACTGTAGAAACCTTGAACGGTTTTACCGAATGAGGGAACAAATTCAAAAAAACGGGGTAGGCTCGAAGGAGAAGAACGACGGGTCCCGAGAGCCAGCGAAAACCCAACCGTCAACCAGCGCAACAACATCACCAGGGAGGCGCGAATAGCTCAAATCAAATTGAGGAAAGAAAATATACCGGCAGTGACCTTGCTTTCTCCCGACCTGAAGAGGCATGTAATCCTTATGCTAGACACCGGCGCTGAGGTCAACCTGTTGAAAATCTCTTTCATAAAAAATTCGGATTAAATCAATTATGCACCAATACTCCGCCTTCAAGGAATTACACCAACTGGGGTGGAAACACTAGGTAACATTAAAATAAACTTATACAACATAATCACAGAATTCCATTTGGTCCCAGACAACTTCCCCATTTCATACGCGGGAGTTTTGGGGTCTCAATTCTTCGAAGAGAACAGAGCTAACTTATGTTACGAAAGTAAATCATTTTCATTTGGGGAAAACGTGATTCCATTCAACATTTCAGAGATTCAAACGATTCATCCCGAATCAACAGCAGCTTTCCTGATTAAAATAACAGATGACTCGAGCAACACCGGATACATCCCGGAAATTCAGTTCAGCAAAGATGTCATCGGGGGAGGAAACATGAATAGTAATTACAACGGAAAAACATTTATCCGTGTAACAAACTCATCCAAAGAACCAGTACAATTACCAATGCCGGTAATTAAATTAACGAACCTGCCATAGGCGACTCCAGAAACAGAGGACAAACCCTCTCACCCTGATAGCTCCATGAGCACCCTAGCAGACAGAATGAGGGTATTCAGAGCCACCTGCTAACCAGAATACAATAAGTTTATGGATACCAGCATCCCTGCACTCATCAACCTCATCAAACCCCAAGAAAAGACACAGGAACGTGCTGTTAAGGTCCTCAATGAAATACAGCTTGCGGAACTTGGTGATGATGACAAAAGGAAAATGGAAACCATTATTACTCAAAACCAGGATTTATTTCACCTGAAAGATGAACAACTAGGAAGTACTGACGTGGCACAGCATAGAATCATCACCACGACTGACACACCTGTTTTCAAGAAACAATACCGCTTTCCCCCACACCACAAGGACGAAATCAACAAGCAGGTTCGGGATTTAGCGAATAATGGACTTATCAAAGAGTCAGAGTCACCCTACAGTTCTCCCATCTGCATTGTACCAAAAAAAGGAAGACGCCAAAGGTAACAAAAGATGGAGAATGGTAATTGACTATCGTGAATTGAACGCAATAACAGTAGGCGATGCTTATCCTCTCCCAAACATCGTGGAAATCCTAGATCAACTGGGAGGAGCCGAACATTTTTCTACACTAGACCTAGCTCGTGGCTTCCACCAGATTCAGATACATCCGGAAGATACACCGAAAACAGCATTCACGACTCCATTCAAACACTACGAGTTTGTCAGGATGCCATTTGGACTCAAGAACGCTCCAGCGACCTTCCAGAGAGTCATGGATAGAGTATTCATCGGTCTACAAGGCATCGAGACTTTCATTTACATCGACGATATTGTGATTTACTCGAAAACAATTGAAGAACACCTACAAAAATTTGAGAAAATCTGCGAAAGACTGAGGAAAGCGGGATTACAGCTCCAGCCAGAAAAATGCAAATTCTTGCAAAAAGAAATTGAGTATTTGGGACACATCATATCCAGCGAAGGTGTAAAGCCAAATCCTATGAAGATAGAGGCTGTCGAAAAATTCTCAACTCCTAAAAATTTGAGAAAGGTCAGAGAATTTCTGGGATTGACTGGGTACTACCGCAGATTTATCGATAACTACGCTGATACAACACGTCCCCTCACAAAACTGTTGCAGGAAGACGTTCGATTTAAATGGGGAGCAGAACAGGAAACCGCATTCAAAAAGCTAAAACAAATGCTCTGTGAAGCACCCATACTTCAGTATCCCAACTTCACCAAGATATTCATCATTACCACCGATGCCAGTAACTACGGGATCGGAGGGGTCCTCAGCCAAGGAGAAGTTGGAAAGGATCTACCCATCGCATATTGCTCGCGACTACTGAACAAAGTCGAGAAAAACTACTCTACAATTGAGAAGGAGATGCTGGCTATATTTTACGCAACAACACACTTCCGAGCGTATGTATATGGTAGAGAATTCATCCTAGTAACCGACCATCGACCCCTGGTCTGGGTGAGCAACGTAAAAACACCGAATTCACGGATAATCCGTTGGCGATTGGACATGGAAGAGTACAACTACAAGGTCGTCTACAAACCAGGGAGGATAAACAGCAACGCTGACGCGTTGTCTAGGAATCCACCTGGGGCATCAGAGGAGGAATGCGACGAAATCCCATTCACCCAGGACAATGTAGTACAAATATACATGATGAATCAATCGCCAGACAATGAGGATGACTCGTTCAATGAAAATAAGAAACGGAGAGCCACAGAATCTCCAGACCCATCAACAAGCCAGAAAAAGAGAAAAGAAGATGACCCAAAACCTGAAGGATATAAGGTAGGAGACCTCGTATGGGCCAAGATGAGAGGATATCCTCCATGGCCTGGTCGTGTGTCAAATCCACCTGAAAATTTAAAAAAGCCACTCAATGCCGAGAAAACCTCAGTATACTGTATTCTTTTCTTCGGTACCAATAATTACGGATGGATCGAAAAGATCCATATTAAGCCTTATCAAGAATTCAAAGAAATGTTCACCAAACCAGACCAACGGAAAGGTCTTAAAGCTGCAATACAAGCTATTGAGGACTTCATCTCCAATGGACAACTGACGGAAGACGGAACAGATCCCGACCCTGAAGAAATTGGAAAAAACGCTCCAGGAGTAACACAGGCTCATGGGGTGCACAAACCGACTTCCCCGGAGCAAACACCGACCGTCGCTCATGCTAATGAACCAAGCACTGATAGCGACAACGATTACCAACCAGAATGGGACAAAAATCCATCAGACTCTCCACCAGCATCAACAGCACCCGAAGAACCTCTCGTCACCAACGACACGAGCGTTGGAGGAATAGAAGAGGAACACCACACTGATCAAGACCAATTTCCCCAGCCTAAAGAACACCAGGCCGTCTCTCTCAGCTCGAGCTCAGACTCGAGTGATGAAGAAGATGACAACATGGAAATGAACCACGATCAAGTAGAGCAGCAACCTACGAACAAACCACGAAAACCCGATCTCTACCGTCAAATAAGCGAAAGGGTCATTGAAACAAGAGACGCATTGAGAATGATGAAAAACAATATTATCATTTTTTCATCAGTAAAAGGAAATCCTTGCGACAAGGGAGCCGAAGACCTTTTTGGCCTTGTTGACATACCAACCAGTCGACTAACATTATACAGAACCTCCATCTGTGAGTATGAAGGGAAACACTGCTTCATACTTGTCGTAAAAAGAAACATCCAAGACGACATTACTGAAGACGAGCTGAATGAAACATTAGCCTCTCTTCGTAATGCTGTTGAAGATTTAGGGGTAACATCATTCTCAGTGGCTAAAACGGACAACCTCTGTGAACTACCGTGGCAAGACGTGCAAGCAGCTCTGATCAATGCATTCAACGACATAAATATCACCATCTGCACATGCGACGTACGAGTACCAGAGCCCTTCGAAGTTCCAGACATAGTGGCGGAAAATCATGAGGGTGCTGTAAACGGGCATAAAGGCGTCACTAAGACTTATAGAAGGATCAGGCAGAACTATTACTGGTCTTCCCTTGAAAGAGATGTTGCAGAATACATCCAAAACTGCAGAAGTTGCCAGTTGAAGAAATTAGTCAGGGTGAAGACTAGACAACCTATGGTAGTCACTGATACTCCTCACACAGCTTTTGACAAGGTCGGCATGGACCTCGTGGGGCTCCATCCTAGAACTAAAAGAGGAAATCAATACATATTAACAATACAAGACCTACTCACGAAATTCTCATTGGCAATACCAATACAACAAGCAACAGCTAGTGACGTGGCCGATGCTATTGTAAAGAATTTCATATGCATTTTTGGGGCACCCAAGGCCTTCCTAACAGACCAAGGTAGTTGCTTCATGGCTAAACTCATGAAATCGGTAGCAAAAAAATTTAGAATAAAAATGTACCGAAGCACTGCCTATCATCCACAAACCAATGGATCTATTGAACGCTCACACCATGTACTGTCTGAGTATCTGAAGCAATACATTGATAGATCAACTGAATGGGACGAGCTATGTGAACTAGCACTATTCTCCTACAACACTAGTGTGCACGAAGGAACTGGATATACGCCATATCAGCTGGTTTTCGGGAGACTGGCACGCCTCCCTTCCAGCGGCAACAAAAGAAATGCATTGGCGCCTACTTACAAGCAATAGCTCTCTAGTCTTTATTCAAGACTCGAGGAAGTGCAAAAATTGGCGAGAGAAAATTCAAATAAAGGCTAAGAACAAATCTAAGGAATATTATGATCGGAAAATAAATCCCGAAAACTTCAAAGAAGGTGATCACGTATTTTTGCTGAACGAAGCAAAAGGGCCCGAGCCGAAAAGGGCCGACCAATATAAGGGGCCATATAAACTGCTAGAAATCTTAACAAACCACAATGTGATAATAGAGATAGACGGAAAAAATAAAACCGTCCATTCAAATAGGTTAAGGATTTCTAAGATGAAAAATGATTAATGTGGATTTTCTATCTTCATTTGTTGCAGATGTATCTAATATTCCTATGACTGCTATCAACCAAAACCACCAGCGGATTGATTGGCTACGACTGTGCTGGGCCATCAATCAACGTGACAACTTTCTCATTGGTTGACATTGGAGACTGTGAAGTAGACCGAAGCGAACCAAACTACACAACAACCAGAATTCAATTGCTACAATGAGTCGAGCACAGAACTAGCGAGGTCACTCAATGCAAAATCGAAATAGACAGGACGGTAACATATTGCGGAATGCACAGTCATACTTCTGCAGTACTCAATGGCAGACGCGAATACACATACGATTTTGACTACCATGCATGCCATCGTCTCCTTGAGACCAACTCCATCAGCATCAATGGTGTCGTCAATATTGATGAGTTAAAACCTAACATGAGAAACCGTCGGACAATAATGCTTGCAGGAAAGAAAGGAGTAGATGGGTCCTGCAAAGGTGCCGATTAGAAAGGATCCTGGGGAAATGTCATCGTCGAGGCAGCTGTAAGGATCTCGTACCTCCGCTACGAAGCACAAATCAACCTGAAGACGAACAAAATGAAGCTAGAAACTGGAGGAGAATGCGATGCGAACGAAGAGAGTTGTGAACGAAATGGATACTGAGCATTTTGGAAGAACAAAGAACCCGACACTTGCAAATTTACCCAATACAACTCAATTTACACTGGAATGGCAACAAAATTCGAGGCAACTCATCAAGAAACCGAAATATATTCAGTCACAAGTCGGGACATCACTTTTGTTCTCAACGTAGTCAGAGAATCACACATTTGTGGATATACCATAAAACAAACGGAAATCCCCAAAATATTCATTGCAGAATATAAAAAGGGGATGGAACCACCAACAAGTACACAAATACCCACCGAGGAACTAGATTTATTTACCTACATCAACTCCAAATTCGTATACATCGAGAAACACGTGGGTACTCAACTGAAAAGCCTATATCGAAACACCAGACTCCATCGTTGTGAGACTGAAAAATCAGCCTTGAAGAATACACTGAGCTTGGCAATTATCAACCCAGACGACTTCGCTTTCAAGATCATGAAGGGCCCTGGATACCACGCGACAGTAGCTGGTGAATTAATTCACGTGGTGAAATGTACTCCAGTCAACGTAACTCTCAGAGAAAGGAAGGATGCCGAATGTTACCAAGAAGCACCAGTCACATATAACAACCAGACCTTGTTTCTATCAAAAAGTTCAAAAATATTGATGAGGAAAAGTACATCCTTCTTTTGCAATCCACTTCTCTCTGTGGGTTACAAAATAGATAATAATTGGTATTACTTAAATCCAAAACCACTGATAGCACCTGAGCCTCAAATTATCAAACCGAACTATGAACCTATTTGGAAATATGAGTCACCACAACACTTGGCAACATTAGGAATCTACGGTAGTGCTGCTCTAGAACGACTCAGGGATAGAATCATGTCCAACGTTGAGAAAGTCACTATCCTCGACAACTTCGCTCACATCGCGGGAGGCAACGATGTACCTCACTCACAACTCGATCTCCGTGGTCTATTTGATGAAAACACCATGCAACATCTTGTGAAGGGCACCCTGAACAACATCTGGGGACATCTTATATCGTTCGGGTCAGTCAGTGCAGCTATAATAGCTATCGTCTTCATTCTGAAAATAGTTAAAAACATTATTGATACAATTATTAATGGATATGCACTCCACAGTGTCTTTGGCTGGAGCATAAAATTATTGGGAGCAATATTTGGCTCACTGACAACATTACTGTTGAACAATAAATCACCAGACGAACCAGACCTCACGAGTTGAAGGAAGTCGTCATCCAGGCGGAGGGAGAAACATCAACTTCCCGAGGCAGACTGGAAGAACCATCCAACTTCACACGTGGAGAAAGTATCCGGCTCACTGGAGTAGACCGTACGTTATTGAAGAAGTTGAGGCAGACATAAAGACGCTGAGCAGTCATTATGTTTACTCTTTCCCCCGGAGCTGCAACGTCCGGCCTAATCCGAGTCCACCGGATTAGTTTGTTAATTTTAAGGAATTCATGTTTTATTCAATTAACACTTTAATCGAAAACGGGGAACAATTTTTTATTATAACACATTTCTTTCTTTCTAATTTTACAAATTTTATTTCGAATTGTATGAAGTTTTTTCCACACAGGTATCTTATCACCAGGTAAAACTGCTGAATAAGATCCTGTGCAGAATTTATAAAAAGCAAAAACTGTAATAAAATTCGCTCAGTCTTGTTTGAACAGTTCTCGCTGCCATTTCGCCTCATTTTCTTTCTGAAATATTGAGCAGAAGTTTGCTCTATTCACCCTATCCTCCCTCCAACGGTTGAGCAGGCGGTTGCTCATCTTTGGGTATCCAAACCAAAAATCTCAAGTGAAAACCCAGCACCAATGCCTAAGGAAACCCGTCGGGCGGGCCGGAAATTTCAATTGAGGAAGTTAGCAGCTCAGTTTCGCAGTATCCGTACAGAGGAAGCTCCAGAAGAAGTGATTGAACGACAAATTGCGCAATTCGACTCAAGAATTTGGATAAAACAATACGTTGCCAGTCTTAGTGTCGAGAAAACCGAAGAATCATTTTTTCGGTGGAGTACGGAACAAAAGGTATCGCCTATAGATTTGCCTGAGCCCTCTAAGGGTTATTATACAAAAGAATTTTTAAAGAGTCAAATCAAAAATAATAAAATAATTAACAAGGAGTTGGACACGGATAAACCCCAAGGCTCTGTTGAGTCTACAAGCAGCTCTAATTACGTTTCCGAGGCTAGGACGTAACATTTGAAGAAATGGAAACATAATAATAGTAAAAAAGTAGAAAAATTGATCAATAATCGTAGAAAAAGTAAAAAATCAAAGAAATTTCGATGGATTTCCAGAGATTTTTCTAAAATTTTCTGAAATTTTAAATTCTCTCAAATTCTCAAAAATCGTTGAAATTTCGTTGATTTTTTTTACATAAATCGAAAAAATAATTTTTTTTTCTCCATAGCAGAGTCCTTCCCTTTTTCATAGCAAAGTCCTTCTTTTTTCATAGCAGAATCCTTTTTTGTCATAAAAGAGTCCTTCCTTTCACTGTTCAGAAGCCATGATGGGTGAACGTTGTTCGGCTATGTGTCCAACCCGAATCTGGATCATCTAAACAAAAAAAATATCCTACATCAGATTCACTCATGAATTCAAGACTGATCAACGATTAAGAGGAACAATAATTGAATTAATTCCGTAATCAATTTATTAATTGAATTATTGATTAATCTAGCAATTAACTTGATAATTGAAAGATTAATTAATGAACTAATTAATTAAATTAATGGATTTTATCAATTCATTTTTTGTCCAATCATTTTTTTTTGACAATAAAAAATGATGAAAAATCAATTTTTTTGGTCACTCTACTTTAAAATAAAAAACGGAAGAAAAAAAATTAATCAATTCATTAATTAATAAATTAACCAATTTATTAAGTAATAAAATTGATTAACAACAATGAAAATTCAATTAATCTATTCATTAATCAATTGCTAATTTAATTGATTTTTCATGGTAAAAAAAAATTAATTTATTTTTTTTATTTACCCAAATTTGGTCTCTGCACTTTTCAAATACATAGACTCCATTGATGAGCCTCCTTCTGGTACATGTTCCACCAATTTCTGCAAAGACGTTGCGTGCCCCATTCGTTTCACGGGTGGCAACGTCTGTCAGAATCTGAATGACTGGCATAGGGGCTGCCTCCAACCATTCACGTGGAATCATTATTGTGTTGCTGATGAACACATACCCCTCTCTGAATGCTTCCATGTTGCACTGAAAAATCACCTGAAAAAAAAAATAATATAGATTCTTGAAGTCTGTTTTTAGGGTAATATTTTAGAGACATGCCTATGCAAAATTAATATTAGATTTTTTTTTTAACTACATCGAAATAATTTTACACATGCACGTCTCTAAAATCTTCAGTGAGATTAATTCCACACATTCTTTTTTTTCTACATAGGAAATATTGTGTATATGATTAATTCGAGTGAATTACTTTTTTCAGAGCAGTGACGTTTTTGGGATAATCTTTAATATTGAAGATTATCTCGAAAACGTCACTGCTCTGAAAAAATTAATTCACTCGAATTAATCATGTACACAGTATTTCCGGCTGGAAAAAAAATCACCGGAAGGAATCACACAAAAATCACTGGAAAATCACATAAAAACAAATCTCATTGACACATGGTTTTTTTTTAAATTATTATCACAATCATTAGGTTATTTATATATATCACAAAAAAAATGGAGACACTTCACTAAAAAAATCCCCTAAATTTTTTAATAAACCGAAAAAGTCCTCCGTAAATCACACATACAGTTTTTCAAAGGAGATATTTTTTTTTTGGAGAGAAGTGTGTGTTGAATTGAATTGGACTTAGTGAAGATTTGAATCTTGACTGAATACAATTCAATTAAGACACATTTTTGAAAAATATATCTTCTTAAAAATCAAAACTCAATTCGCGCACTGATTCACAAAAAAAATCACTGTGCACCCGAATCCACTGTAAATTCACAAACACTAAAAAAAATAAACCTAGGGCAGTAGAGTGTTATACTTACTCGTTTAAAGAAGTCCTCACTCGCGATCAGCCAAATTACTTCGGAGTCCGCACTCTTGAACAGTCCAATTAGTACTAACGTAATGAACTGTGCTTCATGCATATATTCTCTGATTGTTTACATGAAATAAAAAGACTCAGAGTGACGCATTAGTGATTTCAACCCGGTGGAACTGCTGGGAAAAAACAATCCTTGAAGATGCGTATTATTTTTCAGCTCGCAAACTATTTACACTCGAGGCAAATTATTGTTTCGGCTCAACCTCTTATCACTTGTTGATCACATGCATCAATGAGGCCGCGAATTGCGCTGATTTTCTATTTCAAAAAATAATTCTAAGAATTTTTCTTGAAAAATAAGTCTTAGAATCATTTTAAAATAATAATTTTTTGAAAAAAATGAGATCAATTTGTTGAAATCAAAATGAGAACATTCTGGAATTTCTATCCACCCCTCTTCTTCTCCCCCCTCACCCTTTTTCCAGTCCTCCCTCCTCACACTCTCTCATCACACCCCCATAGAACATTCTAGAATGCCCCCCTTACCCCTCTTCACCCCCTCCCCCACCGGTTCTAACCCACCAATGACCTCTACGGGTGATGACTCATTTTCAAGGTCATTGGTGGATTAGAACCGGCACTGCTATACTACTTTCATTTCATCAATTTTGAATCAATTTTGAAATTTATGAATTTCGAATGAATATTTCTGAAAAGGAAGCCTTGTATCTTCTTCATCGTTCTCTTTATCATTTTAGGATCAATTTTGAATGAAAATTCCTGTTTGAGTTGTTCACTGATTTTTTGAATATTTCTTTATGATTCGTGTTGCGGTCCCGCAAATTTGTCTATCCCACGGGTTAGGAAAATGCAGCCGGAACTCGTAGAGATAACGCCGCAAACAAGGCGCGAAAATCTCAGCGCAGCGCTAGAGATACCGAAGGCTCCTAGAAGGGTTTGGGAATAGTAAATAGGCCATCTGGTACGAGCGGTACGGGTGACACGTGTACGACCTCAGGTACACGATTTTCTTACCTCTAATTTTCTTATCATTTTTCATTGGTGCCGAAAGCAACAAGAAAGAAATGATATGAGGCGATATTAAATCAACAAAGAGTTGAAACTGAGTGACATTTCCGCACTTGCAGTGAGTAATACTGAGAAACTCTATCTTTATGTAATTACACAAATGATAAAGATTGAATTAATATGCCAACACCCGAAACTGCCGACGGACGACAAACAAGATAATGACGCGAGTTCACATTGCACCGAAAAGGGTACTCTTCTGCCGATTTTCCTGTGCCAGTTTCCCCCCCGACAAGGAAACTGAGTCATGGATAAGACTTCTGGTTAACGCCCATGGACTATTTTTCTACTATATAAAGGGGAATGCACCACAGCTCTCCGCCATCAGTACCAAGTCGAATGTACAATGTTACTCTACTCAAATTCTGATCAATCCACTGAAGTATTCAGACTTTCGGAGAAAAGTCCAACTCTTTAGTTCAGAGTAGAGTACAAGTATTCTTGAATAAAAACGTTCGAGTCAGTCTACGATGAATCAACAATCATCGTTTGAGCATTCGGAACTACATCTACTGGGATCCAGCATCCTGCATCAGCTCAATTGTCCAACCAGAGAGTCATCTACATCGCCAGCGATAATCATCAGCATTCAAACAACCGAGTTTCAACTATAAACCGTTGTTAGTTTCTTTCAATTCGAACTGTAAGTTTAATTTTACGCTAAAGCGATTATAATTTTCTTCTATCGTATTGACTCATATGAGACGTTTGATTTATCCTCAAATAATTTATTTGATGCTGGTTAAAAATAAACAAATTATAGCATTTATTCCTGAATAAACTTATTCTGTCCGAAAACCTCTGTCCTTCAGACATCGGTACACTTTAGTGTTTTACCGCGGCAAACCGTTCCCTTATTTTTATTATAGGTACAACCGCAACCGTGACTAGTACGGATAATCTACTATTTTCTTCATTAGAAGGTTATCAAAATTCACGTGTTCTTCGGGTTGTGGCCGTAACATTCGCGAGATTTAACCGGATTCTGAGAGGAGCGTGGTGTGAGTCAAAAAATGACGCGTGCACGAGATTTTCGATTTAATTGTAACTTTATTATAAATAATCAAATTATTTATCACAGCCTTAATCACTTTTTGTTTTAACAATAATTGAATTGAGATAATCAAGAGTTTTGAGAGTTTCTATTAACTATTTTTTTAATTGAGAATATATGAGAAATTCTGAGAACACTTTTTGCACTTGACGCGAGAATAGCTCTTTCGAGAATAAGGATGAGAATTCCAAGAAAATATGGCAGGTGTCCTGAATTAATTAATTTATCATTCGATAGATTGCGGGTCAGAACACCTGTCAATCAAGTGGCGCCTCGAGTGCCAAAGTTGAGTAGGTCACGGTCAGTAGGCCGATGACCGATAAAGAAATTTGAGTGGCTCTGTGTGAGTGTGAGTGCGTGAGTGTTTCTGATGGTTATTCGTCCATAACCAAACAATTCCGGAAAAGAAATTATTTTCAAATACTTTTTTCATTCCTGGATCGTTTTCTGCGCCAATGTTGCGGTTACTCGGGGTTTCAGGTAATAAAATTATTGAATCTCCTATAGAAATGGATCTAACGCGACCGTAATTAATTACCGTTTTCCTTTGAACCGCGAGACAATGAAATAAATCTAGGAAAACTAGAATATTTATTTTCTCTCTATCCTTGTTCAAATTAATATTTAGAGGACGTGATTGTGCGGGTAAGGTACTAAAGTATGCGATGATCGAAAGCGTATAAAAATTATTAGACACACGAAATAGAAATTTGTTGCATCGATTCTTGTTAGTGGGAATGTTCGAAAGAAAGATTAGAATAAATTACACTCAAGGTTAGTTAATTTTTATTTATTAAGATTTAAAAAAAGACAGACTCGTGAAGAACCCACTTATTATTTTCAGAAATGATTGGAAAGAGTAATAGATTCTACCTTAAAAAGGAGAGGGAAAAGAAAATAAACTGAGATAATATTGGAAAAGGAAACTTACGATCAGGTAAAATCGTGTAGGGATGTGAGCGAGAGTAGCTGCTGTGAACTTCAGTAGTGATGTTCTCCCTCAGTAGGCGGGCTGATTTCACGGGTGGTCCTTTGTTGGTCCAACGCAGGCTGGTGTTTCAGCAATTCTCAGCAAGTGCCACGAATTTGTCGTTCAATATTGCGGAATCGCTTTTTAGATTTTCCCCAAACTAAAATGAAGACTAAACTGAGTCTCAAAAATGACTTAAAGCAAGCAGGAGTTCCACCCTTTGTGCGTTATTTGCAAACCCCACTCTTTGTGTGACATTTAATATTTTGCCAATTCGATTGGCAAAATGCTTCCGAATGGGATTTCACCCATAATCAATCGAATCTCTATAAAAATGAATATCTTTTCAATCGCTCAAAAATAACATTATTCTTGCAAGAAATACGCACTTATAGATCCCTACAAATCTCAGCTCAGAATAATCGATTAAATTGCAATAATATCACATGGTACATAAAAATTCAATATTAGATGAAAATTCAGATCCTATGATGGAACACGAAAATTGATGTTCGGTTTCCAAATAGGATTTCTATTCTTTCTGATTGTCGTGAGGATGAAAAGGTACTCATTTTGTAGAAAAAATTGTCTACTTTCGCATGGTGAAATAAAAAATAGTAGTGTTCTTAGAAAGAAAGCTAGGAAAAACCGTGATTTTTGAAAAAACTAATTTATCGAACATCCTTACAAGAGACTTCTTCTGAAAAATCTGAAATTATCACCATTTGTGGGGCTCATTGAGATGAATCTTTTAAGCTGAACTTGGATGTAATCGCTTGGATAGTTTTCGAGATATAACCTCTTTTCATAAAATGGGTTTTAGCCAATATCTCAGAAACTACTGGAGCGATTTCGCCCAATTTCAATACCAAACTTTTCGCTCCTTAGATGCACAAACTGGCGAAATTTGAAGTCTCTAACTCAAATAGTTTTTGAGCTATCGTGTCTAGTAAATTCAGGATGAAAAACACTATAATTGAAATTATCTGCAAACGGAAAATCTGAGCAAAATTTACGGTGACACGTCTTTTGATCCACGGCGTTTTGTCCAGCGACAATTGATCCACGATATTTGATCCTTTTTTTTTTAATCCAGTGACCAATTTCTCGAATATTGTGTTCCGAACAACTTAATTGAACGAATAGATGAAAAATTAAATATTGAGGATCAATTTTCACTCGATTAAGAAAAAATAATTAAATGTCGTTGATTAATTGTCACTGGATTAAAGAAAAAAGGATCAAATGTCGTGGATCAATTGTCGCTGGACAAAACGCCGTGGATCAAAAGACGTGGAATCAAATTTACCCTGAGTGGAAATTGTGAGTTCAAGTGAGATGTAGTTCATCGCTGAGTGTGGGGGCTATGAATTAATTTTTCGCGGAGAAAAGTCGAAAAAACGATTTTTCAAAAATTTGACTTTTCTGGAAAAGTACTCAACCGATTTCGCTCAAATTTCACTGACAGCAATTTGCATGGGGAGGGAAAGTACTGTTAAATTCTCAGCTCACTAAGTATTACCGTTGCTGAGCAATGAGCTGATATCTGTCACACATACACACACACACACACCCACACACACACATAGACATTTTTTAAAAATGTCATTTCTCGAAGTTTCGAATCATTCTGAGTCATATTCCGATGGAATCTCGAAATCGAAAAAAATCGCGTTTACAATGCTTCCATTCGGAAGCAAAAAGAATAAAGAACTCCACGAAGAAATCAAACAGAGTCTCGGTGTTGATACCGTAAGATTAAAATTCTGACTGCTCTCGAGTCCCCAAATTTTCTCCCTTATATAGATTCGTCCTGTGAATCAGGTGCTCTTTCTCATCGTTTTCCACAATTAAAAGAGTCCATGTGATTTCCTTGATGAGCCCTTTTGAAATAATTAAATAAATGAGTTTTCCATTATTACCGAAATATTCGGGCTCACAATATGTTTCGCTGCTCAATTATCCCGTCCAATTGACATTTGATTTTCGTGGTCCTATTATAAATTTTGTTGTCGTCCTGGAATCGATGTCGTGATCAGTGGATTTTCATAAGTTTACGATTCATCCACCAATGAGAATCGTCTATTTTATTCGTTGGGGAAAATTGAAATTGTATTACCTTTTCCATAAGTACGAGTTCATTACAAACTCTAGTTTTCATGCCCGCTTGACCAATCACAAGCGAGTCATTTTTCCAAGCCATATGTTGTCGCTGAACGCAACCTGTCGTGGACACTCCCTCCGGTTTTTTAAGTGCTCGGTTTCTGTTGGGGGCGTTCCTCCCTCGTTCAGGTATCCCTTTTACCTTTCAATTTCTTAATTGAATCTTCTTCATTGCTTTCTATTTATTTCAAATTCTAATGGAAATAAATAGATCCTTTTTTCCGCTGTTTTTTTGCTGGGCACGTAACACCAATATTGAAATGTATATTCAAAGGAGAAATCATTTTAGAACGGCTTGTTCTTTCTATCATTGTAGAATCAATTTTGAAATTTATTTTCAAATAATAAAATATGTTTAAGTTACTTTTGAATTATTTATGAAACAATCTTCAAGATTATTTCCGAATAAGATTATTGTCACACAGTTTTTGAATCAAATCTCACATGTGACAATTATTTTTGACTAGTTAAAAAGAATGATTCTGAATGAATGTTGAATAAACATTTTTGAAGGGGAACTTCTTTTTCTGAACGTTCGTTTTATCGCTCCAGAACGAATTTCAAATAAAAAAATATTTTTGAATATTTTTTCCTTTCCCGAAGCGTTGTTAAATCAATTTTGAAATTCATTTTCGAATGAAAAATTATTTTTTGAATGGTTTGTATCAATTGTAGAATCGATTTCGAAATTTGGTTTCAAATGAGAAATTATCTTCAAATTACTCCTGAATTATTTTTTGAGAAAATTTTGATCAGAATTTGGATGAGTAAATTGTGTTTCAATCATTTTTGAATTACTTCCGAATCAATTTTGAATGAATGTTCTGGAAGAGATTCATTTTTGAGTATTTTCTGAATCAAATTTCAAAGGAGAAAATTGTTTTTGACCAGTTTTTCAAACATTATTTTCGAATACAAGTTTTCGGGAGAGAATTTTTTTTCACTATTGCTTTCAATCACTCCTAAATCCACTGTTATGTCTGAATGACGATAACTTGTCAACGAGACTTCCGTTTAGTGAAGAGACGGAATTTAATTAAATGAAATATAATCTCATCCCCGAATTTACTGACAAAATCCCATTAACATGTGTTTCCCTGTTTTAGTCCTCGCCTTTCGACCGAGAGACTGGGATTAGGAGAATTCTTTGATTGAGGATATTTTTTATAATAAATTAAACAAAAACAGAATAATTAATTTTAAACTGACTCGGGAGAGTCTATATTTTGCTTCATAAAAATTTAGATGATTTTACATGAGAATTAAACTTGCCAACTTACGTTTCGAAGTTCTAGACGTGGTCTTAATTAAATTTTCAAATTAGATTAACGCGTTTACGAATGTTCGTTCCACGTTACCGTTAACTGACTCTAAATTTTTCTCTAACACAGAATTGGATTCAAAATGTTAAACAATTAATTTGGACTCGATGGTGATTGCCTTTTTCCTCTCCAAATAGAATTGAATATTCCTCCTGAATACCATTAAAAAAAAAAGTGAAACCACAAAAATTCTAAGTGCTACACCACGAAAAAACTATTGACTTTTTCGAAAAACGGCTTCAAACTAGTTGACGGAACTCGTGATTATTAAAGATGACGGTGACTCCACAACTGATTTTTGAGGATCACTTGTTGTCGCAAGTAACCTCGGTTTTCAATTTTCCTTGTCCCTCTTCAGAGGGTGGGGAAACTCAAAGCCAATCAGTCGAAGGGTTGGCCTTGACCTGCCCTTCCTCTTTCTTTGGGACCCAATGTTTCAGGACTGCACTCTCCCTCCACATAGGATCTTCTGGGGAACTTTTAGTCGAGGGAGGGTATTTTTCCTCTCATTCGTCAATGTGATGTTTTCGGGGAGTATATTTTCCTCCCTCCGCCATATTTTTCCCGCTTTTCGTCTATCCTCTCGATTAATTAAATCGAAGCTAAATGCTACAATGATTTCTTTATTTTTTCGTTTATCATTAAAATATTTTTTCTAGACATATTTCACTTAACTCTAAAAAAAAATTCAAACAAAAAAATCAAAACTAAAGAGATTCGATGCAAAAAAAAATAATGATTGTAGACTGCAATTGAATAAATGTACATTCTCCTCCAAATAAAAGAAAACTCTTTGTTTTTTAATAAAATAAAATAAAAATCATAATATGATTATTATAATTCATCTCGCGTGCGAATTATTATTGCTATCATTAATTAATTAAGTAATTAATCAATAGAATAAAGAAAAAACAAATTTTTCTTGTTCAATTACTTATCGATTAAAACATGTTTCTCATTTTTTTTCATTATCCTTGCTTTCTTTTCTTGTTTATCAGTATATTTATGTGAAATTAGAATGGATTCATCTGAATATTTATTGAAAATGAGGGGTAGGGGGGGGGAAGAAAAAAAAAATATTTTTCCCATTATAAATTTTGAAAAGGCAGCTGCAACTTTTTGGATTTTACGAGGGTTTCTAAATGTTTTTCGGAGTGTTTAGAAAAAAACAGACCCTCATTCATTTTATTGTTCTTTTCCGGAATTTCGTACTGCTTTCGAAAAGCCCTAGAAAATGTCGCGACAGAACGTGCACTTGAAAAAGTCCCAAAGACCGAATGGGACAGTCGTAAAATAGAGAGAGACAAACGTGACGAGGCCTTTTCCTGTCGTGTCGGTTATCTCATTTTACTCTTTCCGAAATCTTTGTTACTGAGATTCCTTCGAAACAAAAACAACAACGAAAACGTTTCTAAATTCCTACGCGCAAAGGTTCGAATCCCCCATAAATTTACGATAGCCCTCAAAATTTGGAGAAACGTTTCTCTACTTAAAATTCTCTCCGCTCCCGTCCCTTTTCTTTAGTTTAACTTTCCTTTTTTTTTTGTTTAATAATATCAAAAACAGACGGACGTCACACCACTAAGAATAAATTTTTCGAAGGGGAAATTATTTTCAATGATTCCCTGAATCAAATTTCAAATAAGAAAATTCTTTTCGACTTGTTTGTAAAAAAACTAGTTTTGAAAGATTGAAGTTTTTTCACCGACAATTCAGTGAATTATTATTTGGTAAATTAACGGCCATTATGGTCACTCCCAAAAAAAATAAATTTTTTAAAATTTTTCAAGTGAATTTAATTTTTAAATTGCATCGACGTTTCGTCCACTCTGCGTGGACCTCTTCAGGATGCTCATTATCTTTGTTTTAAAAACAGCAATATAATCAATAATCAATTTATATTTCTTTATAAAACAGAATGATAAATTATATCAGATGTGTCTCCTTACAATTTAACATTTGGTTTAAAAAGATTATACTCAGAAAGATTAGATAGGCCTTTAAAAAAACTTTACAAAAAATACAACCAACAAATCATCTATACTGTTAACAATAATTTAAAAAATATTCTAGGATCGACCAAAGACAAAATAGAAATAGATAATTTAGCAAATATAATTTACAAAATTCCATGTAAGGACTGTGATAAATGCTATATTGGCCAGACTAAAAGGTACTTCCAAGAGAGCAAAAAAGAGCACGAAAGATCTTCGAACAATCCGAAAAATTATCATTCAGCTCTTGCTGATCATTTTGGAGATGTGGGACATAGTTTCAATTTCCAAGGATCAAAGAAACTTAACCAATCAGTAAATAAATACAATAGAGATATTTTAGAGATGTTCTATATCAAGAAATTCAAAGAAAAAACTGCAAATTATATAACAGATAGTTTAAAATTAAATAATTGTTATAATAGTATTATAAACTTCAACTAAAGAAGAAAATTTCTATATAAGATCTATATTCAATACCTTTTAGTCACGGTTTTTAGAATGAAAGATTTCTTTATTCGATTACAGAGAAAATTATCTAGTCAAAAAAAACAGTATTGCAACAACCAACATTTTTTAGAAAATTCCAGATTTTATTTCTTTATTCAATTCCTTTTCATTTTTTACTTATAACATGATTTTCTTAAATAAAAAAAAAAAAAAAAAAAAAAAAAAACATGATTTTCTGAAATGAGAATTTCCAATTTTAATTCCTGACATAAATTTTCTGAGAAAAAAAGAAAACAATGAAAATTTTCATTTTTGATAAACATTTTCAATTAACATGTAATTTTTGAAAAAAACTGAATTACCGCCAATTGAATGTATCTGACAGGCTATTATAACCAACAAAAAATATCTAGTTCATGACAGACAGTAAAATGTGATAAAATGTAATGTTGTTTGTTGTGACAAGCCAAGGAGATAGAAACTTGAAATAGTTATTTTTTAAACCAAATGTTAAATTGTAAGGAGACACTTCTGATATAATTTATTATTCTGTTTTATAAAGAAATGTAAATTGATTATTGGTTATATTGATGTTTTTAGAATAAAGATAATGAGCATCCTGAAGAGGTCCACGCAGAGTGGACGAAACGTCGATGCAATTTAATTTCTTCTAATATTCTGTAGACAGTTGAAGGTTCCTCCAATGATTCCTTCTTCCATATTAGATTAATTCGACGTGACAATAATCCCTGTCCTTTTTCAATTTTATCCCTTCTTTTATTACCATTCACAATGATCAGCTCCCCAGTAATCAAGGATTCATGTGAGTCATCACTAATTATCTTGACTCTTTGGAATATTAGAAGAATTAAGTTCAATGAATTTTTGTGATTGACGAACGTTGACGGTGAACAGAACTCATGCACTAGCAATTCCACTATTTCTCGAAGTTCGTAGGATATCTAATAGAATATAATCGCACGGTATTTGACCCATAGGCTGATGATATAACCAGCTATGGCGTTATATGCTCATCTTAATAAAAGTCTTTGCGTCACAGAGTTATACCAGCCATACCATTAATACACCCTTTTTACCATCCGTACATCCACAACATTTATCCATATGAAAAACATAATGAATTAAGTACGGTGTTCGATTGTGGCACATTGCATTGCCATGCAATTATGATGGAATTACATCAGTAGTGAAGAGGTAAAACCGGATGAATCGACTCATCGTTGAGGTTATTTCAAAGGAAATACCTCGAAAACTGAGCGAGATCAGGTGATGTTACTCATCTGTTTTTGTAGAGAATTTCAAGAGTTACAAAAAAGTTTCAGGGCAAAATTGCTCTTTCTCGGCTCTTTTCTAAGGTATTTTCAAAAAACTTAATGAGAAAAAAAACTTATCTTGTTTTACCTCTTCACTACTGATTTATTATTAATTTTTTGTAGAGGGCCTTTGAGAAGCTATGTTGTTTCAAAATATTTTATCACAAAAAGACCTCATTTTCCGATTATTTTTCAGGATGACGAGAAAAGGTCCTTTGGCAATTTTCTCAATCATAATATTCAGGATTCTAGAAGAAATTTCCCCACACGGCAGAATATATATTTTGAAAGAGATGAAAGCCATTCATCACACATATATGAAAAAAATATATCTCACATATATTGTACATATGCTGATAAATGGACTGAATTATAGTTGTTAGCATACAAGTCATGTATAAATATGAAGCGAACTAGATGCATTTCTTCTGCATCATACATATTGTAACGTAATATTTGGATTACGTTACTTTTTGTCGTCTGGGTGCGTAATTAATTTTAAATTCTGAATAGTTTTGGCACCACCAATTGAGAATCAAAACAAACGAATCACGAGAGTTCAGTTTTTGTATAAATTCTGTAAAACTAATGCCGATTGGTTAATTTTGTATGTTAACGCTCATTGGATTGTCGTCAATTGAGTTGATGTCTCACGACTGGAAGAGGGAGACACCAGATGGACGATGATGAAGGGAATCGACATTACCGAAGGAGTCGGTTAATTGGACGAAAGTTTTGGCGCCAATGACAAGATTCATCGGAAGAATTAATTGAGACGTTTAGATGAACTTTGGTTGCATCCTTGGACTTGATAAAATTGTCCCAACTCTAATGTCATCGACTTGGAGTTTCTCAATTGTCTTCGTTGGAATTTATTGTCATTGAACAGAAGAAATTATTGTCGTCAGGTTAAGCTGTGTTAACTGACGTAGTCTGGGATTGACCAATGAGAAGAGTCCTTCCCGGAAAAGACGCCTTAGCCGAGTACAGCGTTTGCTGTCGGCAGGATTCTCGTTTGGTGTGCCGTAGAGTAAACACATGTTGTGTAGTGTCTCTCTACACAATTTTGCTTAGTCGCCATTTTCACGTTTGGACAATTAATTCATTGGAATTAATTGTATTAAATTGTCGTTTAATTAATTTGAATAAAAAAAAAATATTGTTCACGTTGAAATCAATTTCGCATAATCTGGTGAGCAAATTTTTGTTTAATTAAATTTTGTACGGTAATTGATTTCGTGGTCGTGAAAATTGTATTTTTTCTGTTAGCGTAATGACGCCATATAAAAAGACGCCATGAAATTGGATACCATTTATCGGCGAATTAATTTGATAATTTTTTTATTGGAAACATTAATTTTGTTAAAAATAATTTTTGGAACTCTCGTGCTCGTTTATCGAAAAAAAAAAATATTTTTTTTTAAATATTTTTTTTTGTTTGGATAAAATGTCGCGAATTGAAAATTTTCAATTAACGGAAATATTTTGGCGTCATGGTCAAAGATAATTAATTGGAATTTATTTTTGGAATTTTAGTCTTGCGACTTTGTAAAACATATTGAATTTTGTTTGAAATTATTTTTTTCATTATTCAATATTTTGAGAAATTTTGTTTGAGGAATTATTTTTTTTATTTTTATTTTCATGAAATTAATTCAATTAATTTCATGCATTGAGTATAGTTGAGTCGGCCTTGACACCTAGGGAATATCGCTAGGGAATTTTTAGTAACTTAGCGCTAGGGAACAATAGTTACTATCGTTTCGTTGCGAAAGATAACTGTAGGTGGCAGCAACATGAATTTCTTATGAATTTGAATTTCATTGTAATTCTTTGAATATGTTTTTTTATTGTTGACTTTATTATGCGTTGACGATTAATTAATAAATTAATCAATTTGTTAATTAATTAAATTCTTTTATTTGATTAACTTTATTTTAAATTTGGTTTCAAAGAATTTGTTTGTAATTAATTGTTTATTTATTTTGAATTGTTTTATTTGTTTGAAATTTATAATTTTTTTTTATTTATTATGCTGCGCACTCGCCGATGTAACGCAGGGGTTTAATAATTTATAATTAATTTTTTTTTATATAAAATTTTTATTTTATCCCCTAAATTGTTTTGTTTGGAATTATTTACACTCCTTATTCAAACCCACAACAGCGACCCTGAGGGGGAGACTGAACTAGTTCGTGCTGAATAAGGGAGTATTTGAGTTTGTGGTTATTTTATTTGAAATTTTGATTTTGTTGTTATTGTTTAGATCAATTTAAGATTGATCGGATGTTGAGATACATCCTGGCGCCCATTTTGAGTTTGTTTTTGTTTTGAATTTTGTTTTGGCTATTGGGTGCTTTTCAAGCGTGCTTAATTGCTGAGCTTACCGTTAGGCTCAGGAATTACGTCACAATATATATATTTCTACAGACAATGCATATTCAATTGCACATTTTACTCATATTTTTCATGAGTTGAGGAGATATAATAGTCGATTCTCAACATAGTATAGAAGAAGCAATTCTTCTTGGGTACAGATACATTGTGAAATCCAATGTAAATTGAATTCATACGTAGCTGAAATAATGGTAATAGTTCCGGATTTCAAAATTAAGAAATTATGAAATAGGAAAAATGAAGAAATCCTTACTTAAGTTTCACAGTTAAAAATTTTCTGTGAATTTCAAGTTCGAATGATCGGGAAGTTATTACCATGACCAATTGGCTCTTAAAATTGCCTACTTTTTGGTGTGGAAATTTGACAACTGGCCGATAGAGTTCACCTTCCTTCGACTCTCAAAATTACTCATCGCTCCACAAATTCAATGTCCAATTGGACTCGAAAACTAGAAAAGGAGTTGAATTTTTAAGTTCCCTGGCCAAATTTGATGGTAATTCTGCTATGATAATTATAGTGAATGTTGAATATTAACGCGCAATCGGTCGAGGTATTTGAAGGTTAGAATTCATTTTTCAGGGCTCATAGTAAATTTGAGAGCGGTTTCTTTATGAAAATTATGCACCCTTTACCATTTTTATGCTGAACGAGCCCCGGAAAAAAGCTGACCCGCTGAACTTTTAACTGTACTTACGCAGAATTTTAGTCATTCTTGAATGCAAATTTCGATCCCTGCTATGAATTTCGTGCCAAAGAGGACCCAGAAACTGAAGGAATTATGGAATTTCAGGGGACGGTTTGTTTTAAAACATGGAGACATAACACTTTATTTTTCTAGAAATTTTGGATTATTTACTGATAATATTAATCATGTCATAAATTTCACAAAATTTGATGCCTAATCTCATATTATTCTATTAAAAGATATTGCGGATTTTAAAACTGAATACAGCTTTAATTGTTACTACACAATAGTTTTTAAATATTAAGAAAATGAGTCACACTAATAATTTTCCTTATCTACATTTCATACGCAATGCGATCCATTGCTTCTTCATATTCACGAAAGTTCCACATCGTTCTCATCATCATCACTGGTATTGCACATCTGACTCATATCGGTCGGAAAATTTGGAGGTTTTCTGAGAAAGTTGTACATTTACTGTCGATGGAGGTTCGCTGTCTTCCTGGTCCCTTCACTCGTTCCGTTCCTTGCTCTGGATTTATCTCCAAAAAAACTCTAGAATATAAAAAATGATTAGTATAAGACGTTGTCAATATGAATGATCAGGAAATTACATTCGTCTAGTCCTAATACCATGGTGGACCCAGTTACCGGACGTATCACAGTTTATGGACATAGCGGCAAGATATCTTAACAATTGATATTTAAATGAGATTTGTCGAGACCAGAAAAACCAGATTTTTCAAAACTTGCAAAGTATCAAAATGAACAGGCACTGAATTACTTGTTTCACTTGAGTGGATTTTTTTATTATTCTACTAATTTGACTTCCACTGTCCGGATATTAGTGTCATTTCCTTAACTGTTCGATAACTAGTGCCTTCATGGTAATTAGATGGATTCTAATGAAAATATTTCTGTATTTTTGCTTCCGAATGGAAGCATTGTAAACGTGATTTTTTTCGATTTCAAGATATCATCGGAATATGAATCATAATGATCCAAAACGCCGAGAAATGACATTTTTAAAAAATGTCTGTATGTGTGTGTGTGTGTGTGTGTGTGTGTGTGTGTATGTGTGTGTGTGTGTGTGTGTGTGTGTGACAGATATCAGCTCATTGCTCCGCAACGGTAATACTTGGTGAGCTGAAAATTTAACAGTACTTTCCCTCCCCATGCAAATTGCTGTCAGTGAAATTCAAGCGAGATCGGTTGAGTACTTTTCGAGAAAACTCAAATTCTCGAAAAATCGTTTTTTCGATTAATCTCCGCGAAAAATTGATTCACAGCTCTCACTCCCAGCGATGAAATACTTCCCATTTGAAACTCACATTTCGAACTCACAATTTTCACTGGGGGTAAATTTTGCTGAGATTTTTCGTTTCCAGACAATTTCAATTACAGTGTTCTTTATCCTGAATTTACTATACACGATAGCTCAAAAACTATTTGAGTCAGAGACTTCAAATTTCGTCAGTTTGTACATCTAATGAACAAAAAGTTTGGTATTGAAATGGGGCGAAATCACTCCAGTAGTTTCTGAGATATTGGCCAAAAACCATTTCATGAAAAGAGGTTATATCTCAAAAACTATCCAAGCGATTACATCTAAGTTCAGCTCAAAAGATTCATCTCAATGAGCCCCACAAATAGTGAGAATTTCAGATTTTCTAGAAGAAGTCTCTTGTAAAGGTGTTCGATAAATTAGTTTTTTCAAAAATCACGATTTTTCTTAGCTTTCTCCCGAGAAACACTACTATTTTTCATTTCACCGTTCGAAAATAGACAATTTTTTCTACAGAATGAGTACCTTTCTATTCTAACGGCAATTAGCAAGAATAGACATCCTATTCGGAATCCGAACGTCAATTTTTGTGTTTCATCGTAGAATCTGAATTTTCATCTAATATTGAATTCTGATGTGTCATGTGATATTATTGCAATTTAATCGATTATTCTGAGCTGGGATTTCGAGTTCCAAGTAGATCCCGAGATCCCAAGTATCGCAGATGGAATCCTGAACAGATCAATACAGTCTGGAGCAATATTTGTAGGAATATATGAGTGCGTATTTGTTGCGAGAATAATGTTATTTTTTGAGTGATGAAATACATGAATACCGATTCAGTTTACCATAGATGAATTCCATTCGGAACCATTTTGCCAATCGAATTGGCACAATATTGAATGTTGCACAACAAGTGGAGTTTGCAAATAACACACCAAGAAGAAGGCTTCTGCTTGTTTTGGAGTAAAAAATGATCTAGAGAATCCGCTTTTTGAATCTGCAATGAGCGCTGCATCTGCTCTTAGAAACAATCCCGCAAAAATATTTTCCCCAAAAGAAATTCAAATGAGCGAACCCAATCAAAAAAAAATTTCATATTCTACCGTTGAATAAACTCCAGTGTGCTCTTCAACTTCTGAGGATAAGCCAGTCCAAAAACAAATTATAATAGGAAAACAATGAGAAATCCGTGTAGAACATTTTCGGCATTGATACATTCTTCTTTCTCAATGAATACACTGCAGGATGCACGGGGATCATGCAGTGAACTGCCTGAGATGATCAGTAATGGAGTGGATTGTGAGGAATTAAAATAATTACTTCGTTCTCCCTTTGTTCCCTTACTACTTCAACCGAAATTTGAGTAATTAATCTAACCTTCACCTTCGACCCTCTCGTCAAATCATGCCCTTCCTCCAGCGTGGCTGTAAAACCCGATACGGCTCAAAATACCATCCCCCAATCCGCCTCGAGAGTAGCTCAAAATAAAATAGATATGGGCGCCAGATAGATTTTGATACTGCTGGACCTATCTAACCAGACCAACAGTAAAATTGGACGGAAACGGTAACGGTAAACTCTCGAGGGGATTGAGGAAACGCCAGAGAAAAGGGTGTCAGAAAAGAGGGTTGCGGCTTGTGCTAGACTAGTTCAGCTTCGTGGAGAGAGGGCGTAGGTCTAGGGCACACTCAAAATTCGCCAAAAATGAGATAAAACACCAATAAAATCCGAAGAAGAGATCCGAACCATAGAACGAGAGTTAGGGTGAGAAAAAGAGGAGTAAATAAATACGAGCCAAATAATGTCCTTACATATTCCGCTATTGCCTGAATAAGACCAAAATCATACATAATTTTCAGTTATACATCCATTAGTACATTACTTTCCTCGTTATTGTAAAAGTAGCCAGTGCTACTAGGAAAAATTGCGAGAAGCGCCTTTTATTAAGAAACGTCTAAAAGATCGACTCAAAATCCCTTAACGCCATTAAAAAGGCCGAATTAATCGATAAATCCATTAGACAGTTTGACGAGCCCAAAAATACTTAGAATCTTAAATCGAGCGAGAGAGAGAGAAAATAATCGTAGAAAACGAGAGAATTACTTATTTTTATCAATTTTTACCTAAAATCGCCGATAATGCAAAAATATAATGAAAGGTACAAAAGTGCCCCAAAATCTGATAAAGATAATTTCTAGATAATTATCTATCAGTTAGACTGGGCGGAATTCCCCGAAAGATCCTCGCCAGTATTAATTAATAATTATTTTTAATTGTTTCTATTAACTATCTCGGGCGCCATTAGGGAAGACTCATACTCCCTTACGTTCCTATGAACTGGCGGAGAAGATAACCGGCGGCATGATTAATCTCATGATTATTTTGAATTAGTCGGCATTTCCTTAGAAAGGTTGCGAGGGAACCGGAAATGACCAAAAATATCCTAATTCATTGATAGGTATGGGGGATTATTTATTGCACATCAATTAATGCAACAATCCCAAAAGATAACCCTAACTCTGAAAGTCTATCGAAAGAGTTCATAAGAAAAGATAATTTCCCTCTGCATTAATTGTGAGAGAATATTTCAAGGACGATGCTCTTGAAAGCGTGCCTAAAATCTCGCCCTAGTCGGTTACTAGGGAGTTTCCCCTAGCCTAGGGAATTCTCTGAGCCGCTGGTTGTGAGCGAAACCCAACTGCCTTCACACCGAATTGGGTGTCAAGGAAAAACGAAGAGAAAACGGCATAGAACGGAAAAGAGACATCGATGCCTGTAAAGAAAGGCACTCGGGAATTCTCGGAACTCCGGCTGGAATTATTTCTCCGAATCGAAAGGAGAACTAACTCGACAGCGTATTGACATGAATACATGCTTCATTTCAGGTAGAAATAATATTTGAGAAAATGTACGAGTGCGAGAGAGACAGCAACAGCTGCGAATTCGAAGGAATTCAAACAGCTATGCGTGTGAGAGAGAGAAAAGGTATAAAAGGTATGAGTGTAAGAGAGCCAGCGATAGATGTGAAATGAATAATTTCTAACAGCTATGCGTGTGAGAGAGATAGCCATACGCGAGTGAATGTGTGCGAGAGAGAAAGAGATAGCCAGCTCTACACAAGCGTTGGGGAGCACGTGCTTAACGGCATTGCCTCAACCAATTGATGCATTGCTTTAACCGTTTTAAAATGCCCAAAATCCTGAAATAAAATCCTCAAAACATGTTTAATTTATTCATTTTTCCCACTATCTCCTCACTGGCCTTTAATTAAATAAAGATAGCCGGCCAGGAGAGATAAAGAGAGCCGGGGAAAATTTTAATAAAATTTGAGGCGCCACGAGGTGCGTGGCGTCATTTCTCCTTGCATTTCCTTTATCCTTGGAAAATCCTGGAAACTCCTGAAAAATCGCGAAAATTACGAAAAAACATTCGCGAAATTTTCTTTAATTATTCTCTCAGTGGCCTCATTAATTTTCGAGGTAACCGGCCACGAGAAAATGGAGAAAAACGAAGTAGGTAAAAGAGACGCTACAACCACGTGTAGCGTCTCATCGCAATTTTATTCACGGCACTCGGATTAATAACACTTGCGAAAATAAATTAATGAAATGGACTCACCATTGTTTCCCGCGGTGTTTGGGCACTTTCGGGAAAACTTGGGGTTTTGGGGAGACTTTAATTTTTCGCGAAAAAAACTAATAATGTCCCAGCAGGTTCTGGAGAGATGCTCTCCACCTCGCAACACTACTCGAATTGATTCTTCGAGGAGAGGAGAGTGAGTTGAGTTGAGTGGAGTGGTGGGGCCAGCTGCGTTGTGCTGCGCCCTCACTTCACTCGAAGATATTAATGCCGCACTCATGCGCATTCATTCGAGTGGGAGAATTCAAATACTCTTGAATTCTCTCATTTTCGTCTTTTATAATTTCTTTAATAAAATTGGGGAATTTCAACGGGATAAATTTTTGTGATCGATAGAGGATGAATAGGGGTTGGTTTTGAGGGGTTTTCTCGGAAACTATGGTGGCTCTAGAGGAGTATAAAAATTATTATTATGTGGGGAGATTGTTGGGATGATGGGTTTTGGGAGATACTTTTTGGCCTGTTATTTTTGAGCCTGTTTGGGGGAGGTGGTTTTCCCTTTCTCATGGTGGATAGCCGCCATCAGAGGGGCACGTCTCCTGGGGAATGAGCAGACTCACCTCGGCGGTAACGTAAACCCAAGTCTTGGCAATTCCTTTAGCAGGATGGGTTATTCCCTGCAGACCTTCCATCCGAGGGCCTGATCATTCGCACATACCTGGAGCGCGACTCCTTCCAAATCGTCCTCTGCACTCACCCCTGAGGACGGCCAAGGGGGTGGTCCGGAAGCCCCTAGGAAACACGTTATTTTGATCAATTAACCATGGTGCCTCCGGGCCCTTTCTTCCACCACAAGATAGCCAAAAAGTATTGCCCTGCGGAGAATTGATCCAAAAAAATGAAGTGGCGGTACTATTACTCTTTTTTCGCGGGAATGAACGTCGTTTATGGGCTATATTTAACAGAATCCTTAAGGGATCGTTATCATACCCGTTTGAGAGAACCGTAAGTCAGTTTTTTCTCGTGACGTGGAGGTTTTTTATGCTCAATATTTCCGAGATAGCCATAGTCAGTTTATCCTCGTGACCGGGAGGTTTGTATAGAGATACCCGCTTAATTAATTTACCGGAATCACGCGAAATTCGCTCTCTCTACTCACGGATACGGCATACAGGTGGCGTGGAAAAATACCACGTCACAGGATTCTTTCATACATTCACGCGAATCTTCCGAAGACGTTGTGGCCTGTAACGATAAAAAATTTTTATTAAGTACATTAGCATAAATAAAACTGCTTCATAGAAATTGATTACATTTGAATCACATGAGAACGAGCCTTGGTAGAACTCAGATAATTTATAATAATTATTAATTAATTATCGATCAATTTATGGGTATCTTTTGATCCACGGCGTTTGGTCCAGCGACAATTGATCCATGACATTTGATCCTTTTTTCTTTAATCCAGTGACAATTAATCAACGACATTTAATTCATTTTTTTAATCGAGTGAAAATTGATCCTCAATATTTAATCTTTCATCTATTCTTTCAATTAAGCTGTTCGGAACACCATATTCGAAAAATATGGTCACTGGATTAAAAAAAAAAGGATCAAATGTCGTGGATCAATTGTCGCTGGACCAAACGCCGTGGATCAAAAGACGTGCCACCCTCTCCAATTGATAATAATTCATGTAGCAATAAATTATGTCGTTTACATCGAGTTGATCCCTGAAAACCTCATCCACGTCCTTTTCTAGTAATTTTGTCGCATGCCACAGGAAATATTTTGACTCCATCAAAATAGGCCACTTTGTGAGAACTTCATGAATGAGTCCAGATCGATGATCCAAATCTATACGCTGTAGACCATAGGAATCATTTAGAGCATTTAGAATAACAGATTCTTGCACATCCTGAGTATCGACACTCTCTCGTAATAATTCCTCAGCTGCACGTTGAGTTTCTGTAGTTTGTTCAGATGGTATAGGAGGTTTCCATCGAGCACAGCCATGTGAATCAAGATTAGGAGCAACATCTCGCTTTCGTTTTCTCTTATTGGGTTTTGTTGCTCTCCTGACGATATTCTGTTCATCCTTTTTCTGTACCCGAGGCTACTAGCGATTTTTTTTGCTAAGACTTCACCTTCGTGTTCCCAATACTTTCCCATTCAGTTAGTCAGCAAACGTTTCGGGATATTGTTCGCAGATAGCATTTGCTATTGTTCTGATTGTCACTTGACTAGTGTCTTTCAAATCGTGAATCAAATAATTGACAATCAATTTCACCAATAAATCTCTCTCGCATTTTTCGACTCGTTCTTTCTTTTTGCATCTATCCAAAACTACCGTGGGCACTTATGACCAAGACCATGACATCAGTGTTGAGAGCAGCTGTGGTCCTGCTGCTTGAGGAATTTCTTTCCTGATAGTAACATGTGACGAGGTGGACGCCGGGATCACTTGCTTTTCTGTTTGATTCGTCTCATGTTGGTGAGAGTCTACTTTCTCTCGATTCCCATTTTCCACTGTGATAGACTTTCCTCTACATTGGATTATGGGAGGTATTGATGGGAAGATACCATATCATTCACTGGAAGAATTATAAGGCCAGGAGGGGATTTATACTTCTCAGCCCATACCTCCAACATTCTTATGTTGGCGATTGTAGCTCCTGTATCCTTCAAAGCAACCTGTTGAAAAATGAAAGGAAATTCTTGAATATTGCATTGAAGAGAACATTGTGAGTAATTAGGAAATGAGGACAATTTGTGCCTGCATACCTTGTATTGTCCTGCTGGTGATAGTGACAATTCTCTAATGGATTCTGAGATGATCTCATCTAGCGTATCTAGTATCACACCACGACTCATTTTGGATTCTGTTGTCACTTGGTAAACCGATGACATTATGCTGCAAAAAATAGAAGAATCATTACATTCTAAGTCATAAAAATGGAGAGGATACAGTATTACATACATCATATACAGGGGTTAAAAGTATAGGCAGCGGTAGCTGATACTTTGGTACTAGAATTAATTAACAGTGATAAAATGTCAAATTGAGCACAAATATTATCCAAATTTGATTTCTTGAAAAAAAATATTTTGAATCATTTTTTTTTAATCTTCTGACGCAGAAGTCAACTCAGAACGAAATGGAGAAATCAGTGTTTGTGATTAAAATGCAGTGAGTAAAATATAAGAAACTATATAACTGTAAAAAGAGGATTGAAAAAAGACTTAGAGTAGACTGAACAAAGACGTCATCTCTCTACAAGAAGATTCATTTCCCTCTCTGTTGCAGTCAATTTTTCTATATTCATGTCTTTTTGCTTCCGAATGGAAGCATTGTAAACGCGATTTTTTTCGATTTCGAGATTTCATCGGAATATGACTCAGAATGATCCAAAACGTCGAGAAATTACATTTTTAAAAAATGTCTGTATGTGTGTGTGTGGGTGTGTGTGTGTGTATGTGTGACAGATATTAGTTCATTGCTCAGCAACGGTAATACTTAGTGAGCTGAAAATTTAACAGTACTTTCCCTCCCCATGCAAATTGCTGTCAGTGAAATTTGAGCGAAATCGGTTGAGTACTTTTCGAGAAAACTCAAATTTTGGAAAAATCGTTTTTTTGACTTTTCTCCGCGAAAAATTGATTCACAGCCCCCACACTCAGCGATGAAATACATCTCATTTGAACTCACAATTTTCACTCGGGGTAAATTTTGCTCAGATTTTTCGTCTGCAGATAATTTCAATTACAGTGTTTTTCATCCTGAATTTACTATACACGATAGCTCAAAAACTATTTGAGTTAGAGACTTCAAATTTCGCCAGTTTGTGCATCTAAGGAGCGAAAAGTTTGGTATAGAAATTGGGCGAAATTGCTCCAGTAGTTTCTGAGATATTGGCCAAAACCCATTTTATGAAAAGAGGTTGTATCTCGAAAACTATCCAAGCAATTACATCCAAGTTCAGCTTAAAAGATTCATCTCAATGAGCCCCACAAATGGTGATAATTTCAGATTTTTCAGAAGAAGTCTCTTGTAAGGATGTTCGATAAATTAGTTTTTTTAAAAATCACGGTTTTTCTTAGCTTTCTCCCCAAGAACACTACTATTTTTTATTTCACCATTCGAAAGTAGACAATTTTTTCTACAAAATGAGTACCTTTTCATCCTTACGACAATCAGAAAGAATAGAAATCCCATTTGGAAACCGAACGTCAATTTTTGTGTTTCATCATATGATCTGAATTTTCATCTAATATTGAATTTTTATGTACCATGTGATATTATTGCAATTTAATCGATTATTCTGAGCTGAGATTTGTAGGGATCTATAAGTGCGTATTTCTTGCGAGAATAATGTTATTTTTTGAGCGATTGAAAAGACATTCATTTTTTATAGAGATTCGATTGACTATGGGTAAAATCCCATTCGGAAGCATTTTGCCAATCGAATTGGCAAAATATTAAATGTCACACAAAGAGTGGGGTTTGCAAATAACGCACAAAGGGTGGAACTCCTGCTTGTTTATTTATTTTTTCTCTCACTTCTTTTCTCAATTTTTGAGTATTTCTCAATTAATGTTTATTCGCCAATCAATGCATCACTATCGCAGCAGTAACTTCACTATTTTCTTTTAAGCTGAGTTCTGAGTTCAAGGATTCATAAGAAGTTTGCTGATTGCAAAACTCAATTTTGAGAAATACAATGTAACTCACATTTCTCGAATTTTTAAATGAATTCTTTAAATATATTATAAGACCAATACCGAGATGTCATCCCTCTGACTATGTGAGCCAACAATTCCATGCTTCAAACGAATGCAGCGTATTGTGTCTATCGTATATAGATGAAGCATTTGATAACTACGGACATCTTTAATGTGTAAACATTCATAATAAAAACTATTCTTGAGCTCATATGTTCGCAGTATTGGGTTGAATTCATTTTGTGTATTCTCCACGAGCAAATCAACATTTGATGACGCATCCACCGATATTTTCGCAATTATACCAATTTGTACATTGATTCTATAAGGATCCTGTCTCAAAATAATCACTTGATCTGGTCTGTATGTAATTCCTTTCATGGTGACTTCAGAGCATTCATCCAATTCCATATTGATCCCACACATTGTATTCAGGGCCGTTTGGATGTCAACACTGAATTGTCGAGCGATAAATTTGGGAATTTTCCCAATTTCCACTTCATTGCGAAAGTCAGAGCCTTGTCGGAGGAAGCATTGTAGTAATTCATGTTTGATACTGAGACTTTTATTCATGTTTCTGTAATTATCAAATGAACGAAATACTTTTTTGAAGAATTTATATTTGCTCTCGAAACACAGAGTCCATACACGCATCAGGGGTCCAAATGCAAGAATTAGTTGAGGATGATGTGTCCGATAATGATGCTTAGGTCTCAATGGCACATCGGGGAGCAATGATGTTCTACACGTCAAGTAATCATTAATGAGACTTTCTAAATATGGCAGATAAGATTTTTCGATTTCATAAGAACAGATGATTTCAATTATTTCTAACAAAATTAAAAACATTTCCCAGACGGAATCCTCTGGATTTTGGATCGAATCTGCAATCATTAGAGGTGATGAACAAATAAATGTAAAAATTTACCAAGCGCCTCCTATCAAACGGTTTCTATTGGGATTTACCAGGCAAAGTTTATCTTTACGACTTTCTTCACAATAATTGAAGTGATCGACTTTTTCGTTAAGCTCTTGCCAAGTAAACCAATTATCCGCGACGAAATGCCTCAAGAATAAAAATACATCATAAGCAGCGAAGCCTTCAGCAACGTCATGAGCAAAGCATGGTGGTAATCCTGGGAGACATGGACATTTTGAAGCACATGGAAAATTCAGTTAAATTTCACGCCGTTTTCTGGTTTCCCGCTTTCCTGTGCCTCGTGTACGTTTTTGGATATGAATCGCCTGTCCGTAAATCATAGTAATTGTGATGATAGTGACTTTTTTGGCATGAATCACACTCTCTCGTCAATTTTTCATAACTTTTTAGCTCAATGTGACAGTAACGACAACAAAATTGTGCTCTACTAGAATTCTCAAGGAAGCCTTCTAACGCATGACTTCCTAAATTATCTCCAGCGATAAAAGCCAGTCCAACTGGACGAACTTCATCGAGCGCTATTTCGATGTCTTCATGCTCAAGCTTTTTCAAATCTTCGACTATTTTTTCATAAACTTTATCATGATCAAAATCACGTTCTTTGCACAATGCAACCAATTGAATGGTATTAACGCGAGTACGCATATATGATGGGAGATCACCTAAACTCAAATAAATGGCTGGAATCCTATGTTTCTTCTTCGCTGGTCCTATAGGATTGACTACTTCGAAACTATCTTGATATAAAATCAACTTGATCGCATTTGGATTATCTATAAAAAAAAGGATTTTTTTGCACTGCTTCGCCATCTGTAAAGTCCTTTAGTAATTCATTATTTGATGATGCACAATTACATTTCAATAAGCCATCCAGCGATTTACTTTTGAAAAGTCCTTCCAACGTATCTCTAATTGATACATATTGGAAGTAAATGTTTCGTTTTTTCTCTTTCTTGATTAATATTTCACACGGGCTCATGCCATGTCGGTGTTCCTTATGGAATTGCTGACGCTTATAATTGTTATCTAGTTTTTTATTCTGAGAAGTGACGGGATTTGATGAATTCACTTCATTTATAATGTGATCAATTTTCTCAACAGGGAAGTTTTCCCTCATTGGAATATCCTTCAACTGAGTGTTCATAATCCTCTGACTACAGGCATTTAGGACTTGAGTATTTGTGATAATCTTTTGAATGGTACTGACTGGTATAGTGAATTGACTTTCCAATTTCGAATAGAAATCGGCTAAATTGTTCAGGAAATCGTCATGTGAATCTTCGATATCCTCTATGCACTCATTTATTTCTTCCTCCGCATTTTTGTTTTCATCTACCATAACGATACATTCATTACTATGACTTTCTTCCGATTCATTGATTTTCTCTGCTCCTCCAGAATTGAATATGAACCCTCCTAGAGTTGTTTCACATTCCATGTTTCGATGACACTTGGATATGTAACCACTCATAGAAGACGGTATTCGGTACGCTTGCGAACAATTAGGGAATGGACACGGAACCATTGTGCCTGCCTTCATATGCAGTTTCAAATGATCTCTGAAATCATTATAATTGTGAAACTTCTTCCCGCATAATACAACTCTACATGTGCAATTACTATTTTTCCCGGTGGTATAGAGCTGATATATTGAACACGATTTTTTTCTCTTGCAGAAATATTGTGGAACGCTCTCAAATGTTTATATAGATAATGTTTAACGCGAAAAGATGCTTTACATCCATTGAACCCACAAGGGAATTGTTGGCTAATGTTGATATGTCGCAATTGATGATGGCGCAAATGAAGTTTCACTGTTTTCACTTGCTTCGGGCAAAATTGACATATGACCATGAAGCTAACGAACAGAGCCCGAAACTTCGTGCCGTGGCAGTATTCAGCGCAATGTTCATATACGACGTGTACACAGCAGTCTTGGAAAACAAGCAGAAGCCTCACTCTCGGTGCGTTATTTGCAAACCCCACTCCTTGTGCAACAAGGCCTGGGAATGCCTCCGAATGGAATTCATCTATGGTGAATCGAATCGCTATTCATGTATCTTATTACTCAAAAAATAACATTAGTCTCGCAACAAATACGCACTCATATATTCCTACAAATATTGCTCCAGACTGTATCGATTTGTTCAGGATTCAATCTGCGATACTTGGAATTTACATGGAACTGGAAATCTCAGCTCAGAATAATCGATTAAATTGCAATAATATCACATGGTACATAAAAATTCAATATTAGATGAAAATTCAGATCCTACGATGGAACACAAAAATTAACGTTCGGGTTCCAGATAGGATTTCTATTCTTTCTGATAGGCGTCAGAATGGAGAGGTCATTTTGTAAAAAAAATTTTCTACTCTTGAACGGTGAAATAAAAAATAGTACTGTTCCTAGGGAGGAAGCTAAAGAGACTTCGTCTGAAAAATCTGGAATTTTCACCATTTGTGAGGCTCATCGAGATGAATCTTCTGAGCTGAACGCAAATGTAATCGCTTGGATAGTTTTCGAGATTTAATCTCTCTTCATAAAATGGTTTTTGGCCAATATCTCAGAAACTACTGGAGCGATTTCGCCCAATTTCAATACCAAACTTTTCATTCATTAGATGCACAAACTGACGAAATTTGAAGTCTCTGACTCAAATAGTTTTTGAGCTATCGTGTATAGTCAATTCAGGATAAAAAACACTGTAATTGAAATTATCTGCAAACGAAAAATCTCAGCAAAATTTACCCCGAATGAAAATTGTGAGCTCAAATGAGAAGTATTCTATCGCTGAGAGTGGGGGCTGTGAATCAATTTTTCGCGGAAAAAATCGAAAAAACGATTTTTCGAAAATTTGAGTTTTCTCGAAAAGTACTCAATCGATTTCGCTCAAATTTCACTGACAGCAATTTTCATGGGGAGGGAAAGTACTGTTAAATTTTCAGCTCACCAAGTATTATCGTTGCGGAGCAATGAGCTGATATCTGTCACACATACACACACACACACACACACATACATACAGACATTTTTTTAATATGCCATTTCTCGGCGTTTTGGATCATTTTGAGTCATATTTCGATGAAATCTCGAAATCGAAAGAATCGCGTTTACAATGCTTCCATTCGGAAGCAAAAATAGCGAAGTGAACGTAAAATCGGGGAGGGTTGGGATTTTAAAGAGGGTCGTGGGGCGAGGTCAGATTCCGGGGAACAAACCTCCAACCGTTTGTTGCATTGCGAAGAATTAGAACAAAATAAGCGGTTCTAGGTCAAACAATCCCATAAAAACAATCCCAGGACATTTGATCCCGGACAATCGATCCCAGGACAAACAATCCCAGGACATTCGATCCCAGACAATCGATCCCAGACAAATTTCAATCAGTTTATTTATTTATTTATTTATTTATTTATTCATTTCAAAAATATGATGATCAAACAAATGACCATGACATTGAATACAGAAATAATCCCATTCTGAACAAATTCATATATCAATATTATGAGCAACATTTTTCAAATAACTCAGAATTTTTCCTCTTGAGTACCCATCCACAACTCTTTGCAATCTTTCATCATAGTCCACGTATTTCTTTTTCTTCTTTGCAGCTTCACGTCCAGCTTCCAATTGATGCAATTTAAGTTCTGTCATGCCTTGTTCGGATTTCAATAAATTAATCAGTTTCCAAATTGAAACGTGGCTACCTTCAACTCGAACTCGAAACCCATTGTGCCACCCTTCTCAAGCATTATTTGTTCGGGGCTCATGATTCTTAATTTTTTTTTGTTTTTATACTTATTTAACATCGCCATCTTTTCGCTAAGATTATGCCAATCAGCGACGGAGGTTCATGGTGTGTCTGTGGACAAAGCACTTGTAAATAATTTTTACAGTGGTGCTTGTATCATCCGGCAGAGACTAGGATTTGAACCCGGGTCTACGAGTTGGCAATCCGACACTCTACCAAACGAGCCACCGTTCGCCTCATGATTCTTAATTGAATCATAATGATTCCACAAAGCAATGTCAAAAAGTGGAGGTCGTCGAACATTCCGACGATTCACCAGACCAATCCAAGTTTTTTCCATGTAATTAAGAAAAACATCCAACAAATCCTTATTCTCGAGATAAAATTTAGATTTGATCAATTTTGAATAAGCCATTGGTACATCCTCCTCGGGTACAAATGCCAGTGCAAATACTTGTCTCAATTTTAGGGCAAACATGGGATCTTCAGCATACCTCGTCTGCAATCCTGCACCTTGAATGTGGCGCCACAAACAGTGGCCAAAATGGAAAGAGCAGCATTTTATAATTACTTCGGGAAAAACCTCTTGCACTGCATTGTAAAATGTAATCTCAAAATCACACATTACTTTCTTGGGATTAAGTCGTGGCTCCAATAGTTTCAATTCTTTCAAAACTTCTTTATGAATTTTTTTACTTTTACCCGTTGTGATAAAATAAACTACCGGAAGTACCTGAAAATCTTCCTTGAAGCCATGAATAGTGTACAATTGTTGGAAAATTTGAGGTACACAATCAAAGGTCCCATCAGCATACCATATTTCACAATCAGCAAGAAAATCAAGGTTCTCCTGAGTTGTAAACAAAAGTGCATGCGTAAAACCACCTTTATCTTGTGAATCAAAATACAAAAATTTAGAACCTCTCAACGTTTTTGTGAATTCCTCAGGCACTGTAAATCCATTGGCAGTTGTTGGGTTCGCCGGCGTTGGATTAGTCTTGGCTTTTTGACGACGAAGTGTCCGTTTCAAACTCTCAACATCAGGAAGACGCGCAGCTGTGGCAGAATCAACTTGTCCAACAACATCAGCAACAACATTACTAATTGGCCCACTATTTTTAGACACTTTAGACTTCGCCTTTGCCACAATTTTCTTAGCATTTATCTCAGCACAATTTGGAGCATGACAATGGCCCCCACTTCTCTTCACAATTTCACCTTGAAAAAAGAGAGACCATGAAAAAAATGAAAATATCATTAAAAAAAGCATTAATAACTTCCACTTACCAGTGCGAGACTCCGAAGATGTGAATAATCGGGCAGAACACGATTTCTTTTTATGTAATCTACATCTCCAAACAACATAATCAGCTTGCTCTCTGTGTTTCATAAACATATAACCATCGTCAACGAGGATTTTTCCCCCACATTGACTTGGTATGAATTTCAATGGCATCACATATAAATTATCACTCTCTCACAATTGTAACAATACGTTCTCCTCAACGTTTATTTCCCGACTGAGTCGAAAATTCCGAACTGATACACAAAAAGAAACAAAGCGTGTCTCTCAATAAGGATAAATAACATGTTTACATGATACTGAATTGCGGCTCATGCGACTGAGTCGACAATTACCAGTAGACACAACGAAATAAAAATATTATAAGTAAGCGAGTCTCGCAATAATCGATATATTGCTTGAAAAAGAAAGCAAAGAAAACAGAAATATTTCTACTGGGATCTTTTTTCAGTGGGATCAAATGTCATGGTATATTTTTCCATGGGATGGAATTGTCGTGGTATATATTTTTGGGACCATTTGTCCTGGGATCAATTTGTCGGACACCAAAACAAGCAGGAGCCCCATTACTTGTGCGTAATTCAAGAATCTTACACTTAATATTCTGCCAAAGCAATTGGCAGAAAGCTTCCGAATGGATTTTTTAATTTCAAATCTACCATCACTGATCTTATTCATATTAATCACTTCAATTCATGTTCTTTTTGATCAATAGGATCTCTTATATCTCTTTGAATGTTCTTGAATGATGAGAATTCCCTCAATTGCTATGAGCAACGAAATTGTTTTTTATCATCATAGTTCGACTTTTTGGAACATCTTAAGTCATATTCCATTGAAATCCTGAGCTTCAACTTCAGAGTCAATTCAGCTAAGGCCCAGTTTCACCGCGAGATAATGGCCATTACTATAATATTAAGGAAAAATTAAGTTAAAGTCGGAAATTAACATAATGCCGATTATCTTAATTTGGTGGTGGGGGAAAGTATAGTGGTGATATAGGTAGGGGGAGTAACTGCAGGGACAGGATTCATACCCTATAAAAATTATTTTGTCTAACAGAGTTAAAGCTGATGGATAAAATCAAAAGAAAATATTAAAAAAAATGTTTCAATTGCTTTTCTTCCCACCGAGGACTTGATATTTCAAGAGCTTAAGTCGCCATTTTCTTTTCCCTCCGCCGAATTAAGATAATCGCCATTAACTTAATGCGACTTTAACTTTGATTGAAAATCAGCTAATGGCCATTGTATCACGGTAAAACTAGGCCTAACTCGAGATTAGCCTTGCCCAAACTCAGACTAATTCAAGGTAGTTTATGAGAAAACTCTCCGCACCTCTAAAAAAAAAAAAAAAAAAAAATGTCATCACTGATCTGTGCGTGGAATGCCAAAACTAGAATAGGCCTCAGAAGGTTAAGTTTGTTCCAAATTTAATCAATTGAATAGTTTTGAAGATATAGCTTGCTTTTTCTGATGTTTCTATGCTAATATCTGAAAAACTACTGGACCAATTCCACCCAGTTTCAATACCAACCTTTGTGCTCATCAGATGTATAACCTCACAACATTTGAGGTCTCTAGCTCAATTATTTATTAAGTTATCGTGGAATCAAGATTTTCACGAAAAATTTATCAAAAGTTTTCTACTGGCTAGAATAAAAATCTGAGCTCCCACCACCCCGGGGGTCAAAGATGCGGCTCTTGGACGCGCATCTCCTCGCGGAGACTGGACGCTGTGATTCCATTTTTCATCGAGAAAAGTCAAAAAAACGATATTTCAACATTTTCATTTTTCTCAAAAACTATCCGGCCGATTTAGCTGAAATTTTTGTCAGAGCTTGGGGCACGCATGGCAAACTTATGGTAAAATTTTAAATCGCTAGCTAACCCCACTTCGGAGTAAAGCGGAAAATGCGTCATCACACACATACACACACACATACACACAGACATTTTTAAAAAACGACGGATCTCGACGTTTTGGGTCATTTGCAGTCATATTATGATGAAATCTCAAAATCGAAAAAAATTACGATCACAAAGCTTCCATTCGGAAGCAAAATACTACTCGATGAAAATCATAGTGTGCTAAATGGAATTATCCGGTGAGCGACGTTGCCGAAAACAGGCTCAACACGCTCGAGCAGTGTAAAGGGGACTTGGCACCATCGTAGCCAGAATAACACGGCAGTGAGTCCTTCATCACCCGACCAGAGTCGTTAGGTAGCGCATGTTGATCGATCTAAGGCTAAAAGCAGAATGTCGAAGGGGAGGGGGGAAGGGGTGGGATTTTGCAGGGGGCTGCGAGACAGAATGCAGGTATCGGGGAATAAATATTATCGATTCTCCGCTACACTTTGGACAATTTCAAAAAATTATTCACAAATATGGGAAATTCCGGAGGAAAATCACATTAAGAAAAAAATATAATTAGTAGACACAAAATATGGGGCGTTAGGATTCTGGGCAGAGTCACGGGAAAGGCTGTAAATTTCAGAAAAAATACTCCCAGCGCTCCATCGCATTTCCAAGAAATGGAATGAAAAATTCATCGTTAAGAATAACTATGTAAAAAAATTACGATTTTCCAAAAGACTGTAAAAAAGAGGATTGCGAGATACGCTATAGATATCGGGGAAAATGTTGACAGCCTTCCACTGAATTAAAAAAAGCTCAAAAATTAGTGAAAAGTACGGGACAAAAATCGTGATTTAAAAAAAAATTGTAATCATCGAAAGCCAAATCTGAGGGCCTGGGATTTTGGGCAGGGTCATTGAACAGGTTATAGATGTTCATAAGAGTATGAACAGCCCTCCACCCCCTTTGAAACAATTCAAAAAAATATTTAAAATTCATGAAAGTTACAGGGGGAAAGTCACAACCCATGTAGGGTTTCCCGACATCCACAGGGTGGCCAATGTTCGGGCTATATTATTTTATACGATTTTGGGCTGTCGATCAAAGGCCAAAGTACGAAACAATATCGGGGCGTCGATATTGGTTCCGCTAATAAGCCCGATATTCTTCCCAACGTCGAGCCCTGTATATTGGGATGGTGAGTTAGATCGTAACTCGGTTCTATATCGAGTAGCCGAATATCGGGGAACCTATATCTATCCGAAATGGCACGTAATTCGCGTAACCGAAGTTCGGCTGCTCTACTTCTGACGGAAATATTTCCAACAATAAGTTGATAATTTTTCTTTTTGATTAATTGTCATATTTGTTTATTTTCCAACATAACGATTGAAAAATCACGCCATAATTGATTTTCCTTCAATTATTCTTCTTGCTAATGATTAATTCGTGAACTAAATTTAAAAAAATATAAAAATAATAAATAAATGTAAAATAGAATAGATATAAAAATTGATCAAGAAAAAAATCTTCTCTTTCTGCCATCAAGTGATTCGATCATCAATAGAGGAAAAAATAATACTGAAATAAAACTTTAATTTTCAAAAATAGGGGAATTTTCTGTAAAAAAATGAATATTCCATTACGAGAAATATGTAGTTTTGTTCCTCGGTTCTTACTTCATTTTTATTATATTCCTCTTAATAAAGATAGCCATATATACAATATAAATATCGATATGAATTTAGATCAAATGATTTTTAGATTCATATAGACAGTACGATTCTGTCAAAGTCGAATAGAGTGATGGTCCAGTCGGCAGCGCGCAAGTTTCATCATCCGACGATCGAGGGTTCAAAACCGCCTGTGGGAACTAAAATTTGTAATGATAAAAATGACTTTGAAATGATTAACATTGAAATATAAATGATAAAAATATAAAATTACGAAATCTTAGAAAAAAAAATGATAATTTTCCTTTTATTTTATGTTTAAAATTTGTTTTTATATTATTGAGCGGCTGTCGAGTTCGATATCGGACTCGATGTTGGGCGTATATCGTAGCACTAAGTCGAAATTCGTCACATCAAATTTAGCCCGATGTAGGGCCGAACTCAAAACCCTATATCGGGTCGAAATCGGATGCGATGTACGCCCTATTTAGTTTTCGACTTCGGCCCGCTGTGACATGCCATTATTGGCTCGAAATTCGCACCAATATAGTTCCCCTATATCGAAACTCGGCAATTCGACATCGCCCCGAATTGCGGCCAATTTCGGTTTCCTACATGGGAATTCAGGAGAAGCCTGGGGAGTTGGAAAGCTGGGGAGAGTGGTGGGACAGGAGGTAGATGTCGGGAAAAGTTCTATGAGCCCTCTGCCGCTGATCGAAAATTGAAGAAATAATTATAAACGCGGATAAAAATTAATTGGTTTGAAGGACTAATTTTGAAAAAATTCCAATTAATAATCGCAATGCCTTGGGTGGTCAGAATTAAGAGATAGTGATAAAGCAAGATGCAGATTTGAAAAAAAAACAGATCCTCCGCCACAAAAAAAAATAAAAATGATGGAGAATCTATGAAACTTATCAGGTGAAAAAATGATTTTTTTCTGGGAAAATCTACTCCGTAAACCCAAAATCCTGCGGGGTTGCGAATTCGAGGAGAGACGGAGGGAAGGCTGTAGATATCGGGAAAAATATGAACAGCCCGTCGCTGCACTTCCGGAACATTCAAAAAAATAATCAAACTTCTGGTTGGAAAACCACAATTAAATAGAAATCTAAGGATAGTTAGAATTTTCAATAGGAATTTCTATGAATTATTAAAAGAAACAAACGAATTCCTGCTTACCTGCTTTGCTGATTTTCAAAGAGACACTCGAAATGCTCCACTGGTACTCGATGATAAAAGAAAATAGTCACAGCACAAGTCTTGACTGTTTTTGATTATAATTTTCACTTCAGATGATTTTCTTGTGAAAAACTACTCGATACTTCGAAGAGTATGTGCTTCTGAATTCAGAACTGTTCACTTAGATGGTCAACCCGAAAATGAAACGAAAATGCTCGTTATTTTTGGAAGAAAGCGGAAAGTCCCTGTTGTAAACGAAGGACAATAGCGCCTTGCAACTCCTTCAGGAATACGTGTACCGGTAAAAACAAAAATTCTATGCTGAAAAAATGGGGAAAAAGAAAGGTCATTTTATTGCCCTGGTCAATTGCCCCTCGTAAACTTCGTCCCGAAACTTTTCAGATTCCTCACAACAAATGAAGGATTCCCTATATTCAATTCTTCGTCATTACATGAAAAATTCATTGTAATTTATCAGAATGTGTTTTTCCCAACAGTCTCATCAAACTATGGATGAACAGGTAAAAACATTTGTGAAAATTTTTTCTTCATTGGCGAGGGAAAAACAAACCGAGAAATTAAAAATTCATACTCAAATACAGGTTCCAATTGTTACAGTTATGAAATGGCTACAGGAGGGAAATGGGAAGGGAGGGGAGAGGGGTATTGAAGATAGCTCTCCTTCATAAGCTCGAGGTATAACGTATATGAGGAATTCCACGCTATTTCACTGACTTTCTAGGTCGTATTTTTTTATTTTGTTCATTTTTAAATATGTTGTTGTCATGTTTATCAGGAGTCATTTCCCGAGAAAAAAAAAAAATTTGACCATTTTCGATTTTGGAAAAATGGCACATGTTTTTGATTTTAGGAAAATGGAAGCTCTGTGTAACACTAAATGCTCATATCTTCTTTAATATTAGTGTTAAAACTTGGCCAGGGCGTTGAATGCTCAAGGTCAGGCATTCGAACATTCCCGCCAAGGCATCCATCTTGCCACGTTGGCAACTTCTCCATCGGCTAGACGGAATCTCCCGAGAGGCCTCGGGAGATAACGAACGCCCGAAGCGGCGTTCTCACTTGGCTCTTGGCTTTCGGCTAACTCACGAGGATGTGCGCGACTCACCGAACGGTTTTTCATTCAAAATTCTTTTGGACAATTAACGTGTTTTTGTGATAAAAATACCGGAAATCATCATTTTAACTATCCGAAACGCTCTTGACTTTCGGCTTTCGGCAAAACAACTTATATCGTGGTTTTCGGAAAGTAACGAACGTAATTCACCGAATGGCTCAAAAATCAGACATTTTCTATTTGGGAAATTATCGCATTTTTTATGCACTAATACAACTGAAAATCATCACATCAATTGTTAAAATTCACCAGTAAATTCACCGCTAAAATATACCAAAGATCTAGTGTAACTAGTTAAGGTTTTATACAATAAAAGGAACGGTAGCCGAATCGGCTGAACAAACGTGCAGTTTAAAATCATTTTCTCGACCTAGCCAATTCTCAGGCTTCTCATCATCTTTTCTCACCACCACTCACGGACCTGGGCATCACCGTTGGAATTTTCTTCTCTCGAATCTCACCTAGTTTTTTAACAATTAGTTTTATGGAAAGAAAGTGGAATACTCTTCTCTTGAAAGAAAGTGAGCGCGTTAGCAGCAGACGCAAGGCTCTCGAGTGTCGGCCGTGGACCACACGAAAAAATTAAAAAAAAAGATATCTCATCAAGCATGCTGATGAATAAAATGAAAATTTACAGAAGAATCCAAAATAATTCAATCCATAACATATGGGGCATTCCACGCCAAATCGGACAGTTTTCCAATTTTGCATTTTTGATTTCCTCTCTTTTCTGACATTTTCTTGTATCTATCGATACACACTTTTCAGCCAAATTTGAGATTTTTCTGATCATCGGTTCGAAAGATATCGAATTTTGAAAAAACAGCTGTTTTTACGGTTTTTTGCTCATAACTTCCATGAAAGTGGTCCAAATTCAGCGTTTTTTTTTTAATTCTCGTTTTTTCATGTACTTTTTGAAAACAAATACAAAAAAATTATCCCAAATATTTTTCTGTATGATTTCTGGAATTAAAGATTTGAATTGCGATTTTAAGACTGTTTGTACCCTTTGATTTTTTTGAAATTTTGTTATGTTAAACTTCCATCAATTCTCGAAATTTTGAGCCCTAGTTGATCGTGGGCTTCGGGAAATTACTATTTTTTTGCGATTTTTGAAAATTTTGAAAGAAAATTTCGGTCTTATCCATTATTAAAACTATTTTTTGTGATTGTTTACTCTTTTTTGAGTAATTTTGAATTAGTTTCAATCATTCAACGAAGTCTTAAAAAACTTAACAGTTTTAGTTGAGAAAAATCACAAAAACGTTATTCATTTATTTTATTTCATTATGGGGGAGGGTGGGGCAAAGTGAAACGGCGGGGCAATGTGGAACGCTATTATAATATCAAAGGTTACATATAAAAAATATATCGAGGGTCGAAAAGCAGAAAATCGTATGTGCCAAAATGAGCATTGCTATGGTAAAAAATCGTCTATATAAGATATACGACCTTCTGCTTTCAATGCAAAATTGAATAATATTTTCTATATTCGTTTTTGAGAATATTTTAAAAATTAATGGAGATACGCCACTCTTGCTCCCCTACTTTTTTGTATTTCTCGAAATTTTCTACAGGAAAGGATAGAGAGGAAATTGTGCTATCTCAATCAGTTTCCAAAATATTCGGCAACACAAGGGATAAAAAAGTAGCATTAATGATGAAGAATGAACCTTTTCTATTTTACCTTGTAGCTTAGCTGATTCGTTAAAATGATTTTTTTCCTGAACCCCAAAAAAATCCTCCTAATAACTCAGTGAAGGTTCAAAGTGAATACAGAGGGTTCTTTTTTTTGTCATTACTATTTGGGAATATCTCAAAAGCTAAGTGAGATGGTGCAATGTCACTCTTATATCCTCTTGTAATTCTTGAAATTTTCTGCCCTCCTTTACATAGAAGGGTTCCAATAGAATCGTCGGAAGTGGCTCGATTGTGAAGATAATGCTATTTTCCTATTGCTTTTTTTTGCTGAATATCTTGGAAACTGATTGAGATAGCGCAATTCTGTTTCCATCCTTTCCTACAGGGAATTTTAAGAGCTACAAAAGAGTATCAAAGCAAGAATGGCGTATCTCAATTCATATCCAAGATATTTTCAAGAAACGAATGAAAAAAAAATTAGGATTCTCCTGTTCTACCTCTTCGCTCTTGGAATGCAATATGAGAATTGAGGAAAAGATTATTTAATTTCGCACTTAAAGCAGAACATCGTATCTCCTACACATACGACCTTTTGCTATAGAAATGGCCATTTTGGTGCATATGACTGTCTGCTTTTCGACCCTCAATATATTTTTCATATGTAGCCCTTGAAATTAATTCAAAATTACTCAAAAAAGAGTGAGCAATTACAAAAAATAGTTTTAATAATGGATAAGACCAAAAATTTTTTTTCAAAATTTTCAAAAATCGAAAAAAAATAGTAATTCCCCGAAGCCCACGATCAACCGGGGCTCAAAATTTCGAGAATTGATAGAAGTTTAACATAATAAAATTTCAAAAAAATTAAAGGGTACAAACAGTCTTAAAATCGCAATTCAAATCTTTAATTCCAGAAATCATACAGAAAAATATTTGGGATAATTTTTTTGTATTTTTTTTCAAAAAGTACATGAAAAAACGCGAATTTAAAAAAAAACGCTGAATTTGGACCACTTTCATGGAAGTTATGAGCAAGAAACCGTAAAAACAGCTGTTTTTTCAAAATGAGATATCTCTTGAACCGATGATCAGAAAAATCTCAAATTTGGCCGAAAAGTGTGTTTCGATAGATACAAGAAAATGTCAGAAAATAGAGGAAATCAAAAATGCAAAGTTAGAAAACTGTCCGATTTGGTGTGGAATGCCCCATATATATTTTTTCGAAATATTTTAAGACTAGTTAGTTAGTTAGTTAGTTATTTGTATTTCGCGAGCCGCCGAGCACTGAGCCATTAGGCCATTGTACTCGTGCCCTGACTCTAAAGCCAGGGCAATGCGTTTGTTTAGGAGCTGGAGGTGAGTAGGCCAGTCTTCCGTGCAAAGTCTAGTAGTTCTACCACCTCCATTCTCCCGACATCGATTCTAGCCAGAGCTGTGGTCCCGAAAACGTCATATCTCAGATCGTTCAGGCTCCAGCAGTTGGTGATTAGGTGCAGCGGTGTTTCTTCCGCGATGATGGCGCAAGCATCTCGAACAGCCGGCCGTATCAGACAAGCCCATGTTGTGTAGATGCGCGTTAGTGAACCAGTGTCCTGTAATGAGCCCGACCACACACCTTAATTGTGTGCGATTGAGCTGCAATATCTGGGACGCCAGCTTCTTTGATGGACATGCGAGCATACGTTTTACATGTCTTAAGCCTTTGGAGATTTCCCAGGCTTTGGCTAGCTTTTCACCAGCCCAGTCGTCTAGTCGACGATTTATCTCGCTCCATGATAACTTCACAGGGTTGTCCCCATCCACTGTAGGTAGATCGGAGCCCTTCCTTGCGAGTTCATGAGCTTTTTCATTCCCATGGATACCTGTGTGACCTGGTACCCAGAGCAGGTTCAGTACGTTGTCCTTTGCGATTTCATTGAGGAGTAGCGTACATTCTATAGCCAGCTCCGAGACGAACCCCTCCCTCATGAGTTCCCTCAGTGCCGACTGACTGTCGCAACATATATAGATGTGCTTGCCCTTGTCTGCCCTTGACCTCACGGCTTTCGCACATGCTTTCAGGGCAGCAAGTTCTGATTGGAGTGCTGTGGTATGGTTCCCGAGCCTGAGTGAGATCTCCATTTTTGGGACCTCGGCCCAGATATCTATACCTGCCCTTCTCCCTTTTTTTGAGCCGTCTGTAAACCAGGTAAGGCCTTTTTTCTTGAACAGGCTGTGTTGATTTGTTAGCCAGTCCTGCCTGCTCGGAAAGGCTACATTGAAGTTATTCTTGAGGAGCGTCGGCCTGAGTGCCCGGTCGGTACCCACACTCACGAGCTCTCCAGGGCAACCGTGTCGTGTGAGTATCAGCGCGTGCCCCCTGCCCGACATCCTCCAGAATCCATCTCTCGACATCCTAACAGATGCTTTGATAGCCCGCTCCTCTGCTGTGACATGAGGTGGAGGGATGCATAGTAGTGCTCCCAGTGCTAGGGTGGGCGTAGTTCTCATAGCACCCGTGATGCCCAGCCCTGCAAGCCTAAAAATTTTATCGACCTTTTTCCTGTATGTGACATTCTTGAGGGCAGGCCACCATACTACCGAGGCGGAGATTAGTTGTGGGATCATGATGGCCGTGCAAATCCACTTGACCACCTTTGGTTTTAGCCCCCATGTTGCTCCGAACAATCTTCTGCAAGCCCAGAAAGTAACCACGACCTTCTCCACCTGCTTCTCGATGTGCGTTTTCCACTTGAGTCCCGCGTCTAGCCAAACCCCCAGATATTTGACTGAGTGTGAGAACTCTAGCTCTTTGCCAAAGATAGAAGGTGCCTTTATCGACATATTCCTTCTTCTGGTGAACAGCACCATCTCAGTTTTGCTGGGGTTAACCCTCAAAGCATGAGCGGTGCACCAAGACTGAACAAAGTTCAGCGCTCTCTGCATCCTTGTATGCATTTTAGCTGGGTGTGTGCCCTTGACTATGATGCTTACGTCATCAGCATACCTCACTACTTTTACACTGTGCTTCTCGAGTCCCCTCAACAGACCATCCACTACTAGAAGCCAGAGGAGTGGAGAGATCACTCCTCCCTGAGGGCAGCCTCTGCCGACTCTAGCGCTGTAAGAGACTCCTCCAAAGCACGTTGTAATTGTTCGGTGGCTAAGCATCGAGTGGATCCAGCTCACTAGGGTGTTCTCTATGCCAAATCCTCTCGCTGCTTCCCGTATCGCGTCGAAGGCTGTGTTGTCGAAAGCCCCTTCGATGTCTAGAAAGACTCCCAACGCGGCTCCTCCACTCTCCACGGCACCTTCGACCTTTGTTACGATTTCATGAAGAGCGGTTTCGGTGGATTTGCCGGTTTGGTACGCGTGTTGTGTCTGGCACAAAGGGCTTTCCACCAGTGCGCCAGCTCTAATATGCCTGTCCACCATTCTCTCCAATGTTTTCAGCAGGAATGATGAAAGGCTGATCTGTCGGAATGCTTTGGCTTGGTCATAGGTGCATTTCCCTGGTTCGGGTATAAATACAACCCTGACCTCCCTCCACATTCTTGGGACGTATCTGGAGGCCAAACATGACCTGAAAAGGTTAGTCAGCCTTCCGATTAGACGGTCCCCGCCCTCTTTCAGAAGGGCTGGGAAAACTCCGTCTGGTCCCGGGCTTTTGTATCTATCAAAAGATTCAATTGCCCTTTTGGTTTTCTCCTTGTTTACTACTCGGGCCGCTGTTTTCCAGTCGCCTGGGCTGTTGTCCATAGTGTCGGTCCCCATAGTCTGAGGATCCTCATACGGCGTTGATTCTGGGAAGTGTACTTCAACTAGATGTTTCAGTATCTCCTTATGTTCAGTGGCATAGTCTCCATTTGGGAGGCGGATGCTGCTGATACTTTGCGGTGGGCCAGAGGAGAAAACCTTCCTTAATCTGGCCACCGTCGGTAGTGCCTCCACCTCTCCACAGAATCTAATCCACTCTTGGGAGGATCGGATGAGCTTCTTGTACCGTCCCTGCACTGCTTTGTACTGAGCCCAGTCTTCCTCCGTTTTAGTCTTGGTTGCTCTATTATGGAGACGTCTAGACTCTTTTCTTAGACGTCCTAGTTCCTCGCTCCACCAAGCTACTTTCCTCCCCTAACGCACTGGTTTGATAGGGCACGAAGCCTCGAAAGCACGTGTCATGGCTCCATGGATTAAATCCGCTTCAGCCTCGACCGCGTGTCTTGTTCGAAGCCTCGGAGGAATCCCCTGCAGACTATTCTCTAGCTCCGTCTTATAAGCGTGCCAGTCTGTAGTCCTGGGGTTCCTGCGGAACTTACCGCCTTTTATGGCAGTTCCGACCCTGATTTCAAACCTAATGGTTCGGTGGTCTGCAAGTGAGTCCTCATCGTCGACCCTCCAATTTTCACAGAGGCCAGCTATTTTCCGGCTACTCAGTGTGATATCTATCACTCCTTGGCATCTAGAAGTTATGAACGTAGGACTGGAGCCCCTATTCAGAATCTCCAAATCAGTCGTCACCAGGTACTCTAAAAGTGCCGTTCCCCTGGTGTTGATTTTTGAACTACCCCATGCTAGATGCTGTGAGTTGGCGTCACAGCCTATAACAAGGTCTAGTCTTTTCCTTTTACAGTAGTCAACCAGTTCCTGGAGCTCTTTGGTCGGTGGTGCTTCCACCGAGTCCCATGGTAGGTAGGCGGAGGCGACCAGTATGGTGTCACCCTCACCTTCCCTGTCCAGTCTGATGATCGCTGCTGCAACGTCCCTAGAACAGAAACTGTTCAGTTTGATGGCTCCGTATTCTTTTCTCACAAAGATACAGGCTCTCGGTCCTGGTTCTCCTTGTGCGTAAAGGAGGTCTCCATTCTTGATGTTCATTCCTCTAACTGCACCCCCGCGCACCCAGGGCTCCTGTATTAGAGAAATGTCTGTGTGCCCCATTGTAAGGTCACGGTTTAGTAAGGCCGTGGCTGTTTTACAATGTTGCAAGTTAATCTGAGAGAATGTGACGCGGGCAATGCCACTACTAGACATCCCCCCGTCGCCCCTCTCTCTACCTCCCGTGGGGAAAGGCCCGTAGTCGAGCTCTTGCGCCCCTCCGTGAGGCTTATCCTGCGGTTTGTTTATTTTTGCAGGAGACGCGAAGAGCTTCTTCTGAGTGCCCTCACTGGTCCCCTTCAAACCGCTGCTAGCGACGGAGTCTACTTTAGGTAGTCTACCCCGTCTGATTTGGGGGGTGCCCCCCCTTCCTCCTCTGCTGCCCGTAGGGCCACCTGTACCCCAGCCCCTTCCCCTTCTAATTGGGTTCATGGGAGCCGGAGTCCTTGACGTCCCTTCGTCAGTGTCAGGTGGCCGCTGTTCGATCACCACCTCGACGACGACATCTTTCTGGCCGTCTGCCTGATTGACGTCTGCGTCAATCTCTTCCATCTGTTGCTCTGGAGGGTTCGGCTGTGCCTCTGTGGTTGAGGGCCCCCCTGCGTCCTTTCTAGGAGGCTCATAAAAATGAGCTCTCTCTAGGCTGCAGTACGGTGCAAAGTCCATACTGCGCAAAGCCGCTAGGGAGTCCTCGTCCACCCCAATCACTAGGTGGTGGGCCCCTTTGACCATCCTGAGATCCCAGACTCTCCATTTCTGGGTCTGGAGTCCCTTGTTCAGGCGACTCAGCCTTTTGAGGATGTCCTCCGCCGCGCTCTCCGGTCCTCCCATGACGACGGTCATTCTCGTTAGCCTTGGGAGGCTGTCCCTCTCCGGTACTTGAAGGGAGGCCCCCTCCCAAGGCTTTAGGCTTGGTGTTACCTGTTTAAGCCACGCAGTTGCGGTGGCGTCTGGGCAAGTCATCCACAGGATTCCGTGGTCAAACCTGTGCCCCTCGAAGCGAGGTAGATCCTGATCCTCAGGGACCTGGTCCTGTGCCTCAAGGAGCCCACGCATGACTCGGTTGGCTTGCTCCTCCGTCAGCTTCACGTCCGGATATTCAGCCGGTACAATGGCCAGCCTACCTCCCCCGGCGGCCACTGCACCAAACGTTAGCTGTCCATCCAGCGTTCTGCCTTTTTTCTTAGTGGTCAGCCAAGGAGGGGTGTTATTGGGAGTTCTCTTCCTTTTAACCCCCTTCTCCTCGGCGCCACTGGAGACCGTCGGGTCCGCAGTTATTGGGAGGCCCTCTTTTCTTATCCGAGCTCTCCTTTTCTCTGCACCCCATCTGTTTTGGTTTCTCCTTCTTTTGCTCTTGGAGGTAGCTGAAGCACCGTCTTTTGACGAGCTCTTCTCTACCTCTTCGGCCTTCTCCTGTTGTGACCCTGCGGGCAGAGCCTGGTCGAGGTTGGTTAAATCCAGCCCCGTCTCATTCCCCGCCACGGTTGTGGCCATTTCGTCTCCCAGTGTGCCCCTGTCTAGGAGCTCCTGCGGAGCGTTGTTATGTTTGGGTTTTTCTGAATGCCTGAAATTCCCACGAGTAAGCTAGGAAGTGGTGGTCGACCCTCCTCAGAGCCTGCATAAGGAGGTAAGGCTATTTACAATGGGGTGTCGCCTGGTTCCCCAAGGGCATCGTTCGCGGCACTTCAAACCCTAAGTACCATGCAGCCTTCAGCACGATAGCTTACACCTTTGCTTAGGGGAGTTGGTCCGCGGCAACTGATTTCGTGCCTTTTCGGTTTTTACACCGATCTGGGTCACTTATACAGTCGCAGACTGATCTGTCGAACGACCCCTTTCCACGGGACGCGCCGCCAGTGACTACGCGATCCCCCTTCTGGGAGCTCGGCTCCACGAGCAGCCCCCTCCTATCCGCCACCTGGAGGACGCGCTCACGTCGGCGCTCAACCACCCCGGCTTGAGGGAACGGACCCGGGCCCCGCTAAGGCACCCACGATCCCCCCCCCCCCCTCGCCCCGGGTACGAGTTTAAGACTAGTAAAAGATGTGTTTCGGACATTTGTTTATTGATTTTGTTGTTAAAAAATAGAAATATTAACTTCCAACTTCCGGACTGAATTTTATTGCGGAGTATCACTTTTTTTCGAGAGAAAAGTATTCTATCTTTTTCTCATAAAACTAATATTAAAGAAGATATGAGCATTTAAAGTTACACAGGAATGAGGCTATGTGCCATTTTTCCAAAACCAAAAATGGTCATAAATTGGTAAAAAAAGAGGGTGCGTGGAACCCACGCGATAGGAGTGAAACTTCGTAGTCATTATGTATAGATAACGATAAATTATTCGGACTTTTTTAAATGAACAAGTGATAATAATTGAGAAAAGTGAGTATACGGGGTTAATCTCAAAGGAAAACGGAAAAAAGCACAGCTCAGCACATTTAGCTGAGTAATGAACACAACACTTTGAGAATTTGAGTATCTGCCTATTCTATTTTTGTTATCTGTTCACTATCAAATTATCTTTTTTTTTTCACGATTATGAAGTGTTCAGACAACTAGATTTTTTAAATCAGTTTTTTGTAAATACACCACAAATTGATCGAGATAGAGCAGTTTTGCTTCAATCTTTTCTTGTAGCTCTCAAAACTCTCTATAAAGAAGGATTCGTGCAAAATTGCTCTATCTCGCTTAAATTCCGGGATATTCGGAGAAAATTACGGATAAATCACTTTGTCTACAAACTTCATATTCTTTTGTTTTTGACATCCGTTTTGTTGAAAATATCTAGGAAACTGAGCGAGATAACGGAATTCTTCTTATCAGTTTTTCTGTACAGAATTTTGAAAACTACAAGAAGAGTCTCTACAAAAATTGCATCATCTCGCTCAGTTTCCCAGAGATTCATCAAAGTCCTACGACAAAAAATAGATTTATGAATAGAGGAATTGTTTCAATGTTTTTTTGCCTTGAGAATATATGAAAATCTAATGGAGATACGCCCATTTAACTTAATCTTTTTTTTAGCTTCTGAAATCTCCTACAAAAAAATTGATTCAGGCAGAGTCACACTATCTCACTTAGATTCCGAGTATTCTCAGAAAACCACACGGAGAGAAAATTCTCGAGAAAATCATGATGCTCAGATCCATAGAGCTGATGCAAAATACATTCCAGGGACATTTTATGAGTCTCCAAATGGCAAAAACTGGCCTTTTGTCAGGAATTCATGCTTGAGCCGATTCATTTTTTAGAAAAAAGTGTCACATTAATTGTGAAGCGGTATCATGAAAATATTAGCCAGTGCCTTTCTCTTTGACTATTGAAAAAAAATTCTCCATCCATCCAATGACAAATTCTCCTGGGGATACAACATAGGAAATCACTCCCAGTTTTCTGAACTACTTGAAAATGTTTTTTCGTCAAGAATTGTTGATAGATGTGGTGAATTAATGATATTGATGTTAATGTTGGTTTTCAAGATATTATTGACAGCTTGTCCAGTCATTGACACTTCAATTTAGCTAAATTGGAGTGTAAAAGACGAAACAAGCTGTGTTGAAAAAACATGCATGCTTCTACCACGCCCCCTCTCTCAGCACATGAGAGCAGAACCACGGGGTGCACGTGGAGAGGCTCAGGTTCCAAAAAATGTGCTGGAACCTGATGCTGTAATAGCCAACAGATCCAACAAGTGATGAAAATGGAGGTCTTCTTTGAAGGTACCTGGAGCTCACGTTTTGCAACGGATCTCTTGTTTCACCTGACCGTAAATGAGTAAATGAATTAATGATGTTCAAGAAGTTGCCAACCTCCACTCAACCTTCATTTGAGCATTTATTTGTATAAAAATGAAATTATTAATTAATTACCGAAAACCTCTCTCAACCACTCATTCATCAAACATTTATGCTGTTGTTGTTGTTTTCACTTTATTCATTCGACTAACCGGAGCTTGCCTCTTTTTCCCCAATAATTTACACTTTATTCATCAATAGAGTACAAGCATTTTTATTTAGACTACAAACGTTGCGGCATAATAGGAAAATTAACCCATTTTTGATTATTCTTTTTTCTCTCAAAAATTCAATGATCCCCTCTTTATTTTCACACCACCAAGAATTCATGTAGTAACATATTGTTAATAAGTTCAGAAGTTTATGAAAAAATATATAGAACAGTCTTACTTGTATTTTCCCAACGAAATTCGACGTTTTTCCACGTTTTCACACACTTATTGCTGAGTCCACGAAGTCGTCATGCGGTCTGATGAAAATTTTTGGTGGTCAATCACGCAATTGTTGTCGCTGTAGGTGTATTGAAGGAAGAATTAGTAAAATGGCCACTTCGAGGGAAATTTGAATATTGAATAGTTGGGAGAGGTTTCCTCTACAAAAGCCTCTCCTGGCACTTAGAAATTTTAGGAAGCCACTCAGAATCTTTACACGTTTACTTCCGAATTTTTCTCATGCCAGTCTCATAATATGTTAGACGAAGGAGCATAGTTGGGTACCTTCGACTGTTTTCGATACAGGAGCCATTGGTCATTTTATACTTGGCTTTGGATTGAAATATCTCGAAAACTATGCAAAATTCATCGAGACATGCTGTGAATGAAATTTAGAGGGAAGATTGACGAACAAAATAAGCAAAACGCTGTTTTCCTACGACCAGTAGTTTCCGAGATAGCATTTCTTTAATGAATAGTTCAGAAACAATGGATGAGGCCCGCTAGCAAATAAATGAGCGCTTGGACGTCCTTTCTGAATTTTTCATTCAAAAATCGATATCTTAATAACTACGAGTCTTAAAAAAACGAAGGTTTCCTTATTTTCTTCGTTAATCTTCCCTCTAAATTTCATTCACAGCAGGTCTCGATAACTTTTGAGTAGTTTTCGAGATACTTCAAGCCAAAGCCGAATTATGAGGTGGAGCATGGATACTTTTCGGTCGTGTTTCATGACAACTCCTCCTTTGAATGACAATTCTCCGTAATTTTTTAAAGAATCATTTAGATAAATTCCCATATTTTTCTCTCCGTGTATTGCAAAGAAAAAATTTAAAAAAAACACAGACTTCCCCACCACCCGGAGAGTGGGAGTATTGCTCTACTACCACGGTCCCCTCAAAGCCTCACACTCGTTTCGTGACGCGAGAAAAAAGTTGATACCCTCCCAAAAGAAGTTTCACTTCAGAAAAATTCTCGGACAACGACTCCTGATTACCATGTCAACCACATATTTAAACAAGCAGTAGTTCCACTCTTTGTGCGTTATTTGCAAACCCCACTCTTTGTGTGACATTTAATATTTTGCCAATTCGATTGGCAAAATGCTCCCAAATGGGATTTTATCCATAATCAATCGAATCTCTATAGAAATGAATATCCTTTCAATTGCTTAAAAAATAGTATTTTTCTGACAAGAAATACGCACTGATAGATGCCTACAAATATTGCTTGAGTCTGTATCGATCTATTTAGTATTCCATCTACGATACTTAGAATCAACTTGTAATTCGAAATCTCAGCTCAGAATAATCGATTGAATTGCAATAATATCACATGGTACATAAAAATTCAATATTAGATGAAAATTCAGATCCTATGATGGAACACAAAAATTGACGTTCGGGTTCCAAATAGGATTTCTATTCTTTCTGATTGTCGTCAGAATGAAAAGGTACTCATTTTGTAGGAAAAATTGTCTACTTTCAAATGGTGGAATATATAATAGTAGTGTTCCTAGGGAGAAAGCTAAAAAAAGCGTGATTTTTGAAAAAACTAATTTATCGAACATCCTTACAAGAGACTTCTTCTGAAAAATCTGAAATCATCACCATTTGTGGAGCTCATTGAGATGAATCTTTTAAGCTGAACTTGGATGTAATCGTTTGGATAGTGTTCGAGATATAACCTCTTCTCATAAAATAGTTTTTGGCCAATATCTTAGAAACTACTGGAGCGATTTCGCCCAATTTCAATACCAAACTTTTCGCTCATTAGGTGCACAAACTGGCAGAATTTGAAGTCTCTAACTCAAATAGTTTTTGAGCTATCGTGTATAGCAAATTCAGGATAAAAAACATTGTAATTGAAATTGTCTGCAAACGAAGAATCTGAGCAAAATTCACCCCGAGTGAAAATTGGGAGTTCAAATGAGATGTATTTCATCGCTGAGAGTGGGGGCTGTGAATCAATTTTTCGCGGAGAAAAGTCGACAAAACGATTTTTCGAAAATTTGAGTTTTCTCGAACAGTACTCAACCGATTTCGCTCAAATTTCACTGACAGCAATTTGCATAGGGAGGGAAAGTACTGTTAAATTTTCAGCTCACCAAGTATTACCGTTGCTGAGCAATGAGCTGATATCTGTCACACATACACACACACACACACACACACACATATACATACATACAGACATTTTTTTAAAATGTCATTTCTCGACGTTTTGGATCATTCTGAGTCATATTCCGATGAAATCTCGAAATCGAAAAAAATCGCGTTTACAATGCTTTCATTTGGAAGCAATAATGAATGAAATCAAAAAATACGACCCGGAAAGTGAGTGAAGTAGCGTGGAATGCCTCATATTGTTCAAATAATTTATCTTTCGAGTTACTCAATGAAAATATGGATACGTCATCATCAATATCACAAAGCCATCCAAAAGTTAACGGAACGATCCTGAATCGAACAGCTCTACTAGAAATCCTCGTTTCTTCTGTTTAAGAGCGGAAAAATGATTGTGATGTTTTTCAGAGAGATGTTCTGATCTTTCCCAAATGAGTTTTATACTTTCGAAATTCACACGATGATGTATATTTTGGGGACGATTCGTTATGATATATAAATATTACAACCAAAAACTCCAAATAATTCATAACCCAAGAAAGATTTTTTTCCATAGAAAAATGGTTGTGAATATATATGTCCAAGGTCATCACCATCCTAGTACTAAGGGTCATAATTTTCAATGCCAGAGATACCTAAAAGACATTTTGAGGGGAAGGCTGCAAAAATTTAAGAGCCATTTGGCATGTCACTCGAATTTCCAGTCGAGGGTTTTTAAATTTACCCTGCGTCGGTACTATAGCGAGGAATTTCTAGCCACTCAACTTCAAAAATACAAACCTTTTAGTCTCTAGTTGCAAATTTATGGCCAGAAAAGGAAAAATTCTGGTCCCATTTGATAATATTGTGAAATTAAAGTCCACCTAAATAAATTTCATGACCATTTCACAATTATTTTTAGAGAAATTTTTAACAGTGTTGGTATGATTAATTAATTAATATCCTGAATGTGTAATGCAAATAGAATGATGTTCAATTACCATTAAAGAGCATAGTTTTCCCTAGAGTCGACTAAATGGATGAGTCATTTTCAGATATTCAGAAGAATTTTAATCTACGAATTCAGATGTCTCCTTTCAACATTATTTTCAATTTTTTATAATGGGGAAGTTAAAGTTTGAGAATTATTGGTTTTTCGATTCTTCACCCATCGATTCAGATTTGCTGTTGATTTTGCTAGGAAGCAATAGGAAATTCAGTGCGTAGGACTAAGATATTATAGCATGGACGGTATTTATGACTTTTTGTCGGCACACTGCGCATGTTTTCATACCGAGTGCACATTTGAAACATGCTTCATTGTAACAGATTTCACATATTCTCCCATCGTCAGTCAATTCTTCTTCAGATTTTGGTGAATTATGGAATGTCCTCAACTCCGATTCATAGCCAATGTATGCTGGATGCTTGTCGCTCTTTGGATCAGCCAAGCTCAGACTGCTGAGAACAGGTGTGGTCGAAAATCGGAAATCTGGTGAGGCACTTAGCCTGTAGTCTTCCCCATAATAGACATCTCTACTCCTTGGTGTTGGTATTGGTACTGTATCAGGATCAACCCCGATTGGTACATTCTCGCATGGCAATTTACGTACGAATTCACAGATCGCTCGCCAACGTTGATCCCACCCTTTAACCCACTCGTAAATCTTAACTCCACATTCAAAACATCGAACGTGATCAGCTTCACCCGCGAAGAAAAATCCAGCAGCTGCCAATTTAGCTGGATCTAAGTATGGCACTAGCCAGTTTTCATAGCTAGCAAGCCTTGCTGATTCTAAACGATAGTCTAGTGATGAATAATCACGATTGTCTACGTCATGAATGCTGTCTGAAATTTGTGGTGATGGTGGAGTGCGTCCATCTAAACGCTGTATACTAACGAAATCCACGGTTGTTCTATGAACAGACATGCCATATGAATGAGGATCCATGTTTGTTGTGAGGTGTCAGAGGGAAACTGATGAAACGAAAAGACTGTTCTTTCTATATACTCATTCCTCCTCCAGTTGAAGAAAATTTGGAAAATCTCACATTACTTGGTGGGTATGATACCTTGAAACAGGTCCATGTGACGGTCTGAGAAATGTCACGTGGGAATCTGGGGTGAGGATGATTTCCAAACACCAACAAACGTTTACTTGAGTATAACGTCGGAACGTTGTTTTCTTCCAATTTCTATTTTTGAACAACTATTATGAACCAGAATGACGTTGCATTATTCTTTCTTGAAACCAGGAATTGATTTATCATTTCAATCAATATTGAATGGAAAGAATCGAAAGAGGATTATGATTTGAAAACTTTAAAATTTTAGCAACTAATTTTCATTTTATGTAGAATTAGGAGCGAGTCAATCAGTTCATGTTTAATCTCTGTAAATTATTCGAGTGTATTTTTGAAACAAAAATTCTCGATCAAAACATATTGAGAATTATACTGGGATGTGGTATGGAAGGAGAATTGCATTTAGAGAATTTCCAGAGTGGAGAGTCGGAAAATATTGTAGGAAAACACCTTGACATACTGTCATTAACTATTTTAGTTTTTTACCTGGTTTTTCAAGTTATTCTCATTCTGACAACAATGAATTTCATCAACTCCAAGTATAACTATGAAATGGTGAACATGAGTATGAACTGTTGGTTCCTGTTATGTGAAACTTAATGCCCATAGTTGTGATACCGATGTGTTCATGGTAACTAAAGGAGAGACAATCCGTAATTTTTCTCTTCATTGAATCTTTCAAAGTTTCTGTAATTTTCTTTGTTTGTGAATTCCATTCAAAAACTTCTTTGCAAGTGGAAAACGATATTGTACGGAATTGTGGATTTATTTCTGAAGATATAGTGTATGGATCCAGTGGAAAATCTATGATTGGTACCACAAATAATTTCAGAAACATTGAAGTGAATTCAACAAGGCACTGGAGGAACACGCACAAGATTAGTCAACTGAACACTTAGAATTGGATTCTTATGTTCAATTGGTATTTTTGTTCCATAGACAAATTTTCATTCTGTTTTATAATAATCCTAAATTTTTCTTGATTCCAAATTTCACCCATTTTCCTTCCTTAACCCTGTGAGACTGAATCCGGAGTAATCTGTAATGCGGCCCCTAGAGTGGGGCTGACCAATGAGCATACAGTATGCTGTAAACTTACACGGGCCCCACTCCATGTCACGAATGGCCGGTCGTGGAGTGGAGAAACCAGAATCAGTCTCAGACGTTTAAGATATGAATACTGAACTAGTTTGAGGTAGTTCTATGAGATTCCATGTCATCGATAGATTTTCTTCAACTTTTGTTGAATAACTATTTATGTTATCTTCGTTCTCTGTAGAAGAGTTAGAAAATTTTCACCACATAAGCCATGAAATTTTCAAACTCAAAGTTCTGACTATCAAGACGAAACTCAGTAACATTCAGCGGATTTTCATTCCTCCAAAGCACACATATGGATTCATATACCAGTCACTTCTTTTTTTCATTCTGAGAACATGCAAATTTGTTAAGATCTACGATGGAGTAGCGCATCAGCTGACCACTGCTGAGACGTGATTGATCATTCAGTATAGTTGTACGTGTGTGTGCTCTACTATCCAATATGTGCAATAAATTTTTAAATATGTACATGCAGTCATATGGGAGCATTGAAGAAATGAATTTTCTAACATTTATCCTTTTTCAGAATGTGGATTCCGAATATTTAAATACGGTTTCTGGCTCAAAGATTTGAACCATTGGCATGGATATGCAATTCAATTCATCATAATTGAGGTTTCATGCTGAATTGGTATTTCTGTACTTCGTATGGATTTTTTCTCTGGTTTGGATGTGTTACGTCAGAACGATTATTACTAATAATTCCAAAATAGCATGATTTTATTTATTTTTCCTGTTTTGAGCCTAGTTCAGATCCAATAGCTCGGGATAGGAAGAAGGGAGTTTCTGCGTTTAGCTATGTCTAATAAGGTGACAAGGTGAAAATAACGCCAACTTTTAATAGTAATTTGGCTTATATTTTCTAAATAAAAATAATTTTTAAGATTTTACAAACATAATTATTCACATTTTCTAATCAATTTTCAATAGGTTCGAATTTCAATTATCTATTCTCTACAATAAAAGCGATTTTTGAAATTTCACAAAAAAAATAATTTCGAAATTCAATCAATTTTCCAATAAAACTTCAATTTTAATCATTTCAATTTTTTTCAATGGGAATGATTAAAATAGAATAACATAATTTCCTTTTTTTTGTGAATCCGACAGGATCCTCTAAATTTTACATTTCCGAAATTTTAGCGATTCCTCATTCAAAACAATTAAAATAGAATAAAATAATTTTTTTTCAGGAACCTGACGATATTCTCTACATTTTGCTTTTAAACCCAATTAACTTCAAATGGAATGATTTTTGCAATAAATCCGACAAGATTCTCTAAATTTGACATTTTCTAAATTTTATCGATTTTCCCTTTATACCCAATTTAAAATTAAATAGAAGAATTTTCATAGTTGAATCCTATTTGAAAAAAAAAATTATTTACTGGATACGTAAAATCTGGGCGCGCAGTATTGACCGATTTTGATTGAACTTGTCCACTTACTTTCTCTGTTTTGTTTCCTTTCATTAGTTTTTAATCCAATTTTCTCTCGCTTCTCTCCGGTTTTCTTTTACTCAAAATCCCCACAATAGTTCAATGGAATCATCTTATTTTCCTATCTTTTAACACTTAAAATTTCCCAAAATTCTCCAATAAAATTCGTTTTATTTATTTATTTTTTTTCACTAAAAATTCGTTTTATTTCTGTATTTTTTTTCACACTTAAAAATCCCCAAAATTTTAAAACACAATCCGTTTTATTTCGCTCTTTTTCACACTCAAAAATCTTCACATTTTCGTTTTATCTCTGTATTTTTTTTCACACTTAAAAATCCCCAAAATTTTAAAACAGAATCCGTTTTATTTCTCTCTTTTTCACACTCAAAAATCTTCACATTTTTTTCCATAAAATCTTTCTCATTTCTCCCTCTTTTCACACTCAAAATTTTCACAATAATTTTTATGATCCTTTTTTTTTATTATTTTCACTCTCAACTGAATTCTTTCGATGCCGCGCCCTAATTAATTCGGGAAGGAAGTGCATCGTTCCTCGCGAGTGCGTTCCCCTTTCTGACCTAATTCCTTTTTTTTTTGCTTCCGAACGGAAGCATCGTAAACGTGATTTTTTTCGATTTCGAGATTTCATCGGAATATGACTCAGAATGATCCAAAACGTCGAGAAATGACATTTCTAAAAAATATCTGTATGTATGTGTGTGTGTGTGTATGTATGTGTGACAGATATCAGCTTATTGCTCAGCAACGGTAATACTTGGTGAGTTGAAAATTCAACAGTTCCTCCCCTCCCCATGCAAATTGCTGTCAGTGAAATTTGAGCAAAATCCGTTGAGTACTTTTCGAGAAAACTCAAATTTTCGAAAAATCAGTTTTTCGACTTTTCTCCGCGAAAAATTGGTTTACAGCCCCCACTCTCAGCGATGGAATACATCTCATTTGAACTCACAATTTTCACTCGGGGTAAAATTTGCTCAGATTTTTCGGTTGCAGATAATTTCAATTACAGTGTTTTTTATCCTGAATTCACTATACACGATAGCTCAAAAACTATCTGAGTTAGAGACTTCAAATTTCGCCAGTTTGTGCATCTAATGAGCGAAAAGTTTGGTATTGAAATTGAGCGAAATCGCTCCAGTAGTTTCTGAGATATTGGCCAAAAACCATTTTATGAAAAGAGGTTATATCTCAAAAACTATCCAAGCAATTACATCCAAGTTCAGCTTAAAAGATTCATCTCAATGAGCCCCACAAATGGTGAGAATTTCAGATTTTTCAGAAGAAGTCTGTCGTGAGGAAGTTCGATGAATTAGTTTTTTCAAATATCACGGTTTTTCTTAGCTTTCTGCCTAAGAACACTACAATTTTTTATTTCACCATTCGAAAGTAGACAATTTTCTCTACAAGATGAGTACCTTGTGACGGTTTTTACCATCACAGAATCAATAAAATTAGAATATTGGAGAAATTTCACGAAAATCACGGTTTTGGTCGCGATTCGTAAGACCCGGTGAGGATAGGGCTCATTTTGAGTCAAGACAGCAAATGTCCAGAGTGAGGCCAACATATTTTATGACCTCACTAATTTTTTTAAATTTATTTTTGTTTGAAATTACTCCGGAAAAATGAAGAGAAAGTCAGGAGTCAGGACTGGTGAGAAATTTCCCCGGTCCCAAAGATAAAAGTATCGGCACCAAGGACACCGAAGAAGAACTTGGGAAGAAACAACATCCATTCAATTGGTCCAACATCAGCAAACATGAGGGAAGGTTGGCCAACAGCGAGGGAAACTGGAGATCACCAGGATCATCGTGGGAGACAGTGAAAGAAAAGACTCAAATTAGAAATGTGAAAATAAAGACTAAAGTTATGTGTGTAGAAAGAAAAGACCAAAGTTTTCCGTTTATAATTGTCGGGAAAATATTGTCCGAAGTATTGTGATTATTTTTAGCATATATATAGGAATATTTGAGATCGAGAATTGGCGCGAGATTCTCGGAATTGAGGAGAATCCGTGACGTTAGGGTAAAGTAGTGGGGGACTCGCGGGACAATTGGTTGGGTTGGGCCTCGGCTCTACCGAAATTGAGCGGAAACAGCCGAGGAAACCCAATGTCAACTCGTGGGAGAGAAGACTCGTTTTTCTTCTCCCGGGACACCGTGGCGATCACATCGTGTAGAGAAACGTAAAGAATTGCGTAAAGAAAATTGAAGTGAAGAAAAATAAAGAGAGGTCAACACGGAGGAAAGACAGCACAAATAATGTAAAGTACGCGAGTCCTCGTACAATTAATATTTTGAGTTTAGAGTAAAGAATTTTGAGTAAAAGATTAGAAGTAACGAATTTTGAGGAAAAGATTTAAAGTGAAGAAAACGTCAAGTTAGCGTCTGTTCCGGGTGACGCCACCCGGCTAATGTTGGATTTATTGTTGGTCATTCTGAGTTCAATTTTGAGTTAACAATTAGTGTGAAATAATTATAAAATTAGTCACGAAAAGTTTCTTTAGATATTTCATGTTTTTTTTCAATTTAAATGTACATAAATCATTTTCTCTGAATATATCGAATTTATATTATTTGAGTTAAAATTTGTCAAGAGTTTTGTGTATAGTTTTCTGTCGTCACGAATACCCAAATAGAGGGTATCGTCCCCTCTCCCCCTCGGGATGAATTGACAGTTTCATACAAAAAGCGGGTAAAATTAGAGTCTTTTTGGAGTTTTGTAATTTCATTGAATTAGAGTGAAACTTGGGGATTTGTCGTTTTCCCCCAACTTTGTTGAATTCTGTCAAAACGACTGGCGCCCATTTCTAATAAGGCAAATTAATTGGGAGGAAATATAGTAAAATTATGGAGCATAAATTTGGGTCAATTTTAAGGAATTTTCAGTGCATTTAACGAGTTGGCTCAAGGTCAGCCAAGCCAACCGTTACAATTCTGCTGACAATCAGAACTCGCAATAGCTCAGTAGTAGAGCACCTGACATGTGATCAGAGGGTCGTGGGTTCAAATCCTGCTTGCGCATTACATATTTTTTCCGGAATTTGATTCTCTTAAAAATTTATTAACAAAAATTAATTTATTAATAAATTTATTTGTTTAATGGCCATTAAACAAATAAATTTATTAATAAATTAATTTTTGTTAATAAATTTTTAAGAGAATCAAATTCCGGAAAAAATATGTAATGGCAAGCAGGATTTGAACCCACGACCCTCTGATCACATGTCAGGTGCTCTACCGCTGAGCTATTGCGAGTTACTATATTTACCATCGAGAATAATATTTGATTGCGAGTTGTTCATTCTGATGACAATCAGAGAGAATAGAAATCCTATTTGGAACCCGAACGTCAATTTTTGTGTTCCATCGTAGGATCAGAATTTTCCTCTAATATTGAACTTTTATGTACCATATGATATTATCGCAATTTAATCAATTATTCTGAGCTGAAATTTCGAGTTTCAAGTAGATTCCCCAAGTATTGCAGATGGAATCCTGAACAGATCGATACAGTCTGGAGCAATATCTGTAGGAATATGTAAGTGCGTACTTGTTGCGAGAATAATGTTCTTTTTTGAGCGATGAGATATATGAATAGCGATTCAATTCACCATAGATGAACTCCATTCGAAAGCATTCTGCCAATCGAATGGGCAAAATATTGAATATCGCACAAGGAGTGGGGTCTGGAAATAACGCACCGAGAGTAAGGCTTCTGCTTATTTATTCTCGTATTTCAGGAGTTTTCAATTAGGAGTTTTTATCAGGAGTTTTTAATTGATCAGCTGATCAATTCAAAACTCCCGATTGGCTCTACCCTCACCTCCCTTACCCATCTCGTTCCTCCACAGGAAGTAGGTATACAAGGACAACCCTTTGACCATGGAGGTCAGAATCGGTGCTCATAGACCTGAAGATGCAAACTGCAACGTCTGGGGACCGTCGGCGCAACGCTGAAACCCAACGTGGCATCCATCCGGAAGCCGAACATATTAGTTTTTATTCTTCTTCATAATGTTCCGCCACTTTAAAAAAAATGAAAAAATTCCTGAGTGTGAAGAAGTATATAAGACATTTTCTGAGAAAAAATCGCAGTCGACATTTCCAAATAACACGGTAAAAAAAATTATAAGAGTTTTTTTTTTCTGTTCTTGAACATTAGCTTTCCAGCGGAGATTCATAATAAAATTTTTTTTCATTCTTTCGACTCCTAAAAATCGGAAAAAAATCACCATTCATTAATTCTCAAATTTACTGTAAAATGAAGGATAAGATCGAAAACGGAGGTTTTCTTGAAAATCTCGAAAATGATTTGAGATAGAGAGCTGAAAATTTAGCTGGATTATTTACCTCCGGAAAGTTAGCACAATGAAGTATTTTTTTGGGGACTTTGCTTAGCTCTGAGTTATGTGCTATTCATGTGCTGATTATTTGTGGAATTTCTAAATTATTTGCTGTTTTGCGTCACCTGATTTGAAGAGGTTGAAGTTATGGAAAAATCAATTCTTGTCATTTAACTGACAAGAATCGGAAATTGATGCCAAACATGATGGAAACATTATATGCTCGATAAGAAAAGATCATTCCATTTTTTTTCACAATTCACAGTGCACACGGGAATTATTTATGTGCGCTTATACAGAATTGCAGTTATGAAAAGCTCCATTTTTCACTTTTGCCCGACAGCAGTGATTCAATGAGCTCGCAACTTACAGAAACATTGGGTGCTCCATGAAAATAAATTATTATTGCATATTTTTTCTAATTTTTGGTACAAAAATAAATTATTTATGAAGAGAAAAGTCATGAAAAGCTATATCCATAGATTCAATTGTTGACAATAGTCTACATACAGAGCTCAAAATCAATGGTCATATTATGTGCTCAATGAAAAAAGATTCTTTTATAATTTTTTAAGAATTTGTGGTGCACGAATATATTATTGGTGGAGGGAAAAGTTAAGAAAAGTTAAATTTCTGTTATTTGATTGCGAAATTCAACAAATGTCCTCAATGATACACCCAGCAAAAAAATTAAGGGAACGGTAAATTTTGTCAGTTTTTTGCTCGATTTTCAAATGGCTGTAATTTCGCCAAAAATGATCGTATCAGAATAAAAAAAAAATCGTTGGAAAGCTTGAAGTCTCTACTCTTGAAATCTTGAGATGAAAATTTTTTATGACCATTTGTTATAACGAGATAGGAGAGTTGAAAGTGGAAAATTTTTTTTTCTTTTTTTTTCATTTTTTCAACTTGTTTCACGGACTTCAAAAAAATTTTCTCGACTCAACCCTTATAAGGATCATGTAGCCTGGTCTTTCAGCTTCAATTTCTTTTTTTTTTTTTTTTCTACGACCCTTTGTTGCTGAGATATTGTCGATTGAATCAAAAAAAACTCTTTTGTCTTTAATCGTCGATATCTCAGGAACTATTGATCGCACAGCGAGCGGATGATAAGATTCGTAAATTTGAATGAATTTCCTGTAATATTCTTGCACTGTTTGATTGAAAAAAAATTTTCTTCCAATTTTAAAATTGGTTCGAAAAAGTACCAAAAAATTGAGTTTTTTTCCTTTTTTGAAAATTGCCCTGCATTTTGCGAATTTTGCGAAATTTGAAAATGTTTCGACGTTTTTCTTTAGTTTAATGTGTGCTGCAACACCCCCTAAATTTTCAAGCCAATCGGTTCGACCGTTTTTTCTTCCCGAACGAACAAAGTTTCAGCAAAAATTAAAGGAACACTTTTTTGTGCCCTAAACACCAATTAATGATGATTAGGGCCGAAAATGTTTTTTATGGGTTATTTTTCCGTGATTTTTCATGCAAAATTTGTTGAATTCCATCGGAAAATGAGAACAATCAAAAATGAAGAAAAATCAATTAAAAAATCAAAAAAACAAATTTTTTAAACGAAAAAAAATCGAAAAAAAAATTGTTTAAAAAAATCTGCTGAGTCACTATCTCTCCGAATCAAATGCGATTCCGGTGTTTTTTTTTTTCATTTTTCAAATTTTTTTCCGAGTTTTCTAGTGGTTTTTTGAGAACAAAAATTGATTTTTCCATTGATTTTCAAAAGAAGAGAAAATTTCTAATTTTCCATTGATTAAAAAAAAAATTGATTTTTTTTTTTTTTTTTTTTTTTTTAATACTTATTTAATACTAAGATTATGCCAATCAGCGACGGAGGTTCAGGGTGTGTCTGTGGACAAAGCACTTGTAAATAATTTTTACAGTGGTGCTTGTATCATTCGGCAGAGACTAGGATTTGAACCCGGGTCTACGAGTTGGCAATCCGACACTCTACCGAACGAGCCACCGTTCGCCTCGAATTTTTTATTGATTAAAAAAAAAAATCGAATTTTTTATTGATTAATGAAAAACAAAATTTCAATTTTTTATTGTTTTTTTATTTTTTTCATTGTTCTCATTTTTCGATGAAATTCAACAAATTTTGCACAAAAAATCACGGAAAAATAATGGAGAAAAAACATTTTCGGCCCTAATCATCATTAATTGGTGTTTACGCACAAAAAAGTGTTCCTCTAATTTTTGCTGAAACTTTGTTCGTTCGGGAAAAAAAAACGGTCGAACCGATTGGCTTGAAAATTTAGGGGGTGTTCCAGCACACATTAAACTAAAGAAAAACGTTGAAACATTTTCAATTTTCGCAAAATTCGCAAAATGCAGGGCAATTTTCAAAAAAGGAAAAAAACTCAATTTTTTGGTACTTTTTCGAACCAATTTTAAAATTGGAAGAAAATTTTTTTTCAATCAAACTGTGCAAGAATCTTACAGGAAATTCATTCAAGTTTACGAATCTCATCATCCGCTTGCTGTGTGATCAGTAGTTCCTGAGATATCGACGATTAAAGACAAAAGGGTGTTTTTTGATTCAATCAACAATATCTCAGCAACAAAGGGCCGTAGAGAAAAAAAAAAAAAAGAAATTGAAGCTGAAAGACCAGGCTACATGATCCTTATAAGGGTTGAGTCGAGAAAATTTTTTTGAAGTCCGTGGAACAAGTTGAAAAAATGAAAAAAAAAGAAAAAAAATTTTTCCACTTTCAACTCTCCTATCTCGTTATAACAAATGGTCATAAAAAATTTTCATCTCAAGATTTCAAGAGTAGAGACTTCAAGCTTTCCAACGATTTTTTTAAATTCCGATACGATCATTTTTGGCGAAGTTACAGCCATTTGAAAATAAAGCAAAAAACTGACAAAATTTACCGTTCCCTTAATTTTTTTGCTGGGTGTAATAAAAACATTATGTGCTAGATAGAAGGAGATCATTTGATATTTGTTCAGAATTCAGAGTGTACAAGGGAATCATTTGTGTAGGTTCGTATGAGTTTGAAGGAATATTGTTACGAGGCTAGAAATTCGGGTGGAATTCCTGCCTCGTTATGTAAGGTTGCGTGTGTGTGTTAGGTGCGTGTGTGTGTGTTGAATGCGTGTGTGTATAGTAGGTGCGTGTGTGTGTAGTGAGTGCGTGTGTGTATGTGGGCTTAATGGCGGAAGGCTCAATTTACAACTGAAAACATGCTTCTGCAACGAGAATCCGGAATCACCAACGTTGTTCAGTGTACTGCGACGGCCTCTGGGTTAAGACTCACCGTCAATTACTTGGAATCAATATTCGGGGTTATTCTTCGAATAAATAATGTAAATTATCATTCATATAACGAAATATCTCTTTAATTAATCCAAATATGACAAGGTCCGGTATACTACAGTTTGAATTTGGCGCCGGGGAATAATGCGACACTGTGTTAGGCCGAGAGTGTACTCTGGAAGTACGACCACTCGCAAGTCCGAGAGTGTACCCGTATGATTTGAATTTGCCGGCCGGTATACAATATGGCCGACCACGTGGCACGAGGCAACACCTGTTGACGATTTTATATGTCCTTTTTATTCTGTGTTATTTCCGTAATAATCCAGAAATATCATAATGAATTCATTAAACAATTCCTTCCCCACCATTCTAGGGATGTTTCAAGTCACTCAATGTCCCGATGTTCGAGATAATTGTGGATTATTCCTAATGATATTCAATTGGCGTTCGGACGCCAATTATACTGGTGTGATTTTCCAACGAGTTATTTCACTCAAAATCCTAATATCTCTGGCCAAAATATGGGCCCAATTTATCCACAATTAATCCCTCACTCTATCCGGATCAATCAACCCCAAAATATTCCCCTAATTGATATGTATTTAATTATCGGAGGCTGAACACGCGGTAACGGAATTACACTTACTTGTGACAGCCAAGTTCTTTTCTCTCTCTCAAAATCCGGATCTTACACTAATTCTCTCACTTGGAGTCTTTGTATTAATTGTTCATTTAAATTAATCTCTTGTTGAATCTTTATTTCTTAAATCTTAATTCACTTAACACTAATATTTCCTTAATTAATCACTTAATTACTACAGAGACTTAAAATTTACGTTCTATGTGTTTTGACGGTTATTACAGGAGTGGGGATTTTCACTACAGCTGTGAAAATCCTCACCTCTGCATCCGGCAGGTGCTGCCTCTACCTCCGAACGGTCGATAAATCGATTATCGACGGTGGATTTCTGATTGTCCGGAGGAGGAGGGAGAGGGCGCCTCGACGATAAAAACCCTTTTACGATCACATCGTAACATACCCCCCTGCCAGACGAGACGCACTCTTTCCTCGTCCCCGACTCCTGTGCTCCCGTCGTCCGGTCCCCTATGAACTCTTAATCTATTTACCTGTCGTTGGTGCAACTTCGTCCTCAGCAGCTGCTTACCGCCACTCATCGGACTGAACTGGTTTTTGACTAGAAATTCTTTGGGGGAGGTTCGGGTTTGGATGCAGGACTCGTGTACCCATCTATTTCAACTTCTTTTATAGCTTATCTCTATGTGTATATACAAAAAAAAGAATACTTGTGTGCGGCCCCCCTTTCACCGCGTGGTGACCAGACTTATGGCCCCGAGGTCTCCGGAACCCCTGGGGGGAATACTTGCATCACAGCAAAAAGAGCAAAACCAAAGGAAAAAAAAACAAAATAATAATAAATAATAAAAAAAAACCCCAAGGAAGTCTTGCTCCGCGGAAAGACATGTGACCGCGGGCCCTGTGGAGAGAGGGCGTGGTCTCCTCCTCGCCTACTTCTCTCCGTCCTCTCCTTCCCCTTGCTCCGTCCTCTTTCCCTCCTTTCTCTCTCGCTCCTCTTTCTCCCTGTCGAGACTTGCCCTCACGTCTCGTGGCAACGGGTTACGGCGCCTCACCCCACTGCACTGTGGGCAGGTGGTGATCTTTTCACCCGGTCTGCCACAGGTGTAACAATGCAGACCCGCCTGCTCCGCCGTGCAGTCCCTCTTCATGTGGCCTTTCTTCCCGCACTTCCAGCACTTGTCGGCGACCAGGTCGTCGACACGATAGCCAGGCACGATCGTGGGGCGGTCACCATGGCGTCGGTGGTCATGCCTCAAGGTGCATGGCCCCGCCACGACCGCTCTCTTCTCCGGACCCTTCGCTGCCGAAATCCCAATCCCCGAAAAGATACCGGACTTCGGCTTCGACGTCGACTCCTCCGGACCTGAACTCGAGCGGTGCTCGGTCGAGGGCGTTAATTCGCCTTCCCTCGTCTGCCGAGTCTGACCCGCTGAGCTCCTCCCCGCTCTCGCTGGAACTGGCGTCGCTCCCCGAACTGTGGATATCGAGGAAGTGGCGCCAGTGCTCCGGATCTCCATCCACCCCGACGTGGCTGTCCATAGCTAGGACCGCGGCTCTCCTGCGCAGACGGCGGGGGCTTGGTGTTGGCTGCTCCGGCCGCGCTTGCTTGCGCGGCCTCCCTCGTCTGCGCGGCTCTCCGGCTTGCCGGCTACCGGTTCCGCTGGTGCTGGTATTGGGGTCGATGGCGGTGTTGGTGGCGGTGTTTGTGGTGGTGTTGGTGCTGGTGTTTGCGGCGGTGTTGGTGCTGGTGTCAGGGTCGGTGTGGGTGCTGGTGTTGGCACCGTCAGTGGCATCAGCGGGTTCTGTCGCTCCGCACTCTGGAAAAGATGGTTCTCGGACTCCAACGCCGGGAGTTCCCCCATCGGAACCCGGTATTGCCTCCTCGGGGCCAATCTCCACCTCCTTGCTGGGTTCATCTCCTGTGTCGAACAGAGGCGATGGTTCGTTAGTCATGAACTTACGGAGATTTTTCACATGTACACGCTCAACAACCTTTCCGGCAGCATCGCTCAGATCGTAGCACACTGGAGAGTGCTTTTTCACGACCTCATACGGCCCTGTGTATTTGGCTGCTAATTTAGCAGAGTAATAGTCAGCGGCGTGAGAGAGCTTCTAATTACGGCGCCATAGTTGGTCACCTATTTCGTACACTTCATCCCTATGACCCTGGTCATACCGGGCGGCTTGTCGCACTTGAGATTGACCCAACTTCCGGAAGATCAGGCCATGGACCAATTTCATTCGTTTGCTTCTCTCACCCCACCGCTCTACGTCTCCTGGTGCTATGACCTCCGGCTGTTCTATTTGCCGTTTCAGATTATGGACCTGGTCCGGATTACGTGCCATATTGAGGAATGCGGGGGAAAAACCTGTAATGGACTGAACGGAGGTATTAAGAGCGAACGCCAATTCAGGAAGATACACGTCCCAATCCCGTTGATTACCCTTGCAATAGATTCCGAGGATCGGCTTTATCGTCCGGTTCACCCTCTCAACCGGGTTTGCTTGCGGATGGTACGGTGGAGTGTTGATGTGTTTTATTCCCGCTTCTTTCAGATGGTTTTCGATGTATTTAGCGGTGAACTCCATTCCGTTGTCCGTGAGAAAGTACTTAGGGCATCCCCAGCGGCATAACACCTGTTTCCGGACAGCCTCCCAAATTGCTGCAGCCGTTGCTTTCCGCAGTGGGCACAATTCGACGTATTTTGTGAATAGGTCCTGCATCACCAACACATAGGCATGCCTGCTGTGACTCAGTGGAAAGGGTCCTGTTATGTCAGCTGCGACTACCGTCCATGGTTCCTCTACCACCCGTTCCCTCATTAGTCCAGCTGGTCGTTGTTGCGAGCTCTTGATGGCCTGGCATAGCTCACACCCTCTCACGAATCTGAAGACATCCGTGTACATTCCCGGCCAATAGAAGTCCCGATGTACTTTGGCATAGGTCTTCTCGATGCCTAGATGTCCGGACTCTGCCGGTCCGTGCATGTCGTTGAGGATTCTCCGCCGTAATTCAGGTGGTACTACGAGCTTCCATACATTGAGATCCGGCACGAACGGTTCCAAATACAGGTTTGGCCGATGATAATACAGCCGTTCGTCCTCCACATACCAGTCCGGATATTTACTTGGCTGCTCCTGTACCTTCTGTCTTTTTTGTAGGTACCACAGATCTTCCGTGTACCCTAGCGCGGCGACCTGCTGGCCAGCATCTTCATACATCCTCGACAGTGCGTCCGGGACAACATTCTCCGACCCCTTCCGGTATTGTACCTCCATGTCCTGCGTCTGCAAAGCAAAGGGCCCAGCGCCAAAGTCGCTGGTTGGTATCTTTTAGCTTCCACAGCCACTTCAGGCTGTGATGATCCGTGATGACCGTGAACCTCGACCCCTCAATGTAGGGCCGGAACTTCTTAATGGCCCACACCCTCACCGAGCCCGTCTAGCACTCTTTCTAGATGTTCAATATGGTAGGCCAGTTTTTTGACCTTTTTATTCACTGGTCGGTAGTCGATACAAAATCTTGTAGACCCGTCTCCTTTCTTTACGACTACCGGGCAGCTGCACCAGGCACTCATGGACTCCTCGATATATCCGGCTCGTAACATTTCCTCGACATGCTGTTGCATGATAGCGATCATCTTCGGCGCTGTCATCCGGATTGGCTCACGCACTGGCGTTGGATCGTCGAGCTCGATGTGATACTCCATCAGCGGCGTGATTGGAATGATGTCTGGCTCGTCTGGTAACCAGCTTAGCAACTCTTCGCGCCAGCTGTCCATCTTGGTGTCGTCGGCTGGCTTCGTGCTGATCTCTGCCGCCCAGATCCGGAACGGCTCAACTCGAATCCGTGGCCAGGTGTCCATTGGCGACGGTAGCAGAGCGAACCTCTTTGCCTCTCGCCCTGGTAGTCGCCACGTCCGGTCTTTGGCGCTGAGATCGACTTCCATCGCCTCCATGAAGTCAATCCCCAGTAGGCATTCTTCCTCCAGCGGTTCGACAATGTACACTGGCACCTTTTGTACAATGCCATCCCAGTCAAACTCCAGGGAGACCTGCCCTTGTATGCCAATTGCTGTTCCATTGGCAGCGTAAAATTTTCCTGGGAAGGGGATTGTGAATCCCAGTAACTGGCTTCCTAGGGCGGGGCTTATGCACGATTTAGATGCTCCTGTGTCTACTAGAGCCCTCCGGAGTTTGCCGTTCAGCTCTAGGGCCACATACCACCGTTTCGCCTGATCACTACGCCGCGCTATCAGTTTTGCTTCTTCGCGCGGAATGCCCTTCACTCAGCCTCCATTGCCAGCGTTCTTCACTTCTGGAATCTTCTGCTCCATTAGTTCGTCGTGGAGCCCCTTCCGGATGTTGCCAAGGGCTGGGTGGACACTGTTGATTGTCCAGCCCTCACTACCGCCCTCTTGCCCCGAGTTGGCCGGCGGTGGTAGCACTAACTCGGGCAGAAGTTTTCCGACTCCGACCAGAGTCCCCACTCTTGCAGTTGTTCAATTAATATTTCTTCCGAAGGCAGCGCTACCCGTTCGAACACGGCGCTGATCTGCTTGTTCCTCTGGAAGAACTCCCGCCTATTTTGCGCAATGACTCTGTCATCTCGCGGTACCGGGCACTTGCGCCAGCCGTGACCAATTTTGCCACAGTTAAAGCAAGGCTCGCGGAATCTGCCATTGTTGGTGATTCCGGTATTGGCGGTCGTGGTGCCGACAGGCGTAGTCGTTGCCTGACTCTGCTGAGTCGTTGGTGGTGGAAGTGCTCTCGGTGGCGGTAAGCTCACATTCGTAGAGGCCCGAGGGGGAAGCGGCGCCACCGGGTTTGGGCGTTGTTGCGGATGGCTCCCTCCGGACATCTCCACTGCTGTGACCTCTTCCGGCTGCACTGATTCCCATTCTTCACTCAATGGTTCTTCAGTTTCTGTGATGGCCAACTCCTCCTCTTCGGACCAACCCATCGCGGCTATTCGCCTGCGAGGAAACGGTGGCCGATTCCCCGCGCGATTGAATGTTGGTTGAGGCTTCTGTGGCGGTGCTGGCCCCCTGTTACCGCTCTTGACTTCCTCCGATGGCTCGCGGTAGGTCCGGGCATAACGCAAATCCGCCTCAATTTTCTTCGCCTCTTCGATGAACTGTTCCCGCGATTTGATGCCCCTTGGGTTCATCCGGCTACGGTAATCCGGATGGATTTTAGCGAACAGGGTATCAATTTTCTGCTGGACCCCGTAACCCAATCGGTCTATGGCGGCCCCTATCGGTGGCAAGTACGTGCTAATGGACTCGTCTTTTGCCTGTGTTCTGTTGTGGACCCAATTGTACAGGTCGGTTTTCCACTCTCTATTCGTGTACATGTTCCGGAAATAATACAAGAAGTCGCTGTACGAGCGGACTCGGTCTTTTGTGGCAGCGTACCATTGAAAGGCCAGGCCGGCCATTGCTGCGGGCAACGCAGTTAAGATCTCCCGTTCGGTAATCGCCGAGGTGGTGCAGAAGAACTCCAACTTCGTCAAAAACTGCTCCGGATCCTCTCCCTCTTTGCCGTGGAACGTGATGTCACTCTTCCGGAGCATATCGGCTACTCGAGAGTATTGCCCTCCAAACGAGCGCTCAGCTCTAGTGAACGGGTGTGTTCGGCTCGTCAAGTCCATGTATGCGGGGTCTGCCTCCCGTTCATACCTTACTCCTTCTTTTTCTTCGCCATCACCCTCCGGACGATCGTCTTCGGAGCGGTTGTTGTTGTTACCGCGATTGTCTCTCGGTGGCCCCCTTCTCCAGTCATCTCCATCACCACGACCCGGTCCTTTGCGAGGATCGTTATCATCATCGTCGGGGTCTCCTCCCGGCCCTCGCCCGGGTCCTCCGGACGCTCCTTGCCTCATGGTGTGCTGTTGGTTTGGCATATTCTGTGTAGGATGGCCTGGAGTGCTGGCGATTGGAACGTGTAAGTGGCGCCAAACGCTGGTGGTTCTGACGCTCGGTAGTTCCACCTAGCATCTTGTGGCGCTTGATTGTTCGGTTCCCGCCATCCGGACGCTGGCTGACTCCAGCTGGCTTGCTGTGACATTTGGCTCGGATGATGAGCTGGTCTCGGTGGTGGCCGAGCCATTCCCGCTGGCGGTTGTGTCTGGCTGTTCGGAGGGTCCTGCCCTGGCGGCTGCGGATTCCCTCCGGTCGACGGCCCTGCCCACCTATCTTGTTGGCTCTGTCCCGATGATTGCTGGCTCCACTCCGTTGGTGGCACCGGTGGATTTGGCCGCGAAGTCTGTTCTGGTGTTCGATTAGTCTGGGCCGGTGATGGATTACTCTGAGCTGGCGATGGATTGCCTGGCTGAAGCGGTGCTGGTGGTGGTGGACCCTGGGGAGTCGGTCCGGACTGTGGCCTTTGGCTATTTAGCGGTGTTCCCCGGTTTGAGGGTATCCCGCGGAGGTCCTCCCTCCAGTTGGCCTGTCCGGTATTCTGGAACTGGTATGGGTTCAGCCGAACTTCATACGCAGTAGGGGCTGGGCTGGCACTCCCTGACCATGCGTCATTGTGCTCTTGTTCCCGCTCATTTTGGTGTCCATTTTGACTGGCGGAAGTCCTTGGTGGTGATGGGCCCCAATGTTCTCGGTCAGTTCGTCCCATTCAGTTGATCGGTGTTTGTGGTGGTTGAGGAGGGTTTGGATGAATTCCGTCCCAATCCACGAACCCATCGTTGGGTCGTATGTTTTCTCCTCTATGACCTGTGTCCGGGGTGGGCAACCCCGACTGGGTTCCAACGCCGACCTGCTGCCGTGTCTCAGCATCTGCCGCGCTCCGTGATGCGATTAGCGGAGGGTTGGTCAGTTCTGCCGGCTCGTCTTGCTGCTCTTCTTCTGTCACTTGAGCTGCGATGGTCGAGGGATCATTCGGTGTCACGAAGATGCGAACTTCCGGAAACATATGCGATGGTGGAGCTTGTTCGCTGCTTCCGCTAACACTCGGGTTTGGATTTAGGAAGTGTGCCTCGGTCAGTCGTCTACCCGGCGACACTTGTTGTACCGAATTCTGGCTCTGGGAAAGCGAGGTGCTAGTGGTGAGATCAAGGGGAAATCCCCCCACCGATGGTAATTCCTCGATGTGGACTCCGGAACTGGCTATGGAGCTGTTGCTACCGGATCTTTCCTCTAAGGGGCACAGTGCTGCGTGTGCCGTCTGGTTGGCTCTCGCGTTGTTAGGCGTCGATGTGAGGTCGAATCGGCCGCTGGCCAGTGAGTGATAAGGGCTAGCTGCCATGCGCCGGTACTCATTGGACATCTGCACTGATACCACATGCATCATGTGCTGGTACGCCTGCTCCAATGGAAGCTGCTCGGCCATCCCCTCCACTGGTGTGAACGACAGTATTCCAGTCGCCCTTGCACCTCCTAGAGTTGCTGCAGATACCCATGTGAAATCAACCCCATGGTCCCATTGAGCTGCTCCCGCTCCGTTCCGAGCCACCACTTCATATCTCCAGGCTCGATCTAATACTTGGCTTGGCGACTGGCCCAACACCCGGAGACCCAAGCTGTCCATTCGCACTATCAGAGCTGGCAGTGGTTGGAACTGCAGTATCTGCATCACGCATTGTGTGGGTACGTTGGCTGGGGCCAATCTTCTCCGGAACGTAAATCTTTCTCCCGGGCTTACTCTCGGCCACTCCAGATCGGGTAGCGCTGCTAGCTGTCTGTTCATGGTGGCTGCTACGGTGTTCTGCTGCTGGCTATCTGATTATCGAACTCGTGGTCGACTGCTGCTCTCTGGTGGTCGAACAAGACTATTCGACTGCGGATGTCTCGTTGTCACTGCACCTTCGCCTGCTGAAGTCTCGCTGACGTCGTGATGTCCCACGCTGAACGATGCCTCCACTGATCCCTCTCTCTCACTTACAATATATTGCTTCCTTCTTTTAGTGAAAAAAGAACCCCCCCTTACTTCCGGACTTCTTTCCCCCCCCCCCCCCTTCTCTTTCAGGATTTCAGGAGTAGGAAGTTAAGGAGTTCTGCTTGGTTAAGCTTGAGGGAGACAAGCGTTATATAATCCGGACCAGTTCAGCTGAGTGTGTTACAATGTGAGCTAACTACTAAAATCCTCGTGATCAGCCTCAGATTACTCTAACTCAGGTGTTGCTCCGTATCCGCGCGGTCGCCTAGTGCTGGAACTCGTCAGCTCTACTATTTCAAGTCTTTCCGACTACTACCAAACCTTTTCCCACGAGCTAGGCCGACTACCAAACGATCCGAAGGTTTACCAAACCTTCCCGAGGCCTACCATCTGTCTTGAAGAGACTACCAAATACTTCGACCTCCGGAACAAGGTTCTGGGCTGCAGTACCAAACGATTCGTCAGTTTGAGCCTTCTCAACTTCCGTGCCTCTATTTGGAATCTCAGACACTAGTATTTCTTTTGTGGATTCCAAATTTCCAGTTATTTCAGAAAATAATAATATTTTTAAATTCTCAAATCCCCCTTTGACTTTGTGAAATAACAATAACTTTCAATTCCCGAATTCTTGTTTGATTTTATCAATACAATAATCTTTATTTTTCAAATCTCTTTTGGATTTATAAAATAATAATAATGATTTGATCTTCGAATAATTCGTTGACTTCCGGAAATTTATTTAGTTCCTGCCTAAATTCTCCGCCATTAATTGAGAATTGAACTCTCAATTCCCCGTGGTTCTGTGGTGTTCAGAACCGAAAGGTTAGGTTGCGTGTTCTGTTACGAGGCTAGAAATTCGGGTGGAATTCCTGCCTCGTTATGTAAGGTTGCGTGTGTGTGTTAGGTGCGTGTGTGTGTGTTGAATGCGTGTGTGTATAGTAGGTGCGTGTGTGTATGTGGGCTTAATGGCGGAAGGCTCAATTTGCAACTGAAAACATGCTTCTGCAACGAGAATCCGGAATCACCAACGTTGCTCAGTGTACTGCGACGCCCTCTGGGTTAAGACTCACCGTCAATTACTTGGAATCAATATTCGGGGTTATTCTTGGAATAAATAATGTAAATCATCATTTATATAACGAAATATCTCTTTAATTAATCCAAATGTGACAAGGTCCGGTATACTACAGTTTGAATTTGGCGCCGGGGAATAATGCGACACTGTGTTAGGCCGAGAGTGTACTCTGGAAGTATGACCACTCGCAAGTCCGAGAGTGTACCCGTATGATTTGAATTTGCCGGCCGGTATACAATATGGCCGACTACGTGGCACGAGGCAACACCTGTTGACGATTTTATATGTCCTTTTTATTCTGTGTTATTTCCGTAATAATCCGGAAATACCATAATGAATTCATTAAACAATTCCTTCCCCACCATTCTAGGGATGTTTCAAGTCACTCAATGTCCCGATGTTCGAGATAATTGTGGATTATTCCTAATGATATTTAATTGGCGTGGGGACGCCAATTATACTGGTGTGATTTTCCAACGAGTTATTTCACTCAAAATCCTAATATCTCTGGCCAAAATATGGGCCCAATTTATCCACAATTAATCCCTCACTCTATCCGGATCAATCAACCCCAAAATATTCCCCTAATTAATATGTATTTAATTATCGGAGGCTGAACACGCGGTAACGGAATTACACTTACTTGTGACAGCCAAGTTCTTTTCTCTCTCTCAAAATCCGGATCTTACACTAATTCTCTCACTTGGAGTCTTTGTATTAATTGTTCACTTAAATTAATCTCTTGTTGAGTCTTTATTTCTTAAATCTTAATTCACTTAACACTAATATTTCCTTAATTAATCACTTAATTACTAGAGACTTAAAATTTACGTTCTATGTGTTTTGACGGTTATTACAGGAGTGGGGATTTTCACTACAGCTGTGAAAATCCTCACCTCTGCATCCGGCAGGTGCTGCCTCCACCTCCGAACGGTCGATAAATCGATTATCGACGGTGGATTTCTGATTGTCCGGAGGAGGAGGGAGAGGGCGCCTCGACGATAAAAACCCTTTTACGATCACATCGTAACAATATAAAGCTCCGCTTTCCACATTTCCCCGATAGCAGCTATTGAATGAGCTTGCAACTTACGAAAACATTACATTTCACCACCATTATGTGTTCTAAAAGAAAAAACGATTTCATATTTTTTTTTGAATTTTCACTGCTCAAATGAATTATTTGTGAACAGGAAAGTTAAGAAAAGTTGAATTTTTATTATTTCACTGACAAAAATCAACAAATGATCTTGGAAATAATATAAACATTATCTGCTCAATAAAAATCGATCTTCCAATAGTTTTTCAGAATCATGAGTGCATGGCGGCATTATTTGCCTACAGCTTATTTTCAATAGTGGGGTCAATCACGTGACAAAAATCACACATGATTTGCACCCCACTTATTGAAGAGTGGGAGAATACCCACGATTTCTTTCTGTTGCCAAGGCATTGCAATTCAATACCTCTGACAATCAGGAAGACTTATTTTAATAAAATAATCTAAAAATCGATATTGGACGACCCATGTTATTCACACCGGCCATCTTCTATCTTTTCGAACAATGGTGAATCATGTTCACCATTGTTTTCATTAACTTCTCCATTCGAAACGAAAGGTGTCTTTCGCTTCGAATAATTCCCCCCAAAAAAATTAAAAATGAAAAAAACACGTCTCAGTTTCTGGACGTTACAGATGATTCAAAATTCATCTCCATTCGAAATTTCACCCATCTACCTTATCCCAAGCTATTGATATTGCACTAAGCTTGAGTTAGTTGTATGAGACTTTATGGGATCAATAGATTCCCTCTAAATTGTGTGGAATAACTATTTATGTTATCTCCAATTTTCATGAGAAATTTCTGGAAGATCTTACCACATAATCAATATTCAATTTCAAACTTCCAACTATTAACACGCAATGGATGGTGATACCCTGAAATGTTCTTTTTTCAAAGCAGATCCTGCGGATTTTCATGGAAAATATTTAGGGGTTCTTCGAATCTTTAGGCAGAATTGAAAGTTAATTCAATCCTTGTTATCATGTATTTTCTTTTCTCTAATTCAGAATTCAGGAGAGTTTAATGAAATCTACGACTAAAGAGAGCTGATCGCATCTCAAACGTGATTGATCATTTGACATAATGTTGCGTGTGCGTGTGTGTGAATGAATGGTTAGATGTGTGAATACAACACCGTATCATTTCAGAAATATTGAGAATTTGCTAAAACATCTTATAATTTTCATCAAATTCATAATTAGATGTGAAATGTCATCCTTCAATATCGATTAAAGGCATTTCAGGTATATCAGAAGGACAGTTGAGATTTAGTACATGGCCCTATCCATAGAGGGTCGGTACCTTAATTTTTATACAGCCTCTTCCTCATAAAACCACCTTAAAAAGAAGATTGATTCACAGAATTTGATTCTACCGACAGTAGTCTTCCCTTTTCCCCAAACTCCCTCGAAAGATTTCTCTAAATTCCTTCAAAGATCCGGCTAGACCTTTTTTCTTCATCTAAAATAAACGTAATCTTTCTTCAACATAGAATTGAAAAAAACCCTCCACCATTTCTTCTTCTACGAGGAATTCTGAAATTTACGACTTCGAGTCGTGAAAAGAATTTTTTTTTTCGCGTAGCTCACACCCTAGCATGCGGCAAGCTGCTAACGGTTAAGGGCTCAGCATCTCCGCTGGGATACCTGGCGAAAACACGCCAACCAACAGGGAAAGTCCACCTGTGGGAGCCACTCCGGAAAACATCTTCCCCCGCCCCTCCCTCCTTTTCCATTTTCCCAAGATCGTTATCTGGACCCAGACATTTGGGTCCAGCTAATTAGTATACAGTGCACGTGTGCACTGGCGCCAGTGGGGGAGTGGAGGGGGTACACGCTGTCTCGCAGGAATGTCAACTTACTACTAATGCTGAATGATTAACGATATGAGAAATTTATTCGATGAAATTTTGTGAAATATCGGATAAACTAACACATTGTTCTTCACTTTTTTATCTTTTTATCACTAATTCACCTTGTTACAACTTGGTCAAGGGTTTGGATTAAATTAACGTGGTTTTTTGTGATAAAATTAACGGAAATCATCAATTTAATTGTTAAAAATCGACAGTAAAATCACCGATAAAAAATACCAAAGATTAGTGTACAAAAATAAGAATTTTATAATAAAACACGGACGCTAGCCATCTCGGCTTCATAAACGTGCAGTTTGAAATCATTTTCTCGACCTTGCCAATTTTTCAGGCTTGTCAACGGCTTTTTTCACCGCCACTCACGGACCTGGGCATCACCGTCGAATTTTCTGCTCTCGATCAATCACCTAGTTTTTCAACATTGGTCCTTCGAGTAGCCGGATCGTGAGTTATTAAAAAGTGTGCGTGAAAATTTATCGGAATAAAATTGGTGAAAACGTGGTCGTTAAAATCGAATATTCGGGGTTCACAAAAGGATTAGCGCGGACAGTATCAAAATCCTTTGTGTGTGAATAAAGTAAAGAAAGACAAAAAGTGTTTGTTTACTTTCGGACATCAACAGTGGTTCGAGTTTCGGCAAGTCTCAGTGACGTCATCGGCCATTGGTGTCGGCCATCTCCACCATCGGCGCAACTCTCCGGAAAACTTCGGCACTCATCGTAGGCGCTCGAGCATCTGTCTCTCTCCACGCAGCACAGGACTTCCCCCACCACTGTCAGACCAGGCAGAGCGGCACACACGTGCGAGACTTCACGCGGCACACTCACCAGTATTTTCAAATGCAAGTATAACACTTGCACAATCGGTACGTTTGACGTTTATACTCTATATTGTTTTCTCTCGTTAAATACAAAAAATGGACCCTTTCGAACGAAATAATCGCGTGCTAGTGCAATTGGACGCTGACGCTCAGGCAATTTTAAGAATGCAAGAGTAGGAAAATGGAACAGGTGCTATATTGCAAGACGAGGAATCGGTGGAAAATTATCAAGAAAATCTCCAAGTGGAGAATCAATCAGAGGAGGGTCCAGAACCCTTCCCTAGCCTAGTTCCCTTATTCTCTGAAGTTCTCATTGGCAATAATTCTAATGAAACCATTGCGCTTTCCACAGAAACAATTCCAAAGAAAATCATCAAGCCGGTGATTAAGACGAAGACCATCACCAACCCGGCTAAAGCATTGAACATCACCATGGACAATCAGAGAGAGGGTAGTCAACGTACATCAGGAAGTTCAGCGGTATTTGCAGATGCTAAATTACGCATGCAGTACAACAGGTGGACAATCATCACGAATACAATCGACAAGCCTCAGAGATTTCATCAAAAGCCTTTCACCATCATGGAGTTGGACTCTTCACTGGACAACGTGAAGAGTACATGGAACGATTTCACTCGTTATCACGAGTTATTGTGTATGGCTACTGATCCAGGACTGGAGCCGCATGATTATTTCAAGGACCACTGTTTTGGTCAAGCATTGGGCCATTATAACGAAGCGGTTGACATCATTGGACAATTCAAGGCCAAAATAAAGGAAAAGGAACTTCAACAAGCGGCACAAGACGAAGCGTTTGGAAATTCTGGTCTAGCCAGCCTCCAAGTGAAGGAATTCTCGGGACAATATTCTGAGGGGCAGTCATTCTTGGATCTCTTCCAGTCGATGGTTGGCAGTCGACGAATCCCCAAGGTGGAGAAATTGATACGTCTGATGGCTGCATTGAAGGGAGATGCAGCAAGGGTCCTCGCCAACGTACAAGTCATCGCGGCGAATTATGATTCGGCATGGGCCACATTGAAGGCTCATTACGAAAATAAACGGCTCATCATCAAGGCACAGATCGATGAAATTTACGATCTGCCGAAACTTCAAAGAAAATCATCAAAAGGATTAAGGCACGTGATCAACACCGTGAACGAGGCACTGGAGTCCTTCAAGTCACTCAACGCTCCAGTTGAACATTGGGATATGCTGCTAACTCACCAGATCCGGAAACTCATCGACTGCGAGACTCGTGAAGCAGGGGAGCTCCACCTTAGACAACGGACGGACACTCCAAAGCTATCAGAAAGGATGGACTGGCTGAAAGGAAGAGCCAGAGCTTTGGAATCAATTGAAATCGAGATTCAATACCGAGCGAGTCAGACAAACAGAGGAAATAAAAACCAGGGCAATCATCAAATCAAACGAGAGATTCAACGGAGTCGTTAGACTCTGCTCGAGTGAATATAGCCGGACAATCACCACTGGAGAACCCTCCAGACAGGGAATTGAAGTGTGCCAAATGTGAAGGGCCACACTTCATCGGTTTTGGGTGTCCACAATATCGGGCCATGACACCAAATGAGGAAGATGTTCTTGGAGGAGAAAGAACTCTGCTACACTTGCTTGGGCACTCATCGGGTTAATAAGTACTCCTCGGGGAAGAGATGTCTACGTTGTACAAAGCCATCGAAGCATCACACCTCGATTCATGATTCCACCTACTTTCCCGCGAGGAAGGGTGACTCATCATGGCAATCATAGGAGCCAACAGATCCAAAAGTAGAATTGGGCTCTTCAGCAGGCAATTAAGTCAATTTACAACACACGGAAACACATTCATCGGCGGAAAATCTTGGGAACGACTCCACGAACATCAACAACACTTGGCACATCTCCAACGTACATCAAGATTGGCACATCTCCAACGGACATCAAGATTAGCACATCTCCAATGGACATTCACCAGTCTGATGCATCTCCGATGGACATTTAGCATTCTGATGCATCCCCAATAGACATTCATCATCCAGATACATCTCCAGTGGACAACAGCAGCAATAGTAGCACATCTCCAATGAATAAAAACATTCAACGCTAATTTCCAACGAGCCTCAGTTACCATGGTTCATCATCGAAGACTTTGTCATCAATTTCATTGGTCATTCTAGCAACGGCAAGGGCTCTTGCTGAATCAGAATTTGGCTTTCATCATGACCTTCGGATTCTAGATCATCAAGAAAGGGAAGAGATTTCTCGTCGAACATCAGCTCCACAAATAGAGAGAATTTTATTAACTCAGTTAATCATCAAATTTCACTTAACAGGACGTCAATTGACCTGGAGAAATTTACGACTTGTCCAACGCTCAATTGACATCCGCATCAAGAGGCAATCGAATATCACCATCAATAATCATTGACAATCAGCGAAGATTACATCATCATGATCACTAGTCACTCACCTAAAGCAAAGGCAATTGATGAATTGGACAATACAGTTATCAACGAATTCGGATTTTCATCACTCAAGGCCCTAAAATCTTCTTTATCCAATTCAACAGCTGCATGGAAAGAAATTAATACAATTCTCATCACTATTATTGGCAATTGAAAGGATCAACTGGCCTGAAGAAATTTACCACTCCTTCGTGGCCAACTGGAAATCAATGACAATACATCTTCATCAGAATTTCGAATTCTCAACTTCATCAAGTGTTCTACGATAGCAGCAAACACCAATTGGAGACATCTACCAGCACCACCATCAATATTTGAGAGCAAAAAAGGAACATTATCAGCCAGTCAACGACTTCTTCTTGGCGGGTGGCAATGGAACATTAGCAACACACGTGGGATGCTCACGGACCATCGAGGTCTTTAGTAGGATATCATGGCCGGACAGGTACAAACTAAACATATCAGTCGTAGTATACATTTGGCCAAACCTGACTCATCGAACTTGGCATTTGGCGTCGCAAATGGCATTGGCACATACCAAAGATGAGTGTACAAAAATAAGGATTTTATAATAAAACACGGACGCTAGCCATCTCGGCTTTATAAACGTGCAGTTTGAAATCATTTTCTCGACCTTGCCCATTTGTCAGGCTCGTCAACGGCTTTTTTCACCGCCACTCACGGACCTGGGCATCACCGTCGAATTTTCTCCTCTCGATAAATCACCTAGTTTTTTAACACACCTAATTGCAGCAAGGAATCATGAAATCGAGACTTGTTCGGTCTATATTTTTTTGAATATAACTGATGCAGAAAAATCGTAAAATACAATTTTGTAGTCCATTGAATGAGCTACAAAATTGTCGTCCAACTTTTTAACCTAGCAGCAACAGTTTAGCTTTTGAATAGCATAAACACATGACTGAATTCAACTTTTTCAGTGCTATAGCGAGTAAATTATTGGGGATAGAATTTCAACCTAATGACATTTCTGGTAGATGATATCGTGTTATGAAAGGATTATCAGTCAATTAGATGAAAAAAAAATTCCTACATAGTTCACAACAATAAATACTATAAAAAACAGTTTTCTTGTGTTATTCAAATGGAAAACTTCAAGTTTGATGAGGGACCTCTTAAAATTGGAATTAAGAGCTGAAATTCATAGGGGATACTCATTTCGACATATTCTATGATATTTCCTTGTGAGAGTGGAGGAAAAAAAATATTGCTTTTTTTTGGAACACACTAATATATATGTATTGTGACGTAATTCTCGGGCTTAACGGTGAACCCGAAAATTAAACACGCCGAGAAATTAAACCCTCCAAACGCAAAACAAATGGGCGCCAGGATAACCACAAGTTAGCCAACAAAAGAAATTATTAATTCAATTGATCAAAATTATTAACAAACCAAAATACTTCCTTATTCTGCTCGACCAACTCAACGTCCACCCCTGGGTCGCTGTTGTAGGTTAAAATAAGGAAATAATAAAAAACAATAATTCAAAACAAAACGTTTAGGGAAATCATAAAATTCAAATTTAATAAAATGGAATTGAATTGCGTTCTTAACAAATCAGGAGAATTTAAATAAAAAATTGATTGGGCGCAGCACGTTATTAATTCTTTTATACATCACGAGACGTTTTAATAAAATTTTGATTCTCTACAAGAGTTCAAAAATTAATTAATAAATCAAAAGTTATTAATTAATTTATCGTGACGAAAATAAAATTACAGTTTGCATTGAAAACTTCAATTTAAATGAGAATCTAGTGATATGCTGTTGTTAGGACTGGAAATGGTCCAAGAGTAGGTTCTTTGGGTTTATCTGTAGAGATACCCTCTAGAATGAGTAGATACTTTAACTCGGTGGCTTATTAGAAAAGAATAGATATTTATTCATTTCTAATTAACCACCGAGTTGAAGTATCTACTCATTCTAGAGGGTATCTCTACAGATAAACCCAAAGAACCTACTCTTGGACCATTTCCAGGCCTAACATTTGGTGGCAGCAGATTTCTTCGAAGGCAAGGACTGATCAACCATTGCCGACGACTACAGTGAGTACGAGAATAACTTGGTGAACTTTGGAAAAATCGCTTTCATCATAAGAGCAACTATCTTCGGATAGACTATCGCTAGATAGACCAAGAGAAGAGGACTCACACCACCTCACTTTCAAGGAGGAAACAAGTCTATCGTCGGATAGAGAGTCGTAGAGGTTATTGGCAGTGAAAGCTCAGCTAAGATTATTGGTTGAAAGTAACTAGCATTGAATGACATAACATTTGTCATTCTTAACCTTTCACGTCCTACTTGTTATCTAACAAGAAAACATTCAAATCGTACCAAGCGTCTTTTTGAATGACCAAATCTATTCGGAAGAATAGTGCAGGATTTTAAGCTGTTAGAACAGTTAAATTCGAATCTCCGAAAGGGGAAGGAGAATCATAGATGATTTCCACTAGAACCTGAAGGAGTTACGTCTCAAACGGAGACAAAGTTTATTGAGACGGGGCTCACGTCGTTGACAAGTATGTCAATTTTTGAAGATGCTTTCGCCAGCGTGTCAATAGCAAATGGACGTATACCACGTCGTTAATATTTGAAGATGCTTTGGCCAGTGTGTCAATAGCAAATGGACATATGGTGGGAGTGCAAACGTCACGGACCAGTATGTGAAGTTTTTGAAAAAAAGGATCCAGTCACAGATGGGCACTTGGTAGACGTATCAGTGTCTAGGGAATCACTAGTCAAGAAGACATAACATAGTGATGTCCACAGTTTTGAGCATAGTACGAAAGGTACAAGCTTTTTAGGGCCGACCGGCAAAAGAGAAAACATTCTCACCAATTCGGGGGGAAGATATAGGTCTACTGAGAGTGCTAGACATTCTCAGGGAAACAACAGTTGATACATGGGGAGACAATCATCTGGAGAAGGTTGTTTCAATTGTGGTCTATTGGACCATGTCGCAGGAAATTGCAAAAGCAGAGAAGTTACATAATTATGGTAGAGTCTGAGTACAAAAGTACAAAAGTGACAGAAATCAGAATTCGAAATTCTTGAAAGGACTTCATCTGAATTTAGTAATCTTCAGCAAGGAACAGATGAGATCGTTAGCTCACCTACAGCTCGTGTTGAAAAGAGAGCTATGAGTATTGCCGAGATTTGCTTTTGGATTATGTTTGAAATAACGAATACAATGTTCTGAGCATCAATTAAGAGCACAGAACTTCGAGCAAGTCATAGTGCATAACTCAGCAGTAATGACGGAGCATGGAATAGATCAGGGATTGACACAGAAAAGGAAGCAAAGAGGAAGGAAATCTAGGTAAGAATGTGGCTACAACATTCAAAACCTTGAACCTTCCAGGAAAAAAAGAGACAATGTTACAAAGACGTCGCAGGAATGAAATTAGACATACAATGATGTTAGACCTGGTTCAAAAATTATTTTACTTGAATAAAAGAAGAATGCACTACTGCAGAGTGTAGATTCTTACCAAGAGACCAGTATAATCAAGAGCTTATTCAACCAAATAACAAGTTTGACGAAACCATTTCTGGAAAAATTGAAACACTGTTTATTAAGCAATCATAATGATCGTCATTGTCGCAAGTTAAATATATAAGTTGGAATTTCGATGTCATCACATATTGCGACAGCCGAAAACAATGAATGTAGTACAGCGAGAAATATAAACAATTCACTGACGGACGAAAAGCTGAGTCAGCTCAAGGATTACAAGAATTCAGCCAGCAGTCAAGAAAAATTCATCACATCATGGCATACGGAATCAAGCGGAATCCTAAAGTATGTACACAAACACAACGAAAGATAAAATCAGCCAGTGTTGTTGACATAGAGAGAAAAAAAGTCATCTTGAGTTCCTAACAACTCAGGAAGCAAACAATGTTTCCAGTAGATCTGGCACTATGATTTCATCTATCAAGATTGAGAAATTACATAATGGAGTTCCAATAATGGATGACGTCGCTGTAGTTCTAGGAATTGCTGAAAAAAAAGTCTTGACATTGGGAAAAGTTATCATAAATTTGGAAGAAGGTTTGGGACATGAATCTCACGAAGTATCCAATGAATTTCTATGATCAGGAGGGATTGTCAGAGGGAACTCCCTTCAATGAGAAAATTCTAACATAAAAGTCAAGCCAGAAAAAGTTCTACAAATAAATGGGACAAGCTTCAGTTTCCGTAAAATATAAGAACGTAGAAGATACATGACTGGACAACAAGTTAATTCAGAGCTGGAAGAAGATTAAATTGTGTAGAGGGAAATCAGCCAGAGAAGATCGAGATAATTCACAAGGAATGTCTGGACAATTCAATAACTGACAAACCAATTATCTGTATAGAGGAAGATTTAAACCAGAATTCTGAAATTCCGAGGAATGAGTTTGAAGTTACTGAAGGATCTTACTGAGGCTGAATTACCACTGAAATACTGACCGAGATCCCAAGGAAAAATAATTTATACAAGCAAGCTGAGTGCACGTTTATTGGAAAAGAACCAGATGAGCTGTTGTCATTCGCGAAAGGTTAAGGTCATAATATCGGTCAACAATGAATCATGTATTCGCAATATCCAAGAGCTTCAATAACAAGAGAAGATTACTCCAACATCAACGAGAGACTAATGATAGATTTCAAAACATGTCAACTGCTTGTGGACTCAGATTTTGCTTAATTTCGACAATCGGAAAATGTATCCATTTTTTGGTAAAGCCACAAAATGGGATGTGAGTCAAGATAGCAGTTCAATAATTCGTATTTGTCTTTAATGGATTGAATGTAATGGGTTACAACATCGTCGAGTCCACAAAGCAGGAACTATAAGATCGTAATGGCGTGGAATTTTCGAAAAGTATTGAACGAGAAACACGAGAAATTGAGTTCAATCAGTTTATTTATCTAGAAACAAAATCTGAATCATTCATCAAATCAAATGACACTGATATCATACGGATGCCGGGAGAAAACTGATGATATTCTAGGAAACAATTGTTGAGAAAATTGATGATTGTGCCAATCATTTGGTATCACAAGATTGAAAAATATCTCCAATGTACATCTCACACAAAAAGTAGTATCGGAAGGTGCATTTTCTCACGGGATGCACAACTACGATTGATATTATGGACGATTGAATCAGTACAACATAAAAACAAGTTGGTATTTAAGAAATTAATAATACTGCGAATTCAGTCGATTACATAACACGAACTCAGTATAAAACAGGAAAAGAACGATGTCAAAATTCGTCAAGTAAGCATCTAACTCACAGTAAAGTCATTACACTGATTGACATTCAGATACTGACCAGCCTCAAGAAATACCAGGAAACAACAGTTATAAGAAGGAAATGAGTGCATCCGTGAATGCAAGAACAAAAAGATTTCATTTTTCATCAACATACAGAATGTATCTAGGATTCTGGTAGAAGATGAAACTGTTTCATTGAGGAAAAAGCATTTCATTCAGAGTAAGAAATTGATGAATTAGACATCATTGAGTTTAATAAGACTAAATCATAAGATCAATCACGGGGATGAAATTGATAAAATCTCACTTGAAAAATTGAAGAAGGAATATGAGAAATTGATTTTTAATTATCTGACAAGTTTAAAGGCTTTTTGACAGGAGAAGACATCTGAAGGGATGATTTGAGGAGAAATAAGTCGAGACAGAAAGAAAGAAAAAACGATTTGGAAGAGTCAAAAAGTAATTTGAGGTGAACAAACAAAAATGTCAGGTGCGCAACAAGGGCGTGGAGCTTGAGTGTTAAGTGAATTTAGATTTCGTCTTTTTAGGGAGAGAGGAGACTCTAAGTAGAAAATATAACCATCATATTTGAAAGCAATTGATACCATCCTTGAAGGTGTCAGCTACGGATCAGCCTCCAGGAATATCTGGAAACGATTGTTCGTAAGGAAGAAAAAATTTGGACTCATCAGAATTGTGGGCAGAATTGGGCGAATTCAACAGCAGATATCTATGTAATCGACCCAGTAAATGGATAAGCATGAGGACGAGTTTGAAAAAAATTTTAAAGGTTCTCACGTCACAGGCCGTCCAACTTCATCAATTCTAAAAGATAATTGACCAAACTATTACTCATATTCTAAGATATCAAAACGATGATCAGAACCAGAAACCATCTTTGATAGTGAGTTTGATAGGATAAACAAAGTCCTGATCTGAAGATGTTTCACGGAATATTTATAACAGTGAATATGGATATAAATGCAATACATGGATATAAGATGGAGAAGAATGCATTACGTCTTTTCAGTCCATTCCATTCGGCTGAAAAGTAATCGAGATGAAGTTCGAATCAACAATAGCTGCTGAGTAATATCTAGCGCCAGGAAATTCTACGATGATGGTAGTGCATAATTGAGAAATAATAGAGCCCTTTGAAGCCCTTGAAATTGATGATACACTCGTTACAACTGTCGAAAAGTATCAGGCAAGAAGGAAAGCACAAGAAGTAGTACATCAAAAGTGTGTCAAAACAATTATTTGTAAAATAACAATTCGAGTAAGAATTTCAATGAAGAAATTAGGTGAAGCGGAGATCAAATTACGGCAGCAGACGACCATCGGGCGAAGCACTAAGTTAAAAACGCTGATGCGTCCATTCTTTAACGTTCGTACGGACGGAGCATCTGGCAAAATGAAATACGAAGAATGGGAGAAGGGAGCATCAATGATTAAGAAGATATTCAATAAAATTCCAGAAAAATGTTCGACGAAAATGAAACTCTTACACTTTTATGGATTCCTAATCCATAAAAACAAGTTGAGACACAAGGATTCGCTGAAATATCCTTATTTTAAGGATGAAGATAATTTTGGAAATTGTGAGAAGGATCTATTAGACACCTCGAAGGGTAGTCAAGTACTCAATTTATTTTTTACAATAAAAATAGACTTGATAGTACAGATATATGTGATATAAATAGATACTGAGGTCAATGAACTATTATCCGTCAATTTGGAAGATAGAAATAGTCCAGGTGAAGCTCTCACACAGGGAACATATTCAATGTGGAAGTTGTTGGCTGGACAGCTAGAAAATGCCAAAAACGGACTGATCAACGAGAGCACCCAAGCGACCATATCCGAGATAGATTCTCCGCTCTCCTTCCTCCAACAGAATATATCTAGGCACGCCATGATAATAGCCATCACACAAGATGCAGTAAGGAGGAATGAATCCTTTTTTGAGGAATCGCCATACACTCAGCAAATGGCAAGGAACAGCTACTTTATGACTCAATAAGAGTCGACAAGAGCGAGTGATTTTGGCAGGTTTTCATTCTCTTTCTTGGCAACAATCACTCATAGCAGAACAAGAACCTTGCAGCTATCGAGTGGAGCCCTATAACAAGTGAGATGATTACTATTGAAGAGGCAAAATAAGAAAGGACCATTTTGATTTTGTTTTGAAAAACTCACCAGTTCGTTTGCTCCAACGCATTGGAAATTTCGGCAGTAGAAGCGTATACAGCGTGGACAACAACGAACTAACATCCGAAGATGACGTTGTAAAGAACGGTGTTTGAGTGAACCTGACAGCGCTTATTCTTTAACTGAAGGCCAGATAATTTGGGGATACATACTGAACACTTATCTAAGATATAACTCATCTTAATCCACTACGGATGATTAGAGCACTTGTTTACATGAAAATACGGAAATGAAATTTGCCGGAAGTTTTCATTTATTTCAATGCACTGTCAACAAAAGCTACGCACATCCAAGTTCAAACGACAGCAAATTCCATCGAGGTCACATGGATTTATATCCAAAAATTCAATTGACACTTCAGTGAGAAATGGTGAACGAGATAATTGCACAAATTCATATTCAATGTTAGGAAACATTCTTCTCAAGGTGGGAAGAAAAGTGTAGAATTTGAAATCATAGAAACTCTTATTTTGGTTTTCATAGTTAAAGATAATACAGATTCAATAATGCTCTATACAGACATCCAATTATTCATTGTTGAAGAAGCTATAACCAGACGTATTAGAAAAGTTGAAAAATTACAGCCTACGATTTACTCAATTTCACAATTTATAGATTAGAGAATAGATTAGATAGATTAGAGAATGAATTACAGGTTAGAGGAATGTCAGCCCACAGAACTTCCTCAGCAGTTATCATCACTGATTAGCACCGTTGATAGTGAGAAAAACAAACATATGAGTGTAAATGTCACGCTTTCAATGGAAATGTTGATCTAGAGCGATAGACATGAACTTCAGAGCTCCATGACTCCTAGCTTAAACGGTAAAATTTGAAATCAGCAATTCCAATGGAAGGGTGACATCAAATAATAAATATAACTTCCATATTGAAAATCAATTCAAGAATTTCTTCAGAGTGAAGAAGGGGTTGAAACAAAGAAAAACACATATATATATATATAGGGTATTCCATGCCAAATCAACCACTCTGACCCTGACCCCTTTCGATTTGGCTGGCGATTTTTCATCAGTTTCTACCGTATAAAAAACGGTTCTCAGAATATTTTCAAATTTTTTCACCCAACCCAAAAAAAGTTATGAATTTTTCAAAAAAACGGCTTTTTCGTTTTTAAATAGCTATAACTTTCTTAAAAATCAACTTATCGGGACGTTTTTTTTTCGAAATGCTTGTTTTGAAGTCGACTTCCCAGAAAAAAATTTAAAAAAATGAAAAATGATAAATTCAATGACATTTTTGCCCTGTTTGAGGAAAACCGTTATTTTCTCCAAGCTCGACATTTTTGATTTTTTTTTTAATTCTTTCAAAAAAAACTTCAATCAATCCTTTCATTATTCCCATAATCCTAGAGTGGGCCGACGTTTCTTTCTATTTTATTTATTTGATTGGAAAAAAAAAAATTCATAAAATTTTTTTTTTTCAGAATTTTCGTTCATGCAATAAAATCAATGCAATGGAAAGATTTCACAGGATTATATACTCGATTCATGGTTTCACTGTGCAACTATAATGACTAGGATGCATGTTTGAGATAGTTAACATTTAATAATTTTAAAAATAATGAACCAAATCATTTATTAGGTTCTTCTCTGGCGTTTGAAAGTTTTACATATTTTGTGTTCATTTGAGTTTGAAAAGGTTTCCACATGTAAACAACCATCTTTGTCAGGAATTATACAGTGTAATTGTTGAGTTCCCGCGATTGGTTTCGTTGTCGAGAATCTACCACTCAATTGATTCACTGCTGTATCATAATCTTCTTCTGGGGAAAACTTGATCGTGATATTTGGAAGCCCGGCCGGCGCAGAAGCCCAATCAAAAAGTTTTCCAGGTGTCGTGATTTAGTTATCAACTGCTAGTTGGAGACTTGCTCTCGCTGCATGTCGCTTGAGGATGCCACCAATACCGTCACACGGACTTTTGCCATGGGCAGTCGCGAAAAAATGCCATTCAGCAGGAATGTTGAAATCATTTTCATGGTAATATAAGTTTAAGAAGTTTTCACAGTTTTTAAATTGCTGAGGAGCTCCATCAGAGAAATAATAAATCTTGTGAACACGTTCAGTAATACCTTTCACGAAATCAGTTATTATTTTGAGGAAAACATGAACAGCAACGGCATTATGATTCTTACAATCTGAAATAATTACTAGACTTTTGTGTTCAAGTCTGTTATTCACTTTATAATAAATAACGACCGGGAAAATCGTCGCCTGATCATTGTCCCAGTGGAACCCAGATGCCGCATTCTGTACTACGAAAGCATAGTTCTCTGCAAAATCACAAATGATGATGAATTCATTTGGTTTTAATGATTCTTTCAATGATTTCAGATATTTGGCTTGTTCTTCAGCAATGAATGAGTGAGGTAGAAGATTTTTTAATTCACTACAAAAGCCTTCCACAAATTCTTCTGTTGGCTTGATAGAAGTTTCTAAACTACTTCTTGGTCTCGATATCCAGTGCTTATACGTAATATTTTCGACTTCGTTGTTCTCGAAACTGCTCAGTAAAATGTTACTCAGCTCATCTACCCCTGGACCGTTTCCACACCCACCCAAATAACATTGAAATGATGGAGTCTCACATATAATCATGCTCAAGCAATCGCTGTAGTGTTTCAGCGATTTTTCCGCATTTTCCGTTAAAGAATGAACATTTGTACCTAAAATAGACGTAATTTAGTTAACTGAAGATTGACGTATTCATAAATATGAATTGATTTGATAATTACCAAGCATCATTATCTTTACGTTTTGATGGATCGTACATACACAGATGGTGTGTGTTCCACTTGCTCCTGCTAACACACAATGTTTCGGTCTCAAAGAAGCAAATTTCGAAAATCCAATCTTCTCTGCAGGGTTCATTTCACGGAAACATTGGTATAATTCTTTTAAGTTGGACAGGATAAGTCTTTTCTGGATGTGTCTTTGACTAGCATCGTCACTCCGAATTGAAACAAAGTCCTTCATGCCCGGCATCGGAGCACTATACTCATCGTCATTATAAAAATTTTCAACTTTCAGTTTCACTTGATCGGTAATTGTCCTACCTATAAGAAAGATGTGGAGTAATTGAGTCTTTAGTTGTACTTAAAACATTGATTTTACGCTATATATACCTAATTTCGATTCGGGTGTTGAGAGTAAACCTTTTTCTCCAAACAAACTCTTCGCTACCCTTGACAAATGCCTTGTTGTATCCATAGTTTCACAAATACGCCTCTCACTCCATTGTTCGAGTAATAATGTTAAAATTTGTATTTTCAAGGACTTTTCTGTATCTTTGTCATTGAATTTATCATGGAGCATTTTAATTAGAGAGCGAAAATTTTCACCATCGTCATCAATTGATTCTTCGTCGGTAGAAGAGAGCAGTACTTTTCTTAAATTATCAGATATCCGATTTATCTTGTTATTCAAAAAGTGATTATCATCTAATTTTTTTGATGGAATTGGTGATTGATTTAACAGTTTTAAGGCATGATTTATTACTGGTAATTGAGTTGTAGTCCTAATTTGTGATGCCGAGCTTGCTTGTGAATACTTAGGTTCGGTATTGAAGGACAGAGAACCTCGGAAAAAGTAATGAGATATGTAACTACTGGAAATGTATTCAAATGATCGTATAAATAATTTCGAAAACTTACTGAATGATGACTGAAAATCCGCGACAGTTTTGTTACTATCGCTATCAGTTTGATCATTATTTTTATCATCACTAGAGCTTTCATGGTCACTCACATTATCCTCGTTATCGTCAACGTTCGGATCATCACTCGAATTTGCTCGTGGTTCAACTAACTCTGAAGCTTTTTTTCGACAGGAACTGCATAATAAATAATTATCATCCAATCCAAACGTTATTTTCATGATGTCAGTCGCTGGACGCAAACCAATTTTTTTAAAATGAGATTTCCCTTCAAAAGGATTATAGCATCGATCAAATAGCTTTTTCGATGCCATAATGCTTCGATGAAATTATTTTAATAAATGCAGATTAGAATGATCGATAGAATTAACACTTTGACCAATAATGCAATAGAGATGTGTTCGTAGAATCGAGAAATAGTCTTTTTTCAACAAACTCACTAACGAAAAAATTCCATTGAACACTAAAACACATACGAAATGTATAGGTTATGTTTCGGATCAGTATTAAAGAGCCGTAGACTTATAAAATGAAACAGTTTTGTCTGGGTCTATTAAACTGGTTGTAGGTAAGTCTGTAATTGTCATGCCCCAGTTTATCGATCTAATTAATATATTGAATTTGAATCCTATTATTATATGAACCTTTTATTACATTGATTTTATTATATGAACCAAAAATTCTGAAAAAGAAAATTTTATGAAATTTTTTTTTTCATTCAAATAAAAAAAATAGAAAGAAACGTCGGCTCACTCTGGGATTGTGGGAATGATCACAGGATTGATTGAAGTTTTATTGGAAAAATAAAAAAAAAATCAAAAATGTCAAACTTGGAGAAAATAACGGTTTTCCTCAAAAAGGGCAAAAATGTCATTGAATATATCATTTTTCATTTTTTTTTCATTTTTTTCTGAAAAGTCGATTTCAAAACAAGAATTTTGAAGAAAAAACGTCCCGATAAGTTGATTTTTAAGAAAATTATAGCTATTAAAAAATAAAAAAGCCATTTTTTCGAAAAATTCACAACTTTTTTTGGGTTGGGTGAAAAAATTTAAAAAATTCTGAGAACCGTTTTTCATAGGGTAGAAACTAATGAGAAATCGCCAGCCAACTCGAAAGGGGTCAGGGTCAGAAGTGGTCGATTTGGTATGGAATACCCCATATATAATCACCACATTTGAGAATAAATTTTATCGGCAAATGAATGTATCCGGAAGTCCGGATATTTAAGGGCGCATAATCTCGAAAGGGCTGGTCCCTTGAAAAATTTGTGCATCCAGAGAGGGAGGTATTGAGGCACAGATAACACGACCTCTACATTGGAAATTGATCCAAAGGATCGAGAAAAGCAGAGGCTCCCGTGTTTTTCCATAGAGATCTTGAATAAAATTTGATTGCAATTGCATTTATGGATGCTGCACATATCCAATAATTGTATAAAAACAAAATGAAAATGAAAAAATTAATTGAATCGAATTTTCAGAATGTAAGCTGAGAGAAAAATGTGTAATAGAGCAGGAAACTATTTTAAAACGTAAAACTTGTGAAGAAAAATTGTAAAATTTTAGTTATATGGGTTACATTTTCGTCAATAGGAAGAGAAAATTATCAGGTATTATAATTTTCTTCCCTAAAGGGGAGGAATGTTATGCCCCATAAGCATTATTCAAAATTATTTAGTTATTTCATAATCACAGTAAAGAAGTTGAACACATTAATGAGTTCAACTTACTTCACATATTATTTGACTCAGCGTCTTATTGCTACATGTATAATCATGTTGCAATGTGACACTGATAATTGACTATAAGAATCGAACTCACTGATGTTCGAGAGGTCAGTTCTCAACCAGACACGACATTGTGTCATTGTACCAGTCACCTCGGAGACTGGTACCTGTTATCTTCATATTCTATTATACATAATGGATAATAATTAATCATTTAAATTAAATGAATATTTATTCTTTTCTAATAAACCACCGAGTTAAAGTATCTACTCATTGTAGAGGGTATCTCTACAGATAAACCTAAGGAACCTACTCTTGGACCATTTGCAAGGACTGTCATCTACAGCCAAGTCACTATATCACCAGAAAAATTCTCTAGGAACGAAAAGACGCTGTCCCTGATTTCCCAAAAACATCGACCCAAACAAATTTTTGCAATAAAAAGAATTAAACTTAATGAAAAAATTAAAATATGAATAAATACAAAATCCCTCGTTTGTTTTTAGGAATTGAAAGAAATGAAAAACCATGGGAAGAATCAGAAATGAAAAACAAAAACTGTACAATAGGAAGAAAACAGCTTGGTTGGAAGGAAAGTGAAAAGCGATAGAAAGGAGCAAAAACATGTCTGAGTTCTGGAGAGGGGTGAACCAGTTTAGGCCAAGAAGGAATAGCACGACTGGAAAAGAAATCACAGAGAAGGAATGGACAGCACACTTCATAAACCTTCTGGGTGCAAATGAACAGTCGGACACTCATGAGAGCCGAAAAACTTCAAATGAAGGACAAGTAGATCCTGTGGGGGCAGAAGAAGAAGCTGATGGGGAAAGCATCAATGGTAAAATAACGGATGAAGAAATAAAAGAAGCTCTGGAAAGCCTCAAAAGGAAGAGAGCACCAGGTGAAGATGAAATAACAATTGAATTCCTACTAGGGCTCCCAGATGTGATGAAGAGGGAACTCTTTGACACAATTCAACTCTGCTGGAAAGACGGAAAAAAACCGAAAGGCTGGAAGACGGCAAGAATCTTCCCAATCCACAAATCCCAGGAAAAACACCTGGCAAAAAACTATAGAGGCATCTTCTACTGGACACTGGGTATAAAGTGTTGGCCCAGCTGCTGGCAGCGAGAGTATCTAACTCCATGGAGAAGAACAAGAAATTCAACGGAAGCCAAGCAGGTTTCAGACCAAATAGAGGTACACGAGACCATGTATACGCTTTGGATGCACTGATAGAGAACTGATTCAAAAGGAAAGGAGGGAAATTATACGTATGCTTTATTGACTTCCAGGCAGCCTTCGACTTCGTGGACAGACAGAAACTCTTCAAGAAATTAGAAAAAACTGGAATAACTAGAAAAATACTAACAATGATACAAGGAATTTACGAAGAGACACGGAATGACGTAATAACTGGAAATGGCATATCAGAACCCTTTGAAACTACTAAAGGAGTTTGCCAAGGCTGCCCATTGAGCTCAGTACTATTTGGTTTCCTTCCGGATGACATCGATGAAGCGTGGGAACGTAGAGGAGTAGGCGACTCAGTAATAGAAAAAACGAAGATTCATGCACTAAAATACGCAGATGACAAAGTGTGTAACGGGGATTCGTCCAATCCCGTCACACTTCCGGCCATCCCTTTCCACACACACGGTTCGATAGCGTGGGCACCAGTTTATTCTTTACCGGAGGAATGAACAAAACTCACTGTGCGCTGGTTTTCCCTGGGCTCACCACGCTTAACCTCATAGGGCGGTTTCGGGCTAACCTGCTGAACCTTCGGCAGTAATTGCTCGGGGAATTACTAACCACAATGGATGGCATGGGCAATCCATTCGCAGTAACCCAGTGTGCTGGTTATGGTAGAGGGGCGAGGATCTAGTCACGGTCCCTCTAGCGAGAACAAGTCAGAATTGGGGTATTCCGCGATAGCCTCTGGATGAGCCCGTCCGCAGTATTCCTCTGATCTATCGTGACCCAGAAAATACCGAACTTCTCCATCCACACGAGAAACGTCATGTAGCCACGCTACGGACAACCAACGATAACTCTCATCGAAGCGAGCGGTAGAGGATCTAGGGACGTCTCCCGATCCTCTCGAGTCTGCAGCCCAAGACAGACTAACTGATCACCGTGTCGTTGAGTCTATTTATATCGGCTGAGGTTGCCTCTCCTCGTCTAGAGGTCTCTCCGTGTGCCTGCCTGATTCTTCCACTCACACCACTGCCAGGCCCGGAGATCACTCCGCCATCTCTAGTGGAGCGCCAGCATTTCAGCTGGGCTTCTGCCTCATCCTCAGTCGCATATAAAACCCACTGACGTGTCAGTTAGTTTCCGGTAACTTCAAGGTGTCATTCTATGTAGATGGCACCGTGGTAGAATTTTCTAGCTGTTCATGTTTGAGTCTCCTTGAGCTCCACACTTGAATAGCTTACCTGAAGGTGGCATAAGCCGATGCAATAGCTGTAACGAGAAACCTCGTTAAAAGCGCTAGTAGCAGAAGAGGCAAACGAGCTGGCAAAGATGCTGAAGGCAGCAGAAGAATATGCCAACAGGAACAATATGCTAATAAGCGGACAGAAAACAAAAATCATGGTATTCCCGAACGGAGGGAGAAGTTAAAAAGAAGACAAATAGTTCATTTACGGGCAAGAAATAGAAGTAGTCATTGAATTTAAATACCTTGGCTACTGGTTTATGACACGTAACTCCCAAGAATTCCATTTGAAAAAGATGGCCGGGAAGACGCAGAGAGCAATAAATGCATACTCGGGACTGCTAAAGAGAACTGGAATAAGCAAGCTTAGAACGAAACTATACTTGTATGACGCGCTGGCTAAATCAGTATGCTTATATGGCATAGAACTCTGGGGCTGGAAAAAGCAAAAGACAATTGTTTGAAAGTCAGTGAAAAAAGGAGAGAAAAGTGGACTAGGAAATTAGGAGTTGATGAAATCGTGAAAATAATTAAACACTGCACTGAATATTCAATTGTGGTTAAAGCAGCGTTTTTATTAAGTAAAATTTATGACGATTTTTACACAGTAAAAGTCAATTGTTCTTTGGAAGCACTGCACTTTGACCGGTTGATTGTACTGTGGATTTAATACCGAATTAACCGTGAAATTCTAATTGTTGAATTAATAACTGTTGAATGAAGTGATGTTGAACTAACCGAATTAACAATAATTAATTAACTCGTGGATGTAGCCGTACAAAATAACGAAGAAACGTTAATCGTTAAGAAACGCGCGATGTAACCTTGTTAAACGTTCGTACCGAAGAGGTTGATAATACACCCGGTGAATTAACCCATTAGTTAACCGAAGAGTAGCATCGTGGAATGGAATGTAATGTCGCGTCACCGTGGATATGTTGCCGATTACCGTTGACGGGTCCAAAACCCGTGCGAACTCAGTGAGACCCCAATCAGAACTTCTCCAAAAACGAGGTGTTGCTTTATTGAAGGACCGACGCGTACTACTACTAATTGAAGTCAAGAGGGGGGGGGGGTAATTCGAAAGCGCCCAACATCCCCGAATTTCTTCCAAATCTCGCCTGATCACTGGAGATTTTAGCGCCATTTTCGAATAACAATAGAAGAGCTGTAGCTCTTTAGGCGAAATTCGTTAAAATTGCTCTGGGAATGAACCAGAACACCCCCAACCACATTTGGAAACTGAAATCGGGAAGAAGAGCAATGGAAATTGAAGGCTTCAGAAGGGCCAGCAGGTACATGGTAGAAATAATATAAATGGAGGAAGAGAAATGGCCGAGAAGATGCCTGAAAGAGACCTTGAGAAACATGAAAAATATCAATCCTGACAAGAACGGCAAGAAAATGCTGGAAGCATGTAACAAGATAGAAGATGAAAACCTGCTGGAAATACTCTGGAGTGCGATAAAGAATGACGAGAGGGAGAAACACCACCTGGATACTATCAGACAACACCTAGCCGATGATAGTAAAAAACTTATAGCACAAGTCATAGAATCAGACTGGGAGGAAGTGCGAAAATCAAATTACTGCCCAGATTATAAAGTCTAAATATCCATCTACTTCTCCATCTTCCCAAAGCTGTACACGATTTTGAGCCTTTATGGATATATACTTGCTTTCCATTCGAAAATGCAAACAGGATTCAATTGTTAAAGAAACAGCAGCTGAAAATTCGCTTTGAATTGGAAAAAAAGAAAATCGAAGCCAAAATCAGAAATGGTAAATTATTGATTGACAACAAGCCAGGAAACAGAAAGTGTTTATTAAAGATTGTTGGGAGAACTGCTGATCCTGAAACTCTAGCGTGTATGCAAGGGATAGCAAGTAACACAGACACTCAAAATTCAGATGATGAAGAACACACTCCTACACTCGACGGGAACGACAGACTTCTCTCTCACATGAATGACACGGTAAAACTGAAGTCGGAAAAAAAGGCCCTGGACGTCCCCGTAACGACTCTTCAAGTTCCCGCTCTGATGGGTCTCGCAGTCAATCATCTCTGAAACAATATTATACCACTACACCGGGTACTTCCAAGAGGGATTCATCCGAGCAAAAATAGCAGCGGAAGAGTATGGAGAGTCAGCTGTTATCGATTTCATCTCGAATACCCCCTTCCTCTGGCACCAAAGCAACAAGTGGCTACACACGTATAATAGCTTGGAATATACACGGGTTTCACAGGAACAATTCGGACATTCAATCACTCGTAGGTGCAATGGATATAATCGGATTTACTGAAACATGGCTCATTAAGCTGCTGACTCATCCACCGCTCTGGCTCTCGGATCATCACCTCATCCACGTAAACGCTTCGGACAACAACAAGAAGGCCACGCTCCAGGGGGTCTTCTGCTAGCAATGAAGCAGAAAATTTACACCTATAATATTGAATATGAAAGAAGGGGAATTCTCGCAGGTAGCATTGCCCATTATGAAAATTCCTTTAATCTTATCTTATGTTACCTTTTCAAAGATAACATCATCGAGACCTCTTTGAAATCCCTGCCTGAAGCTCTAGACGCGGTCAACTGTGATAATCTTGAAACTCCAGTGTACATGTTGGATGATTTGAACTCCAGGATTGGCAGTAAAAATCTCTTAGGGGATAGTTTAGTAGCTACCGTAGATAAATCATTTAACCATAGAGACTTAACAGACAAAGTACTAAATACTAGAGGAAGACGACTGCAAGAATTTCTGTTCGAGTGCGGGCTGCTCATTTTGAATGGTCATTTACCGGGCGATTACCCGAGCCAATGTACTTTTCACCAAAAAAAGAAGGATCTCAGTACGTTAGTTTTCGCAATTGCTAATTGGCCTTCCCTCAACACAATCTTGGATTTCCAAGTCACGGAAGTCCCTACAATATCCGACCGTTTCCCAATATGCCTTCTCCTCAACTCCAGTAATACTCACACAGTTCATCATCCCCCTGAACCCATAAAAAAGAGGGTGCGTGGAACCCACGCGACAGAAGTGAAACTTCTTGCTCATTATGTATAGATAGCGGTAAATTATTCGGATTTTTTTTAATGAACAAGTGATAATAATTGAGAAAAGTGAGGATACGAGGTTAATCTCAAAGGAAAATGGCAAAAAGCACAGACCAGCACATTTAGCTGTGTAATGAACACAACACTTTGAGAATTTGAGTACCTGTCTATAGGATTTTGGTTATCTGCTAACTAACAAATTATCTTTATTTTTATGATTATAAAGTGTTCAGACAACTAGATTTTTTGAAATCAGTTTTTTGTGAATACACCGGAAATCGATCGAGATAGAGCGGTTTTGCTTCAATCCTTTCTTGTAGCTTTCAAAACTCTCTATAAAGAAGGATTCATGCAAAATTGCTCTATCTTGGCTAAATTGCGGGATATTCGAAAAAAATTACTTATAAATCAATTTGGCTACAAACTTCATATTCTTTTGTTTTTGACATCATTTTGTTCGAAAATATCTTGGAAACTGAGCGAGATAACGGAATTTTCCTCATGACATTTTTTGTAGAGAATTTGAAAAACTACAAGAAGAATTCCTACAAAAATTGCATCATCTTACTCAGTTTCCCAGATATTTATCGAAGTCCTACGACCAAAAATAGATTCATGAATAGAGGAATTGTTTCAATGGTTTTTTCTTGAGAATATATCGAAATCTAATAGAGATACGCCCTTTGCTTCAATCTTTTTTTTAGCTTTTGAAATCTTCTAGAAAAAAAAGGATTCAGGCAAAATCACCCTATCTCACTTAGACTTCGAGTATACTCCAAAATGTTGGCTTCGGCACGCCTCGTGTGTTGATGCTTTCGTTAGTACGACAATACACTGCAGCGTCACCTCGCTTCTCCCACTGCCCGACTACCGTGCCTATAGAGCCTGCAGTCTCGCCCCCGCTCTAGCTTCCCCCGCCAACAACGCAAGACTTCTCCTTTACCCCCACTCCTCGACTATTGAGTTCCCCTCAAAACTTGACGGTTTCGGTACACGCTCGAGAAAAGTTGGTACCCTGCCAAAAGAAGTTTCACTTCAAAAATCAAATGGATTGATAAACACAGCAACAAATTCACAGATCGTATGCGGCTTCACACTAGGCTAAATCGAACAAATAACGATAACGTAGATTTTCTGAACAGAAACTTAGTCATCTCGATCGAAGAAACTGCTCGTTCACTCAACATGGAGAACAAGCAAATTACAAACACTTACAACTCGAATAAGCCATGGTTCGACGGAGAATGCTCCAGATCGAAAGAACTAATCACTAGCAACTTGAAAAAAATGCGAAAAATCTAATTTCTTGAATCCCGCAGATGTAGAAAAATACGAGCTGAAGCAAGGCTGAATCCTTTGATTTGATAGAGGCGAAGGAAAGGTTATATTCCGAAAACTTGAGAAACCAAATTTCTACAACGCGGAACCCCAAGTTTTTCTAGTCGACGATCAACAAATTCAGATCCAAGACATTTCAATCGAATCTGATTAGTCCATCAGACTGGCACAACTTCTTGCAAAACCTTGAGACAGCATGAAGGATACCCGGTATGAGAGTTAAGTCTTCCATGCTGCCATCTATGAGTGAGTGCCTGAAACAAAAACACGTAAGGAAATTCTTCCATCTGAGGTTAAGACCATAGGGCGAAGCAAACGGTACTTGACAAAAAATTCTATCAGGGGATTAATTAGAAATTAATTAAATAATTAATAAGGCAGGAAACCACCATGACATGTGCATGGGGTATCTCAAATTAACATAGAAATTAAAATAAGATGAATTTCAACATCCTTGATAAAAAAATTACCAATTCCGCGGTAGTTATTTAAGAGGAACAATAAAAATTATTTGAAATCAATTTAAACTAGTCTGGGGATAAATTAATTAAGCTAATTAATGTTTATTCCCAGTTCTCTCAGATAAAGATAAATCAAGCAAATCTACTTCCGAAAGTTATAGAATCTTAATCAATAAAAACTAGGGAATATAATTATATATGACAAAGGGGTTAAACACTCAATTTAAATAAATCAGATAAGAACAATAGAAGCGCGTACTATAAAAGGAGCGCGCAGGCCACCATTCAGGTAGTCAAGTTTAAATCTCACAACACGTCGGAACTCTCCTCGTACAATTACCTTATGTCGATAAAGTAGTTATTTCTATAGTATTACACTTCAAATTCGATAAATTAAAATTACGTTGAGTGTGAATAATCACAAGAAAATAATCTTAAATTAATTGAGTGCTTAGTGTAAACGTATAAACAAACATGTCAATAGTAGTATAGCGGCCACTATAGCGCCCCCCACTCAAAGTCATCCCGCCCCACCCCTCCCATGCACAAGGCAATGACATCGTGCATGTGAGGAGTGGGGTGGGATGACTGTTACGTATGGAGTGCTGTAGTGGCCGTAAGAAATGTACGAGTGCGAGAGAGAGGAAATGGATAATTATTCATTATTCCTCGATCAATAAAATAATAGAGTAAATAGAATAAAAAAGCGCTAATTGTGGGAGAAGAAGACAATCCAGATTGTCTTTTCAATCTCCCATAATTTCGTTAATAAAAACCCATTGTTAGTGGTAACAGTGAGGTCAATCGATTCACGCGTTACGCGTGCCGCGTTATCAGCGCGCGGGCCAAGTCCAAGCGGTTTTGGGAGAACCGCTTGGAATTCAGAGCTCTCCTTCATTTTTGGGGTACAAAATTCAACATTGTACCCTAAAAAATGAAAAAAACAAAAGTTGGTAAATATGGACCTACCATATATTGTGGACCAATGGTACAATATATGTGAAGGTCCATATTTACAAGGTTTACCATGCCTGGTATACTTAATACCCATTACTGCAGGTAATAACTGAAGCTGGGTATCATGGGACAGGCAGGTATCATGGTAAACTCTTGATATGCCAATGGTACGTAATTACCAATGGTATTACAGAGCTTCGCGGCTACTCTACTCTTACCATCATGCGTATGGATGCCTGCAATACCTATACCGGTAAAATAAAACGAATGGTATTACAGAACTCTGTACTAACCGTTTCTTTTCTATTGTGACTGTCAGTGAGACAATGCAAAAGGCAGTGTGTCTCGCTCACACTCACTGCTACGTGCAGTGACGTCACCCTGTGACTAATTTTTTTGCGACAGCGCTGGGTTTTGAACCCCGGCCTGCCGCATGGTATGCACGTAGCCTACCACTCGACCAAAGAAGTGAAGATAAGTGCA